>OX383916.1:12500-2487500 GCA_947532125.1 Saturnia pavonia | reverse complement strand
ACGATAAGGCAGAATGCCTTGCCGCAAGCTTGGAGAGCCAGTGCTCTCCAAACTGCGACAACGTAGACACTGCCCACATCGAAACCATCGAGACCGCCGTTCAGGAACTAACGACGATTCCCCCCGCGGAAACGTTAAACCCGGTCACGCATGACGAGATTTGTTCTGTTATTAAAGGCCTTAAGCCTAGAAAGTCCCCCGGCCCCGACGGTATCAGGAATGAAGTACTTAAACTTCTTCCCGATCACCTCATAGCTCTTTTGGTCTGCATCTTCAATGTAGCCATAGCCCACTGCTATTTTCCAGCCGTCTGGAAAAAAGCTATAGTTATAGGTATTCACAAGCCCGGCAAAAAAGCTTCGCTTCCCGATAGCTATCGCCCGATCAGCCTTTTAAACACACTAGGGAAACTTTACGAGCGGCTCCTTCTGAACCGTCTCAAAACCGTTATAGATATTAAAAATCTATACCCTCCCGAACAGTTCGGTTTTCGCGCCCGACACTCGTGTACACATCAAGTGCACCGCCTCACGGAGCACATCACGAGCAACTTTGCCAAAAGTAGTATCGCCCCCGCCCGTACGCTTGCGGTCTTTTTCGACGTAGCTAAGGCCTTCGATAAGGTCTGGCATGCCGGACTAGTCCACAAGCTACATCAATTAGAAGTCCCGGATAGGTTAGTTCATCTAGTTCACGATTTTCTACGCGACCGCACCTTCCACTACCGAGTGGAAGGAGTACTATCTACCGCCCACCCTATACGCTCAGGCGTCCCGCAAGGTTCCATTCTGGCGCCTTGCCTTTTCAATCTGTACGTCAGCGACCTCCCGAAGCCCCCCGGGGTCGAGGTAGGGCTCTACGCTGACGACACAGTCATATATGCGTCAAACAGACACAGAAAAAATCTCGCCTGCGCAGTCCAACGTGCCGTAACCACTCTCGGGGAGTGGTTTCGAACGTGGCGAATAGCTATTAATCCGGTAAAGAGCGCCGCGATTATGTTCGAACCGCATACATGCAAACTACCACGCACGGTAGGACCCCTCTCATTATTCGGTACGAATATCCCTTGGGCCACCAAGACTAAATATCTGGGTGTCACCCTCGACTCGAAGCTTAACTTCAACGCACACGTTACTATAGTCAGGAATAGGGCCATCTGGATCCTTTCCCGCTTGCGACCCTTGCTCAGTTCGGTAAGCAAAATGTCCTTAAGACATAAGCTCACACTGTACAAGATGTGCGTCCGTCCGATCTTGACATATAGCTGCGCCGCGTTCGCACATATGTCCAAACATAACTTTGCCCGCATGCAAAGAGTCCAAAATCGGTTTCTCCGTCGCCTGCTTGACCCTCCAGCCTTCGTTAGGAACATGGACCTGCACAGGGACATGAGGCTTCCCTCGATAGAAGCCTATGTGAAATATCTCACCAGGAGATACTTCGATAGCGCTTCGAATCATCCCAACCCGCTCGTAAAATCCACCGTGAACTACGTCCCAGACAACTCGATCCCCGTTGCCAAACGTTATAAACGCCGTCCGCGAAATCTCTTTGTCGATCCCGATGACGACATCGAGAACGCTAACAATTTCTACGCGTCCGCTCCCGCAACATATGCGTGCTCGCGCCCACGCCCGCGAAACCACCGTTCCCTCCGCAGGGGACGTACGGTTAACTTCGCTCCCGCACACCCGCCACGACCGCCCTCCTCTGCGGCAACTCAAGCCTAGGTCCGATCCATCGGCATGGAGCCCTTGAGCCAAGCAGCCGCTCGCGCGATACAAGTGACTCTACAATCACTAGCTTTCACAGCCATACATGACACTGCATTATACACACATGCACAACACACATAGGTACATAGGTTCTGTAAGGGACCTTTTTTTTTCTTTTTTTGCCTAGTTAGATTAGACAAAAATTTTCAGACCACTAAATACACATACACATGTTCCTTCCCTCCTCCCAGGGGGCAGAAACATGTATATATGTATAGTTAGTTTAGATCGAATTACGGATAGGGAATTAGTCAGATCGCGACTTAATTGCATACGCGCAACAGTCCGAGCCGAGGTTCGGCCACTTTGGCACCCTCGGATGTTGTTGCTTAGCTTTCGTGGCTGAGTGCCCTAAGCGCTCGCCCCCAAGCCCGGTAAAGCTGTAAAAGCCGTAAAGGCTCCAGGGCCCCTAAGGCTAACAGTATAGTCAGTTCGAAAAAAAAAAAAAAAAAAAAAAAAAAAAAAAGATCGGCGCGTTTTCGGTACTGAGTTCAAAAATTAATTTTTATTTAGAAATAACTTTTGAATATTGTGAAAACAAAAACAAAAAAAATAGTTTTGTTATAAGACTTATATATGATCTTTCCATTTATTACAAAAAATAATAATAATCAAGAACCCACTTTTCAGATTATTTAATACAATCTATACCATTATTATAAATTTCTCAAGGGATTGTTTTTGAACGCGCTAATCTCTCAAACTACCATTGAGATGTGATAAATTATTTCTGCACAGCCTAATTATTAAGGCTATTTAACTTCGCGCTACAAGCCCAAGGATCGGAGCAGTAACCGTGAATTTCAAACAAACTGGCAAGAGGGGAACAATGGTAAGCTACACGGACGCGCTGGTAGCGGCGCGACGGACAGTTAGCCGAATGAAATTAACACGTGTGAAACTGTGAGGTAATATAGTATTTGCTTAAAAAGGAAATTCAATAAGAGTATTTAAGCTGACCCCTGGAAATATCAGCTATCTAAATAGGAAACTCGTATTATGTTTTAGCCATAATGTATCAAATATAATCTGAATTTGGAAAATTAACGTAGGTATTTAGCGATTTCTGTTATCGCTTAACAACAATACCAGTGTGTAAGTGCCCCACCGCTGGGAAATGAAGCCACTTCCCAAGGAAAGGCACTGACTTAATTACCGTGTGATCCCCGTACGTATTGCCGAGAAATCACCACTTCTATATTTTTCCCCACGTACATTGGTACTGCAAGAACCTCTCTTTCTCAAGCGTTCAAGTTTCCTCACGATGTTTATTTCACCGTCAACCGATAGTAATACTAATTTGGATTAGTAAATGTACGCGGGTTCTGAATAATTCGTGTTTTCGAACTTGTGGAGTCGAAATGATATTCTGCCGGTCTAAACCATTTGCCAACAACGACTTTATCGTTGTCGCTTTGCTTATGCGACATAAGTAATTAAGGGGGCCGTTCACTCTTCACTCCATCCTAATTTATTAATTCGCATCGATTGACGTGAGTTCAAATCCCTGCAATGAGCCTGAGCTTTCGGTGAAGGAAAACATCGTGAAGAAACCATAGTATGGTGGTAGGAATTTTTCTAATGCCCGCCTGGCTAGCTTGAAAAGTTGAAATCAAGTTGAAAATCTGTCGCCATGCACCAATAGGTGAGTTCCGGCAGCTGCACTTGATAGCCAGTCTTCCACTAGGTTTAGCGTGTTACCATCTTAGGCCACATCATCACTTAACATCAGGTGAGATTGTGGTTACAATGCCGAACCTATAATGATAAAAAAAATGATATTTCGACCGCAGAGCAGCAATTCTCGTGCTGTCGTGGCCTGATTTGAAGGGTGTGGTCACTAACTCTCACTGACACACAAGCCGTGACCCATTTGAGCTATAAACGGCTGTAAGCCGCAGAGAACAATTAAAATTAACAGTGCGTGCGTGTTTAACGTCAATATTCCTGAATTTATATCCTTACTATCGGATGTAAGGTAAACCTTTTGCCATTTGTGTTACATAAAAAATACCAAGGTAGTATCTAATTTCAATAATAAAATGGACCGATCTGAATGCATATAGCTATATTTAAACTGAGCAAAAAAGAAAACCAAATAACTAGACGAACATTGAACTCATCACGTGAAACCTACTCCACAGCCTTCGTACTAAAAATACTTCAATACAGATGTTCTCAAACTTTAAACCGTAAGCACCACGTGGAGTACAAAAGAATATCAAAATTTTCTAGTAAAAAGGTTACTTATAAATTTATAGAATATTATTTTTTATTATTATTTATCGTTATAGGCCAATGTTAAGTGACTATGTGGCCCAAGATGATAACACGCTAAGCCTAGTGGAAGACTGGCTCTCAAGTGTAGCTGCCGGAATACATCTATTTTTGCTTGGCGACAGATTTTCAACTTGACGGTAGTAACTAGCTCGGCGGGCATTAGAAAAAGCTTTACCACCATGCTATGGTTTCCTCACGGTGTTTTTCTTCACCGAAAGCTCAGGCTCATTGCAGGTATTCGTACTCACGTCAATCGACGCGATGTTCGTACACGCTACCTCTGAGCCATCATTGCTTCAATTTTCATAAAACTGTTGAAATGTGTGAATATGTTTATTTTTCTGTGGCCACAGATAAAGTGTCAAAGTCATTGTCTCTGCAAATAATATTGGTTAATTATGACGAAACTTTAATGAATATTTTATTGTTCTTTTTTAGTTTGTACACTGGTGAGCTTAGTGGCATAATAACAATAAAAATAAAATGTTAATACAAAAACAGTATAATAAATAAATAAAATAGAAATAAATACATACAAACTTACATATTTATAAATAATAAAACTATTATGTTATTTTTTTGACGAAGTGACGTCACTTTGTCTGGTGACAAGCACAGTACAATCCAAAATTCTATAACAAACCCATGAATTAAAACAAAAATCATATAGGCATATTCGATAAGTGGTTTCCGCGTGAAAATAATATAAACGGACAGACAGAAAGAGATATATTGAATTTTATAATATGTATAGAAGATATAGATAATTTAAAAATAACCAAATACTTGAAATTAAAAAATCATCAATCTTAATAAATACTCAGTTTCAAGTGTTTTCATATCTTATCGTATAATCTCAAATAAGACTCCTATTTTATCTAAATATCAATAAATGACATTTATTTTCTTTATCATGAGTTGTTTAAATGCTTTATATATAAATATAATGGAACTTAGCCGTCAAATGTGTATTACTAATTTGGAATGAAGTACTGAGGTTTATTATCATTGTTACAGCATTTTTAATTAATCTCTTATTATGATGACCGCTATTACTGATAATTATCGAACGCTATTGTATATTTTAAATTGACATCATTTTGTCTTCCATGTCGATACCTATATATTCTGTCGATAGAATGTTTTACATTTAGGTTAATAAATATATTAGACAATTGTGTTGAAAACTCTGTAGACCAAAATTTTAATTCGTATGAAATAGTATTCTACTTGATTCTAGTATTGGATATGTGTATGAAATGTAGTGTTTTCAAAAATTTGTTACTGTTATGTTACGTAGTGATATAAAAAAATATTATTACTGGATTTTATTGATGCCATAAAACTAAAACCATGCCTCTAAAACTTAATTAGTATAGGTATATGCAAATATGCAAATAAGGTTTGACTTCTGACACGTGTGAACTGCTGCACACATTTTTTAAATTAAAGATATCATTATTTTTTTAAATATTGGGGGTTACAGATTAAGTTTGAGAAGATTTGTATTGTGTTAAATATAGACTTAGTGCATGGGAAAAAGTGGATCGGTAATGGTTTATGCGTTCCATAGAATAGAACGGGCATCTGCAAGAGAATACGTTTTTTTTTTTCGAACTGTTAGCCTTATGGGCCTTGGAACCTCTGACGGCTTTTACAATTTTACCGGGCTTGGAAAGAGAATACTACAAAGACTTAAAAATATTGACACTGGCAAGTGCTTCTGCGCCTCCAAAACAAGAAAAAGTGTATTATTATAAAGGCCACAGCTCACAATTTTTCTTACGTCATATATGAGTAGTATAATTAATTATTTACTTTAATTTAATTTAAGCCAAAGTAAGAAAGTAGTAATACTTTTTATTTACGTTTGAAAAAGTAAATAAAAAGTTCATTTAATTTAAATTTGTAATAGTCCTAGATAAGTTTTTAATTATAAATAAAAATGATGGACTCCATAATTAATACTATTATTTTTATTAGTTTACCTAAGTAATTCTTTTAACCTTTGTTAAGTATGTTGTATGTTAGAGTAAAACATATTGAATAAGTATATTTTGAAAATGAAAACTATGTAAACGGTTTTCTAAAAAAAATTCTTGCCTTCCTATCTAGTTATCTAGCTAGATCTCGCAATTTGCTATACTAGCCCCCATTATGTTTTGCAATTTTTCTGCAAATTCATGTAACCACCATGCCGACGGTCACCACCATCCCGACGGTCAGCACCATCCCGACAGTCACCATCATCGCGACGGTCGAACTGAAGTTGGCAGCCCTACTTTAAACTCGCGTACATAAGTCATCTTAGAGTCTTATCTGTGTGTGTGTGATTTTGAAATTGGAAAGAACATCTAGATAATCTCTTAATTTTTTGTATTATTTTATTTTTTAAATCTTTTAATCCGATTACTACGAAAATCATGCTGTGTTAATACGGCAATTAATAAGAATAATCTTCGTCATGCTTCCGCGCACATATACGACATGTTGTTACTACATGTGGTAGATTAGATATCCGAATAATTAGGCGTAAGATCATTTCATTATCAACTCGCCATAGCCTTGGCCATATGAGATTACGAGGCCACTGTTTGAACCCGTTATCGTGGAATAATTTGCCCAATTTATTGCAGCAATATTTTTTTTAAATTTATTCATCTCTTAATATACACCATTAAGTTTATGAGTAGCTTCTTAATAATCTTTTTTTATAAAACTAAGTGCGGCCCGCCTTATGGTAAGCGGCTACCATAGCTTATAGATGCTTGTAACACATCAGTTACAGTTACACAGACATCAGATATTAATTCAACTACAACAAACATGGTCATAAGTGCTGTATAGAGTGCTTGAGTGGTGGCCACGTTTTTTTTTATCGTTATAGGTTTTGCCGTAGTGGCCACAATCTCACCTGATGTTAAGTGAGGATGTGGCCCAAGATGATAATACGCTAAACCTAGTAGAAGACTGGCTCTCAAGTGCAGCTGCCGGAACACACCTATTGGTGCTTGGCGACAGATTTTCAACTTGATGGTGGTAGCTAGCCAGGCGGGTATTAGAAAAAGCCCTACAACCATGCTATGGTTTCCTCACGATGTTTTCCTTCACCGAAAGCTCAGTCTCATTGGGGGGATTCAAACTCACGTCAATCGGCGCGAAGTCATATATGCAGCCACTGGAGCCATGGTTGCTTCAAAATGCTACATACTTATAAATTATATGTATATTTATTAAGCGATCTTTGTTTTTGTGCCATTTAGTTTTCACATTGAAGCCGATTAATTTAAAACATCATGAAAACGCTCCCTGTATGATTGATTTCCTTTCCCTCAAAAGTATCGGTTACTTATGATTCATACACCTTAAAATATTTTTCTTTATCTATGCTTATTATAAAACTCAACGTCTCCCTCGTCTTTTCACGTGAAAACTACTTATCTGATTTACATGTTATTTATTTTAATACATGGCCATGCTATCTGGCCAGGTTATAGGATATATTGCAAGATAAAGTAGCATGGTTATAAGCAGTGACAATAACGGTGAACAAATCCGAAAAAAGACGCATTTGTGACGGTTAATTGGATTGCGCTGAGTAAACCATACGAGATATATAAAATTAATGTTCTACTTAGTTTTAGATCTTAAAAAGACCTATAAAAAAGTCTGCAATAACATATATCTATCTACTAAATCTCATCCACAATAAGTATATTTGATTTTTTGGTTATGCATAATATAAGAATCGAACCGCTGAGTAATAAAATAGTCGTGATCAGCGAGTGATACATGATAAAATACATTCGCCGACGCGTTTTAAGATAAAATTCGTGATTGATTGCGGAAAAACTGAGAGAAAATCGATAAGTATATCTATCACAGAAATCTCTACAAAAATAGTAATTTAATAGAAGGCTATGATATGAAATGTTTTGGTACACACGTGAATAAAAAATAAAATAATTCTGATCAAAACATTCCGAACTATAGATACGGCCCGATAACAGATATATAATATATAAGATGATGAATAGCGCATATCGCCGGCTCCTTTTGATATCTGTTAAACAAATAAGGACAGAACAGTTCGTAACTGACAAAGATGATAGATACATTATGATTAAATCAAACATAAATGAAGAGTGCAATATAGTTTTGATAGGTTAATCTGAGAAGGAAATTATAAATAAAAAATACCGTTACAAAATACCGCGGTTTTAAAGGGAGTAAATAAATAATTGTAAAAAAGGGAAATAAAAAAAAATACCGTTTGAGAAACAAGTATGTGAAAAGAAGCATAAAGTTTTATTTATCCTAGCACAACAAAGTCAAGGCACAGTTTGTTCTTTTTTGACCTCAGTTAAAACCAGATATGTCGGCCACGCACCTCGGGGTCACTGATAATGGTTTACATGGCTTCTAGGCACTGCACATCACGCACTGTTGATAGCACTATGGAACCCCGGGGTTTGTGAAGTTCGAACCGAGACGCACATTTTTTTTTCTTTGCTAATTTTTTAATGATTTTGGAAGAGATCACGATAAAAAAATTTTTGTCATTCGTCGCACGTGAATTTTATGAAAACAACTGCAGCCAGGTATCGCTGTCATGCCTAAAGGACATGTGTATGTTTGAAGGACTTCTTGTTGTAGGAAGAAGGGAAAACACTAGCCGGGAGACAGTTCCACAGATTCACAATACAATAAAGATATGTAGAATACCGTAAAGCCGTGGCTTCGGAGCCCAGCGCTTGTGGTTCTGTTATGAAAAGGAGAAGAAGGATTAGGTTGAACAGGTCTTCAGATTACTTACAATGGCACACAATTATACTTAGTTTTTATTATACTAGCTCAACCAGTACCAACCAATCAGTACAGTAATCATAGTACATCCCAAATACAATGGCGACCACCGAGAGATCAAAATCCATAGGCGGTCGCCGTTGTCATGTCGGCCTGCATAAATATCTCTTCACGTTACGCGATGTCATAGGAAGGAGGGAACACATTGGCTGGGAGATGGTTCCACAGCTTCACGATACGACAAAGTAAGACAAAGAGAACTTTTTAGTTCGTTAGAGATGGAGGTTAGCGTAAGACTGTGATTCCGAAGCCCAGCGCGTGTTGTTCTGTTATGGAAAATTATTTGCCAATGAAATCCATATTTTACTACAATCGGAGTTCCGTTTTTTTTATGGTTTATAGGTTATAACGTTATGACCACAATCTCACCTTGTGTTTAGTGATGATGTGGTTCAAGATGGTAACACGCTAAGCCTAGTGTGAGGACTGGCTCTCAAGTGCCGTTACTGGAACATAGCTATTGACGCTTGGCGACAGATTTTTAACTTGAGTGTAGTAGATAGCCAGGCGGGCATTAGAAAAAGTTCCACCACCATACTATGGTTTCGTCACGATGTTTTCCATCATATAGCTCAATTATGATACGAGCGAAGCCGCGGGAAAAGCGCTAGTTATAATTATTAAATAAATTTAGTAATTTTTCTGAAAAAAAATTTATGTCAGTACCGTGGATAAATGGGCCGGTAACGTAGTGTGAACATTTTGAATTTTTTTTTTCATTTTCGATATTTTATAGTTGTTTCAAAAAGCACTTTAATTAAAATGAAAATATGTCGACGGCTCCCACGCATAAAGTCGAAACACATTTTTTGAGTAAATTGTATTTTTGTGTCATTAGAACCATAATATACCGTATTAAACATTCCTGAACCCTAATTACTGAATTACTGAATTCCTGAATACTAATATCTTCTATAAATTATGAGTTTTTGAATTACAAAAATGAACTATATCAGTAACGTTTACAAGAATAGCTCTCCTGAAAAATATTGTTTTTTGCCTTACGACCTTATGCGTGGGAGCCGTCGATGTATGTATGTGAGTAACAGAACGAAATCAGCCATATATTATATCCTACCACCACGCAAATCGATTGACACGAAAATTTTCGGTAAACAATTTTTGATTGGCCACGTTCAATGGCTGTTGACCCCATCCTATATAATATATTTATATAGCAACGGAAGAATAATTTTTAAACAGATAAAAGAAATTTCTGTTAAATATTTTATGATTACTAAAAGTACTATTGAAACTATCCTAACAATTGATAAATTACATGAACATAAATATCAAGGAGTTTTAAGTTCCATCTATCCATTTAGTCATAATATGTTTACTGGTGGACATCCCAAATATCGCCACAACGACTGGTCCTGTGCTGCTCGAATCCAGCGGGTTTCCGATTCACCAGGTCGCTGGTTCACCATGTGGAGGGTTTGCCCACGCTACATCTTCTGGTACGAGGCCGGCAATCGAGAACTCTACGGCCCCATCGACCACCCGTTCTACGAGCGATGTGTCCGCCCATTGCCACTTAAGTCTAACAACTCTGAGAGCTCTGTTGGTGACTTTAGTTTTTCTGCGGTTCGCCTCGTTTCTGATTCGTTCACGCAGAGAAACTCCTAGCATAGCCCTCTCTATTGCCTTTTGAGTGACTTTGAGTTTTCTTATTGGACCCACCGTTAGTGACCACACCCTAGTATCATATGTTATCAATGGCAATACGTGTGTATTCTGTGTATAAAGACTTTTTCTTGAGATACTACGGATCAAGACATACAAATAGATAGACAGACAAAAAATGTTTAATGTATTCATGGTCAACGTCATTTATAATAGATGTGTCTCAGGTAATTTAGACATTAAAATGAAACATGTCCAGACATATTCTTTAATATAGATAAAGATTTCATTAATAATTTAAACATGTAAAAAATAAAAAATAAAAATATTTTTAAATTGGTAAAATTAACACCGTTTTAAGTAACCTATAATAATAATAAACTATAAAAAAAATTAACAGCTAACATTTTTATTCATAGAGATTCAATTACAAGTGTAGTTGATTCGCGGAACCTAGACTAAATTTTCCACGGAACCCTCGAGTTCCGTGACACAGTACAAAGTACACACGTCACAAACCGAATTTGCGTTTATGAATATAATATTAATAGCGCCGGAGCAATGAGTATTAATTGGGACCATTAAAACTTTTATTAGTCCGAATATTCTACTGATGGGCATAGAATTAGCGTGTGACCTTGTTTATGCCACGTTTCACGTCGACCAACGTGTGGAAAATTTATAATATTCCAAAATTAACATCAATTTAATTTTTGATAAACGGATGTCTACGTTTCATATAAAAAGGTAACTTTCGAACCGCCATGTTTCTTTACATTTCGTGTGTAACTTCAGTAAAATATGTACCTCAGTAAAAGTGTGTGTTGATGATGTACCCACGTACGAAAGTATAATTCTTTCGCGTAACAATACACAAATAAATTCAAAATCTTACCCGCGTGTTGATAACATGATGAATTTAGACATCTATGATAATAATATGAATTAAAAATTTACTGACTTTTATTTGATTAAATTCTGTGAAAATAATTTAACATTGGACAAATAAATATTATTGTTCTCAAATTAAAATAATGTTGCTTTATACAACGTTAAATTATTATTACACATTATAAAACTTAGTAAAATGAATTAATATTATTATCATTGATTGTTATCTTCATGATGTTACACTTTAGTCATAGGTATGATGCGCGTGCAGTTCTCAATTTAATTTAATTGATAATATATCAATAACATAAATTATGTTATAATGGACGTGAGTTCGAATCCCCGCAATGAACCTGAGCTTTCGGTGAAGGAAAACAGTGATGATACCATAGCATTATGGTAGGCATTTTGTAATGCCCGGCTAGCAAGCTACCACCCTCAAGTTGTATTCCGACAGCTGGCCATGACTAGGCTTAACTTGTTACCATCTCGGGCCACATGATCACTTAAGACCAGGTGATATTGTGGCCACAGAGCTAAGCCAATAACGAATGAAAAAAAAAATAAGTACAGAAAAAAACATATATTTCGTAATGATTGCCAGGTAATAGATTTTCTGAATAATCCGTTATACATTGAGATAAAAATATTCTGAAATATAAAAAGAAAATGTATTTTTATCTATTAAAATTGATGAAAGCCGCTTAGGTAAATCTAAGATTTTTCTCTAATCTAATCGCTTCAACGCTTAGATGGCTGAGATTTAGGTACGTGACTAAATTTCTAATGATAATCATAAATGGTGCATGTCAATCAATAGTATCTTGAAATAACAATGGTTTAGTAACATTCCTATGATAAACACAAAGTTTAAATTTTTCCATATGTCAAAGATTCTTATTTACGTGAACTTTCGTGTTTATATGTGACGATGAGTGACGTGACGTGACGTGACATGACGTGATGAGTGACGATGTGGCCCAAAGCGATGACGCGCTAAGCCTAGGGGGTACCGGTTTTCAAGTACAGCTGCCTGAAACCACCAATAGGTGTTTGGTGACAAATTTTCAGCTTGAGGGTGGTAGCTAGCCAGGCGGGATAGAAAATACCCTACCACCATGCTATGGTTTCATCACAATGTTTTCCTTCACCGAAAGCTCGAGCTCTCTGTAGTGTGCTGCGTAAATAAAGAAAGGGTTGGAAAATAATCACATGTTGCTGAGATGCAAACGGTAAGATGGATGCGTGGTGCAACTCAAATTGATAACATCAGATATGAAAATAGCACCAGTCACAGAAAAGTTGAGAAATAATAGGTTGGTGTCGTATGGGCATGTCATGAGAAAGGATGTAAGATTAGAAGAATGTTAAGAATGAAGGTGGACGGACATAGGAGGAAGAACGTAGAAGGTTTGAATGTATTGTATGAAGAATGATATGCGTATAAAAGGTGTGCATACTGAGATGACAGCTGATAGAGGAGACCGACCCTCTTAGTGAAATAATGGCAAGAAGAAAAAGAATTTCGCATCAGAGTTATAAAGACAGTAATGGACTAAAGTTAATAGGTTCTTTAGGCCTCCTATCGCTCCAGAAATTCACTAGAAATTATTATTAATTTCACTGATATGTTAAACTAAATCAAATAAATTACCTAAAATATATACGGAATTATACATTGCATATATATTAAGTAATAATGATGGCTCAGTGGAAGCGTGTACGATTTCGCGTCGATCGACGTGAGTTCGAATCCTTGCAATGAGCCTGAGCTTTTGGTGAAGGAACACATCGTGAGGAAACCATAGCATGTTGGTAGGGCTTTTTCTAATGCTCGCCTGGCTAGCTACCCCCTCAAGTTGAACATCTGTCGCCAAGCACCCAATAGGTGTGTTCCGGCAGCTGCACTTGAGAACCAGTCTTACACTAAGTTTAGCGTGTTATCATCTTGGGTCACAACCACACTTAACATCAGGTGAGATGTGGCCACAACGCTAAAACGTATTACGATTAAAAAAAAGTTGTATCAAAAACTTCCTGGACAGTTTTAACAAGGGAGTCATATTGTTAGAGCTATTTTTATAGATTACAAAAATAAATAAGAAAATTATTCTAGTCATGTGACGTTGAGAGAATTAGGGATGAACTTAGTTGCCATTAACTAAAGGGAAGAAGACCATAAATGTTGAAATAGCTAAAATAGTATACTGACTAACAATAGGTATAAATTGAAGCCGAAAGCTTGTTTTCCGTATAACCAAATACCACTGAAATTATTACAAACATTACATCATTAATTATGTATTAAGTGTACAAAATATTTTCCGTTTTACACCGACCTAATTGAGTCATTTAATAATCACCTCGGGTATTCGCACTATACAATATTTCAAGATGAAAATTTACACGCAGCTTTATAATTGTACAGACAAGGTTACTAAAAGATTGATTTTTTTAAGTACCGAAGTCAACTACCCTTATAGTTTCACCATGTCAGTTTGTCTGTCCGCGGATTAGCTCAGAGATACTTAGTTTTAGAAAGCTGTAATTTGGTATAGGTATACATATTAATCACGACGACACGTAAAATGGGTATGTTTTTTTTCTCGTCTATCCCATGGTATGGGGTGTTCTTGGATAGGTCACAACAATAAGTAACATTTAATACAGTTTATATATGAAAACTAGCTGTGCCCACGGCCTGCTCGCGTAGACTACAGAATGCCGTTGGATGAGCGCACACGCGAATCGTGCTGCCACCGTTCTAAAGACAGAAGACAAAAATGCTTATTGTCGATGATCCTTTGAAGATAGATATGTGCTATCTATGACTTTTTCGTAGATTTTTTAAGGTCTACAATTATAAATAACTTTAATTTGATATTTCTCGTATGTTTTAGTGAGCGTAAGCCATTTAAGCGCCCCAAATGCGTCTTTTTTCCGAATTGATTCACCATTATCGTCATTACTTATTTCGTATGTTACAATATATATCATATAACCTGGCCAAATAACATAGCTATGAATTAAAATATAAAACGTAAATCGGATAAGTGGTTTTCGCGTGAAAAGACGAGAGAGACGTTGAGTTTTATAATATGTGTAGATAATCTGGCCAGATAACATAGCTATCATTAAAAATAAAATAAAAACATGTAAATTGGCCAAATGGTTTTCGCGTGAAAAGAACATAAACGGTCAGAGAGACGTTGAGTTTTATAATATTTATAGATAGAGTACAGCTTGTAAAATCTTAAATGATAACCCTAATTTCTTGTTCATATTGAGTACGTCGTCCTTATGGTTATTTGATATATGTATACACGCCTTGATGTTACATATCGCTGTAGTAAATTGGTGTATTACGTCATTTTGGCGAACAATATTTTTACAGTGCCGTCGCTGTATATCGCGAACCGAGTTTCACAGGGTCACATGTTATCTCAACTAGTAACGTAGTTTCTGCAGAGTTCACGCGTCATACGTAACCAAAATGTTATCGATGTTAAATTTTTATTTTTGTTACCACGCTCGTCAAAATATTTTGCAATTACTTGAATCAATTCGTTTGAAATATTTACTGGCCCCTTCGTAATGAAAAAAGGAATTTAAACAGATTTTAATTATTTTCGTATTATGTATTTTCTTATTCGTATTAATGCTGTAATTGTATTTAATAAATTTTCTACTTCACTACAGTACAGTCTATCCAAGAGGAATGTTTGTTACAATATAAAAGAAGAAGCAATATTGTAATATCCATCACCTATGACAATATCTACTATGGTATATGTAATATCAGCTATAGTATATGCTTTATTATCTATGGTATATGCAATAACGTGTCATACTATTCAAGAGATTGGAAGCCAGTTTTCTAAATTAAAATAAAACAGTTTTATCACTTTTTGTAAATTTTAGATTTTTACATAGTAGATATTATAGAGGCGTTCACGATATATAAGATTTTGATTGATATGTTTTTATCCAGGATATATGAAGAAGGATAAACTCAAAATATCAGTATCATTCACATAAAAATGTATCTTTATACACAGCCGATGGATTTGATAAACGCATAGGATGAAATACGGAAAACGATCATACGCTTTGCCAAAAAAAATCTCAAAATACTGACCACGTGGTATAGCGTATAAATATCACTAACGATTCTCGAGTCAAGGTGAATTGAAAACTCTATATATAATCTACATACGCGTAGCTACGTACGTAGGTACATTTGTGACGCTTCCTGGTTCAAATACCGTTTTGTTATCTTCAGTTTCTATTCTAGTTGGGTTTTCGTAAAATATCCAGAACAAGTCTAAGCAGTTGTTCATTGATATGATAAGCATACCTATGTTATATGCAAAAGGTATTATGTTGAGCAATATAAAATACAAATTAAAAAGAGGTACTATTTATCTATCAGAATTAATCGGTTTGGCGTTGTCCCGGATTCGTAGTTCTAGATAGCGTTTTTGGTATTCAGGAAAAAAAGGGTGTGTCATTGTATAGATAAGCCAAACTTCGGCTTCGGTATAAACCACATTCGGCCTGCTCTAGTAATTACGTCTATTATGTATTTGTTTAAATAATTAATTGCAAATAATACTAATTAAAAACACACTTGTGTTTAATAATTAGATGAACATATTTGAATCTACTTTATAGTGTTCATAACGATAATAATTAATATTTTAATTGAAACACATTTCCACAAATCATTTCGGTGTTAATTTGGTATTGTTTTTCTGTTTCTTAAACACTATGAACAAATGTATTTGAAAGAATAAAATAGAGTTGTAGATAAATATTTAGGTGCTATTCCATAGATTATTAGAGATTATGTCGAATTTTTTCTTAAATTTATTTTGTTACAATATTCACTTCATTACTTAATTATTCCGATACCGAGAATAAATTGAATATATGTAATATTTTTATATACGTACATTATTTTTTCAAATACGCTGAATCAATTTCGATAAATTTTATATGGGATCACCTCTGAAGTATGTTTAGTATGACCTTCCAAACAAAAAAGAATCATCAAAATTAATTCATAATCGTGTAACAGACATACAATTTTTTTTATCGTTATAATTTTGGCGTAGTGGCCACAATCTCACCTGATGTTAAGTGACGATGTGACCCAAGATGGTAACACGCTAAAGCTAGTGGAAGACTGGCTGTCAAGTGCAGCTGCCGGAACACACCTATTGGTGTTTGGCGACAGATTTTCAATATACACTCGAATTGAGAATCTCTTCCTTTTTTGAGGTAGGTAATATAAAATAGCTTGACATGACTCAACCAGTTCAAAGCTTTTAAACAACAATTGTATAAAAATGTGTATATTATTTCTATCCATTCATATATTGCTAGGAGTATGGGTACCGGTCATATAAAATACCTATCTATTCATAGGTCACATTATTTAATTCGTACACGCTGTTGAAATAGCGGGAAGAGCTTATATTGAATTCAAGAATTAATCACTTTGTAATTAATACATATTTATGTTACAATTATGTATATTTATGTTATGACGCTTTATTATATGACCATTTATTAAATGGATATAGGAAAAAATAATCTCATCTACTTCCTATGGTTTAATAAATTTAAAATTTCGTCCAGTTTTTTAAAATGATGTTTTTTTTTATTGTACCTTAATAATTTAGTTTGAAATAATTTTCGCAGTATTTTCAATTGAATTCTTATATAAAAAAAAAACATATTTTTTACTTTAGCTTAACGTATGTATTGAGTATTTTAATAAAAATATTAAGTACTATGGAAAATAACAGTGTAAAAGAAAAAAAAAACTTACCAACTATCGACATTAATATTTGATGATGTTTTCTTCCTACTTTTTCCTCCGTCTCTGTGTTAACTTTATAACTTGTCACCATTTTGGTTATTTAAATTACACAGCAATGTTTAAAAATACACTTCAAATTTTATATTAAGTCTTGTAAAATAAATATTTGTTTAATTTGCAATAAAACAAATATTAAAAAACGATAATTATAAAATAACTATTTTTATATATGTTTATTATTTACAGTATGTAATTTATAAAACAACCATTAAATTGATCTAAATATAAATAATGGAATTTTCTAGAATAAAATATTTAAATTTCGAATTACGCGCCGCGTCCTCCAGCTAGCGTGCGATCACGCGCACGGGAATAGCGTAGACGCACTGATTGCGTGCCAACGTTTCTTTCGTGTTTTTATATAGCCGTCATCATAAGGGTGAACTTTGTCAGTATGAATACCACTTACTGTCCAGTAAGTGTACTACGTTTATTGACTTATCAATTTGCAAGTTGTTTTCCTCGCGAGTAGTTGTTTCCTTAGCCTTCGACACGGTGCTTCCCTCTTTGTTTAAAAGTATTTTCTCTACTAAAACATACCATTTATAAAACACATAATATATATTTTTTTTCTAATAAATTGTATAGTGTATATAGTATAGTAAAAAAGTGAAATCAATATGTTATTTCTGATCAATTTAAATAATATCAAAATAGTTCTAATTAATTCGATACCAATACGATACGATAGTAAATAAAACAAGTTTTCGTAAATAATTATATTTTTGTGCTTAATATTTTGAAACTACGAAAAATTCGTTGTAACTATTTCTAATCAATTTAATAATATTAAAATCGTTCTAATGAATTCCATACCTCTATGTAAATAAAATAAATTTTCGTAATTGATTATATCTTTGTGTTTAATATTTTGAAGCTACGAAAAAATCCTTAAAATTAGTTCTGATCAATATAAATAATGTCAAAATAGTCCTGTTGAATTCAATAACTATGAAAATAAAACACATTTTCGTAATTAATGTTATTATATTTTTGTGTTTCATATTTTGAAACATACAAAAATATAATGACAACCTCTATAAACATTATTAATTAACTTTTGTATGGTATGAAGTAGAGAATATGTATATATCCCATCTGATTTTAAGTGGTCACGGCTTTTTTTTTTTTTTCGAACTGTCTACACTGTTAGCCTGAGGAGCCTTGGAGCCTTTTCGGCTTTTACAGCTTTACCGGGCTTGGTAAGTGGTCACGGCAATGTAACAGCTATTTATAACCGACCTAAAATAGCTCCGCAGTTTTAAACGAAGCAATTTAAAGATCCGCTACTCGTAAGGACTAAGTTGGATGTGATGAACGGCTCGTGTGCCAGTGCGTGGTGCTAAAAAAACAAGCACTGCTTATTTGCGGCAGAAATAGAAATTACAGGTTTACTCAGTCGAATCATGCAAATTTTCTACTATTCTTAGAATAATTTTACTTAATAAATCAATATTACTTTCTTTTGATGTAAAATAGCTAATGGCCAGCTTTGCGGCTTGCCGGCGCTTTCCGATTTAGCGCGCCCCTTCTCGATATTTATACAATACTAGCTGGGCCCGCGAATCCGCTCACGTGTACTACAGAATGATATTAGTCGAGCGCACGCGCGAATTGTGCTGCATCAAAAATGCTTATTGTGGGTGATCCTTCGTAGATAGACACATGCTATTGCTGACTTTTTTGTAGGTCTAATAAAATTATATACAAAATAAATATACTTTAACGGTCTATGAAAAATATATATTTAGTTTAACAATAACGTTTAATTAATACTATATCTTCTATATCTATACATATTGTAAAAGTCAGTGTCTCTCTGCCTGTTTACGTTTTTTTCACGCGAAAATCACTAATCCGAATTTTTATTTAATTCTTAGATATGTTATCTGGCCATACTGGATATACTTTTTTTATATAAAGTAACATATGAAATAAGTAGTGTAGATAATAATGAATCAATTCGGAAAAAAGATTCCTTTGGAGCGATTAAATGGCTTACGCTGAGAAAACTATAAGAGATATATCAAATTAATATTCCACATAACTGTAGATTTTTAAAAGGCCTACAAAAAATCAGTGATAGTATATATTTATCTTTTAAGGATCATCTTTAATAACCATTTTGGAGGCAGTAAAACTCGCGCGAAAACAGCAGTTTCGTTTTTTTTTTCGAACTGACTATACTGTTAGCCTTAGGGGCCCTGGAGCCTGTACGGCTTTTACAGCTTTACCGGGTTAGGGGCGAGCGCTTAAGGCACTCAGTCACATTCACGCGAGCGAAATCGCGGATACAGCTATTAAATTTAAAATTCAAACAAAAACAGCGTAAAATAGTCACTATAAAGCGCTTGAAGGGGCTAACAATGCCCCAATACCTATAATTCTGTGTCCGTTTAGGAATTTAATATTCGCGGTAGCTTGTGTAATCTATGCTGTAGCTGAAATCGGCCACGTTGACACACACACACACATTTGTTTAACATTAAATTTAAATCCGTGACCTCTTAACCACGGGGCAGACGCGTGAAGTTTTTTTAGTTCATCTATCGTATCGCACAATGAAACGGCATTCGACGTTTGCATAACAAATAACTTTATCAAAACCAATGCTCCAATTGATAATCTTCAGTAAAATCTGTTTTCCTGATCATACATAATCTTTAACGATATCAGTGGTCATATTTATTTTTGGATTGTAGGTACTTACCACAGACTGTGAAGTTTCACGGTGATACTTTAAAAAAAATATAGAAGACCATGTTAGAGACCAGGTAAATTCCCATCAGTGTTGGCTATCATACGGTGTCGGTCTGACACCAGTATTCTAAGATATTATGAGATCACTCTAAAGCACAAAATAAAAATTCTCCGTATTTAGAATGCTCACAATGGTTTTTTTGTACCACAATAAACATAGGTATGGCTTCCCCATATTGTCCATAATTTTTAATGTACTCAAGTTTTTCATTAATGACATGTTACGTAATAAATTCAACAACTTATTTATCGTACTTTTATTGTATTGCATATCACATCATTCATATCAGCTGTACTGTAAAGATTGGATGCTGGAAGATAATTAGTTTTTATTTATGGAAAACCGCAGCACATAGGTTTTGTGAAGTAATGACGGCTCAGGAGTAGCGTGTAGAGATACCGTATCTAGCGACGTGAGTTCGAATCCGTACAATGAATCTGAGCTCTCTGTGAAGAAAAACATCGTGATGAAACCATAATATGATGGTAGGGCATTTTCCAAAGCTCGCCTGGCTACCACCACCAAGTTGAAAACCTGTCGCCAAGCACCTATAGGTGTATTCCGAGAGCTGCATGCACTTGAGAGCCAGTTTCCTCACCAGGCTTAGCGTGCTACCATCTTAGGCCACATTGTCACTTAACGTTAGGTGAGATTGAGGAGAAATACTAAAATATGTAAAGAACTAAAAATATTTCCTTGGAATCAAATCGACAAAATTATGATTGAGAGGCAATATTTATCGTTTGACATATCAAAGTAATTTAACTTCGATATGATTTTCTGGGGTTTTCCAAATTATGTAAACAGTTTTGTTGAGCGAACGAGGCTTGGTTATCTAATAATATTTTGTTGTCGTCAGCATGCAAAACTGCACCTACCATGAGGAAAGCCGCTTAGCTGTAGTGTAATTTAGTTTAAGATAATTAGACTATGCAAGGTTCCGGCTGTATATCGGGGTTAGAGATCTTCTTAATACTTGACAAACCCAAGCCAACATCACCTGCACCATGTTTTATTTTTTAATTTTATTTTAGCTCGGCACATTGACGGTTCTGTCCCTGATGGTAAGCACAGCACAATCCAAACAGAACAGTGACCACTAAGAGATCTAAATCCATCGGTGGTCGTCGCTGTCATGCCGGCCCGCATATATATCTCTTCACGTTACGCTTAAAGGAACATATGTCGTAAGAAGGAGGGAACACATTAGCTGAAAGATCGTTCCACAGTAAGACAAAGATAAGTCATAGAGAAGTTTTTAGTTCGTGCCAAGATGGAGGACCGTAAAACTGTGACTCCGAAGCCCAGCGCGTGTGGTTCTGTTGTGAAAAGGAGAGGAGGGAATTAGATTGAACAGCTCTTCAGAACACTCACCATGATACAGACGTTAGAACACGCTCAGCGAGGCGATATTCCTGCGCAGCTGAAACGGTTCGATGTATTTAGTAACGTCTGCATCATTAATAATGCGAACAGTCCGTCTGCATCGTGCTGAGTAACGAACGAGGAAATTGCGATAGTCGGGTGGTAGACAGTACAGTCCGACTGAGTCGTAACCACACGTCATAGTGAACGATTCGGGATCTGTCTGTGCATAGTTTCTATCTATGACAGCGAAGGCTGAAGACGGATTGTTGATCTCCTGGCGATCGTCGTTTGTTTTGAATTGTACTGTGTTTTAACATCAGGCAGAGTTTTGCCTCTATGCCGTATTACTAAAAGAACAGTAAATTTTTCTACATTTAGCAAATGTAAGATAAATTTTCATATAAAAGTATTTCGATATCTCAACTTACTATTAGATGACAGAAAAAAAGTTCATTCACTTTTATTTTCTTTATGTTCGGGGATTTTTATTATTTTGTCCCTACCAAAATTAAATTTCAAACTAATTTGCTATTAACATTTTTTTTGTGAAGTCGATTATTTCGGAGGTAACAGCTAAAATACGAGAATAAGTTACGTTTTCACCGTAATGAATGTTATTGTACATTGTTTAAACTCTGAGTAAATCACGACCAAGCCCAATTTGATAGCATCAAATGCGGCTGAGTTATAGAAATTAAAAAATTGTAATCTTGTTTTACGTGTATTTTAAATGTAAAATCATTTCACGCTCAGATAAAGTACTTAAAATTAATATTAAGGGCTGTAACTTTAAGGGCTTTTTTTCCGACATATACAACAAAACTGCGAGTGGGGTACGCAAAAAAATTTACAATAAAATTAACATCCTTAATAAGTAATATATCACTTTTTTATATTTAGTACAGTAAAATTACAGTTAATAATTATAACTGACCGCTACATTTTAATTCTAATTTGTCAAATGATTTCCGGCTAAATCCGAAGGTTTGGCTGAAAAACAGCGTCGTCTGATGATCTTCGTCACAAACGACAACAGGCTGATGCAAAATCTTGTCACATCGTTTCTTTTTTTTGTTTTGTTTCTAATGTTTTATGTTTATTATGATATTTTTTTCATATCTTTGCATATTGTTTTTTCTTTATATTGTTTGTGACAAATCATTTTCTTCTTTCTATACAAGTAATATTTTACTTTGCAAGATTACCTGTATACATAGGTGCTTATTTTTTCAGGATACCGGGCTAAGCTCGGTCACCCTGATATTTATTATTAAATAGAGATGCGAATTATTTGAAATACATATACTTGAAATACAAATACATACGTATTTTTATTGTATATTTGAAATACTTAAAATATACTGTAGCTACCTGGTATGGCCACCAGATATAGATACTTCATATTATATTTTTGTTAATGCTTATTAATATATCTATTATATAGTTAAGGTTTATTTGTAACTGTAAATATGTTTGTAAACGGTGAGCGGACGAGTGTAGGTAGAAAAAGTCCCGTTATAGGTCCGAGAGATCGGAGCGTTAACCGGCGACCCTTTTTCTTAAGCAATTACCTGCCTACCGTTTACGAGGCTAGACGTCGTGCTCACTCCACTCAGTGTCTGTAATATTTGCAATGTGGTGTTTATATTTAGTGTGTATTTAAACCGTAAAATAAAGTCAGTATTATAAAGGTTGTTGTTAATCCCCTAGTACTCTACCGTACTATACACACAATCACCTCCCCATAGTACCTTTTTTTATATTTGTGTGAGACAAAATATTTTTTCCTTTGTATTTTTTGTTATTGTTATGGCTTCTGCCTATGTAGGCAATTTCCCGCGAAACCACCGTTCCTTCCACAGGGGACGGGTGGTTAAGTTCGCTCCCGCACACCCGCTACGTCCACCCTTTCATGCGAACACTCAAGCCTAAGTCCGTTCCTCCGGCATGGAGCCCTTGAGCCAAGCTTCAGCTCACGCGATACGGAGACACTGCATTCACTAAATACCAAAATACACTCATTATACTGTATTTGTACATACATGCACATCACTCCGGTACATAGGTTCTGTAAAGAAACTTTTTTTTTTCGCTAGTTAGTGTAGACCAAAATTGACATATAACTAAATACATATACGCATGTTTCTTCCTTCCTCCCAGAAGAAAGAAATATTTATATATAAATAGTTAGTTTAGATTGAATTACAGATAGAGAATTCGCGATGTTGCATACTCGGCAACAGCCCAAGCCGAGCTTCGGCCACTTTGGCACCCTTGAGCTTGTTGCCACGCTATTGCGGCTGAGTGCCTTAAGCGCTCGCCTCTAAGCCCGTAAAAGCCGTAAGCTGTAAAAGCCGTCTGTATAGTCTGTGTGACAGTGTAGTCAGATCGAAAAAAAAAAACATTCTATCATTATCGTTTCACAGTAATACACGCTTGACATGGTCCTTGAACTTATTGTCTGGCAAATCAATAATGTGCTTCGAAATCTTATTATAGACTTATTATATACTTTTCACTTTTGTAAATTAAGTAAATAAGTAAATTAATTAAATTGTTCTTGAGTGATTCACGAGGTCTCATGTTGTAGATTGCTCGAATTGTCCGCTTTTGTAATGACAATATGGTATCTATATGTGCTACTGAATGCTACAGTAAAATACTGTAAGACATTAAGCTATAGAAGTAAGCAAAGAAGACTAACGAAGCAGTGTCAATATTTATTTACTGGTGTATCTTACGTACTATGAATACAGCAGAGCTTAATTCAGATCCATTCATTTGATAAGTACAAAAGGTACACCTGTCAAGTGAATATGTAACTATGGATGCCCACTTCGAAAATACATCGATGTTTTTGTTTTATGTGAAACAAAGGAATTATACATAACTGTTATTTAATACTTCCATTCATAAATATCGATATTTCCAACAGTCAAAGTTATGTTCCTGTTGAACAACTATTTTCCTATGATGAATGATAAATATGGCTACATAAACGGAACATGGAAGACGAAATGCCTGAACAACGACTAGAGAAAATTAGTTAAATAAAAGACATCTAAAAAAGAAATTACTAACTAAACGTATTTTATTTGAATAAAGGTATTTTAAAATACGTATTTAGAATTTTGTATTTAAATACTTTTATTTGAAACCATTTTGTATTTTAGTAATTTTACTTAACTAATTTGCACATCTCTATTATTAAATGAAGCAGACGATATATTAAGGAAGTGGGTGTGTTATCTGCTGTACATTCGTCGAATTTGTATTATAGATAAGAATATAAAATTTTGCAGTATATCTTTAGGCCAATGACCTGCTTAATAATGATGTTAAATAATAACAATGCGCTTATGTTACTTACTTACTTACTTTACTTTACTTTAAAGCGTTTGTTTTGATGTGATAACCTACATTTCTATTTATAAATATAACGCAATTTATTTGTTTATAGTAGCTGCATACTTTCCCTGATTATATATTTTTTATATTTTGTAAAGGATTATATTTTTATTTATATGCAAAATAATGATTAATAGTAGACTTCGGTTGTACGTTTTTAGGTTACTATTTATACCTTCGATGAGCTTTCACATGAACCGGCACTTATCTATACATATAATAAAATTGAAGTGCCTGTTTGTAATGTCAAAATAACAGCTTTTTACAAAATACATATGAAATTATAGCAAAACAAAAACGAAACAAAAATTATTACAAAAACCCAATTTTTTTTTTCTCTGTCTGTCTGTCTGTTCCGGGTAATCTCCGAAACGGTTAGAACGATTTTGACAGGACGTTCACTGACAGATAGCTGATATTATAAGGATTAATTAAGCTACTTTGATTTTAGAACAATAATAAGGGTTCCGCACAAAAAATAAAAATAAAAACCTTTTTAGTATTCCACGCAAACATAATAATCATGCGTAATTATGTATTCGTGTAAAACTTTTTTGACGTGACAAAAATAACTCCAAAAATTGTATCCCGCGTGCCAACAACATGATGAAATTTTCGATCAACGGCGATAATGTAAATTCTTTGTACTGGCATTGTTTTATTGTGTAAAAATTACAAATTGATGAACGAACTTAGCTCGGGTTTTCTTTTGTTACATACTGATGAAATATGAATAATATTTTTCAATTTTACCGACTGAACAATAAAAAAATATGAACTGGTTATTTGATTATAAAAAGCACGAACAAAACGACATTTTTGTCTCACAGAAATGAATCCTACCTAGATCGTTTTATCGCCCCCGAAACTCCTAACTTTCGTGAAAATCGTTGGAGCCGTTCCCGAGATTCAGATTATATATATAAGAATTGCTCGTTTAAATATATAAGATTTACCAATTTATACATAATGAATGTGTGAAACTTCCCTCACGTGAAGCGCAATCAATTTAACCCTCTACTAAAAGCACCAAATAAAGCATAACATTACTTGGTTAGGTATTCCTTGTATTTCCTACCTACACTGTCTGATAATTCAGGACAGATTTACTTTATGAGAAACTCAACTGTACGGTAATTAAACTCCGCCGGCAACAAGAACTCTTTGTTTATTTACGTCACGGAGTCACGTATTCGTTATCAGGGTCAGTGGGTTATCTCTTACTACTGAAGCGAGGAAGGGGATTCCTACCTGCATCGGTTTTGAACACCTATTTTTGTATTAACCGTCAGTCATTCGATTTAGTTAAATTTAATTATTCAGTAAGTGGTGAGTGAAGTTGGTGCGCACGGGTTTATCTTCTCATTTGAAACAATATATTTGTGTGTAAAAAACCGTGTCCCAATTTAAAACGGTTTGTATTGCGGGATCTCGGGATCGCAGATGACTAAATGTAATTCTTCAAAAGCGTAGCAAGACAGGTAGCTGTACTATAAGATGTCTCGATATATATTTTTATAATAAATATTTATTGTGGTAGAAAATCTAATCCTATCTAATCTAATATGCGAATACTCATTTCTCTGTATCGATACCGAATGCAGTGTCACTATATCGCGTGAGCGGCTGCTGGCTCAAGGGCTCCGGAGGAACGGATTTAGGTTTGAGTTGCCGCAGTAGAAGGTGGTCCTGGTATATGCCAATATTAGTCATTAGTTATGTCAAACATTCAAATTCATTCAGACGTATAAAGCGTGATTGTCAGACACACTACACTTCACACATGCACACCACTCAAGTACATAGGTTCTGTAAGGGGCCTTTTTTGCCTAGTTAGACCAAATTGCCGCTGGATGCGGGCAGCACAGGACCGGTCGTTGTGGCGATCTTTGGGGGAGGCCTATGTCCAGCAGTGGACGTCTTTCGGCTGAAATGATGATGATGAGACCAAATTGACAGATTACGTAATACATGTACGCATGTTTCTTCAAGACAATTATATCGTGGAATAAGATATAGGATACTTTTTACATTATTACTGAAGTTTAATATACGCCCAGTGAAGCGAGTTGACATCAACTAGTTGCCCTTCTCCCACATAAGTGGGATAGGTACAATATATTTGCTTCCTTCTTGTTATGAACTAAGATTCGGCTTAGTGTTTTAAGGTCCGCCGCCTGCCCGACGTTAACCTTCCTTGGGATCTTACTTGTGGACGACAGCAAGTATGAAGTAATATGAATTACAATAAAAAAAAAAACCGACCAAGTGCGCGTCTGTCCACGCATATATATGCAGATTTAGAAGGGGGTTTTAAGTATTTTTTTATGGTATTTGTACGCCATTTTTCTGTTTATTTACTTCTTCAAGTACTTTTTTTATAAATTGGTCGACTATTACTCGTTAACTTGCAAATCCTACTTAACTGTGATAGTTTTCCGTTTAACTTCGTTGTACATACTATTGCCATGAGTTTTTTCACATATCAAAACACAACCGTTTAGCTGGGATACTTCACTTTAACAAAAATTAGCACTTCAAAGTTTAATACACGCAATTTTTGAACGACCTATCCAATGAAGTAATGATGGCTCAGTGGTAGTGTGTACGACTTTGCGTCAATTGACATAAGTTCGAATCGCTGCAATGAGCCTGAGCTTTCGTTGAAGGAAAACATCGTGAGGAAGCCATAGCATTGTGGTAGGGCTTTTCCTAATGCTCGCCTGGCTAGCTACCACCCTCAAGTTGAAAATCTGTCGCCAAGCACCAATATAGGTGTGTTCCGGCAGTTGCACTTGAGAGCCAGTCTTCCACTAGGTTTAGCATGTTATCATCTTGGGCCTCATCGTCACTTAACATCAGGCGAGATTGTGGCCACTACGCCAAACCTATAACGATAAAAAAAAATTACACCATGGGATGGACGAGAAAAAAAAAACATCCCCACTTCACGTGTTGGGGAGGTAGTTTTTTCAAGATTTTATTTTGTCTTTGTCGGCATGATTAATATGAACCTATACCCATTACCCATGCCAAATAATGCATGATATGCCAAATAGCAAATGCCTGCTAAGCCGCAGATAGACAGACGGACGGAAATGGTGAAACAATAAGGGTTCCTTGTTAACTAAGGAAGCGTTATAAAAAATTATCAAGCAAAACAAAACTTGGAATGAAATCTATGAATCATGATTGATTATAATCTTGTATTATTTAAGCTATAAGAAAACAGTACCTGGGTTATCGTTTGCAGTAGATAATTAATTGTCAGTGATTGAACAGATCTTACCTACATTAGTTCCCCGAGGCCGTGTTTTCTTATCAGTCAAACGTAGATAAAACAAAAGTTATAGTTATTATATTAATTAATCACTTTACATGAGGGAATACCCGACAGTAATATAACTTGACCCTTCACATTAAAACTAAGTTTTACGTTAATATTAGCGTCATAGAAGGTCTTGTACCTTAATGCATTATCTTCTGTGTACTGTTATACTGTGAATGTGTTAAATTCGTTTCCAGTCAACATCCATTGTCTTTGGAAATTACACTCTCTACTTGGGGCAGCTCGACTGGTGAAATGCTCCATCCTACAGAAATCAAATGGTACGAAAACAAATGAATTTTTTGAAGTAAAACTTCTTTCCGACCGTCGGGGTAGTGGTGACAGTCGGGGTGGTGGTGACCGTCGGGATGGTTGTGACCTTGGGGTGGTGGTGACCGTCGGAGTGGTGGTGACATTTAAGTTTTACTTCAATCGCGTGTGACGGTTACACGCTTTTTTATTATTTCAGTTTGCTATTATTATTTTATCATTTTATAAATAATTGTAAACAAAATAAAGGTGTTAAGATAATTATGTAGAGTAGCTTTTTTGATTTGTATCGATAAAAAAATCATAATATAAATTTATCCCCTAATAACTATTTTCACTATTCCTCGAATAGAACTTAAAATTTATATTTTATAAGGAACTTCGTTCCTATCTGGTGTCCCAAGACACCTAACGGTTTTTTTTAAATACTGCCATCTCGCAGGTTACATAATAAAAATGTATTACAAACAAATCTAATGATAAAAACCGTTGTGGTTCTTGCTGGCTAGTTCCCGATGGCAGGGTAATTTCCCGATGGTTGCTAGCTTATGTTTCCTATCTTATCCTAAGATCTTTGCTTCTATATTACTCATTTTATCCTTGGGCACGTTGGTAACGGTGCTGATTAACAACAATTAGATTAGTAATTAGAACAACATCTAAGATACCTAGATATAAGTGTAAATTATACTTGCCCTCAATAACAAGAAAAAAAAAATCCCCGTGAAATTGACAAAGCGACTGACATTTTTTTTTATTACCTTTACAGGAATAATTGTTACAAAGGCTCAAACTTTATATTCTTCATACTTGAAACTATGGTTATGAGGATAAGTTTTAATGTAAACACAGATTTTTTATCCTTGTTACACAAGCAATCTGTCTGTATTATATTGTAGATACCAGTTCGTATCAGCGACACCGAACGTATTCATGACATAAAAAAAAACTACCAGGATCTTTGGAAAACGAAAATACAGATTTATAGGTTATAGAAATACATAATATAGTTTAAAATTGGAATCATTTTATACCGTATTGAGTTATTTTAATTTATAATAATCCTACCCTTTTCCCGCGTGCGTCTGCGTGATTTTCGTAATATGTGCTCCACTATGCCAAATTTAATTGCAATCGGTTAAGAGGTTTATTTGTAACTAAGTAATAAACAGACATACAGGCAGAGTTATATACCAATAATAAAAAAAAAATGATTTTTTTAAATTATTCTTCTTTCTGTTACATAATATTTATTTTTTATTTATCCTAATTTTTGATTTTGATTACTTTATATAAAACTAGCTGTGTGCCGCGGATTCACGCGCATAAAATTAAAAAAAATCGCTGATTAATTATTTATAATACTTCAATATAGACAATATTTTTATCGGGCGGTCAGTGTTATGTGTGTCACGTTGTAATACGAGTGCCATTAATTATTAATTTTATTACTTACGATAAATAAACGATAAATGAATAACAATTCAACCTCTTAAAATTAATCAATACAACATTAATCATAGGACAACCCAAATTATCCAATTTGGTATTATTTTTCCCACTTGGCTATACGAGGGTAATACCTTTGCCTCTGTCATTTAATGAGTGAGCAAGAAATCTTACGTCAGAAACAGCTGTTTGTAATTCCGTTCTAATTTGTAATGTCTTAGTAACATTTTTGAGTGTCTCAGTGGGTTCAAAGGCGATATTTCATAAATTCCCACTGTCGACTTTGCTATATAAGGATCTTGCCGACTGCACTTATTCTTTCCTTCGATTATATTTTGTTCGTCCTACCTCGGCCTATGATGCATCTTGGCAACTTTGGTTATGCACCTAAGATTTTCCAATCTCCTACTTTTCGTCGAAGGCTCTTTTATCGTCTCGACGTGGCGATCGTGTGATATGCAAACCCGTGGAAGTTTTTCCACTTTATTAACGTTGCCGCTGAATAGAACCCCGTTTAGAACTACCGTCCGCCAGGAGCGTGGAGAAGGTTCCGTGCCTCTCCAATACTGACGGCCGACGGGCCGCTTCAGCTTACAGCTAAGCTTAAACTCAACACCCTTTACTCATCCAGCTACACACCGAGCCAACCTACTTAATTTTAACATTTTTTTTAATACATCGCACCGTTAATTTTTCTTCAAACACCGTCGCTTCCTATTGATTCCTAACGGACTGAGATGTTATAATATTTTACTTCTTTGGTACCTAATAAGCCAACTGATTTTAATTAAGGGTTGTAACTTTATATATATATATTTTTTTCTTAATAGTCATCATAGTCAAATGCTATAAAGGTCAAAGTCATCAATATAATTTATAAAGAATGATGACAGGCTCTGACACAGACTGGTTGTTTATCTTTAAAATTATACATTTTGGTTATTTGTTTCTATATTGTCTAACTAACCCGGCGGTTTCACCCGCGTATAATTTAAAAGAAATCGCTGATTGATAATTTAGAATACTTCAGTATAGACAATATTTCTATCGAGCTTTCATACACCTATAGTCGTAGACCCGAGCCGAGTGTTGAATTATTTTAATTTTACATTGTCTCCCAAACTATTCGTCCTAATAACATGCTATAAAGGAAAAAGTTCATCTACATAAAATTGTCTTGATGATGAAGGAACTTTCGTTCGTAAGGATTAATATGACATGCCTAATAATAATGCTCATAAATAAATTTTCAATTTTCAATAAAATTTGTCACAAAATTCCTTGTTGAACATTGATTTACGTATCACTAACCATTACGCCAAAACACGAAGATAAAGCAGTTACGGTGCGATATTTATTCCGACTTAACAAAAAATAATATTTTAGGCTAGCTCAGAGGTATAGCCTAGCTATATAGCTTATACTATTACTCGTGAATCTGGCTATCATATAAAAATATATATTTTTGAAACCGACTGGTAGTTTTTGAGATTAGCATGTTTAAATAAACAAAAAAAAAAATTCTTCCGCTTTATTTTTTAACGCGTTATTTTATGTTTTCCATTTTGTGAAAAGAACGATGTCAAAGAAAAATCAAATGGTGCTAAAACAAATGAATCATTGAATTCGAAACACAAACAGATAAGCCTAAATTTGATTTTGGAATTCCTAATCAAACGCCAGATATTTGAGATCAAAGAGGCCAGTTCAACAAAACGCCAGCTTCATATGTAAAGACATATTTATTATATTAGTATAAATAAATTTCTTTGTCTTGTATTTTGTTGTTTTATTACTTACATATTTTTTGCACTTGAGTCATTGTCTGAAATTTTATAAAAACACTAGCTGTGCCCAACCGTTTCACTCGTGTTAGATTTAACCGTCCAACTCAGCTCCACCGCGCCGCCGCGCCGCCGCGCCGCCTACGCACCCGTCGTATAAAGAATTTTTTTTGATTGAAATCATGTCCATTCATCTATGGTATACATGTACCTACCCATTGCACGCGCATTTTGCCGCTTTTTTCTCCAAACTGAATATACTGTTGGGCCCTGCAGTCATTAGAGGCTTTGACAGCATCACCGAACTTGGGAGCGAGCGCGGAAAGCACTCGGCTACCTCAGCTTTATCTACCTTAAGCTCGTAATAATAAGGATCATCCGCGCGGCCGTTCCTTCTTACCGTTATTAATATATAATCCATCGCTTGCGTCGTCCTCGTCACTGCTTTCTTACGATTAATTATCTAATTTTAATATTTTATTTATTAACACTGCCACTTTTGGCATCTCTAGAACACATTTAAGCTAGATGCCCATTTTTACTACACTTATTGCATGAATATGTTTTAAAACGACACTTGTTTCGTTTCGCCGCATCCTGATGTCGTTCCTGTCCACCCGATGCAGGCCGGACGTGCCCTGCCCGAGTCCCGCTGAGCCCGGTGCCCCGCCAACCGCGCTGCTGGTCGCCTTCTAGGCGTGCCGTTCAGCTGTCTCCAATGCAAGCGCCAGCTCCACTGCCTTCTTATAATCCAACGTGGGTTCAGCGAACAAGTGAGATCGCATCTCCTCACTTCGTAAGCCCGAGGCAAATTGATCTCGAATATTTTCTTCTAACATTATGCCAACATTACAATGTGGCCTTTCAGCAATTTTGGATCTCTTCGGCTCGAAATGGTTGCGCACCAAGGTTACAAGTTGCTCGAACGTTTTCTTTTCAGGATGATCAGGAGCACAAAGTTCACACATTAGGTCATACGTGACTACACTGACGTGAGTAACCAACGTGGCCCCTCGTAATTCACTACCGATATTAATCAGCAAAATAAACCGTCTCAGTTTCCCTGGCCGTGTAGGTCGAATTCATGTTGAACTTCTCGAAAGGCATGATTATTCATTTCCCATGAAAAACCCGATTTCCTCGTCATTAAAATGTTTAACGTAATGAAACAATGACAGATATTGCGTGACTGATATATTAGATTTCGAAAGGTAAATAGATCACTAAATATTGATAACTGCCTGCTGGGAGGAAGAAAGAAACATGCGTATTATGCACTTAGTAATCTATCAATTTTGGTGTAAACTAACTAGTCCCTTACAAAACCTATGTTCCTGAATGGTGTGCATGTGTGAAGTGCAGTGTAGTGCTTGTATGTTGATAGCTAGTGAATGCAGTGTCACTGTATCGCGCGAGGCGAGGGCCGCTGCTGGCTCAAGGGCTCCATGTTGGAGGATCAGATCTAGGCTTGAGTTGCCGCAGGAGTGGGAGGCCGTGGCGTGTGTGCTGGAGCAAAGTTATCGTTGTATTGTGAGGGCAAAGACCGGAATAAGGCCTCTAGCGTTTGCTAATTTTGTGAATCAACAGGCTAAAAGAAAGATCCTCCAGCCAGCGCACGATAGTACTAAGCGTCTGGCGTTAAACCAACGTTTAACAACATCTATACCAGCATTAATGGGCATTTATCTACCATTCCTGTACACTGCTTCACCATCGCCAGCGAGGAATGGCAAGCGACACCAGGTGCATGTTCCACTGCGCTTAACCAGTTGCCTTCCATACTACACGTATTACACCATACATCCTTCAATTGATTATCTGGATCTTCTTGTATCTGTACTAAATCCGTAATGAAAAAGCGTGATCATATTTGTGCAATTCAAAGGATTGCAAATATGTACTAAGAAGTACTACAAATCCAATCTCGCGTTTTCCTCAAGGAAAATTTGTCTTAAGTTACGTAGTTGAGATCAGCAATTTTATATCTAAAAACTTCATATACATTAATAAATCTATAAATCAGTCTGTAAGTATTTTCAAAAATTGATAGGCGAATGAAAGGATCTGATCCGAATATGGCATTAACAATGTCTGTCTGTTTGTATGTTGATATGTAACTCAACAACGGCTTGACCGATCTATATGAAATTTTGTACTCGGGAAGACTATATCATGCCTCAATTGCTAGGCTATAAGAAATGACAATAATACTTTTAGAAAATGTAAAAATTATGATAAGAATAGTATTTTTGTTAATTCTTAACCGATTTTCATGAACATTTGTACACTAATTTCCCATTCCTTAATTTATAGAATACTAGCGGTGCCCCGTAGCCCCGTACGCATTTGTTACGCAATAATCGGTTTCGTCTAGTAATTATATTAATAATTTATACGAAATTTCTTTGCTACTTCCGCCTGAAACAGGTTAACAGTAGTTTCGTCTTTCTACAAAAAAAAACATCGGATTTCCGCAAAGTAACGCCTTGATCAATCAAATATTGTAATTCAATTTTAACTCATATTAATGACAATTTTTTCAGCAAAAATCGGCGAAAAATAAATAATAAGAAATGATTTACTGCAAAATATACGCGTGCAGATCCGCGGGGCAGCGCTAGTTTATTATATTACTTTTATGAAGGGGTAAAGTTTGTATGCTTATAGGAGGTAATCTCTAGAACTACTATATACCGATTTCTAAGAATTCATTCGCTAAAAGGAAGCTACATTATATGTGAGTGATATTTTTTAATTCTTGTTAAATTTTGTATTGAATTAACGCGAACAAAGTTGCGGGAAGTTGGTAGTATATAATAAAACTTGGGAAAAAAAATACAAGATTACCTATTTATAAGAGACCTACAATTTATTTTATAATTTATTATCATCAAATTTTTGGTTAATAGTGTTTATAAATTAACTTTCTGGCAAATAAATTTTACAAACAATTTCTATTTATTGAACATTTGAGTTATGATGAGTCGTTGCGTCAGATCTCGGATTTACAACATTTAATTTAAAATTTTTGTGTGAACGCACTTATGTGAATATTGTGGTGTTAGCGTAACAACTAAAAAGAGAAGGAATGCTTTTGCTAGATACTGAGGATAGAGGAGCAAATATAAAGGGAAGCCTTGCATTTAAAAAAAAAAGGTAAATAACATAGCCTGGGGCAATTGAGGGAGATTTTCTCATATATTTTAGCAGAAAACGACCCTGACTTGCGTTAGGGATATCGGTTAAGGGTTTAGGGAATTGTGTTGCTTCAAAAATTCATATTTTGGGTGATCCTTAGAAGATGGACATATGCTATCACTGACTTTTTTGTTGGTTTTTTTAAGATCTACAAATCTTCAAATAAATAAATAAATAAAAAATAAATATTTATTTGATACATATCTTAGTTTACTCAGCGTAAGCCATTAAATCGCTCCAAATGCGTCTTTTTCCGAATTGTTTCATCATTATCGTCACTGCTTATTTCATAAGTTACTTTATGTGACAAAATCTATTCTATAACCTTGCCAGATAACATATCTATGAATTAAAGCAAAAACCATGTAAAGCGGATTAGGGGTTTTCGCGTGAAAAGAACATAAACGGGCATCGTGGTGAAGACAATCACATAACATCGAGCATGACTGTTTAAAGAAATATAATTTCTAACGTGCATAGAAGGGTACAAGCATTTTAACTGTTTATATTTTAAACAGCTAATATAGACAAACTTTCGGCTTGACGCAAACAATACATTCTATAAACTGTTGACAATTGACCACTATACGTGTATTAAATGTGGATAGTGTTTATATTTACCTGTTTACGGCAAAGCCAAAAGGGGACACATTTTTAGAGGTCTATGTGTATAATTGTATTTACTTATTTTCAATCGTAGCTCGTAAGCTATTCATCCGATTTTGATAAATGAGGTGTCAATCCAATGGCTTACTAGCCGTCTTGGCTGGCCTAGGCCTCCGTCCGATCTTGACATATAGCTGCGCCTATTATGCTATATGCTAGATATTCTCTGAAACTATCAGGCGCATGTGAGAAAATATATTTTTGTATTACTCTCGCGTGGACTATAGAACTCCGTCGAACGGGCACACGCGCGAATAGTGCTAACACCGCTCGCGGTTATTTTAAAGACAGAAATGCTTATTTTGGTTTTTTCTTTAGAAGGTACACATATGCTCTCGGTGACTTTTTGTAGATGTTTTTAAGATCTACAATTATGTACTACATAAATTTTATATATCTGTTATGATTTAATAATCGTAAGCCATTTAAGCGTACCGAAATCGTCGTTTTTCCGAATTATTTTATTTTCGCGGAACACTAATTGTTGTTCTAAAATAAAAGTAGCCTAAGTTACTCCTTATAACATCAGCTATCTGTCAGTGAAAATGCCGTCAAAATCGGTCCAACCGTTTCGGTGATTACCCGGAACAAACAGACAAGCATTTTAATATATGTTTTTTGTTATAAGTACCGTATATACATTCATATGTATTTAGTAAAAAGCTGTTGTTCTGACATTACAAACAGACACTTCAATTTGATTATATGTACAGATATAAAAGATATCAAGGAAGGATACATACTATATAAATTCACGCTACGCCCCTTAGAAGGGGAGCAGTAATTATGAACGTGTAGCAGTCAGGCAAGCTGTGAGTAAAAACAATAGGCTGCATGGGTGCTATGACGGCTGTGTGTTGGAGAGGTGGTTGAATAAATTTAACACGGGTGTAACCATTGGGCATCGCTAGTATGTTATAAAATTGACATAATCATAAACATAAAACATTGCCGATATATCATTATTACAATTGAGACAGCGATATCGAAGATTATGCGATAAAAAACAAACAAAACATGCAGGAACTGTCCCTAACAGATAACGATTTAGAAGAATTGATGACCGAGATTATGACACTGCACAATAATAAGTGACAGTTCAATTTTGTTCGATAAGTCACAAGGAACATTACAAGCCGATAATGCAATGGCATGTAGATGTAGTGTGATGCAAATTGCACGTGAAAACAGATGGTACAGTTCGTAAAGAACAACGACTGCAGATGGTCGACTTATTGTGGGTCAGTTAACTACTTTAGCCACACTTTGCTGCCAAACTCAACGTCTCTCTGTCTGTCTGTCCGTTTATGTTCTTTTCACGCGAAAATTACTTATCCGATTTACGTGTTCTTTATTTTAATTAATGGCTATATTATCTGGCCAGGTTATGGGATATATTTTGTAAGATAAAGTAACATACTAAATAAACAGTGATGATAATGGTGAATCAATTCGGAAAAAGATGCATTTGGGGCGCTTAAATGGCTTACGTTAAGTAATCCATTCGAGATATATTAGATTAATATTCTACATAATTGTAGATCTTAAAAATACGTACAAAAATACAGCAATAGCATATGTTTATCTTCTTAGGATCACCCGCAATAAGCATTTTTGTCTTCCGTCTTTTGAGCGGGGCAGCACGATTTGCGCGTGTTCGAATGACTGTATTCTGTAGTCCACGCAAGCGGAGCCGCGGGCACAACTAGTCTATTTTAGCTTTATAGCACAAGAGGTTGTTTTTTATTTGTTTAAAACGCGCTAATCTCTGAACCTGACTGCCTGACTGATAGCCCAATGGGCTACTTGGTGGGACTTAGTATTTTTCGTAATTTCATTTTTACGATTGTTTGGAGGTAATATTGATAATTTTTACAGTCTGACAATATTTCGTAATGATATATACTCCCTACCTATATTAGGAAATCGGTAGGTCTCTCTGTACATGTATTTTTTTTCCTGGTAGACATCCTATATAAGGGAAACTGATTATGAATGTGACATTAAAAAAAATTGGCTGTCTCTTTGTATGTCTAGATATCGCTCAAAAACAGCTTGTCCGATTTTTATTTAATTAATGTTGTGCACGGGATGATTATAATATCAGCCTGTAAGTGTGTCACTACTGGGCAAAGTCCTCTTCCCAAGAGAAGGTATGGACTTAATCTCCACGCCAGTATTGGCGATTTCAAACGTCGAGAAACGAACAGTTCTATGTTTTCCCACATACAGTGGTACAGGTACAAGAACATTTCCTCACGATTTTTTCCTTCACCGTCAACCGATAGGGCTACTAATTAAAATTAGTTAGTATGCGAATTTCGATAAATATTGTATCGTGGCTTTTTTATAGATGCACTACGGAGCAATATTTTTGTAGAACATTGTATTTACGTATCACCAGCCATTAAGCCAGCGCACGTGGATAAAGCAGTTCAGGAACGCTGTTTCTTCCGACTTACCTAGTAAAAATCAATATTTAAAGCTAGCTGAAAGATGTAGCCTAATGCTAGATAGCCTATACTATTCCTCGGGAATCTGGCTATCTTATATAAAAATAATGTTGGGAATCCGACTGGTAGTGCCAGAGATTAGCATGTTTTAACAAACAATCAAACAAAAAAATCTCTTCTGCTTTATTATCTTAGTAATAGATTGGCTATTACTCGTTAACTTGTAAAGCTTACCTACCTCTTATAGTTTTCCTTTTAAATTCATTATATTATATACTAACACCCGAATTTTTCGAATACAATTGGTAATTCTAGGGATTAGAGTATATAAACAAACAAACAATATTCCATATTATTATTCAGCTTTGTTATATTAGTATAGATATAAGTTTTATTGTATTACAAGTTAGTATTTTACCGCAAACCAGCGAGTTAAGTAGCGATGCCACGATATAGAAAAAGTACGCACCGCGACACCGCACCCTTAAGCCTAAAGTGACTCGCTCTCAATTGCAGCTGCCGGAACCCATCTAGTATAGGTGCTTGACGATAGATTTTCATCAAATACGCACATGTTGATACTTTGCGAAATCAAATCTTTTACACATAATAACATTTGTAGGTTTCGTTTGCCCGTACAATTTATTAGCTGATTTCTCGATGCTGTGTACTTTATTATTATTTTTGACTACTAAATAGAATACAGGGTACCCGGAAGCTAAAAAGGGCATTGACTTCGAGATGTGGATATTGGAGTAGGAACAACGTGTAAATAGCTATCCTAGTGTATAGGTGAGGCAAGTGCGCCAAGTATTTTGATGAGAGGCGATGTAAACTAGTTTTAAATTACTGGAAACTATTTGGTTAGAAAAGAACCAACAAGGAAGCAGGTAAGCGGTGAGAGGGCGGTTAAAATTAACTACTATTATATGATGAATACACAAAGACGGAAGCAGTAAAAGGAAATGCGGCAGCGTTATGTGAACAATTCTAAATTTTTATAAATTACTAAACAATGTGTACGACGCCTAGCGTGCGGGTGATGGCTCTGGGAGTACGTGGTTCGCGAGTGCAACGTAGATCACGCAGCCACCCCGTGCTGCACACAACTTATACATTTTGCCGCCTACAGATAGCGGTGGTGATCAAATGAAATGAAAAGTTAAATTTATTTATATGTATTCCGAAGGCATATTACAATTTAGAGAGATTAAAGTAAAATTAATACCTGTTTAAAATTAAAGTTAATAAATAATCTTGAAAAACTTGATAACTTTGAGAAATTGCAATACTGTCAAAATTGATATCTCCAACCAAATGTCGGCAGGGCAGGCGGTTGCTCATCATGAATGATATTCTGCATTTTAAGTTGTACTTACTATCCGTAAGTTTGATGATATTTATATATATATTATATATATAAATATCATTTACTTATTAATGTAGTTACGACCTTTGCTCACAGACTCCTGATCAAAGTCCCTCTTTAAATTTTTATTGTTTTCGATTCTCTTCGAAATAGAATTCTAATTTCATAAATTTAAAAATTCCTCCAGCCATTCAAAACAATCTGTATTATTTATTAGAAAAACTCTTTATACAGCCTCGGAAAGCGCATGTGTTAAGTTAATCTATATTATTCTAAATCTTATTATTCGAAATCTATATTGTTGTATCTCATCAATCAAACTTCATCATAATAATAAAGTAAAATATTTGTCAAAGAGAAAGAGACATCAGAATACACTATCGAAGACACCCTGATTTTCCTTGATATCTTCATTACGGAATCACAGATGTTGTGGACGTAATCCTGGTTAAGTGCAAGCATTGTAGAGATGTACATGGTCCAACAATCCAAGTAACGTCTGTTTTATTGGTGTATAATACATGGGTTATAAATAACAATAATTTATATGAAATATGAAAAGAAAAAAAAAGACGAAAATTTGATGAGAAAGATTTTTAAACTTATTTAATGTTGTAACGTGTCCTGTTAGGGTTAGGAATGAATATAGGAAGGAGTGTTGTAGGAAGGCGATATTACTATTAATCTAATGTAGGCGGAAGTAGCTAAGAAATTTCAGATAAATTGTAATGAATTTGTAAACCCGTTATATACAAAAAGAATATTAGTTTTTATTTTTCTCTAGATAATGGTTTCAGGTATAAAGATGAAATTAATATTAAATATAAAGACCTATGATCTCACACTGGTGTAAAAGAAATCAAGATTCTAGATTGACTTTAAAATAACTTCTTTAACATTAATTTACTCATTATTGTTTAAATATTAAAGTTATTAAAGTCATAATTTATAAGAAGATGTCTTTATCACCTATTTGTATTTTGCTTGTTTAACGCTTAAAAGGTTCTCGGGTTAAAAGTGCATTAACAAACAATCAGACGGACAAACCGAGATACATTAAAAATATAAGGATAATCTATAAACAATATTTGTCTAAAAGACGGTAATGTAATCAGTTCAGTACCCGCAGGGCGCGAGTTCTACTCGCTACTTATACTTTATTTGTTTTTACTTTGTATCTTTGGTACGTTATGCTTAGTGAATCTACATTGATGCCTAATTTCAAGTTTATAAGTAACTTAGAAGTGTTCTATGTTTTTGAGTCAAAATGCTACTTTTCGGACTCTAATAACTCAAGAGTTTAATTGTGAAAATTGAGATTTTAGGTGTTCAAGAGAGTTTTATTAAAAATAAATTTCAAGGTTGAAGGCCGAATAGCTTTTGACTTACGGAGGGTCTTCTTCTTATTCTTGTTTTGGCGCCGCAAAAAGCTCTTGCCAGTGTCAATGTGTTTGTCTTCGTAGTATTTTTTATATGCAAAGTTGATCCAACAAGATGGTGGCTCTCTTTTTAGAACTTTCTAGGGAGTTTTTGTGAAATCTCAAAATGCATTATTTCAGTTAATATTTATGATCCACTTACGAATGCAAAATAACCAAACTATATCACGCGAAATGCCACTAATATTATATAACATAGGGTCAAAGAATCCAAGTTAAGTAATTAAAAATAAAATGCACAACATGGCAGCTCAAGATCCCGCGAATAATTCCTACGGAGGGGTCGAAAAAGTGGCTCGAAATTGTTCGTGTAAATATACACTGGCTGGTATGCCGCCCTTTTGTTTTCCGGACTTGACTGACACACTGCCGTGTGTCTCAACACATATATAAACATTATCTTGAAATTCGAATTTACAATGTTTTATTCGATTCTATCCTTTTAATAATAAAGATAATCTCGTCTTTGTTAATTTTAGTTGGCTTATTATTTGGTATTTAATATTCAAGAAAACCACGATAAGCTTTCTTTTTCACGCAATTAACAGTTTGTGCGAACAGTTGACAATTAAGATAGTTTAGTTTTAATACTAGAAATATAGATTAATGATTAGTCTCCGCTGCGCTCTTACTAGCGCCACCTACAAACAATATCATAGTACGTAGAACTATTCGAAATTAAGCTTGTGAACGTGACAACTTTGTCGGTATGATACTGACTCGAGTACGTCGACGGAAACAAACCATTCATATATAACTAGGAATAAACACAAATTAGTCATATCGTATTTTTACCTAAAACTAAATTTCAAAAAGTTTCTAATATAATAAATAGTGTTCAGTTCTATAATAATATTCCTAAGTACATTACCGATTTACCTGACAATGAGTTTAAGGACCATGTCAAGCAGGTTTGATTTTTAATTGAAAGGCTATTCTAGGTTGGATCATTGCGTTAATGGTAATGATGTCTGGTAATAACTCCTCTGTACATCCACTAAAATAATTTCACTGTTAAATGTATAAACATTACCAACACAATTAAAAAAAAATGGTAAGCACGATCGAATTTCTTGTCGGATCTTCTCTATTATTGAGATGTTTTGTTGCCTAAATTAAATAAAGAATTTCAGATTTTGAATTCGCAGCTGGACATGAATAATTATTTTGTATGCTATGTCCCGTATACAACATCAATGCTGCGAGTTTAACAAACATCATTTCCTCCCACCTTAATGATTATTCAGCTCGCGTCAAAGGAGTAATATTTTTTATGACGTCACACTACTTGTACGGTGGAAGTTTTGTTACACTCATCAGACAGGATTCTCCATTCGACATTCAATTGTAAATCGAAAGAAGCCGGCGATTTACATCTTGGTATTAAAATAGATTAGTCATTGCCGCGTCAAACCGTAGTTACTCAGTATAAGGCTGCATGCAGCCTTATGTTATATTTCAACATCTTTATCAAAATGACGTGCCGGAAGCAATACATCAAGTGGTGTTTGAGAAAAAGTTGCTTTTCAAAACATCTAGAAAAACAAGGCCTATACTTTTTCTTTTTTAGTGCAATGTAATCCTTTAAAATTCTTCCCAAGTTTTATACAATTAAGGTGGCTTACAAAGCGAACTACGCACCTGATGGTAAGCGGGTACAGTAGCATATGGACGCTTTTAAACCCAGAGGCATCACCATCGCGTTGCCAACCTTGACTTCCTTCCTCAAGGAACTCTGGAAACCCTACTCACTGCAGGAACATAACACAAGGTTATTTGACTGCAGTTTTCTGTAGTGTGGAAGTACTCGTATTTCACAAGTCGGGCTATCCCAAGTGGATAGGGAGATAGTGTTAAGTTTTACAATAAAATTCCGAAGCACATTAATCATTTGCCAGACAATGAGTAGAAGGACCACGTCAAGCAGGTTTTACTGTCAAAAATGATTCATCATTATGTGAATGATAGTGATGTCTGGAAGTGACTCCCTAACTGTGCAACCATTAAATTATTAATATGATTATTCATTGAAAATATTGTTTGTAAAGTTGGAAAAATTGAAAAAAGATAAGCCCGATCGATTTTCTTGTCGGTCCTTTTCGATGACTGGTATATTTTCCAAACCGGAGTAGAGTTTGATGTTTGTAAGTGCCTTCTAGATGCCTAAATCGAATAAAGTATTTTTTGATTTTGATTTTGAGATTTTAGATATGAGATTTGATATTTTGAGATAAAATAGAATTCTTTGTACTCTACTATAGTTCTTACCTGAAATTAAATTCCTCTGAGTATCACGTCATGCTAGCTGACCAGTCCGAAACAAGTGCGCCTTAAGCGTTAGCCTTTCTCGTTCACTGACCTTTTTTGATACCAAAGATATATTGATTAAAAACAATCATCAATCTGTCACTAACAAGACATATATATTTACGCAATAAGAGATATATGACTAGCAAACCGCCCAGGCTTCGCACGGGTGTTTAACAAAAAAATCAAAGTTTATAAATTTTCATACGGATCCCTAACTTTATATTCTATCGCCTATGTACACCAGGGATAATGTAGGATTCTAATGGTGAAAGATTTTTTTCAAATCGGTTCAGAGCCTATTCAATGCAAACAAACAATCAAATCTTTCCTCTTTATAATATTAGTTTAGATATATATCTTTACAAAAGGTACAAGTTCATTATCTTTTATGAATAACCATAACAAGCATTAATTATTGTTATTAAGGTTTTGTACGTAGGTGATAAACTTTGAACTGCAGACGCGTGTCTGTCGCGATAACATAATGATTGAATTGTATCTCTGTATATAATGAGCTTAATAAACCTTGATACTGATATAACATATATTTTGTACGAATAATAATTTACAGTTTCGCGTGGTTTTTGCGTGAAAACAACAACACGGAGATACAGACAGAGAGACTATGAGTTTTATAATATGTATAGACGATATAGACGGGTAATAGCAATATATGTAGGTACACAATCCGGTTAATATATTTTTACGAAGAAAAACACATAATGTTGTCAAATAGCGTTTAATAAAAATATAAAATTGCATGCGACTGCTTATCGTCCGCGTAATTTTCAAGGTATATCACGAAATTACCGAGTGACAATCGTAAGCAAGACGACAGGTGTTCGTTAGTTTGATCAGAATTCTATATACATAATAATATAAAATTTGCCAAGTGCGTGTCGGGCCATGCGCAGTGTAGGGTTCCGTAGTTGCCCGTCACAATATTGTCGCGTGGACAATTAAATAGGTATAAAATACCAGAAAATATAATATTAAAAGGGTATGGAATGAAATGCAATATATATATATATAATAGGTCTTTACCTATGAAATTGCCGTTCTGCAGTACTGGCCATTTCAAATCAAAATAATTTTTGTTTGGCTAAGAATTCTAAATTCAAATTAATTTTATTTTAAAAACATGGATTTTTTTTCCAAATTAGTCATTTGTTTATTGATAAGTGTTACATTTTCATCGCATTTCAATCTTTTTTGTCATCATGGATACGTTCAAAATTCGAGTAATTATGGAATATGAGTACCGTCGTGGCAGTAACGCGGCACAAGCGGCACGCAACATCAACGACCTTTACGGAGCTAACACTACAAACCAACGCACCACCTGTTATTGGTATGCTCGCTTCCGTTCTGGGAATTTCGACCTGAAAAATGAGAAATGTCTTTGGTCGACAATGACGAATTATTAAAGGTGATTGTGGAAGCTGATGATACACAATCTACGGCTGAATTAGCAGCAGCTTTCGACGTTAGCGTCAAAACAATATTGGTCCATATGCGTCAAATTGGCAAGGTAGAAAAGCTTGACAAATGGGTGCCCCACGAACTCAATGATCGCCAGCGCGAAGTACGCGTCGAGACGTGCCTTGCACTGCTCAACAGACACACAAATGGAGGAATTTTGAACCACATTGTTACCTGCGATGAAAAATGGATTCTGTTTGATAACCGCAAGCGCTCAGCAAATTGGTTGCATCCTGGTTCAGCACCTAAACAATGCCCTAAACGAAAACTTACCCCTAGAAAAGTGATGGTCACTGTTTGGTGGTCTAGCGCCGGTGTGATTCATCACAGCTTCTTAACAAACGGGGTGAGCATTACTGCAGATGTGTACTGTGAAGAACTGAACACAATGATGGAGAAGCTGGCACATCTCCAACCAGCATTCGTCAATCGCTCGTCTCCGCTGCTCCTGCACAACAACGCGCGACCTCGTACTGCACAACAGACGGTCTCCAAGTTGCAAGAACTGGGGTTGGAAGTTCTCCGTCATCCGCCCTACTCACCAGACCTTGCCCTACAGACTACTACTTTTTCCAGAATTTGGATAACTCCTTGGCGGGAAAAAAATTCAATACCCGAGAGGCAGTACAAAATGCCTTTGAAGAATTTGTTGCCTCCCGTCCAGCTGATTTCTTTAAGAAGGGCATCAGAAAACTGCCACTGCGCTGGCATAGATGCATTGATTGCATGGGTGATTACTTCGATTTATAAAAATAAAAAATAAATAAAAAAAACATCGTTTAAATTTTTTCACACAAAACGGCAATTTCATAGGTAAAGACCTAATATTATATATATATATATATATATATATATATATATATATATATATATATATATGTGTAATCCGAAAGCATTTGACAATAAGAGAGATATAAAATACAGAGTCAATTATAGTCTATTAATATTAATAAGCCTTCACTAGTATAGTTAGTCCACGTAATGCATATATATCCAGACCAGGGCGGCTTGTAAAATCCGTCTTGAAATGCTTGTGTGTATAAGAATTTGGCAAACAAGCATCAGATATTCATTCCGTTCCACTTTTATAGCTGCATCGCCAAACCAGCATTAATGAAAGTGTCCGTCAGGTTTTCTTTTAGTTTAATAAACATTCTTGACTCTTGACAATTTGGGGTAAATAGTTTCAAATCTTTCGAATATCAGTAATGTGTGTATAAATAGGGGTTGAAAGTTTGTTAGGTAAAAATAATTTATATATAACTATCTTCTGCACACATAGTATTATAATAATATCTATTGACCTAAAATTAAGCACACATACTCTTCAATATATGCAAATTTCTCACTTAGGATGTATAGGGTTATATAGGATGAAAAAATGTTTTTTTGTTTATTGGTATATTTGATGATCAAATATGAAGTGATGATGGCGCAGTGGTAGCGTGTACGACTTCGCGTCGATTGACGTGAGTTCGAATCCCTACAATGAACTTTTTAGCCTTTAACCTAGCTTTCGGTGAAGGAAAACATCGTGAGGAAACCATAGAATGGTGGTAGGGCATTTTCTAAATCCCGCCTGGTTAGCTACCACCCTCAAGTTGAAAATCTGCCGTCAATCACCAATAGGTGTGTTCCGGCAGCTGCACTTGAGAGCCAGTCTTCCACTAGGTTTAGCGTGTTATCATCTTGGGCCACATCGTCACTTAACATCAGGTGAGATTGTGGCCACTACGCCAAACTTACAACGATAAAAAAAAAATCACACATACTATTCAATTATCTATACCAACACGTTATCTACATGTATGTTTGTAAATGGTAATATTCAGAACATTTTTAGAAATAGTAAACAAATTGTTATTAATTCTCACCCGATTCTGATGATATTTTGTACACGAGAACTATATGATATTGAATAAACAAGAATTTTCAATAGTACTTATAGAAATCGTAAAAAGTATATTACATTTTTTTTTTATTAATTCTCAACCGTATTTGATGATTTTTGTACACGAGAAGTACATACGTCATTCCATAACTGATCCATAATTAACAGTAATAATTTTAAAAATTGTAAAAAAAATATTTCATAATAATACATTTATTACTCTCAACCATTTTTGTTGTAATTTTGTACACATGTCATTCTTCAATTTATAGGTAATACGAATTGTCAATAATATGAGTAAAATAAAATTATGAATTGAAAATAGTTCCTATGTAACAAACGCGTGTTGAGCTAGGGGTTCACCGCTAGATTAGTATGACACGCGCAAATACGTAAGTAGATCCAATCACATTAACTCCAGAGATATTTCTTTTAAACGTGGATTTTGGATTGGATTGGATTTCCCTTCAGATATAAAAGACCAAAATTTGGGATCAGATGCTCTAGTTTGAGATGTATATCGGAAATTATCTGCAATACCTCATATTGAATATGTGGCTTGGTTATAATTAGCCATCGCAAAACTTTCAAGGTATTTAATACTTTTCGGGATTTTTTGAAGCAATGATGGCTCAGTGGTAGCGTGTACGACTTCGCGTCGATTGACTTGAGTTCGAATCCCTGCAATGAGTATGAGCTTTCGGTGAAGGAAAACATAGTCAGGAAACTACAGCATGGTGGTAGGGCTTTTTCTAATGCCCTTCTGGCTAACTTACCACACTCAAGTTGAAAATCAATCAAGCACCAATAGGTGTGGTTCGGCAGCTGCACTTGAGAGCTAGTATTCCACTAGATTTATCGTGTTATCATGTTGGGGCACATCTTCACTCATCATCAGGTGAGATTGTGGCCACTACGCCAACCTATAACGATAAAAAAAAAACCAGCTAGTATTGGAAAGCTCTTCGGATCGACTGTTTTTGGCAGTGTTCGAAATTGTTGCCTCGCTTTTGCGGCTTTGTGCCTTCTGCGGTCGCCCCAAGCCAGGTGAAGCTGTCAAGGCTCCAGTGCCCTTAAGGCGAACAGTATCATCAGTACGAAAAAATATATATTGGCAGTGTATCTCCCAAATATTATTGATTATGAAATTATTAACAAACTAATATACATTGGCAGTGTATCTCCCAAATATTATTGAATATTAAATAATTAACAATACTCCCGCCAGTGGCTTCGCTCGTAATTGAATGTACATGTTTATTTATTTATAATTCTGAATCAAGAAATATTATTTCCCAAAGAAACTTTGCCAACCACTTTTACACCCCTAAAGAGTTAAATAGACACAAAAGATTCCCACTGCTGGGAAATTGTTCTTCGCGAAGGAAGGCACAGGCTTCATTACAACCAATGAAGCAATGATCGCGATTGCACCGAAAACTTAAGCACGAAAAATTCTAGCCCACGATTTCCGAGTGCGTTGGCTTTGTCAATAGATATTCAATTATATCCATTGAGTGTTATTTACGAATATTATTGTTCCGCTTTTTTTATATTTATTATCATCGTTATTCAATTTTAGACATCAAAAGATATCCGGAATATTCCGAAAGCAAATCTATCAGCATTGATTTTCAAATGACATAAAACATATTTCTGATCATAGATTATGTCTCAAACTACTTAGATATTATAAAATGATGATATGTAAAAATAAACGAATTTCGATGATGTAAACTAAACGAAAATAAATGGAAATCACGTGCTCCATCATTTATAAGATAACATTTATTTCTTTCATCATATTTATGTCAATCACAATGGACACCAATCAAAAGTAAGAAAAATACCCAATGATAAAGAAAAATTTAAGAAAATTAGGACAACAATGAAACATATGACGACTGATGACAAACATCATGTTATTTTTTTAAATCGTTTATAGGGTCAGGCGTTATTGTCATAATCTCACCTGATGTTAAGTGATGATGTCGCCCAAGATGGTGACACGCTAAGCCTCGTGAGGGTACTGACTCTCTTGAGCTCTCTTCTCAGTCACTTGAGAAAGTGTAGCTTTTTATAGCTTATAGCTTTTCCGATCTGACTACTCTGTTGTCCACAAAGTCCTGAAGCCTCACGTGGCTTTTACAGCTTCACCGGGCTTGGGGACGAGCGCTGAAAATAGTCAGACACGAAAGCGTGGCAACAAGCTCAAGGGTGCCAAAGTGGCCGAAGCTGGGCTTGGGCTGTTACCGAGTATGCAACATCGCGATATGACTAATTCCCTATCTGTAATTCGAAATAAACTGACTATACATATGTATTATATATACTAATACATATATACATGTTTTCCTCCTCTGGGAGGAAGGAAGAAACATGCGTCTGGCGTAATTTGTGGCGGCTCCTCCTAACGGATTCGGGTGATTCCGACGCTCTGTCAATTAAAATTTGCGAGGTATTTAACGTATGATTTGATCGAAGGAAGTTTCATCTCTGTGAATCTCTTCGTTCCTAATGAACCATGGGACATCGACCATCTTGCGTAAGAATCTTTTTTGGAATTTTTACATGTGGTAATAGTTCTATTTAGACATATGTGCGAATGCGGCGCAACTATACCGTAGGATCAGATGGACACATGTCTTATTTAGTGTAAGATTATGTCTCAGGGACATTTTGCTTACAGAGCATAGCAAGGGGTGTAAGCGGCTTAAGACCATGGCGGCCCTGTTCTGGACTATACGAACATGTGCATTAAAGTTAAGCCTATTGTCGAGGATGACACCCAAATATTTAGTCACAGTATTTCCTAGCTTTATTTATTTATTCACGTACTAAAATTATAAAACTTTTTGGTATAATAATAACATCTCGTTACCAAATCCATTCTTTGGAATTGTCAAAGTGAATCATATGAAACTAAATTCGAGGGGCTTACTAGTGGCCTCTAAAGTGTTCCACTATCCACCTCTTGCCTCTAACATCAGACTCTCGTTACCAAGCCCAAACTATTGGACTTGACAAAACTAATAATATGAGCCCAAACTAGCCCAAAATAGTAGCCACTGAAGAGTTCCACTATCCACCTTCTGGCTCCATCATAAGACCAGCTCCAAAATACCAAATTATAGTTTTGTCATCAAACTACATAAACATACAAAGTTTCATTTCGATAAGAAAATACGATCGACTTCTAAGATTTTGTTACATTGTTTGTTCGTTAGTTAGTTAGTTACAAGTAAAGCGAATAAAATCGTGTTAAAAACAAAGGAGATTAAATAATAAGTTTAAGACCGAGTGAAACGATCAAAATTATAATTGTACAGTAAAATTAGGTATTAAAACATTTAATAAAAAAATATATATAATTAGACGTAGCTTGTGCTACGTATAGCGCCATCTCTGAATAATTGTAGAAAATACATACGTGTCTGATTATTTCTAATTACGTGAAGGTAAATAAATGTGGATTAATTTCGTATCATTTCACTAATATGTAGGGCGCACTAAAAGTTTCTGGAATGGGATAAGAAAACAATACTATGACTGGTCAAAAATAAACTTATGCACACTTTTAATACGAATAAACTAATTTTGAAAACATTTATGTCAGTGCTCCGTGGTGACCTCAGAAGTACTTTTTATAACATAAAACTTTTTATACCCTTTAACAGCTTCTTATGATGTTGAAAATCGTTGACTGCGTAAATAAATCTTAATTTTTGATAACGAGAAAAAGACGCATGTAGCTAAGTCGGGACTGTATACAGGTGACCCATAATATCTACGATTTTCCCTTTCAAAATTTCGTTTGTCTGTCTGGCCGTTTGAGAGCTGGCATTGTCATGGTGCAAGATGATACGGCATATTTGGTTATTTTTACGGAGTTCGTCAGTATCTTTCAGCAAACAAACAATCGAGTACTAATCGCTATTCACTGTATGACGATCCTGCAAAACGATAGAAGCCATGTGGACAATTTTATTTTAAAAAGTAGCAATCATCCGCTTGGTGGTAGATCGCACACTCGCAACTTTGGTTGGTTTCGGCTCACCTGGAAAGACCCTGACTGACCCAGACTGCTTTATTTTGGGATCGACTGGCACTATGTCTCACACCAAATTTGACGTCACATCATTGAATCTAGTAAGTAAGGCCAAGTGACGCGGATCGTTTTTTGAGTCTCAGTTAAATTGTGAGGGCCGAATCTCATGGTAGGTCACATGCCCGTGTGTTTTGATACAAAGGTATACAGCATCGATATTTTCGTTGTTCACAGCGGTACACGGACGAACATCACGAAATTCGTCACTGAGATTAATACGACTGCGTTGGAATTCTGCAAACCAGGTCTAAACAGTCAACTTGTATGGTCAGTGGCGGATTTCCCTTAAGGCCAATTAGGCCCAGGCCTAAGTCGGCCAGATATTAGGGGCGGCTAATCGTGGCAAAAAATATACTATCAAATGCAAACATATGATGACAATAAATAACAGTACACTATAGCATAATATGAAGTATATATTAAGACTCCAGACATGGATAAAAATCTAGTTTGAATTACAATATAGACATCGTAAAGCTGTACCAACAAATTTGAAATGTTTTATTAAATAATGAGCTGAGAAGAGGGCGGCTAGTGCTACACGGCCTAGGGCGGCCAACACTGCAAACCCGCCACTGTGTATGGTGCTTTATTACCAAAAGCAGCTTGAAGGCGAGCGATTCTCTCCTGAGGGGTTAAACTACACTTTAAATCGTAGTAAAAATCTTCATACGAAAATTATCATGAGTTTATTTTTATAAATCATTATCAAAACACGTAATTTTAGCTTGGAAAAAATTACCTTCAACATGTATAAACCAGTAATATTATCTAGTATTTAATATAGTTTTCACTGTTGAGAAGTGACGTTTTAATTTTCTTAGTGCTTTTCGCGTCTGTTTATGGCACCTACGAAACCCAGAAATTCATTATTATTATTTTTGTAATGCACTATTTTATACAACATATTTGATATCAAATAATGATATCAAATATTTAGCCTATAACCTCGTAGCTTGCAATTGCGTTTTCATACATTTGAAAAAGATTTATAAAGTTAATTACGTTACGTTGACTTGTTTTCGATGTAATATTATGCAAATTAAAGCTATCTACATAAAAAAAATTGCCAAGTGCGTACCGGACCACGTGCAGTGTAGTGGTCTGTAGTTGCTCGTCATAATATGCAGACCTAAGGATGATTTTGTTACATCGGGCCGGAGCCGGGCCGGTGTAGCATGAATTATTTCATACAAAAGTATACTACTATAGATGTTTGACTCTGTCCCGGCCGGCGCGCGGCGCCCGGCTTGGTGAACATGAATCATCCTTTAGAGATGGCTTTTTAAGTTGCTTTCAATGGAATTTGTACGAAATTACTTCTCCAAATACATTTCATAAGTTGACTAGCTGTGCCTCGCGGTTTCACCCGCGTATAATAAAAAAAAAACGCTTATTGATGATTTATAAACAATATTTTTATTGGGCGGCCAGGATTATGCGTTACAATTCACACGACTACACCTAAGAGACAGACATATGGTATTGCAGACTTTATTTTAAATATACTAAGGAGCAATATTTATGTAGAACATTGTATTTACGTACTACTGACCATTACGCCAGCGCACGCCGATAAAGCAGTTCGGCATTCAGCATTTTTTTACACATCCAGAAACAACCATTTAGCTGGCATGGGGTGGGGATACTTGACTCTAACTAAAGTTAGCATTTAAAAGTTTAATATTTCGTAAACGGATCATTGAATCGAAAAATAGTTTTCACAGTCTCACAATATTTTTGAACGACCTTCCAACGACCACACGATGTGATAGACGAGAAAAAAACCACTTTACGTGTAGGGGAGAAACCCTAAACAATCTCTTTTTCCAAGATTTTATTTTGCAACTTTGCCGGCGTGATTAATGTGTACACTCATACCAAATTACAACTTTCTAGTACTATGAATCCCTGAGTTAAGCCGCGGACAGACAGACCGACATACTGAAACTATATGGGTTCCTTTTGACTTCGGGACCCTAATAAAATTAATAAGGTTTAACGTTGTGCACGCATCACGCGAAAATTACTGTATAGATTTTCATCAATTCTATTTGGTTTAGTCCTAAGATACTTGATCCTGATTAAAAAAATATATCACGATATCTTCAGTCAACAAAAAGTTATTAAAGTTTTAAGAAATAACGATTTCTTCTGTCGTCTATTCGAGCGAAAAACTGGTAAATAATAAAAGAAAAAATACAAAACATTGTAGAAAATGACAGAAATTTTAACCAAGAAATTCCTTGACAGGGATCGTTTTAAACATAATGCACTACGTCACTACATTTAAATTAGGTGGGATTTGGAATGGATTTGGAATTGATAGAAATGCGTATTGGAAGGTCAAAATTAGCGATTTTTCAGGAATTACCAACTTTGAAGTGGGATATTAGCGACAACTGCACGTAAATATTTTTTTTAGTTTCTCGTTTGAAGGGCTTACATTAAATAATTAAAATAACCTATACAGGAAATATATCGGTTGAAAGCTGAATTTTTGGTGGCTATTTCAAAATGGTCATACTACTGAATTTTTAACGCCTTCAAAAAATAAGTCATTCTGTCTAGGAGTCTAAAAGTATTTTTTCTATACACTACATGATATAACAATTGAAACCTGATATTAATCATTCGATTTGCACTTGAAATTTATGAGAACCGAATTTTTGCAAATAGGCTTAAATGGTGATTTTTTGCACTTAAAGGGATTACATTTTCTATGTGGGCATACTTTATAAGGTACTTCGTGATTCTCAACAAAAAAACTCAACTCAAAATCGATAGATCCATCCTCAGAAATCATTCGAAAATTAAGACACATATGAATAAAATGACCGAGGTTTGCGCTTCACGCAAAATAAACTGGAAAGATTTTGATGAATTTATTTTCGTTTTACTCTTAGTTAAAAAAGTTCTTATTAAAAAAAAAAACCTCATAAACAAAAATTCTGTAGACCACACGAGCGGAGCCACAGGCATAGCTAGTTGTAAATAAAGAAAGTACCTACACTCACTGTTTTCTAAGTAATCTACCTATAACCTACAAAAAAAGTTTTTACCCTTTTGATAACGCTTACTATATAAAAGTGTACACAATCGGTACGCTGTCACTGTATCCGCGTATACGATTCGATACGTTATGCGAAATTTAGAATTTTGTTATTATAATTATTTTAATTTGATTTAAATAAGTTTTATTTAGTTATATATACATTTTTCAAATAATAAACTATAATAATAATAATAACATTATAAATACCAATATAAATAATATTTATTTACCTTTAAAATTAATATTTACAAACATACAAAGATTGTAGCGTTTTAAAAACATTTTCGTGTACAAATTGCACAATTTAAATATTCAAAATGGTTCAAATGTACGAAGGACATAATGAGATGAAAGAGAAAATAGGAAATAAAAATTATCAAATAATGCTGTCGATTATCGGTAAGTTTTTTTAATTATTCGTAATAGGTATTTACCTATAAAATATTGATATTGATATATGATATATATGAGATTATATAGAAACAATCAAATACCTATTTAAAAAAAATTAAAGTATGTATTTCATTAATCTTAGTATTAACCATTATTGTCGATGCACTTTTGCCATTTTAATGGAAGGTAACTGATTATGGTCTGCTTTAGAATTCCTGGAGACGGGAATCGATTTACTCTTTAAAGATGTTTTTAACAGCGTCGTTGATTTGAATTTTTTCTCCTGAATCAAACTATCCATATTCGGAAAAAAAAATCAGTGAGAGCAAAGCCTGGCGAGTATGGTGGGTGACGGACAGCTTTCAGTCGTAACTCTTGTAATTTTGAGACAGTCTCTGATGCGATTGCTCTCATGAGGAAGGAGTTGACTACAAGAATTGACAAATCTTTGTTGTTTGACAATGAACTGGTCCATCATTATTTTCAATTCTTCACAGTACACTTCTGCCGTAAATGTTCTACTAGGTCTCAAGATGCTGTAATAACCAATGCCGGCTCAGGTCCACTGTACACTAACAAGTAGCGTCTTTTGACTCACTTTGGGTTTAGGATTTGGCTGCCTTCCCTTTATCCAACCAGTGCAACGGATATTTTCAATTATCATACAGGACCCCCTTTTCATAAAAAGTGACAATCCGATTCAAAATTCCCTCATTTGTGTGCTTTTTTAACAAGTTAAAGCTGGGTTCGACCCTATTTTGTTGTTGTTTAGTGAATTCATACGCTACACACTTTCTGAGCTGTTAATTCCAACGTGGTTTGAGATAAATCTGCTGCCACTACGGCTTTTAATTCATCGTTATCGATTTTATTTTCCGTTTGGCCACTAGACTCATTGTTGAGACGAAAATTGCCATAATGGATTTTTTTTTTCGAACTGACTATAATAAAATAATATATGACTATAATAGAACATAATAAAAATATCAGATGCTTATCTCTAATTGTAGTCTATTATAGACTACTGATATTTTTTCTAGACGTATTGCGACATATGTGTCATTTATATCCTGAGCAAATATACGATTATCAGCAATTTTACTTGTGTACCAATGAGCAAGTAGTAATTAGAGAGGGTATAGCCTGTATAACTAAATAATAATATAAAAAGAAGTAAACAATAATATAAAAAAGTAAACAATAATATAAAAAAGTAAACAATGATATAAAAAAGTAAACAATAATATAAACAAAGTAAATAAACAACACCAGGTGTTTACAGCTTAAGACATATAAGACCATTGTTAAACCATGTATTCATTCTGTTGTAAAATCTCTTAAGAATCACTTGTAACTATTTTTTTAAAACCCTCGGCACCTCTCCCGACACAACTATTAACTTTGTTTATATTATTGTTTATTTTCTTTATATTATTTTTTAATTTTTAGTTCGAATTGCTTTACAAGCGTGTTTTTAAAGTTTCTTAAATCTACAATTTTTTCATAGAGGAGTTTTCATGATATCCCTGAACGTAATAGGTGGCGCTGTGATCTATTTATTGATAACTGGAAAGAGCAAAATGCGCGGCCAGCTAGTATATTATGTATTAAAGTATGTTTGGTTGAAAGTTAATCCATTAATGACGCTCAAGCGGCTGGACGGCTTCAAATGATATTTGGCATAGAAATCGAGTATGATGTAGAATAGCAAATAGGGTACTTTTTTCATCTAGCGAAACAAACGGGTAACAGCTAACACTAGATAAATATTAACTTAAATTTGTTCTTTTTAGTTTGCTTGCCGATCGCCAGCTACGGGACAGCGATGAGCTGGATATCTCCCTACAAAGCTCTCCTCATGGGTGACTATTCCCCGTCAGTGAATCCTCTAACGGAGGAAGAGGTGTCCTGGATGGCGTCTATCATGTTCATATTTGCTCCGATAGCAGTATTCATTTACGGTTCATGCGCTGATAGGTTTGGAAGAAAAGCTGCTTTATTGTGGACGTCGGTTCCCATGGCTGTGAGTTATTATTTCAATATCATTTATTAATTTTCGATACATTTACGTAGGTGTATCATACATAGATAGTAAGCGGTAAAACTTTACAAAAAAAAATATATAAAAAAAGAAATGATTCGTGTAACCTACACACGCGGTTTTAATGAAACTTCTTTGTATTTTGAAACTGTTCATTTAATTCAATACTCATCAAGCGTAAAGTAATGTTACATAAAGCAAATGTTTTCTTATCGTACTCAAAGGAGCTTCACTTCAAAAAACTTCGAAGCAAAGCCCCAAAGTTATTGGTCCGTACAAAATGTTTCGTTACAATAAATACGTTTACGAAGAATGTTACCTTGAATAAATCCTAGATGAATAATATATAATTGAATATTATAATTATATACATTCATAAAAATGTGAAAGTACGCTTGTTTTATTATTGGTTTATCAATGTAGCTTAAGAAAGGATTCTAATGAAACTGGGCTTACACGTTGATTGTGTATTGGATAGAGGATACATTTTACAACAATATAAAAAAAATACCTAGTCATAGGACGGGCACCAGTTTGTATATTATGTACTAGCTTTGCCCGCGGCTCCGCTCGTGTGGACTACAGAATGCCGTCGGTATTGTGGTGACCGTCGCCTGGTGCTTATTTTAAAGTTAAAAATGACTATTATTTTATTTATGCGGAATCCTACTTCTATTTCTAAGTTACTCCTAATTAAATCAGCTATCTGCTAGTGAAAGTCCCGTGAAAATCGGTCCAACCGTTTCCGAGATTAGCCGGAACAAATAAACATACAGACAATCATTTTTTTTCCCTATATTATTATGTATGTATACTTACTTTTTATATACATTTAGTAAAAAGCTGTTATTTTGACATTACAAACAGATACTTCAATTTTATTTATTTGTATAAACGAATTGCTCACTTCATAGTATTAGATTTAGGCCCTTGCACTTGGTGGAATCGATGTTGCTTTTATTATAAAATACATCATTGGGTTTTTGAATATATTTTTTTTTGTAATAAATGGAAAGATCATATATAAGTTTTATAACAAAACTATTTTTTTGCGCAATATTTCAAAAGTTATTTCAAATTAATTTTTGAATACAATACCGAAAACGCGCCAATCAAACCCGAGCGCGTGTGACGTCACAATGTTAATGTCTACTCATTGTAGTACACCGCTGATACAGTGTTTTGACTGAAATTCCTTTAACATTATAACGTCACAAACCTGGCGATCAATCATAATGCGTTCGTAGTCATTTGATTCTTTTTAAAATATTACAATTTTCAATTGTTTATTATTAATGAAAAAAAATTTTTAAGAGTTTTTCCAGTTGACTATTATCATAAATATGATGAAGCTTTAAAATACATAAAAAATCGATACTCTTTTTTTTACTTACTTCTTGGTTTTTTCAAGTACCCAATTATGCGTTTCACACATGCTTCTACTAACTAATGGTAGCCAATCCATACAATGAACTTTTAAGATGGAATTCAGACTTGTACGTGACGCACTAGAATGCGAGTTATTTAGCAAACCGATAAAAGGCCATTCAATTCTAAATAAATCACTAAACTTAAAAGATAAATGCTACGTTAAAGAGTTCATTGTTGACAAAAATGTTCTCATTATACCGTAATAAAATTTGAAACCCACTATATGAGTGATCTTGGCCAATTCAATCCATAACAGTGCTGCGATTCAGTAAAAACCTCTATTTCACAGATGGGCTGGGCTGTGAAACTAATCTGGGCGCATCCATGGGCTTACATTGCTGCCAGAGGCCTAATCGGTTTTGGAGCTGGTGGAGCTTTCGTGGTCTGTCCGCTTTACATTAAAGAGATCAGCGAAGACAGCATCAGAGGCATGACTGGATCTTTCATCATATTCTCACAGGTAAGGTGTTCCATGCAACCGATATATATATAGATATTAAGCAACTAGACAAAACTGTCAAGATTATTATACAAAAGTCTAACTTGTTCAAGATGACTTAGTTGATAATACTGTGTTCTTGGGTGTCGCACTTGAGAGATCCTTCTTTTGATATTGGGTCCTACAAATGAGGCGTCAAAATGTTTTTCTACTAGCTATTAGCAGTGCATGTTATCGACGACTACCGACGAAATCTGTTTCACCGACGGTGTGTTGCTGTCCGTAGTTACTATCAAGTGCTATATAGTAATTTAGTCGAGATAGTATTACAAAAATTACACGAGGTTTGCGGGGTCGCGTATTTGTTGTTAGTTGTCACCCTACTAAGCGCCGGATGTCTTGAGTTCTAGTCACAGCTTTCAATGACGTTGACAACGCGAATTATTATTTATAGATGGAAACCAAAAACACTTATCAGAAGAGGTTGTGGTTGACCTTTTGATATCAGGTTTGAAGCAATGATGGCTCAGTGGTAGTGTGTAGGTACTACTTCGCGTTGATTGACGTGAGTTCGAATCCCTGCAATGAGACTGATGTGAAGGAAAACATCGTGATGAAACCATAGCAAGGTGGTAGAGCTTTTTCTAATGCCCGCCTGGGTAGATACCACCCTCAAGTTGAAAATCTGCCGCCAAGCACCAATAGGTCTGTTCTGGCAGCTGCACTTGAGAGCCAGTCTTCCACTAGGTTAAGCGTGTTATATTATTTTGGGCCACATCGTCACTTAACATCAGGTGAGATTGTGGCCACTACGTCAAACCAATAACGATAAAAAAGCTCAAATTCACAAGACTATTAAATTTTCTCTAAAATCATTTTCACTTTATCGACAAAATATTTCATGAATAATTAACATTGTAATAATGCAATAAGAATATGGCTTTGTAAGAATATTTGTAAGGAACCGTAATTTTTGAAAAAAAAAAAATTAAAAAAACAATCAAACGTTTAAATTAGTGCTTAACAAAAAGAAAAATGTTGATTGACCCATATACCTCAATAATTTTATATTTTATTACAGGCCATTGGAAACCTCGTCGTCTTTGTTCTCGGAGACTTACTTTCCTTCCACACAGTGCTGTGGATCCTACTGACCATACCGTTTGTTCACTTCTGTATCATGCTTCGACTTCCAGAGACTCCGTCTTATTTGATTAAATGTAATAAAAGAGTGGTAAGTTATAACGATCTTGTATTTATTCAGTGCTTACAAAAGGAGTAATCAACTATCTCTCTAGGTAGTCTTGGTTTATAGCAACTTCTTTCTTCCTCTCTCTTTGTCCGAGTAATTCTTGCTTTTTTGCGTCAGATGCGTTTCGTTGAAAAACTTTGCACTAAAATTTAACCCTGTCATTTTACTTTCATCACATCCAAAGAAGTTTTACTACAATGTATACAAAATCAATACAAAGAATTTATCTACAATGATCGTAATCTTGATGGTATCTAAACCACCACAAATAATTGTAAAGCGTCCCGTGTAAGAGGTTACAGGTACTTTCGATGTGTACAAGAAGCTGTACTTCACAGCCAGTACTGTTTTAAGGTTAGGATGTTATCATCTTCAAATACACCACTGGAACTTAGATTACGGTTATCATATGTAACCTGACAACCAATTCACAAACGAAATACTCAAGGAAAACCTAAGTCCGCTTCTAGCCGTTTTAGAGAATGCACTCACTGTAGTGACGTGATTACGTGGTGACTCCAGCGAATGGCGACACCTGAGTTACGTGACTATTAATAAGTCGAGTGCTATGAAAATATAGTTGACAGTTATTTAATATAGCGTAATATCTAGGATGGCGAATGAGTAACATAAGTTTGTGGTCTTTTGTTGAATGGTTATGTTTTGGCGTGGTAATTACTATGCATAATCTAGATTTTGTATAAAAATTTCGCCGGCACTTAGTAAGTCAGACCTACTGTTGTTAGTTTGGTCTTGTGAACCTTCAGTCAATATGATTTTATTCCCACATCCTGATGGAGCATTCATTGTCCTCTTTCTTTGCAGGAAACGGCAAAAGTGATCGGTTTGCTGCGCTCACTGCCGCACGATCACAAATTGGTGAGCGAGGAGGTTGACCGTATTATTATTGAGCAGAGCAACGTCGAGCCCAAGTTCTCTCCCAGACTTCTGTGTAAGCAATTCTTATGTTAATATAATATATCATCACACCAAGTGTCAAACGTCAAAAGCACGAATATTTCGGTGCGGAGTCTGTCACTTTCGACTTCGTATAATCTCAGTAACTAAAAACTAATTGAAACGTAATACATGGATTTGAATTAATTTCATTCCATTTCAATTCGATTTTTTTCATCATTCAGCCATTTCGTATTAAATCGCATTGAAAAGAGTTGGAAGATTTTGTTTCGAAATAAATTAAATCGCTTAATTAAAGAGGAAGAATAGATAAGAATAAAAACGTATTGAATCGTCTTAAGAGATTACGAATTCAAAACGTATTAAATTTAGTACAAAAATATCATATGTATTAACATCCGAAAAATGAAAACTAATAGATTCAAATTCAAGGTAAGTAGATTTCAAATTGGAATGAAATATATTATTATTGCGAATAGGAGCGAATTAAAACTAAATAGTAAGTATTAAAATGAATAAGATAAGATTGAATAGTGGAGAAAACAGATGATTAAGGAACGAATTGGATCGAACTGAAGTATTAAAGAGTAGAACCAATTCAGAATTATGATATTTTCGAACGGAACTCTGTATGTTTCAATCCGTTTTCAGTTTCTGAGATAAAACCAGTTATATCAAATTTCGAAAGGTTATCGAGCCGCTTTAGCCGCGTAGTTACATTGCCTCGCTGAGAGTGTTCTACCGTCTGTATTATGGCGAGTGTTCTGAAGAGCTGTTTAAACTAATTCCCTCTTTTAACTTTCATAAGAGTACCACAGGTGCTGGATTCCGGAATCACAGCTTTATTGTAACCTCCATCTCCTCCTATTTGACGGATATCTAAAACGTTTAATGAAATTTACGATCAAAGTCCTCTTAAGACCTCTTTTAAATATTATATTTATAAAATTCCCCGATTATGACATGATTGAATATTTATATTAGGTATTATTAGTAGCTTTAAATTATTATTACAAATTTCTTAAATAAATATTTAGTTAATATTAATGCTCGAAAAGTATTGCATACTGTGGTTATAATTGGATTACTACATGATTGCAATAATGTGTTTGTCTAACTCAAATTATAAACATGTATAAGTAGCTACTCCTTTGGCGTACTAAATAAATTATAAAAAAAATCGCGGTACGAACAGTTTGCCGTATCATATCTTTTTGGTATTGTCTCCCGTCAAGTGTGTTCCCTCCTTCCTACAATATAAGTCTTTCAAACATAAAGTGACGAGGTATTTGAGCAGTCCAGCATGACAGCAAAGAGTGGAGATAAATTATAAATCCGTCGGTGGACACCGATGTTGTTGGATTACAGTGTACTTTAGCATAGTGCGTTAATTTTTGCCATGCAACTGTATATAATTTATTAATATATTTGTGCACAGTCGAGGACAAGCTAGCGCGCAAGGCTTTCTGGGTGGCTTTGATCGTGAACCTCGCTCGTGAGTTCTGCGGATGCATCGCCGTACTGGTATATGCAAGCCACATCTTTGCCGAGGCCGGGAAAGACCCAAACACCAGCATCGATGTATCACCCAACAAACAATCAATACTTATTGCCACAGTTCAGATTTTTGCATGCTTCCTAGCATGCACATTGGTTGATAAGGCTGGAAGAAAGGTGAGTTGTAATATATTTTTTTAATTCTTACGAAATTTTCCGATACTATTTAAAGGAGGACCAACAAAAATGTGTTGACCCCATCCTATATGAGCAATAATGTTGAGCGGTACGTCGTTAGAAAGGTTATTTAATATTTTTTTGTTGTTCTAGCCTCTCCTAGCCGTGACGAGTCTAGTGGTTTCATTCAGTATGTGCCTCTTGGGAGTATGGTTCTACCTGCAGAGCGTCGAAGTTTTCCTGCCAGGATGGGTGCCAATTATTGCCCTATGTCTATGCGTTTTCGCGGACTCTTCAGGACTACAGCCTTTGGCGGTCGTTATTATGACTGAGATGTGTAGTTTTCAGGTAAACTATGACATCTTGGTATTAATTTATTACCGTTACAATATTTAATGAAACATTAGTTACATGGTACAGACTGCCGAACATTTTATATGTTATTAAATAGCAAACAAGTATATCGTAATCTTGACTCAGCACACTTAAAATGTCGAGTAGTGTAGGGATCCTCGGTATCGATATACCTAGCTATATGCAATTCCATAGTAATTTGGAGAGGAGAACTAGGCCAAATTGGCAGCTAAAAAGCTAGGAATTCACAACCGATCTAAATAGTGCTTCATTCGAAGGCTTGCACAAAGCGCAAGTACGACATCATATGGAGTACATATTGCTCGTACATTTGGGCCTGTCTTCATACATTGGAACTTAGTAGAGACACCGGGTCTTTATGTATGTTCTACCGCATGAGCACTGGGGAATGCTCAAAGGAACTTTCCGATATTGTCCCCTCATCAACGTTCCAAACTCGCATCTTCAGTAGGCTGGCTGACTCATTCCGACATCCAAACCTAAGTGCACGTTCACACAGAAGGTCCGTATTTACAGGATCGATTTTTTTGGATCCGTCGCTACTGGAGTTTATGTTCACACCGCATTTACGGGACCGTTTTTAACGGATAATAACACATCAAGCTGTGTGTTTACTGGGTCTGGAATAATGTCGTCTGTGTGAACTCGCTTGTACAGCTACAAAAGCCATCTCTAAATAAAAACGTATACGATAAATTCGAACCTATAAAACTGATAGCTGTGTGAATGAGCCCTAAACGAATAGCGGCAACACTAAGATTCTCTAGAACCTTGTCGCTAGACTTGTAGAATAGGTTACCCTGTATGGTTATCCTACATGGCTATGACATTCGAATTTTTAAAAGGGACTGACATACCCTAATTCCCTTGGTGTTGCAGCTGACTTTTGGCTACCCTTTTGGCATAAAAATTAATAAAGATATAGATTTGGAGCAAAATGTTAGGAATAATTTTACCATTTTTATGGGTATCCTAATTTCATCAACTTCACCACTCAGTGTATAACGCAACATGTCAGTCACAACTTTAACAATGTAATACTTTACCTGTCTTGCTGATACTCAGTTTAAAAATAAATACATTTTATTATTATTTTTTAAGTTTTTGCACTTTGCCGCTATCTCACTTGATGTTTATTGACGATGTGGCCCAAGATGGTAACACGCTAAGCCTAGTGAAGGAATGGGCAAATGCAGCTGCCGAAACACACCCATAGGGGCTCAGCGAAAGAATTTCAACTTGAGGGTGATAGCTAGCTAGGCCGGCAAAAATGGCCTACGACCATGCTGGTTTCATCACGATGTTTTCCTTCACCGAAAGCTCAGGCTCATTGTAGACATCCAAATTCACATCCAACGACACCGTGTCTGAGACAACTGAGCCAACATTGCTTATTATTTTTTAAACCCACATGTAAATTTTTGGATGACTAACTTAATTATAATTTCACAGTTTCGAGGTACGGTGGCGACTCTCGTCATGGCTATATCGCTAGGAGTAGACTTCGCTCTGCTAAAACTATTCGCACCTCTTTGCAACTTGCTTGGATACCATTCAACATTCTGGTTATTCAGTTTCATCGGCCTTTCAAACATCTTCTATATAATCTTCTGCGTGCCAGAGACAAAAATGAGGTGTCTAAAGGAGATTTATGCGGACTTGGAAGGGAAGAAGAGAAGGAAAAAGGGAGAAGATATTGAGACTAATATTCCATTAACCAAGCCATTAACACAAGATTATTAAAAAAAAAACAATGAGTCTACTTTTTTTATTTTTGTGTCGAAACTGATTTGGCTATAAAATATTACTCTTTTACGAGTTATTCTTTTCCACTATGTCGATGGATATATGGAATCTAGTCTCATATTGCATCAAAATCAATATTTGTTTATAATATTCTAAATTTACCTAAATTAACTCTCACAAATATATTTTTTTAAATAAAAATATTTTATAAAATCTACCATAACTTAGAAACTAAGGATGCAACGATTCGTAGTTTTAGTGATAAGACTATCGGTTTAGAAAGTGATATAAAATAATACTAAGTATAGGTGCAATATTATATTATTTAATAATTCGAAATGGTGTTTTACGAGGTGCAAATATTGGAAATGAAAGTATCTAGGATCAAGGATCTAGGATGAAAGTATCAAAAAAGTTGCGTTCAAAATATTATAGAGTTAAGAAGTTATAAAAATAATGTTAACTAATATTTAATATTCAATGTACCTAAGTATAAGAATTGATGTTGAATTTCGAAATATCACAACGAATAAATAAAGTAGTTCAATAAGTTACCGTTGAAACATTCAGCCCGAACTCGGTGATGCAGACGTGTCGACTATTTAAGAAAACATCGATATTTTTACGATTTTCGAACCCCAGCGAAGCGTGCTCTCTGTGGACTGTCACGAAACAACCATAGATAATAAATACATAGTTATATGAGAAAGAAATGTACTCTGCAGGAATTATTAATTGATATTATTTTTAATCTTGTAGTTATTTATAATTTAAGTTGCCTAAGTATTAATATTTTTATATGTTGTTTGTGAAAAGGTATTATTATCCTGGTAAATGTACAAAGTAAAGTATTAATTGTGTAATGTTTTTTTTTTCTCGAAATGGAACGCAGTGCCTAGGGAAATGTATATTGCGCAGTAACAATTATTATATTACCTTTTAGATTTAAAAATATAATAGAAAACCAAATTAAGAAGACAATTATGTAATGGTCGTAAAAAATATCAAAAGAAGACTATAATACCTTCTTAATATACGCGCACGACTTTTAGACAATGTTGACACTGATATTATTCTGACTTTGCTTGTCACTTATACGGAAATAAATATCTGCCATAACTCTAGCAAATATAATTTTATAATAATAAATCTGTCATTCTCTATTTACATGTAGTTTTTTTACAAGTTCCTTATAGATATCCTATATAAAGGACACGATCATAAATATGACTTTAAATGTTTTTTGTCTCTTTGTATGTTCGGGTTTAACTCAAACACAGCTTGACCGATTTTTATAATATTTCGTACTCGTAGGAAGTTTATGTCTCAATTGATATGCTTTAAGAATAAAAATTAGATTACAAGAATGAAAATAATTACTGTGAAATAAAAAATGCGTGCAGAGCCACGAGACACCGCTAGTTTTTATTAATAAATCTGCCTCTGTACATGTATTTTTTTTAATTTACTCGATCTACATCTATTATAAAGAACATTGATCACGAATATGATAAAAAAATTGTCTGTCTGTCCATTTGTATGTCCTGATTTAACTAAAAAACTGTTCGTCCGATTTTTATGAATTTTCTGACACAGTAAGTAATTCTAATTCTTTAATTAATATACTATATGAACTGTCAAAAATTTTATTAAACATTTTACCTTGTGAAGCTGTAAAAGCTTCAGGGCCCTTAAGGCAAACAGATCAGTCAGTCAGACCGAAAGAGACGCGGGGAACAGCTAGTTTATTAAAAAAATAGCGGATTTAATGTTTGGAATACTGTATATTTACTTATTTATTGTCACATCAACGACACATTCACAAAATATCGAATTAATAATTAATCATTCACAAGTTACGAACTGTGTGAAGTGTATCTTTACAGATGTGCACATCTTATTATTATATGTCGCAGCATAACAACAACAAAAACAAATTACAAATATCAAGTTTGGAACTAAGTGATTAACACGTTAAAAAATTAAGTAAAAAAAATCGAGCACGCAACTAATTAAAGAGCGTATAATTGATACCTACCTATAATTTAGAATTAAAAATCCAAAATGAGCAATAAAAGATGTCAATATCGGCATTTTAGAAAAGGTTCTTTGAATGCGAAATCTTGGAACATTTCTAAGAAAATTTACATTTTCTTCTTGTAATAAATACATCAGGGACTTTAATAAGTCCTTTAGCAAGCTTAAGTAAAAGAACAAGATCGTACGTCTATTTTGTTGTTTATTTTGATCGTGGACTTCATAACATACGAACGTTTTTCGGTCAGATTCAACCGAACCGTTTATATACCTAATGGGTTGTGTTCCGAGGAATTGTTCGACATGTTGCTATCGGCTACTTTTCACCATCACACCGCTCGCCATCGGCAGGGAGTTAATCGTCACACGTTGGAACCTAAATGGTCGCGGACAGTCCGGTTCCAGAGGAATATCCTTCCGCGAACGCTCCGGATGTGGAATGAGCTCCTTGCTGAGGTTGTTCAAGGGGACTACAATATGCGGTTCTTCAAAAAGGGAAACAGGTAAATAGGTTGTTGAAGGGTCGGTAACGCGCATGTGATACTTCTAGTGTTGGAAGAGTCCGTAGGCTACGGTGGAACATCGTGGTATAAATAAAAATCATCGGTTTCGAATAAACTGCTGACTTCGCAAAGCGTAACAACGCAACAAGTAGCCAAGCGCCTCGAACTACAATATTACAATCTCGATTACAATATTTGCTGGGTGGTACAACACTAAAATTTTGACGACGACCATACACAATATATTACACCCACCATAGAGGCACGTGCTAAAGCTCAGTAATCAACTGGGGTGGTAGAAATATTTACGTAGGTCAAGACCACCAGACTCATTTTTAGTTTGTCGCATTTTGGGATCAGTTAGTTTAAATCCAGCTGACAAAAGATTTGCAGCTCGGCATGACAGAGACGTATTGCCGACCTCTCGTCGGTGTTCGCCGTTGGCAGGCTTAAACGGTACAATTTGAGGCCTTGCTCTCCAAATGACTCTGGAATTGCACATGGCTAGATATGCCTACACCAAGGATCCCGACACTACTTAACATTTTCAGTGCAGAGTCAAGATTGCGATATGCTTGTTTGCTACTTCATCTATAAATATTATAAAACTCAACTTATCTCTGTCTGACAGTCCGTTTATGTTCCTTTCACGAGAAAACCACTTATCTGATTTACATGTAGAATTTTTTTTAAATCATAGATATGTTATCTGGCGAAGTTATAGGATATATTTTGTGAGATAAAGTCACTATTCACCCGTCAGAGTGACAAAGTCTGAAAAGAAACTGACCTGAAACAAATGTGTCTCAACGCCTACAGTGAGTGAACATTTTTACAACACAGCTTTTGCTATTAATATTTTAACAGGCATTTTGAAATCGTGAACGATTAAACGAAGTAACGTTAAGCATAGCTAATAAGTTAATAACACAGCTAACATCATCAGTGCCGGCCCAGGCCCTTAATCAAGATAGGACGAGATTGTCTTTCGGCGCGCTTTGGTCAACGCTTTCACACCATAAATTGTATTTCGGTTTATATTACATAAATATTAGCAGGTCGTAAGGGCGGAGACGGAGGGGTCCCCTGAGTAGGTCCGGGGTTTATCGGTGAGGGATCCACCGTTCTTCAAAGAGGAAATAACGTGGGTTTGTTCAGAATTTAACCCGTGGAAAGCCACTGGAGGGGATGAATTCAATGACGATATATGCGCACACAGATTATGGGGGGAGGGGGGTGGAGTTATTTCAGGCAATTGTCAACAAATGTCTGGAACTGGCACACTTCCCTAGTCCGTAGAAGACCGCCTGTGGGTGTATACTTCGGAAACCGGGCAGAGAGGACCATACAAAATCGAAGTCTTACCGTCTGATCGGCCTGTTGCAAGTGCTGGGGAAGGTTCTCGAAAAGCTCTTGGCTTGACGCTTGCATTAGCATTTACTACCAAATCTCAGCGTGCGGTAATACGGTTTATGTCGTAGAGTGGTGCCGAGGACTCCCTCTATGACTTAGTGGCTCCTATCAGACCGAGGATAATTGTTCTGGTGTCGCTGAATATAGAGGGAGCCTTCGACAACGCATGGTGGCTAGCGCTGAAGTCCCAGCTCGTAGCTAAAGGTTGTCCTAGGAATCTCTACGGTATGGTCTAGTCGTACCTGACGGACCAAAGAATCGAGCTCAATTATACCGGTGTACAGGTGAGCTTCATAGGGTTGTGTCCTTATACTCGACTTCCTGTTGATGGAGCTTGAGTCTGTGGGAGTATACTGTTAAGTTCTCGCCCGATGCAGTTTTGTTATGTACGAGATGTCTATATGTGCGTGTCCACACGCCCCTATGTTTATCGTTTCACGAATACAGTGAGTTTGTTACTAGCTACGCGTTGTATCACTCGTCCCCGCCCGCATACTTAAAAAGTTTTCTCCGAGAAGGAGGTGAGACCCTTACAGGAAAAAGCAAACAGAACTCTGCAGACCGTATGGACTGGGGCGTCAAGAATACGTTTTCTTTCGCACCACGCAAAACAATGGCGATGGTGCTGACAAGGATGCTTCAGTTAGACGATCCGGTCATAACTATGGGTGGAGCGATTACCACTGGAAACAATTTCGACTTTTGGGTCTGATCGTCGATAGCAAACTCCCTTTTAGGCCACATGTCACTGCTGCCTGTAAAAAGGCTGCTGACATATGCCTCAAGGATGAGTTGAGGCTTGAACTCGGATATTAATAAAACTATATATGTTGCAGTCATTGAGCCGATCGTGTTGTATGGTGCAAATGTGTGGGGTCCGTCTGCAGCGAAAATCTCGCTTAGAAATAAGTTGAATCCGCTGCAGAGAGGTTTTGCCCAGGAGATTTATAGGGCATACCGTACGGTATCTCTGACTGCGGATATCGTTCTGGAAGACCTCCACCCAGAGACCTCAGAGCCCAAAAGGTGTACAAGCTGTACCGTATAAAAAGGGGTGAGCATCTGGCTTCATCTTGGTCAACCGTGAACCCGAGCGGCGGGTGAGCTTCGCAGAGTTTTTGCATCCTCTGCTCTTCATAGCGTCTTTCTTTTCGTTTGTCTCGTTTTGAGATTAATAGTTATATGCAGTGTATATTCAGCTACCGACGTGCCTGCAGGCTTGCACCTACTTATGTTTTTATCGCTATTTTCCATTCACGAAGTTCCACGCGGACGAAGTCGCAGGACATACATCTTGATCGAGTTTCTTGCCAGCTCTTCTCGATGAGTGGGATGTTTTCCGAAACCAATGGTAGAATTTTAACTTTCATGAGCTTCTTCTTAGGGACTAAATTAAAGAAAAAAGTGTATTTATATTTTGATTTTGATCAGTAAACATTTTTCTGATTAGGAGTTAGTTGTTGTTATGTCAAATGTTTATTTAAGAGATGTAGCATAATTTAAATTGTAAGTTGATTTTACGATTATCATTCTATTTTAGAACTAAATATAATCGATAATACGATTAATCTTTAAATGAGATGAAGTAAGCTGTGTAAATGAAAGAACAGAAATTATTGAATACCTGACTCCAAACAACAAGTTAATTCTTCCAGTCAATATTTTTTGTTGCTTGTTGCTGCAGTAAAAATGTAGGAATTACACAATGTAGAAATGTAGTAATTAAACAAGGAACAAATAAATTAAATGTACAACGGCGTTTGATCAATTCGATTAATTTTCAATTAATACGATTAATTTTCAATTCCTAGGTTTTGTCATTTTGGTCTATTCTAGTTTTAAGTCATATAGAAAGTAACGATGCACGTAGTAACAAAAAAAAGAAAATTCACAATAATCATTGTATAGAGGAAGTTATTTAGGATTTTATCGTGTAAAATGTTTTTATAACATTTATCAGTATCAAAAATGTTTTATTAATAATCATCATCAACCTATAATAGTCCACTGCTGGACATAGGCCTCCCTTAATGAGCGCCATAGCGCCCTGTCTTCAGCTGTCCGCATCCAGCATCTGCCTGCAGTCTTTCGCAGATCGTCATCTCATCTGGCCGGAGGGCGTCCTACACTACGTTTGCCGAGTCGCGGTCTCCACTCAAGAACCCGTTTACCCCAGCGGTTGTCGGTTCTTCGGGAGATATGGCCGGCTCACTGCCACTTCAGCTTCATAATTCTTTGAGCTATGTCGATAACTTTGGTTCTCTGTCGGATGTATTCGTTACGAATTTTATCCTTCAGAGAAACTCCGAGCATAGCTCTTTCCATAGCACGCTGAGCGACTTTGAACTGGTGGACCAGTCCTACCGTTAGTGTCCACGTCTCAGCTCCGTAGCTCATTACGGGTAGGACGCACTGATTAAAAACTTTCGTTTTCAAACATTACGGTATGGATGACGAGAAGACTCTACGTAGTTTCCCAAACGCTGCCCAGCCCAGCTGGATCCTCCTCTTGGCCTCCTTCTCAAAATTGTTTTTACCTAACTGCACAATCTGCCCGAGGTAAGTGTACTCAGAAACAATTTCAAGAAGGTGACCATCCACGACGACCGGTCCTGGATCAATGTGGCCATTGATCATGACTTTGGTTTTATCCAAATTCATGCCAAGACCGATACGTCACGAGGCTGAAGCTAGGCCGTCCAGCATCCGGGTTAGCTCCTCTAGCGACTCCGCCATTATGACTGTGTCATCAGCGAATCGCAGGTGTGAGATGTAGTCGCCGTTTATGTTTATGCCCTTACCTTTCCAGTCCAGCGTTTTAAACATATCTTCCAATGCGCTCGTGAACAGTTTCGGGGATATGACATCCCCATGCCTCACTCCTCTGCGCAATTGGATGGGTTTAGACTGCTGGTCCTGTACTTGGACACTCATAGTGGCAGCTTCGTAGAGACATCTGAGCACCTCGATATAACGATAGTCTACTTGGCATCGCTGTAAGGATTCCAGTACAGCCCAAGTTTCGACAGAGTCAAAGGCCTTCTCATAGTCCACAAAAGCAAGACACAGGGGCTGATTATACTCTTCGGACTTCTGTATAATCTGCCTCACTGTGTGAATGTGGTCTATGATGCTATATCCTCCGCGGAACCCGGCCTGTTCCGGTGGCTGGAACTCGTCGAGTCTCCTGGCAAGACGATTCGTGATCACTCGTGAAAACAGCTTATAGACGTGGCTCAGGAGAGTGATGGGTCTGTAGTTTTTAAGGAGGGCTTTATCACCCTTCTTAAAAAAGAGCACCACAAACTCCGGTTCCACGCCTTAGGCGTTCTCCCACTGTGAAGGACGGCACTGAAGAGGTACTGTAGCTCCTGTCTAACAGGAGCTCCTCCTGCCTTCAAAAGTTCTGAAGTAATTCCGTCCTCACCGGGGGCTTTTCCATTTTTAAGCTGTCTCAGAGCTAACACTATCTCGTCTTGACTGATATCAGGCAGTTTGTCGATATAGTGGCGCGTCAGGGTGGCTCTTGAATCATGGTCGTCTCGACGGTAATGTGAGGCATGTACAGTATACAGACGGCCATAGAAATCCTCTATCTCGGCGAAAATCTCTGGCTTCGACAATACGGTCCTCCCGTCGTGCGTTTTAAGCTTCGACAGATGGCTCCTGCCAAGATGCTGAGTGAATACTTTGGACCCTCGGTTTCGCTCTATCGCCTCTTCAATGAGGCGTGTATTGGAGCTCCGAAGGTCGCGCCGTACCATCTTCGCAATTTTCTTGTTCAGGTCTGACCTGTCTGACGAAGTCGCTTGGGTGGTTTCCCGTCTTCTTGTCATCAGCCCCAGAGTCTCATCCGAGAGTTTGGACTTCTTGCCAGTACGCTGTTTTTTGCAAAACTTATTGCCCTCGTCCCTCAGCGTTTCGACCAGATTGTGTAGGGGCTCGTCAGCGTCATCAGTGGGTTCCAAGGCAACAAATCTATCCCCAAGAAGGTGTCGGAACTTCTCGGTGCCCGCCATGATTTGGATTGGGTTAGGCCGGAGTGTGGACATCCTCAGACGGTTTCTTTCAAGCTTCAGATTGATATTCAGAGAGCCCCTGAGCAGTCGGTGATCAGATCTGGTATTGAACCTGTTGATCACTGAGACATCTCTAAATATGTGCTTGCTATCCGTCATGATGAAGTCGATCTCATTTTTTGTCACAGCGTCGGGGCTTTGCCATGTCCACTTCCTTTGAGACTGTTTCTTAAAGAAGAAGTTCATTAAGAATAGCCCCTCTTTCTCGAGGAAGTTGACAAGCATTTGCCCCCTGTGATTCCTAACTCCATAACCATGCGGGCCTATTCGGGATTCGTTGCCAGTCTGGGTTCCCACCTTGCCATTAAAGTCCCCCATAACAACGTTGAAGTGAGCCTTAGTGGTGTTGTGCAAGGCTTTGGATATGTCTTCATACATATCCTCCACTTCATCATCCGAGTGTGCCGAGGTCGGTGCGTAAACCTGAATTACCTTCATGCTATACCGCTTGGATAGCCGAAGGATCAGGTACGCTACCCTGTTCGACACGCTGGAGATTTCCTGAACGTTGTTAGAGAGGGCCTTATTGACGAGAAAACCTACGCCACCCTGGGATGTTCTATCACCCTCGCGAAAGTAGAAAAGATGGCCCGAGTCAAGGGTTACGGTGTCCTCTCCCTCTCTACGGACTTCACATAACCCGAGAACATGCCATTTAATGTTCTCTAACTCCACTTCCAACTGCGCTAGATGATGGTCAAGCCTCAGAGTGCGTCCGTTAAACGTAGCCAGGGTCAGTTTATGAAGCATGTGGTAGCCTAGTGTAGCCCGGGGATTCTTAGCACCCCCTGCCCCGCCGTTACCATGGCCGCTACCATGGCCAGGGATAGCGAGGCGACCGGGAACTGGGGGCCATTTTTTTTTTGGCTTTAATTTTCATGAGGGGGAAATGCCCATAATCCCCACGCTGGGCAGGCGGGTTGGGAATCGCAGTTTGGTGGTGTGGTTGCTCTGCAGGGGCGCTGCTGCCCGCCCCCCGATATGTCCCTTAGTCTCCTCTTACGACACCCACGGGAAGAGTTGGGATGATGCAATTCTAGGCCGGCACCACACGGCAGGCTTATTAATAATAAGCGTGTTGATTTACAAAAAGTCTACCATTCGCTGTTTTATATGTATATGTAAGGGCAATATCACGCAAAAGCCCATGGGAAAAGGAAAGGTGGGCTCGCGTAGGCAGGTAATAAATTTATTTGGATCCATTAGGTTTTATGTTCATGTTAACTTGTTGCGTCTGATATCTGGGTTTATCGTCAGCTTGGTATATAGCGATATAGAGTACACCGCGTTAGGAAATAAAACAAAATATTTTATTCAATTTAGGCCTTAAGAAGGTATTTCTGAATGTCAACACACCACCGGTTCGGGAAGAGCCGGCAAGAAATTCGATCGGTTTTACCTACATTTTTTCGTCATCATCATTCGACGCTGAATGCCAGTCTGTTCAAATGTCTCTTCACGTTATTTGAAGGACTTCATGTTGTAGGTGAGAGGGAATGCATTGACCAGGAAACAGCTGCACAGCTTCACGGTACGGCAACGATATGACGTAGAGAACTAAATTTACTCATTTTGTTTTTACCCGTAGAGGCACTAGTGGTACTGGTGGTAATGGTTAGTGGTAAGGCACTGGTGGTAGTATTAAGGATGATTCACGTTATAACGGGCCGGCGCCGAGCTGGAGCCGTAGCTACCGTCGCCTATGAACGCTTGTAACACCAAAGGTATAACAAAAGTGTTGCCGACCTTGAACCCCTCTTCCCTACCAGGCCATGGAAACGCCTATTAAATTGAGGAATGACATAAACAAATGTGTACGAAATTTCTTAAAAATCTGTTCAGTTACACCTAGACATACAAAATGATAAAATCATTTTCAATCATATTCGTTACACGGACTTTTATAATAAATGTCTGTCAGGAAACTTGGAAAAATATTACTTGTACATACAGAAGTATATATTAAATACTTAATACAGATAATTAATGTAATTGATACATAATATACTATAGCTTTTATGGTTTAAGATATTTTTATTTCTCTAAGAATATCTCGTACAATTCTCTTTACAGAGAAACTTACAGCTATAATTCAAAATTTCAACTTAACCAGTGTATATTACATTTTTAAGTAGGTAGTTTAAATTAATTCAACAAATAAGGAAGGCGGATTCTATTACAATTGTGAAATTGAGATTGACAAATGTGAGATTGTGAAACTAATTAGCCTTTGAAAATTCACACTTTGTCAGCCTTAGTATCATGATTTTGTTTATATAAAAGACATAACCTCAAAAATAAAAACATTATAGTTCACAATATATCGTCAGTTCACAGTCTCACTAGATTGATGATAAATTAACGTTTTGTATAATTATCAGGTGACATAAAACGTTGTACTGCCCGAACGTTGGCTTTCCTAAAAATAAAAAAACCTAGAACTTGACCACAGCGCCATCTACCAGGTCCAATTGTGAATCTATCCATCCAGAGACCCACGCAAACGCAAATTTCATCAAAATCGGTCCAGATGTTTAGGAAGAGTTCAGCCAACGTACACACTTACAGAATAATAATTCTAAAGTAGTATAGTATAAAAACGGTTGTTCTAAAATCGATAAATAATTCATAAAGCATTGACAGATAGAAAAAAATAATTTAAAAATAATCTGAGTAGATAGGTTAAAGCAATGAAATAATTTTACTCCGAGTCTTTTCATCGACGCAGACGGTCTAATTTCTTTTAAAATGATCAAGAGGAGAACTAATTTCAAACACAACATGACAATAATAAAATATTGATCGGTAGCGATGTATTTGTAAGGCAACAATATTTTCTGTCACCAAAGTTTATATTCGTCAACAATATATAACCCCTAATTATAATATAAATCTATTCCTAACAAATGATTTTGTTATTTTATTAATGAAAACGTTCTCCAAAGGGAAATGATGAAAACGAAGATTTGATTGATTAGATGATCAATTGACGGTAAATGTGGCTAGTATAGGTTTGACTTGTGATAAGCGACAGCGGTAGATGGTGGACGTCAGATACTAATAATAGTGAAGAAGTTTTAGATAAGCGTTTGATATTCTTGATTCGATTTTGGTGAACACATCTATTATTTTAGGGACAAATCTTATTAATTTCGTGTATTTATCTGACGATAATTAAAATCATACCCTATTTGTACTTTCGGCAGTCGGTTCGTAAAACTATACCGTATTATCTATACATATTGAAGAGTATGTTTGTAATGTCAAAATAACAAGTTTATACTAAATGCATATGAAAGTATACAAGACAGCTATAAAAAACCCATTTTTTTATTTTTGTCTATCTGTTTCTCTGTCTGTTTATTCCGGGTAATCTCCGCAACGGTTGGACCGATTTTGACGGGACTTTCACTCGCAGATAGCTGATGTTATGAAGTATAATTTAAGCTACTATTATTATAGAAAAATAATTAGGGTTCCGCGCAAAAAACAAAACAGCTTTTTAGTAGTCCACGCGAACGGGCACAGCTAAACAAAAAAACTCTTATTAAATTCTATATGAATTGATATCCAGTAATCAAGTGGTGTGGTAGAGATCTATTACATATCTTTCTATTAAGGAAAACATCATTAGGAAACCAAAGCACAGTGGAAGGGCTTTTTTCTAATGCACGCCTGGCTAGCTACCTAGCTAGCTCAAATTGAAAATCTGTCGCCAAGCAAAATAGGTGTGTTCCGGCAGCTGCACTTGAGAGCCAGTCACAGTACTAGGTTTAGCGTGTTATCATCTTAGGCCACATCATCACTTAACATCAGGTGAGATTGTGGCCACTACGCCAAAACTTATAACAATAAAAAAAGAGTATGCATGAAAAGATTGATGAATGTTAAAGAAGCGAAAGATGTATATCAGGATCGTAGGAAGTAGAAAGATGTGGTCTCTGCCTACCCTGTTAGGAAAGAGGCGTGATTTTTGCATGTATGTATAAAAGTTTGTTACGCCAAAAAGTATACACGAATTTATTTGAACTATCTCATTTCTCTTTGCTGTGGTAGTTTAACTGTAGAGACAAACTAGTTTGTCTGATTCCGCGAGTATTCGACTTTCTTGTCGAAACTTCGATTGTTCGATGATTGTTGGGGTTTAATATACGACCTAATTTAATTCTCGTCGTGTCTTGTAGGGTTCGAATGGTGTTATTTACTTTTCACTTCGTCGCTACAAATTTAAGTTGAATGGTATATATTATACAATCTACACTAATATTAAATCTAGCGGTGCACCGCGGCTTCGCACACGTTTATTTCGCAGTGATTATTATCATCTCGTAATTTTATTTTATTCATTTTATTGATAATTCATGTAACCTATCAACTGAAGAATGTCATATGTGCCTGTGAACAAAATTTCATTAAAATCGGTTGATAATTGATAATTTGATTGCGATTGATATACGATTTCTCAAATTATTATTGACAATTCTTATGGCCTATCAATTGTATTTTGTAGTGTAGTGAGTTAAATCTGGACATTGAAACAGAAATACAAGAATTGTTTTAATATAATTCTCTTTATAATAATTTTTATAAAAATATTTACTGATAATGATTGCTAACAAAATGTTTGTAATTGTATAAAAAAATTAACTATAACATTTTCTTTTAAATTAAGACACATTTTTTCCTAGTAACATTTATTCCTTACAACATATACTATCATTTATCGTAATAAAATAACATTTTTTTTTTCAATGATTGGCTTCGATTCCCGGCTCGACCTCTCTAACCATTCTAAATGTGCCTGATGTTAAAAATAACGGTGACCACCGAGAGATCAATCCATCGCCAGTCGACACTGTTATGTAAGCTTACTTAAATAGAAATTTGATATGCACTGGCCGATATTGGTACGCGACGCGCATAAGCGAATCACAATTGCGACTTGTTCGTTAATTAGCAGGGTGCAGATGAGACGAGATTGGCTTGGATGTCTCAATTTTTAAGACGTTTTTCAACACCCCTTACACCCCATTTCCGTACATCTGCGTATTGAAGATTTATAAAAAAATCTGTTCAGCCTCTCTTAACATTAACGACGAGAATTTGAGTAATTCTCCTACTTACATCAATTTGAATTTAATATCCGGTCCTTGGATTATTTTTACTATTTTGGTTATGAAACTAGAAGTATCTAGACTAGGGTAGGGAAAACAATTGTGTTAACAAAATCAATTAATATGGCATCCGAAGGTCGTCTGCGATGACGTCAAGTATATCAATCATTATTGCCGACGCGTCTCCTGAAGTTAGCCTAGTTGAGTTCTTGATACAATGAGAGCATGATTTCTTCTCATTCTTTTTATTTAATGGCAAATTAGTTCATTTATTCATTTTAAATCAACAGCTCTTACTTAGACTATACTTAAATAATTAATGTATATGTAATATGTATAATATAATATGTATGTTAGTCAAAATAATTACTATAAATTTTATTTTTAGCTACATGTACTCGGCCAACCATTGCTGTGATTCAGACTTTTTTTTTAAATACATTAAAACATGTGCATCTTCGATTGCAGCGTTGTTTCAAAATATGAAAGCGATCGGGGAAGAATTTTCGGAGATATACTATTTTGAACAAACGAAAATAAAACATTTTTATTGATTCAATGCAATACGCATATGCAAATACAAGTAAACGAAATTGAAGTGTATGTCTTTTTCTTATCTATGTGTAGGCTTTTTCATGCCTATAAATGTTTATTTGCTCGATACAAAAACCAAAACATCCTTTAATAAAAAAATGGCTGCCTATTTGTTAGTACGGGCTAATTAGACACGGTGAAAATAAGAAATAGAACATCGGGAAAACTAAAAGACAACAATCTTAGATACCCTCTTTAGAATCAAGCACAGACATTGTAGTAGGGCTTTTTCTAATGCCCGCCTGGCTAGCTACCACACTCGGGTTGAAAATCTGTCGCCAAACACCAATAGGTGTGTTCCGGCAGCTGCACTTGAGAGCCAGTCCACTATGCTTAGCGTGTTATCATCTTAGGCCACATCGTCACTTAAGATCATCTGAGATTTCAAAACCACAATGCTAAACAAATAACGATAAAAAAAATATTGTGTGGTTTTATGAAACCACGATGCAAGTCAACTTTTGTTAAAATTTTAGAAATTACAGTTTCTCACTTAATTACTCAAAAACTCGCATGATGGCTTGGCTGGATTAATGGCAGTTTCCTTCACCTCTCCTTGATAGATAAAAGAAATAATATAATGTATTATTCCTAAGAAAAAATACAAATTATTGAAGACATGTAACATACATTGTTTAAAAACACACATTAACATATACAATTCCAAATATACATATATATATATATATATATATATATATATACAGTTCCAAATTTACAATTATAATCCTTGACTGCACGGCATACAATTCAATTCTATTTGCAACAATGTAATGTAATGCGACATGCGATAGATGAACTAAAAAATTCGAGGCAATAGTATAAAAGTTTCACTTTTAAAATGCTCTCAGTGTATATCACCTTTTACTAATTGCTGACCGCCTCAATTTGTGCCCGATAACAAACGATTATGTCATTTTTGATGGGCTGTTCATAAACCTTAGGTAGGTAATTTATGATAACAAGTGTTGACTTTCAAAGTATTCGTCTGCTTTGTAAAATTTTATTCATTTCAATTTATTATTTATTTTTGATTAGTGATGATATTTGTTTCAGACGATATTAAACAGGCAATAGTAAAATATGCGAATATATAAAAAAAAATACGACTTTTGTTTGTATACTCAATTCGAGAAATAAATCTTTATTATCAATCAGTTTCCTTATCAATATATAGGTAGGTACTTACTAGCTGGGCCGGTATACGTTTTTCTGCTCGTTCCGGTAGTTAATACCTAGACCAAAGCACCATCTTTTGGATCTTAACATATATATGATCCATCTTATCGATTAAACAATGATTTTTAGGGTTCTGTAGTTTCCCTATAGTTTCACTATGATCGTCTGCCTATCCGCGGCTTAACTCACAGATTCATAGTATTAGTAAGCTGTAATTTGGTACATATTAATCACGCCGACAAAGTGGTAAAATAAAAACTAAAAAAAAAGAAAAATATTTAGGGCACCTTCCTTATAAGTAAAGTGGGAATGATTATTTTTTTCTCGTCACTTTCATCATGTGGGATGTCGCTGAATAGGTCGTTCAAAAATATTTCGCGTATGTCAGAAACATTTTTCGATACAGGATTCCGTTTACGAAATATTAAGCCTTTAAGTGCTATTTTTTTTAGAGATAATAATCTCCCCTCTGTCAACTATATGGTTGTTTTTGATATGCGAAACAATTCATGGCAGTAGTATTTATAATGAAGTTAAAATGAAAACTATCAGAGGTACGAGGAACGACTTACGGTTTGACAAGTTACCGAGTAATAATTAATCAACTTATAAAATGTACTTGGAGGAGAAATTTCGTACAAATTTAATTGAAAATTACTTAAAGCACACTCTCTAAGTCTGCATTTTGTGACGGGCAACTATGGAACCCTACAATACGTGTGGCCTTAAAATCTTATGGGTTCGCGTCACCGACATGCTAATGTTAATTGTATACCTATATCTATTAGTATATATATCTATAGTACGTATTGCTCTGATATAAAACTGGTGCATGCGCAGCGGCCTTTGTACATGAATCCATATATATACGTATACAAGTATAACACATCGTATATACCTGACAGTGTGCTGTGCGCGTTGGTTGCTTCTTGGATGGGTGAACTCTTCTGAGTTCGCGTCACCGACATTCGTAATAGCAGTATATCTGTAGCTATACAGATGACGTATTGTGCAACATTAGTGCTGTGTATATCTTTACAAGTAAAATTGAATAGATTTAGTAACAAGTTTGATGTCTATATACTGTAGGAACATCGTTCAAATAGTGTTTGAGTTTGATTATTATCTTAATTGGTTATATCTATAATGTATAAAATCTTAGAAGTAAATTTTAACCTACTTCTAATTGCCTTATCGAAATGAAACTTTGTATGTATATATAGTTCGAATGACAACACTATAATTTGGTATCTTGGAGCTGATCTGATGATGGAGCCAGGAGGTGGATAGTGGAACTCTTCAGTGGCTACTAGTAAATCCCTCGAGTTTAGGCTCATATGATGCGTTTTGAAGAGTCCAATAGATTAGGCTTGGTAACAAGCTTTTATTATAAAACTAAACGTTTCATAATTATTATTATGATTAAAGCGACTTTTGTTTAACCTAGTTATTATTCATATTTAGTGTTTGTTGGGATTAACATTTACTTTGTCTATTACTAATATATTTTGAACGCCAGTATAAATCTCAAATGAATAAACCTACTGAGACGTAAAACCGATATAAACAACATCTGTAGATATTTACGATTCGAATTCAAACATTTCTCTAAACTCAGGCAAATCATATAAACGCAATCGATAGAATTCACCTTTGATGTCCGTGTGTGTACCACAATTATATTTGATTTACGATTATTAGCGTTTTGATCCGCAATGAGTATTTGTTTAATAGTAACTAATTATTATTATAAATCGTTTTTACTGACGATTTATTTATATTCACCTCGACTCTTTTGGTTTGTCGCGTTTTGGAATCTGACAGAGTACTAATGCCGCAGCTTTCAGACTGGGATGATAGCGACGATGGCCTATGGATAAAGATCCCTCAGTGATTACCGCTGTTTTAAGATTGTACTATGTTTACCATTAGGCACTGTACCGTGTCACATTGCCGTGGGAACTAATAGATTTAATATATCCTGATCAGCAACTCGAAAGAGAAAAAACATAGTATACGCTTGTGTTAGAACTAGATAGGGATATGCAAATCTCGTTTATGTTTAGAAAATATTTGTTAATATAGAAATTCAAAAAATAATATGCATACTAGTGTACTTATTCTGTCATTGATCTGGTCTTATTCAATCTAATGCTGATCTATAGGTACATATATTATATCTATAATGGTACTATATAAAAAAGGAATAAGCTTTTTCTATAGCATAATATAAATATTTATTAAACTAAACCTTGAATATAGTCGTCTAAATTAAATCTATCAGCAACAAATAGATGGATTTGAGTACAACGTTTCTCAATCTGTTGAAAATGCACACACTAATGTATACTAGCTTTGCTCGCGAATTCGTCTGCGTGTACTACAGAACAAATCTAGGAACAAATTTAGGTCTTTACTGAGATAAAAAGTATCCTATGTGCTAATCCAAGTTATAAACTATGTGTGTGACAAATTTCATTCAAATTCGTTTAGGAGTTTTTGCGTGATTGTGTAACAAACAAACTTACTTTCGCATTTATAATATTATATATATGTAAAGATTCATAGGTGTATATATGTTGTTGTTTTCACTTCCCGTATTTGCCTACAGTTTGCCAGATTGATTGACGTTCATGATTACTGCTACGTTCCTTAGGGTTGTTGCGTGAAGTTATATAGCCAATAACCTCCTACAATAAATCTATATACATATAATAAAACTCAACGTCTCTCTGTCTGTTCTTTTCAAGCGAAAACCACTTACCCGAATTACATGGATTTTTAATTCAATTCATAGCTAATGTTATCTGTCTATGTAGGATTTATTTTGTAAGATAAAGTAATTTAGGAAATTAGCTGTGCCCCGCGGTTTCACCCGCGTATAATTTAAAATAAATAGCGGATTGATGATTTATAAATTATAATACTTCATTATAGATAATATTTTTACCGGGCGGTCAGTGTTATGCGTCACGCTGAGACGCGGACGGCTCGTTCCGCCACTACACCCGAGCCGAGTGTTGAATTATTTGAATTTCACATTATCTGGCAAACTATTTTTCCAAATAACATTCTATAAAGGGCAAAGTGTATCTACATAAAATTCTCTTGATAATGAAGTAACTTTCGTTCGTAAGGATTAATATTCCATGCCTAATAATCATCATTTGAGCCGAAAGACGTCCACTGCTGGACATAGGCCTCCCCCAAAGATCGCCACAACGACCGGTCCTGTGCTGCCCGCATCCAGCGGCTTCCCGCAACCTTTACCAGGTCGTCGAACCACCTTGCTAATAATAATGCTCATAAATCACTTTTTTATTTTCAATAAAACTTTGTCACAAAGTACCTTATTTTGGCTTAGTATAAAAGATAGGCATGTGATATCACTTATGATAGTTATATGTATTAATGAGAAATATTTTTGTAGAACATTGTATTTACGTATCACTAACCATTACACGCCAGCGCACGCCGATAAAGCAACGCGGTCGGTGCGCTGTCTGGTCCGACTTACTTAAGAATTAATATTTAAGGATAGCTGAGAGGTGCAGCCTAATACTAGATAGCCTATACTATTCAACGTGAGTCTGGTTATCATATACATAAAACAATTTTCTAATCCGACTGGTAGTTCCGAAGATTAGCGTATTTAAACAAAGAAACAAACAAAAAATCTCTTCCGCTTTATTAAATTGAGTATAAGTAGTGACGATAATTGTGAATCTTTTTGGAAAAGGACTCAATTTGGGCGCTAAAATGGCTTACACTGAGTAAACGTAACATATGAGATATTGTTACGTTCGTGGGTAATAAGATGCCGTAGTGTCACTCAAAAGTAATTTATTCGTACTCAGCTAGAACAAATTAAAATAAAATAAAAACAATAACAAAACAAAACACATAAATCGTTCACCGAATATTCTCTCAGAATAACCCTGTGTAGGTACTTGCAGAATAACACTGTTAGTTTCTCTCTTATTTCGCTTCTTGTTGTCGCTTCGCTTTCGAATTATTAACTGCCGCGTCTCGCAACTCAGCTCCCTTATATATCTAAATGACTCAATCCCGAAATCTCTGGAAGGTCCAGGAACTCCTAACATCTTGTAAACAGCTTACGTCATCGCTTTGTAAAACGAGGGGAACGTTTAATTTATGGCCCATTGTTTGCTGACAGTTTTAGCGATAAGACTTTCTATGTGTGTGTCGTTGAACCTAAGATTATACGTCACATGTCTGCACTATGATAAATTCACGATTTTTACGGATGCTCCTAGAAATTTCGAGAAAGATGATTTTTTTTTCTATTTTCTTTTTGTTCTAGTTGTAACAATATATCAAATTAATGTTCTATATAATTGCTTACCTCAAAAAGACTTACAAAAAAGTCAGCGATACCATATAATATATCTATCTTTTAAGGATCACCCACAATCGTGCGCTCAACCGACGGCATTCTGAAGTCCTTCCGAGCGTAGTATACCATAAAATAAAAATAAATAAACAATTAATCTGACAGGTAGTTCCACAGATTAACGCGTTCAAATATACAACATTTTTATAACAAGAACTTTTTTTTTATCGTAGCACGGCATAGTGACTACACTGTACCTGATCACCGCACAGTGCAATCCAATAACATCAGCGACTACCGCAGGATTTATAATACATCGATACTCGTCGCTGTCATGCCAGCCTGCTTAAATATATCTTCACGTTGTGTTTGAAGGACTCCATATTGTAGGAAGGAGGGAAAACAATGGCCGAGAGCCCCACAGTGCGGCAAAGATACGACGTAGCAAATTTTCTTTGTTCGAGCCGAGACGGAGGTTACTGTAAAGCTGTGGCTTCGGAGACCAGCGCGTGTGGTTCTATTATGAAACTTTATAATATTAGCATATAATTCATTACAGTAAGCAGATCCAAATTCGGTTTTCCGAGATGTGTCGAACCGTGGATCCATTATTCAATATTGAACTAAAATATGTTTTCACTTTATTTATTTCGCATGTAATTACAAACAAATAGATGATAGTCCAAAGGTTACATTAAACAAATCTAATCGTAAATTTTTTATCCGTGCGAACAGATTTATTTACCAATATGTTATTGATTATCGTTAATTATAGACCTAACTAGTTGAACATTTGTGTCTGTCATATATCCCAAAAAAAGCTTTTTCTCAGTTTTTACTAAAGCCTACTAATGTATAAATTGTGATTATTGAATAAAATAAATAATTATTTGTATTAAGGTTAGAAGGATATTATAGGATTATAGGATTTGGTAGTTAACTAATGTTCTAATCAAGTTTATGTAACATGTGAAGGCGATTTACTCTGAATGTTACTAAAGGAAGATTGTGGTAACATAGATAGTTTGTGATAATCCCTAGCTTTATTAGAACAGAACACCAATAAGTCGTGGGCTATGAGGCTATGATATGGCTATCATTTGTTACTAATGAATATTGAAGGTATTGAAGTTTAAGTCCAATGGATTTTATTCAATCTAGACCCTGAGAAGGCTCTCGAATAACAAAAAAATGATGTGTACTTTTGTACGCACGTCAGTAGTTATATATCAAGCGTTAAAAAAACAAATATAACCCCAAAAATCTTTTCATGCATACAACAACCTGATGAAGTTAATCATCAATGATAATAAAGAGAGGTAGGGCTCAGAGAAATTTCTTTGGAGATTTCTCTCTTGGGGCAGCCCGACTGGTTGAATACTTCCACCCTACAGAAGAACGCAGCCAAATAACCTTGTGTTGTATTCCTGCGGTGAGTAAGGTTTCCAGAGCTCCATGGGATGACCAATTTGTATTCAAATTTATTTCTAGGATTAAGACTATGACTTTGAACAGTAAAACTGCTTTAGATTGACCTTGGATATTTTTTAATAACACAACGGCGACTAACGAGAGATCGAAATCCATCGGCGGTAGCCGCTGTCATGCCGGCCTGTTTAAATATCCCTTCACGTTACGCTTGAAGGACCCGATGTCATAAGAAGGAGGGAACACGTTGGCCGAGAGTTGGTTCCACAGTTTCACGGTACGACAAAAAAGGCAGAGAGAAATTTTAGTTCGTGCCGAGATGGAGGTTACCGTAAAACTGTGACTCCGAAGCACAGCGCGTGTGGTTCTTTTTTTTTGGTTTTTTTTTTTCGTTCTGACTATACTGTTAGCCTTAGGGGCCCTGGAGCCTTTACGGCTTTTACAGCTTTACCGGGCTTGGGGGCGAGCGCTTAGGGCACTCAGCCACGAAAGCTAAGCAACAACATCCGAGGGTGCCAAAGTGGCCGAACCTCGGCTCGGACTGTTGCGCGTATGCAATTAAGTCGCGATCTGACTAAATCCCTATCATTCGATCTAAACTAACTATACATATATAAATGTTTCTGCCCCCTGGGAGGAGGAAAGGAACATGTGTATGTGTATTTAGTGGTCTGAAATTTTTTGTCTAATCTAACTAGGCAAAAAAAGAAAAAAAAAGGTACCTTACAGAACCTATGTAGTTGTAGACCCTAACACAATTATCTTCCAAAGTTTTATTTTTTATACTAAATTATCTAAGTGGTTGCATTATTAGTTTAATTTTTATTTTTACGAATTTGTCCAATAATGATTCGCGAGGTCATAAATTAAGCCCTAGTCCTCCTTAATGATATTATTATGAAGATTTCAGAATAAATCAATGATTTGTGTAGCGTGTGAATTTGTTTTCGATTTTTTCTGATCACGTAGGGTAAACAATTTAATATCGTATAATAAACTATTTGTGATTCTAAAAGCTCCTGCAGAAGCTAGAAGGGACGTTTATTTGAAGCTAAAATTTCGCCAGTCGAGTAGCGTCGGCTGGGCGCTACGCACTCGCGTTATCGGGCGGGAAATTAAAAAAATAATAGTTTGGTGGCAACTTCTTTTGTATTGAATAATAAAATTAAGAAAAAAATAATGAAACAGTGTAAATTTTAATTTTTTTGTATATAACTTTTATCAAAGTGTGTCTTTAATTAATGTCGTTCGATATATTTTTTTAAGTAAGTAGATTTATAATAAATATTTTTATTTTAAAATTTTATATTTACTTAATTTTTGACGATATAATAATTACTTTTTTTTTTTAAATTAAAGTTGTTTAAAATATAATCAATGGTTTATTTTAAGAACATGATTTATTAGTTATTAGTTAGTCAGCACTAGATATGAAGATGTGTTTAAAAAAAGATCCTAATATTACTTTTACGATAATAAATATTTTTATTTTTTGTCTAAACGGATGTATATTATTTAATACTGTTGACTGGTATCATCACTTTTTACAACACTTGTAAAAAAAAACCGCATGAGACTTTATTATTCATCTTTTATGATTTTTATTTCGACTACTTAATACAAAACAGATGTGTGTAACCACCCTTTAAGGATTTTTAACGTGTTTATTACGCAGCAGTTTCTTCGTCTTGAATTTTTATTTTCATTTATATTTTATGATTTATAAGTCTTATAATTCATAGAAGATAAATTGGGAATGACATCAACTTGCCGTGTACAAAATTTTAGTAAAACCGGTCTAACCAATTTTGAGTTAAGTATTTCTTTATAAGTAACATGGTATAGCATAGTGGGAGGACTGGCTCTCAAATAAACCTGCCAGAACACACCTATAGGTGCTTGGCGACAGATTTTCAACTTGAAGGCGTTCGGAAAATGCCTTACCCCGCCATGTTATAGGTCTGTAACGATGTAACGCACGCAATCGATAAATCTTGGTGAGAGCTACCAATTTCAACTAAAACGAGCGTTATAGCCACTTCGAGTCATAATTTATACAAAACAAAATATACCCGTGGCCCCGCTCGCGTGGACTACAGAATGCCGTCGGTCGAGCTCACGCGCGACTCTTGCTAGCCCCGCTCAAAAGACGGACGACAAAAATGCTTACACCTCCCACTGTGGTAGTAAAATTTAAGACGTTTTCAAATCAAAAGTGGAACCAGGCGAACGCTAGAGAAAGCTCTGCTAATATGAGTACGTTTGTAAGCTCGGGCCGATTGTAATATTCGAACCTACGTAGTTCGATGTCGTGTCAAAGCAACAACCACTGATGCCGACATCATATTACGACGAAATTACTCTTCAATCTGTTGATTAATTATCGTGATGGCTTAATTATAATCTATATAATAAAGTCCCCCGCCGCGTGTATCTGTAAAATCATAAACGCGCCCGAAATGCGTCTTTTTTCCGAATTTATTCATTATTGTCAATACTTATTTCGTTTGTTACTTTATCTAACAAAATATATCCTATAATATAGCTGGATAAAACATTTAAACCGGATAAGTTGTTTCTGCATGGAAAGAGCATAAACGAACAGAGAGACGTAAAATTTTATAATATGTATAAAAGATATAGAAACAAGGAAGGCTTAGTGGTAGCGTGTACGGACATCGCGTCGATCGACGCGAGTTCGAATGTCTGCAATGAGCCTGAGCTTTCGGTGAAGGGAAACATTTTACGAACCTATAATATATAGCATTGTAGGGCATTTTCCAATGCCCGTGCCCATGCTTTGTGTGAAAAATTTGTTGTCAAGTGCCCATAGGTGTGTTCATTCCACTAGACGTAGCGTGTTACCATCTTGGACCATATTGTCACTTAACATTAGTTCAGATTGTGGCCAGATGCTAAAGCCTATGTTGGGAAAAAAATACATATTTGAAACCCATACAAACTAATGACAATTATGCTCAACACACAAAAGTTAGTCATGTGTGGGGATCGAACCCGCGATCTCTCGGTTTACTAGTAAGGCTTACTACCACTGCGCTACGAGGCGTGTGAAATATTATTATTTACATAATTTAATTTACATATAAAAAAATAGTTTTCTATTATTTAACCAATGACATTTGAATACAAAAAAAAATCGGTTGGAATTTCTAAATACGAATTCCTGCGCATCGGAAAAGGGTCCTGTTTTTGTAACTTCCATTTCGATAATTCTCGAGTGAAAACCGCTGAAGCTCTCGAACGGATTAACGGCAAGCGAAATAAATGGCCAAGGTGAGAAGCTTCAGGCCGTGTTTGCTAATATTTTATTTCGATTATCGGTTCCTCGTTTGTATAATTTGATTCCTTAGAACGGACACGGCTTGTGATATCGCCATTTTTTTTTTAAATATGGCCGCGTATTCTTCTGTATGACCTGTTATATTTGATTTTTGATGTTAGTAATATATACAAACAAATGATTTATGAATAAAAACAGAATTAAAATATCACTTTATATTTATTATAGTATATTTGTTATTTATATCATATATATTATTTCTTAAAGGTTTTTTTCCTGGTAAAGCCATAGCTACGTTAATTCTTCATCAACATTAATGATTCAAACATCATTTTAAAACGAACAAATGGTTTCATTAAAAATATGATTAAATATTTTTTCCATTAGTAATGCCACCTGTAGATGTTAATAATAATGGAAGGCGCCATCTGTTAATAATCTGTTTAACTAACATAGTATGATTTATTGAAGTGAAACTTCTTATGCGACTTCCAAGCGTTAAACGTTTAACGCACATTATCGGTCTCTCCTCTTTGTGTGAGCCAGAGCGAGAGAGCAATATATTATCGGTCTCTCCTCTTTGTGCGAGCCAGAGCGAGAGAGTAAATGTCGGTGTGTGTGTATATTGTACACTGTTTAAATAAAATAGAAAATGTCTTTTAAAATGAAGTTTCACTTCTATCGTGTGTGAATCGCACACACACCTTTTTTATATAAGAACCTATATATTTTAATTACATTGAATTTATAGAATTATGTTACATCATTACAGTATTTTTATATAGTTAAAAAAAGTCAGTAAAATGTCACATTATTGTCATTGATGGTTGACTTTATTATGATGTTTGCTTTGATAAAAAGTTGTATTCTTTGGTCTGAAGTTGTTGGCATGACGGATAAAAATTTTGAAATCATTCATTTATTTTTTTCATGTGTACATATTTGAACACATTTTTTTTTAATGAAGAATGTTTTTATGCTGTCCCTGAACGTGATAGATGGTGCTATGGTCGAGTTTTTGTCTATTGGATAGGGCAAAACAATGTTTGCGGGGACAATGTTTGTGATATATAAAACCAAATTAAATTATTATAAAATATTATAAAACGGCAAAAATAAAAATTATTTTGTATCTACGTTCTTTAGTCCTTAATCGAAATTGTATTCTATAAAATATGCAAGTTAGGGAGATGCGCTAAGCTATCAGAGTCAAGAATCTACATATAAGACTCTGTTAAATGTTTCAAAGAAATCTTTCTGTAGGTGATACTTTATTGTGTTGTGGACAATTGTACACTGCAAATATTCCAAATATCAGTCATGCGAACGCTGTGGATTCACATATATATTTCCATATAAAAAAATTCACGCCTTTGATGTCGAATGTGCTACGGGCTATAATATTTTTATCCTTACCAGGTATTATTTTAATATTCTTGCATTACGTAGATTTTTTGAAGTTATAATACTGTAGGCGTGTAATAAAGAAAATATATAATGACATCTATGTGTACCTATCTACATCTATACATATTATAAAACTTAACGTCTCTCTGTCTGTCTGTTCGTTTATGTTATTTTCATGCGAAAACCACTTACTTATCCGATTTAAAAGTTATTTTATTTTAATTCATAGCTATGTTATCTGGCCAGGTTATATGATCTATTTTATAAGATAAAGTAACATACGAAATTAGCAATAACAATATTATTTTTTATCGTTATAAGCTTGGCGTAGTGGCCATAATCTCACCTGATGTTAAATGACGATGTGGCTCCAGGATGATAACACGCTAAACTATACCATGGTATTTCTGTTCTAGGAGGTAGGAGGAGGATTATCCAAGCGCAAAACATCGTCAGCATAATCGATAGAGCATCCGAATTCCTTGAGAAAGTCATTACCAATTATACCGTAATAAGGTAAATCTATTTTGTTTACAATATGAAATTTATGTAAAACAGATGCGCGAGGGTGATCAGAAACAGTATACTTTAATACGAAATGCCCAGATGTTTTTGCAGTCTCCTGGGCGGGATCTATACTTTTTAGTAAAATTTTATCTGTTATAAGAACTGGAATGCATGACTGCTTAAATGCAGATGAACCTGAATCTACTAACAGCGATAGTGGAATATTAGATATAGATGAGGGAACTAGAACATGGGGAAGTAGTAATTTTAAAGGATCACAAGATATTTCGAAGACTTCAAGGATGGTTTTATTGTCAGAGTTAGTGGACTTGGTATTGGATACAAACGGTTTAGAATTGGATTTAGTGATGGATACATTGAATATAGTATTGGATGCTGGAGATACAGTGTTGGATGCAGTGGGTGCGATGTTAGATACAGCAAATATAGTACTAGATACAGTGGATTTAGCATTAGATGTAGTGGATCTAGCATTCGGTACAGTGGATTTAGCATTAAATACAGTGGATTTATTGGTTCATTATCTACTTCGTCATGGAAATCATCATCCGTATAATAAACTCGCTGAAATTGCTTATGCTTAAAAGTTGAAGTGGATGGTTGATTTGAGTCAATGTTTCGTGGATGTCTGTTGTTATATTCTCTTTTCCTGCAGTTTTCTATGGTGTGAACAGGAAATTTACAATAACGGCAAATAATTGTACGAGTTGGTTGTGTACTAAATCTAGAATACTCGGTTTTATTCTGAGGGTTTAGGGAACGGTTAATAAAATTATTATTTGTTTGTGATTGAGACGCCCTTTTTTGAGTGCTCAGTAAGAATATTTGCTCAGCTGTAGCGAAATTAATAACGGAATTGAGATTTTCAGGTTCATGACATCTAATTATATTTGCGAGCTTAGGATTTAGGCCTAACACAAAGCGTGAAGCGCAAGGTCTTCCATGGCCGCGACACGACCAGTCAGTTCGCCTTTTTGTTTAGTAGGTATTGCTATTTATAGAATTATTTAATTTATACCGAATATTTATTTCGGTGATTAGCTTTGCTAGACAAGTTTAAACTTTTAATGAGAACTGACTGACTGTTTCGTCGGGTTCTTGTCTACAGTTTTGAAACTCAGAAAGCAGATGCCTGTAATGTTTACGTTCTCCAGATTGATTCTAAATTGAGGCCAATTGTCAAATTCTTTTATCGCACATGCGGCTTGTGTTTTGCCTTCTAATTTGCTGACTATGAGTTTGACCAATACATCTTTCTGTGACGTACTAGCTAGATTAATTGCATTTCAGTTGAAAATGGATTTAGTCGTTCTCGGCTTCCGTCGTAACCATGAATAAATTTAATTAGAATGTTTAAATCTAATGTCGCCGGGCTGACGGATTCGTCTTTCGGTTTGAACATGTTTTTTTATTAAAATGTAAAACATAATAGAAGTGATAAATTAAATGAAAACAATGGTCAATAAGATAGTGACCAAAGACTCACAGTACGCAGAATACGTGGGCGGTTACGATAAGATGCATCCCGACACAGCGTTAGACAAAAGGACACGGTGTATTGATACGGCGGACTCGGTGCTGCGACACAGCGGGCAATGTGCGAATGTTCTGAAGAATACTTTAATGTTTTTTATATGATTTACAAAAATAATTAAAAGGATCTTTAGGCAGCCGACACGTAAGACGGTTGAGACGAGACTAACTCTAAACTATGGATGGTCGAACTGTCTTGGTTAGACTGCTGTCACAGCAGTACCAGCCAGCAATTGTCCCTACATAAATGGGGTATAACAGATCGATCGATCGATCGATTGTTAAACGAGAGACTAATCGAAACTGCTTAGCACTCATTGCCGGCATGACAGCGGCGACCGCCGATGGATTTCGATCTCTTGGTGGTCGCCGTTGTGTTTGGATTGTAGTGTGCTTAGCATCAGGTACAGTACAGTCAATGTGCCGAGCTACTATAAAAAAAAGCACGCTTCTTTATACCTTAATAATACTGTACTCTCGCCTCTCAAAATTCCAAATTAATGCTCAGCCTACAAGTAAGGGTCACCTTAAGAGAATCAAAAAATATTTCAATAGATTACACTTCAAAAGTCATCACAACAGTTGCAGAAAAATAAAAGTAGGCGGCTAATGTCTCAACAGATTTGTTTACTGCGAATTGAAAACTAACTGTTTTAACACGTTTGTTGTAGTTTAGGATATCGTTCATCTTTCTTAATTAATCATAAATCTCTTTTCACGTTGAAAACAACATATTATAATGGTGCGTTGGTATTTTAATGGTTGAACTTCTGTAAATAGATACCGTCATAATTTATGAGAATAGTCGTTCGCCATTATTAATTATCCATTTGGTTCACTTTTACTCCCATTTTAGTAAAAGCCTCACTTTTAAAATAATTGAACGTCTTAAGATTGACCACAATCTGGTATTTGCCATACCATGAAAAGACTTTATGGCTGATGCCTTGTTCAATAAGTACAAAAGATCGAAGGAATAAACTCGAGAATTAGACAGAGCAAGAAGTAGTCTAATCTCTTTGAATCAAATCTGAGGCAGTCCTGGAGCAGAAGATTCTACAGATGTATTATCGAGAGGACAGTTTTTTAAAATTCTTTAAATTTTTTATAAAAAAGATAATGTTAAACGCCAATGTAGCACCAACGCCTATAAAGATCGGAGACTATACCTAAAGTTGTTGATGAGTGTACCCAGAATATAATGTACAGTATAGTTCTATCTTCATAAATCGGACAAGTAGCGAGTGGAACTCGCAGCCTGAGGGTTTCGAATTGATTACGCTACTTACCGTACATTACTGTACTGTGTTTTAAATAAATATTGTTTATATATTATCCTTATATTCTATAATGTATCTCAGGCTATCCGTCTGTCTGTCTGTTAGTGCGCTTATAACTCAAAAACCTCTTAACAGATTTCGGTGGTATTTTTGATTATATTATAGATGTCTTTACTAAAAAGGTTTTAGGCTATGTCTTGGAACGTTATGTAAAATACATATGTACATGTAAATATAAGGAAAAACAAGTAATGATAATATAGTAATGATAAATATAGGACAACAGAAACATAATACCAATAGGTAATAAATAAATCTTCTTGTATTACATACTAGATATCTATGTAAACTAGAAATATCTAAAACATAATACACTATAACTAACTATATCTAAACCACGATAATTAATTATATGTTAAAGAATAAATCAATAATATCTATTTTATGTTAAACATATACGTGAAATAACAATAAATTAATTGAATGCATAACCCGTCCCCGATCTCATTCGGCATATATGCCAAATTTGGAGGTAAAATTATTTTTTTATTGCGTCATCATCCCGGACGGGTTAAAAGGCGACCCTGAACATTGTTAACTATTATGGGGATAACATTATATACATAACTTGTAGGAGGGCTTGCAAAATTGTATGAAGCTTGGAAGTTCCCTGTAGGTTTTGATAATCGGTCAATGAGTGCGACTTTTAATATGAAGAGCTGGATTTCTTTGTTAATCTTGTTTTTTTTTACAGCAGTGTTAGTCTGTTCATATGTCTTGATATTTAAAATTAATTTCAAATTTATACCTGAAACCACTAACGAGAAAAAAATAATTGGTATAATTTTGTTGCATATAAATATCACAAGGGATTACAAACTCATTATTTTCGGATTTATGTCTCAGCATTTGTTACAAGACTACGGGAATTGATAATTGATCATAGAATTTTAAACTTTTATTATGAATGGCTGTATCTTTTTTTTGCGTTGTAAATAATTTCAACGACATTCCTCAAATCCATTTCGAGAATAAAAAAAATATATTTTATTTAAATTATAATTTCACACGGGATTAAGAATTCCTTATTTTTGGATTTATTGCTAAGCTTTTATTGAAAGACCTCCCGTAATGCCAAATTTTATGACTGTAGATCTGTGGGTAGTATCCTACAGGTTTTGATCATCGGTTCCTGAGCGTTATTTTAACTATAAAGTGTCGGACCTCTTTAATGCGTAGGTAAATAGAAATTTTCTTTTTTTTACAACAGCATAAAGCCATTGTCCGTAGTATATTATATTAAATTCAACTTTATACCTACAGTCGTTTTCGAGAAAAAGTGTCCTACCACACGGACAAAAAGCTAGATAACCAGCCACCCAGATAGACGGACAATAAAGTGATCTTATAAGAGTTCCGTTTTATTTTTATCTTAAGGTTTGGAACCCTAGAAAAGAGGTCGATCGTCGATCCAGCTCGATTGGACACTGTTCAGGAAGCTACGTAAGATCGTCTCAGCTAAGATACCGCAGTGTCTCAAGATGAAAGTCTTTGACCGGTTTGTGTTGCCAGAGATAACCTATGGCACTGAAACTAACTAACTATGGGTCTTATGAGAAAATTTAAAGGGACTACGCTCGGATTTTTTTTGCATGATCAAATCAGAAATGAGGAGATCCGCATAAGAACTAAAGTAAATGACATAGTTCCACGAATTGCAAGACTTAAGTCGCAGTAGGTTGGCCAGATTTCTGGTAGCGGCCACGTACCGGAAGAGGCAGCGTGGGCAGACCATACAAAAGGTGGTCTGACGACCAGGTGAAAGTTTCGGCAACCCACTGGATGCAAACAGCGTAGGACCACTCATTGTGGCGATTATTGGGGAGGCCTATGTCCAGCAGTGGACGTCTTTCGGATGAGATGACGATAATGATCCGTTTAGCGTTTGACCACTTGACATTAGCTTTCCAGATCATGAGGCCCATGATGGTAACACGCTAAGTCTAGAACAGGGCCTGAATATCAAGTATAGCTGCAAGAACACATCAATAGGTGCTTGGCGACAGATTTTCAACTTGAGAGTGGTAGCTAACCATTAGCCATGCTATGTTTTCATCATGATATTTTCCATCACCGAAAACTCAGCTTCATGCAGGGGTTCGAACTCATGTCGATCGCCGCGGTATCTGTACACATTACCACTAAGCCATCATTTTTTGTACGTCGTTAATCTCTCGCCACACACCTATCCGTATGCTCCAGTGTCTGCACTTAAGACAGTTGAGACCTAATCCCTTAATCTAGGCTTATATGGCGACTAAAGAAAATTATGTAAAACAAAACTTTTTCAACAATAATTCTTCAACCCAATCTCAAATTACAATATTCCTAGAAATATATGCGATACCGACTAGTATAAAAACCTACATTACAAGCCTACGCTCTCCGCGCTCAGACCATGGAATGCGCTCTACTGTGTGTAAAACAGTCAAATAATATTTACAATGTTTCTACGCTGTCTGTATTTATTGATATATTAAAACTAATCGCGTTCCTTCCTTATTTATTAGTTTAGTTGTTTCTGTTATAATAATACAAATGTGTTTATGTTACACTGCTGGGTAAAAGATCACTACTTGGGAAATCAGTACCACGCTTACTATGTTTTGCGGTTTTATACACCGAGCATGATGATTATGAGATTGAAAGCACAATTGCATCCGACGGGATCGCGACCACCATTTTTTTTTATCGATTACGTTTGGCGTAGTGGCCACGATTTCACCTGATGTTAAGTGACGATGTAGCCCAAGATGATAACACGTTAAACCTAGTGGAACTTATTGGTGCTTGGCGGCAGATTTTCAACTTGAGGGTGGTAAGTAGCCAGGCGGGCACTAGAAAATGCCCTACCACCATGCTATGGTTTCCTCACAATGATTTCAGGCTCATTGCAGGGATTCGAACTCACGTCAATCGACGCGAAGTCGTACACTCTACCTCTGAGCCACAATTGCTTTAAAACCATACACCAAGTGTAACACCCACTTAGGCATGTCGCGTTACGGGATCAAAATCAAAAACACTTTATGAACGTCAAAACTCTACCACCGGTTCGTCCAACTAAAACATCCCAGTCATCGAGAATAACCGGCGAGAAACTCGACCGCGTTTTGCTATGTAATTATTGCATAGAATAATATATATATATGTATAGAATAAAATTGAAGTGTCTGTTTGTAATGTCAAAATAAGAGGTTTTTATTGAATGCATATGAAAGTATACACGGTAACTATTTTTTTATTTTTTATGTGTCTGTTTGTCTCTTTGTTCCGGGTAATATCCGAAACGTTTGGACCGATTTTAAAAAGGATTTTCACTGGCAGATAGCAGACACCCGTGCGAAGCCGGGGCGGGCTGCTAGTGTTGTTTATGGTACAATTTAAAACCTAGTAGAATGCTACTAATATGTGAAAATTCTAATTTCAATAATTTCACAATTCCTATGCTTTTCTTCAAACGCCGAAATGTAGACGTTGGAACCAACCTTCATTATTTGACCACCATACCACTTGTCTATTAATAATTGAGTTCATTAAATATAATACTCAGATATTTTTTTATTTTTAACTAATTATATTATCTTGTTGAAACTTTTACAAAAATCAAATCGACAATGAATTATCAAATAACAGGGAGACTTTGTAAATTGTAGCATTGATCTTTAAAAAATAGCATATAAAAGAAAATTTGTCCCATTTTTGAGGATTCGTAAATTAAATTTAAAAAAAAAACGGAGCTCTTATAGGACTATTATAGACTACTTTGTTGTCCGTCTGTCTATCTGTTCATATATTCAGGTCTTTTTTTCAGAAACGGCTTGAGGTATAAAATTTAAATTAACAGAGAATAATGCCGAATGTACGAATGGCACATTGCTGTAATAATGCAATAAAATGATATGGACAATCACTGGACTTCAGCCCCACTTACTGATAGATTATCAAAACTTATAGAGCATTACTATACGATTATATAGAGTCTTGAAATTTGGCACGTACAGAGGTGTTCTGAAAATAATGACTTATAAATGCCACGTCTAAGTGTTATGAGATAAAGTTCCATTAACTATTTTTGCCCTTTGCCGTATCGTATATACTATTCAAAAAATATAGGTACCTGCTTATGTACGAATGGAATAAGTTTTTGGCGTAAAAAACAAAAATAATTATAAAAATGTATGACAATCGACCACTGATTGATTGATGATTTTTAATATGTAGGGCTATATAAGGGCTTTATTTAATTGTTACGTTAACCTAGAATCTTGTTTTTTTTTTACACCAGTGTGAGATCCTATATCTTCATATTAATCTTAATATTAATTTCAACTTTACACCTGAAACCACTATCGAGAGAAAAAATAAAACCTTAATATAATTTTATTGCGTATTTTATTGTATTTTAAAACACTGAATTAGAAATTCATTATTTTCTGATTTTTCCCTTAAATTTCAAGACTGTAGGCTTGGGGGAAGTAAGTACCTTATAAGTTTTGATAATTTAATTGGTCACTGAGAGCTTTATGTATGTATTTTTCAATTGTGTTAACCTAGAAACTTGTTTTTTTTTTACAGTAGTTTAAGGTCATAGATCTTAGTATTAAATATTACTTTCAACAGAATACCTTGAGCTCTTATCGAGAAAAAAAAACATAATATAATTTTGTGGTCATGGTGGCCTAGGGTGTCGTGGTGGTCTAGTGGTTTAGACAGGCGGAATATCGATTCGATGTCCGCGGGTTCGAACCTGCATGTACCAACGTATTTTACATTTACTCATTAAAATTGGTAACACTAGCGCCTGACGGTGAAAGAAAACATCGTAAGGAAACCGGAACGCTTGAGAAATGTTGTTGTAGTACCACTGTATGTGGGAAAAATATAGAACTGTTGATTTCTCGGTATTTGAAATTGCCAATACGTCGTGGTCTGGCGTAGTAATTAAGCAGCCCACACCTTTCCTTGGGAAGAGGCCTTTGCTCATCATTGGGACACTTACAGGTTGATATTATTATTTTTTATTATTATTATTTTGTTGCATTATAATTTCACATTGGATTAGGAATTCCGTGTCTTCTGATTTTTCTATTAACTTCGTACTAAATTTCAAGACTGTAGGCCTGCGGGAAATATCTTATTAGGTTTTGATAATTGGTCAATGAGTGAGACTTTTAAACTTTTATTTTGACTAAGTATATCTTTTTATTGTGTGAAACTAGAACTTGCTTTTTACAGTAATTTGAGGTCATAGATCTTAGTACTCAGTATTAATTTCAACTATATAACTCAAGTTCTTTAAAAAAAACGTAATACCAATTTGTTACATTATAATTTTACACGAGATTAGAGATTCCTTATTTTTTAGATTTATTCTTAAACTTTTTATGAAAAGACTCCCTTAGTGTCAAATTTCAAAACTGTAGGGCTGCGGGAATTATCCTTTAGGTTTTGTTAATCGTTTATGAGCGTTATTTTAACTATGAAGTGCCGTATAAGCCTTGATATATTATGATATTTACTTCAACTTTATACCCACAGTCGTTTTCGAGAAAAAGTGTCTTGAGACACAGACAGGCAGCCAACCAGCCAGCCAGACGGACACACGGACGACAGAGGGATCCTATAAGGGTTCCAATTTTTTATTTTATTTTTAGTTATGGAACCAAATAATAACTTATTTCCTAAAAAATACCTATAATGTTCCTATGAGAATTAATTTACGACTTTGAAAATAAAGTACATATATATATTATGTGTTTCTATTTTAAATTTAAAACCATTATGACCAAAACAACGTCAATAATTTAAAATACATATTTGGATATACGAGGCATTACTATTTCACGACAGAAATAAAAACCCATTTAAGTATTAATACAGCACTATATAAAAGTGAACAGGTAAATTTTCAAGGCTCTGTAATAGTTATAGTAAAAAGGTAGTAGTAATAGTAAAAAAGTTAGTTTTTATTTTAGGGGCTTATTTTATAACTATCTCGACAAAATCACTCTACACCACTTACCTTCATGTGACGGTAATTACGATAAAGTTCAAAAACAACGACGACCGTCGGTGTTGGATCCGTCAATGTAATGCCAACCTGCTGAAATGCCTCTTCAAGCCTCATTTCAAGTTCCGAATACTATAAAAAAGATGAAACACGTTTTTATAGGGAGATCATTCCATACATTAGGTGTTTTATAGCAAAGGGAATAATTTGCGAATTTATTTGTGCCGAAATGGATGCTGCCGTGTAGCTATGACTCCTTTAGCTAATCCGCGTAGCTCTGTAATAGAAACAAGATTGGATAAGGTCAAACAATTCCTCAGAGAATTTATCACGATAAAACACGCCGACAGTCCGTCGCTGCAACCTGTCCAGGGCATCGAGGAAGTATTTTGTAAATCTGTCTCGGAGATATGAAGAGCACGGTGGTTTTTGTGGCCTGTGACTGTACCGCTGACCGGGCGTAAAAAATCGTTCCACGTTCAAGCCCGGTGAAGCTGTAAAATTCTTCTGAGGATTCAAGTCCCTTAAGGATAACAGTATAGTCAAATCGAAAAGTGCATTCACTTCGCCGCTCTACTATAAAAAATATACTTGTCTGTTAGTGGATCCATTATAAAGGTTAATTTTCAGTATAATAGTTTTTTTCTATTGTAACGTAGAATTCATTGTATACAAGTACCTGCCACTTTACCCGGATTTTTCCATTGTAAAGAATGATGTGAAAATTACATGGAAATCCGATAAACTGACAATTTATCGTTCGCCCACGTCGGGTATTACCAAGGCTCTTTCTGACCCATTTAGAATTGTCTGACTCATTTTTACGTGATAAAAATGAAACTGTATTTTACACGTGCCTTTCATTTTTAAAAGATCGATAATTGTATATGTATGTGACACTGCTGAATGATCGAGGATTATTTAATCATTCCATAGTTTTGTTTCAAATCATTATAGATTTAAGGTATGACCATGATCTTACCTGATGTTGTAGTGTGGATGGGGTCGAAGATGTTACCACGATTGGTACTTGAGAGTGGTAGCTAGCCAGATGAATGTTAGAAAATGGCCATATTAATGTTAAGCCAAATTTACGGATTCATATGTTTATTTAATTTACATAAATATATTATTATTTTTTTGCATGTAAGTTAAAAATATATATTAAATCCAATCAATGCACTAAACATAATCCTAGAGTTGTCTACATAGCTGTTTTTTCCTTTATTATAATATATGAAACAAACTGGTTAACTTATACCCGGTTATGATAATTGATCATATTGGTTTGCTTGTAAAACCGATTATAATTAAAAATATATACCGGTTTACTTATAAATCTGGTTTTGATAAATTAAGCGTACTGGATAACTAATAAACCGGGTTACCTGGTAAACCCAGTTTATAAAAATAAAACTACTTTACGTTTACTTTTTGAACTCGGTTTTGATAAGTGAAATATACACTATAATCTTTAAATTATCAAATCCTTTTTACCAGTCTGTTGGAGTTTCGAAAATTGTGAAATAGGTTCTTATTACCACATATTGTGATATAAATGGCGTGAAGATTTTTATTGTGTCCGAAATCCTTTTGTAAGGGCTGTTAAGATAAAATTGATGCTTAAAAGGTATTCAGACGTTGAGTGATCAATCTCTTATAGACGCTGTAGATGGAAGGACGGGCCATTATTGTGCAGACATTGTTTAATTTTTATTATGTTGTTATGGATTGATTGACTGCGTTTCACTATCTATATTGTTTATTAGATTCCAAGTGAACTAAAAATAATGTTCGCTTTAGGACTTTTGCACGAACTGATAATGTGCATTATTAATTTACGTTTCTTCAAAGGAATATATATTCATGTTATTATAATTTACTATGCTATATGATGTATATATTACATATTTTAAAATAAGGTTTTAATGAAATCAATTTGTATCTATTCTATCAGCTTTGTAACAAATAATGCAGCATTATGAAACAAACTCTTTAATTAATCTTTACCAAAAAAATCTAAGTACTTATTACTTTTGTAACGGAATAATGTGAATGTATCTTCATTTTTTTTAACAGCTCGGCACATTGACTGTACTATCCTTGATGCTAAGCACAGTACAATCCAAACACAACGGCCACCACCGAGAGATCGAAATCCATCGGCGATCTCTTGATGTATTGTGACATTTTTACATAATATTGCATGCCAGTATAAACGATTAAGTATTGTTATCTAAAACACATATTAAACTGTATTTTAATTTAAATTGTTTGTAAAATACAATGGTCACTTATTTATTCATCCTAAATTGATTTTGATGAAGTTTATTAAACTAGAAGTATTCGTCATTCCATAATTGACGCGCTATAAGAATTGTCAATAATAGTTTTAGAAATAGTAAAAAAAAAAATCAAGATTTGCTTTTTTGTTTATTCTTAAGCGACTTTGGTGAGATTCTGTACACAGGATGTAAATATGTGATTCCTCAGTTAATAAATTAATATCTGGACGACCGAGCTACGCTCGGTGTCTTGAAAAAAGGTCATTAGCGCGATCTCTTGGGATTTGTTGCAGTCAGACAAATGTAACTTATATTTTCATATTGTCTTTTCTTATTCCTGTTAATAGCTATTTTTTTTGTTTATGTGGCTATATTGGGATTACCCATACGCCACCTTTTTAATTTAAAAAAAAAAAAAGTCTATGTTTAAAGTATTTATCGATAAAGTTGATTTTCAGAAAATGAAAATGAATCCTAGCTAGATCGATTTATCGGCCCCCGAAAGCCCCTGTATACTTAATTTCGTGAAAATCATTGGAGCTGTTTCCGAGATTCAGATTATATATATACAAGAATTGCTCTTTTAAAGATATAAGATATGAATTGTCAATAATATGAGTAAACATAAAATTAGGGGATGAAAATATGTACTGCCCAAAAAACGCGTGAGAAGACGAGGTCGTACCGCTAGATGTTATTGTTTTTTAAATAAAGTCTTTTGTATTAGTAAGCCTGTAAGTGTCCCACTACTGGACAATGAGGCCTCTTCCCAAGGGTAGGCATGGAGGCTTCATCATCAGCCAACTCACGATATATGTATTGGCGATGTCAAACACCGATAAATCAACAGTTCTATATTTTCCCACACACAGTAAGTACTGCAAGAACACATTTTCTCAAGCATGAATTCAGGTTTTCTCACGATGTTTTCCTTCATGGTCAAGCCGATAGTGTTACGAATTGTAATTAGTAAATGTGCGCGAATTCCGAAAAAATCGTTGGTTCATGCCGGGGTTTGGAAACTGCGTACATCGAACCGATATTCCGCCGGTCTTAATCACTCGACCAAGGCGACTTTTCAAACGATATTTAAATAATCCGTTATTTATTCATAAAATAATGTTATATGAGTAATGTTATATCAGTAACGTATAAACAGATTTTCAACGGACGACCTTAATTAATTTGCAAACAATGAAAATACCGACTCATTCTGATGGAAATTTAATGACTTCTCCATTGTAACATTGCTTGTAAAAACATTATATCAAGTTATTCTATGCATTGATTTATTCAAAAAATCAATGCTTTAATATAAACAATTAGCCTCTAACGAATTTATTTATTTATAAATAGGCAAAAACAAAATAGTTCAGTACCTTCGCGGCTGAGTGCCTTAAGCGCTCGCCCCCAAGCCCGGGTGAAGCTGTAAAAGCTTGAGGCTTCAGGGCCCTTATGGCTAACAGTACTACAGTCAGATCGAAAAAAAAAAACAGTTCAGTACCTTTTTCTCCTGTGTTTGTTAACCGATATTTTTATTTAGTAGTTATTGACGTGCTTTAGTTAGTGTTATCAATAAATAAAAAATTTCGAAAGAGTTAATTTGTTTTTGTACCGTAAGTACACATATAAAAGTGTAGGTATACTTTCAGATATACAAGGAACAAAAATAAAAAAATAGAAAAAAAAAATGGGTAAATTTAAATGCATTATGGACGAATCACTAGCTATGCACGCGGCTTCGCTCACATGAACTACAAAAATATATCGTTTTACCGGAATAATAAGGTGGTTATGTGTTATTCCAGGTTATAAAAGTATCTGTGTGGTAAATTTCATTCATATTCATTCACACGTTTTTGCGTGATGCAGTTACAAACAAACAAACTTTCAAATCTTTACATATTATAAAACTCAACTGTTTGTATGTCTGTTTATGGTCTTTTCACAGGAAAACCACTTATCGGTTTACAGGTTTTTTATTTTAATTCATATCTATGCTATCTGGCTAGGTTATACGATATATTTTGCAAGATAAAGTACCATACGAAATAGGCCGTGACAATAATGGTGAATCAATTCGGAAAAAAGACGCATTTGGGGCTTTTCAATGGTTTACGTTGAGTAAAGTATACGAGATATATCAAAATAATGTTTTACATTACTGTAGATCTAAGAAAAAGACATACAAAAAATTAGTAGAAGCATATGTCTATCGTGTAAGGAATGCTTGCAATAAGTTCGAGCAGGGCAGCACGAATCGCGCGTGCGCTCGACCGATGGCATTCTTTAGTGCACAGCTAATTTATAATATTAGTAGGATGTGCATGGCGATCACCATACAGTAGAGTACAGGTCCTACAACGCATACGCGTGCCCCTGTTGCGAGTTTTACACTTGGTGTATGGTGTCAGCGATTCAGTTGGTCACAATTATTGTAGCCTACTTACTACCAAGTCTCCCAGCAAAAATATATGTTTATCAAAGTCTTAAATCATTATACGACGATATACCAATTATGCAAATGTTACGTATATAACATACCTGTGAAATTGCGGTTTTATATAGAGAAAAACAAACTTTTTTTCTCTAATTATTGTATATATTATATTAGTCAAGTATTGACCATTATTGTCCATGTACCTTTGCCACTTTAATGAAAGGTCACTGATGTCTCTCCTTTGGAATTCTTGGAAGACGGGAACCGATGAACTCGAATTTTTTTCCTCCAACAAACTATCCAAATTCGAAAAAAATATATGGAAATCAGTTGAGACGTCGTCACTACAAATTTTCAGTGGAAGTTTGAATGTTGGTTCGCTCACCTTCCAAAAGTGTAGCGGCTATGCCTGACGACGCCACAGCAAGGACAATTTTCTACCAGAGCTTAATTTAGCTAATAGTAAATTTATCAAAAATGTTTTGCCCGTACCTTCAGGAGCAAAAAAAAAAGATATTTTCCTCATTATTACTATTGATTGATGACAATATTTTATCATAAACAATTTTTGTTCAGGATTCAATCGGCATTCATCTCGAATGGTCTGTAAAACTCGGGAATGGTCATAGTTTGTCTCTCGTAAATACTGTATATTGATTATAGCATTTATATTTGAGTTTGATGGTAAGGCGAATCCAAAATATTTTATAGATTTATCTGATAGAGATTCCACCTCTTACTTTAATTCAAATAAAGCTGCATCAAAGATATTTAGGTCCTAATCTAAATCACCTGATGACATTTCTTGGCGTCTTCGATGAAGTATATCTTTGGCCATACTTTCGCGATAGTTTTACCAAAGAAGATGCGATCATGATGCCAAATTTAATTTAAAGATATTTTTAAAAGTATTCTCTAGAAATATTTTTCATTTTCACAAGTATTTTTAAAAGGAATAATTCCGTAAAAGATATAAATGATATAACTGTATTGATTTACGTGGCGCACGCCAGTAAATCTCTCGGTAGGCACGATTTTTTTACGAAACCTTCCACAACCATAATTATATTTCAGCCAATAGTCCATACGAGCGGATCCGCGGGCAAAGCTAATATAACATAAGTTCATAAATTACTATAATAATCACAATATGACAAATTATGTTTCCGATAAAAACTCCCGTACTAATAATATTAACCGACTTTGAAGTGACTCACTGGCAGATAGCTGATGTTATAGGGCATAACTTAGGCTATTTTGATTTTATAAAAATAATTAGGGTTTCGCACAAAAATTAAAAAAAAAACCTTTTTTAGTAAACCACGCGAGTGGAGCCGCGGGCACATCTAGTATTAAATATAATATAAAAAAATTGCATTTTGTATAAAAGCATTAATCCCTGACACTATCAGTTAGATTAGAAAAACGTCAAGCAATCTAGCAAGCTGTAGTCAAATACGGAAAGTGAGCCTTCATGGGTGCGTTGGCGGAGGCGCGATGGAAACTCTGACAAATAAATTTAACACGGATGAAACCGAAGGGCACAGCTAGTCTGTAAACCAATAGTTTAAACCATCTTGTATCTAGTGCAATAACTCAATGGCTTGATGTGTGTTTTCGACATACTCAAGAACAAGCAATCCAATAGACCGAAACGTGCATTACAATATTTACGTCATTAAATATCATAAATTTGACTTGTATTATTAAAGCTCAAAATTCGCTTTATTTTTACCACGACTAAATTAAGAATGGAGGAAAAAAACATCTAAATTGAACCGAATGATTTAGCCGCTTACTACTATATCATAGTAAACTGACTTATGTTAGTGTTCTTTGAACGTTTTCTGTTTGTTTGTAGTTACTAATGGTCGTATTTGTTCGAACTACTATTTATTGCATGAAATGTGTACGTCTTTGCGTTTTTTTTTAAACCAAGTTTACTTTGGTTTTCGTAACGAGTAGCTGTTTGTTTCAATTGCGAGTATAATGTTTGTACTAATAATACATCTGTAAAAATAGACGAGTGTGTTGATTGGTCCTCCTTGCTCGTTCGTGATTGGTTGCGGTCAATCTTATAAAAATTATCTTACTTACTAGTTATAAGTTTTAATTTATACTCGTATATTTAAAAGCTAACTAATTGTGTTTTTTGAGTCTTTTTAAAGTCAAGTTTTGTAAGGTGTAATATTAATTTTAGTTGTTTATCAACTAATTAGTAAGCATTATTTTTACCTTTTTCACAAAATATAGAATTTTGGAATTATCTTGACCTGCCATGTAGTGGTTTTATTCCTAATTTGTATTACATAATTTGATTCAATATTATGTAACGTTAGTAGCATTTTACGTGATATCATTTGGTTATTGTGAACTAGAAAGATGCATTTTCAGTTGCCACATAAAGTCTCTGGAGATTTCTAATAACAAAACCACTATCTTGTTAGAGCAATATTAGAAGAATAATATTAAGTTAATTTAAACATTAGAAAAATAATATTAAGTTAGGCTTAAAGAATGCATATCCAGTGGCTATAACAAAAAAAAATATGCCGATAGAAATGAAAACTTATAAGTTAGAATTATTTTCAAACGCCAGTATAAATAAAAATAAAATAAATAAGTATCAAAATAAATAAATATATATATACATAATATAAATAAAAATAATAAATTGTTATTTATTTTTCAACTTAACATTATTAGTATATTTATTTAGTACTCACTATTGTACTGCACAGTGATTCTACAATTAAACAATTAAGATAATAATCAAACTCAAACACTATTTGAACTATGTACAGTATATACACATTAAACTTTTTACTAAATCCATTAAGTTTTACTTGTAAAGATATACACAGCACTAATGTTGCACAATACGTCACCTGTATAGATAGCTAAAGATATACTGCTATTCCGCATGTCGCTGACGCGAACTCATAAGATTTCGCGATTAACGCGCACAACACACGGTCAGGTATATACGATGTGTTATACAAGTATACGTATAATGTGTATTCGTGTACACAGGCCGCTGCTCATGCGCCAGTCTGATATCAGAGCAGTACGTGCTATAGATATATATACTAAAAGATATTGATATACAATTCACATTAGCATGTCGGTGACACGAACCCATGAGATTTTCCCTTACCAAAAAGTGCTCAACACGGCTAAAGAAGTTTTCATGTACAATTTACATTAGAATGTCGGTGACGCGAACCCATAAGATTTTCCACTACAAGGCGTTAGGGATGCGGGCTAAAGAAATTTTCACTTCAAAAAAATCACGAAATGGTTTTAGCTTCAGCATAAAAGAAAAGTATAAAAAATATTCATGAACCAAGCCCGGTGAAGCTGTAAAAGCCGTTCGAGGCTCCTGAGCCCTTATGGCTAACAGTATAGTCAGATCGAAAAAAAAAAAAAAAAAAAAAAAAATATTCATGAATATATTCCTAAAACATTGACCAAAATGAAAATAATTTTGAAATAGATCTGTTTACTATAACCACAATACAGCGATAGAAAATCATCCGAAATGTACCGCGATACAATTTTAAACCAAAACAGATTTCAATTTACGTTGTTTAATAATTTATCAGAGATAGTCCTTACAATTTATTTTCCAAACCTTTCTCTACCCATATTCATTTACCTCAAATATGCTTTAATTAGAGAGGATCAAATCCAGATTTCATTAGGGTTTTCAAATCCCCTTAAGGGTGAGTGGTTACAGATAACTCTAATGGGTCACAAGCTTTACGAGGAGCCATAAAACTCACGGCTGACACTAAAGCATTTTAAGTGATAAATATTATTACGGCTTTGTAGTCTTTTATTGCGTTTTTGTTATTGACTAATTGCTGCCCGTGACTCCGTTCGACTCTTGTCCGAATACCCTTAAAATGACAAAGATACTAAACATATAGTGGAATAATTATTAATAAATTTTCTTAGAATAGTTTTTGGCGGGATCTTGAACTGCAATGTTGTAGTTTTTATTTTTATTTATTAACTTAGGTTCTTTGACCCAACATTATGTAACATTGGTGGCATTTTGCGTGATATAGTTTCGTTATTATGCATTCGTGAAGTGGATTGTCAATGTAAATTAGAAAAAAACATGCATTGTGAACTGACACAAAAACTCCCTAGATATTTCTAACAAGGGAGCCACCATCTTGTTGGACCAACTTTGAATGTCTAAAAAGTATTACGAAGACTTAAACACCTTGACACTGGCAAGTGCTTTTTGCGGCGCCAAATCATGAAGAAGAAGTTTTTTTAGTGAGATTAAAGACACGTAAAGCGGGCATAGAGAACTCTTTGAAAATTTATTTTTAATTGGGGCAGTAGGACTGGTCAAATAGCTACACCTAATCTTATGTTGTATTCCTGCGGTTAGTAGGGTCTCCAGATCTCCAGAGTTTAAGGTCAGCAACACGCTAGTGATACCTCTGTTGATACAAACGTCCATAGGCTACAGTAACTGCTTACCATCAGACGTGCCGAATGATTGTTTGTCATCTCAGTTGCATTAAAAAAACTATGTAGACATAAATAGGTCAAACGTTTGTTCACGTCACCAAAAGGCGTAAGCTTGTGTTTAGTGTATTGGCGTAAATATGAAAAGCACGAAAAGCTATGAAAAACACGAAAAGCGTATGAATTGCGTATTAAAATCTGCCAAAAAACCAGTCAACTTAAACGATTGATAGCAGAATGAGCTTATTTATGTAGATTGTAGGTATTTCCTCTAAAATAATGACTCGGTACCTGTTGGATAGTACGATGCAGTTAAAAAACAATGGCTTCTTTGTTCTTGCCGAGATAGATGCTATTATGTAGTTGCGTCTCCGAATACCAGCCCGCGTGGTTCGGTGGTTGAAGCGAGATGGTGGAATAAGGTCAAATATCTCTTCAGCATATTCGACATTATACAGACAATAATACAATTTCAATCAAATTCGACTGACATGAAACTTTTTGTATGACAAGTATTTGGACAGCCATTTTTTTATCATTATAGGTTTGGCGTAGTGGCCACAGTCTCCCCTGATGTTAAGTGACGATGTGGCCCAAGATGATAACATGCTAAACCTAGTGGAAGACTGGCTCTCAAGTGCAGTTGCCGGTACACACTTATTGGTGCTTGGCGACAGATTTTCAACTTGAGGGATACAGCTAGCCAGGCGGGCATTAGAAAAAGCCCTACCACCATGCTATGGTTTCCTCACGATGTTTTCCTTCACCGAAAGCTCAGGCTCATTGCGGGGATTGGAACTCACGTCAATCGACGCGAAGTCATACACGCTACCACTAAGCCATCATTACTTTGTGTATATTGGCATGGCATGACTTAGTTCAAGTTTATAGCTAGCCCGCCGTAAGCTCGACCCTTCTAATGGTCTGCGGGGCGCGGGAAGGGAACAAGTCCGACCAATAAGCTAATCTGTTGCCGGCCGCTGGCAGCAACACATGTTTGACGCATGGGCTTATGCGGTTTTATTTTTGTGACTGCTCCACGTGAGATTATTTTACCAAGATGGAATTACTGCATTTAAAAAACTATACAAAAATCTAAAGTAATGCTTTAGCGTGTTTTTATTCAATTACGAGTATATTGAATAATATAAAATATAAAAATTAATTAAGTTTAATTTCGACTGCTTGTGAAAATAGGCAATATAGTAGTTTTTTGATTAGCATTTTAATAAAGACAACAATACTATATGTATTAAATATATTACTTATCATTAGATATCTCCACTAGATGCAATAACATGCATAAACTATTGATGTTAAGATAGAGAGTATCATCTCAATACCGTGTGTATCCGTGAACAACCCGCCACCCCGCGACCCGCAAACCATCATGACGGTCACGCTTATAGCGGTCGGCCTATAGCTGCGCCTCATAGTTTCACCGTGTTAAATTCATTTGGTCAACTCTCCAATGCGTCACCGCCAATGCACCCGTCTAGCCTATAATTGTTCTCACTTCTCGTATTTGCCTACAGTTTGCCAGATTACTTGACGTTCAAAGTCACTGTACCGTTCCTTAGGATCGTAGCATAAACTTATATAGTATTTAACCTTCCACATTAAATACGCTATATAATGCAAAATAATATATTTTCTAATTTGACTAGTAGTATCAGAGAAAACAACTAAAATAGACAACAATATGTTCTGATGGAGTGTGTCCTATAGTCGGTTCGAGTCAATTAGGTACAACTAAATGAGTGGAATTTTTTTGTTTGAAGAGACTAGTCCTTGGCATATATAAAAAAGTATTGAGTGATACGTCCACTGTTGAGGCGGCTAGTCTGTTCAAACCATTTGCTCATTATTAAATTTATAATAAACATTATTTATGTTACGATGTTAGGATACTAGGGTTAAGCTACGATTAGGCTGGCATATACGAATTGAATAAAAGCATCTATAAAAATGAAGAATAAAAAAGCAAACAATCTTTAGAGCTTTATAATATTTGTGTAAACTGGACAATCAAATTCGAAGGTGCATTGTGGTAGGGCATTTATTAATGCTCGTTTGGCTAGCTACCTCTTTCGAGTTGAAAATTTGTGTCTAAGCACCTATAGGTGTGTTCCGGCAGCTGCACTTGAGATCCAGTTTCTCCTACTAGGCTTATCGTGTCATCATCTTGAGCCACATCGTTACTTTTAACATCAGGTGAGATTGTGTAGCCATAACGCTAAGTTATATAAAGAATAAAAAAGGAATCCACTATACTTGAGTCAGCCCATATTATGTCAGAAGAACATTAAAATAACATTACCTAAATTGCATATGGTATTTGGAAACACATTAAATTGAGCTTCCAACGTTATTGAAAGCGTTTTAAAATGTTATTTTTCAAACGGCATGTAATAAATATTATCGATAATAAAATGAAAATTAATACGCCATTCGAGTGGCTCGAAATTCCCAGACTACGCTCGTAAAATAACATAATATATATTAATGGAAAATTTTGTTTTGTTAATGCTATACTTTATGTGTGTGTGTGTGTGTGTTTTGACAGATTGTTAAAGGCCTACTGGATCACAGTATTACGCATAAAGTTAAATATCTAATCTGTTCTAATCTAACCTCTCGGTGGTCGCCGTTGTTTATAGATCCGTCACTGAAGAAGTGCTATTTAAAAATAAATTGCGTGTACTTATTATCATTGATAATGTAAATTCATTTTACTTACTTTTATGTCTAATAATAACTTAACAGTGCTTATATGATAGTTATTTATGATACTAGTGCGGTAAGTTAGTTTGTCGACGGCTTACCGTAGTCACGAGTTTTTAAAAATCAACTTCCGCACGCGTATCATTTAATGTTTTACCACACATTTGTGAGAAAACAGTACGGAATTCTTGAACTCATATTATTATTTCGTTTATAAATAACAGTCGCGAATGGCGCGAATTCGCAAATGGCGTCACGTGCGCATGGTGAAAATTAGAACTACATCTTTCGTTTCATTTTCTCTTTAGTATTAAAGTGAGACAAATATATTGATCAAAAACGCTTCAAAGAGGGTTTGGTCCAGCTTATTTATTCTCATAATGTGAAACTCCTTGGTGGAATTCTAATTTTTATGTATGGAAATAAAAAAAACAGAAAAGGTTACATACGGCGCTATTCAATGGACCGTGCGGTAAAAAAATTCCGCACGCTCCGTATATGGTGCGTAATTTTACCTTTGGCACATGGTATACAGACTTCGTAAATGCATTTTTTGAGCAAATGTGTTGAAAACATATTTTTTTTATTTACACAAAGTCATAATTATGATTTTCATTATTATTTTATATAATTTTATTTCAATTTAAATAGTATTCAGTAATAGTATACACATTATTATCATTGATGACTAACTTCATCATGTCGCACTTCCGTCACATCATGCGCGCGCAGCTCACAATTTTACCCTCTACTAAACGTGCCCAAAAGTATAACTTCAAAAAACTTTTATTGATTACTCGCTAGGCCCGCGGCTCCGCTCGCATGAATGACATAAAAAGGTTTTTTTTTTGTACCGAACCCTAATAATTTTTCTAAAATATGAGTAGTCTAAGATATGCCTTAAAATATCAGCTATCTGCTAGTGAAACTCACAACACACAGAGAAACAGAAAAAGAAAATTTTTAAAAATTGATTTTTTGTTATAGGTATCATGTATAGTTTCATATGCATTTAGTAAAAAGCTGTTATTTTGACATTACAAACATACACTTCAATTTTATTATATGTGTAGATTAATAAGACTTAAATTGATTATTTGTACCAAGACATGTTTCAGTTAATGAATTTGGCTATTAACGTTATCGTAAAACTACCCACGTTAAGGTAATAAATTAAAACCACATAAACTCTAGGTTTGGAATAATCCATGTAATTAATACGAATTCGTTTCCGACCTCGATTAAGATGTTTGATAGACTTTTATGGCCTAACTTTTTTTATTTGAGTTGTATCATTAACTAACTGACACGGAAAACGATGTTCTGCCCTTCCCAATAGTCAAATAACTTAACCACAGTGCTATCTATCTTTTTTTTTTCTAATAACTTATATGACGATAAAAAAATGCTTTACCATCCTTCCAATCGTGACTTGCGGTCTTGAGTTCAAACAAAACTCCGATAGAAAAAAGGACGTTCAGGTTTTCCCGAATTAGAAAATTTTCCAGGTAACTTTTCCAATCACTTTTCAAACGGTGGCAGGGATCCGGCCCGGCCCAGGTCCGGTGTAACATGGATTATTGTATCCAAAAATATCATATAAATGTTTACCGTGTCCCGGCTGGCGCGCGGCCCGGTGTAAAATGAATGATCCTTAAGTCCATACTGTGACGGGCAACTACGGAACCCTACACTGCGCGTGGCTCTACACACACTTGGTTAATGTATCGACAAAAGCGCTTCCTATCGTTTCATTTAATACGTTAAATCAATATATATTTTGAACATAAATCATTTGTGTTCAGAAACCTAGAATTTGTTAATAACGATTGAATCACCACCACTTGTTGGATCCAAATATATTATGTGAATATGAGCGCAATCGGTCAAGCCATTCAGAAGCTACTCGATCATTACAGACGCACACAAGATTTTTAAATGGTAAACACAATGCACAATCGACAATATATCTATGGTTGTATGGAACCCGACCCGATCTGCGCAGGGTGGCTGGATTCGACTGGATGTGACAGACTGAACATTGGGTCCAGTGGTGATCCTTGGGGGAAGCTCATGTCTAACAGTAGACAGATACAGGCTGATGATGATGACGATGAAAGGCTGCATGCCGGTATTACAGAATAGGCGATGGATTGTCAGTCTCTCAGTGGTCGCGTTATTTTTTAATCATCATTAGGACAGTGACTCCATGTCACTTCACTAATATTTTAAAATAAAACGTAGCCAAATATCAAGATATAAAAATAAATTAAAGCAATTTTTATACCGAAATTTTGTACATTAAGATCGGTTAACCGAAAAGGACAATACGACCGCATTTAATCAATTTGAGAAACTGCTGGCGTTCCAGTAAAACTAGGGGGATCAGAATGCGTAGTAATATGATCATTATAAATTGCTCTACGTCTTAACTCGGCAGGTTTATTCTCGTTTGTTTATACAGCATTTTTTGAGAACCATTCCTGAGTTTTTTGAGAACTCTTCAGAAAAATAAACAATCATCGGTACATTGGTATTTGAAAGTGAAACGGACCATGTGATAATGGTATATGATGAATATTTACAAAAATGAACGATATTGTATATCTTTGTTGTATGTTTATAAAAGACTAATTGTGTTCCAGATTGGGCTATCTTTCTGCAAGATCTAAAGGAATCATCCTATTTTTAACCCAGTTAGAGAGTGAATTTTCAAATATCTTTTTCTTGTGAAATTTCATGCGTTTAAGCGACCGGTTTAAGATGTGCGTTGTTCGTCAGTGTACAGACATTTTGCATGTGACATGGATATAGGAGTAGAACGACAAATCACTGCCGGCGGGGATTCCGATCACGACCACCGACGGGAACGGACGTGTTTACGACCGCTCTCTGCCGCCTTTGTGAAGTTTTACGACCGACCGGCTTTGCTGCACACCTGCATCGCACCTGCGCCACACCTGCATATCGCCGTCTCGCTCGCACCCATTGTGTCGCGTACTTTTAGTACGCTACACAATCACAAACTGCACTTTTAAGTGCAATTGTTTCTATTCGTCGAAATCCACACTTTAGTGGTCGCTTGCCGGAAACCTTTCGTTGTCAACAGAAGGCAAGTGGGTGCGTGACCCAAGCGCCCCTCGGTTGCCTCCTTCAGAGGCAAACGATAGTACTTGGTCGGGCTCAGGAACCTTGGCCCTTGATAGAGTCATAGTCAAGCCCTGAGTGTCTCCTTCCCACCCTTCCGATCCTGCTACACATCCATCCCCGAGTGTCTGTTTGGGCGTAGCTAGGTATTTATACCGGCTGCGTTCTCTGCCTCGGGCTTGATAGGGACCTCCACGTAGGCCCGGCAGGTTCTCATTCCTGCGTGTCATTGCACCTCGACTCGCAGGTCACTTTGCCGGACTCGGGATAGTCCGTTAAATTTTATTTGGCGCGCCCCCCTGCCCCTCCGGCGGGGAGGTTTATATTTTGTTTCGAATTCGGAATTCGAATTTCAAATCATTTCCCCAGTCCTCCACACGCCACCGGAATGGCCGATTCTGCAGAAGCCCTAGAGCTAAGGAGGCTCCGTACCTTTCTCAAAGAGAACATCCCAGACGCCTTGGTTTCCTTTAATAGGAAGTATCCACGCGTCCGTCCCGCGCCGGTACAGACCCCCGCGGAGAAATGCCGCCCCGCCGCACACTTCGTACCCCTCACCGCCGCGTCAAACGGAGCACCCGCCGCGCCGCGCCCGCGCTCGCCACGCTCCCCGCGCCCCCCGCATCCTGACACGCGTGCCCCGCGCTCGCGCTCGTCGATCTCACGGGCGCGTTCGAGCTCTAAGAGCTCTTCTCTCCCGCGTCCGCGGTCACGTTCGCCCGTAGTGCGAACTTTTATTAATACGGCGAATTCTTTCTCGCCTCTATCTCCGGATCCGGAGATCCAATTGTTAATGCCGCCTTTCGCGCGGAAAAACGTAAATCTCCCTGCGATGGACACCGCGGTCCCCAACGAGACCATACTTAACGACGGTTTCATAACCGTCAAGTCCACCAAGAGGAAGGGGAGGGGCTCCCCGCCCTCTTCCCCTACACCCGTGGCCGCAGGGAAAGCGCGCCGAACGAGCGAGAACACTCGCTCCGACCCCTCCTACGCGCCCGCTGCGGCCCCCGCACCCGCTGTAGGGAAAAAACCCCGCCACCCGCCCCCAATCACTATTCAAGACAAAGCGTCTTGGACGAAAATTTCGGACAAGTGTAAGGAGCTCAAGCTCCACTACACCGGGGCCCGGAACACCCCTTCAGGGATCCAGGTCCAGGTGTCAACCTCCGATGATCACAGGAGGCTCACTTCCCTCCTGCGATCCAATAGGCTAGGCTATTTTACTTATGCCCTCGAGGAGGAGCGTCTCTTGCGAGTGGTTATTCGCCAGATCCCGGTCGAGATCTCTCCCGACCAAGTTTCAGCCTCCCTTAAGGAGCAAAACTACCCCATACGCGAAGTACACAGGATGTACAAGCATACCACCAGGGCACCATACAACATGGTGCTCGTCTTCCTCGATATGTCCCCAGAGGGCAAATCGATTTTCAATCTTTCCGAGGTGTGTGGCCTCACCGGGATAACCGTTGAGCCGCCACACAAAAATAGAATCCCGTCGCAGTGTCACAACTGCCAGCTCTACGGACACTCTTCCCGTAACTGCTGCTTCCGCGCTAGGTGCGTCAAGTGCCTAGACGACCACGCCACCAAGGAGTGCCCGCGCACTCCTGGCACTCCCACCCCGCCCAGCTGCGTTCTCTGCCAGCAGATGGGACATACTGCGAATTATCGCGGTTGTCCCCGTGCCCCGCGCACGAAACGCCCCCAGCCAGTCAGACAGGCCACCTATCCCAAGGCACCTGTTGCTCAGCCTCATATTCAGCCTCTAATGTCTCTAGAGGCTTTCCCCAACCTTCCAGGCACCTCACGTGCCCCAGTGGCACCAGCTCCCGCACCCTGCGCACCCTTCCCACCCGCACTGGCCCCTCCGGCCTCAATAATTAAACCCAAGCCTGTCAAGGCCATCCCGGTCCCGGCAGCCCCCGCCACCTCAGCCCTCGGTTTCTCGTTGGCTGGCAAGCAGTGGTTCACCCAGCTTCTTCTTGTGCATGAAGTGCAAGAAATCATCGCATTCAACGCGGTGATTAACTCCAATAACGACTTAGGATTGCTCAACGCAATAACCCAATTCCTGGGCATAGCCGCCACTATTCAACGGCTTGTCCGCGCCTCACATAGCCAAAATTAGAAATGGATCGGATCAAACCTAAGAGTTTGTGCCTTTCCTTTTTTAATGCGTGATCAATTAGACCTCAGCGTGATCTAGTTGCCGCCTTCCTCCGAGAGCACCAAATAGACGTGTTTCTAGTCCAAGAAACATTCCTAAAACCCAGCGCTCGCAATCCCCGAATCGCGAACTACAACATTATTAGGAACGACCGGGTCCACGCTAACGGCGGAGGCACCCTCATATACTATAAACGCTCTCTATACTGCATAGCAATAGAACCTCCCGAACTCTCCAGTATAGAGGTATCTGTTTGCAGACTCGGTATGACTGGCCACTCGTCAATCATAATCGTCTCTGCCTATCACACCCCGAACAAAAGGCTTCTCAGGTCAGATCTGGAGGCTCTTTTTGCACTAGGTAATTCAGTTATTATAGCGGGTGACCTCAATTGCGGGAATGTCATCTGGAACAACCCGACTACCTCCACGAACGGGAGGGTTCTGGAGGATCTATCTGCCATTCTCGACTTTGATGTCATCGCTCCTTCAGAGCCCACTCACTTTCAGGACAATTGTCGTCCATCTGTTTTAGATATAGCACTTTTAAAAAATGTCTCTCTCAATATAAGACTCGTACAAGTCGTACATGAGTTAGACTCCGACCACCGACCCGTAGTTCTCCACCTAGGTCAGCCTTCTGACCAGCATCCCTCCTCCGTCAAGGTGGTGGACTATGCGGAGCTAAACAGATACCTCTTGCACAATCCCTCATACTCCAGTTTGGATAGGGTCCCAGACGAGTTGAAATCGACAGCCGATGCCGATCTGGCGATCGATTCCCTGGTCAGCCATCTCCAAAACGCCGTCAGTAAGGCCTCGAAAGAGGTGCAAGCGGCGAACGAACGCCGTTTTATACTTCCTGCCGACGTGAGAGCGCTGATCACGAAAAAGAACGCCGCGACTCGAGCACACGATTCATACCCGACTGCGGACAATCGTAGGCGGTTAAACTCACTTCGGAAAACGGTAAAAAGCTGCATTTCCGAAATCCGTAATGCCAGATCGGGGGCCCTACTCGAGGGTATCCAACCATCCCATCTGGCTTTCTGGAAATTAACACGCACATTTAAATGTGACGATACAGTTCCCATAGATCAAGGTCCCGGCAAACCTCCCGCTTACGATAGCGCTGAAAAAGCAGAATGCCTTGCCGAGAGCCTTGAAAATCAATGCTCTCCGAACTGCGTTAACATCGATTCAGAGTTCGTAAGCTCGATAGAATCGGCGGTAACAAATTCTCTCGCGGTCCCCCCGACAGATGATTTGGACTCGGTCACGCCTGAGGAAGTTATGTCAACCATTAAAGGCCTTAAGCCTAGAAAATCACCTGGTCCCGACGGTATTAGGAACGAAGTACTCAAACTTCTTCCTGATCACCTCATAGCTCTTTTGGTCTGCATCTTCAATGTAGCCATAGCCCACTGCCATTTTCCAGCCGTCTGGAAAAAGGCCATAGTAATAGGTATTCACAAGCCCGGCAAAAAAGCGTCGCTTCCCGACAGCTATCGCCCTATCAGTCTCCTTAACACATTAGGAAAAGTCTATGAGCGGCTCCTTCTGAACCGGCTCCAGTCAGTAGTCACAGACAAAAATCTTTTACCACCTGAGCAGTTTGGTTTTCGTGCCAAACACTCTTGTACCCACCAAGTGCACCGCCTCACGGAGCACATTCTTCAAAATTTCAACCGCGACCCAACACCTCGTCCTACACTTGCGGTCTTCTTCGACGTCGCCAAGGCCTTCGATAAGGTCTGGCACGCCGGTTTAGTCCACAAGCTTTTGGAACTTCAAATCCTGGATAGATTAGTTAAAATCATACACGCGTACCTCTATGACCGGACCTTCTGCTACCGAGTAGAGGGTGCTCTCTCTGAGCCTCATCCCATACGCTCAGGTGTTCCCCAGGGTTCCATTCTGGCGCACTCTCTATTCAACTTATATATCAGTGACCTCCCTCGCCTCCCCGAGGTAGAGGTAGGTTCCTACGCTGATGACACAGTCCTGTTTAGTTCCTCGTGGAACAGACAAACCCTCAGGCTACGAGTCCAAAAAGCCGTAGATAAGCTAGGCGAATGGTTCCGTAGATGGCGCATAGGAATTAACCCCGATAAGAGTAGCGCTATCCTCTTTCATCCCACTCAAAGATTAGTTAAAATTCCCGCTATCAAACTATTTAATGTGGCTATCCCGTGGGCCAACCAGATCAAATATCTGGGTGTCACACTGGATAAACACCTAAATTTCAAGGCACATATCGATAGAGTGCGAAGGAAAGCCGGTATGGTCTCAAGCCGCCTGCACCCTCTCGTGTGCTCGAAGAGCAAAATGTCCCTCAGACATAAGCTCACGCTCTACAAAACTTGTATCAGACCGATCTTAACTTATAGTTCCCCAGTCTTTGCTCACATAAGTAAATTCACCCTCAATAAGTTACAAATAGTTCAGAACCGCTTTCTCAGAAGGGCGGTCGGTGCCCCTTGGTTCGCTCGGAACGTAGATCTCCATGAAGATATGGAAATACCTTCGATCGAATCATTTATAAAGTCCCTATCAAATAATTATTTTGAAAAAGCGTCGAACCATTCGAACCAGCTAGTAGTGGCAGCCGCATCTCAGAACCCGAATCCAGACATCCGAATGTCTAACAAATATAGACGCCCGCGCGACATTTTATCTGACCCCGATGATAAAATCACGGAAGCGATTTTCCCGCCCGTATCTAATAACCAAGCGTGTTTGCGCCCACGCCCGCGTAATCACCGCTCGCTCCGCAGGGGGCGGGCGGCAAACTTCGCTCCCGCACACATATCTCGACCGCCTTCTCCTGCAGCGACTTGAGCCTAGGTCCGTTCCCCCGCTAGGGAGCCCTCAAGCCAGCTGCTCGCGCGATACAGTGACACTGCAATCACTAGCTACCGACATACATTCATTACACTGTATGAACACACATGCATTACACTCAGGTACATAGGTCTTGTAAGGGACCTTTTTTTTTTCTTTTTTTTGTGGTTAGTTAGCCTTAGAAAATTTTTCAGATCACTAAATACATGTACGCGTATCTCTTCCTCCCTCCCAGGAGGCAAGAGACATGCATACATGTATAGTTAGTTAGCTCAAATTCGCGTAGGAATTTAGCTAGGTCGCGTATGTTGCAAAAACGGCAACAGCTCAAGCCGAGGTTCGGCCACTTTGGCACCCTTGCGCATGTTGCCCAAAACTTGAGTGCTGAGTGCCTTAAGCGCTCGCCAACAAGTCCGGTGAAACTGTTAAGTCCCCCGAGCCAACAGCATAGTCAGTTCGAAAAGAAAACTGCCGGCGGAAAAGCTAATGGTGCATTGGATACCATTATAAAAACATATCCAAATATAATTTTTAATAGTGCATAAAATTATATTATACAGTACATTATTGATAGATACAGTGTAGTACATATTGAATATTAGCTTTGTACTTGAAGATGTGATTTTTATAACTCTCGCATACAGCGCATGCTGGTTTCACATCGAGTAAGTTACAATTACAAAAGCAAGTTTATTATTTATGTAATATCATAATAGAGTTTACAGTTGTAACCAGTTTTGTGAAACAAAGAAAAAAAAGGCTAGGATATGTGAGAAAAAGTATGGAAAAAAGCGGTCGAAATGATTTCTTCGATCCATATGTAGAATTACATTAGCAGACTGCATTAGGAATTAAAATAAACAACGTAGAATTAATTGATTTGGCAGAGACTGTCACTAACATAATGTTTAGACACGTGGGAGGCGCGATGAACATTAGCAAAACTATACAATGCGAATTAGCGTCTATATAGAAGTCATAGTGGGCCGAGAATGACTTGTATGGATCAAATAGAAACAGTTTACAATACAATTATTGATAAAAGATATTCAGAAGATTTATTGAAACTGAAGGAAACAATCGAGCTTTATTATTATAGAACACCTGGTGTACTATCATTTCAGCTTACTCCAGTCAAAACATCATGATCATAAATAACATTTTATAGGCTGGTTAGTATAGATAGAAGGACATGTTAAGCCGCTTAGTAGCTTATCCACTGGTTCATCCCGAAAAGTGATGCACCAAAGTCAATCACTGCGTGGGTTTTTCACCTATAAGCTTGTAGGTTAGCAGTTGCGGTGATGGATTGAGTCAGACCGGCAGAAATTAATCCGATATTCGCAGGTTCAAAACCAGTAGTTACGATTTTTTCAGAATTTGCTAACATGTACTAATTTAAAATTGATAATACTATTAGCTGACGATGAAGGAAACATGGTGAGGAAACCTGAACGCTTGAGAAACGTTCTTCTAGTAGCAATGTGGTAAAATATAGAACTGTTTGCTAGAGTGTTTACTAAGCCCATGCGATCCTTTGGAATTAGGCATTATTGGTCAGCATTGAGACATTTGGAGAATGGTATTATTATTATTACATGGTTTGATAATGTGAAAGGTACCATTGCGGTAACACCACCGTCATTTCTTTCTTCCTCAAAGTAGTGGTCACGTTGCTGTCAGAAGAGTGCGGTTAGTAATACATACAGTTATACGAGTCATTCTAACTCAATCCTCAGGAATACCTGTCAGTGAGGTCACTCACTGATCTATTTGAGTTCGGTTATAGATAAGATATTGGCTACAATGCCCATTCTATCAAGTCTTTATCGTTAATTATTTTACTAACTTAACTCGTAGACTTTGTTCTGCTCTTCCAGTAGTCAATAACATGACCACAGCGCCACCTACCGCTTTCAGGTTTAGCATAAAAACTCGTTTCCATGAAAAAAAAAAAACTTAAATTCATCAACTTTTATGGTGGTCGGTTAAACAGTTTTTTTTATTATTTATTTATTTTGCTGTTGACTCTTAGTCGGAACTCTTTACAAAAATAAAATCTTAATATTAAATATATTTAAAATACAACACAACGTATTTACTTATACCAAGTGAGTTCCCGTCAAGTGTTTTGTTTGAGTTACTCTGTAACTTTCTTGTGCTTCAATTTTGAGATTCTACAACGACCAAGTCACGGTTCTTAATAGACATCCTCGTGTTGTAATTTATGAAGGCTAACTCACTCGCTCCCGTCTCTCGCTTTATAAATCCGCCAATCGCGCTGTCCGAGTCGTCGTCGGTGTAATACACACACGTATTATTATTGCCACAACAATGTGCGAGACACTGTCGTGAATCTGCAACCTTTTGGACTTGGACTGCAAAATGACCACCGACTCGAAGGTCAATCTCTGGGCTTCGTGAATAGTCAGGGCCCGAGAAGCTTCCTCAGTTTTACTAAAATTAACTATGTACAATGTACATGTACAATAGATATGTACAATGGCGCAACGACCCAACGTAGATCTAACCTTCGATACTAAAAGTTTCTGTCGACACTCTTCCGCTTCGCAATCTCGTAGGTTTTTTTCTACAGCGTCGAACCATCTGTACCAGTGACAGCTAACGGGTATTCGTTCAGTTATTTCGCCCAGATAAGGATTTTTAGTCGTTTGATTCTCCCCCGTTTCCTCAATATAACCGAGCCACCGAAGACGGTGCGATTTAAGCTCTCCGATAATGTTCGGCTCGCCTATTGTATCTTCGATTTCTCAGTTTTTGCTGATCTTCCATTTCTCATATTCCCTTTTTGTCGGTCCAAAGATTATTCTAAGTTTTTTACCAACGTTACCAACATCTTTTTTTGTGTATATAAACTACGGGATGAATACGTTTTTAATAATTTAACCTTTAACGCGAACTTATACAGATTTCTTTCAAAACAACTTGTCCTACGTCTATTAGCGTCAATGTAAACTTTTTATAAGCAGTTTCAATAAACAAAACATCGTGAGTAAAATAAATCAGCCATGTCACTAATAGAGTAAACAAGTGCGTGTAGTATTTTCAGAACAGTCTGTTTTATCGCCTTCGCTATGTTGTTTTAAATAAAATTGCCTTTGGAATTGATAAAGTTCTTCATTATTAATCGGAGTCATTTTTGCATTAATATTTTTCATCAGTTTTTTAATATAAATTACCAAAATCAAATCAAATCAATCATATGATAAGAAGTAGTAAGAAACTCCGTGGACGCTATATACTTTTTTTTCTGTCTCACGCGATTATACAAAAGTATTGTTTATTTGTTTAACCACCAATTGTAATCATAAAGAAAATTTCCACCCATTGAGCCGAAAGACGTCCACTGCTGGATATATGTCTCCATAAAAAATGTCCCAACGACCGATTCTGCACTGCTCCATCCAACAGGTACCTTGTAATCTTCACAACCTTGTTGCAAGTCTACCTATACTGCGTCGTTGGTTACGTGGCTGCCACTCAAGAACTCCTCCTCTAAACAACCTGCCAACTGTGGCGATTATGCAAAATCCCCTCAGATATAAATATACACACAAAATTTATTGACGACGAAATCAAATGGCAACAATCGTATGAACCATAATGGGAACATATATTAAACTATCTCGAGGACACCATAAAAAATGTTGTACAAATTATTCCCAAATTACATATAAATTTACGATAACGTTTTATCTATGATAAATAAAACTTAATTAAGAATGGAGCTTTATGCATAAGCTCCTCGATAAGGCTTATCAACTAGATTTATCAGAAAGGTTTAACGAATTACAATGGAGACAATATGTCTTCATTGCAAAAAAAAAAAAAAAATTCTGTTAACTTGTTAGGTTTCATACTTAATTTTTTTCATGAATTTTGAAATACTATCGTTTTTAAAGGTGATTCAAATCATATAGCTCCCATAATTTATTTTTCATCTGTATGATGGTGAGAATTCTGAAGACTTAGGTGTCTGACCATATCCCATCATCTTCGTTCCCTAATAGAACACACAATCATGCAGACAAGTCTTAGGACTAGAGTTACCCAGTAGCGCCCATCAAGACAAGAACAAAGAAGTTTGCCATTTTGTACCTTAGCCGTACCGTGCGAATATGATAAAATGGTCTTATATCTAACATATTCCTTTCTTCTAATGATATTGGGTTGTTCTAACGAGGCGTGAAGAGGTTTTTTGGCATACAAGTATGACATCGATGACTGGGAAAGAAATCTATGATCGCCGTTGTTAGTGCTGTACGTATGTATCATCAGATAGTATACAGTGTACTTGAAGTGCAAACGCTTTAGCCAGTAATATAATACAAAATAATAACTTCGTTTTTTTTTTCAGATTACAAGACTTTTTGAGGAATAGAAGTAATTTGGTAAAATTAATCATAATGGAGAAATATAGAAGAATTATAAATTTTCTACTCATATGTTTATTATTTTATTTAAATGAAAGTAAATGTAATGAAATCGAAGAAGATAACTCAATTTCACAAGATAAAGTTGATATAGAACTGAAAATACATACAGATGTGTTAGCAGAAGAAATTGAAAGAAAAATAAAACTAACGGAAAATAAATCTCTTAACAAGAAAGTTTATTTTATAGAACACTTGAACGAACTAAAGATCAGACGTAAAAGAAACGCACAAGATGATTATAAGTTAAATGTAACAGAAGAAGAAAATTCTAAATTAAATGTATCCGAAGAAGTTTGCATTGGAGCGGCAGAGTTTTGCAATATGTCAAAAGAAGAGTACGTTGCTATGTTAAACGATTATATTTACCCACAAACATATGAATGGGTCCTCATAGGAACTCACAGCTTGGTCTTTGTTATGGGTCTTGTTGGAAATGCATTAGTTTGTGTTGCAGTGTACAGAAACCATTCCATGAGGACCGTGACAAATTATTTTATAGTGAACTTAGCGTTAGCAGACTTCATGGTGATATTATTCTGTTTGCCGGCAACTGTACTATGGGATGTTACTGAAACATGGTTTTTGGGGGACGTGCTATGCAAAATTCTTCTTTATTTTCAGGTAAGAGAGCTTTGAATAAATGCCTACTTATAGGATATTATGCTGTTATACGTCTAGGTAAAAATATACCGTTTGTTTTCACTAAAATACAAACTCAAACTCAATAAGACAAAAGTGGAACAAACTCACTTACTCTTTGGTTCACTACACTGTGATTGTACTTACAGTCTCTTTTACTTACACTACTTTAACTTTTTTCTTCCTTTTCGGTTTTGCTTGGTTGTCCAAAACAGAACTGTACCACGTCGAAATATGCCTCGCACATATATCCAAAAAATGCGAGTGTTCGAAATTTCTAGAGTGACCTTGATCTGTTTTTAGTATACCGACATCGTTTAAAAGAGTGTGTGTTCCACGATGCTTTTTCCTATCTACGAATACATAATCGATGTTTATGTAGATTCTAAACTTTTCCAGATAGTATTTCTATATAAATTTTTACATAGATCGTAACAATACAGAACTTTAAAAGGTTTAACTTCTTAGCATCGTTTCACAATTTTTTGGTTAGTCTTGTTTGTAGGTACTACGTATAACGGAAATGAGAAAGATTCTTAGAAAGGGTATTTTTAATCTCGTATGAGCAACAATATTGCAAAGGATATGCTATGACAGAATCATAAGTCATGAAGATATCAAAATAGGTAATTTGCTTCTGACAATAACAGAATTTACAAGAAGTTATTATAAAAATGAGGACAATGCTTGATAACCTTGAGTCCTCAATACCCACTTATTTCGAATTCATTTTATCATTATAAATATTCTTCTATGTAATGTATTTTTCAGACTGAAAGAACATGATTTATGTCAATTGTAATGGAAGCAATAATTGAATAAGGGGCTTGCAAATATATTTTAGGTTTGGAGTCGTTTTTTTTTAAATTAGGTAGGTTTATTTTATACCATTTCGCACTAATATCCCGTATACTAAGTTAATTTTTTTTTTCATTCTGGTAATAATAACTTATCACTAATAACTTAAACTTTATACTCTAGTAGAATGCCATTATTTGCAATTTTTAATTGATTTACTTACGGTACTTACCTTCCTTTATTTATAGCCCAATAACTAGGAACTACAAAAATAAAGAATTAAAAGATCCAATTATTTTAGACTTTGAAGATGCCCTTCCCAGGGCTTTAATTTGTTATGGTTTATACGCTGTCTACTTGGTGCTTAGCATAACCACGATAATTTCGTGTGGATCTTCGTCTATCTAGAATTCACCACTGTTATATGTTCTCTTTGGCAAAGTTCAATTTTCAAATCAGCCAGTGTAAATTAAAAATGATCCTAAGCTTCAAATAATATTAGCACTATAGTTTGATGTAAATGATCAGCATAACGTTTAATACTAGAAATTATTTATCAATACCTTAGACTCAGCTAACCTGTAAAAGTTCAGATGCGCCTTACTCATATTCCGGTCAATTAGTTCAAGGCAGGTATTAGGTATGGCAGGTTACAAGCAGGCATACATCTCCTAAAATTACGCATTAAAATACTTATTATCCACTAAAATTACGCATTAATTAGTGGTAGTGTTTTTTAACATTCATGCATTCATGCTTTCTCGGGGCATACATTGAATGAAGTATTTTTTATTTTAATTTGTGGCATAGTGGAAGTAGATACAATGTACGGAAGGATAATATGACCATACAGTAAATAAAGCCATTTTCATATAACTCCAATGTCACGAATCTAACATAACAATGTCGCTGTCATTGTGAACTACATTTTTAGTTGAGTAACCAACCTAAACTGGTTCGTTCTAACTCTTCTATGGAAATTTAAAAAATGAAACAGAAACGTATGTATTTAAACGTTTACGTAGCCGTTTATATATTTCGTGGTTATACATTTATAATTTAAAATATAGATTTAGCTAGATTTGATACTCGGATAAAGATAAGTTATAACAATTTTATTTTATTTTAAATATAGATAGTGCTTTTTACAGTTTAATGAATACTAATTTCAATAATTGTGATTTCTGGCAACAGGTCTTAATGAGTAAATAATATGTACCTATATCTAATGGCTATATGGAAACTAAATCCCAAATATGATCAAATAAAAACAAGAACAATTTTCCAAAAAGAAATTACCAAAGGAAAAGTTTACTACTAGTAAAGAATCCTGGTAATTTTTATTGTGTCGAGAAGATAAAGTGGTAACACATGAGGATTTGTACCAAATGCCAAAGATATGTGCATGATGAATGTATGAGTTTGACTCCATAAGATAATAAGGAATTTCTGTGTTCTAGGTGTGAAGAATTACTATATTTTTTTTAATATACAAAAAATTTTTCAATAGTTACGTTGGTTTTGTTTGTTCATATTTTGTTAATAGAGCAACTATGATGGCCATTTTTTCGCATAGATATGTTAATATGTATATATGCCACTCTTTTCTTTAAATAATTATTCCAAAGGAACTGTTGATTGAAAGTTCCGGGTTTGCCTTATCAATAATAAAGCTTTAGTCGTAGAATATTTTTTACTTTTTCCTATTAATGTTCAAACCTGTTCATCGTATTGTAGTCAAATTTTTATGACAAAGTGGTCATCTTGATAAAGCTTTTAAGCATATTTCAAATAGATCGTTCAAAATTCATGTTTCGTAAAATTTAAGATGCGAATGTTTTGAACTCACGACCAAAACTTTTGCTACAGAATCAAGATTTTGTGATGTTAAAGGTGAATTTAATTATCCTTTAGTATAATAATGCAGATTTATTTATACAAATAGAATTATTATGATCAGCTCGCTTTAGTAAGTCTAAAAACACCGTTGGGCTTGCTATTGAGCTATTATTAGCTATATATTAAGAGCTATGAACTTTTTCTTGAATCATGTTAATAAGAAATTAGGGGATAATTTATAAAAATATAACTGGCTTTATAGCAGTTTAAGAATATACTGACTTTATTAGCAAAGTACACAAAGTCGTTTTGCGAAATGTAATGTTTAGACGGTAATAGATGAATTTGACTGTCATTAAACTTTTCAATTTGTCTCTTTTATCAAAGACTCCAATACACTCTACATGAGCCTTTTTAATTATTTTCAAAGAACGCAACTTGGCTTTTAATAATTTCATTCTCTAAAACTACGTTCAAATTTTTGTTTTTGTTAGCAAATTTTTGTTTCTTGTAGAATTTCTAGTATTTCTGTTGGCACCGTTACGTCTAGCATGAAAAAGTGAATTTGTGTGTGTGTAATATGTCATTTGTTCAGTAGTTTTCAAAGGTTGCGCATACTAACACGGAAAGTTTACGATTTTGTTACGTATACAAAAAATTTAATAAAAATTTATAGTAAGTTTTTTGCATGAGTAAGCCTCTGAATAAGTACATACAAATTGAAAAAACTTATACTTAAAATGCTGTATAACTTATCCATTAATATTAATTTTGCGTTCATGATATTATAATTTAAAATTAAATTCACCCAATCTGAATTTAATTATACTGCCGCTATTTGGCTGAAAATTCTCGTTAAGATATATAAGGAAGAGTATACAATACTAGCTTTAGGACCGTCTATATTAGATTCATATTTCATTTTGATTCTTTTTAATTCGTCTAGGCCTTATCCTCTCTAAGTATGTTTTCAGCGCAGTATGTTTTCTTCTCCCATCCGCTTTTATGAACTATCATCTCGATATCTTTCACATCATTTATTAAAATAATTCTTCACACGATCCATCCATACTTTCTTCGGTCTTCGTCCACTCCTGTATTGGTTCACCTTCATACTTAACATCCCACTAGTTAAGTGACTTTCATTCTTTTTTCTGACATATTTTTTTAAATTATCTATAGAAACATAAAGGATATGCTGCTCGTTGTTAAACGCAACACTTGAGAATGGCTAGACCGATTTCGATAATTCTTTGTTAAATGTTAGTGATATTAGGAAAAGAAAAATTGGAAAATTTACCCGGAAAATTTGTCAATTATTGAAAAAAACAGAAAAATCTTTTATCTATCAAGTGTTTTTATGAACTGAAGATTATAACTCACGCTTCGTTTTTGCTATTTCAAGTTAAATAAACAAACAAACAGATAAGCAGACATTTTTTTTAACACTGTGTTAATAATCAGTGTTCTATTTGATAGAACGTGTTTACATGTAAAGACATAACTACAGATATATTAATATAGTTTAATAACATCTGATGCTACAAAAATTTCCGAGAATTACTTAAAATATCTTCGAATCAACATCGATTCGAAACTATTTTTATAAACAAGGTTAAATTTTTCTGTCCAATTACATTTTAAGTGATTTATCGGTTCCATCATTCATCTAGGAATTATATTAAGCACGCAGTATTCGAATAAATATATTTTTATGGTAGCTGGGTACATTTACTGTACTGTACATGATGGTAAGCACAGTACAATTTAAATACAACGGCGACTACTAGGAGATTGAAATCCATCGGTAGTCGCCGCTGTCATACCGGTCTGCGTAAATATCTGTTCATGTTACGCTTGAAGGATCTGGTATTATAAGATGGAGGGAACACATTGGCCGGAAGATGGTTCCACAGTTTCACAGTACGACAAAGATAAGACTTAAAGAACTTTATAGTTCGTGCTGAGATGTAGGTTACCGTAAAACTGTGACTCGGAAGCCCAGCGCTTGTGTATCTATTCTGGAAAGGAGAGCAGGGAAATAGATTGATAAAGTCTTCAGATCACTCACCATGATACAGATGGTAGAATACGCTTAACGAGGCGATGTTCCTGCGCAGCTGAAGCAGAATATTTGGTAACCTCTACATCATTAATAATACGAGCAGCCCGTCTCTGCAACCTGTCCAGAGCACCGAGGAGGAATTTTGCAGATTCATCTCAGAGATGCGAACAGTATTCCATACTCGGTCGAACTTGTGCCTTGTACAGAAGGTACAGTTGATTGCGTGAAATTCGTCGGACCCTGTTCATCTCCGAAATGTAGTGTTACTGATACAAAGACCGGCTTCCTTTATTAACACGTGATATTAAATAAGTTACTATTTTAATATAAGTCGGAGAATAGTGTCGATGTGATTATAGAATCCTTACCAATGACTTAGTATTCGTACTATTGATTTACTATTGACCCACAGTATTGACTGGGCGCTATATCAACAGGTATGCTCTGTGACCGCATTTGTGCCTAAGCTGTGGGATAGTGAAGACCTCAGTTAATAAGTCGACTAAAATAGACACTATACACTACGCCTGATGGTAAAAAAAATGCCTCGAATTGCAGTGAAATAACTAATTTTCAAAAAAGAATCAATGAGTAAAGATAATTTATATAATACTATATGTTCTAAATAAGGAGGCGCAAGGTCACTCAAGAGGAATGGAGATGTCTTAATGTTTCTATGCGTGATCGAATCAGAAATGAAGAGATCCGCACAAGAACCAAAGACATCAGCATAGGTCTAAGAATTACTGCCCTTAAGTGGCAATAGCTAGGTAGGTATATTTCTCGTAGAACGGATGGCCGGTGGGAACGAATAGTCACCCAAATCCGCCAAAAGATGGACTGACAACCTGGTGAAGGTTGTCGAAACCCGCTCTATGAGAGCAGACCTGGTCGTTTTAGAAGGAAGCCTATTATGTCCAGCTGTTGATGTCCTTCGGTTGAATGGATGGATGGATTCTAATTGGGCAAAATTTGTATATGGAAAGTACATGGCGTGTTTGGACGGGGATAAAAGAGTTCTGATGGGACGTCGCTACGTAACAACGTCGCGTCTTGTCGTCTTTTTCCGACTCAGCTTTCTCCTATAAACATTTATACTATACACTTCTGTCTACTACACACACTCATTACATCAGTCAGTTAGTGTATCAGCATGATCTCTTACGTTAATCGTAAAGGCTTTTAGTAAATATCAGTGAGTTTAAGTGAATTTATATATACTGTAAAAACAATTTTTAACTTACAATACATGTTTAAAATATTATTTTCTTCTTGTTTAATCTGTTTTGCAGTCGGTGTCCGTGACCGTGTCGGTACTGACGCTGACGTTCATCTCAGTGGACCGCTGGTACGCGATCTGCTTCCCGCTCAAGTTCAAGTCAACCACCGGACGAGCGAAGACTGCGATATTTGTCATATGGGTTGCATCGCTTTTATTCAGTAAGTAAATTGATAATCCTATGAATTGTATCTTACACAATTATATAAGGAAATTATGTTGCAGAGAAGTTCTCTGTCTTACAAAAATATCAACGTGATGAAGGCTATGATGGCTCAGTGGTAAGAAGATCGCATCGATCGACATCGGTTCTAATGAGACAATGAACCTGAGCTTTCGGTGAAGGAAAACAATGTATTGGACCTTAGCATGGTTGTAGGGCGTTTTTTAAATGCCCGCCTGGTTAACTACAATCCTCAAGTCTGTCGAAAGTCTGTCGTTCAGCACCTATAGGTGTGTTCCGGTGGCTGTACTTGAGAGCCAGTCCCCACCAGCTTTTCGTATTCTCATCTTGGGCCACATCACCACTTCACACCAGGTGAGACTGTTGCCAAACTTTCAGGTTTTACAGGTTTCTGTAAAGAATAGAGAATATATGTATTTTCTGTCGAATGTGTACGTGTAAGTTTTCTATCAGAGATTTAATAAAATTTAATCATTCATATTAAGTTCTGAAGTAAGTTGTATGATGTACCTATCCGAAGTGTTTCGTAATATATTACTTTACTTTGTAAAGTACAAAGTGCTTTGAAAACGAAAATTTCGTTAGGCGAACGAGAACATTTACATTTTCTTCACGACTGAAAATAGACACATATTTCATTTATATTATTTACAGCCAATTTATTCGAGTTCGGGTATTATACCGTATTTGTACAATACAACTTCAACTTCAACTTTATTATATTATAAGTGAGTTTGGAAGTAGGTACACTAGCAGATATCAGCACCTGTGTGCCCCGACAGCTGGATACACACTGGCTCATCCCGACACGCGACAAATTAAAATAACGGGTTTTTTAATATGTGCTTGGTCGTCATGACCCCGTTGAGTACAGATCCGTAACACCCGGCTTGAGCAGCACCAGCTGATCCAGGAACAAGGAATACTTCGTAGTCCAGTCGGATAAAATTGACATTATTTACCACCGTGATGTAACCATAAGGCATTTATTCTATTCACCAGATCATAATATACTAGCTGTGTCCTGCGGTTTCACCCGCGTATAATTTAAAAGAAATCGCTGATTGATGATTTATAATACTTCAATATAGACAAAAATTTTTTTGGGCGGCAACGGTTATGAGTCACACTCAAGCGGCCTGTTCACGCCACTACACCAAATTATTTTAATTATACATTATCTCCCTATGTATTCCTCAAAATAACATGCTATAAAAGGCAAAGTGTTTTTTTTTGTCGTTATAGGTTTTGGCGTAGTGGCCACAATCTCACCTGATGTTAAGTGATGATGTGGCCCAAGTTATTTAAAAAGTACGAGGTTGAAGTGAAATTTCTCTTAAGCGCCCAAGCCCGGATGAAGCTGTAAAAGCCGTTCGAGGCTCCAGAGCCCTTATGGCTAACAGATTAGTATAGTCAGCTCGAAAAAAAAAAAGTGAAATTTCTTTACATTTGAAGATTTTAGATAACGCTGGGGTCACCAGTTTAGGTATTGCTTGAGGTAAATGAAAAGTCGAACCTCTGCTGCGTGTATCTACTCGTATTTAATGACTGATCTATGTGGCAGGTAACGAATGACTACTCTACTTTTTTTCGAACTGACTACGCTATGAGCCGTAAGGGCCCTGAAGCTTCAGAAGGATTTTACAGCTTCACCGAGCTTGGGGCGAGCGCATAGGCCACTCATTTGAAAAAGCGAGGTAACAAGCTCAAGGGTGCCAAAGTGGCCGAACCTCGGCTTTGAACCTTCCGAACATGCGAAAAAGTCGTGATCTATTTCCCTATCCGTACAAACATCGAGCTAACTAACTATATATATACTCGTCCATGGTTCTTCCTTCTGGGAGGAAGAAAGAAACATGTGTATATGTATTTAGTGATCTGTCAATTTGCTGCCGGATATATATATTTATACTGTCCATCTATGCATACATACAAACCTCTACATATTACTACGTAACGAAACGTCATGTAATGCAAATTTTTCCTAGTTGTGCCCAAACAAGTTTCCTCTAATATATGAAATACTTGTAAATCAGCTTTAAGTCATTATTTGTTTCTTCTTGTTATGGATCCACTAATGTCAGACATAGAGGAACAGGAAACTTGATATATTTTGTTCGCAGATGACATTGCTGTTGTTGTAGGAAATGCTACTGGGGTTCAGAGTAGGCTGAGAAAATAGCGTAAAAAACTTGAGAACGTTGACTGAAAATTAGCAGAACAAAAACAGAACATTTTTTTCTGCGACTTCGGTTGTCTATCCAGTTTTTCTCATATAGCCTTAAATAGTGCATCTCTACCAGCCTACCCAAATGTTCGGTACTTCGGTTCATTAAACCAAAATAACGGTGTCATTGACTGAGACGTGAATAATGGGATAAATGCAAGGTGGATGAAATGGCGACAGTTCTCGGGGATCACACGTGATCCTCGAATGCTATTGAAATTTAAGGGAAAAGTGTATAACGCCATTATAAGACCTGACTTGATTATGGATCTGAGTTCTGAGCAATAAGAGATAGATGAAAGAAGATTACATGTGGTAGAAATGCGAATATTAAGATGGATGTATGGTGTAACTAGAATGGAGTAGACCAGCAATGAGTATATCAGAGGTATATCACCCGTATGTGGTGGAAATACCCCCAAATCGCACAGCGTTTTGCTTCATTTTTCATTATGCGAATGGCTAAGGTTAGAACTCACTCCCGGCGTCTATCTTCCAAGTTATAATAGGTAGTTACCTATTATAACTTGGGAGTCTTCAAGCGAAGAGTGAACAGGCATTTGATAGGTATGCGCGATCAATCGTCGGCCTTATCTTAACTTACCATCAGGTGAGATCGAGAAGCCAAGAGGATTTCTATAATACATAAAAAAGGAAGTCTTAAAATAGCACCAGGCGCAGAGAAGTTGAGTCTAGCGTGGTATAGGCATGTACTGAGAAAGAATGAAAGTGATATGATTAGAACAATGTTAAGTATGAAGGTGGACGGATATCGTAGGGGAAGACCAAAGAAGGTGCGAATGGATTATGTGAAGAAATAATGCCACCTGAAGGAAACCAAATGAAATTTTATTAAAACTAAATTACTCTAACAGCCACTCAAAATACCTATATAGTATTCACGTATACTTTATGGAATTTATAAATAAAGACAAAATATGTTTTCTGATATCATTTTGTAAGCCTCAGCGAAATATAATTACTTCATCGCCCCAGTGAGCTTAGTATTTGAGGTTGAGAAAATCGAGAGGTATAAATTTCAAGTATGAAATGCGAGGTTTTAGGAGCGATGATGTGAAAATTATTACGGAGTTGTTTGTTTTTAAAAATGTTGCTCTATTTTTTTCCTTTTTGTATATATATTTTTTTCTTCAGTTGTGTTTTTTATAGCTCATTTAATCATAATCTCGTGTTGTACGTTCGAAAACGTACGTTTTTAAAGTTAACCTTCTTTAAAACAAGTTTTACTCAATCGTGTGTAATGGTTATCAACTTTTTTCTAGTTTGAAGTGGAACACAGGCATGTAGTCCACTTGATGTTATGTGACTACTGCAACCCATAGCTAGGAGTGTAGCTGTGTGTTAATACACCACGTCGATCAACGAAGGTTCGCATCCTTAGTTGTAAAATGTGAAATCAAATGAGAAAATTAAAAAAAATGTGCCCGAAAAGACGTACGGCACAGAGAAATTTCTTTGGAGATTTCTCTCTACTTGGGGCAGTCCGACTGGTGGAATACCTCCACCCTACAGAAGATTGCAGCCAAATAATTTTGTGTTGTGTTCCTGTGGTGAGTAGGGTTTCCAGAGCTCAAAAGTTTCAAGGTTCGCAAAGCGCTAGTGATACCGATGATACTAAAATTTTCTATGGAATGCTGCTTGAAGCAATGATTCTTCAGTGGTAGCGTGTACGGACATCGCGTCTATGGACGTGAGTTCGAATCCCTGCAATGAGCCTGACCTTTCGGTGAAGGAAAACATCATGAGGAAACCATAGTGTGGTGGTAGGGCTTTTCTAATGCTCACCTGGCTACCTACCACCCTCAAGTTGAAAATCTGTTGCCAAGAACCAATAGGTGTGTTCGGTGTGTTCCGGCAACTGCACTTAAGAGTCAGTTCTCCACTAGGCTTATTGTGTTTCCATCTTGGCCCACGTCATCACTTAAGATAAGGTGAGATTGTGGCCACAACACTAAAACCTGTAACGATAAAAAAGGGTATCTGCTTACTATCAGGTGGTCCGTATTCTTGTTTACCAACGATGTCGAATAAAAAATGTGTCGTGTAGTTTTTTAAATTGGGTACATACAAATATATAACATAGAGCCTTATTTTATTGATGCCTATAAAAAAATATGTTTATATTGTTATGTAAAATATCTTATGCCAACAGATTCACCGGATTTGGTAGTTCTGAAAACGGATAAGCCGGTGCCGCTTCGCTTCGAGCTGGAATACTTGGTACAATGCATCGCGACCTGGTCATCGGCCAGTGACTTAGTTTGGCATATCGCTAAAGTTGTTTTCATTTATACGTAAGTATTCCATTATTGTATTAGTTTTAAAAATCGTCCAATTTGTAATCGGACTTACGCACGTATAATTCCTTCACAACGTATTTGTGAAAAAAACAGATTGTTTTATTTTTTTTCTTTTGTGTATTCTTTGCATGAGTTCGATTTAAAAAAAACTAGTTTTCATTATGTGTCGTTATATTTTAGAGTTTGTATTATTATAACAACTAGTTAGATGTTTTGGGAACGGAAACCTTATATGGAGTTTCGGAAAATACATTGAGACATCCAAGCCACCATAAATTGCAAGCGCTACGTGTCATAATAAACGAGGTTTATCTGAGTGGTTTAGTGAGTACTTGTGTGGTATAACTGGTGAAAATCCTGCGACAGTAACTCACTCACTCACTGTGTATAAAGCGATTTGTCAATATATGCACATATAAACTTTTCGTTGGCTTTCGACTTTGCTGGTTTAAATGTCGATATGAGCAGTTCTAAGATTATTTATTTATTTAAAAGCAGCCACAAGGCCTACACTTCAACAAAACTTAAAAAAAATACAAATATACTTAACTTAGAATCTAAGTGTTGACTTAATTAAAGGTAGCTCTGACATGCAAAAAAAAATGTGTAAAAAGTGTTTAAACGTTCATGAAATGAAGAGAATACAAACAAATAACATAAGTGCTTAGTCACTACAAATATGTTTCAAAACATGGTTTCTGTAGCATTTGTAACTCTGGCCAAATGTGTCAATGTTGTTATATAATTAGTTTCAAATTAATCTCAGTTATTCTTTCGAAGTTGAATTAAAAAACAAAGTATTTGTCAACACTTTCTTCTCTAAATATTTTGCCTTCAAAACAAATAATCTGAATTAAATTGATTAATTATTAATATTTGAAAATCAAATTTAATTCAAAAAATTAATATTCATTAGAATGTATTTATTATCAGTGTAATAAACATTAAGAATATAATATTCGCAGTATAAGACGCAGTAGAACTCGGATGTAGATAATTATGTATCTAATACACAAATAGGTTTGTATACAATAGCTACTACTGTTGCCTCCCAAAGAGGTTTCTTTCTTTTTGTATTAATATTGCAATAAATAAGTACAGAATTATAGGTTAAATAAATTGACCTACTGTTATGAGGAGCTCATCAGCCTTACAAATTGGTTATTACATAAAAAATGCCTACCATTAATTGCCTATCATTAAGTAATTTTCTTACAAGCGACGTTGAAGAGAGAAAAGCTATTTTGTTATTTTTACGAATACTTTATTATTTTCAACATTTTTGTCCTGAAAATAATTAAGGTTTTTGGCAAAAGGGTTTTCGCACCTCGTTATGAGCTTGACAGCGAAAGTAAATAGAGGATTTCAGTACGTTCCCTGCTCTTCGGTCCGAAAAATGGTTTTCATGGTTCGGTGAATTTACATTACAAATTAATTGGTCAGCCTTTGTTATATAAATAATATATTTCTATAATACTAAAAACCGTCTGAGTTTTTTAAAGTGTAGGTACTCATTAGGAATCGATTTTTAATTTAATTTACAGCCGTTATATTCGTTACATTCACTATATTGTCCCCCCGCGCAACATACTCGCACACCTTATACGGAATAATATATTAATAATTTAACTCTGACTATTGTATAAATTCCAAGACAATCGTTTATAATAACGTGGCTCCCGGGGATGGCATATATGCCAATTTTACGTACATTTTTGTCATTTTTGTGACATCTGGGAGCCAAAGGATTTGTTTAAACAGTAAACTCCAGTCGCGTGTCAGACTTGACATGCCCTTTTTTCTTTTAAATGATAAGATTCTTAAGTTTTTGAAATATAATAAAATTGATGTCCATCAATGTATATTTTTAAAACATAATAAATAAACAAATACCTGGTACTTAAGGTTAGTATTACATTACTTTTTGTTCTAATGTATATTCAAAATATCTGTATAAATTTTATATAGATTATTTTATTACAGGATTCCTCTTCTCCTGATGACAGTGGCTTACCATCAGATCGCGAGGGTGTTATGGCGCTCTGAGAAGATACCCGGACAGGCGGAAACTATGAAGCTGGCACCAGCTGAACAGAGTAAGTAGATATTTATAAACATCTAATCATTTGCCCGATGGTATTTCCCATCGGGAAAATCTCAGGAACTGTAACTCCCTATATCCCTCAGGGGATAAATTTTCAAAAACCCTTTCTTATTGCTCACCTATGTCATACCCGATAGAATTTCCCAACAGCAAAATTTCAGGTATTTAACTCCCTATATAACCACCCCTTAGGGGATAAATTTTAAAAAACCCTTTATAGTACTCACCTTTGTTATGCCCGATGGGATTTGCCAATGGCAAAATCTCAGGAATTTAACTCCTTATAGGGAGGAGTAGAATTTTCAAAAACCATTTCTTAGTGCTTATTTATGCTACATAACAGAGATAGTAAGCGTTGCCATCACTAACGCTATAAACAGATGGCATTTCTAATGAAAAAAAATAGATTATGAAACTTGAATTTGATAGATTATGTATCTTCTATACATATTATAAAACTCAACGTCTCTCTGTCTGTCTGTTTATGTTCTTTCCACGCGAAAATTATTTTTAATTCATAAATTCACGAAATAAGCAGTGACGATAATGGTGAAACGATTTGAAAAAAAATATTCTTTTGGGGTGCTTAAATGGCTTACGCTGAGTAAACCATACAAGATATATCAAATTAATTTTCTACATAATTGTAAATCTTAAAAAGACCTACACAAAAGTCAGCAATATCATATGTCTATCTTTTAAGGATCACCCACAATAAGCATTTTTGGGAAGCATAAAACGCACGTGCGTTTGAACGACAGTATTCTGTAGTCCACGCGAGCGGAGGTTTTATTCGCACATATTACTAGCAGTAAAATCTACTGATTTTAAAACTCAAGAGTTTGTTTTTTAATTGTCTGTTTGATGCATTAATTTCTGGAAGTACCGGTAATTTTATAGGGAAATTTATAGGCTATATAACTTCACGCTCCCACCCTAAGAAGCGGAACAGTGAACATGAACATCAAGCAATCTGGAAAGCTGTACGAAAGTATTGTTAATTGGAACAACAATAGGCTAAACGAGTGCGTAGGCAGCGGTATAGTCGAATAAATTTAACACGAGAAACCGTGAGGCATAGCTGGACTGGTATAAGTTTTCCATACATTCTAACGTGGGGCTTCTTGGCTGAGTGCCTTAAGCGCTCGCCTCCAAGCTCGGGTGAAGCTGTAAAAGCCGTTTGAGGCTTCAGGGCCCTTATGGCTAACAGTATAGTCAGTTCGAAGAAAAGAAAAATAACGTAGGATTTTACTAGACTGAAAGTAACCTCGTTTCTTTTTAAGACGCGTGGCGGGCACAAAAAAATGTTTTCGCAACGTTTGTTTAACTTTTTTAAGAACACTTATTTTCGTTTTTATTTGTAAAACGTTAATTGGATACTGTACAATTCTATAAAGAGAAATAATAAAAATTGTATAAATGTAATTAAGGCGGTGATGAAAAATCCTATATATATAATGTTTGGAAAACTCTCCAGTTTTCTAAGAATCTGCGATGTTCATGTCTATGTAAACTTTTTTAATTGTTCTAAAACTCATCGGCTCTTTGTAAACATGACTTGTTTATTGCGAATTACGCGACTTTCATTGTGCTCTCTTGAAAATTTTAAAAAAAAATATATTTAAATGTTTCATCAATTGGATTACTTTTATGTTTATTTATTTAATTATAGTTTATAAGTTGGTACAAGTATATTTCTTGTTTTTTATTGATTTTTTTTGTTTTTCTTCAAATAACTTGGTCTTTGTGGTGGCACTTCGTGAAATTTTATTGATATTAAGTTTTTTACATTAATATTTATTTCAGGCTGCTATCCGTCCGAACTTTCCCGGATTTGGAACCTTTCTCAATAAATATGTTATAAAATGAAACAGAATATTTCAAATCTGACTGGTAGTTATAGAGATTAGCACGTTTCAACAGACAAACAAACAATCTCTCGAGCTAGACAAAACTCGGTATAGTTTAAATAAGCTTTTCAAAAAGCTAAATTGATTGTCCCATACAACTGAGAGTTCTTTCTTATAAGACGAGTTTAAAAAACTGTAACAATCATTCATGGTTTATTATGCAGCCCGGAGACGACCACCCAACTGTCTACACGTAACTCAGTGGTTTTTAACTAACACATGAATCGCTATCATTTCTTGGCTAGTAATTTATAATTCGGCGTCTAAATTAACCCGTGTGACGAATTGTCAGGGCTGGTAAGGTAACCCCCTGAAAACAAAACTTTCGCAATCAAAATTACTATCCTAAATAAATATCCATCCCGCTTATACGAAAGTTAGTTGTGAAGACAAACAAACAAAGCAATACATCATGTCGACAATGAATTAATTAAAATCCACGTAAATTTATTGACCGATGACGTCCAAGGAAAATATGCTAATATCGAAACCGGACAATAAAAGTCATCGTAAATATTATGATATCGATATTACATAGATCCCCAGGATTATCGTAAATCAATCCGAGGTTGCGTATATAGATTAAGACACTGCAAAAACCTTAACACTTTTTGTTGCTAACACAGGAAATCGTGGTTTCGGAGTCCAGTATCGGCAACTGGACACAGACGACGGTTGCTATTTTTAGACACTAGTAACAGTTGGACGCTATTCAGTTCATCTACTGCGAGATACAAAACGAAACTGGAATGTGTACTGACGCGTGGACAATTCAATAGATTTAAATTCCAAAATAAATAATTAAAAGATTTATGAAATGAAATTCAAAATTACTTTTTTGTATTCCGAAGGCATTAAACATCAAAGTAAGTTATAAATTACGGACTACCTTTATTTTTAAGATTGACCTTCACTAATAAAAATTGTCCACGTTTATGCATCTATCCGAAACAGAGCTGCTTGTAAAAGTCCGTCTTGAGAAGCTTGTGTGTATACAGAATTTGGTAAACAAGCACCAGATATCCATTCCGCTCCCATTTCTATAACTGCCAGCATGAAAGAAAGCGTTCGCCAGGTATTCCTTTATATACACTCTTGGCTCTTGTCAATTATGGGTGAATAATTTGAAATCCTTCAAATACCGATTACAATGCGACGGGTCTCTTGCAGTAACAAAATAACTTTCTGTACAGACTCCAGATCGGTAAGTGTGACTCCAAATAATAAATAAAATCAGACATATAAACAAAATTATAAAAATCTTGTAAAATACTGCACGTTTTTAGCGATAGACGTCTGATCAGTAAGTCACTTGAAAAATATCCGTCTTTTCAATTAGTTTCTTGACCGAAAACAAAATAAATGAGGAAACAACTAAGGTAAAATAAATATATATAATGAAAAGATAAAAATGATTGATAATCAATCATTACTGTACGCCCACCTGGTGTCTGTGTCCTGTGTGAGACACAGCCGACTATAGTGAATGTGTGTAACTTTGTGAAACTCTACACAAAAATCTGAAGGGCTTCATGAGTCCACTTTACATTCTTATATGAAACTGACAAACTCAGTTACCAACAACTTCATAATCAAAAAATACTTTATTCAATTTAGGCCCTAAGTAGGTTCTTATGGACATCAAACTCTACTATACTACTACCGGTTCGGAAAACATCTCAGTCATCGAGCTCGACTGATTGAAAAGCTTGAGTAGAATTTAACGTCGTTTTTTACAAACTTGTATAATCACTACCATTGAGAGAGATAACTAGGACACAGAGAAATTTAATTGGAGATTTCCGACTGATGGAATACCTCCACCCTCCAAAAGATCGCAGCCAAATAACCTAGTGTTGTGTGTTCATGTTACGAGTAGAGTTTTCAGAGCTCTTTGGTGTAGGGGGTTCAAGGTCGACAACGCGATGATGATATCTATCATCTAAAGACACTAAACCTCTATTACTTGTACCATTATTCTATTTCTCTATAATTTCATATCCTTGTGTATAGTTTGTGTGTTTACCATGTTTTGTGTGTTGACTGTATCACACCATTTGCTTATGTCTGTCACTGCTTCATATCATTTTAACCACAACATCTTGTAAATAATATGTAGTGTAAAACAACCTTTTATCGTTAAAACGGGCTATCATTATTCAATACGCATACAAAATTTCTTGTCTGAACTGCTAACCGTTGACGGGCAATCAAAATTAAGTATGTGTTCAAAATTTCGTATCTAAGCTGTTGCCCGTTAAGGAGTTCTTACATCTGGAGTCTATCCTGGGTGTGCAATCAGGTCTAACTTACCATAAAAATCCATCGTCATTGGAACTAAATCAATGTGTAAAATTTCAACTTCATGGGATAAGGATAAGGATAAATTTATTTTGCAAAATTTGGTTACAGAGAGACACCGGGACAGGTGAAACTAAATAAACGCTTGTAATAAAATGTTTGTAGCTAGTACAATTGTACGGAAATTTATTAATTTTGCCTGTGTTTCAACGAGAACATTTAGTTTCTAGTTGATTACATTGAAAACTTTTTAACTGACTATCCGTGTGTGTCAGTTATTGTGAAACTAAAGATATAGACTGTAAAAAAATTCGTGGGTATAATTGAAAATTGGCACTTTGGATCGCTGTGAATGAATTTCGGTAGGCGTATTGGAATTCCTATGCGTATAGTCATTGATTTATTTGTAGGCGTAATGATAACTATACCTGACTCTGTAGTGTAGATTTTTTTTTCTTTTTCTCTCGTATATAATGTTCTTGTTGATTGAATCTCGACTCCTATAACGTCATGATGAAAACCCATTCATAGTGACTCACTTTGAGTGTCATATTTCGGATATAGTCATTGCAATCCGCTATTATTTGTTGACCTTTATAAAAGAAAGTAAATATATTTTTATTACTTTTTGGTATTTTAGTTATTGTACTATTTACCTACTAGTTATGCTCGCGACTCCGACTCCGATGAATTTCGTATTATATGAAAAAGTTATGTAGGTGCATTGAAATTCAACATCGGCGATTTAATCGTGCCTCACGATTTGTAAATGTCTCTGATTCCTGACACGCAGCGTGGCTCTCACGGTTAGCAGTCGGCTTTGTCTTTGACTCCCAAAATGCAGCAAACGACTAATATCAGTCTTTTTCAGCATCTTAGTCAATATATTTAATTTACAAATTTCGTATATTTACTATTTTATTATAAGTATAGATTTACAATTTCATTATGAGGAGATAAAATAATTCATATTATTTTCATTTTACTATATATTTTAAGCATTAACGCAATTTATACACAAATATCCATACGTGTAAAAATGTATTCTAAATTTAATAAAATTCGGTCCATTAGTAATTTGTTTTGGAAATGGCTTACAAACTAACCGACAGACAGGCAGACCAAAATTTCAAAAACTGTCGAAATGGTGTCTGTCCTTCATTCTATACCAATCCGTCGTATTTCTACTCAAATATCTTTTACTAGCTGTGCCCGCAGCTCCGTTCCCGTGGACTACAGAGTGCCGTCGATCGAGCGCACGCGCTAATCGTGCTGACCGCGCTTCAAACCACGGCGGTCGCTCACCGGCTATTTTAAAGACCAAAATGCTTATTGTGGATGATTCTTCGAAGATAGACAAACGCTATTGCTGACCTTTCTGTAGGTATTTTGAAGACCAAGAATTCAGTAGTAAATAAATAGTACATTAATTTATCTCATGGTTTATTCAGCGTAAGCCATTTAAGCACCCCAAAAGCGTCTTTTTCCGTATTGATTCACCATTATCGTCACTGCTTATTTCGTATGTTACTTTATCTAACAAAATATATCCTATAACCTAGCCAGATAACATAGCTATGAATTATAAAAAAGCCATTTAAATCAAATAAGCGTTTTACGTGTGAAAAGAACATAAACGGACAAACAGACAGAGAGACGTTGAGTTTTATAATATGTATGGATACACTATAGAATAATAACACAGTTTAGTTCTTTAGACTGTGGTAGTAATATACACTAGTAATTGAAGATATAAATAATATATATCATATAATTATTATATTTCAGCCCAGCTCCGTTCTCGTCGGAAGGCAGCGAAAATGCTAGTCGCTGTGGTCATAATGTTCGCAGTTTGCTTCTTTCCTGTTCATCTATTATCCGTGCTAAGGTAAGAAAAAACGAAAAGATACTAAATAAAATATTAATAAATAGTTTAGAAAACTAAAACACGCTTTAATTAAGCTCTAAAAATTATAAAAAAATGAAGTCTTATAATAACATCTCGTTACCAACTCCAATCTTAACTTGTCAAAACGAATCATATGAGCCTAAACTCGAGGGGTTTACTAGTAGCCACTAATGTGTTCCACTAGCCACCTCCTGGCTCCATCATCAGATCAGCTCCAAGATACCAAGTTATAGTGTCTTCATCCAAACTACATATACATCCAAAGTTTCATTTCGATGCGACAATTAGAAGTAGGTTAATATTGACTTCTAAGATTTTATTACATTGTTTGTTAGTTAGTTGCAAGGGAAGCTAATATAGTCGTGTTGAAAATGATAGACAATCAAAAAGGAAATAAAAATATTGTAGTATTTTTAGTAAGTATAACTGTAAACCAATACCACATATCTAATCTAATATAATATATACATCCTAACTATCCTAACTAATATTATAAAGGTGAAAGAGAGTTTGATTGCTTGTTACTTAATCACGGAAAAACGGCTAAACGGAGTTGTATGAAATTTGGCACACATATAGTTTATAACCTGGATTAACACATAGGATACTTTTTATCCCGGTAACAATTTTTTTGTGATTCACGCGAGCGTTGCCGCGGGCCCAGCTATTATATAAAATTATCTAATCTAATTCATATTATAAATATGTCTGTAGGACTATTATAAACTGGGTTTAATACCTCCCATAATGGCACACTTAAGTCGCGTTCAGGAATCATTCGGTCTATATCCAGTATTCAATCAGCGTGGTAGGAATCTGTAGCTGACTGGGCTACTACTATCATTATCATGCACTCGGTGATAAGCCCGTCAAAGTTACTACCTTTTGGTATGCTACTTGTCGGGATCAGTAGGCTGCCTTTGTTCTTGGGTTGTGCTGTTCTATAAAATATTTTTTATATATAAAAGAAAAATTGAATAAAACATTGGCCTTTTGTATTTAAATTGACCGTGATACCCTTTTCAAGTAACTAATCTCTATAACTACGAGTATGTTTCCAAATTCACGAGACTGGTTTTGTATTGTGCTAAATTTAGTTCGGCCAAATGACATTACATTGTCAAAGGTTATTCACATATTCTGCGGTACTATTCCAACTTTCTCAACATCTGCGGGTTTAATAATATGTATTTTGAATAAGAAGGCACATTAAATTTTATATTCGTAGTATCTACTTAACACACAAAAAAGAAACGAGTACTTTAAAGATTAACATTTCGCAAACGAATCCCTGAATCGAAAATTGGTGTCACAGACCCGCTATTTTTTTGTATGAACTATCCAACGACGGGATAGGCTAGAAAAAAAATCATGCGCACTTTACGTGTACGCGAGCTACCCATTCATGATTCTATTTTACCACGTTATCAGCGTGATTAATATGTAGACTCATAACATTCTAGTGCTAAGAATCTCTGAGCTAACCTGCGAACAGGCGGACGGAATTGCCGAAACTGTAACGATTCCTTTTTGACTTCGGAACCTTAAAAAGTCGATCCTTGCATTTATGTATGCGCGTTAGAAGTTAACTTCTTCGAATACTTCACCGCAATATAACAAGAGGCGTAGCAAATAACTTCATATTTTAGACTGGTAATAACAATGTGCGCGTGCATCGTAAACATTCACTTTCATCATTATTTCATAACGCGACTAAAGAAGTTATAAGTTTGAAAAAAAAAATTATACAGAATACGCGTATCGGTCATCTTATATTATATTCGAAACGCGTTCGTCCATTAAATCCATTTCTTTGATAAAAAGATGACTGTACTATTCAACGCAAAGTTCATTCACTCTTTTTAATAATAGAGTCGTTTTTACAACCAGTTCGTTGACATCTAGATGCGATAGGGGCGATAGATGAAATCAAAATCAAATATACTTTATTCAATTCAGACCCAACGTAGGCACTCATTAACGTCAAAACAATACCACTAGTTCAGAAAACATCCCAGTTATCGAAATGGCAAAAAACTTGATCAGGCTTATTAATTCTTTTTTTTACCGCCGACGCAGAGTGTGCTTGCGTTTGACACCATAGCTTGTAATGATTGTTTATCAATCATTTTTATCTTTTAATTATATATATTTATTTTAACTTAGTTGATTGCTTTATTTATCGTGTTTTCGGTCGCTTTCCGAAGGCATCTTTAGTTCTTTAAGGTCATTTATTATTTAAATATTGTAATTCAAACTTCTTTTACGTTCATATATATATATATATATATATATATATACTTGAAAAGAATTGAAATGTGACATGATTCATTCGGACTTACCGGAGAGATATGGAAAAGTAAAGGAAACTATAGTCATTAATTGAATTTTTACAGGTTTGTTTATAATTCTGATTCTATTTATTGTTTGGACTCACACTTACCTATCTGGAGTCTGTACAGAAAGTTATTTTGTCACTACAAGAGACCTCTCGAATTGTAATCGGTATTCGAAGGAGTTGAAACTTTTAAATCATAATTGACAAAAGCCTATATTGTTTATAAGTTAATGTAAGTCCTGGCAAACGCTTTCATTCAAGCTGGCTTGGCGATGCTGTTATAGAAACGGGAGCGGAATGAATATCTAATGCTCGTTTACCAAATTCATATATACGCAAGCTTCTCAAGACGGATTTTATTAACAGCTCTGGTTCGGTTAGAAGCATAAACGTGGACAAACTTTACTAGTGAAGTTTTTTTTTAAATTAATAGACTATAATAAAGGTACTCTGTATTTTATATTTTACTTTAATGTTTAATGCTTTCGGAATGCACATATAAACGATTTAGAATTTAATTTCAATAACTTATTAATATATATTTTCCGGTATTTATATCTATACAACTGTCCACGCGACAAGCTCCAAAACGGACGAGCCAATTTTTAGTTAGTCTTTTTTGTTAGAAATGTTTCTTTATCGAGATTGTTCTTCGCTATGGTTAAAAAAAACTATTCAGCCGTTTGCAGATCATCATTTCTTTTCTAGTTGATGAAGGGGTTGTAAAAATTTAACAATATGAAGCATGGTGTTAGGGAATTTTCTAATATTTGCTTAACTTAATAGCTATCCAACTAACACCCTTAAGTTAAAAATCTGCCGCCAAGCACCTTATAGATGTGATTCGGCAGCAGCTCTTGGGAGCTAGTCTTTCCACTAGGATTAGCGTGTTGCCACATCGTCACTTAAGAGAGAAATTTATTTGGAAATTTATCTCTACTTGGAGCAGCTCGACTGGTTGAATACCTTCTCCCTTCAGAAGATCACAGCTAAATGACCTAGTGTTGTGTTACTGCGGTAAGTAGGGTTTCCAGAGCTCCTTGGGAAAGGGTAGGTTTAAAGAGAGGTAAAGCACAGAGAAATTTCTTTGGAGATTTCTCTCTACTTGGGGCAGCCCGACTGGTGGAATACCTCCACCTTGCAGAAGGTCGCAGCCAAATAACCTTGTGTCATATCCCTGCGGTGAGTAATGTTTCCAGAGTTCCTTGGGGGTAGTAGTTTTTTTTTTCAAAATTTTATTTTACCACTTTCTCGGTTTGATGCATATATATACCTATATAAAATTACAGCTGCCTAGTACTAAGAATCTCTGAGCTAAGCCGTGGACAGACAGACGGACATAGTGAAACTATAAGGGTTCCTTGTTCACTTGAAAACCCTAAAATTTAACTGTAACGAAAGTCTAACTTAATATTTCAAAGGTCTTAACTCGTCACGAGAAATAGACTGCCTCCGTTTACTACGAAGACACTAAAAAGATTTAAAACGTTAGTTAAAACGTTAGTTAATTTGTTCTCCAAATTTAAGAAGGTAAATATTGGAGCAACATTGCGAAACTGTGCAATATTGTTGCATTATGTACTTATGAGATAAACAGAATCTTTCAACTATGATGTGTAATGGGCAGCATAGATTAGGTATTACATTACATAATTTAATTTCGGAATATACTAAGCGCGTACTAAGTGCGTACTAGCGTGCGTGTGCGTGATATAGTGAAATCACTTACTCGACTTCAATGTCGTTATAGATACATATTGCAGTATCTTCATGTTGCTTATCTTAACGACTATGTAATATGTAAATATTTATCTAATATTTTCGAAAATATTAAAATACAAGCAGTTCAAGCCTATAATAAAACGACCACCACAAATTAGGAAATTTATATTTCGACAGATGTACTATAGTACCCGCTCTGTGGGGATAACGTGTTTAGTTACTATATTACCTATGATAGAATATATATTCATCTGAATCATTACATAACATAATTTTAAGGTTATTCTAGTATGTTTTTTTTTAAATTTCGGATCGATTTTTCAATCAACAGATAAACTTTATTTGAAGAATAACTTTTAAACTTTGACAGTTTTTCTATACATTATCAGTCAAAATTGCTCCACAAAAAAAGTTGCCTGACGATTGAAAAATCATACCAAACTTCTAAAAGTCGCATTTAAATAAAATAAAAAAAAACTTAAAACGGAATATCAATCATGGCAAATGTCGTCGAGACATGCTAATTTATACTAATTCAGAATTGATTTACTTTGTCTAGTCAACTTACCTATATATAAGCAACAAATATTTGATCTTTAAACAACTACTGGTTTGTCGTTTGAAAACTTCAAGTCGTGGTTGGGTATTGTAAATATAATATGTAATAATTACCTACGCCAAATATTTAAATGCCGATTCTCGTATGTTTCTCACGCACCGAATAGGCCACGATTTTCCTTGAGTACAGAACCCTTTTTGTTTAATATTTCTTTCTTTATTTGTTTTTTTGCTACAAAGGCAGATTTGAGTTTTTCTCAAATCTGTGTCTATAAATTATCGTTTTTATAATCACGCATTTTTCTCTCGGATCATTATCATTATCATTATCGCTATATATTTCGCCCTCCCCTTTATTATTTGAACGACCCTCATCACGTCGACGAGCCACGGATGCCGAGTTACAGGTTAGTACGTTCATTTCTCTGTTTAGTTCAGTTATAGATTTATTTATGACACAAGGCCTTTTTTCTTCGAATTGACTATACTGTTAGCCTTAGGGGACCTGGAGCCCTTGCGGTTTTTACAGCTTCACCGGTCTTGATACAAGGCCGCCTGCTCTTTCGCTCCAATTAATATCATATGTTTTTCCATCATTATACTTTTATCATATGCTTCCTTTCCCTGGTGGGAACTATTTACACGTTCCCACCTTTGATTATAAGGTAAATTTGGGATAGTTGCTCTAGGAGGATAGATGCCCCGTTATTTATACTGAGCTTTATAAACATAATAGGATCATAGCTATTACCTATAAAGAAAGTAAAGATCTCGTCCTGTAAGTGTGCGAGAGCTTACCTCGCTGTCTGGAATGTGTTTGTGTTTATCGACAAAATTCGATGATTTTGCGTACGTACAATACGAATTTCGAATTTAACGATTTTACAGAAGCATGTAATTTATCATTTTGTAATGTTAGTTGGTTATATTTAATTTTAATTTTAAGTGTATAATTTCAATATCACTCACAGGTAAAGGTTTTACAATTTTGTTCAATGTATTTTGTTTTAAAAAAGAAGGCATCTGTACCTACGGAAGAGGATAGACGCATCGTTTTCTGTGAGTATAGATGATAGAGTATAGAGGCATATATTCCACATGATTTTAGTTTAAGCTTGCATGGATTTTAACAAGCAAGAGTTTGTTCAAGTGCTGAATGGAAATTTAATAGCTGCATTAGGTGAAATGTCCAAAAATGTTTTTGGAACCAACGAAATATTTAATTCTTATCGAGAACAGAATGTTTTTCCACAGTATAAAAAGACGTTTTGCTATACACTGTGCTATATACTTCATGTGCAAATAATGTTAATATGAAGATTAAAGATTCTGTGTACGGTGACTATTGAAATAAAGAGAGGTCGTAAAAAACGTGCAATTGTAAAACATTGTAACAAGTAATTTTTTGATTTTATTATAGATTCTTATTAGAATCCTATAATTATGAATTACATGCAATGTGTCATTCATATAGATTAAAACGACGTGTATTGATCATCCGTTTTGTTAGATTTATCTCTAAGGGCAACTATCCTCATAGCAGTCGGCTAGAGAGATTGACAAGTCTTGGTTGTTTAAAGGCTAGCTTTTTCATCATGGTTTGCAATTATTGACAATACAGATCTGCCGTTATCGTCTCGCCAGATCTCAGGAAGGTGTAGTGTATGACATCAGCACTGGTCCTCTGAACACTCACCCTTACCTGTTTCTGAGTCAATTTTCACTTGCGACAGTATTTGGCCGATTCTCCTGGGTTTAACCACTATGATGAGCGTTTCTGATTTTCGCAAAGGATTCATTTTGCGTTGCAAGTAACAATATGATTCAAAATTCCCTCTTTATTGTGTCGGTTAAGTAATGTAACGTAGCACTCAATGTGTGTTTGTTGATGTGCTTCTGGCAATTCATGTGGTACCCATTTCTCGAGCTTTTTCAATTTTCCATTTTGTTTCAAGTGAATTATAGTTGTTTTATCACTCACACCGAAGCCTTCCGCTATCTCTGACGTGGTTTGCGATGGATTCGCTTCTACGATCACCTTTAATTCTTTATTATCAACTAGGGTCTTCAGCGGTCCACAGGGTTTGTTTCGTAGGTCAAAATTTTTAGAACGAAAACGTTGGAACCAAAAACGTACCGTGCTTTCTTTTACATGGAACTTATATGGAACATACTTTTATGGAAGACCCATACACATCATTAATCCTTCGAGCTGTTTCTGCAGCGTTGATGTCACGGTGGATCGCATATTCGTAAATAACGCGATATTTTAAGTTTTCCATTTTGTGAAAAGAACGATATCAAAGAAAAGGCAAATAGTGCGAAAACAAATGAATCACTAAATTCGAGCAAACAAATACACTGGTCTAAATTTGAAATATTTTTTTAATTTGTAATTCCTAACCAAACGCCAGATATTTGAGATCAAGGTAGACAGTTCAACAAAATGTCAATTTCATATGTTAGGACCTAATACTAAGGTACTAAAGTTCTGTTTTTATTGTTTGTTTGTTTGAACGTGCTAATCTCTGGAAGTATCAGTCAGATTTCAAAAATTTAATTTATTGTCCATTTATTGAGGAATGTTAATGTCATAACTTCACCGTATGTCTCTAAAGAAAACGCAGTAACTATGAACGTTTAGGACTCTGGCAAGCCGTAGGCAACCACGCAAAGTGTTATAATAATTTTGAAGAGTTTTGCAGTGAAAACTTCTTGAGCACCTTTGTGAATTGAAACTAGATGAAACGAAAAAGCCACAGTAAAAAGAGACAACCATATACATCTATAGGATTTAGCCTCCGAGAGAATGAGGTACCATACATTTATATTATGCACGGTGAATGCAAGTTCCTGTTAAGGTCAACAAAACGCAACGCAACAAACACAATTTCATATTTAAGAACCTAATATTAACGAACCAAACATACTCTCTTACTTTTCTGATCTCACCGCAAGAACACAACACTAGGTTATGTGGCTGCGATCTTCTGTAGGGTATTCCAGCAGTCGGACTACCCCAAGTAGAGAGAAATCTCCAAAGAAATTTCTTTATGCCCTACCTTATTTCTGACAAACAAGGCGAGTGTTATACTGTTAAAAAAATTGAAGTACTCAATGGAGGTCATACATTCTGGCTACAAGCGAAAGCGTACCACTATCGTTCCATTATAGTTGGCAAAAAAAAAAAAAACGTTCGTACGTTAGAAGTTATTTATTGCAATAAAATAATAAAAGGATTGAAACAAGACATTATTGATTCAGCATTGATTAAAAATTGACTGTATATATCTTGAATACAATAAAACAATATATACAGGAAGCAACTCCATAGTGTAGACTTTTTGTTAAAATGTGTTAAAATTCACTCTTTTTAATAACACGACTAAGGAAGTATAACTGAAAATAATTATTGAAATAATTAAGTGGTGTCAACATTTTATTATTTCCCAGGTACACGTTAGATATGGAGCAGAACGACGCAATCACCTTCCTAGCTTTGGTGTCGCATGTCATGTGCTATGCGAATTCCGCCATAAATCCACTCATCTATAACTTCATGAGCGGTAAGTGTATTAGAAAAAAATAATTACATGTATTATTATGTAATCCAAAAGTAGCTAGAGACTAGCTACATTGTTTGGTTATTCTTATAATTTTATGTATCTGATATTCTTTATAATAATGATGCCTATATCATTTATTCAAAATCGAAACCAATTGGTAATAGTGAGTTAGGTAGCGTTGTTGTTTTGTAAAAGTTTGGATAATTGTTGAATATATTATTATGACCAGAGATATCGATTTTGTATACTGCAAATTTTACCTCTACCGTACCTCGAATGGGGGCAATAAAAATCATGCTAGTAGCTCTTATTAAGTAATAAACCTCAGTATCCATATAAACAGTGAAGAGATGAACAAATTTTAAACCTCTGAGCTTTAATTGTGTAAAGCGACATCTTTTAATCTATTCCCGTTATGATTTGAAATTTGTTGTTCCCCTTGTATTTATGTATAGAACTTTATATAAAAGAAGTTATTAATAAAAGTTTGTTTTTCTATATACTTATTATATGAAAATGAATTTTTCTTTTTCCTCTGTGCGTTCCTAAGCCATTATCTCGATTGCGATAAAACCTTGATGAATTATTGTGCGAACGCCCACGAATGTTTCTGTACTTGTAGGTATGACCAATTTACAAAAGATGATGTGCAAATCATTTCATTTGTAAGGCAACGCACGAAGTCGCAGGCTAAAGCTAGTTTTAAATAAAAATGGTAAAAAAAGTCCGTGCGTTTAATAATGTATAAATGAACGGTTCCAGGTAAATTTCGTCGAGAATTCCGTCGAGCTTTCTGCTGCTCATCGAACGTTGTCCGCGAGAACTTCACAACGCTCACCCGTACCACGAATTCGAAGAAGAAGAGTGACTTTTCCTACGATAAGGGTCAGAGTCAAACACATAAAAACATGTGCACTACAACTTTCATACAAAAAGGATGCAAAAATGGATATATAACTTAAATAAATAATGATTTTCGTTTAAATATTAAATTATTTTCATGATTTAGCTCGTATCGATGACTTTGCTGACATAAAATTCGCTACTTCTTCGAGTGTATCGTAAGAAAAAAAAAATGAATTTTATTTATCTTTTCATTATTAGAAGGAGTTAAAATACGAATTGGACATTTTAAATTTCTATAAAACAATTTACCTCCTATCCTGTTAGGAGAACTAAATCGATTACATGCTATTTTTATTGCTATTACATTATGGCCTATTAGGTTCTCAACAGATGAAGGGCGATAGAACTCATGCACTGTCGTGACTTCATTGTCCTTGCGTACTGGACTTGTAATGATTTAGCAAAAGTGTGAGCATTATAACATATATTAAGCAATATTGTAACAAAGTTACTAACATGTCTTGTTACTTAGTCTATTTTTGAAATAATTGTATATTAGATGACCCGTGCGAATATTAATTCAAACATAATCGATATAGAATGTAAAAAATCTACGGCTGTCATGTTAGTTAAAACAGGTTGCTAATAGATGGCGCCTCGTACATTTCAAACGTTATTTTGATAAAATTAACTATTTGTGTTTCGTCAATAGCGGGGAATATTAGCTTTAAAATAAATTTTAAAACAGTAACTTAGATTGAATTAGTGTAGATATGGGTTTGTCAAAAACACACCATCCATAAATAATATATAGAGATTATTGTAGAAGTCTAATCGGCTGAGCACTGGTCAAACCAACTGTAGTAATATATTAAATATTTATTTGTATATCTTGTAAGCTAGGATAGCCCGATTGTACCCCAAGACTTATGGATTTTGGTTTGAATCATTCACTCAACACAGTGTTAAAAATAAATAAATTTATTATTAGAGACTTTCATAATTGGTCAGGAATAGAATCAAGTAGATTTCAAGGAAAGTGAGGACGTTTCTACCATATTATATCATAGTGTAGGTATATGAAGAATTTGTTTTTAAATATAATTCTTAAGCATTTTAAATTACAATACCTATTACCTAGTACATATATTATGTATCCTCTATATTTAGCTTTGTAAAAACTTTACGAATATTCACTATATTGTGTATATACCGATTTGTAGATCAAATAATATAATAAAATGTTATCAAATGATAGATTTATAATGCAGTTTTTAATTTAACATATTAATAATACGTAATGCCATTTGCTAAAATATATCCTCCTGAGTATATATGCCCTTTACATATTACGTATGAAATAAAAAAATCAACAGTCTAAGTTTTAATCGATAAGGCCAAAATATTTAAACAGAGTCATCTTTTCACTTACAAGATTAGATTAAAAAATAAAATATCATCTGTTATTTCGTTTAATAATCTTCTTCTTCTTATTGTTTTGGCGCACCAAAAAGCATTTGCCATATGATTGCCTTTGTAGTTATATACAAAAACTTGTTAAAACTTTCTAGGGAGTTTTTGTGACATCTCAAAATTATGTTTCCAACTAATATTTATAATCCACTTCACGAATGCACAATAACAAAACTATGTCACGCAAAATACTACCAATATTACATAATATAGGATCAAAGACCCTAAGTTAATGAATTAAAAATAAAAACCACAACATGGCAGCTCCAGACCTCGTCAAAATCTCTGGTTTAATAATGATGACGATATTTAACCATGCGAGCGTGCGTCCGCACAAAGGTAAGTTAATCTTTATTCATTTTTATCGTTATAGGTTTGGCGTATTGGCCATAATCTCACCTGATGTTAAGTGACGATGTGACCCAAGATGATAATACGCTAAAGCTAGTAGAAGACTGGCTCTCAAGTGCAGCTGCCGGAACACAACACCAATAGTGGTTGGTACTTGGCGACAGATTTTCAACTTGAGGGTGGTAGCTAGCCAGGCGGCATTAGAAAAAGCCCTACCACCATACTATGGTTTCCTCACGATGTTTTCCTCCACCGAAAACTCAGGCTCATTACAGGGATTCGAACTCACGTCAATCGACGCGAAGTCGTACACGTTACCACTGATCCATCATTGCTTCAAAATTGTTTTTGAAGTGAAACTTCTTATGCGACTTCTAAGCGTTAAACGTTTAACGTTTAACGCACATTATCGGTCTCTTCTGTTTGTGTGAGCCAGAGCAAGAGAGCAATATATTATCAGTCTCTCCTCTTTGTGTGAGCCAGAGCGAGAGAGCAAATGTCGGTGTGTATGTATATTGCACACTGTTTAAATAAAATATAAAATATCTTTTAAAATGAAGTTTCACTTCTATCATGTGTGAATCGCACACACACCTTTTTTTTGCTCTCTCGCTCTGGCTCGCACAAAGAGGAGAGACCGATAATGTGCGTTAAACGTTTAACATTTAACGATTAACGCTTGGAAGTCGCATAAGAAGTTTCACTTCAAAAAGTTTTGATAATATTAGTCTGAAAAATAAAAAAATCCTATAATAATAGATAATGCCTATGACTTGGAACAGATTATTTATCATTATTAAGACTAGAAATTGTTTAAAATGCTGCAGAAAAAGTAGCTTTGTTAAAAATAAAAACTACAGTAGATATTTGGAAAAAAAAAGTGTTATATCCCTTATTGAAGCTGTTTTACTGATAGGATTGTTAAGAATAACTTCTGTGGCTTAATAATAACAGAGTATTCTATAATATTTCTACTTTTTAATAAATTTGTTTACATGAAAATTATTACAATTTTCTATGTTTAGTTTTTAGAATCATGTTTAAGAAAAAAGTATTTTTTATGTAGATTTTAAAGATCTCAATTAAAAGTAATGAATATAAAACAAATATATTTTATTTATAAAACATAAAAATAGGTTGTCTTATGGAAATGACATTTTAATCTAAACCTTTGGCTCTTATGTAGGGGGCATAGCGAAAAACCAGTTTTTCCATTGTGTGATTTTTCTTATTATTTTTTCAAAACTACGTTGATATCAAACAGTGCTATACAAAAGTTTTATAAAGAAACTTTAATAAAAGTAAGTGTGGAACTTTGGAGGAACTAGTTATTATTTCTCCTGATTCCAATCGTAACTATGACATAGTTTAGAATAATATTACTAGATGGCGCAAAATAAAGAAATGTTTAATTTTTTGCGCAATGAAAATTAATAATTCTTAACTTCTATTCCAAGGTCAGAGTTCTTAACACGAAAAAAAAACTAGTAAATAAACAAAAAATAATAATTTATCAATTTCACATCTCAAAGTAATTTATAATAGCACATATCGCTTCTCTATGCGCCGTTTAATTGTCCAGCAATTATTATTACAGTATTTGAAATAATGGTTTCATTATCTCTTGATATTCAATGTACTTACTAATAATTATGTAATTAGATATATAAATAAATCAATAAAAATACGGAATATTTATTATTTTAACTTCGATATAATATATACTATTGCCGTTCATTTTTGTTGAATTGAAGTTGATTTTTAAACGCGTGCTATATCTTCAAGGGTGAATTTCCGTCACATCAACTAGAAATAATAGGTCTTTACCTATGAAATTGCCGTTCTGCAGACTGGCCATTTCAAATCAAAATAATTTTTGTTTGGCTAAGAATTCTAATTTCAAATTAATTTTATTTTAAAAACATGGAATTCTTTTTCCAAAAGTAGTGATTTGTTTATTGATTAGTGTTACATTTTCATCGCATTAAAATCTTTTTTGTCATCATGAATATGTTAAAAATTCGAGTAATTATGGAATATGAGTACCGTCGTGGCAGTAACGCGGCACAAGCGGCACGCAACATCAACGACGTTTACGGAGCTAACACTACAAACCAACGCACCAACTGTTATTGGTTTGCTCGCTTCCGTTCTGGGAATTTCGACCTGAAAAATAAACCTCGCGGTCGTCCGAAGACTTTGGTCGACAATGACGAATTAAAGGCGATTGTGGAAGCTGATGATACACAATTTACGGCTGAAGTAGCAGCAGCTTTCGACGTTAGCGTCAAAACAATATTGGTCCATTTGCGTCAAATTGGCAAGGTAAAAATCTTGACAAATGAGTGCCCCACGAACTCAATGATCGCCAGCGCAAAGTACGCGTCGAGACGTGCCTTACACTGCTCAACAGACACACAAATGAAGGAATTTTGAACCGCATTGTTACCTGCGATGAAAAATGGATTCTGTTTGATAACCGCAAGCACTCAGCAAGTTGGTTGGATCCTGGTTCAGCACCTAAACAATGCCCTAAACGAAAACTTACCCCTTGAAAAGTGATGGTCACTGTTTGGTGGTCTAGCGCCGGTGTGATTCATCACAGCTTCTTAACAAACAGGGTGAGCATTACTGCAGATGTGTACTGTGAAGAACTGAACACAATGATGGAGAAGCTGGCACATCTCCAACCAGCATTGGTCAATCGCTCGTCTCCGCTGCTCCTGCACGACAACGCGCGACCTCATACTGCACAACAGACGGTCTCCAAGTTGCAAGAACTAGGGTTGTAAGTTCTCCGTCATCCACCCTACTCACCAGACCTTGCGCCTACAGACCACTACTTTTTCCAGAATTTGGATAACTCCTTGGCGGGAAAAAAATTCAATACCCGAGAGGCAGTACAAAATGCCTTTGAAGAATTTGTTGCCTCCCGTCCAGCTGATTTCTTTAAGAAGGCATCAATAAACTGCCACTGCGCTGGCAAAGATGCATTGATTGCATGGGTGATTACTTCGATTAATACAAATAAAAAATACATGAAAAAACATCGTTTAAATTGTTTCATACAAAATGGCAATTTCATAGGTAAAGACCTAATATTAAATGTTGGGGTGAAGAGGCACCACTGTCTAGATTTTTCCCCGTTATGGAGAAATCGTAAATCCGGGGCTCAAGCCAGTATTTTTGAGACCATTTTATGTGGTACAGTTTGATTATGTTCACAAGTGAATTGTTTTTCGATATTTTCGACCTCCGACGCAAACAGAGGCCTGTCTGTGGCATCGTAGCTCCCAAACGGCAGAGCAATTGAGATTTTTTTTTGTTTCATATGTGACTTGATCGAGAGTATTCTTAGCTATTATTCAAGAAAATCTATTCAGTTGTTTGATAATTATCAGCTCTTTCCTAGTAGATAAATGGATGTGAGCATCTTCCACAGGTCTGATCGAGTCGAAATTTAGTATTCAGTTACTTCAATGATATTAGAACATGGCAACCTTGACCTGAGCTACAACATCATCTGGAATCTGCAGGACAACTAACTGCCCCCAAACTTACAGCAGATATATTTTGTTTAGGTTGATAGTTAACTTATATTGAGGTTTTTATTTTTCAATTTATCTTGTAATTATGAGCGTGTAACTAGTAGGTAGGTATATGAATTATTTTATCGGTTAAGACGTGCACGAGTCGAATTCAAGTTCCATGTACGCACAACTGGTATAAATTAGGTGCATAATCGGATCTCGCTTTTTTTAATATCTTTTAGTTTATCTGATGCTAAGTGACGATGTGGCCCAAGATGGTGACATGTTAAGCCTAGTGAGGAAACTGGCTCTCAAGCGTAGCTCCCGGAACACACCTATAGGTACTTGACAACAGATTTTCAACTTGAGGGTGGTAGCTAGCCAAGCCGGCATTAGAAAATACCCTACCACCATGCTATTCATCACGATGTTTTCCTTCACCGAAAGGTTAGTTTCATTGCAGGGATTCCACCTCATGTCGATTGACGCGGAGTCGTACACGCTACCATTAAGCCATCATTGCTCGCTTCCTCCTAAAACTTGCTTCAGGCCGGTACTATTTACCTACTGCTCTGCTCTTTAAGGTCGTAACGTGAAGTTAGATAAACAGTGTTAAAGCATCGTGTGAAACCTTTTATGTTTTTATTGTCCGACACTGTCATGTAAAATTATAACTTTTGGTCGTGTATTCGATTCATTAAACATGTAAATATAATTAATTCAAAACATAGGTATTTCTTCTTAGTGATGCCATTTAAAACAAGTTTATACATGGTCCTTCGAGCCGGATGAAACAATCAGTAAAATCTATCGATGTTAGTATAAAACTACGGATTACTAAGAAGTAATGATGTCTACACATGACTCGGCTCCCAAAATGCCTCAAGAAACGGAATTAATTAGAAAAAGAGGCAGTTTTAAAGGGAGTTTAACGGCCTTTTCAAATTATGTAGATTCGGTGAGTGAGAAGCCTCTTAAATCCGCAGATGCAAGAGAGTTGCGAGTTCGTTTGGGTAAGCTTGTTTCATTGTGTAACCAATATGATGAAGGACAGTTACGGTTAGAATGTATTGTTGATAATGTCGACGTGCAAAATACTGAACATACAGCATTTGATTCAAAATATTATGCATTGTCGACAAAAGACAGGGTCTTTTAGATGATTTTAATATAAATAATAGGACACCTGATAATGACCATGCTACTCGTGTTATAGTGGTAATCGTAAGCTCGTTAAGTTACTTACGATTATTATTATTATACTTACAATACAATTACCGAAATTTATTGGTTCTTACTATAAATAGTTAGAATTTCATGATACTTTAAGCAGTCCTACCAATTCCAACGATGACATTGATATAAATTAATTTCATTATCTACGAGAATCTCTAGAGGGCTCTACTGCGTTTTTAATATATTCGTTTTCTGCGAAAAATTACCATGTTGTATGTAACCTTTTGTGTAACAGATTCATCAATCACGTTTGTTCTTTATTTAAAATCTTGATCCTATTACAAAAGAGTCTTCTATGGATTTTAAACGTTTTGTTGATGGAATTCATCATTTATCAAAATTTTAAATCTTTAGGGAAACCGATTAAACAGTGGAACTCCATATTTATTTATATTATTACGCACACATTGGACAACAAAATCTACCATAATTGGGAACAGTTTAAAGGTAAATAATTTAAAAACAGATTCCTCAGTAAAGCTAAAGGAGTTAATTGAATTCATGCGTAACCGTACTGATTTAACTAAAACTTTAGAAATGTCTCGTAAAAACAGATCAATCACAACACAAAAATTTAATACTAAGATTAAAGTAATGGTTTTATTACAAAAAACAAATCATTGTACTGATTTACGTTTAAAAACTTGTTTTAAGTGTAACGGGGATCATAAATTAATTAATTACACACAATTTCTCGCCTTGCCATTAGCTGCAAATAGTCAGGCTGCAAAATTTGCAAACGAAAACATAATGCGCTTATTCTATATGAATAGATGGGCATAAAATAAACATGAATAAATGCCATAAATATAATAATGGTATAACTGCGAATATACCTCAGCCATACTCTTCGTCCACTAGTACAGTCATACAAGTACATAAGGATGTTGCTTTATCTGCAGTAAATCTTTCACCATCCCATAAAAATATACAGAATGATATTTTATTATCAACCGCATTAGTTAAGATACACGATAATAATAATCGGGAATCGTTTGTTTGTTTAAACACGCTAATCTCTCGAACTACCAGTCGGATTCGAAAAATTATTTTTTATATATGATTGCCAGATTGACGAGGAATAGTATACGCCATCTAGCATTAGCCTACATCGCTCAGCCAGCTTTAATTGATTTTTGTTAAGTAACTCGGAAAAAATAGCGCACCCTAACTTCTTTAGAGGCGTGCGATGGCGTAATAGTTAGTGATACGTACATACAATGTTCTACAAAATTATTGCTTCTTAATACATCTAAAAATACTGTATATCTATCTCTTACACATTAGCCACAATAAGGTATTTTGTGATAAAGATTTATTGAAAATTGAAAAGGGATTTGTGAGCATTATTATTGGGCATGGCATATTAATCCTTACGAACGAAAGTTACTTCATCATTAAGACAATTTGCCCTTTATTTCATTTAATTTAGACGAATAGTTTGAGAGATAATGTAAAATTATAATAAATCAACTTTCGGCTCAGGTCTATAACTATAGGTGTAGTGGAGCGAATGAGCCGTGTGAGTTGTGACGCATAAGTCCGCACAACCCTGGCCGCCCGATACAAATATTGCTTATATCGAAGTATTATAAATCATCAATCAGCGATTTCTTTTAAATTACACGCGAGTGAAACCCCGGGCCACAGCTAGTATATAATATAAGAAGAACATTTTATGTATCAAACCAGCGCTTTTCCTGCGGCTTCGCTTACGTCATAATTGAGCTATGCCCCATCTTTTTTACTTTCTAACTGAATGGCTAAATACCAGTTTTCATAGATCTATCTTCAAAATGACGGATTTTTAAAACACTTGCATCCCCTTTTTCATCAACGTAGGAGTTGAATTTTGTTGAAAGTCGAATTTTGTTACAAGTTGAAAAGTCCTTCCTTAGTGCTCACCTATAGTGTAAGTGGAACCCGCATGCAAATTTTCACGGTCCTAGTCCCAGTAGTTTGGGTTATGTATTAATCGATCAATCAGTAAGCCAGCTATTTTCTTACTTTATATATAAAGATATTGATTACTTGAGTAAAAGTATATTTTTCTTTGCCCTTTTACAGTCTAGACATGAACCTCTCGAATCATATCGATAATGCATTGAACCTGCCTAATGCGTTTCATGTGTTCCGAGTGAATGAATCGGATTTCTAAATAAAATTATATATAGAGATTGACAGTAAGTATGTTTGGTGTGAGTCTAGAAGCATTCAATTATGCACAGGAGTTGATTATATAATTAAAAATAGGATTTTTGAAAATTCAGCCCTTAAGAGGGTTAAATAGGACTTAAAATTAGGATGATTCCTAAGATGTTACTGATGGAGATTCCCATAGGGAACACTGTTAGTTATATAATAAAATATGGTTTTGAATGTATCTATATTAAGCAATGATGGGTCAGTGGTAGCGTGTAAGGACATCGCGTCCATCAACGTGAGTTTGAATCCCTGCAATGAGATGAGCTTTCGGTGATGGAAAATATCGTGATGAAACCATAGCATGATGGTAGGGCTTCTTCTAATGCCTACCTGGCTAGCTACCACCCTCAAGTTGAAAATCTGTCGCCAAGCACCTGTAGATTTGTTCCTCCAGCTGCACTTGAGAGCCACTCCACTAGTCTTCCACTAGGCTTAGTATGTTACCATCTTGGGCTACATCATCACTTAAGACCAGGTAAGATTGTGGCCATAACGTAAAACCTATAAGCGATAAAAAATATATTATTGTATATGTGTGTCAGTACATATTTTAAAAATATTGTTTTAGGTAACCATTATAAAGGCCACAGATCTCGAATTTTACATTTAAAATATTTTTGTCCGTCTGTTTGTATGCCTGGACTTGACTCGGGAACGACATGACCGATTTTTATGAAATTTTGTTCATAGGACGCAAATTATGTTGTTTTGTTATTGAAAAGCTATATAGAATATATTTAGAAAACATAAAATATGCATAATAATTAAATATTATAAGAAAATAATTAATGTGTAATAGACGTATGCGGCTCCGCGAGGCACAGTTGGTTAATTATAATTTTGTCGTAATGCTTGCATGAAAAAAAACCTGGACGCAACGTCGTAGCGCTTGAATTAATTTAAATTGACGTTATACATAGTTCAAACTATCAATAATCAGTTTAGAGAAGGTATAAATCTCCGACCAATATTCGGTTCAACTTAAGACCATAATAATCTATGCCAGAATATGTTGGTAACATATCAACCAATACCTATAGACCTATAAAACTACATAAAGTGGGAGGTTTTCGTTAACATACCCGACTAATAAATCAGATGAGAACCGCCAATCAAAAAAACATCAAACTATACATATTATAAAACACAACGTCTCTGTCTGTCCGTTTATGTTCTTTTCACACGAAAACCCCTTATCCGATTTACATGGTTTTTATATGTTAATTGACTAGGTTATTGGATATATTTTGTTACATAAAGTAACATACAAAATAAGTAGTGACGATAGTTATGAATCAATTCGGAAAAAAGACGCTTTTAGGGCGATTAAATAATTTACGCTGAGTAAACCATAAGAGATATATCAAATTAATGCTTCACACAATTGTACATCTTAAAAATACTTACAAAAAAGTCAAAGATATCATATGTCTATCTTCGAAGGATTATCCACAATAAGTATTTTTGAAGCAGCACAATTTGCGCATGCGCCAGTATTCTGTAGTCCACTGATACTTTTTAGTGGCCTTTTTTATTTTTTATGCGAGATCAATGCTGTAATGCAAATGCAAGAAATCTTCCAGCCAACCAAAGCGGTATTTTGAAAAACATTATTATTATCGGTAGTGCAAACAGAAAATTGTTTAAAACTAGTTGTGCCCGCGGCTCCGATCGCGTGAACTACAGATTACCGTATTTCGCGGGCACGCGCGAATCGTCCTGCATCCACTCAAAAGACGGAAGACAAAAATGCTTATTGTGCTCGATCCTTAGAAAATAGATATATGCTATCGCAGATCTACATTATGTAGAACATTAATTTGAATATCTCTTATGGTTCACTCAGCGTAAGTTATTTAATCGCCAAAAATGCGTATTTCTTCCGAATTGATTTATCATTATCGTTAATGCTTATTTCGTATGTCACTTTATCTAACAAAATATATCCTATAACCTGGCCAGAAGCATATGTATAAATTAAAATTAAAAAGATGTAAATTGAATAAGTGGTTATTGTGTGAAAATAACAAAGACGGACAAACAGACAGAGAGACGTTGGGTTTTATAATATGTAATAGAAGATGCAATAAAAATTAGTAAACTCATAAGTCTAAAAGTAAGTCTAGAATAGTATACTTAATAAATAAATACATAAAAACGTGCGTACATATTTGCATATGTATAAATAATAATTACAGTATTATTACAGGACCAGCTGTGCACGCGGCTCCGCTAGCGTGGACTACTAAAATAACTTTTTTTGTGCGGAACCCTAATTATTTTTCTAAAATAAAAGTAGCCTAATTTATTCCTTATAACATCAGCTATCTGCCAGTTTCGTCAAAAATGGTGCAACCGTTCCGGAGATTAGCTAGAACAAACACACATACAGAGGCAAAAAAAAATCGGCTTTTTGTTATACGATAGCGTGTATATTTTCATATGCACCTAAAAATACATTACAAAAGAAACATTAATTTTATTATATGCACCACCTATACAGATAAAAAAGTTTGTATTAGGAAAATTTATAAAAGTGAAATAATATTTACTTACTGTACTGTTTGCGTTGTAATTATATGATATACAAAAAGGTCAAACTGCAGATGATCGAGTCTATTTAACGTCAACAGACCGTAGGAGACAAAAATGCCATTCAGCCGGTTTTTCAATAAACAGATAATCTTGAGGAATATTCTTTATATTTTGACTGTTGTTCCATACATTATTTGTCAAAACGCATTATTCTTCAAATAAAGTTATCTGACGATGAAAAAAATCGGCCCTAAATGTTATAACATTACAATAAGGTAATAGATGAATATGCTATTATCATTTAAGAGAAAATGCGAGTGGCGTTAAGTAATGTACAAACGTATTCCTTTGTTTTATACCTCGATAATGAATATCGGAAACACTTTTATACCTTATAAATATACCCGTATATCTTTACCGTCAAAATGTTATTATATAGTGTATCTCCTGTAATCCGGCTACTCGGAGGTCGGGCGCTGAGGATGGTTTGAGGTCGGGACTTACTGGTGCTGAGTGGCCCATGTTGATTGGTATTAATATGGATCCCCCGGAGGAGTCTGGGGGATGCAAGTATACTAAGGTGGGGCGAACCGCGCCAGGGGGAAACCCAGCAGCTAAAAGTCCCCGTATCGGGCAGTAGTGGGATAGCGGCCGGTAGTGGGTGCTTGTGAATGATAGTGATGTCTGGAAGAGTGGCGAGTCGCTCTCTGTGCTTCGGCTAAATTATTAATATGATTAAATATTATTATACAGTTGGAAAAAAATAAGTAAAAATAGATAAGCCGATTGAGTTTCTTCTCGGATCTTCTCGATGACCGGAATGTTTTCCGAACCGGTAACAGCATTTTAACGTTCATAAGTGTCTTCTGGGGCCTTAATTGAATAAAGTTTATTTATTTATTTCAATTTTGATTTAGCGTGTCCAAACAAACTAACAAACAATCTGCTGAATTTTATAATATTACTACACGGTTTCACCAGTGTTAAATGTTTTTAAACTATTTGCGTTTTTAGTGAGGTTCTACATCGCAATAGGAGTAACAATGCTAAATTTCAAGCCAATGTCGTGATGAGTGGTATTTCGCTCATATATAATAATATATATAGATTAAATTGTTATATAGAATATAAAGATTATATTGTTAGGTATCACAGAACTCTCGTCTCGTTAGAAGAACCATCTCTTCACAGTTCTGATCTTTAGATGACAAACGTTCTGACTACCATGAATATTATTCACAGCTATGAATGAGTGACTAGACGATGTTAACTGTTCGACGGTCCAAGCGAGACTGATTGTTTTTTTTTTTCGATCTGACTATACTTTTAGCCATAAGGGCTCAGGAGCCTCGAACGGCTTTTACAGCTTCACCGGACTTGGGGCGAGCGCTTAAGACACTCAGCCACGAAAGTTTAGCAACAACATCCGAGGGTGCCAAAGTGGCCGAACCTCGGCTCGGACTGTTGCGCGTTATGCAAATAAGTCGCGATCTGACTAATGTCCTAGCACTCGATCTAACTAACTATACATATAGACATGTCGCTATCCTCTGGGAGGAGGGTAAGAGACAAGTGTATATGTATTTAGTAATCTGTAGTTTTTGATCTAGACTAACTAGCCTCAAAAAAAGAAAAAAAAAGGTCCCTTACAGAACCTATGTATCTAAGTGTGATTCTCTTCGTACGTCCGTTTTATTTATACGAGTGATCCGGTAGTAGTAGTAGGTACGTCACTTAAACATTTCCGAACACATTTAAGATCTGTTTCGGTACTACACAATCCACTTATTTTGACGGTAGTTAGATTATTCTTAACCGTAAAATACCCTCTATCCTAATAATATATATATTAATCAGAATGGACATCATCGCAAACGGTGATATTTTGCCGAGCGCACAAAATTGAATCGTAAATAAATAGATTCTTACGTTTGTTTTGATATTGTTGAAACCGGTTTTTTGTTAAAACTAAACATGATACTTCGAGCCTTCAGGCAACACGAAATTGCTTTATAACTGTGTTTATTTGTATTGCATCGAAATTTTATTGATACCATGTTGATGTTTTAGCGAGATAATATTTAGTTGTGGCCAAATATAATTAATACAGTTTTTTTTATTTCTTATAAAACTTTTTTTTATTTCGGCCAATGTTTCTGAATAATGATATTATTTAAACCAGCTTTTGAGTGAGTGTCCCATTGCTCAAACTCACAAACAAACTTTACTACTGCATTATAATATTTGTACAGATATAAGAGAACCATATCTCCAGCCAAGACAGTTCTGTTTTTGCCGACGAAGTAGAAACAAGAGGGGATGAAAAGGAAGAATTCTGCATGAGGACCATAGAGAGAGAGATACTGTTAATACTAACATAGTATAGTGAAGATCAGTATAGTGGTGGAAGCAAACATTTTTTTTTCTTTTGAACTTATACTTCGTTTGGCGCGTTTGATTGAGGGTAATTTTGAGCTACACGCAAATCATATTATGGCAGTACGAAATGATGAAAGCAAATCAATGATCAATTAAAATAATAACGTTTTTTATACAACAAATAAAACATAAATATAGTAATGTAATAAAATATAAGTCAGTAAAGTAATTTACATTTATAATCATTGATGACTAACTTCATTATGTAGTTGGAGTTACACAGTTTTAATATTAAATAGCTTCCTCGTTTTTACAATATTTAGTACTTTAGTAGTAGTTACTTGGTAAAGTTCAAACTTATCGCTCAGCTACGCTAAAATTGCATACCACACACGTAATTCAGGCGACCAAGCTCTCACTTTGACCAGGTTAGCGTACTAACTAAATTATGTGGGTATCAAAGGAATCAGAGTTCACGATCACTGCATTTTTCGCTTGACACGGACTTCATATGTAGTTTTATGCAACAAATTCGATTATAATTTTTTTCCGTTTTCACTTAGTTTTGGCTGTAAGTGTATAAAGATCGTGTAATATGGAAATTAGGATACGTGGTGTGATATTAAAGTAAAACGCTGTTATTGGCGGTGGCAAAAAAAGTACCGTATTAGTAAATAAAATTCAGAGTTTGTCTGTTTATCTTTTTGTATAAAAGTCAAATTTTATACTAGTAACATAATAACCTTTAACTAAATAAATAGTGATTCGGTAATATGAATTACAGTACATTTAATAATTTCAGTTCAATTAACACATGGTACCACTTATCGGATTATAGTGAAGTAAAAAAAACAAAAATTCAGACTAACATTTAACAGATAATTGTAGCTAATTTCGTGTTTGATTTCCATGTATGTGACTGGAACTCTATATATATTAGTAATTTTATAGAAAAAATTGTGCTTACCAGGCAGGCAGAGACGGGTCCGATATAAGTATAAATAAAATTTGCTATCGCTTCGTTACCCATAAAAGGAAATCCGTACTGACAGTTCTTATAATTGGATTTTTATAAGAACAAATCGAATTCAATGGAATCGTATTACATTTTTTTCTGAACGTAATAAATAGTATTGTTTTCAATTTATTTTGTCCAGTTTCAATATCTATAGTTTAACTGGAAAAATAAATCGCTTTTATTTTTTATTAGCTTCACATGGGTTCACCCATGTTTAATTTATTCGATATAATCTATACCGCAACGCCAAGGTACTCGTGTAGCTAGCTTATCGTTGTTCTAACTTCCCGTACTTACCTATAAGTTGCCAAATTGCTTGACATTTATGATTACTGCTCTGCTCCTTTCGGTCGCAGCATAAAGTTATATAGCATATAACCTATCTCAATAAATCTATATATAATTTGATGAGCGATTTTGATGAAATTTTGAAACAATTTTCATATTAGCTCAGCGGCTGATCCTATAAAGTTTGGTGTTCAAATTTGACTGCTTTTAATCAAACAATCTATTTAGCTTTATAATATTAAAATAAATTATATTTCTATCGAGTTATATCCAATGTAGAGACAGTAAGTTTCTAGTAATACACTAAAGTTTTTAAAATTGCCTGTCATCAGAACTTAGACAATTTCAATGCTAAACTTAGAAAATAATAGACAGAGACAACTTTAGACCGGATTTTTTTTAAGCTATTATTAAAGTTATATTTTTTTCTGTTCTTTATTGTATTGAAATTATCGTTTTTTTTAATAACCATGGGCACTAACTAGTTATGCAGTCTGAACATTTCCTTATTAAGACATATATATGGTACATACATATGATACATATATACTGTACATATATACGATACATACCTATGGTACATAGATACATAGAAAATGCTGACGTTACATATTTACTCTTATGTTATGAATACGATTGGTGATACCACCTGTTGTTTAGACTAGATGAATTGCGACATGTTTACCCTCTCTTATTATGCCGTTCTAATTGGTACATAAGTGAAAATGCTGATCATTGTAAAATTACTCAGGATGTTTAGACTACACTTAGTGATAAGCACCTGATATTTTCTCTAGAAATATTGCGACGTATTTTTGTCATTCAATTATAAACAACACCTGGTGTTTACAGTTTAGAACATTATATATAAGACCATTGTTAAACCATGTATCCATTCTGTAGTAAGATTCTGTAATAAAGTCTCTTAAGAATCACTTGGAAGTAATTTTTAAAAAACCCTCGTCGCCGACCACGACACTTAACTAACTACATTTTTATTTATAACACATGTTGACATATTTCAAGGAATTTAATACAGAAAATATTGCAATACTTTAAAATGGGCAAGCGTATAATGTAGTGAGTATTTGCAGAATTTTATAATTAACATTAGTTATGTCATCTATAGGCTATAGGGGTCACTAATTATATCTACCACCCGGGCGACGCGGCAGATACCCTCTGCTCAACCCTCAATACAGGGTGTATGGCCGGACTTATATTTATCTGACGTGTTGTGTCGTGATGTACTTTGACGTGAAAGCTATCTTATAAATATAAGTATGTCGTGTTGTGACGACTTCTGACGATATTTTAAATGAATACAGTCGAGGCGCATGCACACTTGCTTTTTCTGTTGTGACGCTGACGCAGATCGGGACAGCCTGAGATCCGACTTAACACAAGCCATCAGAATACAGGGCGTCACTCTTATATAAACCTCACATGAGGAAATGATACCGTTCCGACGCGTCACGACATGACGCGATGCGACGTAGTGAATTTCTGTGTTGATGGATGTTATCGGATATTTTAAATGTAGTGCATATTTGTTTCATATTCTGTAAGTAAAACTATATCCCATATAATTAACTATGTAAGTATTTACGCATAATATAATTTTAGTAGATTCCTATACTGTTTTTTATAGGTATCATTTTATTATATGCGGCTCTAATTTAGATTAAATATTGTGTTTAATTCTTATTATATGGTAAAACTATGCTTCAAAATCTATGTTCGTTCTATCAAAAAGTTAGTAACCACTAGTAAGCAATAACGTCGCCGTTTCTCTGAAGTGTTTACAAAATCTAACCAGTTGAAGTTTATAAACAAAGCAGGGATTGTTTGATTAGCACAGAAGTTTCAACTATTACCTAACTTTATAGGTAATGTAGCCTACAGTCCGCATTACTTCAACGACCGTTTGAACTTTGAATATATTATATACGAAAATTACGAATACATCTTAATAAAACAGAAATCATTTTGATATGTAATCGTGAACATATAATTTCGTTTTCATGGTGATTTGTGATTTTGAGGTCAAACGTCGTTACGTCATGATTGGTCAGTGTTGGCCCTGAATGTTATAAATAGTGGAGGATACCCCGCCCTAAGTAAAATTTTTATTATTGTGCACATTGTTTTACGAGACTTCGAAAATTGTTATATTCCACGTTTTTAGATAATTTTAAAGATGTTTGTGAAAAATATGTTAGAACACACCTGCCATGTTTGTATTCATATATACAAAAAAAAGATAATTAAAAAAGCTGACTTGTGAGAATACTTCGCACTTTTTCAACATAGAATGTAAACAATTTAACAAATGTCATGTTAGTTAAACTTATTGTTAATAGATGACGCCTTCTACACGATGGTATTCGTAATTAAAATAAGCTTTTTATAAAAAGTATTTTAAATTATATTATTTCTAACAAATACATTAATTCATCATTCATCATTAATCTTTAAATTATTAATGTTGATGAAGACTTAAGGGAGATATAGTTAGCTTTGCCACAAAAAATACCTCCAAGAAATAATATTGTATATTTTGATTCCCGGAAGTTTTAGTTTGAAAAGTTGAATAAATAATTAACTATTTTTGTTCTTCTGTTGTCTATTAATTTCTGGAGTTACTTGCAGCATATTATTTACAAACAACTCGAGTATTCCAGCTTGTATATAAATAAGGAAATTATTTATATTCGTGTATTTTCTTAACATTATATATTTTCGTCTAATGTCGTACGGAAAGAGGAATTTTATTTGACATGAACATAATTTATTTCTGTCCTTGAGCATATCCTATTTTTGTAACATTTCATATTAACGTAAAACACTGTACGCAATTTTTCGTGTCTCAACATTTTTCTTATTTTTTGTATTATCTTGAACTTTTTCTGGATCATCGTAACAGATTATAGAAGAAACCCTTTTTGAAGTGAAAACTTCTTTAGCACCGTTGTGATTCGAAACTCGATGAAATGAAAAAGCGATAGTAAAAAGTGACAACCATAATACATTTATAGGATTTAGCCTACTAAAGAATGAGATAGAATACATTTAAATTATGCACGGTTAATGCGAGTCCTGATTTTCGCGCTTAAATCATGCACTAAAAATTATGAAACTTTTTAGTTGTCATAAAAGATAATATGAGCCCAAACTCGAGGGGTTTCCTAGTAGCCCCTGAAGAGTTCCACTATCCACCTCCTGGCTCCATCACCAGATCCTAGTTACCAAGCCCAATCTATTGGACTTGTCAAAACAAATCATATGAGCCCAAACTCGAGGGGTTTACTAGTAGCCCCTGAAGAGTTCCACTATACACCTCCTGGCTCTATCATCAGATCAGTTCCAAAATACAAAATTATGGTTTTGTTATCCGAACTACATATACATACAAAGTTTCATTTCGATACAATAATTAGAAGTAGGTTAAAGTTTACTTCTAAGATTTTATTATATTGTCTGTTAGTTAGTTACAAGTGAAGTTAATAAAAACGTGTTAAAAAGGCAGGTTCGTGTACTTATGCACGCGCGTTAAAAGTTATACTACTTTGAATAGTCATACTCGATGTTATGTGGCGAATAACATAGAGTATGACTATCTTCAACACAAGAGGTCTAGCAAGTAATTTCTTGAATTAAAATATTCGCCCGCATCGTAAAAAATCATTCTCATATTTTTTTTTATAACGCGCTTAAAAAGTATAACTACAATGACGTGTATTAATTCACTTTATTCCCCCAGTTTAATTATTTCAATTATTGTTCAGGATAAATTATACACCGTAATTAAGAAGATCAAAAATCCGAATGTACTTCAAATATATTTTAATCGGCTTATTTTTATTATTAATAAATGTTCATAATATCGGAAGTACAAATGAAATGGCGAATGTTAAACAAATAACAGTAGGTGTTAGCGATTTCGACGAACATTCAATCGTGACGAGCAGCAAAGTGTTTCCGTATATGGTTGCGATATTGAAAAAATCCAGTTACGTGAGTGCCGGAGCTCTGATTGATGAGAACTGGGTGCTGACAGCTGCTGATGGCCTCTTCCTGTATGTATTTTTTTTCTATTACAATAATTGTTTCTATTCTAGACGGTTTTTTTGTTGTTCTTATGTCTATTTTTTAATTCTTACGATCTCACCTGATATTATGTGTGATGTGACTCAAGATGGTAACACGCTAAGCCTAGTGGAGAAACTGGTTCTCAAGTACAGCTGCCGGAACAGATCCGTAGGTGCTTAGCGAGATATTTTCAACTTGATACCTAACCAGGTGAGCGTTAGCAAACGCCCTACTACCATGCTATGGTATCATATTTTTTGCAACAAGTAAGGTCTCAAACAAGCATACGGGAAAACACCATAGGTATTACTAGCGTGTTGCCGATCTTGAACCCCCCTTGCTTAAGTAATTCTGGATACAACTGAATGGAACACAACATAAGTTTAGGATATTTTTCTTCACTCACTGAAATCTCAGGCTTATTGTTGGATTCGAACTCGCATATAGGTAGTATTCTATGTTGCGCCTAAGCGTGTTCAATATGGCGCATGTTACACCTGGTATGTGGTGGTCGCGATCCAGTGTCCAGGAAATGACAATTTTATGCCGAAGCTACCAGACGACCCATCTAATGGTTAACATGCCTCGTGGCGCAGTGATAGTAAGTGCTACTATTGAGTCGAGATGTCGCACACGACTGATTTAAGTACTGTGATCAGCATAACTGTGGGTTGGACGTCTGCGTTATAGGTTTAGCGTTGTGGTCACAATTTCACCTGATTTTAAGTGAGTGACGATGTGGCCCAAAATTATAACACGCTAACCCTAGTGGAAGACTGGCTCTCAAATGCAGCTGCCGGAACACACCCACTGGTGCTTGGCAACAGACTTACAATTTGAGGGTGGTAGCTACCCAGGCGGGCATTAGAAAAAGCCCTACCACCATGCTATGGTTTCTTCACGATTTTTCGATGTTGAGCGATGATTTTGATGTTTACGATGTGTTGGTTGAATTAAGTATTTATATATGTATGGTATATCAGCTAATACAAGTTATGCTTAATTTGGAATTAAATATTGTATAGATTAAGCAATTTTGTAATTAAATAAGCAAGGTACTTATGTTTTAAAATATTATTCGTATTTACCTTCCCATTCTTTATTTGATCTCAAATTTCAATTATAAACCATGGAAGTTCGCAAAATTGAAATTGGTAAAATAATTATTTCCACGCTCGAAAATGACCTTTTTCTTAACATTTATATAACTTTCACAACAGATTGGAGAGAATTAATTGAATTTTTTACAAGGTTATTTGCACATTAATACTTGCAATTTTACGCTGGTTTTTCTTTCCTGGCTTTGGCAATGACATCATCATAGAAACAAAAGATTAAGTAACAATTTTGGGAACAATTGATTATTCGTCTTAAATAAAAATCAAAGGCTTGTATCAAAAGTTTTTAACAAGATAGAAATAAAATACATTAATGACATACATTTTTATCAGATTACCAATTATTAAAACTAATAGAGACCAGAATCGTGTAACAGAAGTTTAGTTTATTCCAAAGCTTGATTTCTAGATAAAAAGAAGGTAACAATTTTGTCAATGATTGATTTGCCACGTATAAAAGTTAGCGGCAGACGCATGTATCAGGCAAGGCACAAAAGTAGTAAATTCTTAAATTACACACCATTTAAAAACACAAAAGATATGGTCGTTCTAATGCTTTATTTCTAAGTGACAAGAAGACGACAATTTTGTGAATAATTGATTTCTCATATATAAACCCAATGTTCGCGATAAACCAGCGCCTGCGTGGATGAAATAGCTCTGCAATTAATTTTAACACGTGTGTATATGTTTTTTATTTTTTTGTATACCGCACATTAATGTACGTTACTTTGTTCATTAAACACCTCAAGTATCAGCTGCGCTCTTATTTTATTACGATACTACTAAAAATTATAATCAGGGTCAGGATTAAGCCCGCACACCCAACCAGAAGCATGTATTAGGCAAGGTACAAAAGTTTCTTCACAAAATGTAGATATCTTTTTTAAATGTAAGTAGGCTATATTATTCCAGGACACGAGAAACTATGAAAACACTGCGTGTAAGACTAGGCAGCATCAACTACAAAAAAGGTGGTTTAGTCTTACCCGTCAAGCTGTTCCATATCCATCCATTCTTCGACGACAAAAAACCTATATTCGACATCGCTTTAATCATGTTGCCTAGGCCTGTTAGGTATACGGCCAGTATTCACGCAGTCAGGTTGCAGAAGAGACCAAAGGATATTGCGGCCACGCATTTCATTGTCACCTCCTGGTCCGATGCTATGGTAAGATCGTACTGCTTTTTATGTTCTATTGTTTTCTGTGTTTGCTTGGTCCTTAAAGTATTACTGAATTTGATTTAATGTAATCTACTTTTTACTGCTTATTTTTTCTAATGCGGTAAAATTTAGTCTTTGCTTAGATTTTAGTCATTTTTTGGTCATTACTTGTTGATGTCACACATCGAATGGCGTGGTTAGGTTTAGATGTCTTAACCTTTAACATTTTTATTTACCGTCACGAGAAGTGTAGTCACAATGACGGAATTTTTACAATATGTACAGTGATTTTGATCCAGCCCAATAGAAATGTCTTGAAGACTTTTGAATATTTTCAGACGCAGAAATCGTCGAAACCAAGTCATGTGGAATCAACAGAAGCTATTATACGCCGTCGTATGCTATCAGTGACGCACCTTCACCCGTCAGACCCTGAAGACTGTACAGCTGAACTTCAAGAGATAAACATCAATAGAACTGACGCGGTAATGTGCTTAGACCCTGTCGTAAAGGCCAGCCCTTGCACGGTAATTTCTATATATCTTTGTACTTGTAGTTTTTATCCACAATCTCAACTGATCTTTAGTTACGATGTGGCCAATACGCTAAGTACCTACGCTAAACCTATGCAAACTCGTTCTCAAGTGCAGCTACTGGACCACACCTGCAAGTGCTTGATGATGTTGTTAAACTCGAGGATGTAAGTCAGGTGGGTATTAAAATTATTCTACCAGCATGCTATGGATTTAAAATGATGGTTTCTTTCACCAAAAGCTTAAGCTTAATTCCTATATCGATCGACGTGGTAATCGAAGGTGACACTGATCCATCGTAACATTAAAACATAAATAAACTAGTCGTGCCTGCGGCTCTGCTTGCGTGGACTACAGAATGCTGTCGATCGAGCGCACTCGCGAATCGTGCTGGCTCCGCCCAGAAGTCGGAAGATGAAAAAGCTTATTGTGGGTAATCCTTCGAAGATAGAAGATATGCTGTTGCTGTCTTTTTTGTAGGTCTTTTTAAGGTCTACAATTTTGTTAATATTAGTTTTATGAGTCTCGTATGATTTACTCTGTGTAAGCCATTTAAGCGCCCTAAATGCGTCTATTTTCCGAATTGATTTAACATTACCACCACTGCTTATTTCGTATGTAACTTTATCTTACAAAATATATCCTAAAACCTGGGCAGATAATATCCAGATAACATATCCATAAAATAGAATAAAAAAAACGAATAAGTGGTGTTCGCGTGAAAGAACATAAATGGACAGACAGACAGACAGAGAGACGTGAAGTATTATAATATCTGTAGAAAATTATCGGCTGCATCATGCTAAGTATTTTGAAGAATTGTTTGACATTACTCCATCATCCACATTCCTTTCAAAGTAACGAGTCTAAGTAGTTAATTTTATACATCAGCTTCTGTCTTGGCGAGACCAAAGAACATGTCTTACTTTTTATTGTTCGACGTTTAGGCCTGGTTAAATAGACTGTGGTCACGAGTCGACTGTTGTGTTGCGGTATCTTTGAAGTTAGTGATGACAGTTTTTAATGACTTCTTTCACCTGTTCACTGTATTCACTTTATCATCCTCTGATCGTATCCGAGGTTTAAATTTATCTATGACTAGATTCCATGCCGAAGATAATTTTATTCAGTCATCTCGATTCTTCGAACTTCTCTTACTATCCTAAAATAATAGAAACTATATGTGAAAAGAACATTTAGCTTATGGGTCGTGGTAGGTGTTATGGCGTTATCACCACAACCTTACAGGATATTTGGTTCGTATGAATATTGAATATAAATAAAATACAACTTGATTCATATACGAGTATGTATTGCTCTCTATATTGTAACTCACCGTTCTTTTATTTTTATACATTCTCCTTTGTTGACAGCTGATGTCTCTTTTTACCAAAGACAAATAACCAGCCAGTCTATTACATTACGTCACATATAAAGATAAACTATTTGCTGCGGTTAGCCGCCACAAGCTCATGTAATTGGGTTTATAAGCCCGCATTAAACATATGCAAAGCGTCCATACAAAGATATCCTTCAAACGATATATGTCGAACTATATTAGCTGACTATATTCCTTTATCAAAAGTCTAGGTTTTTGTAGATTATTAACCTACAGCGAGATTCTGTTATGGATAGGAGAGAAGAAGATAATTTAGAAGAGTTAATTAAATAATCAATTATTTCAGAGGGATATCGGTGCTCCGGTTGTATTGAATGGCGTCTTATGGGGTATTATATCTTCATGGAAGCCGGTGGACTGTGCTGAGGAGGCGGCCGGTATCAGTTTCGCGACACTCGTCTCGGCTGATGATGTAGGGTCTTGGATTCATGCTACCGTGCACGGTCACCGATGGAACAGTAGAAGGATATCTCATAACTAAATTAAATTACATAATTCAAGAAGTGACTGATTTGATTTGCACACAGGACTTATTTTTTTACGAGGGAATAAATTTTATCTCTATATACATCATCACTTCGAGAAAGAGGTCAATCGTTGAATACGAATCTGCTGGGCAGCATTTAGCTGGGTCACACGTTATACACTTCTCTTCAAAGATACCACAGTGTCTCAAAATTAATCAGCATTATGTACTAAATCTGTGACCAGTATATGTTGCTTCTGACATATTCTGCTGAATCGTGTACTTTAGCTACTAGCTCTTAGTACTAGCACTCTAGCTTTAGTGAACATATCTGACGCGCTGCATAATCGAGGCAATCTTAAAAAACATCATGAATGCATTATTATACTGTATACGCAGAGCGTTGTAGGTCTTCTGCGTATACCCGACCCACAATCTGAGAAAAATTTAACTTACACTAAACGTTGGTATTTTTTTTTAATTAATAAGTATTTAATTGATTTTACTTGTGAAAATGTATGAACCTCACGTATAGAAATATGTAGAATGTATTGGAACTGTTGAATTTAATTCGTGAGTTTTAAAGGAGATTGGATAAACTCTGGGTTTTTGTTTAAGTTTTAATTAAATTGACTATCATGTCTATATCATGATTATTTGCCATAGCACAATAAGCTTTGCTTATCCCGAAATCAAATCAAATATAAATAGCTATAAGGTTATCCACCTAAAAATATAAAATAAATTATCAGACTTATTCTTTTACTTCATTCGCATCAAATGTTCTTTGATTTTTTGCTTCTCTTTGATGGAAATTCTCTAATCTTATTTTTCTATATAAGGTAATAAAATTTATTCTTTTAACCTTCGATTCTAGTCGTTTAACTCTAATCGGGTTTATGAATATATTTTTTTTGTGATAAATGGAAAGATCATATATAAGTTTTATAGCAAAACCTTTTTCGCAATATTTCAAAAGTTATTTCAAAATAAAAATTAATTTTTGGATTCAGTACCGAAGACACGCCGACAACACCCGAACAAACCCGAGCACGTGTGACGTCATAATGTTATTTTCTACTCATTGTAGCACACGGCTGATACAGTATTTTGACTCTTAATCGATGAAATTCCTTTAACATTACGATGTCACAAACCTGGCGATCAATCGTGACGCGTTCGACTGGCGTTGCAGTTGTTCATAGGCGACGGACCCATATACCATCATGTGAGCTGTCTACCTGATTGTGCCCCATGGCATAAAAAAAATCTGCGGCAGTAAATCATTCACGAATAATATAAGTATGGTTACAAATAAAATAAATACATTACAGGACGGTCGCTATTCAATAATATATATTTGTACAATGAACATTCCAGATATATTTGAATTCATAATAACACAGAATGGCATTCAGAAATACAATTGATACATTCCAATTTCAAAAATAAACGTCTATTTCAACAAACGTAAACTTATTGGCTCGAATTTATTTGCACGATAAATTTACCAGAATCGTGAACCCGTTGTAATCGGGCGCGTACAACGATTTCGACTGTGTTTATTTGTACTTTAACAATTTCGAAATTACATAGCGTCGGTACTTACTGGTCGGACTATTTCCGAATTTACATTGCATTGTACGCTCGTATTGTTAAACAGGGGTCGTGGTTAGAAATAAAATACTCCTAAACAAGTTTCAATTTAAAAAATAATAATAATACAATGGACGAATGAAATGAAATTACCTATAACAGACATTTATACGTGAAGAACAGATAATTATTCTAATTCATACTGATATTATAAAGCTCAATAGATTGTTTGCTTGTCTGAATGCGTTAGTCTCCGGGGTTTAAGGATTAGGTACATCTGAACTGACACGCACAATCCGTGATGCGTCCTGCTGATTAACGAACGAGGATATAGTGATGGCGGGGTGGTAAGGTGATTTTGCCCGACTGCGTCGCGACCACAATGCTCGTGGTGGAAAGTCAGTCATAGTGACTCGCTTTTACGTGTCGCGTTTCAGGATCAGGTCGTACATATCCTGTTATTTGTAGAGGCAGCGGCGACCGCCTCAAAATTATTTTCACATTTTATAATAATAATAATTTATGTGGATACAATTTCACACACGGCCATTTAATTCCATACTAAGCATAGCTTGTATTATGGTAATTAAACAGCTGATATACTATACATATATATTAGGTCTTTACCTATGAAATTGTGTGAAAAAAATTAAGCGATGTTTTTTCATGTATTTTTTATTTGTATCAATCGAAGTAATCACCTATGCAATCAATGCATCTTTGCCAGCGCAGTGGCAGTTTATTGATGCCCTTCTTAAAGAAATCAGCTGGACGGGAGGCAACAAATTCTTCAAAGGCATTTTGTACTGCCTCTCGGGTTTTGAATTTTTTTCCCGCCAAGGAGTTATCCAAATTCTGGAAAAAGTAGTAGTCTGTAGGGCAAGGTCTGGTGAGTAGGGTGGATGACGGAGAACTTCCAACCCCAGTTCTTGCATTTTGGAGACCGTCTGTTGTGTAGTATGAGGTCGCGCGTTGTCGTGCAGGAGCAGCGGAGACGAGCGATTGACCAATGCTGGTTGGAGATGTGCCAGCTTCTCCATCATTGTGTTCAGTTCTTCACAGTACATATCTGCAGTAATGCTCACCCCGTTTGTTAAGAAGCTGTGATGAATCACACCGGTACTAGACCACCAAACAGTGACCATCACTTTTCTAGGGGTAAGTTTTCGTTTAGGGCATTGTTTAGGTGCTAAACCAGGATCCAAACAACTTGCTGAGCGCTTGCGGTTATCAAACAGAATCCATTTTTCATCTCAGGTAACAATGCGATTCAAAATTCCATTTGTCAAGCTTTTTTACCTTGCCAATTTGACGCAAATGGACCAATATTGTTTTGACACTAACGTCGAAAGCTGCTGCTAATTCAGCCGTAGATTGTGTATCATCAGCTTCCACAATCGCCTTTAATTCATCATTGTCGACCAAAGTCTTCGGATGACCGCGAGGTTCATTTTTCAGGTCGAAATTCCCAGTACGGAAGCGAGCAAACCAATAACAGGTGGTACGTTGGTTTGTAGTGTTAGCTCCGTAAACGTCGTTGATGTTGCGTGCCGCTTGTGCCGCGTTACTGCTACGACGGTACTCATATTCCATAATTACTCGAATTTTTAACGTATCCATGATGACAAAAAAGATTTAAATGCGATGAAAATGTAACACTAATCAATAAACAAATGACTACTTCTGGAAAAAGAATTCCATGTTTTTAGAATAAAATTAATTTGAAATTAGAATTCTTAGCCAAAGAAAAAATATTTTGATTTGAAATGGCCAGTACTGCTGAACGGCAATTTCATAGGTTAAGACCTATTATATAACACCCAGACACACAACTGACAATTATGCTCATCACACAAAAGTCAGTCATGGGCGGGGATCGAACCCTCGACCTCTCGGCTCAATAGTAGGGCTTACTACAACTGCGCCACGAGGCCTGTCAAAACCTAGGTATACATATTATTGAGGAAGGTTCTAGGCAAACTTCACTCTACTACCCTAAGGAGCGGAGGAGAAACCGTGAACGTCAAGTAATCTGGCAAGCTTAAGGCAAGTTTGAAAAGTGTGAAGCGTTGAAGGCACGTTGGAGAGCGAGTAAAACCGTGGGGCACTGCTAGGTAACAATCCAGTCAACAGGATAAAGCGTGGACTAGTTAATATTTCTGTAATATTAAAGAAATATTCAAATTTCGGTCATTATTTGAAGTTTTTTTTTCTAGTATCACGGCATAGTGACGTCACCGTGCTTGATAGTAATCACAGTATAATCTAAAAACAATAGCGACCATAGAGTGCTATTGTTTTTAATAAAAAAAACTTAATTTTACCTGGACTTAAATTGACCTAATTGAATTCAGTGCAGCAATAATCATGGTCTATATGTTTTTTTTAATATCTCGTACTTTATTTCTATTGTTTGAAATGCCCACTATATTATGTAAAAGCAAAAAAAGTTGTAATATTTAGTTTTAAAAGTCGCTTGAAAACATGAAATACGCTACTTTACGATTGAAAAAATTGTGAGCGACTTCTATATACTTAACTAAAAAACAACTTAAATAATTCAGATAACTTATAATAGCAAACGTAGACCATAACTACGTGACGAGAAAAAAAATGTTGTACGTGGCTTTAACATTATTGAAATGAAACGATTTATGAAGAATTTTTATCACGTGTTAAATTAAAATATTTTCATTGGAGAAGTAAAATAAAAAAAAAAAACTTTTTTTTGGGTCACCTTATTGTACATTGCTTATTTTATAATTATCTAATACAGATATTCGAACCTATAACAGACGCCAATTACATTATCAAAAATTTAAAATCTTATTGTAATAATGACAATAAAATAAAATGATGACTAGATATTATTACTATTATGTATGTAATAGGTACATTTTCAGATCGCTCGAAAAAAAAACGTGAGCGATATCTATAAAATACGTGGCTCACGCTTGTAAAGCTCCCAGTCAGTATGAGTTTTTTCCGAAATCTTCATCAATTATCGTCATATTTCAGCCAATTCACACAAAACTTTAAAGAATTACACACCTACGCATTCCTCATGAATCACTCCAACCATTGATGAAAACCGCATGAAAATCCGTTCGATAGTTTTTGAGTTTATCACGTTCAGACAGACAGACAGACGCAGCGGGGGGACTTTGTTTTATAATATAGTAAGATTTGATACGTGAAGGCCACCTACTCGTTCGCTTGTTCTGCATGTAATTCGCATAGTCCAGGGCATAAATCATTGTCAAGAAGTCAAGGTTAAAATTTTGCTGCGGAACAATTTACTTCCTGTCGCGAATATATTTCAATTTTTATTGTATTGGAAGCATCTTTATATTTCATAATTATTAACCTGCACACGCTTTATCCTTCTGACTGGACTGTGCCCCGCGGTTTTACCCGTGTTTTTGTCCGAAGAACTCGCCACGTTTAGCCTATCATTCTCACTTCACGTACTTGCCTATAGCTTGCCAGAATACTTGACGTTCAAGGTTACTGCTCCGTTCTTAATTTATAGCATGAAGTTATATAGTCTGCACCTTCCTCAATGAATGAGGTAGGAATTGTAAAAAGAAGCTTTCAAATTTGACAGGTAGTTCCAGAATTTGGCGCGTTGAAACTAACAAACAAACAATATGTTGAGCTATAATATTTGTATAGATAATGCAGTTCGGCTATCTCCATGAGTTACGATCGTGTAATATACCAATGTTTCCTGCTATTCCACACTCGTTACAGAATAGTGTTTATTATTATTTTATGAGTTAATGTCAAGTTACGTTAAGCACCCTACTTTAGCCTAAAAAAGTAACCTAAACTACTCTGTAAAAATCTTCTAATCTAAACAACTAATGAAATTTCTATAAAAACCGGTACAGCCTTTTCGGATATTACAGACAGACACACAGACAGATAAAAAAACACATTATTAGAGCTTTAATAAAGTGAAAATAACTATATAAGCTTATAAGCTTAAGCTTTTCAACACATTTGCTTAAAAAATGCATTTAAAAAGCCTGTATACATTGTATACAACGGAATGTGCGGTAAAATTGGTACTCTCACTTAAGTACCTGTTTTACCGTATACTCCGTTGTATAGCGCCATGCGTATCCATTACGTTTTTTTTTTTATTTTCCATAAAAATAAATAAGAATTCCATCAAGGAGTTTCACATTACGAGAATAAATAAGCTGAATGGTCGAACCTCCTTGGAAGCGCTTTTAATCAATACATTTGTCTCAATTTAATACTTAGAGAAAATGAGACGAAAGATGTAGTTCTAATTTTCACGACGCAGACGTGACGTCTTTTGCAAATGCACGCCATTTTTATATTTGAAACGTCAAAGATTGTTGTGACTTTCTGACTGGTATTTATAAACAAAATATAATAAGAGTCCAAGCTAGTATACCGATATTAATATGGAATCTACTCCACAAAATCTAACGAATGAAGCGCAAATAGCAGGTAAAATTTCCAAGAGTAGTGAGTGACTTATCTGTATAATTTCTTATTAACTTTTAAAAATAATCTAATTAAAAAGGTTGTTTCATTACCTATTGTACTGTTTTCTCGCAGTGCGAAAGTTTATTTTTACAAACTCGTGACTATGGTAAGCCCTCGACATTCGTGTAATCGTTTGGAAAAACCAACTTTCAGCACTAGTACCATAATGAACGATTATTTCGGAATGGCTGACAGACATTTCAACTTTTATTTATATAGATGGTTTTTGAAAAGGAAAAATATAATATGAAAACGCTGTTTCTTATAATTTGAATCATTCCTGAACCGGGAAACACTACCGTAAGATCTGTATCACCTCAAACCGTAGGAAACTGTTGAGTTTACCCTCGTCATGAAAAGAAACGAATTTTGGGCAAGTATTTTATGCCAGTAGACATTTTCGGTACTAGTACTTACTGTGAGATCAAAAAACATAGAAAATTTATGAAGGCGCAGTATCATTTATTGTCACTTCACGTTTTACATTTTTCAATAAAATTAATATATTTTATGCAATTTTGTTTCTAAGAAGGTAAGTGCTTATACTTTATATTAAAACACCACCAAAGGTTAGGAACACATCCCAGTCATCGAGAAGACTCGGCAAGAAACTCTATTGGAACAATCGACTTTTATTTATACTATGTATATCGTTTACAATTATGTATTATCATTATTAGATGGCGTCACTTCCAGACATCACCAATGATCCACCTTATTATACCCTTTGACAATAATACTTGCTTAACATGATTATTGAACTTAATGTCTGGTGAATCAGTATTGTGCTTAAAAATGTATTGTGCAAGCTAACGATTATTTACAAAACTTTTATTTCTCTTACTAAGTATAAAAGATGATATTAATTACTATTGAAATGATTATGCCCGTCGTTTACAAGTTCAAACATATCGAAGTTTTCCGAACTTAATTGTAAGTTCCTAACGAATTTACAAGTTTTTATTTAATTTGCCTTGTTAGTATAGGTCAAATCTTGAAAGTGAATTTTAAAACAATTATCCCCAACCCCAAAATTTTGCATAAACGTTTGTTTTGGATGACAATGCAAGGTTAGCTGAGTTACGTCATTCTAAATCCAATATGGCGCACTCCCAAAGATGGCGGACCAGTGCCGTGTTAGTATGGTCAAACCTTGAAAGTGAATTTAAACAATTATCCCCAACTGATTGAGCTCAAATTTTGCATACACCTTTGGTTTGGATGACAGTGCATAAATAGCTAAGTAAGTCATTCTAAATCCAAAATGGCGGACTCCCAAAGATGGTGGACCAGTAATTTTTTTGCACCCCCAAGATATGGGTATCAAATAAAAGAGTTTGTTCTGAAGAATTTAAAAATTTGACATCACACTAAATTCAATATGGAGGACGTTTATCACTCTTTTCATTTTAGTACAATTGAAATTTTTATAAAAGGTTTTAAACATATTTTTCAATATTGAACTTTTATTTATACCGAATTTACAATACAATAAAAAAATCGTACATAATACAATTTACATTTTTAATGCTTCTTATTATTATGCATATTATTTTCACCAGTTGATGTTTTTAACTACTCGCTAAAAAGTGTAAAGAACCTGCATATTTTATCCATAAAACTATTATGTACTGCAGAGAAGATTAGAAATTAATATTTACGATTCAAGTACGGGATTCAAGTAAATCTGTCTGATCATATGAGGTCTTGTTCCTACTAGACATTATGCAAATACTTTAAAAAAGTACCTCGAAACAGTACCTATTTTAGTACGTACCCTTTAAATATTAATAAAATAAATATATGAGATTTAAATCTTTGGTTGACTTAGTGGTAGCGTGTAATTAGACCGCCTCGATCGAGGTAAGTTCAAATCCCTGCTATTAACCAGAGATTTCAGTGAAGGAAAACGCCATGTTGAAACCATAGTACTTATGTATTTATGCTGATAGGGTATTTTCTAATGCTCGCGACGTCCAAGTGACGTGTAAGTGTCTTCCAGCAGCTGCTCTTAAGAGCCAATCCATACCATCTTGGACTACATCGTGACTTATCATCAGGTGAGATTGTGAATAAACATTGTCTTGTCGACACGTCGTAAAGAAAACTAACGCTCTCGGCCTCGTTCTGACATTTGGCCAAACAGCATACCTATGTTAAAAAGGATGGCACTAGACGCCTCTTTTTTCCTTGGTGGCTTTTTCCTTCCTAAAATCTATAATAATTTTATAAGGCCTAAGACATTGTTTGTTTAAACGCACTCATCTCTAGAACAACCAATCAGATTAAAATAAATATTTTTCATTCTATAGCTTATTTATTGTGAAAGGTTATTGGCTATATAACATCACGTTTGGATTCTAAGGAGCTGAGCAGTAATCATGAACGTTAAGCAAGTTGGCAAGCTGTAGGCAAGTACGAGAAGTGAGAACGGTAGGCTACACGGGTGTACTGAAGGCGGCGTTTAAGAAAGCTGGTCGAATAAAGAAGAATGGTCAATACGGACCCGGATAAAAATATAAATTGTCTACCGAGATGAAACTATCACCAAAATGGGTCATGTATTTATTGGTTATAATCAGTTTACTTTTAAAAGCAGATGAAATAAAAATTACCGTCTTAAATAAACTTTGCTAATCGGAAGGCAAAATAAAATGTTAAAACATCACAGCTTGCCGATTTTATAAGAACATTTTCACTTACATTTTATTCACACAAAAATATGTAGGTACTAAATAAATCCGTATAAAGCGAGCGCCCATGGAAATTGAATGAAAGGTAATCCGAACTGATAAAGGGGGCACTATCACCGGACGGCATCAAAAGCCGCACAGCCCACAACCCAATTTACCATCGCCACATTACGTTTATATGGTATAATATTGTTCATTTAGCAAGATAAATCACTGATGTACTTTGAATAATGCGTATGTATGCAAAAACTGACTTATTTGTGTACTATAAAATGTTTTTGACGTGAATACGTCTATATATTTGCTATCATAGTGGAAAGCAATTCAAAAAATTTAAAAGTGTGTAACCGTCACATGCGGTTGAAGTAAAACTTAAGTGGTCACCATTATCCCGACGGCCACCATCGTCCCAACGGTCACCACCATCCCGATGGTCGCCACCATCCCGATGGTCGCCACCATCCCGATGGTCACCACCACCCCGACGGTCGAATAATATTTTAACACTGCTTTACACCCTTTATATAAATGTATTTGTATACGAAGTTCCATGATGTTGCACTTTCAATTACACTCATTTTTTCTTTAAAAATTTTTTTCTGGAATTTTTTATAAACTATTTATTGACAAATTAAAATAAAAAAAAAAAAAAAACCGGATGCCACAGAAACATATCGCCATATTGCCGTAACGGAATTCCCTTGCATTGTCGTCCAGTTACCTCCTAGTCGCGCCTAAAGAAGTTTTACTTAAAAAAACTGATGATAACAAAATCAGGGGATTAAGGGATCTATCATCTACATCCGAAATTTAATTACGCCTCTTGTAATTAAAGGATCAAAGAATTCGTTACGTAGAATGAGGACTGTGACGCATCGCTCGTGGGGTGGGGTACGTGTCGCCATTTTGAAGTCGTTTTGCCGCATTCCATAATTTTTATTCTGTATAAATTATAATTTGAAGAAGCTATGACTCTCGTTTTCACTCTCAATATTTATCGATTGCTTATAAAAAAGGTTAGTGTAGAATAATTATTCTAAATATAATTATATGGTGTTAAAGTCAAAAATTAAGAAAACTTTATACAATGTCGTTCTTTACTCTTCCAAAAGCCCAACCAAAACATTGACATCGTGTACGGATGTAAAGAGCTTCTTTATAATAATCCAGTGGTACCCATGAAATATAAATGCGATTGAGTGATGCGGTGCCGGGAACATAAAAAGCGACCGAGTGGACACGTATTCACGGAAAACACACGGTCATCCGACACATCCACACGCTGTTTTTTTTATAGTATCACGGTAAAGTACCTCCCAAATCTAATGTAATCCGAAAAGAACGACGACTGCCGAGATATCTGCTAACTATCACCGATCCCCGTTGTCATGCCAGCCTCAGATATACATTTGTAAATGCGACAGTCCAAAAGAGATTCGAGGTTACTTATTTATCACCACGTTAATGTTGGTTGTGACCCCGGCGGGTACAAATTTCTACCACCTCGCTTGATAATTGAATACACCTAAGCGTGCCATTATGGGAAGTGTAACACATGATATAATTCTTAAACAAAACGGTTCAGTGATAGGTCGATATACGTAAAGTTTTACAATGAGTCTGAGTTTTTGGTGTAGGTTTAGCGATGTGTTAAGTCGACCGGTGGAGAGTGCCACAGAGTGTAGTCTATTCCACACTTGCTCACATGTCCGTCATGCCCCTCAACATGCACAGTGGGTGACCTGACGACCAGCTTGGGCAACGCCGTGGAAGTAGCCACTTACTGTTCAAGTGGCTTTATATCAGAGGCTTAACAACGATACGAAAGAAGAAGATGAGGTCACAATCTCATCTGATCTTAATTGACGATGTGGCTCTTAGATGGTAGCACGCTAAGCCTAGTGGAAGACTGGCTCTCAGGTGCAGCTGCCGAAACACAGCTATTAGTGCTTGACGACAGATTTTCAAATTGAGGGTGGTAGCCAGGGGGGCATTAGAAAACGCCCTACCACCATGTTATAGTTTCCTCAAGATGTTTTCCTTCACCGAAAGCTCAGGCTCATTGCAGGGATTCGAACTCACGTCTATCGATGCGATGTCCGTACACGCTACCACTAAACCGTCATTGCTTGAAAACCATTTTAAGGCATTTTTTAATACTCGCGTGGCTAGCTATAACCCTCTGTCACGTGGACAATTAAATAGATATAATTTTCGAAATAAATATATTAAAAGGTAAGTGAGATATAAAAAACAGAGTACCTTTTTATAGTCTATTAATAATAGTAAAACCTTCACTAGTAAGAAATTGTCCACGTTTTGAATATATCCGTAACAGAGCTGCTAATCAAATTCCTTCGTGTGAAGCTTGTGTTTAACTAGATATCCATTCTGTTCCAATTTTTATAACTGCATCCTCAAGCCAGCATGAATGAATGCGTCCGCCAGGTTTTCCATTCGTTTCATAATTTCGAGTAAAAGGTTTCAACTCCTTCGAATACCGGTTATAATGTGAGAGGTCTCTTGCAGTGTAAGTATGACTTCAAATAACAAAGTACAATAATAAAATATAAATAAATTGTAAAAATCTTGTAAAATAATGTACGTATTCAACCACAGACGTCTGATCGGTTAGTCATATTCAATGCTGTCCGAATTCAATTATTTTTAGTATCTTCTATATTTCAAATTTAAAAGGTATTTTCAGCCAATAACACAATCTTTGTTTACGGACTACTTATTTGATATATAATAGGTCTTTACCTATGAAATTGCCGTTCTGCAGTACTGGCCATTTCAAATTAAAATAATTTTTGTTTGGCTAAGAATTCTAATTTCAAATTATTTTATTTTAAAAACATGGAATTCTTTTTCCAAAAGTAGTCATTTGTTTATTGATTAGTCTTACATTTTCAGCGCATTTCAATCTTTTTTGTCATCATAGATACGTTAAAAATTCGAGTAATTATGGAATATGAGTACCATCGTGGCAGTAACGCGGCACAAGCAGCACGCAACATCAACGACGTTTACGGAGCTAACACTACACACCAACGCACCACCTGTTATTGGTTTGCTCGCTTCCGTTCTTGGAATTTCGACCTGAAAAATGAACCTCGCAGTCGTCCGAAGATTTTGCTCGAATTAAAGGCGATTGTGGAAGCTGATGATACACAATCTACGGCTGAATTAGCAGCAGCTTTCGACGTTAGCGTCAAAACAATATTAGTCCATTTGCGTCAAATTGGCAAGGTAAAAAAGCTTGACAAATGGGTGCCCCACGAATTCAATGATCGCCAGCGCGAAGTACGCGTCGAGACGTGCGTTGCACTGCTCAACAGACACACAAATGAAGGAATTTTGAACTGCATTGTTACCTGCGATGAAAAATGGATTCTGTTTGATAACCGCAAGCGCTCAGCAAGTTGGTTGGATCCTGGTTCAGCACCTAAACAATGCCCTAAACGAAAACTTACCCCTAGAAAAGTGATGGTCACTGTTTGGTGGTCTAGCGCCGGTGTGATTCATCGCAGCTTCTTAACAAACGGGGTGAGCATTACTGCAGATGTGTGCTGTGAAGAACTGACTACAATGATGGAGAAGCTGCCACATCTCCAACCAGTATTGGTCAATCGCTCCTCTCCGCTGCTCCTGCACAACAACGCGCGACCTCATACTGCACAACAGACGGTCTCCAAGTTGCAAGAACTGGGGTTGGAAGTTCTCCGTCATCCGCCCTACTCACCAGACCTTGTGCCTACAGACTACTACTTTTTCCAGAATTTGGATAACTCCTTGGCGGGAAAAAAATTCAATACCCGAGAGGCAGTACAAAATGCCTTTGAAGAATTTGTTGCCTGCCGTCCAGCTGATTTCTTTAAGAAGGGTATCAATAAACTGCCACTGCGTTGGCAAAGATGCATTGATTGCATGGGTGATTACTTCGATTAATACAAATAAAAAAATACATGAAAAAACATCGTTTAAATTTTTTCATACAAAACGGCAATTTCATAGGTAAAGACCTATATCGTATATATATCGTAAAAGACGTTTGTATTAAAATATTAAAATATAATAAATGAACTAAAGATATGATGCCTTCGGAAAGGAGCATAAACACAATAATGAAGTAATGAAATGTGAACTAAGTTAAAATAAATATATATAATTAAAAGATGAAAATGATTGATAAAACAATCATTACACCTCAAATTATAAATCTGCCTCCAAGCACTTATAGGTGCGTACCGGTAGGTGTACTTGAAATCCAGATAACGTTATAAGAACATTTTTGCACCTTCAGTGACATAGTCACTTAGAACATTACATGTTAGTATATAGATTGCTAAATAAAAATATTAAAACATAAGTTTTGTTAAACCATTGTCTTACCAACACTTTTCATAAATATAATTTTGGCATAGTTTAATTTAGAATCGTGCATAAATTACATGTTAAATTAAAATTTTAAATGTTCTAAATATATTAAATATTTATGTTACAAGTTTTCCGTGCTATATAATAACATTATTTATGTAGCATCACGTTTAGGTCAAACAGATTTCTTTTTTTTAGCCTCTTGTATATCGTGTGAAAATAACATATTACAAATTAATTACTTCGAACTTCGTGTCAAATATACGTCTAACAGAGCAATGCACCATATATCGTTTTTAATTCAATTCATTCGTTCATCTTTCATTCATTCAGACTTCACATATGGGTTCTTTTTAATTCCTACACTTATATGATGAACATATATTATAATAGCACTGTTGTGATGTGACGTAGAATAGCCCGGTGTAACATGAATCATCCTTAGATGGTGTATAAAAAAATATGTAAATGTCACAATCACCGTAAGTCACGTCTGACGTTTATAAGGAGCGCTCATTATATAAGTATTAAGCGTCAAACATAAATCTACAAAGTTCTTTTTATTACCTGCAACTACGAGTAATAGTCCACGTCCTTTATGACATATAATTTCGTTTGCCTCTTGGTACAAGTCATAAGAGTTATATTATATTAGGTCTTTACCTATGAAATTGCCGTTTTGTATGAATAAATTTAAACGATGTTTTTTCATGTATTTTTTATTTGTATTGATCGAAGTAATCACCCATGCAATCAATGCATCTTTGCCAGCGCAGTAGCAGTTTATTGATGCCCTTCTTAAAGAAATCAGCTGGACGGGAGGCAACAAATTCTTCAAAGGCATTTTGTACTGTCTCTCGGGTATTTAATTTTTTTCCCGCCAAGGAGTTATCCAAATTCTGGAAAAAGTAGTAGTCTGTAGGCGCAAGGTCTGGATGACGGAGAACTTCCAACCCCAGTTCTTGCAACTTGGAGACCGTCTGTTGTGCAGTATGAGGTCGCGCGTTGTCGTGCAGGAGCAGCGGAGAAGAGCGATTGACCAATGCTGGTTGGAGATGTGCCAGCTTCTCCATGATTGTGTTCAGTTCTTCACAGTACACATCAGCAGTAATGCTCACCCCGTTTGTTAAGAAGTTGTGATGAATCACACCGGCGCTAGACCACCAAACAGTGACCATCACTTTTCTAGGGGTAAGTTTTCGTTTAGGGCATTGTTTAGGTGCTGAACCAGGATCCAACCAACTTGCTGATCGCTTGTGGTTATCAAACAGAATCCATTTTTCATTGCAGGTAACAATGCGGTTCAAAATTCCTTCATTTGTGTGTCTGTTGAGCAGTGCAAGGCACGTCTCGACGCGTACTTCGCGCTGGCGATCATTGAGTTCGTGGGGCACCCATTTGTTAAGCTTTTTTACCTTGCCATTATGACGCAAATGGACCAATATTGTTTTGACGCTAACGTCGAAAGTTGCTACTAATTCAGCCGTAGATTGTGTATCGTCAGCTTCCACAATCGCCTTTAATTCGTCATTGTCGACCAAAGTCTTCGGACGACCGCGAGGTTCATTTTTCAGGTCGAAATTCCCAGAACGGAAGCGAGCAAACCAATAACAGGTGGTGCGTTGGTTTGTAGTGTTAGCTCCGTAAACGTCGTTGATGTTGCGTGCCGCTTGTGCCGCGTTACTGCCACGACGGTACTCATATTCCATAATTACTCGAATTTTTAACGTATCCATGATGACAAAAAAGATTGAAATGCGATGAAAATTTAACACTAATCAATAAACAAATGACTACTTTTGGAAAAAGAATTCCATGTTTTTAAAATAAGATTAATTTGAAATTTGAATTCTTAGCCAAACAAAAACTATTATGATTTGAAATGGCCAGTACTGCAGAACGGCAATTTCATAGGTAAAGACCTTTTATTAAAACTCGGTTAACTAAAACCGTATACGTTACATGTTTTAGACGTTGATACGTCTTTGAATAGTCACACCGATGCTACTCGTATATGACGGAAGACGCAAGTTTGCTGCAAGCTACACCGATTTGGATAATTGTTTTTTATGTTATCAATAGTCCGAATAAGACTTAGAGAACAAAAAAATTGCCCGGAAAATTAAAAATCCTGGAAAAACTAAAATTCCTTTTTTCATGAACTCAGGGCTATAACTCATGGTTCAGACGGTGTTACGCGTAAATCTTTCTTGTTTTGTTCGTCACGGAAAAGTTTTTAGGCAAAGTTAAAATTGAGATAGACACTGTGGTCGGCTTATTGACTACTACTAACGACAGAAAAACGTCTGTCGGGTAAGAGAGTAAATAATATACAAAAGAAAAAGGAATTATATTGATTTTTTTCGGCTTCTCAATACGTGCACCACAAACGAGCACCACCGCAGAGAAAAATGATCCCAATTCACAACAGCAAACAAAAGAAAAGATGTCCCAGTACGACAGAGTTATAACGTCGTATTTATTTTAGCTTCTAATAAAATGTCCCTTATCCGGTTGTAGGCGATTAAAGATAGTTCTTTTATTAATTCTTAATAAATACTCAAAGTATTTATGAATTTAAAGTAAACACCAATTTTCCCCTAAAAATAATGGTTACGAGCTCATTAATAAAGACAAAAATAACATGACTCTCGAAATGAATACTATCTACTCGAAACATGGAGTATGTTTTCGTTATACACATACACATTCAAAGCTTATCGCTTCGATTACGTCATGAAACAAACAATGGTCTAAAAATATAAATGTCCACTTTTAATCGATATCGTCAAGTTAAAGCTCTTTCTAGAAATTTCGACCCTCGTTTTATTTTGTTGTACCTTTAAGCGAGGCGTGTTCCGAGCCAGGACAGTTCTGTTTTAGACAATGTAGTGGACACAACAAACGATAAGAGGTAGAAATCTGGAAGAGGTCCATACAGCAGTTTGAATGAGATTCTGAAAGTACGACCACATTGTAGCAAACATTTGAATAGTGAGTTTGTTTAAATTTTATTCCACTGAGTACGAATAAATTACTTTCGTAAAATCGAATGGCATTTTCACTACCCACGGATATAACAATACTTTTCGTAATAAGGCGTGAATAGGTTTACAAGTCGACTTGTATATAAAATTTCATAATTATTTAAAATAGGCATCTATATAGGTTACCTGATTTATGTGGTTAATAAATGAGAAAGTAAATACTTATTCATTTGTGCTTACTTATTTATTTATTCGTGTTACTTATTTACTTGATTATTTAGGTTTACTTATTTATGGTACACCGCACTTGTGAATTAAGTTAAAGGTTTACCAATAAAATGTAGCATTATAAACGGCCGCCCTAAAAAATATGCATTTTCGAGTTGGCAACTTATTCATGCTTTGTACGGAATTATAAATTAATAGATTGCAACGTTATTTACCTTTATAAGGAAATTTCAGACAGAGCACTGCCCTATTAATTTCAAAGGCAAATCCCAGAGAGAGAACTTTGTATTTGAATGTTCGTAGAGCGGATTACGAAAATGGAAGACCAAAGATAAATATGTAAATTTCGATTCTGAATAAATATCACATTTTTAATCAATTTATTATTGTTACGATATGATTAAAAAATTAAAAACCTCTTTTTTCAAATATATGGAATCGGCTCGAATGTACTTGAAAGATCGAGTATCAATTCGTAGGTACTAAAAACACAATAGTTAAGCCACACTTTCAAAGCTAATCGCTTCGATTGCTTAATCCAACAATAGTCTAATAAATAGAACACTTTCCCTTCTCAACAATGACGTATATTTCGGAGCATTTCTAGTGATTTCGACACTCCTTTTATTTTAATATATAAGCGAGTCGTGTTCCAGTGTGCTTACGGCTAATAGTGTAGTAAGTTAGAGAAAAAAAAGAAGATCCAGGACAGTTCTGGCCAATTAAGACGAAACAACAGGCGATAAAAAGAGGTATCTACGAGGGAAACATAGAAAGAGATACTGCTAGTAATACCACAGTATAGTGAGTTTATTTGAATTTTGTTTCACTGAATATGAATAAATTATTTGCGCGAAATGTAATGGCATTTTCTAAACTAGAATATCTTATTCTATTTCAAGTATTTATCATATCATCATTCATTCATTCATAGGATCATTATGTGAATGACAGTGATGTCTAGAAGTGACTCCCTCTCTGTGCACCCATTAAATTATGAATATGATTATTGGCAGTAAATATTGTTTGTAAAGTTGGAAATAAAAAAAAAAATTATAAGCTCGATCGAGTCTCTTGCCGGTTCTTCTCGACGACTAGGATGTTTTCTGAACTGGTGGTAGTGTTTGACGTTCATAAGTGTCTTATTGGGGCCTAAATTGAATAAAGAATTATTTGTATTTTTTTTACGGCTGCGATTTGCGTAACTTTAACTACATTAAAACGTTAATAAAAATTCAAAGAAAAAATTAAAATTACAGATGCATTTGGAATTTAAATAACGATAACGAAATAACGATTATCCAGACAAAAGTTAAACGAATGCCGCCTAACGAAATACAGAAACGTAACCTTTTGTTAAAAGCATTTTCTAAAACGCATTTCCCTTGAGAATTTTCCTCCTACTTGAAACGATAAATTCCTATAAAAATTATGAAAAAGGAATATTTTTTGTGGCGACTTTTCCTTGCGCTTTTCTTTTTTCACAACAATCGTGTTCCCCGAAATAGGGATGTTTGCGTAAACATGTTTGTCGATTGACTTGGAACGTTTCGTGATTAATAATTGATCAATTTTAATCACACGGTTCTTAGATATATATATATTTTTAAATGGAAATATTTATTGCTGTACATGTTTGCAGGGTGTTAGAGAAAAACAACTACAAATTCAGATGGCACTAGCGGTAATAAGTCTCGGTGGTCGAGTATTCTAAACCGGCGGAATATCGATTCGATTCGATACCAACGAATTTTTTTGGGAACTTGCGTTCTTTTATTAATTCTAATCGGTAACACTATCGGTTGACGGTGATGGAAACATCGTGAGGAAACCGGAATGCTTGAAAATGTTCTTGTAGTAGGTACCACTTTATGTGGAAAAAATATATAACTGTGGATTTCAGAAATCCTTATTGGGAGTAAAGTTAACAGGTAAATTAAAATAAGAGACTCCCGACACAAGTAACATATTCATTGTGACTATTCCAATGAGCAATGAGGTATCGTGCAGATTACAGATGATGCTACAGTATAAGGTGAAGGTTACCATGTTCTTCAGATATAATTTAAATAGCAGAACACCAAATTTCGACTCGATCAGACCTGAGTAAGATGCTCACATCCATTTATGAACTAGAAAACAACTGATAATCTTTAAACGACTGAACGGATTTTCTTGAATCATAGCTAAGAATACTACCGCTGAAGTCACTTTTCAAACAAAATCAAAACAACATCATAATCGGTTTACAGATACACATGTTTAACTTTCTCCTCTCCATAAACCTCTGTTTGCGTCGGGAAAGAAAGACGTGTGCGTCTCGGGACGCCCGACAGAAGTGATAACTTAAACTAATCTAAGTTGAACTATTTAATATTGAAATTGAGAAAATTTAGAAAGCTTAGGTTATTACTTAAATTTTGGATTTCTTAATATGATAATGTAAGGAAAGGTTATTTATCAATAAAATCTTTTATTTCTTATAAAATATATTTATATATATATGGTAATATATTTTAGCGCTATTGAAATGGAATTCATTCATTCATTGCAGATGTTTATCAGCATCTATATATATATGTATATATATTGGACATGACCGTGTTTGTGTTGATTGTATATTTCGTTGCGACTGTTGTTGCGTCTGTTGCTGATGTTGTTAAACACCTGCGATGATTTCCATTTGAATAGCGCTAAAATAATGATTTGTAAATAGATATTAAACGTTTAAATACGTAAAAGAGAGAGAGAAAGTTGCTTGCTGGTTACATTTGATAATAATCATAAAAACTAGATATATATACGTGCGTCCATAGAGCCGTTGCGTGTTTTTGTTTTGAAAGTAAATTTAAAGATTTAATGCCGTTTCGAATATATATTGTTTACAATATAATCGTATTATATTATATTATTAAACCTAACTTTCGTTAGGAGATACCGTAATGTTTCGAGGATAATCTTCTGCCCATTTCATGATATTTTTTTATAATCACTTTTCAAACAGTAATAGTTTTAGGTTATATGCTCACTGTCAACAGTATATGTCTATCGCACACTAAACACTGAGTAGAGAGAGGGGGAAGCGTCTGTCCGAAATACGACTAGCGCTGTGGATTAGAGTGGGAGAGGAAGAGCCTGCCTACCGCTGCCGTATGCGTGAGGGAAAGGGAAGCCAGATAGACTGGCGCCGTTATGCGTTACGTTATGAAGCGGTTTACCCTCCCATAAGAAGTTTTCACTTCAAAAAGTTGTCATAAGTCCATCGACGTGTTTAGAAAACAGGTGGCGTGGGAATTTCGTATTTCGACTTTACAGTTGTTTGGAGTGCACTTAATGTATATTGTTTACAATATAATCGTATTATATTATATTATTAAACCTAACTTTCGTTAGGAGATACCGTAATGTTTCGAGGATAATCTTCTGCCCATTTCATGATATTTTTTTATAATCACTTTTCAAACAGTAATAGTTTTAGGTTATATGCTCACTGTCAACAGTATATGTCTATCGCACACTAAACACTGAGTAGAGAGAGGGGGAAGCGTCTGTCCGAAATACGACTAGCGCTGTGGATTAGAGTGGGAGAGGAAGAGCCTGCCTACCGCTGCCGTATGCGTGAGGGAAAGGGAAGCCAGATAGACTGGCGCCGTTATGCGTTACGTTATGAAGCGGTTTACCCTCCCATAAGAAGTTTTCACTTCAAAAAGTTGTCATAAGTCCATCGACGTGTTTAGAAAACAGGTGGCGTGGGAATTTCGTATTTCGACTTTACAGTTGTTTGGAGTGCACTTGATAAGAGTTTCATGGAGATTGTTTTTGTCATCAAATTGCGTTGCGACTTTTTGTTATCTTTGGGCGAGTCGGCGATGTCTCCAAGTGGATTTTACCTACGAAAGAATTTGTTATAAATCTAATATATTTGTCATTTTAATGATTTATGTTTATAATTGTTTCAGATGTTGTATCCATTTTTTTTATTATTTGGTAGGTTATCTTTTGTCAGAATCTCACTGATATTAAGTAACGATATGGCCAAAGAGGGTAACATGTCAAACCTAAAAAGACTGGTTCTCAAGTGCAGCTGCTAGAATAAATCTAGGTGCTTGGCGATAGATTTTCATCTTGAGGGTGATAGCTAGCCAGCGAGCATTAGACTTACCAACAAGCTATGGGTTATAGTTAAATCATGATGTTATCCTTCACCGAAAGCCCAAGCTCATTGGAAGTATTCAGACTAACGTCAATCAACTTGGTGTCCGTACACGCTAACACTGAACCATAACATTATAAATATGAAAGGTTGGATGTGTGTTGCTCAAATCACGTACGAACGGCTGAACGGATTACGATAAAAGGTACACAGATAGTTTATAACGTGGATCAATACAAATAATACATTTTACATCGATAAATAACATAGCTTAACGACTGTTATTAATTTATATTTAAGGTTAGTTTGCCTCCGTTAGTAGACATATCTTTGTTTTTTTTTTACCTTAATATCAGCCCTCTAAGTTACATATTAAGTAATTTTACTTATGTTAATATGAATAATGATATATAGACATTATATACTATTAATGGAAACTATATATTTCTGCTTCAGAAAGATATCAAAGATATAATATTGTAACATTTCCTATCAATAAGGGGTCGTGATGGTCAGAAGGTTTAGATCGAACGGGTGACCTCTAGTTGTTGCAAGTCTAATCTTTTGACTGCTCAATCCTCCGCTATTCTCATTTTTTATACAACTAAGATGGCAAGTAAACTTACAGCCTCCCTGATTGTAAGCGGATACCGTGGCCTATTGACGTTTGGAACACCATAAGTACCACTAGCTCGTTGCTACCCCTGAAACCCTCTACTCCAAAGAGCTCTACAGGAACACTACACAAGGCTATTGCGATCTACTGCGATCTTCTGTAGGGCGGAGGTATTTCACCAGTCGGGCTGCCCCAAGTAGAAAGAAATTTCCAAAGCGACACACTGAATTACTTAAGTAAAATTTTATAATGTTAATCTGTTTATGTAGTTTCTCATTTAACGTGTTTACTAGATGTTTTTAAACGCTATATTATGCCAAAAAGAAATATGTATGGGGTGTTAAGGGAAAAATATAAGCGAACGTCTTCGGAAACGTTGATTTGTTCTGTCAAAACAAATATGAAATACGCTCCAAAAATTACAGACAATTTCAGGGGACAAGACGAGACGCGAACCGTGAATCCTGTTAATTACCGTGACAATAATACGTTTATATTATTTATTGTATCTATGTTTATAAATATGTATAGTTCATGTAACTTTTTTAACGAATTTCCTGTTAGTTATCCTATATGATCACGAATATACCATTAATTTTTTTTGTCTGTTTGTATGACCGATTTCTATGAACATGAAGGTTACGTCATTGGGCAATTGCTTGACCGTAAGAATTATCAATACAACTTTTAGAAAACGTAAAAAAAAGAATTTCATAAAATAAAATTTTCATCAATTCTCAACCGTTTCTGATAAAATTTTTGTAGACGGGAAGCATACGTTCTTCCATAATTGATAGGCTATGCTATAAGAATCGTCAATAATATATTTAGGAATAAGAAAAAAAAATAGATCTCTATCAATCTTTATGAAATTTTGTACACAGTTAGTATATTTCATTTGTCAATTGATAGACTATATAAATTGTCATTAATATGAGAGTAAAATAAAATTATGAGATGAAAATATTTACTGCGTAACAAACGTGTGCGTAGTCGCGGGGCATCGCTAGTAAAAAACATAAGTAACCTACATTATAATAAACCAAGGAATTAATATTATCTTCCACTGCAATACAATTGTAGCTCTTTGATATCCAGTCGTTGTCCAAGTTAATCCCTATTGTAATATCTTTTTCCTGGTACTTAATGTTTTTTTTTAAATTAAAAGCAAATAAATAAATCTAATCAATTAAGGGAGCCGAACTTTCGGTGAAGGGAAACATCGTGAGTAAACCATAGCTGGTAGGGCTTTTTCCAATACCCGCCTGGCTAGCTACCACCCTCAAGTTGAAAATCTGTCGCCAAGCACCAATAGGTGTGTTCCGGCAGCTGCACTTGAGAGCCAGACTTTCACTAGGTTTAGCGTGTTATCATCTTGGGCCACATCGTTACTTAATATCAGGTGAGATATTGGCCACAACGCCAAACATATAACGATAAAAAAATGTATAAGAAGTATTTCATTTGAAAAAAAACTCCAGCTTTTATATGATTCCAATGTTACGCTTAGTTACACGATGTAAATATGTAAAGACCGTCTATTTCGAAGTACACAAGGTAAATAAACCACGAAAACCTTAGGTTACTTTCTTATTAGATCAAACAGACCTCCGTAAATATATTTAATACGGTAACCTCTTTAAAATTAATGAAGCGATAATGTTTTTTGATATATCACAACTACTCAGCAGTTTCGGTGAGGTCAAAGTCAGGATTTGGAGTTTGTTAAGAATTTTTTCGGCAACGGTGCATTTTTTCGGTTTTTTCGGCACGAGTGGTTATTAGTTGGCATAAGTAGGGGATGAAAATGATTGGTAATCGCAATTATGCAATCAAATCTATTTTGGAACGTGTACGTTCCGTTTTATGCATACTTTGACTGCTCTGATGGTTAGCATCTGCTCCAGTCGAAAGCTCAATGTTGAGCGAAGTGATGCTCCCGCTCCTTCTCGCGACAGATAAGTATCAACCATTCGCGGTCTTTGAAGCAGTGAACTCTCTCTGCGATCTTGGTGTCTAGTTGTTTGGACATTTGGTCTGACCACCTTATCGGATGGTTTAGTGGTAGTGTATTCGGATACTGCGTCGATCGATGTAGTTTTGAAACTACTTATGTGTATTTAGTTATTACTTACTAGTTATGTGCTTGTTTCAGTGAAAGAAAACATCGTTTTAAAGCCATAGCATGGTGGTGGGACTTTCTCTGATGGTCGTTTCGATAGTAATAAAGCTCAAGTTGAAAATGTGTGACCAAGCTCCTATATATGTGTGTTCTGACAAGTGCATTTGAGAGTCATAGGCTTAGCGTGTCACCATCTTGGGTCACGTCGTCACTTAACATCAGATGAGACTGTGATACAAGGATCGGCTTTCTCTACTAACACGTCATATTTAGTCAAATACTATTTATTATATGTCGTATAATCGTGACGATGTCATTATCCGTTCTAACGACTTAGTAATCGTACTATTGACTTTACTATTGACCCGTACTATTGACTTGACAAGATAGCAACATGCATGCTCTGTGACCGCATGTATCTTACAAGTATGCGACGACCGGCTAGAAAAATTCCTCGTTCGAGTCGCTCAAACTCGACTTAAATAAACAAAGTTCCGGAGTGACGTCACGCCGTGTATTATAGTTGTGGTAAACCAACAAAGTATATAATATGTATAAAAAACATACAAACCAAGTAATTTTATTTATTGTAAATAATAACTCAGTCGTTAAAAAACATTTCTTGGTAATCTCGAAAAGTATAAAATTATCTAAGCACTACAGATTTAAGAAAAAGGCAGATGGAGCCTGACAGAACACAAAAAGGCCCCTAACAATTTTGTGCTAACATTTAATTGTGTCAATTTTGAAAGGAAACGTCATGCAATATCAGCACACGTATGTTTCATATTATATAAAAAATATGCCATCTTGTGTGTAATTACACAGTCCGTGTTTTTTGTCACCGATTACAGAACTGCAACAGTGTTGCTAGGTTACAATGAAATATTTTCCTGGGAGTTATAATTAAATATTATATGTGTGTAGCGTTGGAATATTATTTTATTTATAACCTATTCTGAAACTAAAGGTGGGTAGGTATTTGTCTCGTAATAGTTTGTTTGTTTGACAACGACCTACAAACACTGAAAGAGATAGCGTTCTGATTCCAAAGTAAAAATTATAGAGAACCGCGAACAATTTAGTGTCAAAAATCTAAAATCTAAGATGGCCGCCATAAATTTCGAATGCTTACGACATCGGAACCATTAGGCATAGGAATGGTAAAGTAAATACAAAAGTAAATGAATAAAAGGAATCAAGAAATATTCATTGATAAGGAAAAAAGTCGAAATAGCAGATATAAGAAGCAATTATGTCTCAGTGGTAGCGTGTACGACTTCACGGCGATTGACGTGGGTTCGAATCCCTACAATGAGCCTGAGCTTTCGGAGAAGGAAAATAGCGCGAGGAAACATTATTTATCTAAATCGTTAAAATTGTTTTCGAGAAACCAAGTTAATCTTTACTTCTACTAAAAGAGGTTAAACTTGTATGACTATAGTTGGTTCCAGAACTACTGATACGATTCTGACAATTATTTTAGTAATACGTAGCTGGTACACTATTTCTGAATGCTATATGCTATATTGGAATTTTAAACAAGTCTACTGGATTACGTAGGTATGAAAATTATAACTGTTTGTAATAAAATTGTATAGCAGTGAAATTATTTATTTTTATAACGGGTGATAAATGAAATCATACTATATTTTAAGAACACTACACAGCATCTCCGCATTCATTTTGGTTATGATGATTATTTTATTATCACCAAATAATAGATGTGTAATATGATAATATTATGTGATGTGATAATAAACATTCACAGCAGAATCGATACAACAAACACTATCAACATCCTAACCAAAAACTTCTTCAATATTTCTCTGTTTCTTATCACATGCCAAACCTGACCTAACCCAGCCACATTTTCCGTAAATTGATCTATGTCTAATCTACTAATCTACGTTTTTATCATCATCCTTTGCAGACTATTTAAATTAATTTAATATCTACATTATTGTGATGGTCGTAAACTAAATACGTCGACATCAACGTGATCATTTAAATTTATATTTACCCGAGATTTTAATATATTTAGGTAAAATTAAAAAGCGTATCTAACACAATTTTATTATTTACGAAATATAAATAACAAGTTGTGCCCTACGGCTTCACCCGTGTTAAATTTATTTGACCAATTCTAGCACGCGCCGGCAATGCACCCCTGTTGTATATCGTTATTATCACTTCTCGTACTTGACTGCAACTTTCCAGATTGAATGACGTTTATGGGTATTGCTCAGCTCCTTATAGTCATAGGATGAAATTATATAGCCTATATGTAACCTTATTCAATAAAAAGGATGGTTGCGCCGCTTTCATATCGTTTTGAATTTACCGCGATATTGTGGTCAGTTCGCGAGTCATTCCACCCACGCTTTTCCCCTTCCTTGGCACATACATGCAGGACAAACGAATTCGCCGCCGCGCCGCTGCTGAGTCAACGGTTTTCGCTCGTCTGTATCGGTAACAAGAATCACTCGCTGTGGACAGTACGTGCCGCCATTTTCTTGTCGTATATAATTGTTTGTGTTGAATTTAAATATAGATTAGTGCCTGTTGGTGTTAACAGAGTGTCGACAGAGAACATTTTGTGTCTACGTCGAAGCCGGCTAGCCAGGTGAAACTGCAGACGTCACAAGGTATGTGCCGAATTCCCTTTTTCCAAATATAATGTCCATAGCTCTTCACACCGATCCGGAAACATATTCGTCTCGCTGATCACAATATTTTAGTAGAAAACGCATCCGCAAATATACAGTCCACTCAATATAGGAAATAGTTCACCGTCATCGCAACCGCGTCACCAAACGCTATAAAATCCAAACAAAATATATTAGTAGAGATTTAAATTCTCTATATAAGTATTTACGTTTAAAATTTCTTTCACAAACACGAATTTTTTTTCCTTCACACGATATTCGTGAAAGTATAAAAATGACACTACAATCATTCTACGTTGATTCAATTTGACAAATCCATCCCTTCGATCCATTTCAATGTCACTTCTGGGAAATTAAATCAGTTTTATTCAGTTACAAGGTAAGACTACTTCGGGTGATTCTTATGCCTTGGCCACATTAGAGGGCGAATATTCGTGTCGGGTTGTCACGACGAAGTTCATTCATTCCGCTACATTCAACAATCTCATTAAGTGGAAAGATGTTAAACGATTCACCCGTGCAACCATGGCAGGAAATAAAGATGACTGGATCACTTAAATACTGTTCCAATTTATACAAAATTATTGTATTAAAAAAAACTACCACTCCAACTGACAGCGGTCTAAGCCTACATACTCTGGTTATTTTTCGTCACTGCTTATTTCGTATGTTACTTTATCTTGCAAAATATATCCTATAACCTGGATAGATAATATAGCTGTGAATAAAATAAAAACATGTAAATCGGATTTGTTTTTCGCGTGAAAAGAGCATAAAATTGAATCAATGATGGCTCAGTGGTGATGTGTACGACTTCGCGTCGATTGATGTGAGTTCGAATGCCTGCAATGAGCCTGAGCTTTCGGTGAAGGAAAACATAGTGAGGAAACCATAGCATGGTGGTAGGGATTTTTCTAATGCCCGCTTGGCTAGCTAACACCCTCAAGTTGAAAATCTGTCGCCAAGCTCTAATAGGTGTGTTCCGGCAGCTGCACTTCAGAGCCAGTCTTCTCCTAGGTTTAGCGTTTTATCATCTTGGGCCACATCTTCACTTAACATCAGGTGAGATTGTGGCCACTACGCCAAAATCAATAACGATAAAAAAAACGGACAGATAAACAAACAAAGCAAAAAAAAAACAAAGTCAAAGTTCAAGTCAAGTTCAAAGTCTGTTCAAAGTGACGCAGGTGTAGCCACGCAAGCGAATATTGTCGTGACAAAACACTATGATGCACGCCAGTTTACCGACAGTGCCTCGATAAGCATTTGTCAACGACCAATTACTACGCGATGCAACGATCTCCCCGGCCACACTTATCGCGATAACGCGAATATTCGCCATAGCCCGCTAATGTAGCCCCACCGCAAGGCAACAAAGAACTTATCTTACGACAACCTGATAATAATATTTGCCCGCTAATGTAGCCCTAGCATTAGATAGTTCTTTTACTGATGTTACAGAACGCTGTTCATTTTGAAAGGATATCGAAATTACGCTTGCAAAATTCGCTATGCGACAATCTTGCCTTTCAGGAGAGAGTTAAATGTCTTTTTTTTTCTTTTGACAATAAAATTAGTACCCACTGCTAACTTTATCTTATTTCAAAATTACTTTACAGAGCAAAATATGTCAGTTAACTTTTCTCAAAAGTAATATTTTCACATTGCGCATTTTTTAGGCACATCGACTCATCAATATTTCAACCGAAAGACATCCAATGCTGGATATACCTGGCCTACCTTAAACATCACCATAACGACCGGTCATGCGTTGCTTGCATGCAGCGGCTCCCTGCAACTTTTATCGGTCATCGATCCCCCTAGTTACCACCAGTTTAGGTACTGCTTTGGTCTAGGTCAGGATTTCTCAAAGTTTTGGCTGCACGAACCCCTGTTAAAGTTTCCAGGTGACAGCGAACCCCTTAACTAACTAATCAAATCCTCCCCCCCTCCCCCACCCCAAGAAATAATAAAATTGACTGTTGAAGAAAATAAGGTTTTTATAACAAATACAGTGCCAAAGAAATATCTTTTTAAAATATGTTTCTTGACGCAAATTACTCTATTTTAGGAGTCATTTTGAAAAATTTTAACATTAATTCTTACTCGATATCAAGTCTCGTCAGCCAGAATCCCCTACCGTCGAATGGCGAACCTCTAGGAGTTCGCGTACCCCACTTTGAGAAACCCAGGTCTAGGTAAATGAATAGTCGAAAGTCTGGTAGCTTGTGTGTATTTAATAACTGCTCTATGTGGCGGATAGCGAACAAATGCCGGTTCCTTTTCATTCGAATGACTACACTGTTAGCCGTAAGAGCCCTGAAGCTTCAGAATGCTTTTATCGTCTCACCGGGCTTGGAGCGAGCGCTTAAGGCATTCAGCCGCGAAAATTCCGGTTGCAGCCGCGTAACAAATTTTATATTGTTTTATCTATGTATAAATATACAGTTGTCCGAAGAAAAAAAAAACTTAGCCATCAGCTTTTAAAATAATAGACAATAAGAAATCGGACATTGGGGGCGAGTGCTGAAGGCACTCAGCCGCGAAAGCAAGGCTACAAGTTCCAAGAATACCAAAGTGGCCGAACCTCGGCTTGGAGCGTTGCCGCGTATGCAATAAAGTCGCGATCTGACTAATTCCCTATCCGTAATTCATACTATACATATATACATATACTATACATATATACATGTTTCATCCCCCTGGGAGGAGGGAAAAAATTTAGTAATCTGTCTGTTTTGTTATAAACTAACTAGCAAAAAAAAGAAAGAAAAAATTCATTCAATAATGACTCAGATAAGATTCACCAAGACTCCGACAATTTCTGTTTGATTTCAAACATTCTATCTGTCAATATTGCTGTTTAAAATTAAATTACATTTATTCTTAAGAACAACAAGCGGCAAACAGTTTTTACCTTCGAAGCATTCTCCGCTGCTCTGTGAACGTTCCAACATTTATGATACATTCTTTAAAAGTTATACTTTTATTGGACATCTATTACTGAAATTAGAACCGTCTAAAAAGGGATCTCCAAGGGTCTGCGGACCTAGGGTTGCCAACATAATACGAACCTGTAAATATTACGCTATAGGGCACAAACTTCTTTCAGACAGGAGATACGTGTTAAATCAGAACGCTAACCTACGTATTGATAACTAGCTGAACCCCGCGGTTTTACTCGTGTTAAATTTATTCGATGATGGCAATGCACCTGTGTAGATTATCGTTGTTCCCGTAGTTGCCTAGAGGTTTCCAGATTTCTTAACGTTTATGTTCAGCTTAACTAACTTTACCAAAAACACGTGCTTATGTGGTCTTAAGCGATCAAAAGTGGTCGAGATATGCTGGAAGATTTGTGTCGCCCTGGTAGGCCATCAACATTTTCAACCGAAGTTAACATCGCAAAAGTGAAGGAAATAGTTATTAAAAATCCTCATTCAAGTTTGAGAGAGATAGCCGCTGAACTTTCTATGTCTCACGAATCGATCCGTATCATTTTAAATAATCACTTGGGTATGAAACATGTTGCCGCTAGGCTAGTCCCAAAAGACTTGAGACCTGATATAAAAGTCTTCCACTAGGTTTGCGTGTTACCATCTTGGGCCACATCGTCACTTAAAATCAGGTGAGAAAACCTAAAACGATAAAAAAAAATCGCTGAGGGCATGCTAGAACGAATCAATTCCAACCCAACATTCATGAAACGCATTGTTACTGGTGACGAGACGTGGGTTTACGAGTTTGACATGCAAACTAGTCAACAAGCTTCGGAGTGGCGCCTTTCAACTGAACCGAAACCGAAAAAACCACGCCAAAGTCGATCAAAAGCCAAAGTCATGTAGACTGTTTTCTTTGACAGTCGCGGTGTTGTACTTACCGGAAGGTCAAACGGTAAATAAAGTATATAATTTGAGCGTTGTGCGGTGTCTAAGAGAGCAAATTCGACGAAAAAGGCCAGTTTTGTGGAAAGAAAATTCTTGGAATTTGCACCACGATAGTGCGGTTTCGCACAAGCACATCATTGTGAACGAATTTTTGACTAAAAATTCAACAAATAACGTCGATTAACTTATTCACCAGATATGGCTCCAGCTGACTTATTTTTTTTTTCCTAAACTCAAATTACCACTTTGTGGCACTCGTTTTCATTTGGTAGAAGACATAAAGGAGAATTCGCGACGAGAACTAAACTCAATTCCGCAAAAAGCTTTAAAAAATGTTTTGATGATTGGATTATTCGTTGGCGTAAATGTATCGTTTCTGAACGAGCATACTTGAAGGCGATAAAATAAATTTGGATGAATAACTAACATTTTGTGTATTATTGATCTTTTCCCGGAACTTTTTTCACAGAGTAGTAGATAGGAAATATTTGTAGAGATGTGAACGGTACAACGATCCCAGTGAAAATTTCCCATGCGTTCGCTATTGATCGTATTTATAGCAAATTATAGTATATAGTACTAGTAGTAATAGTAGTTTATAGTATTTATTTTGTTTTCAGCAATAATGGCTCAGTGGTAGCGTGTATGACTTTGCGTCGATTGACTTGAGTTCGAATCCCTGCAATGAGCCTGAGCTTTCCGTGAAGGAAGACATCGTGAGGAAACTATAGCATGGCGGTAGAGCTTTTTCTAAATCCCTGTCTGGCTAGCTACTACCCTCAAGTTGAAAATCTGTCGCCAAGCACCAATAGGTGTTTTCCGGCAGCTGCACTAGTCAGTCGGTCTTCCACTACGTTTAGCGTGTTATCATTTTGGGCCACATCTGCACTTAACATCAGGTGAGATTGTGGATACAACGCCAAACCTACAACGATAAAAAAATACCTATTGATTTTCACCGATAAAGCTGGGGGTATACGAATAAAATCAATTGACGTTAATTGCGTTATTTTTAGGCCGTCGATGTAGCCTTTCCGCCGAGAATTAGATTTTCACTAAAAAAGGTAACAAATGACAACCCTATGTGAATTCCAGTTTATAAAACGCTGAGTTAAAATATTGTCCAATAGTAATTGAATAGAACTGTAATAAGATAAAGTCGGACATCGGTCCCTATACTTTATATGATTGTGAGCCCACTCTAATGTAATCAAATAGAAAATACATGGACCGCGCATAATATGGTAAGACATTTACTTAACCCTGTAAAAACTGAAATATTGTTCCTACAAACTTTGCAATGTAAAAATTTGTATTTTGTGGGAAAGTTTAAAAACTTTTCTTTATATAACTAAGATGGAAAACAGACGTACGGCCTACCGATGGTAAACAGTTACCGTAAGCCTTAACACTTGTAACATCAGAGGTATCACTAGCCCGTTGCCGACCTTGAATCCCCCTATCACCAAGGAGCTCTGGAAACCCTAATCACAGCTAGAACCCTACACAAGCTTATTTGGCTGCCATCTTCTGTAGTTTGGAGATCTTTCACATTATATTGAGTTGCCAAAAGTAGAGAGAATTTTCCAAAAAAAAAAAAATTCTCTGTACCCTAGATCTCGTTAAAAGTAATTATGCAGTAAAATAATTAAATTTACAGTTGCTCTGTATTATGTGTTCTTCTTAATTTGAAAACGAGCCATGTAACAAGTATGTAATGAGTAGGTACAGCTCTATTTTGGACAAAACAAGGGGATTAAATAATACATTGAAACCCTAAGCTCTCTTACCAAAAAAAGTACTTTATACTACTAAAAAAAGTAAATAATAGTCCAATCTTAACAAGTAAATTATTGCTCATCAAACGTTGTGTCGAGGTTAGTCTAAGTTTGACTTATGACGTGTATTTTTTTTATAGTTTAAGGTTTTGGCTTAATGACCACAATCTCACCTGATGTTAAGTGACGATGTGGCCCAAGATGATACACGCTAAACCTAGTGGAAGACTGGCTCTTAAGTGCAGCTGCCGGAACACACCTATTGGTGCTTGGCGACAGATTTTCAACTTGAAGGTGGTAGCTAGCCAGGCGGGCATTAGAAAAAGCCCTACCACCATGCAAACAATATAAGAATAAATAAGTGATACGAAACAGTGCGAGACTGCCGCGGCAGCGGTCAGCGAGCGCCAGATACTAATGATATTAAAATTTTGATAGTTATTTACAAATTTTGGTGGTCATTTACTATTTTTGAGATAAAAATGATTAGTTTGAAGTCATTTCCTTTAATAGGATATGGGGTTTTAATTTTGGTGATTATTTACTATTTTTTGTTGTAAAAAGTACTCTATTGAGGTATTTTTTTAATATATCTTGTAATCAGATAAGCACAAAACAAATAGCGACAAAAGGACTAAAAATACAGAATAGTGTAAAGTGGAAACAGCTGAAACTATAAGTACGAGCACAGAAGTCTTTCTTTGAAGTAACGATCTATTTTTCTTTATTTTGTACGAATATATCTTTTTACTGCAAACAAACGGCATTTTGGTTACCCACTGATGTAATAATCTGATATAATTTGAGTCATGTGTACACGGAGTCTAGGTATAAGAAATGGTTGGGCCTTGTAAATATATCTGATAGTTTTCTACGCCAAATATTAAAATTTTTGACCGAATGCGGTCTGTTTCTCACGCCTCGTGTGCCGAGATTACACACTTCAGAACATAACCACTTTTATTTTATTATTTTTCTCTATGACATACTTTAGTTACTGTCTTCGCTATTGTTATCAACATAATATTGTCTTCGCTGTCGTTCTATAAATTATATTTTATCGCTTTATAATGACACATTTTTTTTCTATTCACTGTTGTCATAATCTCTATATATTTATTGTCTAATTAGAATCTATTCAACTCCGTTCCCGAACAACACTTCGTTTAGCAACGGGTGCTGAGTTTCAGGCTAATGCGGTCATTTATTCATTTGTTGTTAATTTATTAGGTTTATTTATGAGACAAAGCCACATATTGTTTTGCTCTATTTAATATCCTTATTTTATTATTCGCTTTTCCCTGGTGGAAACTATTCACACGTCCCCATCATCCAAGGAGAACGATCGAATATATTTATTATAAATGTCTGAAAAGTGAGGGACAGTCCCTAGAGCGCCTTAGTGTTGCAAAAGTCAAACGTTAGCTATAAAAAATTGAAAATTTACCAAGTTTCACACATTTTGAACATTATTCAAAGCATGATTCTAAGATATAATGAGAATTATTATAAGATAGCAGTATAACAAGTTGGTTAGAAAATTATATTAGGTTATAATTTTTAATTGAATAGGCACTAATATAGGTACCTACTACAGATAAAAAACAATAATAACTAAGTCTAGATAGGTTTTTAAATCTAACACCCTATAAATGCACAACTTACATTGTTAACAACTACCTATTGATTACATGTGAATAGTCACGAGCAAACCCTTTTAAGATTATTTATAGAAAATAGTATAGTTATAGCTATATAAAGAATTAAAAAGAAATGAAATATTAATATATTATTAAAGTCAACTTTAAAATTTAGTTGACTGGTGAAAATTATATCATGTTGTAAATAAACTTCATTTTTGTTAAAAGAGAGGAACGCTAAACAGTTGTTGTTCGTCTTACGGAGCGAGCGGGCACCTTTATATTGAGTTTACCCAGTGCTACCAAGAGTTCCGCTTGACACTTTGTGTAGCGTACATAGGTCTGCAACATTTCTTCTGTGCTCAAGAGTTGTAAGATTGAGCTCTTTAAGTATATCTTCATAATCTGGTAGCTGTTCAATCTATTTCCCTCCTCTCCTTTCCACAACAGAACCACAAGCGCTGGGCTTCGGAATCACCGTTTTACGGTAACCTTCATCTCGGCACGAACTAAAAAGTTATCTATGTCTTATCTTTGTCGTACCGTGACACTGTGAAAACCATCTCCCGGCCAATGTGATTCTTCCTTCTTATGACATCGGGTGCTTCAAGCGTAACGTGAAGAGATATTTATCCAGGCCGGCATAACAGCGGCGACCCTCGATGAATTTCGATCTATCGGTGGTCGCCGTTGTATTTGGATGATACTGTGCTTACCATCAGGGGCAGTACAGTCAATGTGCTGAGCTATTATATAAAAAAAAGCTTTTGTCGGAGTCCAAGCCTAATAATGATCTCAAGAACCTACGGTGTATGGATATAACCCTATCCCATATGTACCCGATATACCGGTCACCAAATTAGCGAACAAAACTCCAATATACTATATTATTACCCTTGGAATGGTAAATAGTGAAGTTTATCGAATATTCAACTTTGACTATTTCTATGCACCAATTTATTGCACACATGTTCACCATATGAAAATCATTATTCAGTTTATTTTTTAAATAAAATACTACTCTGACTATTTAATCTTATCTCAATATATTAAACAAAGTAATAATGGGTATAATAAACAGGCGCTATGAACCTGAAATATGTGAGTGCTACGCTACACTGGTGTCAAAAGGAAAATAATTTATCGTCCGATTTCTAGACAAATTTATTGTAAAATTATCTATGACGATCGTTTTCCTTATTTCTTGGCTCAGAGCATGCATATGTGTACCTAGTGAATCGAAGGATAATAACAAATTATATTGCAAATGTTATGTTCTGTAGTGCCTTTAGTACGATAATTTGTAAACACCACAGCAAGAGGATAGGGTATTTTTAATGCCTGCCTGGCTAGCTGAAAGTTAAAAATCTGTCGCCAAGCTCCAATAGATGTGTTCCCCAAACTGCACTTGAGAGCCAGTCTTCCACTAGACTTAGCCTACCACCATTTTGGGCCACATCGTCACTTAAGATCAGGTGAGAATGTGGCCACAACGCTAAACCTTAACGATTGAAAAAAAAAATTACACAACTTTATACATATTATAACTAAATAAGATAAGCTAATTTGTTCCGTAACAAATCGGCAACCTTAGCTTTAAAAAATAAGGTAAAAAAAGAAAAACTATTAAATGGATATTTTCTTCACGCTTTTTATCTTCTCGTAAAGCGGACGATTTATAGGTAGCATTTATCTTGTGAACTCTCAACAATTGTTTGCCGGAGATCAGTCTTATCTTTTATTTGGAGCTTAGTTTCCTGTGTAAATTGTAGCCGGGGCAAAATAGTTCTTCTTACTATTTGTTACGTTAGACCAATTTAGAATAGAGCTGGTACTTACATGTGTCCGATGTTCGCTGGTTCGACACATTCGGTATGAATGAACATTGATGTTTATATTATATTTATTATATTTAATGAATTAGTAAGCATATTTGTAGTTCACCTGATGTTAATAGGTCACCGCAGCCTATAACAATTGTTTTTTATAGTAGCTCGGCATTTTGACTGTACTGTCCCTGATGGTAAGCACAGTACAATCCAAATACAACGGCGACCACCGGGAGATCGAAATCCATCGGCGGTCGCCGCTGTCATGCCAGCCTGCATAAATATATCTTCACGTTATTCTTGAAGGAACCGATGTCATAGGAAGGAGTGAACACATTGGCCAAGAGCTTCACGGTACGACAAAGATAAGACAAATACAACTGTTTAGTTCGTGTCGAGATGGAGGTATACCGTAAAACTGTGACTCCGAAGCCCAGCGCGTGTGGTTCTGTTGTGGAAAGGAGAGGAGGGAATTAAATTGAATAGCTCTTCAGAACACTCGCCATAATAAAAACGGTAAAACACGCTCAGCGAGGCGATATTCCTGCGCAGCTGAAGTGGCTCGATGTATTTAATAACGTCTACATCATTAACAATGCGAACAGCCCGTCTCTGAAACCTGTGTATGGAGGAGGTACTTCGCGAATCCAGCCCAGAGGGCGAACAGTATTCCATACACGGCCGAACTTATGCCTTGTAAAAAAGATGTTGACCGGGCATGAAAAACCGTCGCACCCTGTTCAGGATTACGAGTCTCCGTGATGTAGTAGAGATGACATTATAACATTATGTTTATAGCCAACCTCAAAAATAGGGAAGTCATAATGCCAGTTCAGACTTATTTGCAACTGCGACAAAAGCCCAAGCCGAGGTTGGGCCACTTTGGCACCCTTGAGAGCTTGTTGTATCGCTTTCGCGGCTGACTGCCGTAAGCGCTTGCTCCCAAGCCCGGTGAAGCTGTAAAAGCCGTTTGAGGCTTCAGGGTCCTTATGGCTAACATTATAGTCAGATCGAAAAAGAAAATTAGCCTAGTTATTCACAGGTTGGTCCAACGCGTAGTTCAAATTTATATGAATCAATTTTACGTAAAACTGATTTTTAAAATCTAAACTGATACCGTAAAGATGTTTTTTATTTTTATTTATTTTAATGCGTTATCTCTAGAACTATCAGATGGATTTGAAAAAATTATTCTGTATATGATAGACGGATTCATGAGGCTAGCTGTAAGCAAGTACGGGAAGTAGATCAACGATAGGGCTACAAGGGCGCGTTGGCGGCGATGCCGTGCGAGTTTCTCAAATAAATGATCGCAAGATGAACTACGAACAAGGATCTAGCCAGGATTCTGTTCAAGATGAGCCCGGCAGGAAAGTAAGGAGGAATAATTGTAGTATGCATTCCTCGCTGCATCATTGCCATCTCTAGAAATATTTGAAAATGTCTTCAAATTGTTCGTAAAAATAGCAACACAAATATTTTTACAAATAATAATTACATAGTATTTGCGTTGCGTGCGTGAGTAAAGCTACCCACATCCTATTAGAGGGAGGGGAGGGGCTACTGGTCGCTGGCTTACTTGCTCGTACCCGTATGCCCTTGAACCCAAACTTCTAGTGTTACAGCGAAAAGCCAAATCAGTTGTTGCAAATAAAAAACACTGATGCGTCTCATCATTTCAGTCGAAAGACGTCCACTGTTGGACATAGGTCTCTCCCAAAGATCGCCATAACGGCCGGTCCTGCAAATAACAAAAAAGTTAAAAAATAGCAACCGTGAAGAAGTTCTATTAGACTTAAAAAATATATTTCTTCCACAGTTACCAGATTAGGGCATTTCCTTCAAAATATAAGATTATTTTAAAAGGGTCTTCGAGAATTTGAAGGAAAATCTTTATTAAACAAAGAGATTAATTATGAGGTTATAAAATATAACAAAGGAAACAGGGTTTTTAGTATAGTAAAGTACGTAACATACAATCTTTTAAAAGAATATACCATTTTAAGGGGTTTATTCCTAAAACTCAAAATTTGGGGAATTTATAGCTTAGATTAGGGAGTAACCCATTTCTTCCATTGGCAACACTTAAAAAGTGTCTATCTGTTTTGATGCGCATAAACATTTTTCGTGTGGATTATTATCAGTGATTTGAACAGTAGTTTCCGGTCCCAAAAATGTTACAGAAAGTGTTTTTGGTATTGGCGTCGGGTTATCTTCTGTCTAAACTTAAGAACTAATATTAGTGTTAGGTTAGGTTAGAATTTAAAAGTATGTACGCTACATATTTATATAATATAATATAAATATTTATATATATTATAATATTTAAATATAGATGCCATGCTCCAAACAGCTGTCAGAACATTTAGCGAGCCATATCATCATTACATAGTATAAAATAAAGTCGCTATAATCTGTGCGTCCCTATGTATGCTTAAATCTTTAAAACTACGTAACGGAGTTTGAAGCGGTTTTTTGTAGTAGATAGAGTTATTCAAGAGGAAGGTTTATATGTATATGATAAATATAATTTATATAATTTTTTGAGTATTTGTCTAAATCGGAAAGGGGTAATAGGCACTCTAAACAGCCTTTTCGTAAATCCATTGAGTTTTTTCTTATTAGGTTCGTCTCAATGAATAGCTGGTTGACAGCACCTGGTCAGGGTTTCATGATGGACCCAGGAGATGGTCATAGGAATTCCTTAAAGATTTAGATTTTACTTTTGAATAGCAGTTTTGCCACAAATATGTCATCGGACTCAAGGCGACAGTACTAGACATCTATATAATCAAAGACTCGGCGTAAGCTACTTAAGCGCCACAAATGCGTCTTTTTTCAGAATGAACACTATTATCGTCACTACTTATTTAGTATGTTACTTTATCTTACAAAATAAATCCTATACCCTGGCCAAATAACATAACTATGTATTAAAATAAAAAAAAACCTTATAAGTTAGATAAGTGGTTTTAGCTTGAACAGAACATAAACGGACGGAGAGACGTTCAGCTTTATAATACGTTTGTATAGTAAATAATTAACAAAATCGGGTGAAGCGGTTGGCACAAATTAATAGTTGATATTAATATATTAATAATTAATGTTTATATATATATATATATATAGATATAGATTAAATTGGTGAAATGTAATTAAAGCTCCAACCCCAGAGCCATCACAAACGTGATTGGATCAAAATCGTTCCTTTGTAAAGCTGTTAATAGTGAATTGAGTACGGAATGACGGGATCTCGTCTCGATTAACTTGAGACGATGTCTTGAGACGCTTAATTAACTCATTTTTGATGGCAATTTGCGTTTCACAAAGGTGTGTTAATTACAAATTGACCTTAAGAGTAATAAAATCAAGGCATATTTAAATATATTATGGCGTCAAAGGACAGCGCTAACAATGTAAAAGTGAAAGGTGAAATTTTATACGCAAAGTATTTATATAGCTTTAATTTCCATATTAATTTTAAAACGTATTAGAATAATTGTTTTAATAACCTTCATTACTTGATTAACAGTTGGTGGCATACGAATAAATGCTGGCGGATGTAAAAATATTTAAAAAACATAATATTAATATATTAACACGGTATATCCTTTTAGAGATAGTTAGAGGTATATAAATAATTATCTTTGTATAAAAGACTTTGTCCTAGCTTACTCATCATCGCTCAACCAAAACTACTAAGTCAGTTTCTACAGTATCCTGGTAATTTTGGCACCAAGCAGTATAATCTCCAATGAGATATATAGAGGTGTGCTTTACTAAATTATAAATTTCCGTCAGCAGTAATTCTTTCACGCGTACACTGCTTGATAAATTAGTTGATTCATATATGAAAAATATACATCATAAAATATAAATTGAATTAAAATAAAGATAAAAAGTATCTACACATCTTATATATATACACATATGGTTTACGCGAGCGAAGCCGTAGGCAAAAATCTATTAACATAATTAAATTATTTTTATCCATTTACTAGGAATGAATAAAATGCCGTCGGTTATCGGAATAAAGCCAAATGCCTCGCCTCAAATCTGGAGCTTCACAAACTGATACAATGTAGACACTGCACATATCGACGCTATTGAGTCCTCGGTTCAGGAATATAGCTCAATTCCCCCTGCGGACACGCTAACCCCGGTCACGCCTGATGAGATCTGTTCAACCACCAAAAAAAAATACTTTATTAAATGTAGGCCTAAAAGGGCACTTATGAACGTTCAAAATTACTACTGGTTCGGAAAACATCCCAGTCATTGAGAAGAACCGGCAAGAAACTCGATCCGGCTTATTTCTTTAATTATTTTGTCCAACTGTTTAAATAATATTTACAGTTAATAATCATCAGTTAATAATTTAGTGGATATACAGAGAGGGAGTCAGTTCCAGACATCACTATCATTCACATAATAGTCCACCCTTTAATAACCTTTAACCTTTTGACAGTAAAACCTGCTTGACATGGTCCTTGAACGCTTTGCCCGGTAAATCAGTAAGATGCGTCGGGATCTTATTATAGAACCTAACACTATTACCTAAACAATTTTTATTAGTCTTACCTAAGTCTAAGACACGGTACGAGTAATTTATGTCTAGTTTCTAGTATTAAAACTGTGTTGGTCTTTGACAAAATCAAGCTTGTCAAAGTTTTTACGTATATACATTAAACTATCAAGAATATATTGAAGTCAAGGTTTACATATTAAAATCCTGAAACTTGTTCTTTAGTGATTCGTGAGGTCTCATGTTGTATATTGCTCGAATTGCCCGCTTTTATAATATGAATGTGGCCATAAGCCTAGAAAGTCCCCGGTTCCGACGGTATAAGGAATGAGTACTCAAACTTCTTCCCGATCACTTCATAGCTCTTTTGGTAACTGCGTCTTTAATGTAGCCTTCACCAACTGCTACTTTTCACCCGCCTGGAAAATAGCCATAGTGATAGGGATTCACAAGCCCGGCAAGAAAGTTTCGCTTCCCGAGAGCTATCGCCCGATCAGTCTCTTAAATACGCTAGGGAAACTTTACGAGCGGCTCCTTCTGAATCGTCTCAAGACCGTTATAGACGATAAAAACCTATACCCGGCCGAACAGTTCGGTTTTCGCGCCCGACACTCTTGTACAAATCAAGTGCACCGCCTCACGGAGCACATCACTAGTTACTTCGCTGAAAGTAAAATCGCTCCCGCCCGTACGCTTGCGGTTTTTTCGACGTCACCAAGACCTTCAATAAGGTCTGGCACGCCAGACTAGTCCACAAACTACAACAACTTGAAGTTCCGATGAGTACACATAGCCGCGATTATCTCACCGGTCGCACCTTCTTCTACCGAGTGGAAGGTGAACTCTCTACCGACCACCCTGTACGCTCCATTACGCTGTAGGTTCCATTCTGGCGCCTTGCCTATTCAATCTGTACGTCAACAAACTCCCGAGACCCCCGGGGTCGAGGTAGGGCTCTACGCTGACTACACAGATCTCATCTCGCACACACTGTCCAACGTGCCGTAACCACTCTCAGTGAATGGTTTCGTAATTGGCGTATCTATAAATACCGATATGAGCGCTACGATTATGTTCGACCCGCATAAGAACGAGTTACCACGCTCGTTAGAACTTCTCTCACTATTCGTTAGGAATATCCCATGGGCCACCCAGATTAAATATCAGAGTGTCACCCTCGGCAATAGACTCAACTTTATCCCACTAAAGTCCGGGAATTGCCATCATGGTCCTTTCCCGCTTGCGGCCCTTGCTCAACTCGGTAAGCAAAATGTCCATAGGACACAAGCCTACACTTTTCAAGATGTGTGTCAGTCCGATCTTAACATATAAAGTTGCGCCTTGTTCGCACATAAGTCCAAAAAAAACTTTGCCCGTTTGCAAAGGGAACAAAATTGATTCCTCCGCCACCGACTCTATCCTCCAGCATTCGTACAGAACGATGACCTCCATAGAGATATGGGGCTTCCCTCCATAGATTCTTATGTGAAATATCTCACTAGGAGATATTTCGATAGCGCGTCGAACCACCCGAACCCGTTAGTCGTTGCCGCCGCGAACTACACCCCAGACATAATCCCTGATACCGAGAGGTATAACCGCTGACCGCGGAATATATTTGTCGACCCCGACGACGATATCGAGAAAGCCAACGAGTACTACGCGTCCGTCCCTGTAAACCAAGTGAACTTGCGCCCACGATCGCTTAACCACCGTTCCCCCTGCGGAGGACGAACGGCTAACTTCGCTCCCACACACCTGCTACGTCCGTAGTCTCCTGCGGCAACTCAAGCCCAGGCCCCATCCATAGAGCCCCCTTGAGTCAAGCAGCCGCGATACAGTGATACTGCACTCACTAGCTCCCAACATTTAATCATTACACTGCATTGGTACACATGCACATCACTCAGGTACATAGGTTCTGTAAGGGACAACTTTTCTTTTTTTGAAAGTAACACGCCATAATAAGTGTAGCTTCAAATGATTGCTTTGCGACAAAAATAAGTGTGATAGTATGGCTCCTTCAGTCAAATCCTGCACAGGTTGCATATGGTAGTAAGCAGCCACATGATCATATTGACTTATCTTAGTCATGTTTATTCACGTCTGTAACTAACAAAACAGATATACGTGAGTTTACACGAACATTACGAATTCGTATAGCGTGTGAGTTACGTGCATGATTGTGAATATTTTTGTCAAACAGCTCCCACCGACTACGTTATGTGATGGATTTTATTCGGCATTTGCGTGTTTGATTTGTGGTGTATGAAAACAGCCTACATGTGATGAGTTCAATGCTTCAATAGAATCGTAGTTTCGTACTATAAATATCGCTATGTTACGAGATCTTTCTTGTATTTTACAATAATCTCATCTGATGTTGAATGACGATTGTAACGCGCTAAGCCTAGCAGGGGACTGGCGCTTAAGTGCGGCTGTCGGAACACACCTATAGGTGGTTAATGAGATTTGGAACTCGAAGGTGGTAGTTAGCCTGGCGGATATTATTACTAAATGACTCACCACAATGCTATGGTTTCATCACGATGATTTCCATCACCGAAAGCTCGAGCTTATTGCAGGGATCGAGCTCACGTCGATCGACGCGATATCCGAACACGTTGTCAGTGAGCCATCATTGGTTATCAAGAAAATATTATTAATTTTATTTAATAGAGCGTAAAAGTATTGTTTAGATTATTTTCTTTTATTTAAAGTAATTGTGTATTGATGTAGTACTGACTAGCATTTCGATATCGTAGATTAAAATCTTTGTACATTTTTTTTATTGCAATCTTATTTATTTGTATTATTTCTCAAAGGTGTTATTTTCTTGGAAAGACAATATCTGTGTTAATTCTTCATCAAAATTAATTATTCAAACATATTTTACAGCTTATATTCCCGCTAATGATTTTCGTTAAAGAAATTATTAAAAAACTGTGTCTTTAGTAATACCATCTGTTGATGTCAATAAAAATATATTAAAGGCGCCATCTATTAACAATCTGTTTAACTAATATAACAGCTGTTAGTTAGATTGTTAAATTCTATAATGTGCGAATGATTGGCAGTAGTCTGCTAGTTTATTTATAAATCTGATCCGAGAAAAAATATTTCTCATACAAACTTTGCCAACCCTTTTAACACCCTAAGGGGTTAAATTTTGTAAAACGTTGAAATACGTATTTCGATAATTGTGTCGATAAATATCAATACCAAGTTTCAAATAAATCTGAACTCATTAAGTCAATGGAGCTTATAATAATCGTTTTGTCCACACAAACTGTACCACATCCATTCGTCACCTTAGGGGTTTAATTACGAGAAATCCCTTCATAAATGACGTCTACAATATAATGACCACATCTTCTCCAAATTTCAATCCTTAGTACTTTGGGCTGGACAATGTTCAGGCATTCCGAATATTGGTTTTTATCCATCCATCCATACATATTGTTACGGTTTGAGTAAGAGAAAATAAAAATAAAAAGTTGTGTGTGCGATTCATAGAAGTGAAATTTCATTTTAAAAGATATTTTATGTTTTATTTAAACAGTGTGCAATATACATACACACCGACATTTGCTCTCTCGCTCTGGCTCACACAAAGAGGAGAGACCGATAATATATTGCTCTCTCGCTCTGGCTCACATAAAGAGGAGAGACCGATAATGTGCGTTAAACGTTTAACGTTTATCGCTTGGAAGTCGCATAAGAAGTTTCACTTCAAAAAAACATCATTCTCGAAATCTCAAGAATCGTCTGGAATGTATCCGAAATGTCGTGTATTTATCATAGTGTAGTCGTATGTCGTGTATTCATAGGTTCGACGACGTACACATAGAAAGCCTTGTCGCTTCAACTGGCAACAAACAATGGCCTATAAATCAAACGTTCCCCGCCTTTTGAAGCGATGACTTAAGTTGTTTACAAAATGTTAAGAGTTCCTTCTAGATATTTTGTGAACGACTCATTTGGGTATAAAAGCGAGCCGTAACGCGAGTTAAGGCAGGTCTAATGTTAAAACCGATTATAAACGATAAGTTTAAGAACCACAGGAACCTACAGGCTGATTCGATAAGTACATACAGGTTGAATCTGCAAGTACATTCGTTGAGCGATTTGTGAGTTTGTTTTGATTTAATTTGTATTTCTTTGAGTACTAATAAATTTTTACGTGGAACAAGACTAACCACGGGCGTAACATTATATTGACAGGCCTCTATTGAGATCATAACACAATCCGTTTTTAAACGTTTTTTTTACTACAGTCCTACAAATTAGAATTTTTTTAGTATCCATAGTCTCTCTGTTTGAAATTTTACTATTTAATGTCGATTGTCGACGATTCCATTCAACCGTATTACACAGATGATATTGTGTCCTTGTCATATGTACGTAGTTAGAAAAAGCGACAGCTGGATCTGAGTAATTCGATTTATGGTTCGTCTGATTGCGAGATGCTTCGTTTGAACGAGTTAGTATACTGTGCCTAGTAACTGGACGTCAGTATGATAGCAGTCTAGTAATTTAAATGATGATATAAAACCACTGCCTTATATCTATTTAGCAATAAAATTCATTTCATAGTTTAAATTGTTTAGATTTTTTTTCTTTACATTTAGAAACTGTCAATGTATCATAATAATTTATAATGGTTTATTTACGTAGATGGGTAGTTATGTTGATGAGTATACCAGAGTCCTAGCCAAGTTGCCTTTTTATAATCGCTATATCGCTTTTATATCGCCAGATGAAAACGAAAAGTATTTTTGATTTTTGATATGTGATCACGTGAGATTTAACGTTGATATATATCAATTCCATACATTTTTTCGTCTTTTGTTAGTATTAACGATTGTAGAAAGGCAATTGACTAGGACCTCAGGACAGGTATGCAAATAGCAACAGTGACGGAAAAGATTAAGAGTCATAAGTTAGCGTTGCGTATCAATTTGTTTTTATATGATCTATGAATACAGATTAAAAGAAAAAGCCTTGTTTTAACTTTAATTTAAATCTATATTTTCAATTAATAACAATTTAAAATTAAAGATGAAACATGACGATGTTAGAAACAAGAAAAAAGAAAACTAAAATAAAAAAACGATTGACATACTATAGCTTAAGTACGAAGGTTGACTGTTTTTTTACATAAAGTCTTCTTACATCGTTTAAACCATTATGAAGGTTTCTAAGGTAGATAACAACAAAATAGTAAAATAATAAACCCAAAATGGTAAAATAATAATAATAGTAAATGTTCCCATGCATGTATGTAGGTTTTGGTGAGTGGGTGAGTGAGTATTGTCATGTGCAAGTGTATGTAATATGAGAGCGTTAACTTGTGTAAATGTGTGTATTTGTTACCTGCGTTTAATAAATCTTAATTATTTTGCACGATTACTTGTTTCAAACGATTTTTGTGATTAACGCATACGAAGTTACGGGTGGTTGTTAGTAGGATGTACTTTTACGGATACTATCACGTGGTAGGAGCATTACACAATGTATTTATAAACATTATTGTAATCATGACTGGACATTATCTGACCGGTTCTATCACGTGAAAAAAGTGTCTACTAATGTACGCACGTAAGAAATTATACTTCTTTGGTGTAACACAACAAAAAATAACATTAAAAAACTTTATCCCGAGTGCGAACAACATAATGTTACTAAGTTTAACTTTATTGTTCATTGTGTAAAATTATTTAAACGCTGTAATATTTTAATTTAATTAATGGTAAAATAAAAAAGTCTGTAAAGTTAATTTACATTTTATCATCGATGGTTAACTTCAACACCATCACCGTCACCATCATGCTTCTAGTATAAATAAATAAAAAATAAATAAATAAATATGATGAGCGCTCATTTTTCAACGTTACCCTCTACTATTTCTCCATGTCGCTTAGTTGTTGTTCAAGCGCTCACAATTATTTCGACGGTCTAAACGCTCCAGCAACAACTTACAGTACAAACGCAGTCCCAGTCACGTCTTTCCGACTAATAACGTTCATACACAAAAGAGAACAACTCACTACCGCCTTTATCTGTTTGTGAAACGACTGTAAAAATAATCCTACACAATCAGAATTCAACGTCGCTTAATAATTTTTAATTGTATTACCATGTAATTACAGTTAAAATTAGTTTGCCGACAGTTAGTGTATGATAAGACACAAAATAAATAATTATCTTAGTATATAAGAATTTGTAACAGAGATTTTGAGTTTAGTGTCTAGATTTTGTATTTACAATGGTGTATACAATAACACGCGATACTGTTGAACTGACGAAGGGTTTGGAAAATGGCGGAATTTGGAGAGAAATTGTCATGGCATTTATCGGTATGTAATATATATATGAATTTTTTTTCTGGTATATCGTAATATATATTAATATATCTGTAGTTAGGTCTTTAAATGTAATATTTTCTCCAAATTTCCCGATAGACATACTATATAAAGATAACTGATCACGAATATGCCCTTTTTTGTATGTCTGTCTGTTTGTTTGTTGCTAGACCGATTCTTATGATATTTTGTACACGGGAAGCTTACATCATTCGTGAATGGATAGGCTGTAAGACTTTTCAATAAAAGTTTTAGAAAACAAAAAAATAAATAAATTCTTTTTTTTACCGATTTTGATGAAATTTTGTTCACGGGTTGCATAAATTATTCCATAATTGAAGGGCTTATTATTATGATTCCACTTATTTGAATTATTTACATTAACACAATAATATCTATAAAAAATACAATATTAAAATAAAAATATAAAAAAATGCTGGGCTTCGAAATAATAGTTTTACGGTAACCTCCATCTCGGCACGAGCTAAAAAGTTCTCTATGTCCTATCTTTGTCGTCGTACCGTGAAACTGTGGAACCATTTCTCGCCCAATGTGTTTTCTCCTTCTTATGGCATCGGGTCCTTCAAGCGTAACGTGAAGATATGTTTATGCAGGCCATGACAGCGGCGACCGCCGATGGATTTCGATCTCTCAGTGGTCGCTGTTGTATTTGGACTGTACTGTGCTTACCATGAGGAGCTGTACAGTAAAAGTGCCGAGCTCCTATAAAAAAAAATTGACCACTAACAGCGGGGCAAAGGCCCAGGCTACCGTTGGCTAGGGTTCCAGAGAAAGGAACTTGTCCGCCGAACTTGTGCGCTGTGTCCAGAAGACCTGCCTTCTTGATCCAACAGCCAAGCGAGAGCTTCCTAAGATGGTGGTCGAAGCTCTTCGCCATTAGACCATTCACTGATACTACTATCGGGACAATTATTGTTGAGGTAACATCCCACATGGCGGTAACCTCGTGAACCTAGTCCAAGCACGTTGAAAGTTTATCTTCCTCAGCTTTCACGAGGTTCTCATCATGAGGGATGGTGACATCAACAAGGCACCGAACTATCTAGCAGCAGGATATCAGGTTTAATAGGTACAATAGTCCCGTCTGTAATGATAGACCGATCCCAGTAGAGCACGACAACACCGTTATCGAGAACGGGCGTTGGTGGGTACTTACAGTACGGCACCTCAAAATTTACAAGGATATTTAAGAGCAAGCTGCTGGTGTATTTATTTATTATACTTATTATTATTATAGCAATTTTCTATATCACATTAATAAAACGCAAAAAAAATGCATTTCTAATCTTTACATTGTCATCAATTCTCAACAGATTCTGATCTAATTTTCTAGATGAGAAGCTTGACGTCATTCCATAATTGATAGGCTATACGAATTAACAACAATATATTTAGGCATCGTAAAAAAAGAAGTAAAAGATTTAGATGAAATTTTGTAGATAGAAAGTATATTTCGCAGTTGATAGACTATATGAATTGTCAATAATATGAATAAAAATAAAGTACCTACATATGAAAATAATTACTCCGTAACAATTCGTATTCAGTACGTCCCCTAAAGAGAGACGAGACGACGCTGTATTCAATGGCAAGCATCTACACAATTATCATCAATTGATCCGTTGATTGTTTTAATAACCAATACGTGATCGCGCAATTACTCGTATATGCAAAATATGATACTCTAGGCTATTGTGTTTTAAAAACTTATTTTATTGTTACGTTTTACAAAACTCAAAAGAATTTGAATGAATTAGAGTAGGTACTCTCGCCTATATGGCATTTCACTCTAATTTTGCATATGGGTTACCTTATTTTTTCGGGCACATTGTACATAAATAAGCTACAAGTACTACATTTCTCAAATAAAAACAATTAATTCTACTCGTAATATTATAATTCTAATCACAGAAGAAGAGTAGCTTTATGTTTTCACATGACTTTTTAGTCAACTTCTTAATTTAACACAAGAATATGCATTAATAATGCGATGTAAGTGATGTGATTTTAACACTGATAAAGATCTTTGTAACACTTGTGTAAATATCTTAAATGCTCCCGAAACTTCTTCAGGTTTTGGCGCCGCAGAAACTTAACTAAAAACTAAAACTTTTGCCTGTATCAATGTTTTGTTCAATATAAATTTCAAAACAATTACACCATTGTACTTGTACTTCAAACTTGTACTTGTATGTCAAAAGTTTATAAAAATCATGTTACTTCTCGTGAAATTTTCATATTACCGTATTTTTGAAATGGCGAACATTATTGCACATTATTGATTGTGAAAAGGTCTATAGACACAAATTTTCTACGGATACTTGATCAGATTAGTGTGTACGTCAGTGGCCGTAATAAATCAATTACTGCGCGCGTGGGCGTGACAAAAAAATTGGCCATGAGTTCACATAACTTCTGTAATCAACGCGCTTAAGAGGAAATGGGGGAGGTGTTTTTTTTTGTTTTATTAGTGTAGCACGGGAATGTTATCGCAATGTGTCTGATGGTGAGCACAAAAAAATTATAATTGGCTAATGACCAATTAAAAAAATGGCGAACACCGAGAGATCGGTGAGGCACTAAACAAAAAGAGACGAGTGACAGGTTTAGTGTTAAGATCATACGAACGTATTACATATTTTTAATCAATCTGAGCTGCAGCCATCTCTCTCACACCCTTTACGGTCATTCGGGTATAGTATGACAGCAATAGATTTCTGTTAAAATATATTCTTCAAATATCATGCTAACCGCGTTTCCTCTTAACACATCCATAAAGAACGGCTTCCGGCTTTATTTCCAGCCAGCATTCCATTCTTTACTCATGGAGTCGAAACCACTAACCTAACGACTTCGACTCACTCTGGGCATTTCTTCGGCACCGATGACGTACCCTGGAGTAGCACAGCGATGATAATTAGTACTGGAGGCTCTGCACCGCTATTCTGCTATATTGCAGACAAATTTGGACGGAGAGTCGGAGTTTTTATTGTCAGTCTGATACAAGGGGTGAGTTTTGCCAATTTTTTTCCTACTTTTTTTAATTATATCTCAATTCCTTACAGCTAACAATACGAGCATGATGGTAGATTTACCTTTAATTCCAATTTACTGGGATTTTCGGAATCAAACTCATTGCTACTTATTTCAGATCTCTACGGAGAATAAAGAAGAAATAGTTGAATTAAATTTATGGATTTTTAGGGGACATGTTAAATAGCCTTTGCCATTTACTGAAACATATTTAGAACTTATAATTAATATCATAAGAGATTAGGTGAAATTTGCATCGTCATACATTTGCCGCGATTATAAATCTTTCATACATTAAACAGTCGTCATTCAACTTCCTCTTTATCTTATCTTTTATTTACATGTTCAATCCAGACTTTATTTATGTCTCATAGACAGCTTTGTTACTATTAATTACTTATTTTTAGTTTATATTTTAGTCATTTAGATTAGTACTATAAGGCGAGTTTTTTTTTACCTTTTTCAGAGTTTTCATGGTTATATTTTGTGATAAGTTGTTACATTTCACATACAAGATATGTTTCATAGAGTCTGGGTTTACCTTTATCTATAATAAAGTATCATACAAGGCAGTTTCATTCCAAAATAGCGTACTAGTACTGTACAATACAATTATTGGACCCGCCACGACCACCCTCCTCTGCGGCAACTCAAGCCTAGGTCCGATCCATCGGCATGGAGCCCTTGAGTCAAGCAGCCGTTCGCGCGATACAGTGACTCTACATTCACTAGTTTCACAGCCATACATGACACTGCATTATACACACATGCACAACACACAGGTACATAGGTTCTGTAAGGGACCTTTTTTTTTCTTTTTTTGCCTAGTTAGATTAGACAAAAAATTTCAGACCACTAAATACACATACACATGTTCCTTCCCTCCTCCCAGGGGGCAGAAACATGTATATATGTATAGTTAGTTTAGATCGAATGATAGGGATTTAGTCAGATCGCGACTTAATTGCATACGCGCAACAGTCCGAGCCGAGGTTCGGCCACTTTGGCACCCTCGGATGTTGTTGCTTAGCTTTCGTGGCTGAGTGCCCTAAGCGCTCGCCCCCAAGCCCGGTAAAGCTGTAAAAGCCGTAAAGGCTCCAGGGCCCCTAAGGCTAACAGTATAGTCAGTTCGAAAAAAAAAAATATTGGATTTGACCCGCGTTCTATCGGTCTAGTCGAATGACATAGTGTCTTGCAAGACGTTGTCCTGTTTTTTATTATAAAGACAGCAAACGAGAAACAAAGACGAAAGTAGAGTTGTTAGTTATTAAATATTCCTATCTTATCGCGACCACCACAAAGGTAGTTAAATATAATAACTTTATTCGACACCAAGTAATTTGATTACAGCAATATATACAATTTACAACAACTTAGGTTATTGTTTTGCGCATAGAAGAAAGTCGGTTTTAGTATATTAAAAATTGATACCGTTAAAAATTGCTAGGGGTATTCAAAATTGAAACCCTAGATTCACGTATTCAGTTGTCTTTAGTTTTAAATTTATCCATAATTACATAAACAATTCTGTACAATAGAGAACGTTTGGATTTAGGACTCTTATTAATTTTATTTAAGATTTAGGATCTTATTAAAAGCCCTCGTCATTATAATAACATTATATTAATTCTGTTTTTAGAAAACCGCTCTAAGTACAAACGTTTCACGTTTCTAGAATAAGTAAATTACACAATAGACTTAAAGGCAAAAATTAATTTGATATTCAAAAATTTAATTCGCTCTCCATAAATTTATTACGTTTTATTTACGTTCCAATGTTAAAATTGAATAAAATAATATAAAATTTAATTTTGTATCTTGGTTTAAATTTATGTAGGTAACATTTTTGTAGATGTAATGATAGAATCACCATTATTATTCATGACAGTATACAAGGTTGGGATAAGATAATATAATATAAATAATCAACCTGTAAACATAATATTTATTGTGAATTATAACAAACAGTACTAACGTTCTCATTATAGTAGTATAGCAAAGTGATGATGTCATTGTGACTGGTGATAGGCACAGCGCAATCCAAAACAACTTTGAACATCGAGGGATCGACAGTTCATCACCGATCGTCGCTGTCATGCCGACGTACAAGCTTCTCGGCACCTGGATATACACTGCCTGAACCCATATTACAAGCCTACCGCTGTAAGCGCGACTCTACTGATTGTTTGCGGGACGGGGGACGGCGGACGGCGGGTGTGCATGGAATATACACAGCATTGAGATGCTACCCTATATCTTGATCTATATATTATGCATCTTATTGCAACTGGGAAGATATCCAATGATAAATATATATTTATCATATTGTCTTTATTAAAATGTTTATCAAAAACAAACTATATAAAATAGTTTTGAATTTAGTAGTATATATTGACTATATATTTGAATAAAAGCGCGACAAAGCATTACTTTTTATTGACTGTATAGGTTTTTAAAATATAGCGCCTGTAATTCAATCTTGGTAAATTAATCTGTCACAAAAATAAAACCGTGTAAGTTCCTACGTCAAACGTCTATTGCTGCCGGCGGCCGGCAACAGACTAGTTTATTGGTCGGTCTTGTTCCCCTCCCGCTTCCCGCAGACCATTAGGAGGATCGCGTTTATGGGGGTCGAGCTATAATAGAGAGGAGTCCCTATGACATAGACCACTATGTGCATAGTGATCGCGATCCAATCGCGTACAGATACTGTATCACTCCGCTTAATTATTGCATATACACCAGCTGATCTCTGAACGCGAAACGCCTAAGCATGCCGCTATGATGGGTATTATACTTAGCGGTTGCGGTCCTATCGAATCTGATTGTTATATACCACACAGTAGTTATAGTTTTAGTCTACATAACAGTGTAACTTTTACAACTATTTCTATGGACACGGTTTTAGATATGGTAATAAAAACATTACTTTTTACAACTTCTGTCTGTATAACTATCTGTGTGCTCTTAACATAGAAACTTCTTAACGGGTATCAATAAAATTTTAGTTATAGATAGTCCACGGTCTGCGTGAAAATATAATAATTTTATCTTCGCTAAACAATAAATGCGAAGTCGTTAAAAAACGATTAATTGGAAATTATGAACTGCTTTTGACGATACTCGGTAACTGTTATTAGGAGAAAGAAGAATGGTAATTTTCGTATCAATTAAATGCAATATTTTATTGTTGTTGTAATACTTATTAACGCAGATGAATCGCAAGTACCAGTTTCCATGAATGAATACAAATGTTATAATAGGTCCTTACATATGAAATTGCCGTTTTGTTGAACTAGCTACTTTGGTCTCAAATATCTGGCGATTGGTTAGAAATTCCAAATTCAAATTTATTTCAAACTAGCTGTGCCTCGTGGTTTCACCCGCGTATAATTTAAAAGAAATCGCTGATTGTTGATTTATAATACTTTAGTATAGACAATGTTTTTATCGGGCGGCCAGGGTTATGCGTCATAACTCACACGGTTCGTTCGCGTCACTACAGGGGTCATAGGCCTGAGCCGACCTCACAAATTATTCGTCCAACTATAAAAGGTAAAGTATATCTACATAAAATTGTCTTCATGATCAAGTAACTTTCGTTCGTAAGGATTAATATGCCATGCCTTATAATAATTCTCATAAATCACTTTTCAAGTTTCAATAAAACTTTGTTACAAAATACCATATTGTGGCTTAGACATAGACATACGGTATCACAGACTTTTTTAGATGTACTAAGGAGAACTATTTTTGTAGAACATTGTATTTAGGCATCACAAACCATTACGCCAGCGCACACGGATAAAGCAGTTAAAATGTGCTATTAATGCCGACTTACTTAACAAAAATCAATGTTCAAGGCTAGCTGAGAGGTATAGTCTAATGCTAGATAGCCTTATACTATTTCTCGTGAATCTGGCTATCATATACAAAAAATTGTTTTTTATGTTTACGATGAATCGACTTTATCAAAAACACCTGCTTATGAGTGGTACAAAGCGTTCAAAAGTAGCCGAGATATCCTGGAAGATTTGCCTCGCCCTGGTAGGCCAACAACATCTTCAACTGAAGTTAACATCGTAAAAGTGACTGAAAATGGTATATACTTCGATTGATGAAATATAAATTTCATAATATTTTTTTCATTTTATCTTTTCCATATAAAACGCTAATTTCGTATGTTATGACCTATTATAAGTTTCAAATAGATCTTATCAGTTCTCTTATCTTAACGATGACCTCAAATCGTATAATTATAGATTTCTTGATGGCATTTGCGAGCTTAATTATATAAATTGTCATCATTAATCTCGTGCCATATTATAGGAAAAGGCCAGTGCAGAAGATAAGAATATTTACACGGTGGTTTTATACTCTATTATAATAAGTAGATTAAATGATTTACATTCAAATGGTGGTAGGTCATATTGTAATACTTGGTTTAGTAGTTAAAACCCCCAAGTTGAAAATCCTACACACCTTGCAGATGCACAAATGGACTTGACAACTAGACTTAGACCAATTTCAGGCGGACTGCAAGTTATGATTAGGTTCAAGTGTTTTTAAAGGAAAGCCTAAAATTAAAAACATTCACTAATAAATTATCTTTATTTTATTTCACAGGCTTCGTTAATACCTTTGTTCTTTTTAAATGAAACCAACACTATTATTTTACACATTTTCGCCGGCATATCATCAGGAGGTTTGTTCACTATCATTCCTATATACATAAGAGAAGTATCTTCCATAAAAACTCGAGGATACAGTATGACATTGATGATGGTGATGGTAACAGCTGGATACATGATGAGATTGGTGATGAATTTAGAAGAGATGATGTATTTAATGGCAGCGTTAGTTGGAATCCAACTTATATTAATAATTTTAACTGTGGAGTCACCGAGTTATTCGGTCATAAAGGGAAAGTTTGAGGTAAGTTAAAAAGTAATTTTGAAAGTATTATAGAATCCAAATTTGTTAATGATTTTACTCAGAACTTATTTTAGATATTACTCTGATGGGAATGAATAATATAATCCACAGTTTTTTTTTGTAATATGAAATATATTTCTTTATCAAAGATGTTATATCATAAACTTTATATGCCTTATGGTTTAAAATAAATAAAAAATCTGACTTAGCAAAATGATTAACATTTTGTGGTATACAATTCTTATGTCGGCTAAAATGAAATGAGAATGAGAATTTATGGGGGTTGCATTTTTTAGTCAAAAGCTTCATCAACCTGTTAAAAATAAAAATTTACCACCTAAATATGACGAAAATGATCAAAGTATTGATAAGTTGAAATAACGAAAGGAATTAACTATGTTTTAGGAAGCCAGGAGGAACATAAGTGCTATCAAAGGTTTACCGGAAGATAGTCCAAACGTTATCAAAGAGTTAAGTGAACTGAAGAGTGAAAGTGAACGAGCTAATGCAAACGGGAAACTGTCTTTAAAAACAGTCTGTGAGTAAGCTTAAATTTATTTTGTAGTTATCTGATATTAAAACGGTTAAGAATCTAATTGTAGTTCCAGGCTTGCAGTAATATTTTTGTGTTAGGTTCTCTTTAGAGCAAGAATTTTTAACTGCAACAATAACAAGAAATAATTAGTAATGAATGTCCTCTACAACAGTTCATAGATTTTTCCTAATATTAGAAGATTAGTAGGTATTGTAGGTAGGAATGTAGGTAACATTGCTTGAGAGTCTCCAAAGCTTCTCTCCTCTCAAAAGCTTATGGTTCGCTCATTGATGAAGCCCCGTCACTTCTTTAGTAAGGACAACTACGGTAACCGATTAGATATTTTCATCATCTTAAGCGCATGCTTAGGATTCAGGATCATTTAAACCATGATATTTGTGCTGGATAAGGTATTGATTTTTTTCGTACCCTCACTTTGGTCTTTAGACTTACAGCTTGTATCTATTGGCTTTTGCTGGGTGAAAGGGCAGTTCAACTCTACTAGGTCGCGACCACAATGCATTTGGTGAAAAGACCAGGGATTCGTTTATGTAAATCGCGTTTTGGGACCAGCCAGTGCATATTCAGTTTCTATTTTACCATGCTACTTTTTTATAATAAATTGGATACATTTTCTTTATTTATTTTATTGCATTGTAAGTAATTTCAGCATAAAAAATATAATGATTATTTAAAAATCTAGATATGAAATGAACTGCAATTTTACAGTTGCTTTAGTAAAACAAATTCATTCTAGACACGTTCTAATGTTTTCTCTCCATTTACTTTTTAAATTGCTGTCACAACGAGCTTTCGTCTGTGAATCAGAAAATTGTCTTTATTTTACAAAACTAAACTAATGATATTTTTGCGTTTATTTATTTTCAAGTCAAAAAAGAATAACATAAGTAAAACTTATTTTTAATATTTTTGTGAAATTTAATTCGATAATTTGTTCTAAAAGATAAGTCGAGTCAAAATTTAGTTTTTAAATATGTAATAGATTAGTTAGGCGGTTAAGCCCGTATGAAATTACTATTTGTGTAGTAAAATAATTAAAAAATAATATCTCAAATTACAAACGAAATAGCATATGATGTTTTCCTGGCGTTGAATTCAAAATGAAGGATTTCTCATATAATATAAACAATATTATCATCGCCTTTAGGTTTGATGTTCAAAAAAGCTTTTCTTTGTACACGTTTTCGTAAGAAGAGAATGCATATTAGCAGATGGTAAAATTGTGATCTGCGCACTTATCATGTAGCAGAAGTACGACATGATCAAGTCAGCCATCAATGATAACAATGTGAAGTCATTTTACTGTCCTTATTATATTGTAATGGTGTCAAAATAATTTAACAGTGTATAAATAACCTTTTTTTAATTTTGGTTTATAGTTCTTTTAAAGTTCCTATCGTTTGCCTACCTGAAATGTTTATAAGAATTTTTTTGAGGATTCGTAATATGTTTTGACTTTTTTGATTTTCAGGGGTAATTAATTATTATCTATATTTTGCCATTTCCCTACTAACGTAGAGTAAAAGATTACAGTGTTAGTTTTCTCTATTATATAGATTTTCCTTATGTTTCAAATTCATGATAGCCTTAATATATCCGTACCGGTTCCGAGTACTTTTTTACTTTGCTAACGATTGTAACTATTGTAACGATTGTACCGATTGATTGATTGAGGTTGTTCAGTCTCGACTATATAACTAGGAAAATAATAGAAGCCATCTCCATACGTTTCCACTTTCTTTCATAAGATATGTAGATCGAGGCAATAAATGTTTATACATGAAGCTATTTTCAGATAGAAACAAGATCTGGTGGGACAGTATGAAGATTGGTTTAGTCTTATACACGTGTATGGTTCTGTGCGGGAGTATAATATTTATGGACCAACGGAAAAGTCTGATGCAGCTGAAAATGGATTTCGATCCTCAGAATCAATTGGTTCTTATATCGATGCTCGTTGGAAGCTCGGTTGCAGTTATAACATCGATATTTATAGATAGAAAAGTGAGTAATTGATGGTCAATTCAGTGATTTCATTTTCAGTAACCTTTTATGGATTTAAATTATGTGAACTCATGCCTGCAGAATTACAATCAGTTCTTAAACTTCTGTTTTCAAATCTAAAGTATATTTGGCATCATGCACTGCCATATGCGATGCTCTAACTTAATCCTAATGAATAAAGACCGAGCCATGACTTATCTATAATAGGACTGCATTTGGATTTGGATTGGATTTGCATTTGGATTGAGTTATAGAAAGCAAAAACAAGTTATCACTTACCCTTAAGAATAACATAAAAAAACGTAAACTATTAAATGACAATTGAGTCTAAACAACTATCTTACAACAAGATAACTCTTTCGTTCTCGGGTGGCCAATTGCCACTCTCGAAATGTTATTTTTTTTATCGGAGCACGGCAAAGTAGCGGCACTGTACAAGATGATAAAGGCAATGATGATGATGATGATGTCGGCCTGCTCAAGCGTCTTTTGACGTTAGGTTGAAAGACTTCGTACGGTAGAGAGGAAGCAACACATTGGCCGGGAGGCAGTTCTATAGCTTCAGACTACAGCAAAGATGTGACATAGCGCATTGTTTAAAAGTCTGTTTCTAAGTATCCCTATCTCCTCTTTTGGTAATTATATTTAACATTGAATCACCATTATTGGATGTTTTTAGTACGTTTGAACACACTTCAGATGGGATTAAGTTCAAAGCAATTCTTGTAGCAATAACAAAAGATTCCTTAAAGAAACCTTCATTTAGATTCCTTAATATTCTTCTTCCAGTACATATTAACAATGGGCTACGTGATAATGGCATTGGCTTCAAGTGTGTTGGCGGTATATACTCAGGTAGACTTAACAGTGACGTCAACAAGATGGGTACCTATAGCATCTTTTGCAATACTAGTATTTGGATATGGATTAGTTTGGGGTCTGCCAATCGTTTCTTTAGTGGAAATTTTTAATTTCGAGGTAAGTTTTTAAAATCTTAAGTGCTCGTCGACAAACCAATATTCAGTAATAGTCATCTTTCCGTAGCGGCTTACTAATATTCTTCTGTTAACTTGTCGAGACAGCGAGATGGCAAAAAAATTAATAAGATATTATATTGAGCAAGAAAAAGAAAGATACAAATCTATGATTTGCAAATACTTTTCTTACGAATCACATGTTGTCGATGTCGGGCGAGGGCTTACATTTGATTTATTTTAGGTAGATGCGATAACTAAGATTTGCCCATTCGAGTTCAGTGTTTACTACGATACCTACTGTTCTCATAACGACACAAAAGTCATTCAAATTTGGTACTGCTGATAATATTAAGTGAAGTTAATATGATCAGCAGTACTTTATAGAGGTTTGTGGGATACGGAGTATGAGAATTTAAAAAATCGTTATACAGTTCTCAATGCATTTACGAGAGAATTAGGTGTTTAGGAATATGGCCCGAAGGAAATAACAGTAAAAATTAAATTTATTAGAAGTTAGTATTTAAAAGAACGAAAAAAGTAAAATCATCTTTGGGTACTGGAGCTGGGGCTGAAAATATTTACGTTCCTAAATTGCCTTATTAAAATTTTTTTGTCACATTTTTGAGAAAATCTTGAGCTTTTTATCAATTTTTTATCTCTACATCTTCTTTCGGTTTTCTTTTTATCAAATATTGTCTTAGAAGAACAGAAAAAAATAAAACACCCTAGCGCACTGCACTCATGACAGCGACTTTCGCAAAACCTTGAAATACAATTTTTACCTTCGCATTCTGTTTAGACACAGACGTTCAATATTCAATAGCGAGACAATTGTAGCCCACGTAAAAGGGCGACGATCGTGTATGTTTACATGTAGAAACATTTTTATGTTCTTTCGATAAGCCTATCTTCGAGGCGAGAAACTGTCTCTGTGTAAATCGCCCTTTAATCTCTATATATCTCTCGACTGTTATTATGTGTCTATCTAGATAAACGATTGATGTATTAATCGAATTACAAGTATTTTTACAATTCTGACCAGACTAATATTTAGGATAATCTTAACAAAGATCAAGAGTATGAAAGTGTAGATTTATTTTATTACATAAATTTTACGGCCTTACTAGAATGGGTTGTAAGAACAAATTACATTTGATACTCGTTAACTAGATATACTCCGACTGTAGTTATTAAGTTTGGATTTTTTATAGTAGCTCGACATAGTCGCGGCACTGTGTCTGTTGGTTAACATAGTACAATCTAAAAAGTGGCGACAAAACAGGGGGAACAATAATTCATCGCCAGTTGCCGCTGTCATGCGGTTAAAACTGGATAGGCACCGGTCGATCCCAAAACGCGACGGTCATGAGATCCCAAGCCCGGTAAAGCTGTAAAAGCCGTAAAGGCTCCAGGGCCCCTAAGGCTAACAGTATAGTCAATTCGAGAAAAAAAAAAAACGGTCATGAGTTAATTACACGACGGCCTTTTAGCCATATGTATTGTAGATACGATGCAGTTAAACTGTGTAGCCGAGAAGAACCAGCAAGAAACTCGATCGTACTTATCTTTTTTATTTTAATTGTATGTAACTGTATAAAATGTAACTGTATAAACAATGTTTATAGTTAACAATCATTTTAATAATTTAATAGTTGCACAGAGAGAGAATCACTTCCGGACATCACTATCATTCACATAATGATCCATCCTATAATAAGCTTTTGACAGTAAAAACTGCTTGACATGGTCCTTGAACGCTTTGCCCAGTAAATCAGTAATATGCATCGGGATCTTATTATAGACCCTAACACTATTACCTAAAAAACTTTTGTTAGTCTTACTAAGTCTAAAACACGCTACGAGTCATCATTTCAGCCGAAAGACGTCCACTGCTGGACATAGGCCTCCCCCAAAGATCGCCACAACGACCGGTCCTGTGCTGCCCGCATCCAGCGGCTTCCCGCAACCTTTACCAGGTCGTCGGACCACCTTGTGGCGGGTCTGCCACGAGTATTTATGCGCGTAATTTATGTCTATTTTCTAGTATTAAAACTGTGTTGGTCTTTGACAAAGTCATGCTTGTCAAAGTGTTTACGTATATACATTAAACTGTCAAGAATGTATTGGGAGGGCAAAGCTAAGATATTAAATTCCTGACGCTTGTTCTTTAGTGATTCGCGAGGTTTCATGTTATATATTGCTCGAATTGCCACCTTTTTTAATATAAATATGGTGTCAACCTTAGTAGCTGAACCCCACAGCAAAATACTGTAAGACTATGCCGTAAGCTATGGAAGTAAGCGAAGTAGACTAACCTAGCATTGGCAATATATGTTAACTGGCGAATCTTATGTACTTTGAATGCAACAGAACTTAATCTTCCCGACAAAGTTACACAGGGATAGTTGTTGAGTTAATACATAGTTAATACATAGTTAATAAAAGCGAAGAGAGATGATATTGTATAACACTATCTCCACGCGAGAATTGAGAACTTTGTAATTAAGTAATAAATTAAGTAACTAAAGTATTAATAATTAAGTAATAAAAAATTAAGTAATTAAAGAGATATTATACAACTAAGAAAATCTCTTATACCTTTATGCTGTTTTAAGTAATAGTAACCTATGTTATGTTATTTTGGGGTATCGTCGTATCGAATAACATTTTTAAAGTTGAGAAATCCAAGCATAATAAGCAAGAAAATGACGATAGTGGCTTACTAAAAACCCACCTTCTGTATAGCCCGACTAAGCGGCAACCACCATGGACCATCTTGGTGATTCACGTCACGTCGCATATCCAGTTTCTGTTTACGCAAGCCGTCATAAGAGCAACGATAGGCAATGTTGGTCTCTCGTTGATCGCCATTGTTTTTAATTTTACTACTTACCACCAGGCACAGTGCTGTCAAATTACTGTGTAACTATAAAAAAAATACAATAATTCTTGGTTAAAAAGAAGTCATTTTTTTACAGATAAGAGCAACCCTACTTGGCATCGTAACGTTGTACGGTGAACTAATTAAACTCATCCACATACACACCTTCAAGTATGTCGAGGATAATGTGGGAATTTACACAATGTTTTATATATTCGCATTCGTAAACTTGTGTGGTGCTGTGTACTCGCTGTTCGTGATACCTAAGCTGAAAGAGAAAAATATGAAACAGATTGAGAGACAAATAAAAAGGATACCGTTGCCGGCGTGATATTGTCGTTTTATTTCGTCTTTTTTTTTAATGTAACAATGAATTGTAAACAATACTCTCACTGTGTATAGAGTTCTAATTTGATTATATAAAAGAGTACTTACTCTATTCAATTTACGCCTCGAGTAGGCGCTTGGAAACATCAAAATTCTTCAGACAATATACCTATCGTTGTGAAAAGGCGAAACAAGAATGTTTTTTTTTTTAAGGCATAGGTACTTCTTTTTGTGCGTTTAGTAGTGAAGTGCGCAATGATGCATATTACAGACTTTTTTGTGTAAAAATAATGTAACGTTGTATAAATATAAATTACTTATAATTTGACAAAAAATAAAATAAAACTTTTATGTAGACATTTTTATATACCAAAAATGGTAATTTTGACGACCTTACACTCATTAGCACGCGGGATAAAATTTATTAGTAATAATTATTTTTGATTTTGAGAATTATAACTTGCATACGTAAGTAGTCATTTATTTTAAATAGTAAAACGATAACGTGAGTAATTTGTACCTGATGGTAAGCATAGTACAATCAAGAAAAAAAAGTCGTCCACCGAGAGATCGAAATCCATCGGCGGTCATCGTTTTCATTCCGACTTATAAGCCTGTCGTCTGCAACTAGATATAGACTGGCAGATTACGAAGCGAGACAAACCAAAAGAGAGGGTACTGTTACGAGTTCATCACCATTCATATAGTGGTCGCGTCCCAGTCGAATTCAGATCCCCACCACCCCACTTGATTATTGGATATACGCTACTTGATTCTAGAATGTGACACGCCTTAGTGTGCCACTATAGCGGATGTTACACCAGGTGTTTGACGGTCGCGATCCAGTCAGAATTGTTGGGCCCTACCACGCAGTATTCAATTTAAGTCTTGAGAAAGGCAAATAACAGATAGGCCATACGTAAACGTCAAAAACACTTCAGGAAATATACCTGTTATTGCTTAGAGCAGGCATCTAAATTTTATTTATGTTTTTAAATACACTTATATGCATAATATAATGACAAAAATGCATATTGTAGGAGATCCTTACAATGAATTTTTTGTAGGTTTTTTAAGATCTACAATTAAGTGCTACATTAACATGGTTTACTCAGCGTCAGCCATTTAAGCGCCACCATTATCGTTACTGCTTATTTTATACGTAAGCAATCTACAAAACGTATGAAAAAATATTATATAATCTGGCCAGAGAACATAGCTATGAATAAAAATAAACACGTAAATAGGATAAGTGGTTTTCGCGTGTAAAGAACATAAAAAGTCAGACAGACAGAGAGACGTTAAGTTTTATAATATGTATAGAAGAAGAAGCTTTTGCTAAATGGTCCCTGCAGACTATAGCTGTTTACCCACCTCCGTAAATCTGTATCCTTTACTGAGTCCAGTCATTAGTCTGTTACTTCTGAGGAGCGAGTTAGAATGCCTCGTGTCTCAGCTTTGCGGTAGAAATAATTGTGGCAGTGGTGATTCGCGGTTCCAACCTAGCACAGGTAACTAGTATATTTTTTAAACAATACAATATAAACTTTGGATTAGGCAAGTCTTAAATCGCTTCAGCTGCGAAGGGGCATGACCTCTCTAAGGCCAACAAACGACGCGCGAAAAATCATTTCAGCAAACCGACATAGCATCGACGATTGCCGATGAAATCTTGTACCGACGCGACAGTAGACGTTATTTGTGGACTATCCCGTATTTACCATTAAATCCTGTATGGTCATTATACCGAGTTACTATATAAAAAAAGTTTCAGTGTAATATATCCATCGTATTTATGACCAAAACTAACTTAACATTTGACGCACAAAATAGTTTTTTTCGTTATAGATAACTAATATAATTTAGTTCACGTGATAGTTTAAATTCCTAACGATATGTATAAGCTTGAGTTAACACTCACCCAACTAGCTAACGTCTTCAAGTTCAAAATCTTTCGCAGAATATCTATTGGAAAAGCTGTACTTGAGAACCAATCCAACGGTTACGTTTCACTTTAAATCAAGTGAGGTTGTGATCAAAGATTAAACTTATCGAGAAAAAAATAGCCTTTACAAAATTCTAAAGGGATTTTTATCGAGGATTTTTTTATTTTTTTTTATCGTTGTAGGGTAGGCGTAGTGGCCACAATCTCACCTGATGTTAAGTGACGATGCGGCCCAAGATGGTAACACGCTAAACCTAGTGGAAGACTGGCTCTCAAGTGCAGCTGCCGGAACACACCCATTTGGTGCTTGGCGGCAGATTTTCAACTTGAGGGTGGTAGCTAGCCAGGCGGGCATTAGAAAATGCCCTACCATCATGCTATGGTTTCCTCACGATGTTTTCCTTCACCGCTTCAAAAAGCTCAGGCTCATTGTAGGGATTCAAACTCACGTCAATCGACGCGAAGTCGTACACGCTACCACTGCGCCATCATCGCTTCAATATCGCTACAATAAATATAGAAAGAACATTCGAGGCTAAATATTAGTTATTTTAATACACACTAATCACCATAGATTAAACAACATTCGTTAATATTAGGTACAAATGAAGGTTATCATCGAATATCAGATCGGCTCGAGTGCTTTCACAGTATTAATTTGTTTAGTGGATAGTTGCAACTTCACGCTTACTAAGCTGTGGAGTGTGAACGGATGTTCCATTTTCTAACAATTTTGGCATAGAAAACCTTTATTTGATGATATCCTTAGAGTACGTTGATTACCGGCGTAACAACATTTTCTACCCGTACCAATAAGTAATAGCATAAAACTCTAGAGTTTTTTTTTTCTTTTCTTTTTTTGATCTCGCTAATATTTGAAACTACCAGTCACATTTGAAAAATTATATTTGCATTTTATAGGACCTTTATTATTTGTTTCATTTTCACAAATAAAATTTGATACAATTAGTTTAGTTAAAGGCATCCTATTAAACCTGTGGGGTCAGTCTTAACATGCCATGACCTGAGGTATTATTCGACGCGCTGTTTGTAATATATGTATGGTATAAATGAAAGGTTTAATTAATATTTCATTGTTATTTATGTACTTATACTATTATGAAAATGACCGTAGTACTCTTTAAGTTTGTATTTGATTTTTTTAAGTAAGTTTATAGGCTTATAAGTTCACGCTACGCCTTTTAGGAGTGGAGTAGTAACCATGAAGGTCAAATAATCTGGAAAGCTGTAGATAAGTACAGGAAGAACAAAGGTAGATTGTATGTGCATTGTATGCGACGCGATGGACATTTGATCGATTAAATTTAAGACTGGTGTAACCGTAAGCCAGAGCTACTTATTAAATTTTAATATGTTTCTCGTCGGTCTCTTCGGTACAAAGATTTTATTCGACTTTATAGTAACTTTCCGATGAGCTAGAGATTTGAAACTTTAAACATAGCTCATGTCATGTCATGGGTTGCCAACATTTTTTTCAGTGAACTGTAGTATTTTTCAAAATAAGCTTTAAAAATATAGTACACTTCAGAAAACATAGTATTTTATGGAAAAAGCAAAAAATACACAAAGATATTATTTGTTCCTTATTTATATTTATAAAAACTATATTCCTTAGCACTTTTTGCACTCTTCAGTTTTTTTTTTTAATATTATAGGTTTGGTTTAGTGGCCACAATCTCACTTGATGTTAAGTGACGATGTGGCCCAAGATGGTAAACGCTAAACCTAGTGGAAGACTGGCTCTCAAGTGCAGCTGCCGGAACACACCTATTGGTGCTTGGCGACAGATTTTCAACTTGAGGGTGGTAGCTAGCCAGGCGGGCATCAGGAAAAGCCCTACCACCATGCTATGGTTTCCTCACGATGTTTTCCTTCACCGAAAGCTCAGGCTCATTGCAGGGATTCGAACTCGCATCAATCGACGCGAAGTCGTAAACGCTACCACTGAGCCATCATTGCTTCTAAAAGCTTCTTCTGCAGTTAGTAGCGGCGCACTTGAACTCGACGCACTTTCAATATCGCTGCCATTTTCCATAACTAATTTATTTAGCACTTCAACTTCTCAAAAGAAAGAACAAAATCAAATACAAAATAACTATCAAGCTCTCAAAACAAAAATAAAGCAGACCAAACATTCGTTTGACGCTGTCAAATTGACATTACAGACAGGTTCGGAACGCATTAACCACACGATGGGTTTGGATACATGCTTTCGCATTGGCAAGCGTCTTAAAATAAAGGATTTTTTGTTGGATTTCGGTGTTGAAAATATAGTGTTTTTGCATACTATATATTTTTTTCAACTATACCTATATAGTACGCAGATTCGAAATAAAGTACAATACTATATATTATAGTACGGTTGGCAACCCTACTCATAACTGAATGTAATATAAACGTTTTTTTTCAGTCTGTTTTTTGACACAAATTTTGCAATCGGCTTTAAATTGACTTGATATTGTGTCTCTGAAATAACCTCATGGAGATTTTTAATTTTTTTTATAAAATTTAACACAGATAAGAATAAAAATATTGAAATAAAAATTTCTTTTTAATATACCACGTATTTAAAATGTACCAAAAAGTGTAAAATGATTTAAGTATAAAATAGCGAAAAATTGTGAGGCGCATGTATTAGATAATTTATGCAGGAATAGTTATATCTAGTTATTTCAAACTGTATTCATATTTAGCAGATTTATCTTACTAATCAAAATATGTTTTATTCAATTTAGGCCCTATGAAAGCACTAATAAATATCAACACACCGGTTTGGAAAACATCCCAGACATAGAGGAGAGACGGCAACAAACTGGAACAGGTTTTTTAAATATTATTAGTTCTTATTATGAAGTGAAATTGTTAATAACTCTCGCATATAGCCCAAGTTAGTTTCACATCGAGTAAAGTAAGTTTGTCATTTAAGTTTTAGAAGTGAAAACTTCTTTAGCACTGTTGTGATTCGAAACGCGATGAAACGAAAAAGCGACAATAAAAAGAGACAACCATGTACATCTATAGGATTTAGCCTACGAGAGAATGAGATAGAATTACATTATGCACGGTTAATGCAAGTCCTGATTTTCATGATTGTGATCGTCGTCGGATTGGCCTAGTGGTGTTAGACGACCAGACTTCATACGCAGTACGCACGAGTGGTCGATTGTTAGAATCCTGCTGATTTAGGTTATTTAAAAATTATGTTTTTTATTTTTTTCTGTAGGTTTCACTGCTGACACGTGTGAACTGCTTCATAAATTTTTGTTTATAATAGGTTTTACAATTTGAACCAGTTAAATTATGTGTCAGATGATATAAATAGAAGAAGATATATATAAGCTTTATTATGAAGATGAGTAACAAACATCTCCTACGTCATATACTACACACTGCGTGTACACACTAGAGTCAGTCGCATAGCTGCGAGGACGATTCTCAACAAGCAAAATAAATTAACAATTGAAATTCCTCAGAGAATTGCCGCCGTCTTGAATTTGAGAATTGCTCTTTCTCATAAATAAATTTGAGGACAAACTCGCAATTTGTCTTCTTAGTCATAGAATGGTTTTCATTTTATTAAAATAGATGTCATTATCATAATTCAATTTTATATGCTAGAAGAATAATTATTGACAATAGTACTTTTAGAAAACGAAGTAAATGATGGTTTACCTATGACACATTTTTAAATATGTGTTATTATTTCATTTTCTGCAGATTTTAATTTATTTTTAAGTAAATTACACATTTTCACAAGCTTCTGTAAAAACATAAGTACAAGAATACTTTTTTTTTAATACCACTAAGGTGGCAAACAAGCATACAACCCGCCTGATGGTAAGTGGCTTCTGTAGTCTATGCACGCTTGTAATACCCTACCCCAAGGAGCTCTGGAAACCCTCATCACCGCAGGAACACAACACAAGGTTATTTGGATGCGATCTTCTGTAGGGTGGAGGTATTCCATCAGTCGGGCTGCCTCAATTAGAGATAAATCACCAATAAAATTTCTCTGTGCCCTCTCTTTTTAACTATATTTATTTTAATGAAATTATATTGTACTAATAAACCGTATGACAATCCGTTCGGTATTTTTAGAGAGATACCGACAGACAGACGCGTCAGCAGACTTTATTTTATAATATGTATTATCATTAATGTTTCATCATATTAGGTAGTGCACTATTTACAAAGAGGAATATGTTATTACCGTGCAAATCGACAATGACAAGACATTTTTACATGAACTTCCCCTAATGAGCTTTTGTTTAGTAAAACTTCATAATACAATATTCGCGTGGTTTTGTTTCGCGTGTTTCAGACTTAATGTTAGTGAAGAAAGTTGAACTGACTCATCAATGCCATTTCTTTTAAATGTTTGCTAATGACCGTTAATGACACATTGTGTTTGTAATTTCTGATTAATTTTGTTCCTTTTTTTGTAATTGTTGTTTTTTAATTTGTAACTTTGGGAGTCCGCCATATTGGATTTAGATTGACGTCACTTAGCTAACCATGAATTGTCATCCAAACTAATAGTGTCTCCAAAATTTCAATTCAATTGGTTGCGGATGAGGTGTTATTGAAAATTTGACTCATACTTACAAGGCAAGTAAAATAAAGTTTAAAAAAGATGCCTTTTAAGGTACTCGGGAATCAACTAATCCATGCGTTTCTTAACCAAGATGGCTGGTCAATGGTTTTTTATTGTAGCTGGGTAAAGTGAGAAATACAACCACCGGCTATTGTTTAAGAGTTTTTTGGTACTAGATTGGTAAAATAGCTGTACAACACAAGATGTCTAAGTACGGTACAGTCCACTTACAACGGCGACTGTTGGTGAGACAAATTTCATCGGCAATTGTCGATGTCATGATGGCCTGCTGAAATGCCTCTTGCCTCGTTTGAAGAACCCAGTATCATAGGAAGTAAGGAACACGTTGGCTGGGAGACTATTCCACATTTGTACTGTACGGCAACGTTAGAGATCTTCTTTGTTCGTGCCATGCCGTTCAACTGTGACTTCATAAACCAGGCCACATGGTTCTGTAGTCAGAGGTGGACTAGCAGTCTTGGCCACCCTAGGTCATGTAGTCACCTCCTTCTCAGCTCAAAGTTTACAGTGACGTAAATATAATATGACTTTACTTAAATTTTAAAACATTTCTAATTTGATGGTAATAAATTACTGCAGTTTTACGATATCAACATTGTATGTAATTCAAACTGATTTTTTTCCGTGTCTAGAGTCTTAACACTATATTATGCTTTAGTGTACTATTACTTATTATCGACACATGTTCGCATTAAGTAGTTTATTTTTTGTCACGATTAGCCGCCCTTAAAATCTGGCCGCCCTAGGCCTGGGCTTAGTTGGCCTTAAGGGAAATCCGCCACTGTTTGTAGTGGAAGGTAGATGATGGGATAAGGTCAAACAGTCAATGTCTATTTACGGTCACTGTAAGATAATATAACCCGATTAATCCCTGTGAAAGAACGGGAACGAGGTCAAAAAACTAGTGAAAAATTATTTTAGCATATTTGATATCTTGTTGAGACGCATAATTTCACAAATAAATTGAGTTACGATCGAATTTCTTGGTGTTGTATTCGCATTTTATATTCCACGTTATTCGTTTTAAAGGAGATCTGGTAAAAATAGATTAGTGGGAATAAATACTGAGAAATTTGAATAACAAAGTAACAATGTATGTTATGACTTAATATATTTGTATCCATTAGCAATACATGCGAAGGCATAACAAAAATAATGAAACAATATTTTTTATTTTATTTTTTATAAACTTAGTGTTTTGTTGGGGCGTTGCTATGGCCAGCATCCGGGTCCATTATGAAATTAGTTCAATTATGTAATACTAAGTTGATTGACTATTACTCGTTAACTCGTTAACTTACCTTTACTTTTAACTTCATTGCATATCATATTCATCATATCATGAGTTTTTTCGCATATCCAAAAACAACCATTTAGCTGGCTGGGACACTGGACTCTAAAAAAAAAAAAAAATTTAATCTTAATATTTCGCTAACGGATCCGTGAATGGAAAAATGGTCTTCACACACCCGCAATATCTTTGAACGACCTATACATCGACACCCCATACATGATAGGATAGTCGAGAGAAAAGCAATAATTCTCAGTTTACTTGTAGGGGACGTAACCCAAAACGTGTTTATTTTTTCAAGATTTTATTTTAGTACTTTGTCGGTATGATTAATATGTATACCCATACCAAATTACAGCTTTCTAGTACTAAGAATCTCTGAGCAAAGCCGCGGATAGACGGACATAGCGAACTATAAGGGTTCCTTTTACTTCGGAAACCTAAAAAATTGAGCTAGCTAAAAGATTTCTAAATTTTTTCACTCAATAAAAATGTGTAAAATGTTTTATTCTGGGTGAAATTTTAAATGTTCCTACATTCCACGCGTCAGTTTCAAAGTAAGACAGACTTCAATGCAATCAGGTTGTATTGTTACCGCACGTTTCTCGCCATGAGAATTCTTGAAAAATTTTCATGTTTACACATTTTTGACATAATTATTCCCTTATTTATATGTTACACTATACCTCATAGTGCTGTTTTATAGCTGAATAATATATCTTATAGATATCATCAAAATCATCGACGTCATCATCATCTGAAAGCTATGTAACCTATAGATGATATTGACGTCAATAATTTTGATAATGGTCACACCCATTAGTTGGGAATCTGTCAAGCACCTGTCGGTGTTTTCCCATGGCTGCATTTCAAATCTTTTTCGTATATGTACGTAACAAGCCTATAGGTACTTGGTGATAGACTTTCAACTTGAAGGTGGTAGCTAGTCAGGTGGGCATTATAAAATGCCTTACCATATGCTATGATTTCATCACGATATTTTCTTTCACCGAAAACTGTTTCATTGTAGGGATTTTAATTCAAGTCGATCGAAGCTGTGTCCATACACTACCACTGAACCATCATTTCTTCAAAATTCCTTACAATCTTCGGTCATATCAAGTATGTTTACGATGAAACGTTAAGCAAATTCATAATAAACCTTCTGACCTACTGTTATATTAACAAATACTTTAAATGTAAACATTCACAAACCACATACATAAGGGAAACCCAACCAAAAACCTATCCAATTCGCCCTAGTGCCATGCTTGGATCAACTTACATCCACCACAAAAGTACCCGGTACTACTCCGTTACCATAGCAACGAGAAAACGGCATGTAAACTTTATATAATTTCTTACCAATAAAATTAAAGTGACTTCTTTAAGCTTTTGTTTCTTAAAAAACATAAAACCAAACCAATATATTTCAACAATGCTTTATATTATAATTTTTCTATGTAGACCAACTATACATAGGTGATATGCAAGCAGTATACATAACAATTTAGCCACATTTTTTATTGATTTTTGCTACATACCGGATATCTACAGATTAAAACTGAAGTATGTTACAGTTCGTCTACTGACTTTTGGAAGTCAATAGTATAAAATTCACCTATAGCCTGTTTACCTATAATTATGAACTGTCACGTTACAACAGGTGCCGTTAACTATTAATTACTATAAATAAACAATTAATAAATTACAATTCAGCCTCTTAAAATTAATCAATACAACATTAATTATAACACAGCCCAAGTTATCCAATTTGGTATTATTTTCCCCGCTTCGTAAAGCCACGAGGGATAATACCTTCGTCTCTTTTTTTGGCGAGTGTGAAAGAAATTATTCGCGACGCAGCAGCTGATTGTCAATCGAATATGATTGTTTATGTCGCACAAAATAATATCCTTTTTAATTATATTCTGGCCAGGTAGCCATCTTATAGTCATATTTTATAAATCTTCATATAGTTACGGTCGAAGGTAAGTAATGACGTAGATAATTTTCTAATAATTTATTACTATAAAATCTACACTATACATCACTGGTATTCTTCAGTCGCAGTAGTGGTCTTCTTTGCTAGATTTTTTCTGATTATCGCTTCTAAAATTCTCTACGATATTCAAAGTAGAATTACAATCTCAGGTGACTTTAATTGATTATAAACTCTTTTAAAATGAGGGGTGGATATTTCGCGAATCCTTGCTTGCAGTTTCGAGAATTATTCACACAGAATATTTGCTTATTTGTTTACGATACTGGGACTAATAAATTTCTTTGAAAAATATGCGCGTTCCGCAAATCATCGCGGGACGGCGAGCGTCTTATCCATTCTAGTAATTTCTATACGGTTATTTTTGTATATAGAAAATTCTAGATTTAAAGAAATTTCTTTAGTGTTGCAAAGTATAATAATGTATTTTTATATAAGTCGTCACAACATAACAACACGTAAGCAATGGACAGTTGTTGTACTTAAATTAAAATCTGTTATTTCGCTTATAATTTAATTTAAAAAATGATATGTTTAAAATATAGTTATATATTATGGAGACAGAGTTTCACATGCTACCATTTAATTTCCACCCAAGCATAGCTTGTAATTATGGTAACTAAAAACCTGATATACATAATAGATATTTAACAGCCAGACACACAACTGACAATTATGCTCATCACAAAAAAGTAAGTCATGTGCGAGGATCAAACCCGCGAACCATCGGTTCTAAAGTAAAGCTTAAAAAAAGGAAAAATTTAAAAAAAACCTGATGCTTAAATAATCCATAACTACAATTCCAATATAATAATCTATTCCGAAGTGTGAGAAGAGAGGTAGGGTACAGAGAAATTTCTTTGAATTTTTTTTTCTATTTGGGGCAGTTTGATTGGTGGAATACCTCCTCCACCCTACAGAAGATCGCGGCCAAATGACCTAGTGTTGTGTTCCTGTGATGAGTAAGGTTTCCAGAGCTCCTTGGGGTAGGGGATTCAAGATCGACAACGCGCTAGTGATACCTATGGTATTACGATTACACACTACGGTAGCCGCTTACCATCAGGCGGGCCGTATGCTTGTTTGATATCTTTGTAGTTTAAAAAAAGGTACCATATTTTAACAAGAAAATCCGATAATATCTAATAGCGTAAATGCTTTATTAGCGTTGTTACCGCATGGAGTCCTATTTTCAACATTAAATGAGAAGTATTAATAATACTTGAGATAAAGTCCCAGGAAAAGACATGTTTTTTTCAAAATTTGCTCTTCATTATGAATCTATTCTTTTAACTTCTTAAGCACCAAATCTTTTAGAGTAATTTAACTAGATTCGCTTTTAAAAATATCTTTACTTGTTTATAACTTATTATTATTAATGTGCGGGATTGAAATTTTAGCAAATTTGTCTAGATCTCATTACAAATTCGATGAGATATATAGCACGTAACCCTTTCGACAATAAAATTTGCTTTATATGATTCGTGAACTTATTGTTCAGAAAAATCGTTAATATGCTTAGGAATAATAATAGTGACTACTTAGCTAGGATCCATTTACGATTCATTTATTAATATAATATTCCCTCGATTGGTGTGAGTAAGCTGATTTCTCTTACCTATACTTACTACAGTTGTACAGTAGAAAGATAAATTGAAATCGACAACAACGATCGTACTGGGAATACAGTCCGTCTTTACCTCGGCTCGATCCATTTTACGATCAGTTTTGAGACTTCGTCATATGAGTTTTGGTCGCTACTTTTAAAATAAAAATCGCTGCTGCCGTTTTGTTTATCCATAGGATTTTGTAAAGCGCTACTGTTACCATACGAATTAATAAAGTTAGAACTTTTAAATTAACCTTTTGAGAACCAGTCCCTACCAACTTTGAACGTAAGTTTTTACTGTAAAGCTTTGGAAACGTCTCCTCACCATAGCGTGAAGAAATATTTATGAAAACCACGACTGGTGATAGTTATCTCTATATCTCGCTGGTCACCATTGTTTTCGAATTGTAATGTGCTTATTGGGGTTATTTAATTTTGCTACTACAAAAAAAAATGAGGCATAATGATACGGCTGGCAAATATAAAACATCTATATTGAATCATATTTTATATAGAGTTATAAATATTAAAAAAAATTATCTATTTATATGCTAATTAATAAAATAGAATATTAATGTTTTTTTTAATTATGTTCAAATTAGTATTATGAAGTTATTTACAAAAGATATATATTTTAATGATTTATAATAAGTTTAAATTGAGTATTACAGAATTCATTTATCCATCCACTTAGTTCACATTTATCCAATGCCCTTTCCTTTCCAGACTTTACCCGCCACTCTCGCTATGTCGTCGGACTATTGGGCTGGCGGTCTGCCTCTCAGTCGTTTTCCACCTCTGGTTCACCTGTCTGAAATCCTTTAGGTCCATCGTCTGTCTTCTTGTCTTGTCAAGTGCCTCGTCCACATATACTTTAGCCTCGTGACTCGTTTGCCATAGCCTCTACCATTGTTCTCCTCCGGATTTCTGCATTTGATACACGATTTACAAGGGAGATACTCAACATGGTCCACTCTATAGCTCTTTGTGCAATTTGAGTTTATGTATATTCTTTTATGAGCATCTACGTTCACTTATTCACTCTGCTATTCGCGAATAAAATATAAGTTTAGTAGTAGTTACACGTAAAGTATTCAGTGTCTAGTAGAGAGATAAGCGTTCAGTATAAATCTTGATAGGGGAAAGATGAGTCGGAAAGAGTCGACCAGACACGGCGCTGGCCAAATAGAACGAATCGACGTCCCATCAGAACGATTTTACTCAAGGGAATCAAACATTAGGTTAAAAATACTTCACCTGTAAAACACCATCTTTACCTACAAGGAAATATACTTTTAAACTAAATTGTCTGAACGGAGCGATAATCTTCAATGCGCTACTGTGCCTCTGTCTAATGCACGAACACAATTCTAGATTTAAACTGAGATAAATCTTAATCCCCGGGGTGCTTTTGTGCTGCAATCCTTATCTTTCCGAGAAGTTTGTTCGGTATTCAGAGATGTTCTAACGCCGACTCAGTTCCCACGGGGTTCAATTATCTATTGTAAGCCAGAAAAGGTTTAAATTATGGGGATTCAATTTCGCCTACAAAGAATTAAATCGCGAACACACATATTTTAGTGCAGCGAGACGGCAAGATTGACGGTGACCAAGAAAAACTTATAGGCACTAAGGAATAGTGTTCACTGTAATTAATCGATAAGAAAAGTCTACCCGATTCGACCGTTACACTCCTTTACAATCCGGGAGTAATCCAACTTTCGATTTTTTTTATAGTTATAGGTTTGGCATAGTGGTTGCTCACCTGATGTTAAGTAACGATGTTGCCCAATATGATAACACGCTAAACTTAGTGGAAGACTGACTCTCAAGTGTAGCTGCCGGAATACTTGGCGCTTGGTGCTTGGCGACAGATTTTCAACTTGAGGGTGGTAGCTAGCCAGGCGGACATTAGAAAAAGCCCTATTATTAACTATAAGATAACTTGTTTTAAACACTACTAAGAAAATAATACCCGTGAATTAATATTTATTAATTCTTCAGTTCAGTGTAATCCTAAATGATTATATACATGTGGGAATTAATCAGAGAAGCCAAAAAACAGCCAAATACCACTTTAAATATTTATTACCACAAATACAACTTCACAACGTGCGTTCGGGGCGTCGTATATCGCCATCTTGTTTTTCATTCATCCGTCTCAGTCATTCGTCCGCTCCTTTCATTCTTTCTTACGTTCCATTTCCCACATACATTTTTTTAATGATTCATTATTATAAGTGTCAATAATATAGCGTTATTATTCAATAAAACAAGTAATAAAATTCATATATTTGAAATTCTCTTTTAAATTCATATATTTTAAAGAGGTATAATAGCCTAATGCTAGATATTCCTCGTGAATCTGACTATCATATACAAACATAGTTTTTTGGATCCGACTGGTGGTTTAAGAGATTAGCGTTTTTAAACAAACAAACAAAAAATCTCTTCCACTTTGATAATATTATAATATAGATTAGTTTTATATGAATTAACTATGAATATGTCAATAATGCATGTCAGTCTAAAACCGAATAATGTTGTTGTTGTTGACAATCCATCGTATCATAAATCAATTGAAAATCGTATACCAAATTAATTAATTTAATTAATTTATTAAATTAATTAACTAATTTTACACAACAGCAAATGATTGACCGGTTGACATTACGAAACATTCATCCAACATGTTCATCCTTCAGTTATAAGATTGATTCTGCAAAATAAGGCGAGGTTTGTAGATTATAATACAGAATACACGAAATATTATGAAAGCGCACCGCCTTAAAATTCATACCTAATGAAATGCAAAAGAAGAAGCAAGAAATATTGTAAGAATATTAAAAACTCACCTATAACAACAGAGATGACTGTAACAATCAAGAAGTAGAAGTTGACCACTCTCCGAAATTGTTCGGAGAGGTTCTTCGGCAGGAACATTAGTAATGTGTACTTTGAAGTTTTTATCTTGTTGTGTTTCTTCTTGTCTGCTTCGTCCACGAAATCGACCTCGACCTGGCGTGTCTCTGATGTCGCCGATACTTTGTTCCGCTGAAACAGTATGCATACGATCTATACGAATATCATAAGGCCCAAGGAAATGTTTTTTTGTTTGTTCGAATGCTCTGGAATCTCTGGAACAATGGATAAGATTTAAAAAAAAAAAACTGTATATATCTATAGCCTATTTATTAAAGATGGTTAATAGGCTATATAACTTTACGCTACGACCCTAAGGAGCGGAGTAGTAATCATGAACGTCAAGCAATCTGGCAAGCTATAGACAAGTTCGGGAAGTGACAAAAACGGGTGGAGCTTTTGTCGAATCGTTTTAACACAAGTGAAGCTGTGGGACACAGCTAGTGTTTAGTATTATAACAAAAAATCACGAGCCCACGACGAAATTTAATTTAGCAAAAATTCATAATCGCCGTTTTATGTCACTCCGAACACATCTGGAATACGAATTATTTAATAAGAAACGAAATTGTGACGGAATTAATTTTATGATATCTGTTCACAGTCGCTTAAGATTTGAAGCGTTTATTTATACAGAAAGGTTTGAGCAACAATTCTTAAGTCCCAAATAATTATTACAGAGGGAGAGAGGCGTTGAATAACAAGGAATGGTGACATCAATGTAAGGGTATTTGTTTAACTAGTCATTAATTTGGTGGGTGAACGACATTCCAACTGTGTCAGACTGACTCGTACATACATACATAAATCACGCCTCTTTCCCAACGGGGTAGCCAGAGACCACGTCTTTCGACTTGCTACGATCCTGACATACAACTTTCGCTTCCTCAACATTCATCAATCTTTTCATGCATGCTCGACGGTTTAGAGTACTCTTGACCTGACCTTTCTTCAAAACGTTCCCGATTTGATCGTGGAACGTTCGTCTAGGTCTTCCTCTTCCAGACTGACTCGCGACCACAATATACCTGATGTGACAACAGTCATAGTGATGCCATGACATGAACATTGTGATAAACCCATTTTAGTGATTCTCTTTTGGATTGTCACTTTTCGTATTCAGCCATTGTATATCCAGCCGCCGCTGGCTAGAATGACAGCAGCGACTGGTGATGTATCGCCGATCTCTTGGTGGTCGGCTTTGTTTTAGGATTCTACTGTGGTTACCATCAGGCACAGTTTATACTATTAAGGTCGCAAACAAGGATATAGCCCGTCTGGTGGTAAGTGGCTATTGTAACCTATGGACACTTGTAATAGGTGTCAACTAGCACGTTGCCGGACATGGCGAAACTATAAGGGTACCTTATTGACTTCGGAACCCAATGAACAAAAGTCAGTAAAATGTACATCATTATCATCATTGATGGCTAATTTCATCATATTGCTTTTACGCCGGTTAAAATTTTTGGAGTAATTTGCGCGAGTACATAAGTACACACAATTTTTTTTTTATCTGGTTACAATGTTAGCCATAAGGATCCTGAAGCCTCAGCCGAATTTTACATCTTCACCGGTCTTGAGGGTGAGCGCTGAAGGCACTCGACCGCAAAAACGTGACAACGAGCTCCAAGAGTACCAAAGTGGCTGAACGTGGTGGCTACGATCTCACCTTATCTTAAGTGACGATGTGGCCAAGATGGTAATACGTTAAGCCTAGTGGAATTACTGGCTCTAAAGTGCAGCAGCCGGAACATGCCTATAGGTGTTTGGCGATAGATTTTCAACTTAAGGGAGGTGGTCAGCCAGGCGGGTATTAGAAATGCTATGGTTTCATCACGATGTTTTCTTTTAACGAAAGCTCAAGCTCATTGCTGGGATTCGAACTTACGTCAATCGACGCAGTATCCCTACACGCTACCACCGAGTCATCATTCCTTCAAGAATGCATTTAGAAAGTTAAATATAACTGCGATATCAATTAAAAAAAAAACAATCATGAAATTTCAAAACATTAAAAGTTACAAATTTAATATACTATACTATCGTCCATCGTATACGTCGTTAAAAGTATATTTGAATACGTTGGATAATATCTTGGGCATAAAAAAAAACTCTACTCTGCTCTCTACTACTGGAAACTCTACTCACCGCATGAACACAACATAAGGTTATTTAGCCGCGGTCTTCTGTAGGGTGGAGGAATTTCACCAGTAGGACTGCCCCAAGTAGAGAGAAATGTTCAAAGAAATTTCAATTGCAAGCCCTCATGCGACACCATTTTCCAAAAAAATTAAAATTATTGGATGTAAACATTCTTTAAATAGATAATAATTTCTCAACATCTATAATAATTGCCATTGATAAATATATCGAATCGTGTATTTTTCTGTTTCGAGTTATAATCAATGTTTAATATTCAAACATAAACATAAACGGGATTATTAATTTTCGCGAATCAGAGAAGATAATATACTTTTTCTATTTCTTACCGTAATAACCACAATATTTCTTATGAATGCAGTCTTTTTCCTTACATTCATGAGCAGGTTTCTTCAGTTAGGTACGCGATATTTAAGTTAATTGTTCATTGAACTGGATCTAATACGTATTACAGTTTATTTTAGCAGCGTGGGAAGCTTATCGGTTTTTCATTGGAAAATATATGAGGCTTTTTCCATCAAAGCTAGACCAATTGTGAACTTCAATCCAAGAACGCTGATGACTGTCGAAATTAAGATATTTTTACATGTCACGGCGAAAGTATAGTGTCTGATACTGTAACTGAAGCGAGACACTATGTCGAGTTTCTCACCATATTTAAGGTGGTCACTACCGGGTACATGTTCCTTACCAGCTTGCTCTCGCCATATACTCTTAACAAAACGAAGATAATATATAGAGATACTAGATAATTGGCCGCGTTGTCTTTTTGTATGGTAATGCTTATTCGCTGACCGAGGTATTGAAAAATCATCTGGTCAAGGAGATTCGCAATTTTTTTTAAAAGGCTGTGCTTACTCTGACCCCTCGTGCCCTGGGCTTCAACTGTAAACGTCACATATATGTAGCTCCTACTAAGGCCGCATATTTGCAAAGTATCGACGCACGTGGTATCTCAAATCAACGGCTGATCCATTCTCTTGGACATGATCGTCATATCGTTGGCTCCTTTACCATCGTCAAACACCAAGCATAATGGTTCAAGACTTGTTAGCACATTAACGCTGGCAAAAACCCAATATTGATTAATTTCCTGCAAATTATTTAAATGTAAAATTGGAATTATTTAATGCCGCTTTTACGAATTCAATTTAGTATATAAAATTATACAAAGACATCTTTATTTTAAGAGACGTTTATTCTATTAAATAATTTCTTTAATTTTTCTATAATAAGTTATTTATTTGCCAGAAGATTCATATAAGAAATGACTTTAAGTTATCAAATACCTAAGATTTAACTATAGATATTTATTTTACAATTAGAATAAAGGGTGATGCAAGCTTGAACCCTGATCTGACCCGAAGCTTTTTCATTAGTATTTTGAAAACAATTTATATAGCAAAACTTTCAAGTATAAATAAATTTAAATACTAATTTATTTAGGGTACATAACCGTGAGGAATATGGCGTCTGTGATTACTATGGTAATCTTGGTCATGAATATTAAAATGCACTCGTGTGTACAAGAATTAGTTGTGTATCTGTTAAGGCACTGTTAGAATTACAAATATCGAGTGATAATAAAACAGATACTTTGATAAACATTTCAATGAAGCTTAGGTTATGTAAATTTTTAAACCATCAAACAATGCATTTGAGGCCATATTGTTAAAATTAGATCAGAACTTCTATTTCTGAAACACGTTAAAATGCAGTAACTGTACACTTTTAAAATCTATTCATACTATAAACTTTATGAAGATAAAATATCTTACTTGATTTATGCACTTTTAAGTTTAAGGACTTAAGTAGCTTTGTCACTTTGTTGCGAGTAAAATTATAAGTGAGGCAGGGAGAAAATTATTTGGAGAAATCTCTTCACCTGGAGCAGTCCGATTGATGGAATACCTCCACCCTACAGAAGATCGTAGCTAAATAATCTTGTGTTATGTTCCTGCGGTGAATAGGGTTTCCAGATCCACCTTGGTGTAAGGGGTTTCAAGATCGGCAACACGCTAGTGATATGTATTAAAAGCGTCCGTAGGCTACGGTAGCCGCTTACCGTATGCTTGATTGCTACCTTAGTTGCATATAAAAAACATTTTTTGCTTATAAAGCCTCGTGAACGAATGGCTTGAAGTACCTACGTATGTATTTTTTTCTAAATCTGGATACATAAAAGGCGATATCCTGACTGACACGTCATCGCCCTGTCCAAAGTACTAATGAAATAACAAGCAAAGGAAACCTAAACACTCAATTATTTTTTCGCAATTACCATAATATGGTAATAATCTTGGAAAAAAGAGTTATTTTTGAAGTGAAAACTTCCTTAGCAAAGTTGCAGAAGAGACAACCATATACATCTATAGGATTTAGCCTACGAGAGAATGAGATAGAATACAAATGTATTGTAATTGTATGTAAATACATTATGCACGGTTAATGCATGTCCTGATTTTCATGATTGTGATCGTCGTCGGATTGGCCCAATAGTGTGAGATGACCAGACTTTGTGGGCAGTACGAACGAGTGGTCGATAGTTCGAATCCCGATGATTTAGGATATTTAAATAGTATAATTTTGAATTTTATTCTGTAAGTTTCACTTCTGACACGTGTGAACAGCTGCACACATTTTTTTGTTACATAAATTGCAATGAAAGAATTTCAATTGGCTAATAGAGGATATCGCACGAGGCGCTATTACAAGTATATGATAAGATGATAAGATGTGTCTGAGAGTGAAAGGAGAGAAGAGGACTTGATTTAAGGAAATTTTAAGGTGCCAGTGAAAAGAGATGATTATTGTTGCAACATTGAGGTATAAGTGAAGTCATTTATATCTTGTTATATTAATCATCCTGTTTTAAAAAAAAACTAATCATGCATTTATTGTACTTTTATTTAGTAAAATGAAGGAAATCCGATTTGGAAGACTTATAAACACGAAGTTATATGATATAAGTCAGAATATTATTGACAATGTTGTTTTTATTTTTGGCCGATAAAAATTTGTACCAGTATTTGGACCACTGCACGACGGATCTAAAGCGTCAATTGGATATTTTACGACCACATTTTACGACATTTATTGGAACTTTTCATTACTATCATCACTAACTGGGGTGGAACCGTGTTACTTATGTAAATATCGGTTCTAATAAGATTTATTTGAAGTTACTATATAGTTGTAGATGTTGTCTTAAGTCTGGCCGTCAGAACACATTGGTAGTGCTTGGCAAGAGATCTACAACTGGCGAAGCTAGGTGAAATTAGTAAAATTCATCATTAACTCAACTTTCAACTTTAATAACTTTTCAATGAGAAATTTATCGTCAATGAATAAGAATGCTTTTCTGTAGAGTATTAGATTTCCTAAAAACTGTTTATTTCATAATACTTTAAATTTTGTTGTTCAAGAGAAAAAAGAAAATGTGAAAAACTCTCATATTATTTTAATGGAAAATGTATTCGTTTTAGGCAGGTTTAAGCGTGAATATTAAGAGGCTTTTTTTGGTTTGACACTTTATTTATTGCATAATCTAAAATTAAAGCGATACCCAAAGCAAAAAAAAAAACAATTTGTTTAATAACGGACAGCTAATATAGATTGAAGGGTAATCTTTTTTCTCTTTCGCACTAAAAAGGAAAGTGCTTCAGGAACCTGTCAAGAGAGACGATACATATTGGTGATATAAAAGAATGCAGAGATTACGGAATTAGTGGCCGAGTCTAATATCATCGGTGAAACAAAATCTAATAGACTTCGCTCACTCCGTCACCTAATGAGAATGTGGAGGATTGAGCATACTAGAGACGACTTACTGGTCATCGTCTGGTTGATCGGTCCAGGTATGTGATACTTTAGAAGTGGATCTGTATTAGCTTCAAGCCGACAACTGACGTGTTGTCGTTTCGGAGGCCAAGACCCTTTTTGGGGCTACTGAGCCGAATAGTAACCTATTACGCACTTGTTATACATCTACGGGAGAGTGGGGTAATCGCGGACACCTAAGGAAAAAAGTAAATATTAAAAATACTAAATAAAAACTCTGTTAATTTATTGATTAATAACAAAGATAAAGGTTTTATTTATTACTTTTAATCATAATATTTAATTAAATTTGAAAATTAAGTTTTTTTTTGACAAAAAAAGAAAAGTGTTATTTTCGTGATCCTCTAAAATCCGTGGGGTAATCCCGGACAGTGGTGGGGTAATTACGGACAGTACATATTAAGTAGTAACGAGTAGAATAATTTAAGATAAATAAATAGTTTCAACTTATTTTCAACATAGGAAATTAAAATTTTAAATAAAATCATCTTGAACAGTACGTATATAAGTCATTTGTTAATAGATAAGTTAAAAATAAATAATTAATAAAGAATAAATTTGAATTAATCTCTACATAAATCACAGAGGAACCCTTTGCTTGTGCTTTCACCATCACTGCATTCTTCATGTGCCCATAAATTGCATCCATAGCATATTATCCATTCTTCAGTGGGTGGTTCTTCATATTTTCCCGCACAAAAAATACAATAATACTCATTTTGAGTTTGTTTATTTTCTTTGTTTTGTTTTTTCGTCTTTTTTTGGTTTCGTGTCTTTTTGAGAGTTCTTATTAAATTTGTGATTTAATTTATTTTTTTCTGCAAACTTATAAGCAGTTTTCCGTACAGCTTCAACAGTCAATCCATAGAATAGTTTACTGCATTTGATAATATGCTCTGCTAATTCTTTTTCTTGTGCTTCAGAAAATACAGATTTTCTTCCACTTTTGCGCTGAACTAAAACTTCTTTTTTTAAATGATCATATATAGTTGACTTTGGTATAGAATAATTTTTAGCTGCTTTTCCTATAGTTAATTGTTTACTTCTTACATCTCTTATTGCACGTTCCAAATTGTTTAAATCATTTTTTTTTTCAATTTTCTTTTTATATTTTCGAGCAACCTGGAAAAAAGCAAAATTAAAATTAAAAATTGTACAGTATGATTATCGATGTGGGGCAATTACGAACGTCCGAGATTACCCCACTCAATTCGTCCGCCATTGCCCCACAACGTTAAAAAATAAAAACTTAATATTTTTTGAGGTTAGAAATAAATAAAAATAAGTATTTGTGTCAGAAAATTTTTCTTAAATTCTACTTAACACATCGTAAATAAATTATAATTATATCATTTATGTGTAGCGAGAATTTAACGAATATATACATGACAAAAATTACATGTAAAAGGATGAAAATATTAAATAATATTTATCTTGAATAAAATGCAGAACCTGAGCAGCTCACTTATTGCCTGACACTACGTATACTTATAAAAAAAACTTTTTTTTTCCTAAGGTACTGAAATCGTGGTGGCCGGGATTACCCCGCGTCCGCGATTACCCCACTCTCCCCTATATATTATTAATCAATTATATTTTTGTGGCAACTCATTATCTCCGTTGATTTTTCATCAAAATTATTTATGTTAAGGCTTATTTTCACCGCTATTCACGAAAAGTTAAAAAGTTCGTTGCTTTCGTTTAAAAAAAGATATAACAACTGTTGAAAATATATTCAACTTACATCTAGGGCCGACATCTTATAAAAATATTTTTAACAAAAACTGGAGAGCTGTTAGATTCCTCACATTTCATAACAAGCGAAATATTCAGCTAGTTACCTAAATTTTGCTACTCGCACTATATGAAACAATACTATGTTATATTGCACACATTGTAATAGGCGTCCACGAGGCCGTTCCAGCCACCGCCCGCTGTGAACGTATATTAATGTTTGCAGAAGTCAGTTTTATATTAAAACCGAACGAGTCACTTCATTTGAGTGTCGATGCAAAAATAGCACATCATCGACGCTCCTTTTACGAGCCGTTTACGAATTCACAAATATGTCATCGTAAACGCAAGTTAATGTTATTACTAATAAACGGTTTATTCGCGTGTGGGTTATAACGTTAAGGACATGTCTGAATGGCGTGTGGAAAAGTTATACAGGATGCTGCATATGTAAATTTATTGTGATCAAAAAATGAAAACAATTTTTTGTTCAATTTAGGCTAATTTAACTTTAATTAATTGCAATGGCAATTTAACTACTAAGAGAAAAACTGGGAAGACAGTCAATCGGTTATATCTTTTATTTATCTTCTTTTCGATTCATTTCGCTTATGTTCAACTGTACAAATAATATTTACAGATATTAATAATATTAATAATTTATTGAATGCACAGAGAGAATGTCAAACATCACTTTCATTCACATAATGATCCACCTATAATAATCTTTTAACAGCAAAACCTACTTGACGTAGTCCTTGTACTGATTGTCCGGAAAATCGAAAATGTGCTTCGGGATCGAATTCTCTCACTAGGCTTAGAGTCTTATCATCTTGGGTAACACATTGTTATCGTAAAGAATAATAAAAAACACACACAGATACACACAAACAGCCTGGCAACTGCGAACAAAATTATTACTAGTACTACCGTCAACAGAACTATTAATACAATTTAGTGTGAAAATGAAAAATATTCATTTTTGATGAATGATAAAGTATTTTCCTTGCAGATCAGTAGTATTCGTGTTTTATTATGAAATCCCGCTGTATGCTATCGTTCAGAAAACTCTTTAAACTTATTCCCTTGCGGATGTTGTTCAGTATCTGTTAATATTGAAGTAAATACGGTGCAAAGAGGTCTGGTAAAAAGTATCGAACAACATCATGTTGAAAATATGTCGCCCAGTACATATAGGTGTGTTTTGGTAGCTGCATTTGTCCAGTAGTTTCTCTAGGCTTAGTGTGTTATTATCCTTGGCGAAATCGACACCGTTCAATTAAAAACAAAATACACATTTAAACACAAATTATGTCATTCTTTAATGGATACGAATCAAGTGAAATCAGAGAGCGAAGTAAACTCAGTCGACTTTCAACTAAATTTCGACCACCACATACACAAGCATTGATGCAATGCAATGAATGAAGCAATGATGGCTCAGTGGTAGCTTGTACGGAGTTTGCGTCGATCGACGTGAGTTCGAATCCTAGCAATGAGCCTGAGCTTTCGGTGAAGGAAATCATCGGTAGGGCTTTTTTTTTCTAATGCCCGTCTGGATAGCTACCGCCCTCAAGTTGTAAATCTGTCGCCAAGTACCTATATGTGTTTTATCCCGGGAGTTGCACTTGAGAGCCTACCGTGCAATCATCGTGGGCTACTTCCGTCACTTAAGATCAGGTGAAATTGAGACCACAACGCCAAACCTATATATAAAAAAAATTTGAAAAAGCTTATTAGCTCGCTTTATGTACGTCACATAAACAGGGAAAGCCATAACATATTCAACTACTCAATAGATTTACCCTTGGTAGGTTTATAGTCAGGATGAAGATGAGAAACTATTCATGCAAGTCTTATAATAATATATCGTTACCAAGCCCAATCACATGACTCCAAACTCGAGGAGTTTGCTAGTAACCATTGGAAAGTTCCACTATCCACCTCCTCGCTTCATCATCAGATCAGCTCCAAGACCCAAATTATAGTGTTGTCATCCGAACTACATATAACTTACATACTAAGTTACATACACTTACACTTACATACTAAGTTTCATTTCGATACGACAATTAGATACTTCTACGATGACTCTAAGATTGACTTCTAAGATTTTATTACATTGTTTGTTAGTAAGTTAATTAGTTACAAGTGAAGCTAATGAAAGCGTGTTAAATTAAAAAAAAAAATGTGTGATGTTATGAAACCACGATGCTAGTGAAACATTAAAAATAAAAAATATACAACGTTCCGAATTTACGATTATAATCCTTGACTGCAGGGCTAAAAATTCAATTTTATTTGCGACTACGTAATGTAATGCGACATGCGATAGAGCAACAAAAAAATTTGGGCGATTGAATAAAAGTTTAATATAAATTATAAATAAATAAAAGTATAAAAGAGAAATCAATTCTGATAAGTCAAATTGTAAAGTTTACACAGTCTTATGAAGTATTTGATTACAACTCACCGCTTAATGGAAAAAAAAACTGGAATTGAATCAACAAGACCAGCTTATTTATTTAAATATTTTCACTTAAGCACAAAGGTAGCCTTAAGAAACAAGTTTAAATTGGGAGCAAATTGTGATCAAGCGTTTCCTTTCAATGGCGGTTTCAATAAAAAACCTTTATTTATATTCAGTGGAGGCTAAAGCCTCGATTATGGATGGTTCCCTTACAAAGCACTTTTTAAAGAGCGTTTGGATGAGTCGTCTCCCATTAAAACGATTGGAATGTAGATTGGACCTCTTTAAAACGTACTGTGTCGACTATTCCGGTACAGTTTTCTGATGTGATAGGAGGTCGATACAACCTCGGGTTTTATATAACTTCAGTAAATTGTTAGGTTATTTTCACCTTTTGAAGCAAATTTATACAATTCCAGTGAACCAGCACGAAGGACGTTTTTTTTTCAGCCCTACATGACTTAACAATCTATAGTAAAGTCTTTTAATTTGTTGAATTGTAGCAAAATCTAATTTTCTCATTCATACTTGCAATATTACTTACCACGTTATACTCTTCGCACTTGTTTTATATAATACTAGGAGTGCTTCGTGGCTCCACACGCTTTTGTTACGCAGTAATTATTTTCGTCTCGTAATTTTGTTTTTAGTACTAAGCCATTGAAAATTCTTATAGCCATATAGAGAATAAAATTATGAAATAACATATAGTTCCCCTATACATAATTTCATCAGAATCAGTTGAGAATTAAAGTAAATGTAATACGATTTTCTAAAAGTAATATTAACAATTTTTATAGCCTATCAATTATTGAATGACTCACACATTCATTGAACAACATTTCATGAAAATCGGGTAAGATGAAAAAATTATTTTCTTTTCACGATTTATAAAAGTATTAACCTATAAATTAAACAATGATATAAGCTTCCAGTTTACAAAATTTGATAAGAATCGGTCAAGCCGTTTTTGAGTTAAATTGGGATAAACGAACCGACAAGCAGACCAGTTAAGGTGAGAGAAATACAATAAGAATTTGTTAACTGGAAAGTCGTTTAAAGTGATTTAATTTTCAATTCACAATAGAAAACGGAAGTTTTAAGTTCGAACGGAGAGTACTTGAACTTAATACTTCAGTATAAACGAGAAGTTGGTGGGAGTATCTGTTAAGTGATAATTGGTTTTCGAAAATGAACTTGTTAAAAGTTTTGTGAATTTATTAATCTATATTAATAAATCTGTAGTTATGTCTGTTTTTCTCCACATTTCCAGATAAACATCTTCTATACCTCTCTGTCTGTCTGTCCGTTTATTTTCTTTTCCGTTTATCAGATTTACATAGTTCTTTTTTAAATTCAAAGCTATGTTATCTGGCCAGATTATAGGATATATTTTGTTAGATAAAGTGACATACGAAATAAGCAGTGACGATAATGGTGAATCAATTGCGAAAATAGACACTTTTGAGGCATGTAATTTTTATCTTTTAATTATATATATTTATTTCACCTTATTTGATTCCTCATTAGTTCATTTATTGTGTTTTCGGTTGCTTTCCAAAGGCATCTTATCTTTAGATCATTTATTGTTTTAATATTGTATAACAAACTTCTTTTACGTTCGTATATATATAAAAAAAGAAGGCCGTATACAAAGATTGTATTTTTGGCTTAAAGAACCTTTTAAATTTAAATTTAAAATATAGAATAATACTAAAAATAATTGAAGGGACATTATTCATGATGACTTACCGATCGGACGTCTATGAAAAACACGTACAGTTGTTTACAAGATTTTTATAAGTTTATTTATAATTCTGATCTATTTTATTATTTGGGGTCACACTACCTATCTGGAGACTATACAAAAGGTTATTTTGCTACTGCAAGAAATCCCTCGCATCGTAATCGGTATTCGAAGAAGTTGATACTATACACCTAAAATTGTCAAGAGCCAACAATTATTATGAAACTAATGGAAAATCTGGCGGACGCATTTATTCATGTTGACTTGACGATGCAGCTATAGAAACGGGAGCAGATTGAATATCGAATGCTTGTTACCAAATTCATATATACACAATCTCAAGACGGATTTTATAAGCAGCCCTGGTCCGGATAGATACATAAACGTGGACTATACTACTAGACTATACTAGTGAAGGTTTTGCTGAAATTATTAGACTACAAATAAGGTACTCTGTATTTTATATCTATCTTATTGTCAAATGCCTTCGGAATACATCTATTAATCTATTTTGCATTTCATTCCATAACCTTTTTAATATTATATTTTCCGATCAATTTTATACTTATTTAATTGTCCACGCGACAGGCACTTAAACGGCTTACGTTAAGTAAACCATAAAAGATATGTCAAATGAATGTACTACATAATTGTAAATCTTAAAAAGACCTACAAAAAGTCAGCGATAGCATATGCCTATTTATTAGGATCACCCACAATAAGCATTTTTGAGGCAAGACAATTCCCGCGCTACATCATTCTGTAGTCCACGCGAACGTAGCCACGGGCATAGCTAGAATATCATAAAGGACACTGATCACGAATATAACATTTAAAAAGTTGTTTGTCTGTTTGTATGCTTTGAACTGAATTGTTAAAAGGGATGCGGTCGAGCCTGTAGACCAGACTGTTATTATTAACCGACAGACTGCATCTCTTTCGGAAATTCCCGAGAAATAATTTACGATGGATTTTCGTAAAGTAAGGTCTTCGTGAATCACAAACGAAAATAATTAGGTATCGTGTAATAAACGCATGCCGAGTCGCGGGACAGTACTAGTCGATTGTTAAATAACGAACGAGCATTTAAGCACTCCGGGTTAGGACCATTCAAGAGAATCGAGCCGCAAGGGTCACTATTATTAAATTTTATTGTCTCTAAAAACCGAGAAAGTATTCACTTGAAATAGACTTGAAATTTTATCTGTTTAGAAAAATAAAACCGAACAGTTTATTGCTCAAAATATCCACTTTATATATTGATAGATCAGACGGACGAAGTAATAACATCCGCAAAAGAATACAAAATGATAATGATAGTAGAAACACAACGGAGCCACGGAACGGGGCAGCAAATCACGCTCTTTAGGGTGGCTAGATCAGAAAAGTATTTTTTTTATTGTAGCACGGCATTGTACCTGATGGTAAAAACAATGCAATCAGATAACATCGGTACCCACCGAGGGATTCACAACCCATCGTCAGTCGTAGCTGTGCAGCCGGTATACTGAGATGTTTCTTCACGTTATGTTTGAAGGACTCCATGCTGTAGGAACAAGGGGACACACTAGCCAGAAGACGGTTCCACAACTTCATAGTACGACAAAGATATGACGCACAAATATGAGGCCCTCCAAGTTGAAAAATTATTATTTTTTCTACGTATAATCACTTATTTTCTTATGATACAAAAAAAACCTAAGGCTTCCTAGGCTTGCAAGCTTTTTCTATATTTCATAATCGTTACCTATCTTTTTACCTTAATTTAAGTAGCAGTAAAGCTTATAAGCCTAAGGTAAAAAACATAAGTAAAAATACGCCACTTCATAAATTGATCTTTCGGCGCATTTAAAAACGTATTTCCTGTCATAAGTCAACATGTAAGCGGTGACAGGATAAGCTAGATAAGCAAGAGTGTCTTTTAATGTCGCGTTACATGACATTAAAATTTATAAATTGTTATTGAAACTTAAAAAATATATATTTGAATAAAACGCACAAACAGTCTTCATGAATGTGGTAATTTTTGAAGTAAAACTCCTTAGGCGGCATTTCGATAATTGGATGAGAATTGACAGTGAAATTTCAAGGACGCGTCACGTTTAGGCACATTTTGTTACATGAGAGAGAAGGATGATATAACGTAGAAGAAGGAGAAAGAAAGCTGTACATTATATATCTAATACACAGTTAAGGTGCGCAGAGACGGTCTGCGCTGTGACCACTAGCGTTCGAGACCCCGTACCTAGTTCGCCGCGCTGTGCAACTCGCTTGCACCCACCACGGACCATACACTTGGGTCTGCGCTCCAGCGCACCCACTGGAACGCTATTTCCCTTACCATGCTTTAACAGTCAGGTATATGAGAGAAAAAATGTCCTTCTCAGGGCCAAACCACGACTTCATGCACCCATTCGAACTCCGCCGAATCCACACCGACGATCTGAGCAACGATCATTGGACCAATTAGAAGCTGCACATTCTCAAGAGAAAATGCATCGCCACCACCTCTTCGCAGGTCTCTTCGTACAAGCGTGCGCACCGCCATTTAGCGGAGACATGTCCTCGAGAGGACTATACGAGCGTCATTTACTCAAGTTCGCCCAGCTGCTTGGCACTGGGTTTTTTTTGGTGGAATGGTCCGTTGGATGACATTGTACCTGCGGACCTACGAGGTCGAAGAAGAAGACACGAGGCCCAACATCGGGGACGCCGCGACCTTGAAGCTAGCCGCACACGGAGTACTCGCTCCCCCTGACATCCCTAAGGCTATCCACAACAACAGCTCCCTTGGAAGGGTACAAAGACGTGAGAGACGAGATTTAGAATCTAGCCACGAAGCCAAGAAAACTAACCTACCATTGAAAGCGGGAGACGGCGCGACAACGGCTCCTTCATGCCCAATCGACTCAACGCCAAACTTGATTCCGGCTATCTACGAAGTGGACGGCGCAGTGTCATTGTTGTCAGTAGTTCCGACATTCCTCCTACCAATGTCACTGTCCTGTAGCTGTATTCGCTGTGGGGGGGCACACCTCTATCACCTGTGCGAACGCCCCAAAGACGAACTACCTACCTGCGCCAACAGCAGGGGCCTTCACCCGGCCAATAACCAGCTGCAGTGTCCAGTGTTTAGACAGGAAACGTAAAACCGTCGCGTCGGCACTGTAGCCCGGTCGGGCCAAAGTGGAGGCCTTAACACACACCCACAGACAACAACCGGAGATCAAATCCCGCCCAAAACGATAGTCCAAGAAGTCGCGGAAGGCAGCCTAATGACCCTGGCTAATGAAGCGACTCCACGCGGCGCCATGAGAGGGCGGAGAACAAAGAAAGTCGCTACAAGACACCGCCACGAAGGGAACTCCCCTAGTTTCCTCCCTCGAGGCACACAGCGCCAAGGAATTATAAAAATATATTTTTTATTCGTGATAAGTTATAGAGTTTAGCCACAATATCACCTGCTGTTTTGTGACGATTTAGCCCAAAATGGAGACATACTAAGCCTAGTGGAGGACTGGCTATCATCTGCTCAGCCGAATCAAACCTATAGGAGATTGGCGACCGATGTTCAAATAAAGGGCAGTTGCTAACTAGGCGGATATTACAAAATGCCCTACCGAAAGCTCATGCTCATTGCAGGAATTCGAACTCACGTCGATCAATGCGATGTCTGTACACGTTACCACTGAGCTATCATTACTTTGAAATTTCATTTGCAATCAAATAATTTAAAATTAAATTATGTTAAACTTTACAAGTTTATCCAGATAGGAGTATTTTTGTAAGACATATTTTAGTAAATAATTTAAGTGGATAAAGATAACTTAAGAACACAACCACAAGAACAATGAGGACGTTTATTTTTTTTTAAATACTAAGGTGGCATTAAGCATACGGCCCGCCTATTGGTAAGCGGCTACGGTATCACTAGCACGTTGCCGACCTTGAACCCCCTACCCCAAGTTCCTCTGGAAACTCTACTCTCCGCAGGAATACAACATACGATTATTTAGCTGCAGTCTTCTGTAGAGTCGAGTTATTCTCTCCAAATTGAGAGAAATCTCCTAAGAAATTCCTTTAATCAATAAATCTAATTTATAAAAATTAAACGCTTAATTTAAATACAAACGCTAATAAATGTTTAAGTTCAAAGAAATAAAGAACGATTGCTTATTCAGCCGACATAATTAACGTATTTGATTAAAAAACAATTGATTTTTCGACTTATCTGATAAGCTTATTCTAGCAGATTCGTACGCTTTTTTTATACTTAATATTGCGTTGATAATAGAGCACTTTTGAAGCAACGATGGCTCAATGGTAGCTTATACGGACACCGCATAGATCGACACGAGTTCGAATCTCTACAATAAGCTTGCTCTGAGCTTTCTATGAAGAAAAGCATCGTGATGAAATCATAGCATGGTGTTGAGGTATTTTCTAATGCCCGTCTGGCTAACTGCCATCCTTAAGTTGAAAATCTGTCGCCGAGCACCTATCGGCGAGGAGCTCCACTTGAAAGCCAATTCTCCCATTAGGCTTAGCCTATTGCCGTATTGTGTCACATCGTCACTTAACATCAGGTGAGATTGTGGCTAAATGCCAATTTAATAAATAATAAAAAAAAGAAGTTATGCTTCAAGTGTGCATAAAAGTTACACATTTTTTTTTAAAGTGACAGAAAATTAAAAAGGTAATGATATTACGTTTGAATAACAACGGTGACTGCCAAGAGATGAAGATTTACAAACAGTCGTTACCACCACGCCAGCCTGTAACTACTACCATAAAAACCTCGAAGTGGGAAAAACATAGTTTATAATAAAAAGTGACACTTTATAACGAACCAAGACGGATTATTAACCGTGTATTTATATAATTACGTTCGCTATTTAGACGGCCACGAGGTATCCCATATTACCGGATTCTGATTTTAATAACCCCTTAAAATATCTGCAATAAATACTTCGTACGCGTTCTCAAACAACTAAATTTAACATCGGTGTATTTAACGCTTTTAGAAAATACCTTTTACTAAATTAATTCGACATTTCGTGAGCATTGTAGATCCATACTGGACAAGTAGTCGCTAAGTCACTAGCATGTATGAAGCACGGAAAGATTTCAGTATTAAGACAATGTCGATGTCGCAAGCAATAACATGACTATTTTGTTTACGCGTTAATCACAGGGTAAAATGTTTATAATGTGAATTTATTTTACTGTCTCATTTAAATTGTGTAAAAATTAACATTAACGATCATATATAGATATTATAAAACTCAACGTTTCTGTCTGTCTGTCCGTTTATGTTATTTTCACGTGAAAACCGCTTATCCGATTTACATTGTTCTTTTTTAATTCATAACTATATTATTTGGTTATAAGATATATTTTGTTAAATAAAGTGACATTTTGAAGCAATGATGGCTCAGTGGTAGCGTGAACGACTTCGCGTCAATTGACGTGAGTTTGAATCCCTGCAATGAGCCAGAGCTTTCAGTGAAGGATAACATCGTGAGGAAACCATAGTATGTTAGTAGGGCTTTTCTAATGCCCGCCTCGCTAGTTACCGCCCTCAAGTTGAAAATCTATCGCCAAGCACCAATAGGTGTGTTCCGGCAGCTGCACTTGAGAGCCAGTCTTCCACTAGGTTTAGCGTATTATCATCTTGGGCCATATCGACACTACGCCAAACCTATAACGATAACAAAAACACGAAAGTAGCAGACGATAACCATGAACCAATTCAGAAAAAAGACGCTTTTGGGGCGCTTAAATGGCGTACGCTGACTAGACCATAAGAGATATATCAAATTAATGTTCCACATAATTGTAGATCTTAAAAAGCACTACAATAAAGTTAGCAATAGTATATGTCTATCTTCTAAGGATCACACACAATAAGCATTTTTGTGGCAACACAATTTTCACGTGCGCTCGACTGACAGCATTCTGTAGTTCACGTGAGCGAAGCCGCGGGCACACCTAGTAAATAAATATTTTAATCAAACGTTAGTAAAATGAATTCCATAACTATCATTGATAGCTAACTTGATCATGTGACACTTCTGTCACTTGATGCGCGCGCAGCTTTTAAGTTTACCCTCTACTGAAAGCGCCAAAAGAAGCATAACATCTAAAACTATCTTAAGAGAGGTAGGGCACAGAGAAATTTGTTTGGAGATTTCTCTCTACTTGGGGCACCCTAACTGGTGGAATACCTCCACCCTACAGAAGATCGCAGCCAAATGACCTAGTGTTGTGTTTCTGCGGTGAGTAAGGTTTCCAGAGCTCCTTGGGGTAGGGGGGTTCAAGGTCAGCAACGCGCTTGTGATACCTATGGTATAGGCGTTCATAGGCTACGGTAGCCGCTTAAAATCAGGCGGGCCGTATGCCTGTTTGCCACCTTTGTAGTATAACAAAAAAAAAAGTTCATATGATTTCAACCTTAGTTTAGACAATTACCAAACTAATTTATTTCGCCTTTTAAAACATTTGTTGTATATAAAATTGTGGAAATATATTGTTGAAATGATTCTATATATATCTTGATTACTCTTTATTAGGATTAAGTTAGAGAGAATAGTGCTGGCGGCTCTCAATATAAAGACGTCTAAGAACCCGCTACCCGGGCAGTAATGCCCGCTCCATAGTTACGTATCTCGCAAGAAAAAAGCGATAGCGTTTTTTTTTTAATTTCGATTTCGAAGCCGATGTTTAGCTATTTGAGCTACCGTTTTGCTGATTTGTGAAACAGTTTTTGCTTCGTATTGCTAATCTGTGTGATTTGCTTCATATTCAACGAATAAACATAGTTAGCGACGACCATACATTGTTTATATGTATATATATAGAACAAAACAAGAGGATATCTCACAAACATTCGTATTATCTATGCAGCCGTCGAACCATTTGCAACACTGTTGTTATTTTAAGAAAAGCTATGTTGATATATATATATATATATAGAATACGACTGTTTGTGAGATATCCTCTTGTTTTGTGGCAACTATCGAGATTAGTTTCAGTATGAACACGCACGGAATACCCAAATGAAGGGATACAGTGCGTACATACTTGGTCTTGCCATATATTGTCTATTTAACAAAATTATTAAAGGCTACTGACAGACAATGCACAGCTTGTGTGCGCGACAATGAGTGGACTGTATGGAAAATATTACTAATTGAATAATGTTAGGTCTATAATGTGACACAAGTTTTAAAAGTACCTCCGAAGACCAAATAAATTATATATTTTTTGAATCGATGCGAAAATGGGGAACAATATATGTAGGATAGGTAAGGTACTCACTCGTGGTCCAAGCTAATGATGGCTCCTTTCTCCCGATTTGGATTACGCATGCGTGTGCGCGCGTGGTCAAGCTCAACGGCACAACTTGCTCGGAGCGATACGTCCGATTCGACCAATGACCTTAGGAGACAAACGACTCGCGCGCATGCCGGCACGAATGACAACACTGACGGGTGGTAGGAAAGTAGATGGAGCGGGGCGGGGGTGGATTGAGGGATGGGATATTAGCACATCGATTCACAAATACGATAAATTGGCGCAAACACAGCTTAAACATGGTCTAAAAACATGGAATTTTGCACAAGAGTTCCTTATATAACGTAGGTGAGCAGTAAGAAAGTATTTACAAAAATCATACCCTAAAGAAAATATATAGGGGGCTAATATTAAGAACAAAACATCAAACACAAAATATATATTAAAATTGGTGGTAAAACATTTTCTATCGCTTTTCTGGCTAGCTTCCATCCTGCCTCGACTTAATAGTCTGTCGTCACTTATCGGGGTGATTCTGTAAACACACTAAACAGCCAGTTACGTTTCTAGGCTTAGTGTGTCATCATTTTCGGTTACATCGGGGTTATAGTGAAAAATAATGAAATACCTATAAAGTTATAATTGATTCCCATGTCGGTTGTCATTGTACATTTTTCTAAAATACATACCTGAAGATGCAACAAGTGTAATCATAAAAAACTTATTTCAATAACATAGTTCTGTGAAGTTCTATGGTTTTTTTTTCTTTGATGGAATTAGAGAAATGAATTTTTGCTGCCAGTATGGAATTTAAGTTTGGAATAACTACTAGACTTACTTTAACGTAGTGTGTGCAGAGTGTACCCATTTTCATATAAGACAGAATGTCTTGAATGTGTTTACAAAACCTTGAACGTTAACTCAAGTAATAATATATTTAACATGTATGTAGCATATAGAGAATGCTTAAGAAATTTCTTTGTTGAAACTACCAAAAATGTTTAACGTAGATTCGAAGACTACCTTACTAACTACAAGCGCAATCTAATATTATTAACCTTTCGGCTCTCAATGTCCATCCATGGCAATCAATTTATTAAGTTAGTAGTTTCTCGGAAACGGCTCGACCGATTTTAATGCCATTTTATATTGTAATGTTTTGCTTTGCAAGTTTACCTATATAGATGTCAACCCTGAAAATGTGTTTTTTTTTTTTTATCGTAGCACGGCATAGTGTTTACACTGTACCTGTGTGAGCACAGTGCAATCCAATAACATCGGCGACTACCGCGGGATTTATAAAACATCGATATTTATTATAAATGTTAATATATTCGTTTCCACAAACATATTTTTTGATGTTATATTTCCTTTTGGCTCGTTTAGTAGAGGTAAAATTGAAAGCTGCGCGCGCATCATGTAACGAAAGTACGACATGATGAAGTTAGCCATCAATAATACTAATTTTTAACGTTTTTACTTACCTTTTTTTCATTGTGTAAAAAAAATTTCAGTGTTAAAGAGTTCAAGTCAGAGGGAATGAAACACAGCGTTACTTTTCCGTTATTCCTCTATTTATAATATGTATATCACTATTTCACTCTTATAATCACATTGTATTCATCACAGACCTACTTTGTTCCTCGCTCAACCGATACTGTTTTTGTGTCATACGCATCGCTCCATCATCGCTATTACAAGGTGAGGGCTATGATTGGCCGACGCCTATGATTGGTCGATGACTCTAACTCGCAAACTTAGTCAATTGAACATCTTTTAATAAATCTAATCAGCTAACAATATATTTTAATAATGTAAAAGTTACTTCATTTTAATACTAGTGATATGTTTATTTACTCGTAAACTACCTAGTAATTCTAATATATTATTATAACGTTACTGTATGTACAAGTAAATCTAATCTAAAATAAAATCTAATTAAATAATGTCTATTTAAAAAATAAAAGATTGCTTAATGAATTTACACTATTATCTCTGATGGCTAACTTCATTATGTTGTACTTTCGTCAATGTTGCGCGGGCAGCTCTTAATTTTACCCTCTTTTAAACGAACCAAAAGAAATATGTCTTCAAAAATTATCTTATATTCATATGACTTCCACCTTATTTTAGACAATTATCTGACTTATTTATTTCACTTTTTGAGCTATTTTTGTTTAATTATGCCTAAAAATCTAACTTCTTACGTTCGTACATAAGTACTTAGTGCATTCCTATATACAAATGCTATCTTCGAAATACGTCGATCGAAGCTCGGTCGCTAAGGTAGTAGTTACTACAATGTTCTATAATCTATACATATAACAAAATTGAAGTGTCTGTTTGTAATGTCAAAATAGCGGGTTTTTACTAAATACATATGAAAGTATACACGATACCAAAACAAAAAACATTTTTGTCTGTTTATCGGTCTGCCTGTTTGTTCCAGGTAATCTCCAAAACGGTTAGACCTATTTTGACGAGACTTTCACTGGCAGATAGCTGATGTTATAAGTCATAACATAGACATCTTTTATTTAAGAAAAATAATTGAGGTTTAATTAGGTAAAATAAAAGGTTTTTTATTAGTCCATGCGAGGGGAGCCGCGGGCACAGCTAGTTTATACATATAATAAAATTGAAGTGTCTGTTTGTAATGTCAAAATAACGGGTTTTTACTAAATGCATAGTATACACGATACGTTTTTTGCTATACAAAAACGCATTTTTTACATTTTAGTCTGTCTGCTTGTTCCGGGTAATCTCCGAAACGGTTTGACCGATTTTGACGAGATTGTCACTGGTAGATAGCTAATGTATTAAGGCATAATTTAGCTTACTTTAATTTTGGAAAAATTGGTTCCGCACAAAAAAATAAAAACCTTTTTCTGTAGATCACGAGTGTGAAGCCGCTGGCACACCTAATATTATATAAACTTAGTTTGTTTTAGGAACTCGAAACTCTTTAGAGTTTCGTACAATGAAGCCAAGTACTCAACTCGCTTGTTTAATCACATTGTTAATATATACAGTTCGTCTTACACGTTAAATATTTTTTTCGTCACAGAGTTACGAAAAGACTAGCAAATTCACATAGAAAAGGCAATGGAATTGTTCTATAATACAGGCCCACTCCTGGAAAATTTATCATCCATCGTGAAAGTTACACGTAACTAAATTACAGGACAATGCCGGGGACGAGCCCCTAATCGAATGAGAAAGAAATTTGATGCGGAACGACTTTGGTAGGTATATAAAAAAATAAGTTTGGTCATTCTTTTGTGTTAGTTTTTTTAGTAGTTTGACCCCATTACTATACACTTATAACTTTGATAGTGTTTCAAATAAAAAAATAACAATACATTTAATTTAGGCCCTAAGAAGGCATTCATAAATGTCATTACATTATTACTGCTTCGGTAAACATCTCAGATATCGAGAAGAGCCGGTAAGAAACTAGATCGGATTTATTAACATCTTTTTATTGTTCTTTCTTTTACAGTATTTTGTATTTATTATCATTTTGAGTGGATGTAAAGAAAGTGTACTATTTCCAGACATCACCGTCATTCACGTAAACATCCACTCTATAAATATCTTTACGATCGAACGGAACCGTTTTACAGTAAATCTTACTTAATAATCTTCACGCCTTTTAAAGCAAGGGAGACTCAAATTTATTGTATCGGCGATCTACCACAAAACATGTAGGTAGCACGTGATCGAATGCCAACTTACAGACCTACTATTAGGAAAGAAAAAAAAACACGATATTTATAAAACACTACATTTTAAAGTTAAATAAGTACAAAATATTGGTACTGGTTACGTGTAACGTGTACGGTAATAGTGGTATGTGGATAATTATGAAACGTAATAAAATACTAAAACTTGTGCCACCTAAGAAGAGTTGTTAACTAATTACTAACTGTAATCCTAACTGTGGTTCAAATTCTACCGCATAATCTCGGTAACCACTACCGCCAGCCGCCTATAGATGGCGGCTGGTATATAGTGTGAGTGCAGCACGGGGTGGTTGCGTGATCTACGTACACTCGCCTACCTCGCGCTCTCAGTTTAATCTCCCGCATACCGGTTAGCAGCCACACCTTGGTAAGTACACACTGTTTTAGTAATATATTAAGCCTCATACTATAAAAGGCCTACAGAGTTTTTTTTTTATATTTCAGGTGTAAACTCATGTCTGTTTGTCTGAATAGTACGGTGTAACTTGTGAATAACATAACCTATTATCATTACGCGACATACGCATCCTGCAAGACATGTCTCTAATACATGGTGTATGTATGTGCTGCGAATTCGACTCTCCCACACTCGTTAACAAGATGTGTATCAAAATTTTTATTTTTTATTATCTTTTAATTATATATATTTATTTTACCTTAGTTGTTTCCTCATTACTTAATTTATTGTTTTTTTGTCGTTTTCCGAAGACATCTCATCATTTCGTCATTTATTATTTAAATATTGTATGACAAACTTCTTTTTCGTTCATATATATATATATATAAGAAGGCCGTATACAAAGATTGTATTCAATGGCTGGAAGAACCTTGAATTTAAAATATAGAACGATACTAGAAAATAATTGAAGAGGGACATGATTCATTCTGACTTACCGGAGAGACCGAGAGATGGGGCTAATAACTTAACATCTAGATTACTTTGTACATACAATAAACAATTCAGCGACATAGACCTTATAATAAAATACATCACATTAATATTAGGTCTTTACCTATGATATTGCCTAATTTTTATATTGTCTAGTGTGAATTTCCATATTTTTCATTATAATTAATATTGAAAAGTCATATTTCTTTTATAATATAGCTAAGACTTTTTGTGTAAATCAGTAGTTCATTCATTTTCCCGCCTCTCAATTTTTCTTTGATATCTCTGTTTCTGTGATCATGAAAAAAGCTAAATTCGTATTATTTTCGAATACGAGTTCCATCGTGACACCAACGCAGCACAGACGGCATGCAATATAAACGACGTATATGGACTATGTAATGCAAGCCAATGCACGATACGATTTTGGTTAAAATTGCTTCCGTTTTGGAAATTTTGATCTCAATATTGAGCCCCGTGGCCAACGGGAAACGAAAGTCTATAAGGATGAATTGAAGGCCGTAGTGGCAGCAGATTCATCTCAAACCACGGTGGAATTAACAACAGCAGCCTTCGACGTAAGTGATAAAATGATACTGATTCATTTACGTCAAATTGGAAAGATAAAAAGCTCGGAAAGTGGGTATGAACTCACTGAACAAAAACAACAAAAGCACATCGAACCCGGCTTTAACTTGTTGAATAAGCACACAAACGAGGGTATTTTGAATCGATATGTTTATTTTCTTTATACCTCGAATAGAACTTGAAATTATTATTTTATAATAAGGAACTTCGTTCCTATCTGGTTTTTTTATCGTTATAGATTTAGCGTTGAGGCCACAATCTCACCTGATCTTAAGTGATGGTGTGACCAGAGATGGTAGCACGCTAAGCCTAAAAGAAGACTGGCTCTAAAGTACAACTGCCGGAACACACCTATTGGTGCTTGGTGACAGATTTTCAACTTGAGGGTGGTAGCTAGTCAGGTAGGCATTAGAAAAAGCCCTACCACCATGCTTTTCATCACGATGTTTTCCTTCACCGAAGCTGGGCTAATCACAATGTTGATGGTTGCCGCAGTCCAAACCTCTACCAGCCCCAGATTGGTTACTGTATTTACACCGGACTATCTAGGAACGCGACACGTGCCGATATGGGGGGGTGTTATAACTGGTGTATGGTGGTCGGCATCAAGTCATTACAAAGCAAACTATAGGGGATAGGGTCTGTTATCATAGAAGTACTTTTTAGCACTGGTAAGATATGCTACAAGCCAAATTGACAGAAAGATTGACCATAATGCACTTGGCAGTATGATATTTTATGTCTAAAAACCTTGTCGCATTAATTAATTTTCATTACCACCTAATATCATTATACCAGGCAAGTAATATTAAGTAATTGGTTCTCATATCCTAGAGATAATATCATCAATAAATCTATACAGGTACTAAAAGGTGTACTCTCCGCTAACAACCTTCCCCTGTTAGGATTTAATGTGATTAAATAATATGATAGGCTTACATGACATGCGTATACCTATTTATCTATATTAATAAATCTGTAAATCTGTTTGAACATGTAATTTATTTTCCAAACCCGATAGACATTCTATATAAAGGACGGAGATCACGATTTATGCCATTGAAAAAAATGTTTGTCTGTCTGTCTGTTCCATGATTGATGGGCTATAAGAATTGTACATAATAATTTTTAAAACGATAAAAAATATTGTTTCTTTTTCATTTAGTAATTTACTACCGATTTTGATGATAATTAAAAATAAGTAAAAATAAAATTGTGGGATTAAAATGATTACTGCGTAATAAACGGGCGCAGGGCCGCGGAGCACCGCCAGTATATATATAAATAAGCCTTTGAATATTTAATACTGTTAGCCACACAAAATGCACAATGTAACACCTATTTCAGACGAGACGATATAGCAGTTAATTTGACGAAATTAGCGGCCTTCACGCTTCACGTTTGTTGTAGGAAGTAGGGAACATATTGGCCGATAGACAGTTCCACAGCTTCAAAGTACGAGTAGCTAATTTCTTTATTCGTTACCGTATAACTGTGGCTCCGGAGCCCAGTGCGTGTGGTTCTGTTATGAAAAGGAGTTTTATTGAGACAAATGTTAGATGCATGCTGTACTAAGCCTGCAGTCTAAACTGTGCATGTGCATGAATTTTCAGTTTTGATGGCAGTTTGAACTGACACGTGATACTGTTACAAGGGCCGGCTTCCTATACAAATACGTCATATTAAATACAATCTAATTAATATAATATATCGAAGAATCGTACTATGGAAACCTTACTAATGACTTAGTATCCGTATTATTGACTTTCTCACGACAGCAACAGGTGTGCTCTGTGAACGCACGTTCTTTATAAGCAAACAATGGCCGATTTAAACGGATTCTTCCCTCTCCTGCGGCAACTCAAGCCTAGGTCCGTATCTCTTTGTCGATCCCGATGACGACATCGAGAACGCTAACAATTTCTACGCGTCCGCTCCCGCAACATATGCGTGCTCGCGCCCACGCCCGCGAAACCACCGTTCCCTCCGCAGTGGACGTACGGTTAACTTCGCTCCCGCACACCCGCCACGACCGCCCTCCTCTGCGGCAACTCAAGCCTAGGTCCGATCCATCGGCATGGAGCCCTTGAGTCAAGCAGCCGTTCGCGCGATACAGTGACTCTACATTCACTAGCTTTCACAGCCATACATGACACTGCATTATACACACATGCAGAACACACAGGTACATAGGTTCTGTAAGGGACCTTTTTTTTTCTTTTTTTGCCTAGTTAGGTTAGACAAAAATTTTCAGACCACTAAATACACATACACATGTTCCTTCCCTCCTCCCAGGGGGCAGAAACATGTATATATGTATAGTTAGTTTAGATAGAATGATAGGGATTTAGTCAGATCGCGACTTAATTGCATACGCGCAACAGTCCGAGGTTCGGCCACTTTGGCACCCTCGGATGTTGTTGCTTAGCTTTCGTGGCTGAGTGCCCTAAGCGCTCGCCCCCAAGCCCGGTAAAGCTGTAAAAGCTGTAAAGGCTCCAGGGCCCCTAAGGCTAACAGTATAGTCAGTTCGAAAAAAAAAAAAAAAAAAAACCTAGGTCCGATCCATCGGAGTCCTTGAGCCAAGCAGCCGCTCGCGCGATATACTGACACTGTATTCACTAGCTACCAACATACAGTCATTACACTGAAGAAGAAAGAAAGAAAGAAAGAAAATACATTTATTGTAGATAACATACTGCATCCCTACACACGCATGCACGGGTACATAGGTTCTGTAAGGGATTTTTTTTTCTTTTTTTGGCTAGTTAGTTTAGACAAAAATTACCAAATCAATAAATACATTATACTCGTATATGTTTAGTTAATTAGCTTGAATTTCTATTGATAGGCATTTAGTCAGATCGCAACTTTTTCGCGTGATAGCGAATAACCCAAGCGGTTCGGCCACTTTGACACCCTTGGAGCTTGTTGCCTAGCTTTCGCGGCTGAGAGCATTCAGGGCTCGCCCCCAAGCCCGGTGAAACTGTAAAAGCCGTCTAAGGGTCAAGGCTCTTATACATGATTCACATCATCGAACAACTAATAATATTCAGTGCTTCATGAACGCACTATCTTCAATTCCCACGAGGGGACCCTCGTGAATAATGAGGACTCATTATTGAGTTAGAACTATTATCAAGTCTTCATAGGATAGACATCATCTCTCGCACATGGTGGCATGAAAATCATCAACGTCCCTACTACGCCACTACATAATCGCGGTAGTGCCAATAATGCTCTGAAGGTATTGTTGTATTGGACACGCAAGACGATAATATCATTTTATTGAAGTTAACCAATTGATTGCTCGTGCAGAAACATTGGCAATATGCATTAAATAAATAGATCTTAATTTCATGACTACAACGAGCAAATCTACGGGCCAACATGTTCCCCTAACTGCGAGCGCCCTGCTTCTCTTTGAATGTAATTATATTATCTTTCAAGTCGGTGGTAATAATGTGATCAAGATAATTAAATTTGTATAGCCTATATTTAACAGTATGCCATATAATTTAATAGTAGGTTTACTCGTGAAATTTAGGGTTATAGGTGTTCAATGGAGGATCATTTAACACGCAAAACTTGTAAATATGTGTAGGTCGAATAGTTTTTCACTTATGGAGGAGACGAAAGTAGCTCGGAATTGTTCGTGTAAATATACACACTTGCAAATGTGTCGCCATTTTCTTTCCCGGACTTGGCTGAGACACCGCCGTGTGTCTAAAATGAATATCATACATTGCTCCTTCCAAAACATTTTTGAAGTGAAAATTCTTATGCGACTTCCAACACGTTAAACGTTTAACGCACATTATCGGTCTCTCCTCTTTGTGTGAGCCAGAGCGAGAGAGCAATATATTATCGGTCTCTCCTCTTTGTGTGAGCCAGAGCGAGAGAGCAAATGTCGGTGTGTATGTATATTGCACACTGTTTAAATAAAATATCTCTTAAAATGAAGAATCATTTCTACCGTGTGTGAATCGCACACACATCTTTTTTATTTTATAATAATAGTGGTTTTTTTCTTCATGTATAAAAATTTATGTTTCTTTGTTGGTCCTCTATACGTTCCTAAACCATAATAGCGATGAAACTTTGGTGAGTTCTTGTGCTTACGCCGCGATTTGTCAAACGAATGTTTATGTGTTAGTACAGCCAGTTTACAACAGAGGGCGTACAAGTCGCTTCGTAAGTTTAACCAAATATAATTGAAATCTAACTTCACCATCAATGGATACTTTTTCTATTCAATCATAATATAACTTTTGTTTATATAAAATATATATTACATATTTCGAGAGGATTTATTAAGTAAAACTTGAGATAAAACGACCTGTCAATTTATGCTTGAGTGATCGTTTTAGAGAGGGTCAAGACAGATGGGACCTATTATTGGTTTCTTAGTATATAAGCGAAGTTACAAAAGAATCAATATTATCATAATGTAAGAAAATTCTTTATACATACAATAAGATAATAAATAACCTAATTGAATTTTAAATTTCACTTAAGATTATCAATATACGTATGAACTACTTCGTCAACGTGTTTCTCGTACCCTGTCCTTCTCCAGTTCCTGGTATTATTTAGGAGAATTTAGAGAGAATATAAAGATTTTCTAAAATCATTATTCCATATTCGATAATAACAATAGAATTAATTAACTATTCTCAAAATATCTGGAAACGTCTAGAATCTGATCGAAACACCGCGTATGCATTCGTAAGTACAAAAAGACATCGCAGTTGACACACACAATCAAAGATTATCGGTCTGATTACTTCGATAACTCCTAAGTATATTGAGTCAACTAACAAATTTAGGTATTTCATTTTTGTCATATATATGTACATAATAAACCATGATCTTAATGTTGGTTAATAATGATAATATTAAATATGATAATAATTACATGTATATAATGTTGTATACTAAATCAATTTCAACATCAGTTAAAATCGTACGTCGTATAGTGATTCTAATAAAACTGTATCAGTTTACGCGCGGCGTGAAGGGGTCGCATCGATACAAGTGTATTTAGGCTCAGTATGGTATTAGATATCAAGAGTATATCATCAAGGGATCAAATAATCAAGGGATATACCAATATCAAGAGTATAGGTGACCACTCAAGGCAGTGAGATTTTTTGACAATGTATGCTGTAAGAGCTGAAAAAACAAAGATTCACAGTAGACAAAGACAATTCAAAACATCTTCATATTATGTCTTATTACCTCCCAAGCGATTTTGGTGATAATATTTAGTCTTCAAAAATATCTGTTACCAAAACTATGTTCTTGAGAACCCTTTTAATTTTGTTTATACAGCTTTAGAAAGTCAGATAAAAAAGGGTTTATTCAAAACAGATAAGCGTGGTAGACATATTAATCGTCCAAAGATTATCACTGAAGATATCGTTCATAGTGTTATAGACCATGTTGATGTATTTTCCATTTAGAATCACATTACACTCGCCAAAGATCAAGTAAAAAGTATGTTCAGGGCTTTTTATCTTTTCCAAAAATTTAAAAATTATATAATGAATGATTTGATTGCAATAATTACTCTTCTAAAGCGACTAGCATAAGAAAATACCGAGATATAATTAATAAAAATATCTATATAGGTTTTTGTTAACCCAAAAAGATGTTGGGAACAATGCCATGTTTATGAAAATAATAAGGCGATTACACAAGAAGATAATATTAATGAATATAAATAATAATGAAGAGCATTTATAAGAAAAAGAGAAAAGTAAAAAAAATGAAAACAAAAGAAAGAATCAACGATGCAAAATAATGAAACCATACAACAGCATTCGACCTTCAAAACTTTCTTAATGTACCTCAGGGAAATTTAAGTACCATTTGTTATAAACGAAAGTTATATTTGTATAATTTCGCGGTATTCAATCTGGGATCTCGCCTAGGTTATTGTTTTTCATGGCATCAACAGACGACAAAGAGAGATGCAAATGCAATTTCAAGCTGCGTTTTTAAGTTTATAGAGTATACGAGGAATGAAGGTGTTAAAGATTACCGGTTCTGATCAGACAACTGTGGAGACCAAAATAAAAGCAGAATTGTTTTCTTAATGTATATCAGTTCTAAGTTTAATGTAAATATTAGGCATCGCTTTCTAATAGTGGGACATACTCAAAATGAAGGAGATAAAACGCTTTATATGCGTGATCAATGGTATACAGCTTCTAGATTTGCCAAATACGATGAAAATCCATATAAAGTCACTGAAGTGTCTCAAGATTTAATAAAAGATTTTAAAGCTAAGCTAAAGATTATAAACAACTGGACAATGAATAGTGATGGAACAAAAATGCCGTGGAACAAAGTAATGGTTAAAGCCATAAATCCATTTATGACATTTTACAAAACGAGTTACCAAGACGATACTTACAAGTGGATAGATTATGTAAATAAACTTAAAACTACATGAAATCGGAGAGAATTGAATATTGATATTAAAATTTCTTTAGCTTATCGAGTAGATAATTTGTTATTGTTTATTTGATGGGCCAGTTAACGTTACAAAATTTATGTTCCTGCTTAATTATAGTGAAAAATAAATATTAATTCTATGTAATGCATTTTTTTTGTTTATAATTATGTAATGGAGTTTTGAACCATATCTTATTATGTTTATAGAGATAAAATTAGTCATTAAAAACTTCGGTAAATTAATATTAGTTCAGTATACGTTCACCTTTCAAATGCCAACATAACTAAGTACTTTACTAGTACAATGAGTTAAGTGACGTAATTTTAACATTTTATTATTAAGTAAAGCCAAAAAACGAGAATAACCGAAAGTAAAATAATATGAATAAAGTTACAATCAAATTCATAATATTTCGCTATTAACTTTGAATTTTGATGTACAAAGTACATAAATATAACTGGTAGTTAAACCATTTTACTATTAAATCCCTCGGGTGTATACCCAGACATCTACATAAAATCTCAGTTCATAACAAACATTGGCAAAATCATTTTATACCAAAGAAAGAGCTTCCAATCTTTGTTAAAAAGCATTTAAGTTATTTCGAACCTCGTTTCATTTGAGTATATGACCGAGTTTGTTCTGACGAAGGACATGGTACGGACGGGTAACTTCGCTTCCGCAAACCCGCCACGTCCAGTCTTTCCAGCGGCGACTCAAACTTAGGTCCGTTCCTCCGGCATGAAGCACTTGAGTTAGCAGCCGCTAGCGCTATAGTCACACTGCTTTCATTATCCACCAACAAATAATCATTAGACTGCATCTCTACATACATGCACACCACTTAGGTACCTACATAGGTTCTGTAAGGGACCTTTTTATTTCTTTTGGCTAGTTAGTTTAGACTAACATTGACAGATTACTTAATACATATGACTACGCATGTTTCCTCCCTCCTCCCAGAGGAAAGAAGCATGTAGATATGTATAGTTAGTTTAGACCAAATTACGGATAGGGAATTAGCCAGTTCGTGACTTATTTGCAACTACGGCAACAGTCGCGGCTGAGTGCCTTAAGCGCTCGCCCCCAAGCCCAGTGAAGCTATAAAATCCGTCTGAGACTTCAGGACCTTTTCGGCTAACAAACTAGTCAGAACGAAATTAAACGACATAGGATAGTTCTATGTTGGACAACCAAGTGAAAACAATCTATAGTAATATATATAATAAATTACTAGAGAAGCTTTTTTGTTTGTTTATTTAAACACGCTAAACTCTGGAACTAGTTGGGTTCGAAAAAACATTTTTGTTAATGATATCCAGATTCACGAGAAATAGTATAGGCTAGATAGCATTAGTCTACACCTCTCAGCTAGCCTTAAATATTGATTTTTGTTAAGTAAATTGGAATAAATAGCGTACCCTAACTGCTTTATCCGCATGCGCTGGCGTAATGGTTAGTGATATGTAAATACAATGTTCTAGAAAAACATTGTTCCTTAGTACATCTAAAAAAAAGTCGGCAATACCATATGCCTATCTCTTATAGATAAGTCACATTAAGGTATTTTGTGACAAAGTGTTATTGAACTTTGGCAGATAATGTAAAATTCAAATAATGCAACACTCGGTTCGGGTCTATGACTATAGGTGTAGTGGCACGAACGAGCCGTGTGAGGTGTGACGCATACTGTCTATACTGCAGTATTATAAATCATCAATCAGAGATTTTTTATATACACGGGCGAAACCGCAGTGCACAGTTAGTAACTGATAAAAGGAATAAATCTGCAAGAGGATCACAATGTAGTGTAAAAAAGAGAGATACTGTATGTACGACCACAGTGTAGTGCACATCTGAATAGTGAGTGTGTTTCACTGTTGTTTTATTGAATGCGAATAGATAATTTACGTGAAAACAAACAGCATTGCATTACCCACGGTTATACCAATAATACTGAATTAAGAGGATAAATTACGGTAATATAAAGACGATTAGTAAATATAATTTACGTAGCACGCTCCACTGTTGACATTATGGAAAGCAAATTCGGTCTAACACATTTATTGGTACTGTACATTCGAATAAACTCCAATAAAGCTTATATCGAATGTCGGAGTTCGACAAGCTTCCTTTATCTATAGTCTATACGATATAATAAAAACGTATTATTCGCCCATTAAAAGATATCAAACATCATAACGCTTGTGGTGCAAATACGGATTCTATAGACATCGTTCATTTAAATCTAAATCGATTCCGATACACAATGATATTAATTTTTTGTGTTTATTTTAATACTAGCTATGCCCATGGCACCGCTCGTGTGGACTAGAGAATGCTGTCGGTAGAATGCACGCGCGAATCGTGCTGCCCCCGCTAAAAACACGGCAGACCAAAATGCTTATTGTGGGTGATCCTTAGAAGATATATTATATGCTATGGCTGACTTTTTTTTGGTCTTTTCAGTGAAGGTTAACGTCGTGAGGAAACCATAGCATGGTGGTAGGGCTTTTTATAATGCCCGCCTGGCTAGCTACCATCCTCAAGTTGAAAATCTGTCGCCAAGCACCAATAGGTGTGTTCCGGCAGCTGCACTTGAGAGCCAGTCTTCCACTAGTTTTAGCGTGTTATCATCTTGGGCCACATCGTCACTTAACATCAGGTGAGAACAGTGAAATAAAGTTCTCTTCTTCTGTCGGATCATTCGTGGTTCGTGATTCGTAGACTAATAGCCAGGACAATAAATATTATAAACTACCTAACTAGAAAAACGTTTTTTTTTTCATTGTATAGCCTATTTATTAAGAAAGTTTTTAGGCTATCTAGCAGCACAGTACGACTTTTATAAATAGAGAAATTACTATCCAAATTGTAGGTTACGATGTACGTTAAACGATAGCAAAGTAACAGTACGGGCGGGCCTTGTACCGCTGCGGATGCTCACAAATACCTTACAAGGATAGCATAAGAAACCATACTGATACACTAACACACACACGTAAAGTAGTAATTGTGTGAAGTAGAGAGCAAAGCGTTCAGTATAAATATTGAAAGGGTAGCGCCAAACGTAACGCTGACCGAATGTCAAATGTCACGACGTCCCATCAGTATACTTTTATTCTTGTCCAAATGCGCCATTCGATGTTTGACATCAAAATATAATCCAATGGCCTTTACGTGCAAAATCGCGGGCAAGCTAGTTACATACATAAATAATCTATTTAGACTATGAATACTGCGCAGACCAAACCGAATCGAAGCCACGTTTATTTCAAGCGAAGTAAAAGCCTATATCTAGGGAATTATATTTATTAGAAGTATACCCGGAACGTAAAGGATATTTGATATTACATAGGACAGCACTTCTTGCCCTTATTACAACTAAGTAGGGTTCGCATAACATGCTTTCCACTTTTAGTCTTCTCTTTCAACTGTCATGTCAGAATCCCTAACCCTTATACGTATATTATTCCTCATACAATGTGTAGTGTATTGACTTTACGAGGTAGTGTATTGACTTCCTCTCAAGCGTCTACGACAGAGATAAGCGCCTATAGACTGGGGCAGTAGGGCGCCGACCGTAGTGCAGAGCGGTCGTATACGTGGTGAAGTGTTGGTGATTCAATATTGATCAGGACATACACAATCCATCCATACCTTAATCTCTTCTCTTACAGTCTTTCTCTACTCCTATAACAGTCCACCTTCAAACATAACATTCTTCTAGTTATATGACTTTCATCCCTCTTCATGACATGTTCACATCATGCTTAGCTATTACTCCTCAACTTATTTTCTCTTGGAGCTGTTTTCGTCTTCCTCTAATATAATAATTCCTGATCTTATCGATTATAGTTACAAAACACATCAATCTTAACATTCGCATATCTGCCACATGTATTGTTATTTCATCCGTCTCTTTCGTTGCACTTAGATCCTTTATAGCGAGCGCAGAAAACAATCAGCCGAAATAGTAATAAGCACAAGGGTGTCAAATTGGCCGAACCAATTTTTCGAAGCAATGATGGCTCAGTGGTAGCTTGTACGGACATCGCGTCGATTGACGTGAGTTCGAATCTCAGCAATGAGCCTGAGCTTTCGGTGACGAAAAAACCATAGCATGGTGGTAGGGCTTTTTCTAATGCCCTCCTGGCTGGCTACCACCCTCAAGTGGAAAATCTGTCGCTAAGCACCAATAGGTGTGTTGAGCCACTTGAGAGCCAGTCCACTAGGTTTAGCATTATCATCTTGAACCACATCGTCACTTAAGATCAGGTGAGATAGTGGACACTTCGCCAAACGTTATACGATAAAGAAACCTCGACTTGGGCTATTGCCGTGCATGCAACTCCGGAAATTGAATCTAACTATTCCTTCAATCTAGTTGAAAATAGTATTATGTATATAATATTCACAAATATGCATTGATACATAATTATTTAAACATTGTTTTTCTGAGTCTAACTACTTAATAATAATGGTAGAGTCAGTATATAGCGCAAGCAGCGAGCTTGAGGACTCTATGCTGGAGGATCGGATCTAGTGTTACAAGGACTGGCTTCCTTTACATATACGTTATATTAAATACGATATTAATAAAATGTAATATATATATTGGGGAATTGTATCGATGTGATTATGGAAATCCGTACTAATGACTTATAGGTGTATTCTACGACTGCACGGTCTGCACTTCTATTCGGTATCTTCTTTTATCGTTTGAATACGATAATTTTCAAAATTAACTTTATTATATTGTTTCGAAAGTAGTTAAATAGTATTTTTTTTTCATAAAAACCACTATTACGAACTAATATTCTTATTGCGGCGAATATTGTCTGGTTTAAACGCATATCTTTTGTGAACTTCTCTGTATACGCTAGACGAGTACTTTGAAACTTACATATCATAAATGTAATGACTTGACTAAACTGCCTATTGAGGGGTCACACAATAATGTAAAGGATTGGAGAAACTACTCGTGTAACAAAATTCTCGTAAAGATTAAGCGAAACAATTGTATGCGTCCTTTTATTTGAGATAACATTTTTTATCGAGTATTGTAACCCAGAACTAATAGAAATAAGTGGGTAGTTTCTTGATTACGGGAATAACATTGACAACCTTTCTTATCACGTAAATACGAGTGGCTTAAGCTTTAGACAATTGCCTATTACTTGATTACTTTCTTCTTTAGTATGAAATAACACGTCTACCGTATGCCATTGTTTTTTTATATATATTTCTTATAAGTTATTGTCAATCAAACTAAACGTAAACAAACAGTTATTCCATTTATTATATACAATAGGGTGGCCAAAAAAAAAAACATTTTTTTTGACTTCTCACGTGTTAATATGTCGATTTCATACTATTAAGAATGCTCACAAAAAAATCAACTTTATAAAAAAATTTAAGGTACCTAAGGTCTCCTAAATAGTTAAAAGTTGTTTTTATATTAAAATGTTTTTCTCTTCATGTTATTATGTACTACGGTTAGGTTAGGGGCTCTGGAGCCTTTGCGGCTTTTACAGCTTCACTGGGCTTGGGGGCGAGCGCGGAAGGCACTCAGCCACGAAAGCTAGGCAACAAGCTCCAAGGGTGCCAAAGTTGCCGAACCTCGGCTTGGGCTGTTGCCGATCATGCGAAAAAGATAGTATAGAAATTCGAGCTAAATAACTGTACAAATATACATGTTCCTGCCTTCTGGGAGGAAGGAAGGAACATGTGTATATGTATTTAGTGATTTGATAATTTTTGTCTAAACTAACTAGCCGGCAGCTGCACTTGAGAGCCAGTCTACCACTAGGTTTAGTGTGTTATCATCTTGGGACACATCGTCACTTCACATCAGGTGAGATTGTCACCACTACGCCAAACTTAAAAAAGGTCCCTTACAAAACCTATGTACCCGAGTGGTGTACATGTGTGAAGTGCAGTGTTATGTGTGTGTGTCGATAGCTAGTGAATGCAGAGTCACTGTATCGCGCGAGCGGCTGCTGGCTCAAGGGCTCCATGCTGGAGGAACGGACGTAGGCTTGAGTTGCCGCTGGAAAAGGTGGTCGTGGCGGGTGTGCAGGAGCGAATTTAACCGCCCGTCCCCTACGGAGGGAACGGTGGTTTCTCGGCCGTGGGCGCAAACACGCTTGACTTGAAGAGACGGATGGGTATGACGCGTTAGCTACTGTGATTTCGTCATCGGGATCGGTAAATATGTTCCGCGGCCTACGTATTGCCTTCAGGGACCGGGGTATATGTTGCGGCGCATGCTACTAACGGGTTCGGATGGTTTGACGCTCTGTCGAAATAGCTCTTCGCGAGAGTTTTGATGTAAGATTTGATCGAAGGAAGTTACATATCTTTATGGAGGTCTTCGTTTCGGACAAACCACGCGGAATTAACTATTTTGCGTCAAAACCGATTTTGCAAGGTTTGTAAGGGGCTGAAGTTTGATTTCGCCATATGGGCGAATACTACGCAACTGTATGTTAAGATCGGTCGGGATAATTATTCTGAAATGTGCAAGTTAATATTTCATTTCATAGCGATTGTTGACGATTTTTTAATAAATAAATTAAAAGTGCGTACTTTCGAGAGTAAGTCGCGGGCACAGCTAGTCTATACATATAATAAAATTGAAATGTTTGTTTATAATGTCAAAATAACACCTTTTTACTAAATGCATATGAAAGTATATATGATAATACAAAAGAAAAACAATTTTTGTCTGTCTGTTTGTTTCGAGTAATTTCCGAATCGGTTAGACCGGTTTTGACGGGACTTTCACTGTCAGGTAGCTGATGTTATAAGAAATAATTTATTCTAATTTTATTTCCGAAAAAAAATTTCAAAAAACTTATTTTTTGAATAAAAATAAAAACCAAGATCAAAATCAACATCTCGCCAAAACTCTCCATTAAACGAACGTGTTTTTTTACCATATAGATTTGTAAGTTTAAAATTGGGTCGCAGGTAAAAATATTATTACGTTGATGATTGAATAAAAAAGTTAGTTACCTAGAAACCTGTGAGAAAGCGTTCGCTCGGGATGGCACTTTACTAAATTGTCTCCAGCAGTCGCTTTGGAATTCTTGACGCGAACGTTCACGTGAAAATTGCGACTTTGTGAAGTTATTTTAATGCCTTCTAAAAATATTTGAAACGGTAACATTTTGGCCATTAAATTGTATTAGTTTGTATAAGAATTAAAAGGTAAAGAAATAGCTTTCGCTCAGCCACAAGTAGCGTTAAAGTTCTGGTACAAAACAGCATCGGCAAAATAAGCCAATATAACACGCACGCAAGCCGTTTCATCTCACTCCTCAAGGGAAGGGTATGTTTGTTTGACCTAGCAACGAGTGCGCACGAAGTATTTTGTTAGCACATTTTTAAAGAGTGGAACTCTTTGCCAGAGTTTGTATTCCCCGATAATTACAACCTGGCTATCTTCAAGATACCAGTGAATAAGTACCTTCTAGGCAAGGATGCCCCATTGTAGACCACATCATCTTTTACGTACAGGCGAGGCAGTGGTTAAACGCATTCCTAATCCAAAAATAAAATTAAGAACAATAAAGTATCCAGTTCCAAAACTACTAAGTCGAAGTTCTATTAAATGAAAGATCCGAAATGTATTTGGGATTTTCTTAAAGTGGAAACACTTTGTAAAACTGATGGATCTCGACGTCAGCCACAAACCATTAGTCTGTCATTCATCACCAAACATACCCGATATAAAATCAATCCACGACCGTCAAATATTTCAACGGGACATAGCTATTTTGTCAGTAATCATATTTCATATTCAAAGTTTTAAATATGCAATCTTGAATAATTTTTGAAGGTTATTAAGTATTTAATTGAAGGGAATTAATATTAACATAATATAGCATAATATGTCAGAGCTACTGTCCGGGAGTTGTTTAGAACAATGAATTGGAAACAAGTATAATCCCAATATCAATACACTGCATGTTACCTCGGAAGGAAGCCATACTGATGGATACCATCTAGTCATATTAAGAACTAGCTGTGCTCGTGGTTCCAATCGCGTGGACGACAGAAGAACGCGTATTGTTTATAAAAATCTTAGTTTTTTTTAACTTTTTCTTGAATGGAATCGGTATCGTGATTTGTTCAAAATTTATCTAGTAATTTTTGTGTGACACGCGCACAACGTCTACCCTCAATCATTTTGATTACACAAAATATTATTATTATTCATATTAATATAAACTATAATAAAATACGGTCGATGTCGATGTACAATGTCGATGATTAAAAATAAATTACGTGAAACTAATTGCATATTATTTTAAGAAAAATAATATGTCAAAGAATATTTTATAATAATTTATTATGTAATTAATATATTTTCCATTTAATGTTTTGAAGTACTACATTATATCGATAGATGGCGATATTGTTCCATAGAGCGATATGTTATCACTAACAATTTTAGATAAAGTTTGGGTGAAATCTTAATCAGCTATGTTTTGTGTTGTTTTAATTCATAACCTTACATTATATGACCCTATATTATAATATTTTAATACTACAAAGATGGCAAACAAGCATACGGCCACAAGATTACTTGGCTGCGATCTTCATTAGAGTGGAGGTATTCCACCAGTCTTGCTGCCCCAAGTTGAGAGAAATCTCCAAAGAAAATTCTCTGTACCCTACCTCTCTGTAATATTTATTGGTTATTCTGCATATGTGCAGTGGATTATTCATCCATCGTAAGAAGACTTCTACGACACATGCCAAATGTTTTATTTTAGAGATGTAGCATAATTTAAATTGTAAGTTGATTTTACAATATATAGTAGCTTGGCAAATTGACGTTACAGTCCCTTACGGTAAGCACAGTACAGTCCATAATTCAGCCTGGATAAATATCTCAAGTTAATCTTGAAGGACCCGATATCGTAAACATTAGCCGGGAGAAGGTTCCATAGTTTCACGGTACGACAGAGATAAGAAATAGACAACTTTTTATTTAGTATCGAGATGGAGGTTACTGTAAGACTGTGAGTCCAGAGCCCAGCGCGTGTAGGTCTGTTGTAGAAAGAAGAGAGAATTAGATTGAACAGCTCCTGCAGACAAAACAGGCTTGCAGGCCGGCATGACGACGACGACCAGCGATGGATTGCCAATATTTCTGTGGTCGCCGTTGGTTCTCGATTGTACTGTACCGTTACTTTACACTGCTACTATAAAAATATAAGTGCATTTTGATAAAAAATTACAACTGCAACCACCGAGATAACTATCCATAGAAACCCATCATGGATGTCTTCTTCCAAGAAATCTACTGTACAGTAACAAAACTTTCAAAATCGGTCAATTCGATTGGACAATCACGATTGCCAAGCATTTTGTTATCCGTTTTTCACTCACCAACCGTGCCTCATCTCTCGCACATGCACCGGCATGAATACCGTTGACAAGACAAATTATCAAGAAAATCCAAAACTGTGAATCTGATAGTTTCAAGTGTCCTGATTTTGATCTTATCATACCTGGTGAGTCATTGCGACATCCAAAATAATAAAAAAAAAATAATTGCATAATACACAGACTTATCTAATCAAATTATTAAAATTCAATGGAAAGTTATAACAATACCGATAGTTAGCTCTTTCACAGGCCTCATCCCACATACACCTCATAACAGTTTAAAAACACTTAACATACATCTTCTTACCTTTGTTCAGCTTTAAAAGACTGTTGTGTTAAACACATGCAGAATTGTTAACTATATACACTGTCACTATCTCTTCAATCACTTGTTTCCTTTACGCTGTTGTTTGGTTACGTAACACACGGCAGTGAAATAAATACTTCAAATAAAATAAAATAAATTAAAAACATAACAATAATAATGATGTAAAAATAAATAATTTAGATACATTATCTTATTTTTAAAAACAATCCAAATAATGCATCTGATTCCATTAGCTCAGTTTGTAGGTTAAGAGATTGTAGTGATTTGGCAGGTGTGCAAAGTTATGCGCAATGCGGAACTTGATAATGGTCACAAATACAGTAATATCCTATATATAGTTAAAACTTGTAAAAAGAAACGTCTAGAACTCCTATGTTCTACGTTGTATGTTAATCAGAGAACCTATTCTAAAATAACAGCCTGTTACATTATGCTATATCTTTATATTACAACTAGCTGTACCCGCGACTCCGCTCGCGTGGAATACAGAATGCTGTCGGTTGAGCACACGCGCGATTGTGCTGCCTCCGCTACCACATGGTATCGGCATGGTAGTAAGGCTTTTTCTAATGCCTGACTTGCTAGCTACCACCCTCAAGTTGCAAATTTGTCGCCGAGAACCAATAGGTGTGTTCACGCAGCTGCGCTTGAGAGCCAGTCTTCCACTAGGCTTAATGTGTTATCATCTTGGGCAAAAAAATAACGTCGATTGCCACCCCGTTATTTTAAAGACATAAATGCTTGTTGTGGGTGATACTTATGAGATACATAGACATATGCTATCACTGACTTTTTTGTAGGTCTTTTTTACTATCTACAATTATGTATCAAAAGCATATTTTTTCAGAATTGATTCACCAATATCATCATATATATAACATAATGAATTAACATAAAAAAACGTGTAAATCGGATAAGTGGTTTACGCGTGAAGAAACATAATCGGGCAGAAAGATAGAGAGACGTTGAGTTTTATAATATGTATAGAACATATAGATAATTAAGAATAGTAATGAGCTTGTTCCAAGTCATATTTGTTTGTAACAAAGTAAACATCTTTAAGCTTGAATATCGAAGAGCAAGTTCCAAACTGAAATAGTTTACTATTGTGTCACAAACTAGTTTGTGGAACAGATATGTAGGAACTACTTTTTTATTTTACATATAACAGTTTGAAGCTGTTACTTGTAAATTTAATTTCAATGGTCAGCTCTACTGCTCTGTATAAGATCGGGTTTTCAAAATTAAAGGTGGGTTTTGCCAGACACATTAGGGCTCATGTCGAAAATAATGAAACGTTTTTTAAGTCACCGTATTCGAAATCGTCAATTTAAACTATTTCGATAAATACGCCACACTTTTAATGATGATAGCTGGAAAACATATTTTATCTGTTAAGGTTTACTATGAACGTGAAGAAACTTCTGGAATCGATGTTAAACTATGAAATTCGATTTCTAAAAGGGACAATATACCCAAGACTCTTATTTATGTATTTCTCTAAACCGCACTTGAAAACTCTTTTTTATACTACAAGGCTGGCAAACAAGCATACGGCCAGCCTGATGGTAAGCGGCTACCGTAGCCTATGAACGCCTGCAATACCATAGGTATCATAAGCGCGTTGCCGTCCTTGAACCCCCCTACCTCAAGGAGCTCTGGAAACCCTACTCACCGCAGAAACACAACACTAGGTCATTATTTGGCTGCGATCTTCTGTAGACTGGAGGTATTCCACCAGTCGGGCTGCTCCAAGTAGAGAGAAATCTCCAAAGAAATGTTCTCTGTGCCATACCTCTCTTAACTCTCTTGTTCAATAGATACTCAATTCTCGATATGTACTGGGTAGGACTGGCGTCCATCAAACATATCTTGTACACTCGCTACAGTGGCACGCTTAGCCGTGTCGCATTCCATGATTGACCGGTGTATATTCAGTAATCGAGAGGGGTGGTAAGATATCAGTATTGACTGGTTTACGACAACCGTACACATACTGATAAATCTGTCATAAGCCAGAGTATACATATAGTTGCAGAAAGAAAATAACCGGTGATGGATTGCCGATCTCTCTTTGATCACCATTGTTTTCAGATTGTACTGTGCTTACCATCAGATATAACCTGCTTCTTGGCCGTGCTACTAATGATTGAAGCAATGATGGATTAGTGGTAGCGTGTACGGGCATCGCATCGATAGACGTGAGTTCGAATCCCTGCAATGAGCCTGAGCTTTCGGTGAAGGGAAACATCTTGAGGAAACCATAGCATGGTGGTAGGGCTTTTTCTAATGCCCGCCTCTAGCTGCCACCCTCAAGTTGAAAGCCTGTCGCAAAGCATCAATAGGTGTGTTCAGGCAGCTGCACTTGAGAACCAGTCTTCCACTAGGTTTAGTGTTATCATCTTGGGTTACATCGTCACTTAAAATCAGGTGAGATTGTGGCCACTAGGCCAAACCTATAACGTTCATCTAGAATTCTAGAAGGTTCCGTTTCAATAACGAGTCTGTCCACATAACTGGTATGAGATCATTAACCGCTGTTATTTCGTTTACAAAGCGATACGGTGGAAGAATAAATTCAAAGTAATTTTATTGAATTTGGGCTTATAAGGACATTTGTTAAGAGATCAAAGCAATCCTCTGACCTGTTTGTGATCTATTTGCATGTATTGGGAATTACGGACGGGCTGATCCCATTCATTTAGTCGTTTACGGGATAAATGGAGCCAATATGTCCAAGTATCTCAATGTAGACGTGATTAATTTTGCGATCGCTTCGATCACAGGTCAATGTGTATGCGTGAAACACTTTATTGCTTACTACATTTCCAATATAGGGGGGTCAAGATGTGACTTTATTGTTAAGAAGTTAAGAATTAAATTATAACTTCTGGTTAATTAATTCTATGTTATACTAGATCTAGTATAACATATATATCCGGGCACATGGCCCTGAATAAATTCTGATGAAGAAACGTACTTCGCCTAATTGTGGAAATTGTGATAAAGTTCAAGATGTGCATCACGTTTTGATGGAATGTGTCCGGAACAAGACAGAGAGTCTGGTAGGGCTCCTTGGTCGCAATATGTGGGATCAGGGTGCCTTTCATGCTATATTATCTAAACCTGGTAGTACTCTTGCCTTTTCGGTATACAAATTCATAGTTTGTTATTTTAATTATAACTCGTTCATTTAATTAGGCCGACATGACCCAAAAGGATAAATGGTTTAAAAAACCAAAAAAAACTTATTATAGTATTGTCTTACAATATAACTTATAATAAATTAAATTAAATTAAATAAATGATGATTACAGGTATCATGTATACATTACATTTAAATCAAACAGGTTGATTTCCCGCTCTTGTAACAAATAAAAAAGTAAACATTCAATATTTGTTTTAAGCTCATGACTTTTTACACGAGCTATTGTATTACCAAGTAAGGTGGACAGCAGACAGCACTCAGCGACAGTGCTTATTGTAGTCGACTTAGGTCTTCACTATCCGACAAATCGAGCGAGAATGCCTTCAAGCTTTTTTTTTCGAACTGACTATACTTGTGGGCGAGCGCAGAAAGCACTAAGCCGAGGACAAAGGGCAACAAGCGCAAGTGTGCCAAAGTGGCCGACCTCGGCTTGGGTTGTTGTCGTATATGCAACCATCGCGATCTAGCTAATTCCCATTCGAATTCCCATGCATATCTCTTGCCTTCTGGGAGTAAGGAAGAAACACGCGTACATGTATTTAGTGATCTGTCAATTTGGTCTAAGTCTAACTAGCCAAATAAAAGAAAAAAAAGGTCCCTTACAGAACCTATGTACCTGAGTGGAGTGCAGGTGTGAAGTGCAGTGTAATGCCTGTATGTTGGTAGCTAGTGAATGCAGTGGCAGCAGCAGGCTCGAAGGCTCCATACCGGAGGATCAGATCTAGTATGCCTTCAAGCCAGTCGTTATTTGCTAATAAATTACAGAGCGCACCTATTGCTATCGCGCTCAGCTAACAGTGCGAGTCAAAGGTAAAGTCAATAGTAGGAATCCTAAGTCATTCCATAATCACATCGACGATTCTCGGACATCAATATTAATATAATAAAGCTGAAGGGTTTTTTGTTTGTTTAAACGCGCTAATCTCTAGAATTGCCAGTCAGCTTCGAAATTTATATATCAAATCATAGCCATATTCATGAGGAATAGTATAGGGTAAATAACTTCACGCTACGACGTTAAGTAGCGGAGCAGTAACTACGAACGTCAAGTAATCTGGCAAACTGTATGCAATTACGGAGGGAACAACGACACGGGCGCGAACGTCGAATTTAACATGGACGAAACCGTGGGGCACAAAAAAAGTATATCGATTTTTTTATGTATTTTAAAGCTTCATTATAATTATGATAATAGTCAATTGGAAAAACTCTTAAAACATTTTTTTTTATTAATAAACAATTGAAAATAGTAATATTTTAAAAAGAATCACATGACTACGAACGCGCTACGATTGATCGCCAGGCTTGTGACGTCATAATGCTAAAGGAATTTCATCGATTAAGAGTCAAAACACTGTATCGGCGGTGTGCTACAATGAGTAGATAACATTATGACGTCACACGCGCTCGGTTTTGTTCGGGAGCGTTCGGCGTGTCTTCGGTACTGAATTCAAAAATTAATTTTTAATTTGAAATAACTTTTGAAATATTTCGGAAAAAATTAGATCTTAATGATCTTTCCATTTATCACAATCATGTTTAATTGATCAAATTACTAGATCCTAATTTTTGTTGCATTAAAAGTGAATGTAAGCAGCCAATGATCAAGGCAAATTTTGCGATACGATTTCAATCGCTTATATCGATATTACCTTCTTATTTTTTTATTTGTAGGTTTTTATATTTATCTCTGGCCTTATTTTATTATATAAGTCATAACGGAACACATCATCAGCAGCAAGTCGGTATCCTCGACTGTGACGTCTAGCTGACGTCATCAGTGTTAGATGCAAGCACATGGCTAGAGTATACATACTCTCAGTCACGGATATATCTATCGAGATGTGAACGGTCCGACGACCCAAGTGGGAATGTTCTTTAGGGTTACCCCAGTATCTTCCAACGTCCTCTATAACCCAGAGCCTCACTTAACTAAACTGGTTATTCTCTGGTTCTGGTTATTCTTACGGTCAGCTCGAATGAGAATGATCTTCTCTCTTCATGTTCCGATTAAGAGAGGTCCTCACTATTCGATGGCTTAAGTGACAATATCCTTTCAAGATTGTCCTTGCCTGCTTATATGGGACGAGCGGATATAGTTTATACCTGTTGCTAGCGCCTAATCAATTTTGTGGGTCAATAGTAAAGTCAATTGTACGAATACTAGATTATTAGTAGTACGGTTTCCATAATCACACCGATACTATTCTCGGAAACATATATATATTACTAGCAGTGCCCCGCGGTTTCACCCGCATTAAATTTAAAATAAATCGCTGATTGATGATTTACTACCACTACACCTATAGTCATAGACCCGAACCGAGTGTTGAATTATTTTAATTTTACATTGTCTCCTAAACTATTTCGTCCAAATAACATGCTATAAAGGGCAAAGTTTATCTACATAAAATTGTCTTGGTGATGAAGTAATTTTCGTTCGAAAGGTTTAATATGCCATGCCTAATAATAATGCTCACAAATCACTTTTAAATTTTCAACAAAACTTTGTCGCATAATACCTTATTGCGGCTAATGCATAAGAGATAGGCTTATAATATAGCGGACTTTTTTTTAGATGTACTAAGGAGCAATATTTTTGTACGACATCGTATTTACGTATTATTAACCATTATGCCAGCGCACGCGGATAAAGGAGTTAGAACACGCTATTTCTTTCGACTAACTTAACGAAAATCAATATTTAAGGCTTGCTGAGAGGTGTGATCTAATGCTAGATAGCCTATAATATTCCTCGTGAATCTGGTTAACATATACTTTATAGAATAATTTTTCGAATCCGACTGGTAATTTCTGAGGTTAGAGTGTTTAAATAAACAAAAAACTCATCTGCTTCATTATATTATTAATTTAGATTAAGTTAGGTAACATAGTTAACAAGCAGTAACAATAATAATGAACCAAGTTGGAAAAAAGTTTACAAAAGCACTTCCTTCTTAAACATCGGCTAAACCGATAAAGATGAAACAATAAGAAGGTACTTCTGTCTAGTTAGTAATGAAAGCCTCAATTAGGAACGACTGATTAAATAAAAAAGAAATTGTTCTCTTTAAAAATATCGAGACATGGCTCGCTGTGAATTAATGAAATTTTACTGTTTCATTCATCGTGACTTCGACTTTTTTATGATATCATCTTCAAATCTAATCTATATCTATACAAATTATAAAATTCAACGTGCCTCTGTCTATCTGTCCGTTTATGTTCACGCGAAAATTATTAGGCCAGGTTATATAATATATTTTATTAGATAAAGTGACATACGAGATAAGCAGCGAAAATAATTGTGAATCAATTAAAAAAAAGACGCATTTGAGGCGCTTAAATGGCCCTCGCTGAGTAAACCATACAAGATATATCAAATTTATGTTCAACATAATTGAAGATCTTAAAAAGACCTACAAAATAGTCAGTGATAGCATATGTTCATTTATTAGGATTATCCACAATATGCATTTTTGTATTTAAGATAACCGGTGGGCGACAGGTGGGAACGGGAGCAGCACGATTAGCGCGTGCTCCTCAACCTACACCATTCTGTAGCCCAAGTAAGCCGAGCCGCGAGCACAACTAGTATTATATAAGTGTGAAAGTTTGTATATTTAGACGTCTGTTACTCAATCCCACCAAAATGGCTGAACGGATTTGAATGAAATTTGGCACCTAATCTTATAAACCTACATTAACACGTCGAATATTTTTATCCCGGTAAATGACATATTTTTCATTCCTCTCTGGACACAATTCTGAAGTCCATGAAGACGAAATCGCGAGCAGAAGCTAGTAACTTTAAAAATTTTCGACTACGTCTCGTCCGCGGCATTGGTCGTGTAGGATGTTTTTTCCTTTTTATTAATTAGCATGATAATGTGACGGTACCGCGCCTAATAGTAAACATAATACAATCCAAAAAGAACCGTGTGAACGGTAAACTATCAAAGGTTGTCGGTATTATGCCGGCTTGAAAACCTCTTGACAGATAGAAGACATATATACTGGCTGATTCTGAACAGCAACAAACCGAAAGAGAATCACTGAAATGGGCTAATCACTATGCACATGGTGGTTACGATACATGTACGGGTACATACCCCTATCCCTACATTTGGTACCCTCCAGTTGGCCATTTACTTGATACACAAGATCTGATCCCGAAAGCGTATATAGCTTTCTTTATTCAATACTTCCCACCAAGGGAAAGACTTTCTAGGTACGCTTTTCTAAGGACCTAAAGAACTGAAATATAATAAATTGTATGCCCCCTAGAAGCGACGAATAAGATACGCTTTTTCAGCTAAGCAAATGATAAAGTTAACCGAAATCCGTACTTAATGAGTCTTCATTATACCAGATAATGAATGGTCAATTAGATTCTATTCACGGAATACGCTAGTTAACTCTTAATTATTGTCCTATTAGCTAGATAGATAGATATATAGATAGATATTACCATATTAGTTATTGAGGACCTAGAAAACCGCAAAACTTTATTTTAAAAGTTTACTTTTCGTAAACAGGCGAAAACGCCGTCGGCCATATTATCTTTGTTGTGAAGTCATACGGGTCGAAAACAAACATTTGTTATTTCAAACGTTCATCATTGTGTAAAGCTCGATACTTTATATTAAAATGCCAACATTTTGAACGTGGCGCAATGTTGTTAGTCTTGTTTCGAAACCTTTTTAATATATAGATACGTATAGCTAGCTAGCTACTTATCTACGTAAAATAAGGAAAAAAATATGTAAAGAACGTAATAAAATGTACAGAATTATTAATTGTTTATATTTAATGTGATTATTTTATAACGTAAAGTCAATGTCAAGTATTGTTTGCGTTAAAGATTACGATTTGCACCACCAGAAGGTAGCTTTCCTCGTGCACGTTACTTATAAGATCCGACATGAAATTTGCTTAGAGTCCTATGACGTCACAACATTGCTGACAGCGTTTTCAGAGTTCAAAATGAAAAAAATAAATATAATTGTAATTACGTAGCCATCTTACACTTTTAATATATGAAATCGATAAATATTGGTTTCTTAAGTCAAATACTACAGAAAATAATTATTTATAGCAACAAATTTTATATGAGTCATTTAGTGAATTACATGTACGGCAATAGCCCAAACCAAGTTCGACCACATTTCCGTTCAGTGGCTTCTGCGCTCGCCATTAAGTAAGGCGAAATTTTTTTCAGGGCAAGAGCGTTAGTCAAATCGAAAAGGCAATAACTTGATTTCGTGTCGCGCCGTGACAGCGGGCGAACGCTATACCTGAATCTTTTATACATTTGTTAGTTTTTTATTACAGCCTGTGGTAGTCATTGATATATATTATATACTACGTACTAAATTTCGCGATTCGAACACTCGCTCTGTTCGACAAAACTGTACTGGAACCTGTACATTTTAATTTAGTGTGGCTTTTTTTTTCGAACTGATTATACTGTTAGCCTTAGGGGCCCTGGAGCCTTTACGGCTTTTTACAGCTTTAACAGGCTTGGGGGCGAGCGCTTAAGGCACTCAGCCACGAAAGCTTTGCAACAACATCCGAGGGTGCCAAAGTGGCCGAACCTCGGCTCGGACTGTTGCGCGTATGCAAATAAGCCACGATCTGGCTAATTCCCTATCATTCGAGCTAAACTAACTATACATATATACATTTTTCTTCCCCCTGGGAGGAGGGAAGGAACATGTGTATATGTATTTAGTGATCAGAATTTTTTTTGTCTAACTAACTAGGCAAAAAAAGAAAAAAAAAAGGTATCTTACAGAACCTATATGTACCTATGTGGTGTGCATGTATGTATGATGCAGTTTCATGTGTGTCTGTGAGAGCTAGTGAATGTAGAGTCACTGTATCGCGCGAGCGGCTGCTTGGCTCAAGCGCTCCAAACCGATAGATCGGACCTAGGCTTGAGTTGCCGCAGAGGGCGGTCGTGGCGGATTACTAGTCACTCATTTTACGTGATCGTATTGCCGATATATGCGAGTAATCCTATAATCTTTGCGTAAACATTTGTCGAGGCTTTCCATCCTTACATGTCTATATAATATCACGTTTCAAACAAATATTGATATATAGACATGATACTTAGATCATTTAGTTCGCAATAGATACGTTATAGATAGATAAGTGGCGGGTGTTTAGTGTGGTATCGACATTTATCCTGCGCGTACGGAGCGGCGCTAATAATACGATAATTTGAATCAAAGCATGAACCTGGACGTGAAAACTAGAACAGTGGTTAAGTATGTAAAATTACTTTTTGTTCAAGTGAATAAATAGGCAATAATATCTTAACACCACAATATATAAAATTATTTATTTAAATGCCACGCCGCCGCCGTCTTGGTCCGTTTTGGTCGCGAGATACTTATACTCTATAAATGATCTAGCGCTGCATGTTTGTAATTACTAGTTTGGTTAGACGATATAATGTTTAACGTGGCAGTGAACCTTAGTTCTATCTCTTACCAGTATTTGAACGTATTTTATGAACGTTATTGTCTATCGGTAGTACATAATGTGTCAATGATCGTGGTAGTGATGTGACATTCATAAATGCCTTTTAAGGGCCTAAATTGAATAAAATATTTTTATTGATCGATTGATTAATCTAACACAATTGAAACGCTGCCAATTATTACAAACCATGTTACTTAACTTATGTTTAATACGCCATTCCAGTAGTTTACACTTCGATGTATTACATAATATTTTAATATAATAATAAATATATATTGTTATCAGATTCAATACGATTAAATGAATAAGATAAACACAACTCTCCCGATGCAGAGCTATTGAATATTTAAACAATAATTTTCAAATATTAATATTTCGCGCTCATATTCAATTGAGATTGGCCGTACTTATTATTTCTCTGCATAATTCGATTTTATTTAAGTTCGATTTAATATAGATATTGGATATTTCATTACTGACCTCTGTTTGCGGCTGCATTTACAATTATTGATATTGAAAATTCTACAAAAAATAGATTATTAACCTTTGTATTAATCTCATATATTAGGTGTTTATGCAAAAACAATATAATTTAAAGTATCGTAAAATAAAAAATATTTAAGTATATTATATTACATCTGTACATATTATAAAATAAAGTCCCCTGCCGTGTCTGTATGTCTGTACGCGATAAACTCAAAAACTAACGCAAGGATTTTCATACGGTTTTCAGCAATGGACGGAGTGATTCATGAGGAAGGTTTAGGTGTATAATTCATTACGGATTTGTGTAAATTGGCTGAAATATGATTACGATTGTTCAAAATAATTCAAGGATAACGAAAAATATATAATCTGACGATTTCCACAAACCGAAGTAACAAAAATTCGTGGATAGAGTTTAATGTGTGCAGCTACGTGATACCTATATCCCCTCTTACCTAAATTTTTTTTGCGTTTTTTTTAATTATTTTCTTAATTTTTCTACTTAGAAACATATACTTTTATTTGCATGCTATTTCCTGAACTTTTCAATTAATTAAGTTCTAAGATAATTTTTTTTTAGATTATCGAATCCCTCGCTATATAATCGTCAGATTATGAGACAGCACGTCTAGGACATAAAGATGAACCATATATATATTAATCTGACGCGGTTGAGTATTTTAAAATGGATATTATTTATTTATATATTATTTGTAAAATGGATATATTTTGCATTTTATAATAATGGCTGCGAGTTTGCGTCACATCGAAATCGTCAGATTATTGAATGAGAGCTTTTTTAGGTTCACTTAACATCCCCTTAGAAAATCTGACGCGCTCGACGCAAACGATCAGAATCACATACGTACATTATTAAAAATACGTAGGGCAATGATGCTATCAATATCTGACGCGCTCGAGTAGGTATGTCCGCGCAACAGTATTTTTTTATATATTCGAAAATCTATATCCGCTGAAACCGATGAAAAGAACACCGATGAAATATATTTTTTTTATATATATTTTTTTCTTCTTATCATCTAATTTTTGCAACCCAATAGGCCTCTATAAAACTCGAGTAAATCCCCATTTAGCATCGTGAACTCCCCTACCATTATATATTATACAAACTGGATACACCGACTGATGACGAAAGTGACACTAAGCGTCAAGTGATACTAAAATTCCGTTCAATGAAATTGACGTAATTTTTACGTAAAAATTACTTACATAGCAAGAACTAAGGACGAAATCCCAGAAGTCTGAAAGCAAAGGAAAATCTGAGAAATGACGACTACTTGTCATATAAATAAAAACCGAGTTGGATAACAATGCGCCAACATTTCTTTTGTACTTTAAGCCATACTTATCAGAATAATACAACCGGAACTGTAAGGAGAATTAGGGTTGAACGTTGCCATTAGCTTATCCGACCAAATTGTCTATTTTTAACTTTTATAACTCAGTAAAATGTCAGAACTGTCTCTGGTGATAAGCTTTGTACAATATAACAAGATAAATTGTAAATTTAAGAAAGCTCCGACACGAGTATCCTATTCATTGAGACCATTCCAATGAGACCAAACAAAATATACCTACTGTTAGTCGGGGAAGATCTTACAGATTCCAGATGATTCTGCAGCATCAACACAATGTTGCCAAGTAACAGAATATCAAATTTCGACTCGATCAGAATTGTGGAAGATGCTTAAATCCATTCACCAACTAAATAAAAGAGCTGATTATCTTCAAACGACTGAACAGTTTTTCTTAAATCGTAGCTAAGGACACTCTCCATCAAGTCACTCTTCAGTGGTAGCTACGATACCACAAACAGACACACAGACACACGCGCTAAACAACGGCAATCACCTAGAAATCGTCTATCCATTGCAGGTCGACGCTGTAATTTTTTTATTTTATAGGTTTCAGACTTTGGTTCTAATCTCACTTGATGTGATGTGATCGATGGGATCCAAGCCTATCAAATGAGTTTTCTTGAACAAACCTATAAGATGTTTGGCGACAGATTTTCAACTTGAGTGTGGTAGCTAGCCAGACGGAAATTATAAATTATCGTACCACCATACCATGGTTTTATCAAGATGTTTTCCTACACCGATATCTCAGATAACTGACGGATTCGACCCCACATCGATCGATACGGTTTCCGGACGCTGAGCTATCATCGCTTAAAAAAAACAAAGCTGTAACAATATTAAAAAATTCTAACATTATCAGAATCATTATTTTTAAGCGGCAATCTCATTTCAGCAGTAAATCTCAATAAAGCAGGGAAACAAAATACTTGAAAATATACATACGTAAACATTAAAAATCCATCGTTGCGGGTATTTAACTGATAACCTCTAGGTTCAACCAGTCTTGATCCTACGTCACTCTCCTGTCATAGACCAGGACACTTCACAATATGTTCATAAATAATATTGACCTTTAAATAATCGGGCAAAACTCTTTAGGTAGGGAAATTTATTTCACCTCGTAGCAAATATTATGATTATACTAGAAACCCAATAAGTCATTTTATAATTTTTTTTTAATTCAAACGCGCGAATAGGTTACTTGCAGAATTTTTTTATTATGTTTGATTTAATAAAAATATTTTATTTGTTTATATAATAATTATTAATAAAATGATTATCATTATTAATATTGAATAGAAATAAATAGAAACAGATTTGATTATAGATTTTGATTATTTCCGTATATCAAAACGTTATATCCGTCCGAGAAAATACGCACATTAATTATGTCACGCTTAAAAAAGTTTTAATATAAAAAAAAAAATTACAATAAACAACATATCTATTCTACCTGGCGCAAAAAAAAAATACAAATAAATACCTCTGTGATACTTCATGTGTAACCTACATGTAAAATTTTATAATTTTAAAATTGTTTTCAACCTTTGCAATATAAATTACTTATATAGAGTTCTTTTAAGAAATATTTCTTATAAAAAAACGTTATGTATAAACACACTAACGTACAACATTTTCAGCAATGATTCGCGACGCTGTACTATAAAATCCAAAGCGAAATTACATGAAATGGGAATTCAGTCTTACGTTACTTACCGTCCGTGTCGCATGGCTGTTCGCTCGCAAACGAACGCGCGCGAGCTTTGAATACGGAAAAGTTTTAAAAGATACATAATACATTTAAATCTGGCTCGGTGAAAATACAAATATGTGTACTTACATAATTATGTAACACTTGTTTCTACTTTTTAAATTTCGCTAAGATAATATATAAAAAAAATGTTTTATGAGTTTAGTTATTCAGTTTTACATTCATAGTGTGAGTTTTAAAGATTAATTAAACTTCGTGGTTTATTAACAAATCGTTGACTGCGTGCCAGCATACGAATAAACGTGAGTAAATTACATATTACTGTAAGAAATATTTCCAATAATTTTATTTACTATTAAAGGGAGCGCCAACAGTGTGCATATTTTACATGACCTATTTTATAATTATATTAAATCTAATACAAATATGAGAACCTATTATAGATGCCCACTACATCAAAAAAATATAAATTCGTAATTGTAATAATTAAATTTAGTGAAGTATGTATGTTATTATGTCGTAAGAAATATTGTAATGTATTATATATAATATAAATGACAGAAATTAAAAGTATTCAAAATGTTAACATTAAAATAATAATATAATGAATGGATTGGTATTTTTAAGGAAAAATAAGAAAATGATAAAGAGAGAGACTAGTGATTCTGAATTTCAATTGTAAATTAAACTAAGTTTTTGTAGTGAAATATTCTTTAATCTTGGTAATAATGGTTGGTAATGTCAGTGCAAATATGTCCAAACTTTCTATTAATCCATTAAACTCATACGTTCTGCGCATTCTCACGACGGGCGAGTTAAGTCCAAGAGCGGTTGAGAGACTAGGATAACTATGAGATACATTAAAATGTACTTCTGCTAGAATAATAACTTTTGAATTAACTTGATTCGTTTGCCGTGAATCATTTTACAATTTTTCTATTTGTCTAGTTATTTATATTTTTAATAGCCGTATAATAATATTATATATAAGGTAAAACCACCAGTAATTGACACTGCACCAATAGTTGACACTCTGACGAAGAAAATTAAATATTTGATACTAAATTGATTTGAAGTCTTGAGTTTGTTAACCGACTTTTATAACTGACTGTACCTATATGTATTTATAACATTAAAAATATATCAGTAATCAGTGATTTTGGCCATCTCGATCTATGGCTTCCTTTTTTTTCTTAATATTTAATTTTCTTCGTCAGAGTGTCAACTATTGGTGCAGTGTCAATTACTGGTGGTTTTACTTTAGTGTTTATTAATTTTATCTATGTACCTTTAAATTTTGATTAGGTATGGATTGAAAATAAACACCGAATTTTATTTACCTGTACCTCTTTTTTTCATTTGAAAATGTCGCAGAATTCAACCTGGTTGTCTACGAACTTTAAAATACACTACATAACATACTATTCTATAATTAAACTGACTGTTAATCAGAAAAAGATGATATACAATAAAAAGGAAAATTAATAAATAAATAACAAAAAAGCGATGTTTAATTAAATTTTATTTTATTGAATTTAGGCATAACTTCTTTGTTTATAAACTGATTTAGGTGATCCTTTTTTCGTTGGAAAAGGGATATTTTAATATCATTGGCAGTGGACCGTCGACTTTGGAGATACAGCAGGGACCTTCTCAACATAATTGAAGTTGGTTTTCTTATTTGTTAAAAATGTTCTTGTAGTTATCTCTAGAGGTGTATTTGTAAAAAAATCATAAAACATTTGCCACCTTTGAATTGTATGAGATAATATGTAATCTTTCGATGTTCCAAACAGTTTTGGGTCTTATTCGTAGATCTAATTCTAGAACTTTACTACCTACTAAGTTTCACTGTTGCAGCTATAAAAATATGTTTAAATTACAAAAACAATCTCTAAAAAGCATTTTCTTTCTAAAATTAATAAACTTTAGTGGGCAATTTTTTGTAAATATTGTTGTTAGTGTTGAATAAACTGCCGCTGCTTGAATTAAAAGCAATATTATTAAAAATGTTCTTAGATAACTTCAATTCGACGTTATGATTTAACTTACCTACATTACTTTTTGATATAACTCTAGCAATGTTCTTAATATCTAGTAGTTTATGATTGGCTAAATAAATAGATTTTATTCCACTAATAGTTTTTTGAAAATTATTCTTTCGATGTACTTTGGTTGGTTCTACAGCAGTCATATTTTCAACTCTGTACAGTGTACATAATTAACAAAGTTTTAAAATACAAATACATACATATAAAACATACAATCTAAGACTAAATCTCGAGCAGCCTCTCAGAACATAGGGCATAGGCCAGTAGTCATTTTTAAATAAAATGTATTTATTAAAATTTGGAATAATAAATATTTACAATAATATTAAGCCGGCCCTGACCATTGTGGTATAAAAGACAATAACACACACATATATATACACTCATGGACATAATTAGAGCACCGCAAAAAAGGTAGAATAACAGAAAATATTTTATTTCATACTGGCCATATATACCAACCAGTATAATGTAATTTAAAAAAAATTGGATAGAATTTTATTTAGGACTTTCATTTGAGTTTTTGACGGGATCTTGAGTTGTCATGTTGTGGTTTTTATTTTTAATTCATTAACTTAGGTTCTTTGATCCTATGTTATGTAATATTGGTGGCATTTTACGTGATATAGTTTAGATATTGTGCATTCGTGAAGTGGATTATAAATATTAACTTGAAACATGCATTTTGAGATGTTACAAAAACTCCCTAGAAAGTTCTAACAAGAGAGCCACCATCTTGTTGAACCAACTTTGTATATAAAAAATGCTACTGACAACGGCAAGATACGATACAGATATTTTGGAGCAGATTATGATGCCCTTTGCCCCATTCATACACGATAATGCTCATCCTCACGTTGCGGCGGTAGTATCGGAGTACCTTCCTGAGGTTGGAATCCAAATTTTAGTGTAGCCAGCACGCTCGGTAGACCTAAATCCGATAGAACATGTTTAGGTTAAACTGCATTGGTTGAAGAATGGAATATAATGCAACAAAGTTTCATTGACAATTTAATAAAAATTATGCCCTGACGGATGCAGGCAGTTTTGATAGGGACAGGAGGCAATACTAAATACTGATTGGGTCACGCATTATGAAAAAAACAGTCTGTAGGACAATATTCAATTTTCATTATGTTAATTCAAAATTCCTTATAATTAAAACATTGATTAACCCATTCTGTTTTTAAAAAAGTATAACGGTAATAAATTTTATAATTATAAAATGATAATATATATGAATTAACAGTAATTCGACTAATAATAATATTACAAGACGAAAATAATCACTGCATAATAAACGCGAGTGGTCACGGGCACAGGTACTAAATAAATTAAGTGTTACTCATATAACAGAATTGTGTTCGTTGAATTTGATGAAATAATCCATGCATGTTACTAAATATAATACTAAATTATTTTTGAAATAATACATAAATAAAAATACGTCAAATTATTTACCACAAAACTAATCACCGTTGTAAAGAAGTCTACCAAAATCAAGAAAAAATCAGTAAATTGTAATTCGATCCAAAAATACTGCGCGTCCCAGTTGGGAAAAACATTTTTTATATGTTTTCCTTAACAAAGTAAAGTTGTATATTTTATCATAGTATAAATGTTTCTGCAAATACCGCAGTGTCTCAAGACGAAAGTCTTTGACCAGTGTGTTATATGCGCGTCACGGTCTGACTTGTGACAGAAATTGGACTAAGGCGATAGTCAGACTACTACGAGGTTTTTTTTTAACTTTTTTATAAACACATTACATTTCATAAACAACGGCTACCACAGTGAGATCGGCAATTTATCATGCAGGCTTAAGCCATCTGACAGCTGGATATATACTAGATGACACCGAAATGCGACCATTTAAAAGATAATCATGGTGTACGTGATTTAGTCGGATATCCCTAAGCGTGCCATTATGGCTGGCTTACCACATGGTGTATGGTGTTCGAGATCCAGAATGACTCGTTGTCGTGCCCTACCTACCACCCAGCAATAAACTAATCGTTAGTTTGTATTACTTTCGTCTTCGTGAGCAAATGAATTTCTTTAAAAGCTGTAACGGCATTTCACCGCCAACGAGCGTAACAACACTTTTCGTTTAGTTCTTCTTCTTGTTTTGGCGCCGCAAAAAGCACTTGCCAGTGTCAATGTGTTTCGTAGTATTTTTTATATTCAAAGATGGTGGCTTCCTTGTTAGAACTATCTAGGGAGTTTTTGTGACATCTCAAAATGCACGATTCCTGTTAATATTTATAATGTACGGATAACCTAATGTATAACGCATAACTAAGAACCTAAGATAATAAATTAAAATAAAACCCATAACATGGCAACTCAAGATCCCGCCAAAAACTCCATTCATTTAGTTGGATCCGTTTTATAACCTTGTTTCTTCCTAACTTGGCAACCGGTCCTCTTTATTGAATACCATAACTGCCATTATCGAGTGTATATATTTTCCAGTCTTATAACAATTTCAGGATCCTAATAAAATGGTGGCTCCCTTTGGTGGTATCTCAGAATTCATGATCCATATTTTTTGATTTCAATTCACTTCACTTGTGGACAAGAACCAAACTTTATTGTACAAAATGCCACCTATATTACACAATAATGGGACAAAAACTGGTTTTATAATCATGGAGGTAATAAAAATTTACGTTTTATTTGCATCACTAGCTGTGCCCTACGGTTTTACCCGTATAAAATTATTCGACAAACTCTCCACCTTACCGCCGGCAACGTACCCGCGCAGCCTATCATTGTTCTCACTTTCCGCTTTTGAAGCAATGATGGATCAGTGGTAGCGTGTATGGACATCGAGTCGATTGACGTGAGTTCGAATCCCTGCAATGAGCTTGAGGTTTCGGTGAAGGAAGACATCGTGAGGTAAGCATAGCATGGTGGTGGGACGTTTTCTAATAAAATGTCAACATTTCAATCGGATAAGTGGTTTTCACGTGAAAAATCATACACGGACAGACAAATAGAGAGGCGTTTAGTTTTGCATTATGTAGGTAGTATAGATATACGAGTAGATTAACGCCTTCAGAAATGAAGGCGCTATTTCTCGAGGTCTCCCAGTCACTTCGTTTTTTACTATACAATAACAACTTTTCAGTGCAAGTATCATCTATCTTATTTATATACTAGCTCAAAAGCGTTGTGCTAATAAAAATCGTAGTTTCTTAAAACTTTAATTACTTTTTATTTAATGAAGATACCGCAATTACACATTTATAAACATAACATATCCAAGGAGCGAAACAAAAAAAAAAATTGAGTAGTTTTTGCGTGATTCACGTACAACGGCAAACCTTGATAATTTTACTTATACAAGATAGATTTTAATGTATTTTTTATTTTGTTTATTTTTAATTCGAACCGTAATGAATGAGTGTCTGTTGATGTCGTCGCGTGGACAATTAAATAAATTCAATTTGCAAAATAAATAATTAAAAGTTACATGAAATGAAATTCAAATTTATTTTTATATGTATTCCGAAGACATTAAGATTAAAGCAAGTTACAAATTACGGAGTACCTTAATATTGTAGTCTATTAATTAAACTTGACCTTCACTAGTAAAAAATGTCCACGTGATGCATCTATCCGGACCAGAGCTGCTTGTAAAAGTCTGTCTTGAGAAGCTTGTGTGTATACAGAATTTTTTAAACAAGCATCAGATATCCATTCCGCTCCCATTTCTATAACTGCATCGCCAAGCCAGCAATGCGTCCACCAGGTCTTCCATTAGTTTAATAATCATTCTTGACTCTTGACAATTTTTGGGTGAATAGTTTAAAATCGTTCGAATATCGATTATTAAACAAGGAGTCTCTTCAAATTCTCTTCATCAAATGAAGACAGGACATTTTATACAGATTGATAATTCAAACCGTCTTATAAATTAATTAAAATACATTATAATTGAATTCCATGCTACTCTGAATTTTTGAAAGCCTTTACGTCCAGACTGCTGATCGATTTCAAATTCCTTTTCCCAGTCTCATTTTAAATTTATAAATTCATAAGATTCTTCCAGCCATTCAATACTATCTGTGAATACGGCCTCCTTATTTATAGGACGATTTCATTAAACAGCCTCGGCTAACTAAAAAAAAATTCGTCATACAATTCCTAAATAATAAACATCTTAAAGATGCCTTCGGAAACTCCCCGAAAAAAAAATGAAGAAATGAGAAAATAACTAAGGTAAAATAAATCATTACAATGCGTATAGTTTATGTATGTAAAAATTAGAGTTAGCAGTTATTAGCAGTAATCAAATATTTATAATAAGCCAGCTGCGCCCGCGGCTTCGCTTGCGTTTATTACGCATTAATAATTATTATCCTATCTTACTTTATTTTTAATAAATTTTTCATTATTTTTTCGAAGTTATATTGAATTTTTAAAGCATATCAATAGTTGCGAAATAACATGTAGTATAATTTTTTTATAAAAGTCGATGAGAAAAAAAAAATGTATTTTTGTATTCTGACATGGTGATTTTCATAACAAAATCTTAAACATTTTTATATACAGTTGACATTTCATTACATGATTTTATTCTTATTATTATTATATTAAATCGGACTCGGTTCTTTTTATAAATAGTTAATTACAATAACTTATAACAATCTTTTATTACTTACAATTTTGTCTACAACGTGCATGTTGTGATTGCCTTAAAAGGCCTAGTATATTTTCTTCTTCAAATTAAGTGTTCTTTTTTTTCTAATTTACTTTTAATGTATTGACCATTCACACCATTGCAAGATGTTAATAAATAAATAATCTAACACACATAGTCCAGTTCTATATAACGTGACGCCCCAAAGCAAGTAACAAGTTTTCCCTTTTTTCCAATTACCTTCACACTTATCGTTACCGACCGGTGGCCTATAGAACGGGCAGTAAACCGTAACCAGTTTAGTTTTACCGCGCGTTACTTCGTCTCGTGGGCACGTAGCAGAGCTTTTATGTCTTCGACGTGGTTTCAGCGAAACTATATATACTTCGAACAGTTAACGTTACATACGTGGCCATTAGAACTTGCGTTTTTAACACAATTTTTGAAGTAAAACAATTTCAGTTGCGACTTGAGAGTAACTCAAATATTTTTCGTAGAAATGAAAATTTTTGGGCCAAAATAAAATACAGTATAATCTAGTTAGTATAGTCAACGTTTTTATGTATTTTACATAATTCAGTACTAATATTAATAATTATTTTTAATAAATGAAAAATTGTGCGTGTAACCTTTACGCGCGTTTGAAGTAAAATATCTTGTAGCAGATAAAACAAATGTACTGTTTTATACTACTAAGATGGCAAACAAGCATACGGCCCGCCTGATGGTAAGCGGCAACCTTAGCCTATAGATGCTTATAACAAAAACTAATCTTAATAATCTAAACTACCTGGATACTTATTTTGTGATACTTTACGTACAAATATTTAGCTTAACTCTATTAGTATTTTTAATTTTTAATACTGTGCATATGGTACATCCTTTTTTTTTGGTTTTTGTAGCACTCTATGTTTTTTACAATTGTTTAACATTTTTTATGCCTATTTGATTATAATATATTATTTTTATATCTAACCTAGAGGAAGGGCACTGGAATCCGAGACACAAAATTATTTTTAACCGGATCCTATGAACCCTCATAGGTATCTACTGTAATATTAAATTAATAAAAAAAATACCATAGGTATCAACTAGCGCGTTGCTGAACTTGAACCTTCCTACGCCAAGGAGCTCTGGAAACCCTACTCACTACAGGAACACAACACAAGATTTACTGACTGCAATATTTGGTAGGGTGGAAGTACTCCATAAGTCTAGCTGCCCTAAGGAAAAAGAAATCTCCAAAGAAATTTGTCTGTGCTTTACCTCTCTTTCTCTCTCTATCTTGGACATAATCAATGATAATACCAATTGATGATACCAATCATTACAAGAATAATAATTGAATACTCATATTTTTTAAGCAAAATCATAATATCTGATATCTGCAAAGAAATAATATATTTCAGACTAGCTGTGCCCGCGCCTCCGATCGCGTGAACTACTAAAAAAAGGTTATTTGTATTTTTTTTTAATAAAAGTAGCCTAAGTTATGACTTATAACATCAGCTATCTGCCCGTGAAAGTCCCATCAAAATTGGTCCAACCGTTTAGGAGATTACCCGGAACAAACAAACAGACAGACAGACAGGCAGACGGACGGATAGCCGGACAGACGTACAAAAATTTCAAAAATGGGTGTTTTTATTGGTATCGTGTATACTTTCATATGCATTTAGTAAAAACCTATTATTTTGACATTGCCAACAGACACTTCAATTTTATTATATGTATAGATATATAGATATGCGAAAACGTTACACGCACAATTTATTTTTATATTGTCTAGAAGTGATTGTGCATCCACTAAAACATAAAATAAACAATACTTTTATAGTTAAAAAAATAATGAGTTACAAACCAGACCAAGTTTCATGCTCTGCTCTTCTAGTTGAATGGGATGTTTTACGAATAGATGGTAGGTAGTGTTTTGATATACATAAGTGTCTTTTAGGGATTCAATTGAACAAAGTATTATAGATTTGATATTAGCCATATGGTGTTCACTCAACTAACAGCGTAATAGTGAGTAGTAAAATTAGTCGCTGTAAAATAACTTAAGTATTTATTCCGTAAAAATCTACTACCAAAATAAAAAAATATTTATTTTATGTAGACCCTGGTAAGGCACTTATGAAAGTCAACATACTATCACCGGTTAAGGAAACATTCAAGTCAACGTGAAGAGCCGGCGAGGAACTCAATCTGGCTTATCAATAATATCATTTTTTATCGACAAACCTTATTTATGTATAGTAATAGATTCTAACTGTAAAACATAAGTTAATTACAAAGAATGGACTTTTCATCCAAATAGTACACAGAAGAATCCGACATTCCACTTTTCTACTATGTATGGAATTCATATATGAGATTACTACTGATGTAATGATGATTGAAGATGACGTATACTTCGGAAAAATATCTGCTACACGTCTTATTAACAAACAGAGCATTTTATAATATCACTAAGGGGCCCAACAAATGTTGTCATGCCCCCACCTGCTGGGTACAATTTTGTATCTAAACCATCCAAGGACGCACTCAAACATACAAAAATAATCATCAAAATCGGTCCAGCCCTTTGGGAGGAGTTCAGTGACATACACACACATATATATATACTAAACCTCAAGAATGATAATGAATAATGACGTTTTCATTCCGGAATTTTAGAAATTACATAGTATTTATTGCAATTAATCACATTCCTAACAAAAATATTATTGTTACTAGATCTATTAAATTAAAGTGCTTTGTTTTACATTTAGGCAAATAAAACCTGCATTATGTCAGAGAATTAGGAAATTATATCACTTTAATCACTATATAATTATATCTAATCTATACTTTTTTGTTTGGAAGAGTATTTTGTTTGTTTGTTTAAACACGCTAATCTGGTAAACTCATTCTTCTCTATGACTGGGATATTTTCCGAACCGATAGCAATATTTTGACGTCCATAACTCGGTTCTTAATGCCTTTTTTGTCAAGTGTAGGTTTTCTCATGAACTTTTCCTTCATCGTCTGCCGATAGTGCTATTATTATCTGTTTCCTGTTTGTTGTGATATTTGTAGATACTCTGTATTACTGTCGGAAGACATACGTATATTTATCACTTTTTTTGCTGTTTGTTTTATTTTTATCAGGTAATTTATGTTTTTTTTTATTTGTGGCGTTGGTAGATACTACAAATATATGCTGACTCATTCACTCGGATTGTTAAATGATGCGAAATTCGTCGTTTCAAACCTTCAGGATCGATATTCCACTGGTCTAAACTATTCGGCGACTTAGCGATCATTTATCTCTGAAAATTTCATGGAATAAACACAATCGTAAACTAGATTTTTTTATTCTTTTATTTTTGGAGTTTTTATGCAGTTCGCCCTTATATAGCACTTATATGTATATATAAGTGGTAAATTTCAGTTCAATAGACATATTATGTGCATAATTAAAAAACAATTATTTTACCAAACAAAGTTTCAACCCCTATTTTATACCCTTAACTGATAAATTTTGATAAATGCTGATAACTTGTGTTTCATTATTTTTATTAAAGATTTTAAGTAGGCACAAAATTTCAAGTCAAAAGACAATGTTTTGTCACCCACCTCATACAGACTTTCAACCCCATTTCATATCCTAACAGGTTGAATTTTCAGAAATTCCAAAATCTTAGTGAGCGTCTAAAATCGCAAAAGGAGTAACTGTGCTAATTTACAAGTTATATAGTTTCAGGGATCTCGTGATGAGTGGTATTTCGCCTTTATATATTGTTATGTATGTATAAAGATATCTTATTTTGTACAAATTTAATCTATTAATTGTAATGGATTATTTCCTGTTCATCGAATTAATTGTCTGGCAATTAGCATTATTCTATTTTTTATTGTTTGAACTCATTTACCATCAATCGATTATTTAAAAAACTTTGATTGCTCCTTTACTTAATTTTTAGTTTTCTCATTTTGTAAAATGTGAATTGTTTCCTTATTGTACACTTTTCAAAACTAAAATATAACCAGGCCCAGAAATACTATTTTCATTTCGTCATAAAGAATTTCATCTAACGCGCATCTTTTCGGCTATACTAGATCTATTAATGCCTCTAAAAGGAATATTCCTCTGTGTAATTCTCATAATACTGTATAATTTACTGGACTACTATATACTATACTATATATATACTATATACTGGAATCATAAAGAGTTTTCCAAGTCAGTTAATCAAGTCTTGACAGCTGTTCACTAAATGTCACAGTACTGCAAACATTTAAACTTATAGCTTCAGTTTGACATACATCTGGGCGATCATGAGATTAAAACTTTAATGAAAGCTCAACTTCACTGCAAGTGGCTTCAGATAAAGCTTTACCTTAAGTAGGTCACTCTGAATAAGCGATTGAAGCGTCTTCGGGTACCGCATCTACCAATATGGGTTTAAATTCTGCAACGTGCCTAAGCTGTCAGTGAAAGAAAACTTCTATATGCAAGCATAGCATGGGGACCGGGTATTTCCATCGTCCGTCTGACTAGCTACCACCATACGTCAATATCCGTTACCTCTATCAAATAAATAAGATACTATTTAATATATTATGTCAGAGTATCGTGTCAGTGTGATTATGGAATCCGTACTAATGGCTTAATATTCGTACTATTGACTTTTTACTATTGACCCATAATATTATGGTCTGAGCGCGATAGCTACAAGTGTGCTCTATGACCGCACGCACCTTACAAGCAGTTAACGATCGGCCTGTAAATAAAGTGTGTGTTATGTTAAGTGTTATGCGATGTTTAAGATAGCAAATTCCACGAAAAATGCCAGATTAGTGGACAAAAAATTCTTGGATTTTGCATCACGATAATGCGCCTTCGCACAAGGCCATCGTTGTGAATGAATTTTTGACCAAAAACTCAACAAATACCATCGAGCGAGCACCTTATTCAGCAGATATGGCTCCAGCTAACGCGTGGCACCCGTTTTCATACGATATTAGACATAAAAGAGAATTCGTGACGAGAACTAAACTCACTTCGGGAAAATGCGTTAAAAAATGTATTGATTATTGGATTATTTGTTGGCGTAAGTGTATCCTTTCTGAAGGAGCACACTTTGAAGGCGATAAAATAAATTTGAATGAATAACTAACATTTTGTGCACTATTGGTCTTTTCCCGGTACATTTTTGACAGACTTAGTATGTTTAAAAATTAAAGTTAACTATTTAATCATATTGGTATATTCATAAAAAGCCAAAAAAGTATTGTTAATTTACTTTCTCTTGGGCAATTTGAGATTTTTTCTCTGTGATCCACATGATCTAAAAATGTGACGTCATCGTTAAATATACATAGGTAGTATACAGTAGTGGGTTATAATACTCTAAAATTACACAACCGAACCGTCTCTTTAAGTATAACAAATTTTCGTGCACTTTCACTTTTATATTTTTTCACGAAATCAGTGTATGCAAGTCAGTTTGCTTGCAACCACAGACGACTCAACACCACTGCTCCATTACCCTATTATATTTCTTTTATCCATATTTTAAAACTCTGTCTGTCTATCCATTTATGTTATTTTCACGGGAAAACCTTATCCGATTAACATGTTTTATTTTTATTTTAAATCATAACTATGTTATCTAGTCAGGTTACAGAATATATTTTGTAAAATAAACTAACATACGAAATAAACAGTAACGATAATTCACAATTCGTAAAAAAGACGCATTTGAAGCGCTTAAATGACTTACGCTGAGTAAACCTAAAGATATATATAAAATTAATGTACTGCATAATAGTAGATCTTAAAAAGGTCTTTCCAAGAGTTGTTTGCCCTCGGATTGTAGTTCCTGTAAAGGCTAAGGATCTGATGGCTAAGGATCTACTTATGCTATACTAACGTTTATGGATATTAACGACTATGTTAGTTCATTTCATTGCAATAATGCTAGATTATTTCATTTCTTTTTTGGAAACAATATTTTCTGTAGCCAAAGTTTATATTCGTCACTAATATGTATATATCTCCTAATTATAAAATAAAATATATCTATTACTGTTGCGACATCCCTTTTTTCCTTCCTATTTCTCCTATTCCTTCGGGACATCATTGTATTTGAAATACGCGCGCAAATCTGCCTCGTAACTGTTCGTAAAAACCAACAACATTGTAATGGCCGCCGCGGAACTGCAGTGATACACGCGCTGTGAGTAATTTCGTGTTAAATGGCATAAAAGGATCGGAAATCTAGCAAAATACATCTTTCGAGTGCTCTAGAAGTGTTGTGACTGTTTCAGATGTGTAAGGAAGTTCAGGGTGCACCCTCGCATCGCAGCAAATGCAACCGGTATATGTTGGTGAGTCCCCCTACTGCTCCATTCTATGTGTCTTTTCAGTCGTTGGAATCGTTTCCATCGTTCCTTTTGGATGTGATTGACTAGTATTCTAACATCCTGCGAACAGATTGGTGAAATAGTTAGATTGCTCTGATACGGCCAGTACCATCCAATTACCAACAAATATTTTTGTCATCATATTAATGAAAATGGTCTCGAAATGGAGATGATATAAGATGTGGCTGGGTTAGGTTAGGTTTGAACAGCGATGTCAGATACTAATTATATTGATAAAGTTTTAGGTAAGCGTATTAATATTGTTAGGTTATTCGATTCTGGTGACTTCAGGGACAAATCTTATTAAATAGGTCATTGAACGTGCACTTATTTGGCGATAGTTCAAATCATGCTCTTTTTTTCATGCTGTAAACAAGACTGATATTACCTATCTCGTTCTGCCACGTGCCTAAAAACCAACGTTAAAAAGAAACAGGATGTGACACTATTTACATAAATATTAATATAGTTTCTGTTCCTTCCACGTTTTTATGTAACAATGAATATGAAAAATCCATTGAAAATGTCTCAATATATCAAACACGGACGAGTAACGACCAGAAATGTGCCTTTAAATCTAACCCGATGCTGTTATATGGATCCTTTATCGCTTTTGTACCTGTATTTATCGCTTCACAAATCGTCTGTAATATTTAGGGCCGAATTCCTGATTATTGTTTTTTCTTTTTATTTGACATCCAGTTCGGGATCTTTGGGCCTTCTTTAGTAACTATTTTGATTCTTTTTTCATAAAGTGCCGGCTCAGTGCTTGATCTTGACAGTTTAATGTATGTATGTATGAGATAAAAACTATGACAAGATGGATTTTGTCAAAGACCAGCACAGTTTTAATAATAGAAATAACTATAAATTAGTCTTGCCGTGTTTTAGACTAAGTAAGACTAATAAAACTTTTTTAGGTAATACTATTAGGTTCTATAATGAGTTGAAGGACCATGTCAAGCATGGTTTTACTGTCAAAAGGTTATTATAGGGTGAACCATTATGTGAATGATAGTGTGACCTAGAAGCGACTTCCTCTCTGTGCATCCATAAAATTATTAATATGATTATTAACTCTAAATATTGTATGTACAGTAAAAAAAAAATAAGCCCGATCGAGTCTCTTGCCGGTTCTTTTCGGTGACTAGGATATTTGCCGAACCGGTAGTAGTGTTCGACGTTCATAAGTGCCTTCTTGGGGCCTGAATTGAATAAAGTATTGTTTATTTTGATTTTGTTGGTTAGCAATGTACAATTCAAAAAACAACGGCGACCACTGATATATCCACAATCTAGCGTCGGTTGTCACTATCATTTCGGCCTGGAAGCCATTAGACAGCTGGATTCTATACTGGTTTATCCCGAAACGCGATAAACAAAAGAGTCACTATGACAGGTTGGTTGTGACAAAGTCTGGTACAGATCCCTAGCACCCCGTTTGATAACTGAGGTTATATTAAGTATATAAATAATACAACGTAAATAATAATATATTTTATATTCAATGCTTTAAATTACTCTACAACCATTTCGGAAGGCACTTTCCCTTAGAGAAGAACCGGTAAGAAACTCTAAGATTGCTGTTTTAAACCAATCTTTACAATTATAATAAGGCTAGTTGACTTAGAGAAAAAAAATTAACATATGTTTTAGGTCCCAGAAAACCGAAAAACTTTAAAGTTTACTTTTCGTAAACAGCCGAAAACGCTGTCAGCCATATTAGTCAGTCAGTATATTATAATATATAGACTAATATGGCTGACAGCGTTTTCAGAGCTCAAAATAAAAAAGAAAAAAAATCATCATACACTTTTAATATCTGATAACGATAAATTTTGGTTTCTTAAGTCAAATACTACAGAAAATATTTATTTATTGCGCCAAATTTGATGTGAGGCAAGTAGCCTATTAACATTCAAGTAATATAAGATTTCAACCACACAACCATCAGAAATATATAAATAAATAATATAAATACTTAGCTTACCTACCAAGCTAATGTCAGCTCAGAGAACGCGAGAGACGTCGGGATCGTGCACAGACTCTACTAACTTCCTCCAGCCTAGTATTTTTCTTAATAATATACGCCAAGCAGGTTTCGCATTATCATTTATCTTTCGTTTAATTTATATTAATACTAGCTTTTGCCCGTGATATCGTCCGCGTGGAATAGTTACTTTGAGCAACATTTTTTTTTAGGACACTTATTTTCCAAATAATGGACAAACAAACTGTCAACTTATTAAGTTCCTAAATACAAAGTTTCTTGGTTTTTATCTTCGACAATGACAAACTTCCATACAAACTTTCGTCCTCTATTTCAACTCTTTCAAGCCTTTTTTTCGGGATAAAAGGTAGCCTATGTCCTTTCCTAAGGACTAATCTATCACTATACCAAATTTCATCAAAATCGGTTCAGTGACTTAGGCATGAAAGCGTAACAGACGGACAGGCAGAGTTACTTTCGCATTTATAATACTAGTAGGGATTATAATAGGGATAAACGTCAATATTAAAGACATTTATTTGGTTTTATCAACATATTTGTGATTCTGTCACAAACCCACATATAAATTATATAATATACTATTACATGCCACTAATGAGGGTGTTACACCTAGTATATGGTAGTTGCAATGGTCTAACATAATTGCTTTGCCCTACTACCCTACAAAATTAAGACCTAGAAAACCTAACTCCTCTGATATTATCTTTTTCTTGATCGCAATGTCAATGTTAGTCACTTAGTTTCTAGAAATTTTATTCTTCGTATATTATTTGTAAACTAAATGAAAAACTACATGCGATTAGGTCTAAAATAGCTCAGAAGTGTAACTTAAAATCAATGTTTTGTATAAAACGTTATCAGCGCGAATAATCAGCCTACAAAATTGTGAACTCGGTTCAATAATGGCCGCTTGCATTAAATGACACATTCCTAACTAATGCGCTGCGAAGAGTAACATAAGATGACCTTCAATACATTACTTAATTCATTATTTTTGCGGCAATGAGGGCTCAGTGGTAGTGTATACTGACATCGCGCCGATCGGCGTGAGTTCGAATCCCTAAAACGAGCCTAGGCTTTCGGTAAAAGCTACCACACTCAAGTTGAATATCTGTCTGTATGTTTCGGCATCTGCACTTGAGAGCCACTAGGTTTAGTGTGTTATTATCTTAGGACACATCGTCACTTCACATCAGGTGAGATTGTGGCCACAACGTCGAACCTAAAAGGGTCCTTTACAGAACCTATGTACCTGAGTGGTGTGCATGTGTGTATAGGGATGCAGTTTAATGAGTGTCTGTTGGTAGCTAGTGAATGCAGTGCCACAGTATCGCGCGAGCGGCTGCTTGGCTAAGGGTTCCATGCCAATGGATCGGACCTAGCCTTGAGTTGTCGCAGGAGAGGAAAGTCTTGGCGGGTGTGCGGGAGCAAAGTTCACTGCCCGCCCCTGCGGAGGTAGCGGTGGTTCCGCGGCCTTGGGCGCGAGTACGCTTGGTTTGGAGATACGGACGGGTATGAAGCGTTTGAGGGGATTCGAACTCACGTCAATCGACGCTCGCCCCCAAACCCTGTGAAACTGTAAAACCCGTCTGAGGCTCAGGGCTGTTAAAGCTAACAGTGTGCTCAGTTAGAAAAAAAACTGCGGAAATTCATCGTAAATAATTATCTACGGGATAAAAATGACCCCGCGTATCAATGCAATAAAAAGCGATACAATAAAAAAAACTGTGATAATTTCCTGACTAACTTTAGTCAATTCAACTTCCGCTTCTCTAGTACAATCTGGTGTTTTCAATAATGAAGGTAGATTTCAAACCGGTAAATCATTGAAGATTTACAGGGTTCTCGAGGAATAAATTTAGTTAGGTTTGTTTGCCTACATAAAAGTTGGAGTATGCACAGAAAAAATTAAAACTGTAATCATTGGAAACCTTAAAAGCATTCGTTAATTCAACGAAACCTTTGTAAGTATTAATTAATTACATTTCACTTACAAATCCATTACCTATTCAAAATGATTTTTATTTATTCTAAAACATTTACAAGAAATTTCATTCATTTTTCTATTAAAAAATGATCTCATAGAGATTTTTATATTTATTTTACTAAATTAATTATTGTGATTAAATTTACAATCCTATATTTTATTAAAAACACTACCACTGGTTCGGAAAACATCCCAGTCAGGCATGACAATGACAGCGGCGACCGCCGATGGATTTCGATCTCTCGGTGGTGGCCGTTGTATTTGGATTGTAGTGTGCTTACGATCAGGTACAGTACAGTCAATGTGCCGAGCTATAATAAAAAAGAAAAAAAAAGAGCTCGATAGAAATTCGATCGGGCTTAGCAATATTTTTTGCGTTTTTCTTTCTACTATATAAATATTGTTATAATATAAATTTGTGTGTGTATTACGTCAATAAAAATGCACATTTGAATGATAACATAATCACTATATATTATTATTATTTTATATAGTATAAAACAAAGTCGCTGTCGCTCTGTCCGTTCCTATGTATGCTTAAATCTTTAAAACTACGCAACGGATTTTGAAGCGGTTTTTTTTAATATATAGAGTGATTCAAGAGGAAGGTTTATATGTTTTGAAGCGATGATGGCGCAGTGGTAGCGTGTACGACTTCGCGTCGAATGACGTGAGTTCGAATCCCTACAATGAGCCTGAGCTTTCGGTGAAGGAAAACATCGTGAGGAAACCATAGCATGGTGGTAGGGCTTTTTCTGATGCCCGCCTGGCTAGCTACCACCCTCAAGTTGAAAATCTGTCGCCAAGCATCAATAGGTGTATTCCGACAGATGCACTTGAAAGCCAGTCTTCCACTAGGTTTAGCGTGTTATCATCTTGGGCCACATCGTCACTTAACATCAGGTGCGCTTGTGGCCACTAAGCCAAACCTATAACGATAAAAAAAAATGTATAATACATGCATGGAGAGATACAATATTGTAGAGAAACACTGATAAATTAGAGGTTTCATAAAAATCAGTCGGGAAGTATAAGAAAAAATCATGCACATACAGTCATACCACGAAAACAGAGATCCTTTTTATGAAAAAATGACCGTAAAAAGACACATTTAAAGAGATGTGAATTTGTATGCTTTTAAAAACAAGTTTATCTACAAGAATATCAAGATGAGAACGACTACCTACACAAAATATGACCTCTGTACTATTTAACGACATATTTAATGACATATTTGAAATACGAGCGGAAAGTGCGGTGACAAATTGCGACGAGCTGTAAGTCATTTGAGTGTATTTAAATGTAGTTCTCATACATAACCCTTTGATTATATACATGTCTTGATACCGTGTCGCCTTGAGACCGACGACATATTTGTGGCACAACTTTGTTAGCCTAGTGAGCGTAAAAGCATTGTTGTACACTCCCGTCAGCTGATTTTTTGTAGTATAGGGGATACCAAGTTAAAATATTTTACTTTAAAAGTGGGGAAAATTATGCAATGAGTTTAAGGTCTTATATTATCAACTAACTGAACCCGTGACCCCGTCCGCAAACCACGATTAGCATTCAGCCTTCCCTCATACTCTGTGAATGTCTCTGACTCCTTAGCCGCAGCGCGAAACTTACAGTTTATAGTAAGTAGGATTAAAGGACAGTTATTGAAACTATCTATTAGTGCATTAGCGATTAGCGGGATATTATAGCCCACACTAAACTATGTATTTCTTAGTAGCGTTTTTTGTCGTGTGAAGAACAAATGTTTTCACTTTTGAGTTGTCGTCTGTTATCCGCGATTTTGGCTATCGAGACGAAGCGTCGTTGTCTCGTTCCTATAGAATGAAAATTAGAGCTTTTTTTCTTTTATGTCTGCCATATACGCTACTGTCTACAGGTTCACTCAAAATGTCGATTATTGAATTTAAATCAGTCGCTTGCGCAGGTTTAAAACGAAGGCTTAAAAAACTACGTAGGTCTATTCCAATACACACTTTAGTCTAATTGTGGAGGTCCATAAATGTGCTGGGTGATATGATTGTGTTACTGGATCGTAACCATTATACACCAGTTATAATGGCTTGCTTAGGTGGATATACACCTTGTATGTTGAGTTCCGGGAGTAGCCGATGTATAACTAGTAATCAAGTGGGGTGATAGGAATCGCGACTACAATACACATGGTAATAAACCGATATAGTGATATTCTTTTGGTTTGTCGCGTTTCGGGATCGGCCAGTGCATATTTAGATTGCAACTGGCTGTCATAAAAAAAAATGTAGTTTCAACGATTTCTTCTTAAACTATAAAATCCTGTGAAAACCTGCTAACGATAATCACATTGTGCCTAAAACCAGCTACTTATAATAGACAGTTTAAAAACCGCAATTCAAAATCAAAAATACTGTATTAAATATCTGTATTTAATTCAATCTATTCTATTCTATCATAATTACTGTTAATATTATGGTGAAACTGAGACGACAGGATCAACTCATGAACAGCCGAGTTCACTTCGGATTGCAATCGATGGAATATTTGAAATATTCCATCGATATATGGAATATTAAAGATTATGGAATATTAAAAATAAGATTAAGATTAAGAATAAGATATGGAATATTAAAAATAATAATATTCTTTTGGGTTAAATTTGTATAATAACCTTTGCCGATAATTTCCTATTCATGGAATAGAAAAATATTTTATATAAATACATTCTGCGAAATATTTACTAAATGCTAGTCGTTATATTTTTTAGAGTTAATATTGAATATAAATTATCAAAAAATATACAATTCTCATAACAGCGAACATTTTAAATTATTGAACTCATAATTTTTCCCAGCCATATTAAATTTTTGTTAACGAGCAAAACTTATTGATACTGAGTAACTTAAAATTAACGCCTTAATGCTATTAGTAGTAATCTTTTCTCCACATTCATTTTTAAACTCCCACTAAATACATCCTTTGATTACCTTACTGAAGTCATATAAGCGTATCGCATAATCGGTTGGCAATATTGGAATTAGAGTGAACAACGCTACACTAATTACGCTTCATCAAACAAGAGGTTTTGTTATTACAATCGTGTTTACTCAATGAATACACCATAATATTAAATTGGATCCAATTAATTTAATTCATATTCATTAGCTTGTTCGTAAAGTAGGCTAGCTTAGGGTACAGCTAGAATCTATATGAAATTTAGGCTTTATAAAATTCATGGACTAATCTGCCTTGCCTTACCAGACCATGTCAAAAGCTTCTTCCTAAAAACTAATCACAGCACAACACTTTTATATTCTTTCCTGCTCACTTTTTCTCACACTACCTCGTTTATCGCTTCTCACCTCTCTCTTATAGTAGATACAATTTCTAAATTTCACCTTTAGCGAGTAAAACTTCTTTATCTGCGTTACAAAATCGTTTAGTCACTAATGCAAAACTTCTTTCATAAAAGCGTCAATATTGACCAGGAAATACAACATTTATTGGAAACATATGTAAAAAATCCTAGTAGCATTTAAAATTCAATCTTTTATTAATGTAAATTAGATTTACGAATATAAGGTTCACAAAATAAATTGAACAAAAAGTAAAGGAAAGTTGGCAAAATTCCATAAAAAAATTTCATTGGACTGCACCTATTCAAACTTTTTTACTTTCAGCTTGAAGTGATGTCAAGTTTGTTTTTAAGTGAAGAAATTTGTGTTAATGCTTCTTTTTGCTGTATTTTACGCATTCATTTTTCTCAATATTTATTTTATTAGTCAATCATGTTACAAAGAAGTAGTAAGATTTAAGGAGTTTTTGTAATAACGCAACATTTTACGACAATTATATCTGACTGGATCACAATTACCATACATCAGGTATAGTACTGCTATTGTGGTACGCTTAGGTATGTCGCGTTTTGGGATCATATAGTGTATATCCAGTAATCAAACAGAGTGGTAGGAGTATGTATGCGACTGGTCACGACTAACATGCACATGTTGATGAAACTATTACAGTGACTCTCTTTTAATTTGTCGTTTGTCGGGATCAGCTAATGTATATCCAGCTAGCGACAGGCTTGCAGGCCAGCAGAACAGCAACGAGCGACGATGGAAAAAAGAGAAAGAAAAGAAAGTTTATTTATTTATATTCACATGGGTTCTTGAGGGAACATCGAATGAAAAACAAGCGAAAGGATTCTGAACTCGTAGTATGAGTTTTTGTGTTCTTGCTAGTAAACGTGGGCCAAATACTGTGATGGGTTGTAGATCTCTCAGTGGTCGCCGTTGTTTTCGGATTGTACTGTGCTTATCAGTTGCAGTACAATCACTTTACCGTACTACTACATTCATTCATATTCATTCTACGCTTTTGTATGCATATTTCACAGATTCCGCTTCTTTTCAACTGGAAAGACAATTCAAAATGCCCTAAGCTAACCTAAAACCCTAATGACCCTTAACAACAAACGTCTATTATACCTATGTCGTATGTTAGATTTTATCAGAACGAAAATACATTCAAACGCATGTATGTGAAATCGTAAATAGAATCGCAGTACATAAAGAGGCTATTTGTGAATTAATTGTTCGGCTATTCACGTCCGTCCTCGCGTCCGGTTGTATAGCGATAACCTTACACATAGTTAAATAATGGATATCAAGGCTCGCTAAGTACTTCGCATTCAGCCATCTATCATCTTTGGCCCTGATATTTTCGGGAAACCATTACAATTCATGGTCATCCATGACTTGACTATGATTACCATTAAATGTAGAACATTAGACTTGCATTAAATATGTTGCTTACTTCCACAGTTTATAGTCCTACGGTATTTTACTGTGAGGTTCAGCGGCTTAGGTAGATACCATATGTGTACTACAAAAACGAGCAATTTGTGACTTGGGACCTCGCGAATCACTGAAGAACATGTTTAACGGATTTTTAGTATCTAAAACTTTACCCTCCAAATAAATCCAGGATAATTTAAAGTATGTTCGAAGAAATTTGATACTTTTATACTTATGAATGACAGGCACAATTTTTTATACTTACTAGAAGTATTAGTACTAGAATTATCAACCTCAATTTTACACCAATTTATTATATTATTCAATTTAGTGGCTAATATTTTTTTAAATTAGCTTTTAACAAAAAAAAATAATTGGCGTATAATTTTTTTTTTATATTTGAAATATTAATTTTGACGAGTCGTTGCGACAGATCACGGAGTTACAAAATTTTAAATGAAATTGTTTTGTATGAGTGCACTTTTGTGGTTTATGTTAAATAAATAATTATTGTAAAACAAAAAGAAAAGTGAAGCTTTCGTTGCATTAAGAAAATTTTTATAACTAGGATTAATTAGATCATAGAATTGTTAAAAATTATAGGATAGGATAATGATAATGATAGGATTATTTCATTAAACGGAGTTAATTATTAAGTTTAGAAGACACAAGGTCGCTGATTAAGTTAGAGGTGTAGATAGGAACTTTAAAAAATAATAATACTAGAAGTAAATATAAAATAGCCATTGCATCTTTTAGACTTAGTAAGACTAACGTTATAGGTTTATCGTTATCTCACCAAATCTTAAGTGTCGATGTGGCCCAAGATGGTAGCACGCTTAGCCTAGTGGAAGACTGGCTCTCAAGTGCTGCTGCTGGAATACACCTATTGGTACTTGGCGACAGATTATCTACTTGAGGGTGGTAGCTAGCCAGGCAGGCATTAGATAAAGCCCTACCACCATGCTGTGGTTTCATCACGATATTTTCCTTCACCGAAACCTCAGGCTCAGTGCAGGGATTCGATCTCACGTCGAGCAACGCGATATCCGTACACATTACTACTGAGCCATCAATGCTTCAAAATGTTTTTAGGTAATTTTGTTAGGTTCTATAATAAACTTCTTAAGTACATTACTGATTTGGCGTATAATAAGTTCAAGAGTCATGTTAAGCAAGTTTTATTGGCCAAATGATTATTATAGGGTGGACCATTACGTGAGTGAGGTTGATGTCAGGAGGTGATTTTCTCTCTGTACATCTATTAAAAATGATAATAATTGTAACTAATAAAAGTACTGTAAAATCAATTTAAGAAACAATGTCTATAAACCCGATCGAGTTTCATGCTGATTCTTTTCGATGACTGGGATGTTCTACGAATCGGTAGTAGTATAGTAGTGTGTTGACATTTATAAGTGCCTTCTTAGGGCCTAAATTTAATAAAATATTTTTGATTTTAATTTTGCAGAGCCAATTGAAAAAAAAGTAGCCAGTGACTATTAATAGATGATTCTCGGTAGCTGTAATTTAATAAATTCAAATAACAATACTGATTTCAGAGCGTAATTAATTCTTTGTTAACTGAATTTGAAAACTAATTGAATAAACGACAAAACTTATTTAAGTTCCTTAGAAATTGAATTCGAGAAATTAAAGTTTTGTGATCGAGTAGGATGTTGAAGCTATTGTCTCTTAAATCTTATAAGAGTTACAGAAATAACGTAATAATCGAGAAAAAATATACCTATAATAATATGTAAAGTAAAACTCATCGCCTGTTATTGTAAAAATAAGCATATAGTTTATTTTTAAGTTCTCAAAAATTGAATCAGATAATTGAGTCTGTTAGGGGACTATTCATGCGCAATTATGATTACGGGATTACTTTGTTGACCGTGTCTGTCTGTATGTCTGTCCGTGTGTCAAAACCCTTTTTTCTCGAAGACGACTTAAGCATATAGCTTTAAAAAAAATAGGTTTCTAGGTTAACTCATTAAAGAGATAATTATGGCAGTTCATAGTTAAAATGCCGCTTACAGACCAACTATCAACACCTATAGAGTACTTCCCGGAGACCTAGAGTCTTAAAATTTGGTGCAAACTGAGGCCTTTTAACATAAGTTAATTGAAAAATCCGAAAATAAGAAATTTCTAATCCTATGTGAAATTATAATGCAACAAAATTACATTCTGTTATATATTTTTCTCAAAAAGGGCTTTGTACGATACGTTTAAAGTTTATATCAAATACTAAAATCAATGACGTCAAACTACTGTATTAAATCAAATTTCTATTGTTGTTATTCAACATTTTAAAAGTCGCACTCAATGACCAATTATCAAATCCTAAGGGTATTTCCAACATACATACAGTTTTGAAACCTCTCCTACAAGTTATGCATGTAATGTTATTCATAATAACTAGTAAACAATGATCAGAGGCGCCTTTTTTAACATACCATTTATAATTGTTATTTCACGTAAAAATAACATGAATATTTTTGATTTCTTCTGTTAAATTAAATTACTTGTCGTGGCTTAAATATTAAAGTTAGTTATATAAGTTTTAGCGGTTTCTCAGATCTTTCTAGTGTATATAAATGTCTAGTATATTGTATAAGAAGATTTCTTTATCACACATTTGTATTGTGCTTCTGGTATCTTACATTGAATAGTTTTGGTAACGTATTCCAAGAAAGTGTGCTGGTTGTAATGTTTTCCAAGTTGTTTTTCTGTTATCCTACTAGTTTTTTTAATTAATGTACTAAATAATCAGAGATCTTAAAAAGATCTACAAAAAAGCCAGCAATAGCAGATGTCTACCTTCTAATGATCACCCACAATAAGCATTATCTCGGCACATTGAATGTACTGTCCCCGATGGTAAGCACAGTACGATCCAAATACAACGGCGACCACCGAGAGATGGAAATCCATCGGCGGTCGCCGTTGTCATGGCCTGCATAAATATGTCTTCACGTTACGCTTGAAGGACCCGATGTTATAAGAAGGAGGGAACACATTGGTCGGGAGATGGGTTCACAGTTTCACGGTACGACAAAGATAAGACATAGAGAACTTCTTATGTTTTTAATAACGTTAGAAAACATAGCCTAAAACTTAAAAAAAACTGTAAAATTATATTCACCGAAATGAAATAAGTGGTTTACACAAACATACATACAGACAGACAGAGGGTTAGACCGAGAGACTGAAGAAAATAAGGAATATGTAATATAAAAACTATCTATACATATTATAAAACTCAACGTCTCTCTGTCTGTCTGTCCATTTATGTTATTTTCACGCAAAACCACTAATCCGATTTACATGGTTCCTTTAATTCATAGATATGTCATCTGGCCAGGTTATAGGATATATTTTGTTACATAAAGTAACATACGAAATAAGCAATGACGATAATGATGAATCAATTCGGAAAAAGACGCCTTTCGGCTGATTAAATGGATTACACTTGAGTAAAACATAATATGACAAAGTAAGTTGTACATAATTATAGATTTTAAAGAGAGCTATAAAAAAGCCAGGGATTGCATAGTCTTCTAAGGATCACCATCAATAAGCATTTTTGAGGCACCACAATTCGCCCATGCACTCGACCGGCAGCATTCCGTAGTCCATGCGAGCGGAGCCGTGGGTACAGCTAGTATTAATATAAAATTCGATAAAATAGTTTACTGTTCGGTCTGATGTAACCGAACATTTGCTTCGAGTAAATTGCTGACTAGGATTGTGTACTACGTAGTACATAATACCTCAATGAGATAAAACGGGAAACTCCCAACAAGCAAGCGACATAATAATTAACATAAAAAAGTTATATACTTTATACTATTAATATAATCAAGCATAATGTTATTTTGTTTGTTTGTTTAAACGCGTTAATCTCTGGAGCTACCAGTTGGATTTGAAAAAATATTTTTGTATATGATAGCCAGATTCATGAGGAATATTATAGGTTATATAACTTCACGCTATAACCATAAGGACTGGAGCAGTAACTATGATTGTCTGGCAAGCTGTAGGCAAGGGATGTGGAACAACGATAGAGCTACACGGGCGTCTGTGGCAGCACCGTGGAATGTTTGTCGAATAAATTTAACACGGGTGAAACCGCAGGGCACAGTTAGTTATATACTACAAATATTGAATATAAGTGTCTTTGTGACAAGTTAGAATAATCAACAACAGAACAATGAAAGTGTGCCTCAATTAAGACAATGTAGTCCCAACCCATGGGGGTTGTACGTGTACCGTATGCAATGTAATCAGTAGTTACGGAACGGAAATTCAGGACACGAGCTCTACTCGCTACTTGTAAAAATATTGTATAGTAGCTCGGCAAAGTAATGGTAGTAATCACAGTACAATCCAAAAAAAGGCGACCACCAAGACATCGGCAACAGGATATTCACGCGCTGATCTAGAATGGGATACGGCTAAGAGTCTCACTGTAGTGGGTTTCACACCTGGTTTATGGAAGTCACCATCCAATCGGACACAATTTGTCGGACAGTTTCAAAAATGTAATAAAATATTGCAGATGCTTATTCTATGCAATGCGTAAATGAATAAAGGCCATCTCTGATCTAATCAGAGAACACAATGGTCTTCACAATCTATGCCATCGTCGAATCTATTAATATTTAGCGAACGGAACTCGTTCTGTATTTGTTTAAAACCAGTCCGTTCTTTTTTAACTTTTGATTGACGTATCCCATTTACAAAGTCTCCGTTCGCTCGAGACGTGGCGTTTAAGTTTTCATTTGTTGCACGCTAGTTTCTGTGGTTAACGAAATTTAAAATCTATTGTAAGTCACATAGAGATCATTTAACATTATTTTTCTTACTGGTGAATGAAGTTGCAGACATGTATGTAGTCAATTTCATTGTAAATATAAATATTGAAGGGTATAAATATGTTAAAAAGGTTAAACAGCCGTGTCTGGGATTTGTTACAAATAGACTGCCAATTTCGATAACTTTATTGGAGCAGCTCACGTGTGAGTTTGTGTTGCAAACCACATCTTTTAAAACAGAACTCTATATAGTATCTGAAGCGTTATTGTATTGCTCCATTAAAAGTTTTCCTTGTCTGCTTGTACAGTCATTTCAAATTTATTACTCTTCAAAGTAGCTCGATAAAATTACTACATTTTATCTTGAACAGTTTCGCCACCTAGCTAATCCTGTTTTGCGATAATTTTCCCTTTTCTATTGTTCTATATGGCATTCGCTTTACAAGGGATCTTCTCTGCTTGTCGTAATTTAGCTAGTGATAATGACCCAGGAAATATTTAATAAATATTCTCATTGTTTTACGGCAAGGAAATTTTCACCGCTTAGTTAACGAATTAATCTTAAATCTTATTAAAATTACTATGTACAATCACAGACGGAAGAAAGAAGATTAAAACGTACTCCATATTCAATTTACAATTATAATCTTCTAGTTAAATTTTTCGGTTTATTTAAAGCGAAAGCGTGTTTTTTGATTAATAAAAGATTTTTTAAGTATTTCAACAACTGTTAACGAAAACGACTGAAAACACACTCACCTTTTATTGTATTTTTTGTATACCACGATGGTGGCAAACAAGCATACAACGAGCCTGATGGTAAGCGGTGGTGAGGATGAACACCCTAGTGATGGCAAGCGGTGCGATGGTGAAAGGTAGCCGTTAGCATCGTGTCGAACAATTCCCCAGGACACAACCCATAATACAAGCGGTAGAACACGTACTAGGAGGCAACGATGATGGCTCAGTGGTATGCGTGTACGACTTCGCGTCGAGTGACGTTCGAATCCCTGCAATGAGCCTGAGCTTTCGGTGAAGGAAAACATCGTGAGGAAACCATAGCATGGTGGTAGGGCTTTTTACAATGCCTGCCTGGCTAGCTACCACTTTCAAGTTGAAAATCTGTCGCCAAGCACCAATAGGTGTGTTCCGGCAGCTGCACTTGAGTGCCAGACTTCCACTAGGTTTAGCGTGTTATCATCTTGGGTCACATCGTCACTTAACATCAGGTAAGTTGTGGCCACTACGCCAAAACCTATAACGATAAAAAAGGTCTCTTCTTAGGCTTAAAGGTTCGATACGCTTGCGACATTGGGATAAGTATTTCATTTTTAATTACACGGGTTGCTATCAATATATAGGAATGGAACATTCTAGATTCTAGACACGAGTAAAACGTTTGCATGAAATATAAGTATACCAGTTGGGGAAAATGACTGTACAATACCTGATGGAAAGTATCTACGGTATAGTTCAGAAACAACGGCGATCACCGTTGACAAATTCCATCGGCAGTCTTCACTGTCATATCTCTTGACTCCTTATTTATAGGACTCGATATCGCAGGAGGGAGGCAACACGTCGTTCGGGAAGCGATTTCACATCTTCACAATGCGACTAACAAAAGAATTTGCAAACATCTTTGTTCTTGCCAAGATGGATGATAGCGTGTATTTGTTGCTTAGTATACCAACCTGCGTGGTTTATTTCAAGTATATTTAGCTTTCATTTACACGCATTAAGTCAAGATATTAATTTGCTACATCTATAAAATCATTCCTCCATCCCGTACAAGACCAAACGCAGAACGGAAAAAGTCAATTTTCTCTACTAATTCTGTATTTTATATTTCAATGCACTTTATACTCTAACCATTAATAAGTAAGGTCTAGATTCGCTTAGCAAGATTACACGCAACGATTTGAAGTACGGCCGCGTTGTGTTTTATTAGGTTAGATCCGACGTTGTACAAGTTATTCGGAATGTCTCAACAAATTGGAAAAGTAGATTTTTAAAAGTAAGTATAGTATTTGTTATCTATACATATTATAAAACTTAACATGTCTGTCTGCTTGTCCGTCTATGTTTGTTTTTCACGCGAAACCACTTATCCGATTTACATGTTTCTTCCTTAATTCATAGTATTTTGTTAGATAAAGTAACATACGAAATAAGCAGTGACGATAATGATGAATCAATTCAGAAAGAAGACGCTTTTGGGGCGATTAAATGGCTTACGCTAAGTAAACTATAAGAAATATATCAAATTAATGTACTATATAATTGTAGATCTTAAAAACACCTACCAAAAAGTCGACGATTACATATGTTTATCTTCTAAGGATCACTTACAAAAGGTATCTTTTGGGCACGTACGTACGTTCGCACGTACGCTCGACTGACAGCATTCTGTATTCCACGCTTGTGTAGCCGCGGGCACAGATAATTATTGTTACATATTGTGATAATATTATGTAATACATTCGTGAAATTCAACAGAGTAGCTATTTTTTTTTTTTATGTGACTATATTGTTAGCCATAAGAGACCGCAAGCCTCAGACGGCAATTACAGCTTCACCGGGATGCTATTGTATTCTCTTACGGAGACTTGAGAGCAGTTTTTTTTAATGAGTTTTATCTGTGTCATGTGGTGGTTATTTGGCCTTATATTATGTAATTTTGATGGCATTTTACGCGATGTAGTTTGAAATTGCTACAAAGACTTCCTGAATTCACAAGGCACCGCCATCTTGTTAGAGCTATGTCTGAAGGTTACAAGAACAATTAGAAAAATATTCTATTCACGTGACATTGGCAGAATTGAGGATGAACACGATTACCATTAAATAACAAAAAGAAGGATAGACTTGTTAATTTTATCTCTTAGCTTATTACGCAATCTTAAGGGAATGAATAATATTAAGGTCAAAAATAAAATAAAAAGGCTACTGGCGTATGCCACTGACTGCTGAAACATGACAATAGTCTCCGACTGGATCGCGAATAGCATACACCAGGTTTAACACCCGGAATAGAGGCACGCTTAGGCATAACGTGTTCCGGGATCATCCGGTTTATTCCCAGTAACTAAGCGGGGTAGTATCTGTACCCACCTGGATCACGACCACCGTCAATGGTGATAAACATTGACTCTTTTTTGGTATGTCGCGTTTTGGAATCAGCTAGTTAATATCCAACTGCCATGAGGCTGGGATCGGCACCGCGCATGTAATGCGGGAATGCCCAGACAGGCAGCGTGACGTCACTCAGGAACCGTGCTTATTTATTGTTAACTAGAATGTTACTATTCCACGGCTGAAGTAAGAATACCCTTAAGTCGGTCATAGCTTACATAGCGCATGCGGTTACAGAGCATACCTGTTGATATCGCACTCAGCCAAAAGTAATAAAGTCAATAGTACGGATACGAAGTCATTAGTACTGTTTCCATAATTTCATCGACGATTCTCCGGCATATTATATTAAATAGTATGTTACTTGATATGACGTGTAGGTACAGGAAGCCAGTTCTTGTAACAGATTGCTTCTGGTGTTGCGAGGGTCCATAATTTGGGGCAACTATCTGCCAGTATCGCGATATAAAAAAAAACTACAGCTGCTGAAACAGAGCCATTAGATTCATTTAGACAGAATTTCAACTGGAGTGCCGCAGCAAGTCAAGCGGTCATTAGAAAGTGCCCTACCACTATGCTATGGTTTCATTACGAAGTTTTCCACCACTGAAAGCACAGGCCTATTGTGTAACCGAATACATGTCTATCGAAACGTTGACCGAGTGCGTTACTTTCTATTTCTTTAAGTAATTGGTTTACACATTTACATTATATAGAAAGGGTATTTATAAGGTGGACCATTACGTGAATGACGGTGATGTGTGTAAGTGATTCCCTCTCTGTACATCCACTGACAATGATGAGAACCGTAAAGAATATAAATACTGTTAAAGACAATTTAGAAATAAATGTTGTTAAACCCGATTGTAGTAGTCATGGTGGTCTAGTGATTTAGACAGGCAGAATATCGATTCCATTTCCACAGGTTCGAACCCTGGCATGTACCTGCGAATTTATCAGAATTCGCGTACTAATTAAAATTGGTACACTAGCGTCTGACGGTGAAAGAAAACATCGTAAGGAAACCGGAACGCCCGAGAAATATTCTTGTTTAAAAATATAGATTAAAAAATATAGAACAGTTGACTTCTCGGTGTTTGAAATTACCAATACATCTTGCTCTGGCGTGGTGATTAAGCCCATACCTTCCCTTGGGACTGCCTTTGCCCAGCAGTGGGAAACGTACAGGCTGATATAATTATTAAACCCGATCAGTTACTTGTTAGTTCTTCTCGATGACTAGGGTGACTAGGATGCTTCCCGAACCGGTGGTAGTGCCTTCTTAGAGCCTAAATTGAATTAATTATTTTTATTTTCACAACAATTATTACATCGGCTCATGTTATTTTAATATTGTAAATTAAAATGACTTTATTTTTTATGTACAATTTCTTACATAAAAGCAGCATGCTTATGCTTTCGAATTTGTAATAAGTTCCAAATCAGTCATTAATTAAAAGAGCAGACATTTAAAATAACACACAAATTAGATTTTAAATTAAGATTAAAACACATATATATATATATATATATATATGTAAATGACCTGGGATTTGTATCTACTGTGTGGCTTACTTATTCTGGGGACAGGAGAATCTGTACCTAAGCAGTTTTTCTAAAAAAATTATGACGGCTACCATATTTTGGTGAATCGTAGTAAACATGGAGACGGTGGCTTATCGGGCGTTTAAAAATCACTCTAAAATAGCGACGGAGACGATCCGACTTGCCACTTCGATCACGGAAACGACGAGCCCACGCATTTCCTAATAATAGAACAAAAATCAACACGACCAATTCCGATCACTGATAGATCGGATCAACGGATAAAAAGATTCTGCTATAAAAAAACAACAACATCATTTAACGTTTATGAGTGGTTATCCATTGAAAATATTAACGTAGCGGAAGTACTACGTGATGTTTGACGTACATTTTGTTTATTATTTTTATTAATTCTTCGGTCTTTCATCATAGGGGTTTTATAATGGCAACATGAAATTTAATAAAAGTTGATTCGAATGTAAATATTAGAAGTTATATGCATATTAAAATATGTGCATATACTTTTTTCGAACAGATTATTATGTTAGCTTATAGGGGTTTTGATAGCTTCACCGCGCTTGGGTGCCAAAGCAGCCGATCCTCGGTAATTAACTATACATATGTAGACCTACGTATTGAGAAATACACGTATATATTTAGTACACTTGTCAAATTTGTCTTAGTCTAACTAGTCACTTAGCCACTTTGGCACCCTTCCGCTTGTTGCCATGCTTTCGCGGTTGAGTGCCTTCAGCGCTCGCCCCCAAGCTCGGGTGAAGCTGAATACCTGAGGCTTCAGAGACCTTAAGGCTCTTAACAGGTCTTCACAGGTAGGTCTTGACAGTATAGTCAGATCGAAATAAGCTCAAGGGCTCTATGCCGGAGGATCGGACCTATTCTTTGAATAGTCTTCACACTCGATGTTGTCGATGTACTAATTGATAATATTCACACAAAAGTAATATCACAATTGTTTCTATAATAATAAACTCGAATATGTTTTTATTACATGTTTCATTTGCTTTATCTAACTAACTACAGTCAAAACTCGTGTATAGTGCGGCAAAACTCGTATATAATGCGGCAAGCAAACGATTCAATTAGTTATGTAAAAAGCACAATCTTGATCTTTTCCAATTAAGTTTGATTTCAGCTAGAAGGAGCTTAAATCTTGATGTTTTTATAGTGTTTTGTATATTATTCTTACTAGTTTTTCCCGTAACTGTGATAGCAGTATAGTTGTTCACATTCTCTTATTAATACACCAATTTTGAATGCAATGACTTGTCATTGGCTTACAAGTTTCATTGCTTTTTATATAGTATTAATGTAGCTGTTAGTCATCTATCTAAATAAATAAAGAAAATCTTTCTTAGGATACGAAATATCCATTCCATGCAAAGTATTCCTGTCCGAAAACCTTCACTTGTAAACTTTCATTATAAATTAACTTTTACTTGTCACTTACGGTATAATTAGTGGTAAAGTCATCGTATGACTTCTAGTAATAAGAGTCAAATCGTATGACAATTAGCACTAATAACAAGAGTTAAATTGATAGACAATTAGCAATCAGATATCCGCCAAATCGCATATCACAGGCACATTGTTCAAGACAATTAGGTATCCGACATGCTAAACATCATGACAATAAAAATTTTGGTGAGACTACCACGCATAATCAGTATCGTTGGACAGACGACTATTGAATAAACGATGATATCATCTCAGTAGGAATTCATAACTATATCTAATAAACTTAGTACAGAAGCTTAATGTTACAAAAGGAAACATTACTGATGTCGCCATCTGGTCACAATAAAGGCGCCATCTAGTCACAATTTAAAATATGATTTCAATATGTCCACTTTTTAACTTTGGTATTCCAAAAATATATCTCAAATATGTTAGGCGATATTTATTTAATTGGCCATTATGCCAATAAAAATAGATAACAAACATTTCAATGAATAAATAAGTCTTTTAGCATTAACCTCGAAAGATCTTAGTCGACTGCACAATCTATGCTCTACAATGTATGAACTTTGACCGATGGTTTAGGTATCATCGTGACGATACTTTCGTTCGTGATAAAAGAGACGACCCGAGAGAGAGTCCCTTGGCCGAATTCACGACAAGTTTATGCACTCCCAGGTGGACAAGGGGTTTGAAGCCCGCTCGTGACGCCAATTTGACCTTTGTGGATTAGATAACCTCACCTGGCACGAACCTCGGCCAGCTCCTCTCATTGGCTACTTCAACCAATGCAGCGTTATGCTACTAATCAAAACAGCCAACCACTGCAAACCAGTACACCGAGCGGTCTTAACTATGCATCAACTCAATGCAGTCGAGATGAACACCGTAAGCACACAGTTAGCGCTAATCAATCGTAGTCAGCTCTCACCATGTCAATGAAACACCTGTCATTAGAAAGCACAAAAACAAACCAGCCTTAGCAGTAAAGCAAACTAGTCTTTGGCTCTTAAAAGCTCGACCACTCCTGACAAGAGTCAAGAATAGTCAATATTGAAATCAAATTATTAGCTCAAATAAATTCGTAATAATATTCGCCACCATTTGTAAATTAACAGTTCACAAAGTTGTACAAACTCCGAACATTCTTTTTGTTGACAATCAAAAGGACTATTTAATTAAATTATTATTATTCTATTAAGAAGTCGCTAATGAATGTCAACAACATACAACCATCCCCAAATATCATCAGTTTGTTATAAATTAATTGGTTTGAAAACTCGTTATTTGCAGATGGAACTTAATTGTTTGTAAACTTGTTATTATTTCACCTGCACACACTAGATGTAAAATTACATTTTGATATGAAGTGTCCACAAATAACAGTGAATTCAAAATTCATGAAAACCTTTTTCTACTACTAGCAATAATATTTTAGAGTTTTAAGTTCATGAAAGAAAAGTCACTATAAGCTCGTTCCTTCTTAGTTAAAAATAACACTCGAATTCGACCATTAAGGTATTTCAGATTGAGCACTGTATTGCTTGGCTCTCCTCACTCACTTATGGGATTCTCGAACCTGAACTATGTGAGTGAATAACAAGACTGTGTAGACAGTTCAGAGTACTGTCGTGCCATGTCCGCGATTGGACAACTTCTGATCTTAGTCACATCGCCACTTAACATCATGTGAGATTCTGTTTAAACCAATAAAGTATTAAATAACTTACTTACCTTATGCTGACAAGACATGTTAATGTATATCAGAATGAAAGAACTTTTGAAAGGTGTAGTGTTGGGTCCGCGTCACTTCCCTCGACTGAGGAGAGGGGGGGTGACGAGTACCCGGGAGGGGGACGGGCGAAATTTGTATGTGCCGGATGCCCGTCTCGTGACACCCCTACTAATGTACCGGCGACTCGAAGCCTCGAGGCGGAGATGAAGGGTCCGAGGAGAGGGGGGGGGTGCAATATTGCACCTCAATATCCACCCGAAGCGACGACTCTTCAATGAAACACCAAAATCTTCTTAGTAGCGGAGCGTTCTTAGGCCGACCAATCTTCGTATTGCTGCTATTGACATCTGCCGGATTGACATCTATCTATAGACGCTAAATCACATGCCCCAGTACAAAACTCGCGAGCTTAAGTACTCCGAGGCGTTACCTTAAAGAGAGCCCCTATCGCCTAGAGAGCTCGGTTCACTATTGTTATCTATTTTCACTTTGGTCGGCCTATTTCCCGCTCTATAATTCTTTATTTATAATCCTTACATACATGTATTATACATCATTATTTTCCTTATTCTATGCTCTATATAATGCAAATTAAATCTTATTCGTAAAAATTACCATTTTATAATAATTTACAAAAAACCTTAATTTCTATGGGCGAACCCGCCGTCCGGTCTATGTATTTTATATATTACTATTAAACTATTATAAATCTTATTATTATCTTTGTTGCATTATATTCTATATCTATAATTCTATAATATTAAACACAAATTCAATGTTCTGTATGAGAACCTTCCCTTGTATGAGAACCGGTGATGCCACTCCCATAGGGTCGAAGGTGGCCATCACGGCGCTCGTCACTTCCCTCTTGGTAGGTCCTCTTCTTTGCTGGACATCTTCCTTAAATTTCCCTAGACACGTCCTGAATCCCAATTCGTCGTCCTCCGTGTACCAGCGTAAGCCCAGGGTCTTCTCCTCCTTTGGTCCAAGGTCGATCTCCATCTGCCCGGTTTCCTTGGTGAGGCTTCTTAACACGGAGGGACTATTGGATGCCCATCCTCTCAGCTCGAATTTCGCCTTCTTGTGGATGATGTCGACTTCTCTGGCTATCTTGGTTGCTTCGTCCTCTGTATCGAAGCTCTGCAAGTAGTCATCCATGTAATGGTTGTGCTCCACTGCACGAGCGGCCTCCGGGAACTGATCTTGATATTCAGCAGCGTTCTTGTTCTTGACGAAGATCGCAGCACTTGGAGAACAAGCGGCCCCAAATATGACTGACGTCATCCTGTATTCCTTGATGGGTCCACTCGCTTGCTCGCTCTTCCATAAGAACCTCAAGCTATCACGATCTTCTTCTCGTATTCGTATTTGCAGAAACATCTCTTTGATGTCAGCCACCACGGCGATTGGTTTCTGCCGGAACCGTAGCAGGACACCGAAGAGTGATTGCAGCAGGTCTGGCCCAGACAAGAGCAGATCGTTCAGACTCTTCCCTCCTGTTTTGGCTGCAGCGTCGAACACCAGGCGTTTCTTCTTCTTTGTGGGATGCGTGACAGCAAAATGTGGCAGATACCACTTCCGTCTTGAGGTTGTATCTTGATCGGCTTCCTCTGCATATCCATTCTTCACGAGGTTTTCTATTTGATTTTCGTATTCTTTCTTCAGTTCCGGATCCCTATGCAGCTTCTTCAAAATTCCATGTAATCTCACTTCAGCGGCTTTGAAGTTGTCTGGCAGTTCCTCTTCATCATTCTTCCAGAGGAGTCCAACTTCGAAGCGTCCATCTTCCAAGCGCCGGCTGGTCTTCTCCAGAATGTCCAGTGCTCTCTGGTCCTGGTCTGTGCTTGGCAACTTCGGCAGGACCCCCAGTGACTCCACCGCGAAGTGATCCTTTATCAACTTCTCCAATGCCTCTTCACGGGCTGACACGTGTGCACATGTCATGAAGTTGACTGGTCGCGACGTGCCTCCATCGAAGCCATGCAGCACCCATCCGAGCTGAGTGAAGGATGCCACTGGCTGGTTCTTCTTTCCTTTGCGCGTCGCTCTCGATATGATGAGTTCCCAGTTGTCCTGTCCTATCAGCAACTTGGGGGAATCCTCTTCATAGTGCAGTTGCTTCATCAGCTTCTTAAGGTGAGCGCAGTTCTCTATGGTGCTCTTCTCCAGTCGCTGAGGCGTCAGGTTCATGTCGTCAATGGTGCGTGCCCCGGTGACTGTTCTCTTCTTTGACTGGTGCAGTCCTCTTATCTGCATGTTGAGCTTCATTGAATCCTTCTTCACCATGGATTGCCCACCCACGGTTTCCAAATGAAGCGTCTCCTTCGGTCCCTCGAGGCCGACCTGCTCAGCTACCGTCGAGTCCAATAGAGTGACCGTTGACCCCTCATCCAGCAGAGCTAAGACCTTGGCTTCTCCTGCTGGTCCATAAACCTCGACGGGAATCATCTTCAGGTACGCTCTCGATGACCTGGTGCAGTTCACAGGAAGTCTCACGTTGTTGGCCACTTCTTTTTCTTGCTTCGTTTCTTCTCTTCTTTCTTCATGCAGCAAGCTGTGGTGCCAACATTTGCAGGTTGGGCATGGAGGGTGACGGCAGGTCTCCTTTCGATGTCTTCCGCTCAGGCACTTGTAGCATAACCGCGACTCCTTCGCGATATTCCATCGGTTCTTCACAGGTGCTTGACGGAACTTCGGACATTCATGTAGGAAATGTCCCTCGCGGCAATGTGGACATGCAGTCTTCTCTCTTCCTCCTTGATCAATCCCCTGCTTCTCTCTTCCTGGTCTCTCTTCTTTGATGTGATCAGTCGTCGTATGCGCAGCTTGCCTTCTTGGTATCTGCTTCCTCGTAGCAGCCTCTGGTGTGGCGTGTGGTCCGCATCGGTCCACCATCCTGTTCAGGAACCTTGCCATCAGGTTCAGGTCAGGATCCCCTTCAGCCTTGTCCGCGACGTAGTCATACCATCGGTACTTCAGTATGGCTGGCATCTTGTCGGCGATGCTCCTCAGTATTTCTGGTGACTGGAGGTATTGTGGCTTCCGCAGTCCTCGTATCGCCGCCACGGTGTTGTTCACGTTGCTTGCGAGCAGGCACACGTCGTACGGGTTGTCGCTGATCGGTGGCAGCTTCCTTATTCTGTCCAGTTCTGCCAGAACCAGCGCGTCCGCTCTTCCATAACACCGCTTCAAGGCTTCCATCACTTCCCCCGGTGTGCTCTCAGAGTATAGTTGACTGCGGACTCCTTCTCTTGCTTCTCCCTTCAAGGCTCTTCTTAACCTTGCCATGTTCTGTACGTCGGAGAAGAGTGGGGCTGTGTCCTCGTAGACGGCTTTGAATGCCATCCACTCCCTTGAGTCACCATCGAAGAATGGCAGCTGATGCATGTAGTCCGGTTGCAGCACTTGACCTTGGATGTGAACGCTCTTCATTTCTTCAGCAATAGCCCTTGCGAGGTTCCTGTGACTCGTGTCCATATCTGCCTTAGTGTCGGGCTTGTCGGCGGAAGGTGGGGGAATCCCTATGCACCCCTCCTTGGATGCCTCCCCCTCGTGTCCCTTCTTGGAGAATCCTTCTGCAGACTGCTGGACCCATTCCCTGACGTGGTCCACCCGGTCCAATGGCTCTTCTATAATTGAGTCTTCATCCTCTTCATTTTCGGCTTGTATGACTTCTAAGCGCAGCCTGGCGGCTACCGTGGCTGCTTGTGCTTCCCGAAGCTCCTTCTCGGCTAACTCGGCGCGGGCCTCCAGTTCCTTGCGTCTTCTTTGTGACATCACTGATGCAGGGCGGTTCCTCCTCACGGTGGATGCTTCCTTGTCTTCATGACCCTGGGAAGTCGTCGTCGTGTCACGCGTCGTGCCGGTCATGGTGGTCTCGTATGAAGTGAACTCCGTAGTTCCTGAGCCGCTCTGCTGTGCTTGAGTCCCTGCCGCGATGGCTTCTGTGTTTTCAGGCGCCTGTTCCCTCGATGAACCCTTCTGGCTTCTTGTGACTGGCATCTCGTAGTGGTGTTGAGGATCCGGCTCGAAGGACCAACTGTTGGGTCCGCGTCACTTCCCTCGACTGAGGAGAGGGGGGTGACGAGTACCCGGGAGGGGGACGGGCGAAATTTGTATGTGCCGGATGCCCGTCTCGTGACACCCCTACTAATGTACCGGCGACTCGAAGCCTCGAGGCGGAGATGAAGGGTCCGAGGAGAGGGGGGGGGGTGCAATATTGCACCTCAATATCCACCCGAAGCGACGACTCTTCAATGAAACACCAAAATCTTCTTAGTAGCGGAGCGTTCTTAGGCCGACCAATCTTCGTATTGCTGCTATTGACATCTGCCGGATTGACATCTATCTATAGACGCTAAATCACATGCCCCAGTACAAAACTCGCGAGCTTAAGTACTCCGAGGCGTTACCTTAAAGAGAGCCCCTATCGCCTAGAGAGCTCGGTTCACTATTGTTATCTATTTTCACTTTGGTCGGCCTATTTCCCGCTCTATAATTCTTTATTTATAATCCTTACATACATGTATTATACATCATTATTTTCCTTATTCTATGCTCTATATAATGCAAATTAAATCTTATTCGTAAAAATTACCATTTTATAATAATTTACAAAAAACCTTAATTTCTATGGGCGAACCCGCCGTCCGGTCTATGTATTTTATATATTACTATTAAACTATTATAAATCTTATTATTATCTTTGTTGCATTATATTCTATATCTATAATTCTATAATATTAAACACAAATTCAATACATATTTCAATAATTAATGGTTACTTAAACCGATGAAACATACATCTCAAGAAAATCGTATTATCTAGTACCAACCCTATACATATTCCATACATTGTAAACAAAATATCAATATTCTATTCGAAAATCATTCTTAACATAATTACATCAAATATATCTATAATAATAACTTATTTGTATGTCTCTATTCAATAATTACATATTCGTATGTCGCCAACATGTAGAGAGCATTTATCTGTGTCTTTGTAAACTATTCTGTCAACTTACGTCGGTAAACATATGGTGTGTTGATAGTATTCTCTGACCGTTGTTTTTCGTCTCAAAATGAAAAGATTGTCTGTGAGCCTTTTTCTTATCCAACTAAGGTGGCAAACAAGCGTACAGCTTGACTGATGGTAAGGGTCAACCGTAACCTATGGACGCTTGTAACAACATAGACGTTACTAGCGCGTTGCAGACCTTGGACCCCCTTCTCCAAGGAGCTCTCGAAACACCGTAGGAGCACAACATTTGGCTGCGATTTTCAGTAGAGTGGAGGTATTCCACCAGCTGCGCTGCCTCAAGTAGAGAGAAATTTCCAAAGAAATTTCTCTGGCCCCTACCTCTCTTAATATTTCTTCTCTCTTACCTAACAGATTAAGAATTTCCTAGCCGTAATGTCTTATACTATCAACCTTTTATTCAAAACGGGACATATGGTCAAATGAGTAATAAACTGATCACGAAAATACATTCTCAAAAAGTTTTTTGTTGTTATATAGTATTAGGGCTAAATGTCGAAACTCTGTCAGAATGTGAGCACAGTATAACTAACAACAGTGACGACCACCGAGAGATAAAAAATTCACCATCGATAATATAAATTGAATATGCACCGATTGTTCTCGAAACGCAACGCGCATAAGCGTGTCATTTTGATCCAGTCAGGCTTTCCAGATTATTAATAAGAACTCCAATCTCTACAAACGGTATTTCATATACCCAAGGACGTAACAATATAATCCTATTACTTTATCTTAAATAATTATCTATAACAAACGTTTATGGATTAGATTAAGAAACCTAATTAACATACAACAGGCAGCGAGGCGTTCGCGTTTACATAATAAGATTAAAACGTGGACATCACAACCGTAAAGTGTAAGTGTTAAACAAAAGGGGAGAATTCTTTAACACTATTTTAAGAATACTTTAATATTCGCTTACGTCATGGGAATTGTCGGCTCCCATTAAAATTTATCAAACTTGAAGTTTCAAAGACTAAGTTATAGTTATAAATGAAGTGCCCACCTCTTCGGAGTCTCTGTCAAAGTAGACCGAACAGTTAAATGGTATATTCCTTCTTACTTTAATAAAATGAATTTAGTGCGTATGATGGTGGTTACATTACGACGGTGACCACACAGAGTCACTGTTACACTAACATCATTATTTCACATAGAAATTTCAACGGTGACTAAAACGAGATAGAATTTAATGAAAACTAGTTAAAATTAAATACTTTATACAATTTAGGCTCTAACGTCAAAACACTACCACAGATTCGGAAAATATTTCAGTCACCGAGAAAATCAGGTTTATCAATATGTTCTTTTGTGTGCACTTTTACAGTTAATAATTATATTATTTAAATGAATGTACAGAGAGGGAGTCAATTTCAGAAATTACTATTATTCACGTAATGATCCACCCTATAATAATCTTTTGACAGTAAAAGCGGCTTGACATGGTTAACATGTTGGACATAAAATAATTGTAAATTATAAATTTCTTGAGGCTTACTGACGGACAACGCACAGCTTAAGCTGGTGGTTCTAGAATCGTAAGTGAACAGTGATTTTTGTACATTACCCAATGCTACATCATGCGGCAAGCGACAAATTGTACTACAAAAATTATGTTACATCGAAATAAATCATACACTGCACTGCATATAGGTATCGTCTCGTACCTATTCTGTTATACACGTGTCAATTTAAGACGTGACAGAACGAGACAAGTAACATTGTTATTGTATATCTTTACTAGTAACATAATATAATACCTATAATAAAAAAAATATTTTTTTTTTATAACTTATTTATCGAGGAAGGTTATAAAACATCACGCTACGACTCTAAGGATTAGAGCAGTAACCATGAAACTCACAGAAGCTGAAAAGCTGTAAGTAAAGACGGGAATTGACACGGGTGCGTTACCAGCGACGCGGTGGAGAGTGAGTTAAATCGTGTCGAGTGAAACCGTGAGGCATAGCTAGTTAGTAATATTGTGCGGAAAAAATATTAACATATTATGTTTTTAGTTGCGTTTGACGACAATGTTATCTGACGTTAAGTGACGATTTAGTTTAAGATCGTAACACGCAAATGCAGCTGCTGGAACTCACCTATAGATACTTGGCGAAAGATTTTCAACTTGAGTGTGGTATCGAGCCATTAGAAAATACCCTACCATCATATTTTAAATAATTGCAAAAGTTTAAGCAATTTTAGTAAACGTGAATAAAGAACTGAACTATATATACATGATGATACAGCGTTACGGGAGTAATACACGAAAGTCCAACGTTGGGTGTGACGGGAATATCAACATCAATCACGCGAACTTTCCAGAGTATAAAGATTATAAACACAATGAGACATGCGAACCGACGACCTTCTGTGTAATCGACCACGCTCGGCATACAATTAACTGTCGGAACATGATTCATTGGAATTGGAGGAACTGGTAAATTTAACTGGTTAATTTTGGATCTACGAAGTTTTACAATGATAATATGGAAAGATTGATTTTTTTAATACATACGATTTCAACTGATTCAACTGAGAGGTACTAACTCTCAAATGTAGATACCGGTGCTTAGCGAACTTAAATAGTACTAACCAGCCAGGTGGATATTAGAAAATACTATCACCGGTATATCATAGGTAACACAAGCCTATTGTCGGACTCGAGCAGTTTGATTTCTTTAAAAATATATATTGATATAGGGATGCCAGGTGATAGTGAGTAGACATAATATGTCCATGGTATCGAGTAGCATTGAAGAATTTCACAATCGGAGTATGCTCTGTTCATTAGAAGAATCTTCTTCTTCTCGCTTTTATGTTCTCTTCCTTTATATTGATATTCGGCTGAGAGTTTTACGACTGTCCACTTGCCTAACGTCAATCCTCCTTGGGATCTACTTGTTCAGGTTAATATTGATGGCAATAACATTATATCTCTCGGTGTGTATTGCGTGGGAGAGGCAGCGCCGTGTTCGGACCACTGTGGTAAGAGGGGACTTCTCACTCCCGAGTGTGGTGAAAGCCATGCTCGACGATGAGGGGTCATGGTCTTCAAAGGGCTCCTTCTGCGAGGACTTAGTGGCCCTCTCCGCCGCAGACGAACGGGTGGTAGGAGGGAGCGATTTGCTCGCCTCATTCCTCCGCCCTAGCCAAACCAGGGGAGACCAGTCGGGGGGCCCGTCTTCACATTGCACTGATTTGGGTCCCGAACTGTCTCCTATTAGTGCCGGGGGTCCAGCACTTTGCCAGGCCGGCCGTCGGGGCGACGCGAGAGAATGCTACTAGCCCCCCGTGTCGCTCTAATATGGCGGCGGATGGTACACCGTGGAGTTTTAGTGAGTACGAATATACAATAACCACTTGCTCCACCGAGCGGGTGTGTACCCATGACGGGTTTCTTCACGTTACGGTTGCCGTGGCTCGGAACACGGCTCACTTATATATCAAAATAAAAGGAGGGTTGAAATCACCAGAAATACCTCTAACTTTACGTCATTGTTTAGTAGAGGAACGGTTCTATTTTTAGACTGTTGTTTGTCAGATCACGCAATCGGAGCGATATATTATGAACGTGGGAGTGAACTATTGTGCTTTTTAGTATGTACGAAAAGATATACGATGTTTCGAGTACATTCTAGACGATTTCAGATAGTTCGAGAATAGCGGCGAAATGTGCGGTATTTTGCATATTTGCGGTCACAAAAGTGTTCATGCTAGGGTAGTTTTGAAAAATATACCAGTCATGACGGTATTATATAAACGGGTGACGTGAATAACAGTGTCCAAGCCCTGGTTAAGCTGTAAAAGCCGTCTGAGGCTTCAGGGCCCTTGTGGCTAACAGTATAGTTAAAACAAACAAAATATAGCCGTAACATTAATAATGGAGTCGTTGTAGAGGGCGGACGTGTTTCTATACTTTTATTGTTTGCTTAGAGGTTACGTTTCATTAGCTTTTTTGGTGAGTTCTTTTACGTTCGCATAATAATATGTTCGTACTTATTTCTTTTTTAAATACATTTGTGTGAAATATTTAAATATGTTATACTTTTATCTGGAAAGCTAAAAAAAATAAAGAGAATTAAATAGGCCTCATATTATATTCTTAAACAGTCACTAGTTTGCGAACATTGTCCATGTGATAAAAGCGTACAGTTACTACCCATGGATTTTCTAGGTCGTCCAGTGCATATCCAGTACCGGCTTGTGCACTGGTATTCGTTAGTCTATATGAAAAAAATTTTTTTTGTATATATTCTTCACTTTAAATACATAATTCTATCGCATGAGCCCTAGAGCTACTGGATACAAACATCTATATAAATAAATCTGTAGCTGTGTGTCCATGTATTTCTTTTTCAATTTTCCCAATAGAAATTAATTACAAAGGACACTAACAACGATTATGATTTAAAAATTATCTGTCTGTCTATCTGTTTATATGCCCGAATTTAACTCTTAAACGGCTTGACCGTTTCTTATGAACTTTTCTTACACTGGAAGCTTATGTCATTACACAAATGATAGTCAATAAGAATTGTCAATAATACGAGTAAAAATAAATTTACTGGATGTAAATAATTATTGCATAAGACTCGTGCGGAGCCGCGGGGCACCATTAGTATGTATGTAGGATTGTGTGGGAAATGAAATTCCCTATATATACTGGTTTATTATATCCCTATCCCTTCTCATACTTCATAACATTTCTATTTTATGGCTTGTTTATAACGTCATCTCGTTCACATTGGCATTCACTCCAATATCAACAACAAAGACATTTTAAGATTTAATTTATTAAACAAGCAAAGGTCATTCTTCAACACAATCTACATGTATTTTATCATAATTGTCCATTATATTCCTATGTTTCATTTATTGAAAAGCAACATTTAGTTAATTTTATGTACAATTTATTGTTTTATATTTATATACTTTCCAATCATGCGACTTGTAAACAGGAAGGGAGGTGATTCGTAACAAATCGCGGCTACGTCCATTACCATACAGCTTTTGCAATCAAAAATGTATTTGTGGGTTAACTCAATTTTAATGTAGTGTAATAAGCACATAGTTTTTTTATTGGCGCTTATTATTAAACTTACTATAATTTCTTCTAACAATTTCAATTTTGTCAGAATTTCTTGTTCTAAAAATTAATTTTTTTTACAGAGCATACAGTTTAGAGAATACTGTGAACCTGTGCAGAAAAATAGTCATTAAGGATTAAGCTTATTTAAAAGTTTTTTTAACATATTCTTATTATTATTAAGAAAAAATAAATCAATAATTAAAAAAATACAGCATTCCTGTAATTTTTATTTATAATTAAGCCGAAGCAACAGCAAGATGAAAAAATATTAAAAATAAAATTTATTCGACGGCAAAATTAACCACGTCTAGTCTACCGAATATGGGGGTAATATTTAGTTCGGTTATTCTTTAACACTGGCAACTCTACCAACGAAGTGTATATGAATTTAATAAACTCTTCACCTTCTTCACTCTTAATCTTGCACGAACAAGATTTCGGACGTGTTCGTATAATTTAAGAAGTTTTCTGACATTAGGTACGTGTGACAGCATGGAATTCATTGTAGCATTAATATTATTATACCAGTGGGTATCTGAAGCAATGATGGCTCAGTGATAGCGTGTACGACTTCGCGTCGGTTGACGTGAGTTCGAATCCCTGCAATGAGCCTGAGTTTTCGGTTAAGGAAAACATCGTGAGGAAATCATAGCATGGTGGTAGGACTATTTCTAATGCCTGCCTGGCTAGCTACCACCCTCAAGTTGATAATCTGTCGCCAAGCACCAATAGGTGTGTTCCGGCTGCTGCAGTGGAGAGTCAGTCTTCCACTAGGTTTATCGTGTTATTATCTTGGGCCACATCGTCACTTAACAACAGGTGAGATAGTGACCACTACGCCAAACCTGTAGCGATAAAAAAATGCCGTTTATTTTCACGTAAATGGTTTATTCGTGGTCAATAACATAAAAGTTGATCAAATTCACTATGCAGGTGTTCGCTACACTGTGGTCGTACTTACAGTTTCTGTTGCTTACACTACTCTGTGGTTCTCTTGCAGATTTATTCTATTCATCGCTTGTTATTTTCACTAGGTTGTCCAAAACCGAACTGTCCTGGCTTGGAACATGACTGGATTATATACCCAAATAACACAAGGGGTCGAAATTATTAGAATTGCCTTACTACTATACGACATCGTTTAAAAGGGGACGTGTGCTATTTTTAGACTATTTGTCGTAAAGCTCAGTCTCATTCTGGAATTCTAACTCAAGTCTGAAGTTTCAACTCTGATCCGTCAATTTTACATTGCATAACACAGATGAAATTAAGGACTAACTATAACCTTTCACAATAAATGGGCTATAATATGGAAACAGTTTCTATTATATTATTTCAATTATGTTACATTATATACATACATTAATATTTTATTACAAATTAAATAATTTGTAACATAGTATCTCAAATTCATAGACCACATCAGTATCTCGCATAAAGTTTTCACAAACGAGGAATTGTCAACATTTTTTAAATATCGTTATCATAAATAAAATAAATTGATGACTAAATCAAGTGTAGATTTCGAATGCAAAATGATAAATCCAAGTAAAACGATACAATATTAAATATATAGAAAAATTAACAAAACGGAGTGAGAAAGTGCCAGAACAACCAGTTAGCTAATTTCCGACATAACACAAAAGAGGCGTAGCTCAGGCGCCATTAGAATAACGGCGTACGAATATTAGACCGCGAAAGCTGGGGTACTCCTTATAGCGAGTTTGACACATATTATTAGATACTGATGTTTTTTTAATGTACTTTATAAGGCTTTAGCGTTTGGTCACAATCTAACCTGACGTTAAGTGACGATGTGTTGTAAGATAGTGACACACTAATCCTAGTGGGGAAATAGTAGGGTGGAGGTATTCCACCAGTCGGGCTGCCCTAAGTAGAGAGAAATATCCAAAGAAATTTCTCTGTGCTCTACCTCTCTTTGCATGTAGTAAAAAGCTGTTATTTTGACATTACAAACAGACACTTCAATTTTATTTCATGTATAAATAACGACTTCACATAACTAACTAACATTCACTAACAGAATAACGTTCCTCTACTAATACAGAACTAGAATGTTCATAAAAGTTTTTTTTTTTTTCGAACTGACCATACTGTTAGCCATAAGGGCCCTAAAGCCTCTAACAGCTTTTACAGCTTCTTTCGGAATTGGGGGCGAGCGCTTAAGGCGCTCAGCCACGAAAGCAATGCAACTATGTAGTTCCGAGGGTGCCATCGGACTGTTGCAGCGATTGCAAATAAGTTGTAATCTGGCTAACTCCTATCAGTCAGCTCCCGGTGTATTTATAGGCGTGTATCCCCGCCGTTGTATAAAGAGCGATCATACGATATCACGTGACATTCGATGTGACGTCATTGCCGAGGAGAGTGAGTTAAGCGACTTTTAAATGTGGCGTTATACTTATCAAAGTGTTACATCGGCTGGTTATCGGGCCAACGATTAGGGCTTATTTCTGAATCGTGATTTATGAAGAATAGTTATTACTTTAAAATGGCTTACAAACTCCCACGAGCGTGTTCATTCTACTTGGGTTTTAATTAATAGCCGTTAATATAAATTATTACGTTGTTACTGGGTAATATTACATTTTCTAATATGTTTTTAAACAAAATACTTCAGTAAAATGAAGTTTCGTAGACATGTCTTATTTTTCCAAGACATTGCGACCTATATATTTCTAAACATGATGCCCAGTTTGAGAAACGATTCCATAGGGATACTGAAAAGCACTCTGAATAGTTACGGATGCATGACAACTTTAATGTACCTGATGAAACGACTCATTTCTGCCTAGCCCACTAGGGACATAGTATGATGATAGTACCTATAATAAAGATGTGATTGGCAATTGTTGTGTTGGTGGCACTTGAGGCGCCATGTTTCATGAGTCATGTCTTTAGAGGTAACAATTTATTAGATACAAGCTGTGCCCACGGCTCTGCTCGCGTGGACTACTAAAAAGGTTTTTTATTTTAGTCGGAACCCTAATTCAATTCAAACCCTAATTAAGTTCTGCCTTATAACATCAGCTATCTACCAGTGAAAGTCCTTTCAAAATTGGTCCAACCGTTTCAGAGATTACCCGGAACAAACAAGACAGACAGACAGACGGAAAGAGTCAAAAATTTTAAAAATGTTTTTTATACCATGACCTTGGTAAACAAGCCTGCGCTATATGCCTTGATCTCGAGCCTAATGGACGCTTGTAATACCAGAGCTATCTCGTACCTATCGAAGACCCTTTAAGTACGTGTTCACTTACCTTATGAAGACACTGTATATATCTATACTGTAGTCCCTTAGAAAACTTTACAGGGAATTAACATCTCTACATTATATTAACTGAGATGTGGTCACGCTTTCACGCTGAATGGTAGTACAGGAAAGTCGACCAGGTCGCGACCACCATACACCAGGTAAAACCCCCGCTTTAGTGAAACGCTTAGGAATGTCGTGTTCTGGTATCAGCCAGTATATATCTCTTTTTTTTATCGGTATCTCACCTGATGTTAAGTGACGATGTTGCGCTAATTGATAACATGCTGAACCTAGTGGAAGACTGGGTCTCAAGTGCAGCTGCCGGAACACACCTATTGGTGCTTGGCGAAAGATTTTCAACTTGAGGGTATCTAGCTAGCCTGGCGGGCCTTAGAAAAAGCGCTACCACTATGCTATGGTTTCCTCACGATGTTTTCCTTCACCGAAAGCTCAGGCTCATTGCAAGGATTCGAACTCACGTCAATCGACGCAAAGTCGTACACGCTACCACTGAGCCATCATTACTCATCTAGTAAACAAGCGGGGTGGTGGGGATCTGTACTCCTATTGGATCGCGAACACCATGTGCATGGTAATAAATACATCACAATGTCTCTTTGGGCTTGTCCCATTTCGGGATCAGCCAATGTATATCCAGTTGCAGAGAGAGAGAGAGAGAGGCTTAAGAGCCGGTATGACAGCCGTGACCGTCGATGAATTGCCGAACTCTCGGTGGTCGCTGTTGTTTTAGGATTGTACTGTGCTTATCAAGTACAGTGTCATAATATTGCTGAGCAAATATTTAAAAAAATGTTGATTATTTCATTGTACCTGCCAGTATGAGTTAAATATTCTTACTCGCTTGAACTAAGGTGTCGTACCTTACGGCATAACTCTCGGAGCGTACTCTGACCAGACAAACAACTTTACTTTGATGATGGCTGAACTTTAACGCAGTCACATTTGTCCCCGGAATGCTTTACGAAACTTTCTTGTGTTATAACAAAGCACAGGATTTAATCCTAAATTAAGCGTCTCTTAATATTGTCAGCGTGTTTTGACACGTATCTTGTTAAAGAAAATACTTTTTTTCGAGCCATTTGAAAATATTTTTATGTGTAATGTTTTAAATGCTCTCATTCTACATAACCGCAATTTTATAGGAGTTGCCCACCTCAAAAAATGTCACCAAAATTAGTTTTTTTTTAAATACTCTAGCATAAGTCTAGCAATTTTCAGAGCTATGTCGGTGACTTTCTTTTTCGGATCTCCTCACTTGTGATTCGATCACTAGGAGATACTCCGAGCATAGGCTTCTCCATTGCCCTTTTGATGACCTTGAGCTTCCTTATGAGACCCATTTTTGGTGACCACGGTTCAGTACCATAAGTCATCGCCTGAAACACATCCCTCTTCAAAGACTTTCGTAGATAACATGTATAAGAGATATTATCGTCCGCTCTCTACGGCAGCTCGACACGAAATGAAGCATTATCGTCCGCTCTCTACGGCAGCTCGACACGAAATGAAGCAACAGTTCACCGACCCTTTCATTTATATGATTATGCGCATTTTACATTTCATTACTACCCTACAAAAATCACTTATTATGTTATAGTGACTGCCTGTTACCAACTGTTTTCAATATATGTTGTGAAAATGTATACAACGTGACATAAAACTCTGGGGAATAAAGCGCCTCAATTTCAACTTAATTGTAAACAAACAGACGGACGGTACTTTAGATTTATAGCTCAATTAACTGGCGAGTGTAGTCAGTCAGTGATAAAAGAGTTTTCGTTTTTTACGACAGAATTGATTGGATTTTAAAATCGTTATTTTATCGCGTAGTGTGTTTCGTGTTCGGAATCTTAATTAATAATGTTTAAGCTGAAAAACCCAACTTGCTCTTCATAATACTTAAAAATTGCAAAGTACTCGTGACTAGATATGAATTATTAAACTACCGCTGGACTTGAAGCATATTTGAGGGGTAGTTGAGGTCTGTACCAAAACACGGCTGCGTCCACCATGGTCATAATTCCGACTCTTTTTTAACAGACTTCAAAAAAAGGACGTTACCTTTTGGACACGTATGTATGTTACGTTATTGGAACTGCAATATATTCACATAAGAAAATCCGCCTGATGGTAAGCGGCTACCGTAGCCTAGGAACGCCTGCAATACCATAGGTATCACAAGCGCGTTGCCAACCTTGAACCCCTCTACCCCAAGGAGCTCTGGAAACCCTACTTACCGCAGAAACACAATACTGGTCATGTAATGAGAAATCTCCAAAGAAATTTATCTGTGTCCTACCTCTCTTGTACCTATATTTGTCCACAAATTTCTCCGAAACTATTAATCAGATTGTGACAATTTGTTTATTGGCTTACATTTACTACAACTTAGAGAACAGTTCAAGTTCTATCAAAATCGGTTCATTTGTATTCAAGATATGCACTAATACGTGTAAGTGTGACGGCCTGGCTTATTGATATGAGCTACGGATGTGGTGTGAAGGGGTTAACATATCAAAATCTTGGCTAAATTCTAGTGCATGTGAGAAAAACCAAAAATTTAGAAATAAAAACAAAAAATGACCTCAAAAAACAACTCAAAATTATATTTATATATATACACGAAATAAACCAACAAAACAAATTAGGTGCCTACAATTTTTTTGAGGTTGGTGCCACTCTTTTGGTCACTAATTTGTTTCGTGACTTTTGAATTATTTGATATTTAGTTAGTTAGTTAGATAGTTAGTTAATTCTATCAATAATTTCATCTTCGCCTCGAGTCTCACAGTTCCCTACTCCTCGGCCAGCTATAATGCGATATGCGATAAATGAACGAAAAATGTTGAGGCGATAGAATAAAAGTTTCACTTTATAATTATTGTATGGTTTTATGAAACCACGATGCAAGTGAAATTAAAAAAATATGATTCAATTATTCTATCAATAACTTCATCTTCGCCTCAAGTCTCACAGTTCCCTACTCCTCAGCCAGTTATAATGCGACATGCGATAGATGAACGAAAAATGTTGAGGCGATAGAATAAAAGTTTCACTTTAAAATTATTGTGTGGTTTTATGAAACCACGATGCAAGTGAAATTTAAAAAAAATACAAATTATTGAAGACATTTGACATACATTATTTAAAAACACACATTAACATATACAATTGTCGGAATTTACGATTATACTCCTTGCATTCGCATTACAATATAATGTAATGTCACATGCTATGTTCCGAACGATTATAAACCTTGACTGCACGGTATAATATTCAATTTTATTTGCGACAATGTAATGTAATGCGACATGCGATAGATGAACGAAAAAATTCTGGGGCGATATTTTATAAGTTTCACTTTAAAAATGGTTACGTGTTATTCATTTAAAAAGGGAAGATACGGACGTTTGAAGTTTAGCCTGACACATTTACAGTATAAAAAACCTAGCACCATCTCCTAGAACTACTCTCAACTACGATGTAATCGGTGTGGGATGACCAACAGACCTAACCTTTTAAGAGCGTGGTTTTTTTGTGTGATATTAAGAAAAAATAAGATTTATATCTTAGAAATTAAATTGATTGTAGTACATACAAATAGAAAAGCAATAAAAAAGAAATACGTAAATATCCAATGTATTTAAAACATAATTCATCACGTTGGTATTCGTTGCTCAAATTAAATACGTATTTTTACTGCACTTCTAGATTTCTTAACTAATACGTTAAAACATTTTAATTTGCTTTGAATAAATAATTACAATTTTGTGTTTAATTTTTTAAAGTTAAACATCTTTTGGCACTTTTAGTATAGAGTAAAATTGAGAGCTGCGCAATGATAATAATGTGAATTCATTTTATTGACCCTTTTAATTGTGTAAAAATAATTTACCGATTTTTTTTAACGTTATAGGATTGGCGTAGTTGCCACAATCCCACCAGACGTTAAATGACGATGTGGCCCGAGACGATAACACGCTAAAACTAGTGGAAAACTGGCTCTGAAATGCAGCTGCTGGAATACCTATTGGTGCTTGTCGACAGTTTTTAACTTGAGGGTGTAGGTGTAGGCAAGCATTAGAAAAGGCCTATCACCATGCTAAGGTTTCCTCATGATGTTTTCCTACACCGAAAGCTCAGGCTCATTGGGATTCGAACTCACGTCAATCGACGCGAAGTCGTACACGCTATCACTGAGCCATCATTGCTTTCGCGAAGTCGTACACGCTACCACTGAGCCATCATTGCTTCCAAGAAGTCGTACACGCTACCACTGAGCCATCATTGCTTCATTGCTTCGATGTTATAAATAAACACAATTTTAATTTTGTTTTCATTGATAGCTAACATCACGCTTCATGTTTAGCACGCGGGCTAAATATTGGTCCTATTTTGAAGTGAAACTTCTTATGCGACTTCCAAGCGTTAAACGTTAAATGTTAAACGTTTAACGCACAATATCGGTCTCTCCTCTTTGCGTAAGCCAGAGCTAGAGAGTAAATGTGGGTGTGTATGTATATTGCACACTGTTTAAATAAAATAGAAAATGCCTTTTAAAATGAAGTTTAACTTCTATCGTGTGTGAATCGCACACACCGTTTTTTTGTTTTGTTACGCCAGAGAAATATACCTTTTTAGGTTTGCTCACAAGCTTACATATTGTTTTAAATAATAATGTAATTAAATATTTTCACTATATCAACTTTATTCTTATAGCGACCGGGCTGCGGTGCGATGTACGCGCGCCGCAGCAAAGTTATATTGAACAGCGGTACGCTGCGCATATCCATTATTCATTTTTGCCAAACGTTAAGATAATTGCGAAACAAAATTATTTTAATAATGTTAGCAAGCTTATTTTACTAGATATTTTTGACTTGTGATATGTAATATTACGTTGTTTTTTATTATGCTTTTTGTCGTAGTTCGTCATTCGTATTATCTGAATTAAATTGATGGTGTATATCCGTTAAATTTTCAACTTTTACTAATTAACGAAAACAAAACACCGTGTTTCCACGAAACTAAAAACAACGTCGGATATTTTAAGTTTAACAAAGAATTTCTAAACGGAAAACGTCAGTCATTCATTAAAAAAACATGTTAATAAAAAGTTTAGATTACTTTTGTTATGTAGTAATTAACGATGTTCTTTACTGCCAAGGTTTTGATTCTTGTAAGCACGACATCATGTTTTGCGAATTCGTGGAAACATAATATTTAGGAACTTTCACTGTATAATTATGTCCGGTGCGTGTTAGTGGAGCGATTAATAAAATTTATTATAAAATAACGTGAGCCTTCATGGGACGCCGGGCAGATCTAAAATATTGATATTAATTGTTATTAAAAGAGACATAAAATAATACAAATTTAAATAATAATAAAATCTTAAATTCTTAAAACCTGCTACGTACATCGTAAGTAATGGTCATTTTAGTGCCTACAACACAAGTGCAAAAGGTTTAGAATTAAATATTCTTCGGAACTCTCATAAATATATTTAAATTTTTCCAAATATGAGAACGGCAATGTATGAGATGGCTTTAAAAATAATTTTACTAAGAACATATAAATATCAAATGACATTCACAGCTTACTAACGTAGTACAAAAAATGAGCGGATAGATGGCGTTTAAAACAAATCTGACAGATACGTAAGGGCATTTACACTCTTTTTAAATCAAAACATTTATTGATTTTATCCAACCGGACGCCATTAGGTACATAATTCACATCATCAATAATAAAATCACTTTATTTTTCATGTGAATATTTAGTGCGTTTATCGTCTATAATGTATATATTTTTACTTAAAAAAATCTCGATCCATCAGTTGTAAGATAACACGCATTTTCCGGTAATCGTCGATGGAAATGTTTTAAGCGTAAACCAGGCGGTAACGCTGAGATGTCGACATTTAATGACAGCAAAAACAAACTTAACGCGATTGTTTACATTAGCTAAAGAGATCTCGGATTTCTTCCTTCGTTAGCGTACGCGCGCCAAAATGATTGGTATCTTTTGGTCCAATTTTACAGACGGAGCGGTCGATTAATGTATACAATATTTATTATTAATATTGTAAAGCTCAGGAGATATTTTTTATTTCTTTATATGATGGCGATAATCACTGGAACTACCAATATTTTTTTTTAAAATTATTAGCATTTTTTACCTATAGCCTATTTAGCGAGGAAGATTGTAAAATAATTTGTAAAATAAATCTATTTTAGTCGGAGATCCAGCGGTGTGGGTTGTGTAGATTCGAGGAGAAGCCAAACTTGTATTTGGTTTTAATTAAAAGTCTAGAATGAGTTTTATTTATTCTTTAATATGGTAAAATCGGTTAACTTCGTCTCACATATTAAACAGTAGACAAGCGCGGTTATAATTTAGAGAGGAGGTGGAGTTTCTCGAAGAATCAAAACATTATAAAAAAACATTTTAATAAAGTTCATAACTATGAACAGTTAATTAAGATTAAATCGAAATGAATTAAATGTATAGCTAAAACAATAAATTATCAATAAAAAAGTATTAATAAAAATGAATAGAATAAATAATAATATAATTCTATTCATTTATAAAAAATACCTTCAGTCCGGTCGTTGCCCGCTGTAAGTTACGTGCGGTACAGAGCACATCTGTTGCTGTCCCGCCCAGCAAGTAGTGTGGGTCAATTAGTAAAGTCAATAGTACGAATGCCATAATCATTTCGACACGATTCTCCAATGAATATTAAATGGTATCTTATTTAATATTACATGTTAGTAGAAGAGGAAGCCGGTCCTTGTAACATGATGCCGAACTACTCTATACCTCAAAATAGCAGTCATTGAGATCTGCCGAATGAATGAACGAATGAAAATCTGCAAAGTGAATGAAATAACAGTATTTTTTTGGATATTCAAATTAATTGTTATATCAAAAATTAAAGGTTCGTAATTTATAAATTAAAATCATACAAATCAGTCTAGTTTTCACGTCTATCGACACTCCGAGCAACAATTATATACATACATTGTACTCGTAGTTCAGATGAGTAGTCCAGGTATGCGATATGCTGTCACGTTCTCCTATACTGAAATAATATTCTGTTTTACTCAAACTTTAGCATTTTGTTACGATTGCGATCGCCCAACAACAATTTAATGTGTCCTTTAATTGTCATCGTACATTGCAATTGAACGCAAAACTTTGAACTTTCTATTAAAAGGTAATAAGGTATAATTCTAAAATGTATTCTAAAAGGTATAAGTCTACAATTAATTCAACACGTCATACTTATAGCTCTATATGTTAACATTAGCATGTGGATGTCGGTGACATGAAGTATGCGATTTTACCCATCCAAAAGTCGTCTAAAGTGCCTAATGAGGTTTAAATAAATAAAAAAAGATCTTATAAATCGTACCATAATACAAACTCTTGCACGTCTAATAAAGAGACAAATTAGGTAATTAATACCACCTTTCGTTTATTATTGTTTTGAAATTGACATAGTTTGTTTACATTTTAAATGTTAAAATTTTATTTATAATACTGTAATGATGTTTTCTCTTCTCAAGTTGATGTCACTTGAGTATCGGGATTAAAATGGACGTTTTGAATAAACGATCTTGATGGATTATGTTACAATGTTGACAACACAAGGCCGCTAAATGGATAATACGACATCAATTTCGTTTATTATTAATGGTCCCAAATGCGTCAAACTAACAGTTTCACATTCCGAAAAAAATTCAAAAATCGTAGAGCATTGTTGTGTCTGTTTTGATTTTTTTAATTTATTTGTCCTTTGGAATTTTTAGTACATGTAACAGTCATGTATGTATAAAAAACTCATATGGTGTCGTGGTAACGAAGTTCCTTATTATAAAATATTAATTTCAAGTTCTATTCGAGGTATAAAGAAAATAATTATACGGGTATACATTTTTTATATTATGATTTTTTTATCGATAAAAATCAAAAAACTACTTTACAAAAATATCTTAATACCTTTATTTTATTTACAAATAAAAATGTCAACTTTAAAGTCATAATAGAAAATGTCGTCATTTAAGAAAGGCGCAGTAATAGTTTTAGACCAATAATAGTTTTAGGAAATATCTTCAGAGTTACATAAGCACGCGCGGCATTTTCGGAAGTCTGCCAACGTCACCACGGCACCCTTGTCATACGCGAATTGAATATAAATAGTATATCACGTTTGATAAGAAAGAATCCGTGGAATTCCAGATATTAATAATGTATAAATTCCCGAATAAAAGAAAAACCCATAAAAATAATATTCTTGAGAGCACATCGTTCTTTGTGAATCGTTTATTATGTTTATATATATCGACAATTATTTTAAAGCACGAGAGATTGTTTGTTTGTATACGCTAATCTCTGGAACTATCAGTCAAATTTGAAAAATCATTAAGGTGGCAAGCAGGCGTACAGCCTGCCTAATGGTAAGCAGCTATCATAGCCTATGGACACTTGTAACACGATAGATATCAATAGCGTGTCGCTGATCTTGAACCCCTCTTCCCCAAGGAGTTCTGGAAGCCTTGCCCTAGGAACACAACACGAGGTTATTTTGCTGCAATTTTCTATATGGTCAATATATTTCACCAGTTGGACCGTCCCAAGTAGAGAGAAATCTTCAAAGAAACATCTCTGTGTCCACCTCGGTTACGTAGATACCGTCAAATGATTTTATTAAACAAGAACATGTCTTGTAGGGAGTTCGATTTTGTTCAGACCCCCTCGACTTTTTTCGGTGAAATCCATATAAATAGGGTTGACAGCGGCCGCTCTGCTCATTTCTCATTTTCGCATACGCTTGCCCCGCCCTCGCGTTCATGTCGAAACCGAATTTCAACCGATGCAAGTTTTGCAAAACAAACTCCTACGTAGGTTAATGAATTCGTTCGTAACAGGGACCTCCATTGAGATATGGATCTCCCCTATATAGGGTAATATATGAAATAACTGGGGACAAGATATTTCGATAGTGCGTCTAATCATTCAAATCCGTTAGTGGTAGCGGCCGCGATATACATCCCAGTCCCAAACGTATTTTTTTTTTTTTTTTTCGAACTGACTACACTGTTAGCCTGAGGGGCCCTGGAGCCTTTACGGCTTTTACAGCTTTACCGGGCTTGGGTCCCTAACGTCCCGAAGGTAAAACGTAAGCCGAGTAATATACTCACCGATCACGACGATAAATTCGCGAAATTCGCCCCCGAAACCACCGCTCCCGCATACCCGCCAAGACCTCCTTTTCATGCGGCAGCTTAAGCCTATAGTTGAACTTTTAATTGTATTCAGTAACTTGACAGTTCAAAGAAAAATCATGTTACCATACTAAAACAAATAGTGTTGGGGTAGTGAATGATTTTGCGTAAAGAACAAATCATAAAATACTTAATATTATTATATTTTTTAATTCGTATATAACATGTGGAATATAAGAATAATTAATATTATTAATGAAAGTAATTTTATTTTTATATTATCTTCTAATAGAAACAAACCTAAAATAAATATAATTATATTTTAGTTTGGCTATTTTATTGCCTCTGGCCACCCTAGAGGTAGAGGTGGCGGTGTTTAAAACAAGTTATTTAATTTAAAATAAAAAGTTTGCGTTTAAGTACATTGTTCAGGTTCATACAATTTCTTTTATTCGTACACAATCTCACTATCTTTTTTTTTCAAAATCTAGTAATCCTTCAACTTTCAAGTTAGTGAAAGTCCACCTATAGGTCCATTCCTTCGGTATGGAGCCCTTTAGTCAGCAGCCGCTCGCGCCATATAGTGATACTGCATTCACTAGCTATAAACATTGAAATCATTATATTGCACTTCATACATGCAAACCATTCAGTTACATAGATTTTGTAAGGGACCTTTTTTACTTTTTTGCCTAGTTACTTTAGACAAAACTTATCTGATCACTAAATACATACACACATCTTCCTTCCTTCCTGCCAAAAGGCCTTACTTAGCTCGAATTTTCTACAGATAGGGAATTAGTTAGATCGCGACTTTTTCGCATGATCAGCAATAGCCCAAGCCGAGGTTCGGCCACACTGGCACCCTTGGGCTTGTTGCCACAGGCTGAGTGCCATAAGCCCTCGCCCCCAAGCACAGCAAAAGTGTAAAAGCTTTCTGAGCCTTCAGGGACCTTACAGCTAACAGTGTAGAAGTTCGAAAAAAACGTATAATAATACCAACCTGTAAGAGTCCCATTGCTGTGATATGAGGCCTCAGCCCAGGGGAATTCACTGGTTAAATCACCACGCCAACCCTCGACGTATTAGCGTTTTCAAACGCCGAGAAGTCTAGTTCTATAATTTTCCCACATACATTGGAACTAAAGAACATTTCTCAAGCGATGTTCTTACGATGTTTTTTCTTCACCATCGCCATTAGTATTACCAATTTAAATAAGTAAACGTACGAGAACTCTGAAAGCTCCCTTGGAACATGTATTCGTGTTCGAACCTGCAGAGATTTCGGCTTAAACCACTCGGCCACTGCGACAATCTTTAGCTTTTATTTATAATTGATATTCAATTGATCTTAATCGACCGAGCGATTGCTGATAAAAATGACGTCATAATTCTCTGATATTAGTTGAGCACTAGAGATATATGAGATTTGATATCGCTACACAGTTTTTTAATATCTAATATTAAATTCATATCTGATAAGTAGGCACACTGATAAATAGCTGTTACCCATTCGCTTTGCTGTGTGATAAAAATATGTACCCTATGTCCTATTCCACGTAATAATCAAATTGTATGCAAAATTTTATTAGAATACTCAGCGAGACGACACTTAGGAAATACACAGCTCAAACAAGAATGCCTTCAATCCGGTTGTTGCATGCTTATAAAGTGCATGCGGTCACAGAGCACACCCGTTGCTATCGCGCCCAGCCAATAGTGCGGGTCAATAGTAAAGTCAATAGTACGAATACTAAGTCATTATGGATTCCATAATCGCATCGACACGATTCTCCGACTTATATTAAATAGTATCTTATTTACGTTTACGTGGTAGTATGGGGAACCGGTCATTGTAACATTTCAGCCTTATAGATAAACAAACATTCAAACATATACATACATAGTAGTAACCGTCTGTGACTTCATACGAGTTGATTACAATATAATACTTAATAACAATGAACCAGCACACAACCATCAACCTTCAGAGCTCCTGGAAGCGGTAAAAGCCCTTTAAGCTAACAGATCACTGCCAAAGACTATGTGATAGGTGGTCAGTTGGAAAAAATATACCATCCATTTGTACGTAGAAGGCTTTCCACAGTAAAGGAATTCTTAGAATCAGATGAGTAGTTCCAGGACTATTAGATAGAATAATGTAGATTAAAATTATCAGTTTATTTTTTCTTAAATACAAGTTCGACAAATTGATTGGGCTTTTCTTGTTTTTTAGCCCAAGAAAGCTTTCGAGAAAAAGAGAACTTAACAACAACTGCTCACACTATTCCAGTCCATAAAACTTACCGTGTAATCAAGAATTAGGATTCTTCGTCTTAATATGTCATTTCGTTAGTGTAAAGTTTACAAGATAGCTGAAATATCTAGACATTCATTATTTTAAAATAACTAATTTAATTTTATTAAGTAACTGTTGTGATGATTTCCAAGGACACATTTACTACCCAAATAAATAACTAATCAAGATCGTTTATTATTTTTAAAATAATACCACTTTTAATTAAATTTACTAATCCCAAGAAACCTAAAAATACATAACTAAGACTATTAGTATACTGAAGCAAGTAATTTAAAAATATTATATTTACGTAACTGCCCTTAAACGAGGTAAATTAAAAATGTAATAAGCCCCCGATACAAGTACCATCCATTGAGCCCAAACACGATATTTCTAATTAAGTTGATGAAGAGGTAGGTATTCTGCAGATTTCTGATGATGCTGCAGTATCAGCTCAATGTTGCCATGTATTTCTAATATCACTGCAGTAATAAAATACCAAATTTCGACTCGATTAGACCTGTGAAAGATGCTCACATACATTTATCAACTAGAAATAAGCTTATAATCTTCAAACGGCTGAATAGATTTTCTCGAATCATAGCATTCTCGATCAAGTAACATTTCAAACAAAAAAAATTCCAGTCATAGGGACTGCCGATAGAAGTGCAAACTTATAACTTAGAATTATTTTCAAACGCCAATATAAATACGAATATTTAAAATAATAAAATAACTATTTTTTTATTATTTATTTTCCAACTTAAAAATATTAGTATATTTATTTAGTACTCACTATTGTACTGCACAATGATTCTACAATTAAACAATTAAGATAATAATCAAACGCAAACACTATTTGAACAATGTACAGTATATACACATTAAACTTTTTACTAAATCCATTCAATTTTACTTGTAAAAATATACACAGCAAGAATGTTGCGCAATACGACACCTGTATAGCTGCAGATATACTGCTATTACGCATGTCGGTGACGCGAACTCACAAGATTTCACCCATCCAAAAAGCAACTAACGCGTAAAGCACACTGTCAGGAATATACGATTTGTTATATGTGTACATGTATATATATGGATTCGTGTACACAGGCCGCTGTGCATGCGCCAGTCTGATATCAGAGCAGTACGTGCTATAGATATATATACTAATAGATATAGATATACCATTAACATTAGAATGTCGGTGACGTGAACCCATAAGATTATCCCATACCAAAAAGTGCTCAACGCGGCTAAAGAAGTTTTCACTTCAAAAATAATACTAGTTTAAAATCGGTTCAGCGGTTTGAGAGCTACGATGCCACAGACAGATATACATACACACAGATACTCGCTCTAACCGTATAACTCCCCTCTTTTTGGCGTCGGGTGTTAGTAAAAAGAAGAAGAGAGTTTGAAAATTATATATTAAATTTTACGCCGACCCGTTTATGGTTTCGGCGGGTTGTTAAAGCGTTAATTCCACCCGCGGGGTCCATTTCGATTATTACGTTAAAGTTGCTGTGGACAGAATGTTTTGTTATTTATGTTATGAATTATAGTTGACAATTGTCGTGTTATGTTGGTCTTTGTTTATATTCTATTTTTTTGTTTTATTTAGTAGCTTGCGTCATGAACTTTATCCGACTAATCAAGTTTCTGCTGAGTATCGCTTTCCGCTTGATTAGTTTACTTCCATAGTTTAATCATTAATGTTAATATAATCTATATTAATATTTTAAATCTCAAGAGATTGTTTGTTTGTTTGAACGCTCATATCTCTGGAAATATATGGCATATTTAAAAAATATGTTTTTATATTGTAGCTTTTTTATTGCGAACGGTTATAGTCTATATAACTTCACACTATGACTCTAAGTATTGAAGTTGTAACCATGAACAACAAGTAATCTGGCAACCTATAGGTTAGTACGGAAGTGAGCACAACGATAGGCCATATTGGTGTGTTGTAGACGGCGCGGTGGAAAATCGGTCGAATAAATTCAATATTGGTGAAACACACATTGTTGTATGTTTATTGTAATGTTCAGCAGTTGAGGTAGATCCCATATTTGTTCTACAAAAACGGGCAATTCAAGCAGTTGAGAACTCGCAAATCACTGAGGAACAAGTCTCAGGAATTCAATATCTTAACTTTGTTCTGAAAAATGTAGTATATGCTGAGAAACTTGATGCTGAGAACTTGTTAACGACAGACACAATTTCAATACTATAAGTAAATATATATAGTTAATCTTCTAGAATTAGTAAGACTAATAAAGTCTTTTTTGGGTACCTAATAGTGTTCGGTTCTATAATAAACATCCTAAGCAAATTACGGATCAAAGCAAAAAACGGATATGGCCTCCAAAAAAATTATTAAAGGGTGGGTCTATACGTGAATGATAGTTATGTCTCGAAATTCAATGAGTCCTGAGCTTTCGGTGAAGGAAAGCATCGTGAGGAAACCATAGCATGGTGGTAGGGCTCTTTCTAATGCCCGCCTGGCTAGCTACCACCCTCATGTTGAAAATCTGTCGCCAAGCACCAATAGATGTGTTCCGGCAGCTGCACTTGACAGCCAGTCTTCCCCTTGGTTTAGCGTATTATTATCTTCGGCCACATCGTCACTTAACATCATGTGAGATTTTGCCCGCTTGCGCCAGACCTATAACGATAAATGACTCCGTCACTTATTAGTTTAAAATTGATATTAAAAAAATCTTCGTTTCTTGTCGGCTATTTTTGATGACAGGGGAAATGTACAAATCGGTGGGAGTATTTTGATATTCAAAGTGCCTTTTAGGGATTTTTTTTTATTATTATTAAGACAAAGGCAACTCTTGGTTGATATATGTGTATCAGTAGTTGTTGTTGTTGTGAGAGTGATAGAATTCCGTGCACGGTTTGACTGCGGGAGCACAACCACCACATCTATTTTGTTACGGCAAAACAAATGTGTTTGTATCTCATCATCTCTCTCTCTCTAAATCGATTTACAGCGATTTCTGCTATTGTTTTGTTTTTGCAAAATACATAATTAGTAGGCCAGTTTGAAGGGTCTAGTTGGCAACACGTAATATGAGTGTTTTAAGGTAAGTGACGATGAGACCCAAGATGGTGAAATGCTAGTGAGGGAACTGGCTCTCAAGTGCAGCTACTGGAACACACCTATAGGTGCTTGGTGTTAGATTTGCAACTTGAGGGTGGTAGCTAGACAGGCGAGCATTAGAAAATGCCCTACTGCTATGCTATGGTTTCATAACGATGTTTTCTCTACAGACAACTCCTCGCTACAAGGATTCGAACTCACGTTGATTGGTGCGGTGTACGTACACGCTACCACTGAGCTATCATCTTAAAAGTTAGCTAACTAGCTATAAGCTGCATTGACCGCTTAACATGCAGGTCGGTTATGAAGCAAGATGGTGTTGCTCAAACTGATTTTATTTTTATATGTACCCACCTACTCATACTTACATGAACATATATATTATTGTGTAAACACCACAAACTGCATGCCTATTCCTATTTGATAACTTAAAAAAACCAATAAATTATAACCCCAACACAAAAAATTTCATCAGTAATTCTGGCTCGAGCTACGGACTTTCCGCACTTAATTGCACCCGGAGGGCAAACAAATTGTATGTCAAAGGGTTTTTGAGCGTTGTTTGTTACCTCTAGTGTCATGTGACGTCACCAGGGTTGCCAACAACATTGTTCACTTCTCAGAGTATGCTCAAATATTTTTGATCCGAATATTTGTGCAATGGGCAGTGGCAATTTACCCTATAGGCAGGTCAAAAGAGAGTGAATATAAATAGGGTTCAGAAGTCAAAAAGTACCCTTATAATTTCGCTATGTCCGTCTTTCTGTCCCCAGCTAAGTATACATTTTAATCACGGCGATAAAGTGGCAAGATTATTTAAGGGTACCTCCCATACACGTAAAGTGGGTATGTTTTTTTTTTCTCGTCTATCCCATCGTGTCGGGTGTCGTTGGATAGGTTGTCCAAAAATCTGTGGTCTGTGAAAACCATTTGCGAAATATTAAGCTTTAAGTGCTAATTTTTGTTAGAGTCAAGTGGCCCCGCTCCCCTGCAAAATGGTTGTTTTGGATGTGAAAAAAAATTCGTTGTGGTAGAACATATAATGAAGTTAAAAGAAAAACTCTCAGAAGTAAGTAGGCTCTACAAGTTGACGAGTAATAGTCAATCAACTTATAAAATGTACTTGGAGAAGTAGTTTTGTAAATATTCCATTGAAAATTACTTAAAGCGGGGAACTCTAAGTCTGCATATAGTGACGGGTAGCTACGGAACCCTACACTGCGCGTGGCCCGACACGCACTTAACAATATTTTAAATATAGTTTATAGGTTTTGGCGTCTTACGACAATCTTAGCACATGTTAGGTGATGTAGCACGCTAAGTCTATGGGACTGGCTCTCAAGTGTAGCTACCGGAAATTTTTCTATAGGTGATTGGCGACATATATTCAAGTTGAGGGTAGTAGCTAGTCAAGCGGGTATTAATATATGCCACCAAACTATGGTTTCATCACGATGTTTTCCTTAACCGAAAGCTCGGGCTTATTTGCAGAGATTCGAACTCACATCGATCGAAGCAGTGTCCGTACACACTAACGCGGAGTCAACGTCGCTTGCTAGAAAAAAAATTCGTTCAATTTATTTATATAATTTATATTAAATTTTAGGCAACTAATTCTTACAAAAAATATTTTTCTCGCAAACAAATGTTCACAGACGCCTTAGTATAAATATCTATCTCACTGGATTTATTTATAGAATAGGATAACCTTAGTTCGAGCTTGACGTCATTACTCTAAAGCCTACAGTATGACGTAGACCCTCCCACGCCCTGCACTGCTAAGCCATTTGAAATTATAATAGAATTTTAGTTCCAAATTTCTTATCATACATATAAACATGAATTTATTTGTAATGGAAATGCATACGATCATGAAATCCAACTGATGTTAATTCCAAGTAATTTATTTATTTATTATTTCATTTTATAATTTTGGGAAGGCTTACAGACTAATATATAAATAAACGAGAGAAGAAATAAATAATTAAACGCTTGAATAGGAGCACGGCAAAGCTAATATAAATAAATTACAAAGAGTAAGGAATTTTAGAGATACTATATATAATCCTCGGGCATAACAAAAAATTATAATAACCGAATATAAATAACGCTCTTACAGAGGAAATTACCCTAGAAAAATATTAATTAAGTGTATTTAAAAAAAGGAAAGGTTAGACGTACACGAAGCGTTTCAGTATGAATATGTAGTGCACATGAAAAATTCAATTTAAGTTATGTAGCTCGCGATAAACTTTCATTAAAGCATCACGCGACGTCGTTTACGACATAGTACAGCTAGAACAGATAGGTCATTCGACGTTCAATAACATGTCAGCGGATATTCGCCCTTACCCTAAGGCACTTTTTACGGCACAACAAAAACTTTGATAAGGTAGATAAGTGATCAGCATAGTTTTAATACTAAAAGTCAACACAAATTAGTCATTCCATATTTTAGACTCAATAAGACATATTAATGTTAGGTAATAGTGTTAGGTTCTGAACAGATTTCAAAACACTTTACCGATTTTCCGGACAATAACTTCAAGGACTATCAAGCAGGTTTTGCTATCAAAAGGTTGATTATTATTCGAATAATAATGATGCCTGGAAATGACTCTTTCTGTGTACAACCTGACCGAGTTTCTTGCCAATTCTCTCGATGACTGGGAAGTCTTCCTAACCTGTGGTCTCGTTTTAACATTCATAAATGCTTTCTTATGGCCTAAATTCAACAAAACATCTTTAATTTTGATTTATTTAACAACATTATTATCATTAATATGGTGTAACTTTAATAATAAATCAGTCTAAAGTATGACTGACCACAATTTGAACAGATCATATTGACGTTATTATCGAGAATAGTAACACGTTAAGGCTAGAATATCAATGAATCCTCAAATTAAACCGCTAGAGCATACAATAAATTACATTTAATCCAAAAGTTCTGTAAAAAAGTCTTTACCAACATGCTGCATCACGATTACTGAAAGCTCGAATTTTCTTATAATACAAACGTTCTTCAGAACTATATGCGAGCTACCTCTGAGGAATTATTAAAAGAACTTAACGAGTTACCGAAGAAAATGATATAATCAGCCATATTGAAACCGAAAGCAAAATGGTCCTTCGAGCCGGCAGTAATTAAGCTGTTGTTAATAATATTTTATGACGATGCGATGATTGTATATTTTAATGTTGCGTGTTTTAGTGACCTATGAGTTAAAATTTATTTTGGTTTTTTTATGACAGCAACAAAGCAACACTCGCAACATTATATTATGTATAGGAATAGTATATGTGCAGGGTTTTATTGTGGAAGCTCTTTCTTGTTAGCCACATAGAACCGAAAGCTTTGGTTGACAACATAAGTTAGCACAAGCAGCATTCCAGATTAATTCTTAGGCTTGGTAATTTATAAGCAACGAATAATGAACAGAAAAATATATTTCTTTGTCTGAAAACGGCGCCAACAACTTCGGGAATAGATAGATAAAGGAGGTCAAATATAAATGAAAGTCCTGAGATATCCAAACCAATCTTACAAGCTCTTGGTGCAGGGTGCTGAGTAGCGAACGAGGAAGTAGTGATAGCTAGGTCATAGGGCTGTACAGCCCAGGTTACAGGACCGGGTAGTGATCACCATGCATATGGTGAATAGCCATTCTTAGTGATTGCTCAGCGTTTCAGGATCAAACGGAGCTTATCCCGTTTCTATTTACGCTGGCCGATATTATTTTTTCTTCATTGTAACGACAATCTCACCTGATCTTAAGTAACTATGTGGCCCAAGATGATAACACGTTAAGCCTAGTGGAAAACTGGCTCTCAAGTGCAGCTGCCGGAATACAACTATTGGTGCTTGGCGACAGGTTTTCAACTTGAAGGAGGTAGCTAGCCACGTGGACTATTTAGAAAAAAATCTACCACCATGCTATGGTTTCCTAACAATGTTTCCCTTTACCGAAAGCTCGGCTTATTGCAAGGTTTCGAGCTCGCGTCAATCGACGCGAAGTTCGTACATGCTATCACTGAGCCATCATTGCTTCAAAACATATTTAAATATTATATATTCAAAAACATAATTTTAACAGCGGGGATAGAATTTTTGATCTCTTGATCAAATGACGTCACTTTATCATAATACTTTTTTTTAAACTAGAAAGATGTACTCAAACGTTGCAGAGAAAAGATCTTGATTAATTTGCGACGTCACCCCAACGTCCAACCCGATCAGCGTTCTCTCATAGACACTAACGAGGTGTAACCGCCTCAGCTAGATCTGCTTTCAACATCGGACCGTTAATTAAAGCCCAAGGTAACCTTTGTATCGGTCTACTAATATAAACACCTAGCTCTAATGAGACCGCATCCACGATTATATGATTAAGCTGGCTTTTGAAAAAAATGCTTCTGCTTTGTACGATACAATGTAATCAGTGTTATGTTTATATACACATCGGGTGATTCAATCACATCATAATGTTGGAAAATCATTTGGATAATTAAACAAATTGGTATTAATACATAAAGACATTACAGCAATATTAAAAGACTTTATAATACGACACAAGTGTGTATATCAACGGTATTTATATATAATACATACGTAGATCTGAATATGTGTGGCATGGTATACAAGTTGAACACGTAACACCAAGTTGAAACAATTGCTATCGACTGTTCTATAAATAAATTCTTCTAAATTGGTATAAAACAATCTATCTCTTCTTAATTTATAATTTGTATAACTTATTATTACTTTTAAATACTTAATTATTTTAAATACTTATTGAAGTGAAACTTCTTATGCGACTTCCAAGCGTTAAACGTTAAATGTTAAACGTTTAACGCACATTATCGGTCTCTCCTCTTTGTGTGAGCCAGAGTGAGAGAGTAAATGTCGGTATGTATGTATATTGCACACTGTTTAAATAAAATAGAAAATGTCTTTTAAAATTAAGTTTCACTTCTATCGTGTGTGAATCGCACACACACCTTTTTTTATTATTTTTACTAAATCCAAGAACCCACTATACTAGACTTCACGTGATGAACGCCTTTAAGATGAATATACAACATAAAACAATATATATATATTGATAAAGTTTCTACTGTTATAACTATAACACAGCATCTTTGCGTCCGTAAAAACAAAAGATTAGGTGCCATTAACGTTTTAATGACGATCAAAAAGGTCTACAAAAATGTTTACTAGGATAGCTCGAGCTCCAAGAGAAAGGAATAACATTATATGTATAGTAAATGCTCTTTAAATTCAAAGCATAATGATCTAATAAATGTTATTCGATACTTTTATGTAGTATAGGTATGCGCTTGTCTTCAATATCACTTATTGGTAAGTAAAGAGGAGGCCGACAATGGATCACGCTTACCTATCATTCATCGCTCGAAGAATGTACAAATTGTTAACAAAACTATAACAAGCAGCATTACTATTAGGAAAAAATATAACCATAATAAAAATTAGGACTAATATGACCCTATTATTTAATTATAAGAGTTATAAGTAGCTGTAACGTTATGTATGCAATTCTATTTTATGAATTTAAATGAAAGTAGCGTTTAAAACAAATGCGGACATGTTTGCAGAGAAGTTTAAAGAAGTGTGTAGGTTCTTTATATAACCGCAGATAAGAAATTATGCTTCTTTTTCGTAACACATCAAAAGCAATGATGGCTCAGTGGTAGCGTGTACGTCTTCGCGTCGATTGACGTGAGTTCGAATCCCTGCATTGAGCCTGAGCTTTCGGTGAAGGAAAACATCGTGAGGAAACCATAGCATGGTGGTAGAGCTTTTTCTAATGTCCGCCAGCCTAGCTACACCTTTAAGTTGAAAATCTGTCGTCAAGCACCAATCAATAGTTATACTCACAGATTTGCAAAAAAGGCTGTGCTTCTAGTAAGAAGTAAAGTAATAGATACTGAACTTATTGTGTATTTTTTATTTATGACACATATTTTTTTGTAAATTATATATTTTCATTCATAAATAAAATTGATATCGTTTACACAAAACATAATTTGTTCTTAGTATCATTGATTATATTAGCTTAATCTTCTTGACTGCTGCCTTGACAATGTTATGGCTTGTGTTTAACTTATTACTAGATATAGTAATATTTAAACTTAAAAAATAGTAAATGTCCACAAACTTTTAACCAGATGATATTTTTTGTATATTAACTCTTCGGTATTGTTAGTGTCAGGTGTTTGCCGTCCGTTTTTCTTATCAGAAAGTCAAACCTAACCTAACCCAGCTAATCTTAATAATGAATTGATTTACTTGCTATGATTGGGTAATCATAAACTAAATTTGAAATATGAATACAATTTAAAGTGCTGTCATTAGTAAAACAGCTAGAAACTTTTAGGTTCTCAGTGTATTATTTGGTGATCATTACATTTAATCCCGTTATAAAATAGGGAACTTTTCTTGTTGCATACGTACAATCAACTTTTTTGCATTTACAAAACTGACTTTCCCTTGGTTTCCTCTTCTATGGCAGGAATATCAATCCAGAAGTAGACAATTTTTGATAAATTGTTTAAAATTATATTGTCGAAAATATTACCCAATACACGTTTTATCTATTAGGACACGTTAAAAGTAATATAAAAATATTTGTTTAATTTAAAAAAAAACAGCGCTTATTAAAGACTCTATTTTCACACTTAGTAGTAATTGTAGAGTTATTTTTTACAACTTAATAAAACTCGACTGTGTATATTTTGAACGATGACGGGACGTTTTCTAATTGGTGGTTTTAATCACGTGACTCGCGGATAATAAATTGATTTTCCCAAGATAAGAATAATAAATGATATTTTTTTTTATCGTTTTGTTAAGTCTGTTATCAATAGACCGATATAATTAAATAATTAACTTCAATCCTTGAACCTACTGCCAACTCTCAGATTCTAGTTAACCGACTTCAAAAAAAGAATGGTAAGACTACACGACCGGTATTTATTATTATTTTACTGGAGCAATCTACATATTTATTGGAAGGTTTTGTTTGTATCTAAAATATTAAGTAACTTTTTCATATACAAACTTATAGAGTTAATTATAGTGTTTAATCTTTAACGCAGTCGGTTTTTTTTTTTGTTGTTAAAAAATACTTTTTCATCTATTTTCACAAGGAATTTTTCTTTTCAGGTGCCGTTGAAACAAAATGTATGAGACGAAAACCCACTGAACAAATGCTTAACAATATGCTCACCTGAATTCAAAATGAATATTAAAATACCTTTACGAATCTTTACAATGTTTCTCATTAGTAAATTCTGTTCAACTAATGAATACAAATTCGCCCTTCTAGATAGCAATTTTGATAGCAATATAAAATATAAAAGATCCGTTAACAATATTACAAGTGAAATGGAATTAATAATGCCTATCAATCAAACTTATGATTTTGATAGTATGGATAATAGAACTATTCAATTTGGAAGGTTAATAGATACGGTAGAAGAAACAACCGAATACCAAAATTATACTGAGGAACCGTGCGTGGGTGATCCCGAATTCTGCAATATGACCAAAGAGGAATACATAGAAATGCTTAATGATTACATATTCCCTCAACCTTATGAGTGGGTTCTAATAGCAACTCATGGTATAGTTTTCGTAATCGGCCTTATAGGCAACGCATTGGTTTGCATAGCTGTATACAGAAACCACTCGATGAGAACTGTGACGAATTACTTCATTGTGAATTTGGCTGTCGCTGATTTTATGGTCATTTTGATATGTCTACCGCCAACGGTGCTGTGGGATGTTACTGAGACTTGGTTCTTTGGGACTGCAATGTGTCGGATTGTTCTTTATTTCCAAGTAAGTTGGTTTCTTTTTCAATTACTTTCTTATTACTTCAATCGTCAATCGGTCAAGTTTTTTGAAGTCTAGTTATTGATTCAAATTAGGATAAAATTCAATTTGCAATTGCAACTATTATGCAGGCCGGAATGACAGTTGTGACTGCTGATAGATTTTGATCTCTATGTGGTATTTGAATTGTACTGTGCTTACCATCAGGGACGGTATCGTCAATTTACCGAGCAACTATAAAAAAAAAACAGTTTTTCAAGATAGTATAAAAAAATACGAACCCCATTTTTTGGGCAGGGAAACCCGCCATACCTGTAAGCAAGAGAGTTATGTAAAACTTCTATTCACTAAAACTTGATGGTTAACCATCCACAGCCTTCGACTTCGTCAAAAAAATGTATAGTCTAAATAAACAACATACACTTCAAATAATACTACAGATAGGACTTCGCTTATTTATCAACTCACTAAGTCCAAACCTAGCCTAACGAGTCAGGAACCGAAGGCATTCATAGACATTTTAAAGGAACAAAAAATTTAAATGCAAGACCTATATAAGGCACTTAATCAAATCGAACCCTACTTAGTAGTCAATGAAAATCGCTTTCCAATGAATCCGTCCGTTTCAAACTTTGTCCTAACAAATACTTTATTACGAGACACTTCATAATTTGATTAACGTCTTCATACTAATATAAATCAAAAACTGAAACGTTTATTAGAATAAAAGCTTTTATATATTAATTTCTGGAAAGGAAAATATTTTGAAGAATCATGGGCACTGAAGTTATCGTAAAAACGCTATCTATTATAGCAAAGATCCAAAGACCATTTATGAAGATAAGAACAGCATACACTGGCAAATGCTTCTTTATTTATTTATTTATAAAGGCATACATTAGTGATTATAAACTAAATAACATAAATTAAAAATGTTATAATATTTTTTACTGGTTTATAATCCAAATTTATATATGCACATAGAGTTCAGCTGTTGTATTTATGTAGACGATACATAAAGTTAATGTAATATACTATAAAATAATGCTACGTATTAACAGGAAAAACTTTTATATCGTCAGCATATATAGCATGTAATTACTACAGAAGTAGTTAACTAAATCGTTTATGAATAATATGAACAACAAAGGTCCCAGATGTGAACCTTGAGGTACCCCCGATGTGATAAAGATGGGTCAAGACAAACTTTTTCTTACAGCTATCATTTAACTACGATTTAAGGCGTAAGATTCTTCCCGATGAACTATCCTAACTTTGAAAAATCCGTAAATGGAACCCACTTGACAACGATCATTAAAGGAATCACAGATACAACTTTTGTATATGAGTAAATTGCTAATTGTCGAACAACCACTAATAAAACCATGTTACAATAGAGAAATATGATGTTTGACGTAATTATATGCATGACAATAAATAAGAAACTCAAATATTTTTTCCATACATGAGAGAATACTTTTATATGTCTGTAATTATTACATTTGGTCATATCATCCTATTTAAATATGCGATGCCAATTGAACAAAAATAAGTCTAATGCTCTCCGTAATATAAAACCAACAATCGAATTAAAGTAGTAAAAAAACATACAGAAACTGCAATCAAAACAATTTTCCGTCTACTTTACCTTGTATTGGGTATTCAATGAAGTTATTTAAAGATCATTAACCAAAAACAACCGTAGTCCGTTCGACTGAAAGCTTGCTTTTGTTTGTACAAAATTTCGACAGGACAGATTAATCGGAAATTGATTTTGATTCGCGACTCAGGTTGATGGAGTACAGGCTATGTTTCAGCCACTTAAATTTAATCTTGCTTGTAAACATTTAATTGGGTATTTGAAAAAAAAATTAATATCGATTTTTTTATTTTTTTTAAAGCTTCATCATAATTATGATAATAGCTGATTGGAAAAACTCTTAACACATTTTTTTTTATTAATAATGAACAATTGAAAATTGTAATATTTTAAAAAGAATCACATGACGAACGCGGTACGATTGATCGTCAGGTTTGTGACGTCATAATTTTATAGGAATTTCATCGATTAAGTGCCAAAGCACTGTAACAGCTGTGTGCTACAATGAGTAGAAATTAACATTGTGACGTCACACGCGCTCCGATTTATTCGGGAACGATCGGCGCGTTTTCGGTACTGAATTCAAACATTAACATTTATTTTGAAATTACTTTTGAAAAATTGTGAAAACAAATAAAATAAAAATAGTTGTAAAACTTATAAATATATGATCTTTCCATTTATCACAAAAAAATATATATATTCAAATACCCAATTAAGCAAGTGTAAGTATAGAATTTGATTGTAACTGCGATATTTTATTGTAAAAAAGTGACGTCACTGTACCTGTACCAGTTTTATCACTATGTACATGGTGGTCATGTACTAATCTGATGCAATTCAGTGTCCTAATACCCAGTATAGTATACCGAGAGAAAAAGGACACGTTTAAATATGGACCGATTTGATTGGAGAATCGCGTTTGCCAACCATTTTGGTTCCCCTTTCACACTCCTTACCCTGTCCATTACGACTGTCTCTTACGCGTGCACACCGGCACGAGCACCGTTTCCGAAATAAACTATCAATATAATCCAAAGATTCTATAGAAATAAATAAAATGGATGTGTCTATTTGTAATGTCAAAATAGTAGCTTTGTACTAAATGCATATGAACGTTGTTGATTATGTTTACCTAAGACAAACTATTCAGTTAGGTAGATCCAATTTCGAGAAAGAGGTTAATCGTCGAATCCCACTCGGCTGGGCAGGATTTGGGAAGCTACGCAACATCTTCTCGTCCAAGATACAGCGTATCTCAAGACGAAAGTCTTCGACCAGTGTGTGTTGCCAGTAATTAGTTAATAATGGGCTTTATAAGAAATCTCAAGGTCACTCAAAGGGCATTGGAGAGGGCTATACTCGGAGTCTCTCTGCGTAATTGAATCAGAAATTAGGAGCTCCGCAGGAGAACCAGATTCACCGACATAGCCTGAAGAATAGCTAAACTTAAGTGGCATTGGGCGGGCCACGTAACGTAGAACGGATACGCGATGGAGTCAAAGAGTTCTCGAGTGGCAGCCACATACCGAAAGACGCAGCGTAGGCAACACAGGATCGGTCGTTGTAGCGATCTTTGGGAGAGGCTTATGTCCAGCAGTGGACGTCTTTGGATTGAAATGATGATAATGATATGAAAGTATATACGATAAATACTTAACATTAAAATTATTTACAAAAAAAATTGTATGTCTGTCTGTCTATCACAGTTTCACGGTACTACAAACATAAGTAATGGAATAACTTAAGTTGCCCCTTGGAATAACGTAAGTTGCTCATTTCCCCTTGTGATATGAAATGTCGATAGTAGAGATGTATTCCGTTATCGACTAATTCTATCTTGTGTTTTATCTATCGAACGGCAGAACGAAGTTTAGAACTAAAACCCTTATAACATAAGCTCGTCATAAACCCACTACGTCGCGTAGGGCATCTTATATTACCGCTAAAGCCGGCTTACGACTAATTCCCAAAGGTGATATTACTCTTTTATACCTATAATAATTTATCTTACTCATATACTAGCATTCTGTCGCGGCTCGGAACGTTATGAATTTAGCCATTAAAGATAATAATGTGAATAATTTTACTGACTTCTTATTTGTCGTATAAAATTAATTTTTAACGGTGATCAGGTAAATAATCTTTTTTTTTAATCAAATTAATAGTTTTTTATATTTAAGAAAATTTATGAAATTCAAATAATGTTCATTTAAACAGCATTGAATTATTTTTGAATGACAAAAATAAAATAAAAGTTATTTAAGGTATATTAACTTTAGTTATTTAGGTGTATATATAATATTTAAATATGTTTTTAAGCAATGATGGCTCAGTGGTAACGTATACGAACATCGCGTCGATAGACGTGAGTTCGAAACCTTGCAATAAGTCGAGCTTTCGGTAAAGGAAAACATCGTGAGGAAACCATAGCATGGTGGTAGAATTTTTGCTAAATAGCCCACGTGGCTAGCTACCACCCTCAAGTTGAAAATCTGTCGCCAAGCACCAATAGGTGTGTTCCGGAAGTTGCACTTGAGAGCCAGTCTTCCACTAGGTTTAACGTGTTATCATCTTAGGCCACATCTTCATTTAACATCGGGTGAGATTGTGGCCAGAACGCTAAAGCTATGAAAGGTAAAAACATTAAAACAATGAATGTAAGGACTTTGGCTCAAGATGGAATTACTGGATGCCTGATAACGCCAGTACAATTGGTCAGTTTTGGTATTTCTAGAAGTCTTCTAGTTCTTATAAAGATTTTGTTATAAAAAAGTATCAAAATATACAAACTTCGAATATGTAAATATAGATTGTAGCGTATATCAATATTAAATCTACTGCCATTATACAGTTAACTGAAGAATACGTTAGTAGGGACTAAACGCAGCTCAAAATTCCACTTTACTTACAATACTTAACGTGTATAAGATACACCCCGTATGTAATGTGATATAGTACCGGAGCTCACATCGCCGACTTAAGGACGTTGCAATCCTACACGTATGTGTACGACCCTGACGTAGATATTCGCTAAGAATTTTTTAGAATATTCTTACTCAAAGGAGTTGAAAACTATTGTATTGGAATTCAAAACGTATGGAAACTTATTGGAGATAATTATATTAATTTCATATCTGTTTAGAAACCTGCCCTCGACGGCTGATACATATTATATGAAACTTTGTTTGCAAAATACATAATTTTTTAAGCGAAATATTTAACACATATTTTGGAATGGATGATTTGGATGGATGATAATGGAACATTAATTTGATATATCTCGTATAGATAGATAATTTAACGTAAGCCATTTAAGCGCCCCAAATGCGTCTTTTTTTGGAATTGAATAACTATTATCGCCACTGCTTATTTCGTATGTTACTTTATCTTATAAAATATATCCTCCTATAAGCTAGTCAGATAACATAAGTTCGTTGAGTTTTATAATATGTATAGATACAGATTTACAAAAATCTATCCATAGTTAGATCGCAGTGGGAAAAGATTCAAATAATGATAGACCTTGTAATAACTTTTACACAATAAATCCCTTTTTATATCGTCCTTGTATTTATCTGGTAAATCTGAAATAATATTCGTATGTATCTTATTGCAAAGCCGTACACAATTATCTAAATAACATTTACTTATTTTATTTACCCTATTTCTAAATAAATATTCTAAGAGCTAGTTTTCGTTTATATTTTTTTTATTAGGCAGCTCAACCCACGCTTAGGGATTGCACTGGCAAGACAAGTTTTAATATTAACTTTGGGGTTTTCTTAGTTCGTAACGTTTTTCATTATTCACATATTCTGTTAGTTCGAAATAGTTTCCATTCCTAATGTTTCAAAGACGTTACTAAAATGCTTCTTAAACTAATAATAGAAAAAAATCTAACTATAAATAACTATAAAAAAAACAAATGAACAATCTTATTTATAAACTATCTGTGGCCGCGGCTCCGCTCTCGTGGATTACAGAATTATATAATAACAAGTAGCCTAAGTAACTCCTTATAACATCAGTTATCTGCCAGTGAAAGTACAGTCAAAATCGGTCCAACCGTTTCAGAGATATTAGCCGGAACAAACAGACAAACAGCGAGATATTTTTTTACAAATAGATATTTTGTTATACTTATCGTGTATACTTTCATATGCATTTAGTAAAAAGCTGTTATTTAAACTCAGGTACATAGGGAATTAGTCAGATCGCGACTTCATTGCATACGCCGCAACAGTCCAAGCCGAGGTTCGCCTTAAGCGGCTGAGCCTTAAGCGCTGGCCCCCAAGCCCGTCGAACCTGTAAAAGCCGTAAATGGAATGGTCCAGGGCCTCTAAGGCTAACAGTATAGTCAAACGAAAAAAAATATTTAGATATTACAAACAGACACTTCAATTTTATTATATGTATAGAGAAGCAAACCACACCCCAGCTTCGCACGGGTAGCAGAGAATTACATTTTGAGACGATGGTGACATTTTGAGATGGTGATGAAATAAATGAATGATGAATTTAATTTATTATAAAAGCATTTGTTGGTAATGCCTTTGGCTAATATATGTCATTATTGGTATTATATAAACTTTCAACCCATCTTTTACACCCTTAGGTTACCCCTTTTTTTCAATTAGAAAAAAATATGATACAAGTATTTTTTCACTTCTAAATGAATTGCTATATACCAATTTTCATAATTTCAATAATGACGAATTTTCATACAAACTTTCATCCCCTTTTTCACCCCCGCAGGGGTTGAATTTCCAAAAATCATTCCTTATTGCTTGCAAATGTAAATTTACACAGTCCTAGCCCCAGTTGTTTGGGCTGTGCGTTGATAAATCAGTCAATCAGTCAAGACAAGTAATTATATACATATGTATAGATAGATAAATTTCTAGTGAACTTTACGTTTAAAGAAAGAGGGAAGTTTATTGTGTTTCGAAATTATTACTTTGTTCATTTAATTGAATTGATAAGTTTTCAATATGTACGTGTTGCACGACGCCTTCTCTTACTTATGAATTTATATTCGAAGTTTGTAGTGAATTTTAGACTTTTAGAGACCATTCTTAAATGTTCGAAAATAGTATTTTTTTTACTGATCTGAACAATACGTATAAATAGTATTATTAGTAATATGCGAACTGAAACACAATATCAAGTGGAATTCAGTTATTTTCGACGTCAGAAGACTTTGTTTTGCTATAAGAAACGAATATTCTACACATGTATAAAAGAAAGAATGACGATATAATTCTCGTAGAGCGATAGTACGTACATTAACTATAGTAATTAATGTTAATTAAAGTTAGCGAGACCAGCTTTAACTGCCTACCAGTGACGACGCTCATAATCAAGAAATTGTAATCGAGTCTGCTCGGAGATATTCAGCATTTTCAACGTTTTATTTAAATTATATATTGTTTTATTTGACGTTTCAAAGACATCTTAATACTTAATTAATATACTTTTTTTTATTTTTCATAATGATATGAGCCAATATTAATAACCCTCCCAAATTTCACTAGTTCCCAACTATGCCGAAATAGTAATTGTTGATAACATCAAAGTTTTGTCAATATCATTTAATAAATTGTCGTCCCAGCTTGTCAAGGCTGATTTTCTATTTTCTTTTACCAGCCCTAGGGTAATATTTCTTAAGGGTTCTATTCCGGACCATCCACACATTACACCAAGTACCATGTCCAACGCTAAGTGAAGTAATTTAATTCACAACATCCTGAACCTTAATTCCTTATCTTATGTCAACAAAATTACAATGTTATAAATCACAACTTCTATCCCATTTTTTCCTCGAAAACTTCCTCGCTATCCCTCTCGTACTTCGTACACCTAATGATATTGCATATTCTGCAAAATGTAGAAATAATCGTTAAATTTTCTCACCATTTATATTGTGAACTAACTGTTGGCTTGCAACTTCGGCCACGTTAATTGGTTTTGATGTTCCACAGAAACTGCGTGTTTTATTTGGATTAAATTGGTGTCAGACTTTTGTTATATTTTATTAAAATTTAAATATTAGAACTTAGCTCCTTTGAGAGAAGGGTAATGTTATGTAGCCTTCGTCAGATTCGGAGTTATATAAATCCGAGAACTACATTCCAATTGTCCCAATAGCTTTCAAGTAATGCGCGTTGTAATACAGGAAAATTACGATTGTAATTGGCTAATATATGTATTAGCCATTTTCCCGATGGGTCTTCTCTAGGAATCATCTTACATTTAACAATTTTGATACATGACTAGTGTCCTTTTTATAGTGGTGCAAAGTAACGGCACTGTGTTTGGTGGTTAATACAGTACAATGCAAAAACAAAGGTAAGCACCGAGAGAACGGCAATACATCACCGAACGTTGCTGTCATGTTCTCGGTAGCTGGTCCCTAACTGTGACAAACCAAATGAGAATCACTGTGACGAATTTATCACCGTGTGTATGATGGCCGCGATCGAGTCGAGCACAGATCCTTAACACCCCGCTAATTATTTACTGTATATAAACCGGCTGATTTGGGAACGCGACACGCCTAAACGTGCCACTACGGCGGATGTCAGACCTTCTGTATGGTAGTCACGATTCAGTCAAACACATTTAACGTGTCCTAACCCTCAGTCCTGCAACATTTGTCGTATTTGTGAAATAACGCAATATATTTTTATATTAAAAAGTTGAATTATAAAGACAGGTTTTGAAAAATATGATATAATGTTTCATCAAATAAAATGCAATTCATAGTTTTAAGAGAATGGCTTGTTCAGTTCATATTACAAGCTTTTAAGTTGGAAGGCGATAGAACTTGGCAAAGTTCGACTGCGGAAATAATAAAAAACCTATTTCTACCACAAACCAGCAATGCTCGCGCTGTTATATTCCGAATCGAAAGCACTGACACACGAGCCGTTGCAACTCATCATTCTTTAGGTGTCCAAGCCCGGTGAAGCTGTAAAAGCCGTCTGAGGCTTCAGGACCCTTTCCGCTAACAGTGTAGTCAGATCGAAAAAAAATATCTTTTGGATTATCATCAATCTTTATTTATAAATCTGTAAAGTCACACAGTTCTAGACACTCAGCTGTATTTCAGCCAAGTTCAGGCGTTATACCGGCCAGTGTACTTGACCCATTTCGACCTAATTTCACACCTCCATAAGTCAAGCTCTATTCGACCTTTGAAATTTTATATGTTTAATAAACCTCCCTTGAATACCTAGAATACCAAATTTCATGAATAAACCAATTATAGATCTTGATTACGGTATGAAAAGTAGCAATTTTATCACAAAATCACTCACTATCAAAAGCCTAGACCACCTCTAGTTGACTCAGAAATATGAAATTTGTCATCAAGATAGATTAAGCATAAGCAAAATCAAAAAATACAGTTATTGATTTTAAAATAAGGAGCATCAACTAAAACGGCGATTCTACATGCACGCCAATAGAGGGCGTTGTGCAGCTTTTTAAAAATTAAGGATTCCCAACAAAAGCATAATTATAAAATAAGGACCATGTTTGGTAGAAACGACGTTCGGGGTAACTAGTCCATAGTAGTTTGTTTATTTTTAATTGTAGGAATGTACGTTCTTCAGTTCATTTACAAAACAATTTGTTACTTTCTTTGATATGAGCTTTTTAACTTCTTGACAAGTTTTAATTATCAATAAATTACGATCAAAACAATTTCACTCCTTTAATTATAAATTAACTTAATTATTTTTTAACAATAAAAATTTGCTCAGTCTGGAATTCTACATCAAATAAAATAACAATTAATAGTAAAGTATAATTACAACAAATTATATAATAGTCTATCTGTGGGTCTGCCTGTATGTACCATTGTAAGCTCTCAAACGGCTGAATCGATTTTGATTTAGGTTTTTTGTTTGAAAGAAGACTTGATCGAGAGTGTTCTCAGTTCCTCGTATTTTTCAAGAAATTATTTTAAGCCGTTTTAAGATTATCAGCTCTTTTCTAGTTGATGGATGGATGTGGGCATCTTTCACAGGTCTGATCGAGTCAAAAATTGGTATTCTGTTAATTCAATGATATTAGAAGAACACGGTAACCTCGACCTGGAATCTGCCCAACTTCTTAAAGTAGAGTTATTGTATATGGGCTCATTGTTATGGTCTGAACTTATTGGTTGTGTTAAGGGTTTTTTTTTAATTTCCCTTGTTACATTCCATTTCTACATAATATAAGTTCTTACAACTGTACTCATTTAAGTATCCACACTCCCGTGAAAATAAATCAAATCTCAAGTAATAAAATAAAATTGATTCTATATTCACAAAGAAATTTACTTTTTTTCATTCCCTATTATTTTTTATGCGTGGCAGTTTACCTTCACCTTTACAAGTAGAGCTAACAATTCTCATACATCTAGGCGAAGAATTTACTATTTTTGGCAACTAACATAACATAGATACTTGTTCTACGAGTATATATTGTATTTTGTATATATTTGAAATTCTTTTTAAATATTACATTTAAGCGTAAAGGCTGAAACTGTATATCAGAAATACTCGAAAAACAAAAGTTCATTATTTTTCTCATTTTATAAACTAGTATTTGACAGGATCTTGATTTATGTTGAACGAATACGTGGTTGAAATTTTAAGTGACTACGCCTATATATACAATGTTACTAACGTAACAAAGGCGACTGTGTCACTGGTTCTTGGCGACGTAATTTCTTATCGTGGCAGTTATACTCGTAGTCAGAAGTAGTAGCTACATTCGAAGAATAATTTTTACCGTCTTTTTTCAAAATCGCTTTTTGCAAAATCGATTAATTCCATAAAATAAATATTTGAGAAAAATTACAAAATAGTGCACATACATTTTACTGTTTTCTTTTTAGTTCCTGTAAAATAATAAAATCAAATAAAGGAAATGAACTATCGTCATGGCACGTTCAGATTAATAAACAATGAAGCAATGATGGCTCAGTGGTAGCGTGTACGACTTCGGGCCGATTTGAGTTCGAATCCCTGCAATGAGTCTGAGCTTTCGCTGAAGGAAAACATCGTGAGAAAACCATAACATGGTGGTAGGGCATTTTCTAATGCCCGCTTGGCTAGATACCACCCTCAAGTTGAATATCTGTCGCCAAGCACCAATAGGTGAGTTCCGGCAGCTGCACTTGAGAGCCAGTCTTCCATTAGGTTTAGCGTGTTATCATCTTGGGCCACATCGATACTTAACATCAGGTGTGATTCTGGCCACTACGCCAAACCTATAACAATAAAAAAAAACAGATAATCTCACTTTCCTTGACATTATATAGAAATGGTTTGTGTAATAGTTTATACGAATCCCTATAGATTTATCTAAACTTGCAAACTATTAACCGACTTCAGAAAGGAAAGTACTTTGTTTTTTTTTAGTATGTTTATATATTCGAGAGTTTTTAAGAATATACACGACCGGTGTTTATGATTCTTTTACCGGGATAAACTGTATTCTTATGGTAAGGTACTATTCTCACATAGGTACAGATTTATGCTTTATTAATTTTGTTTATTATTGATCTTTAACGATAAGTTTTCTACGTCACATTTTTGCCGTACTGTAAAGCTGTGGAACTGTCTCACGGTCAGTGTGTTCCCTCCGTCCTGCAACATTGGGATCCTTCAAACATAACGTGATGAGACATTTGAGCAGGCCAGCATGACGGCGACGACTGACGATGGGTTGTATATCCTACGGCTGTACTCACCAGTGACGTCACTATGCCGTGCTACGATAAAAAAAATGATTTGTATTTATACTTCAAAATGCGCGTTATGCAAAAATGATGACAATATATTTGTAGGATGTGCACGCGCATTGTACTAAAAAATCTACACTATGAAGTTGCTTGCCAAGCCCGGTGTTTTATTGTGGTGAAGTTAGTTATTATGCATCATATGACATCGAGTGTAGGTGTATAAGTACACGCATACACTCTTTTTTTTTTCATATATTTAATATTTTCCTTCAATATATATCCGGACCCAATCCCTGTGATGAAAAATTAATTTTAAAATTGGCTATTTAAACGTAATTATGAGGAAACTGAAAATATTCTAATTCCCCTTTATTGCAAATTTTCGTTTTTGGGCTTACATATCATTGGATATTCACATACTTACACACACACATCATTCAAAAACATAGACTCATAGATATCACACTCCCAACACCAACACACTCCTTTATTAATAGTTAACCCCCTCTCAACGTCTTAACCTTATACAATTGTTTTTATAAACAATGAACGTGGCTTGGGTATCTGTGATACAGTCTCACGACTAGTACGGGCACCATCGTTAATTATATTATTAAGAAATGTAAAATTCAATCTTTAGTTTTATTTACTGTGTAAAAATAATATAATGTTATCAATTTTATAATTGAAATAAATTATTATTATTATTACCAAAGGCTTTGGTAATAGGGTTATAGTGAGATTTGGATCAACCCTATTACTAAATTGTTATCGTTTCATATAGTTTCCAAAGTTGACACTGGCACGCCCACATGGCCGCGCCAAGACCGTTTATCTTAAAAATGTTTCCAGTGTTGGCAACTGAAATTAAATTTTATTTTACACGACAATGATTTCTATGTACAGAAATATAAAAATTCAGACATACTATTCCTATCTCTCTTACTCTTTAACAGAATCGTTAGTGTGAGTAGTGTCGCTAATTAGTCTACATTATGACGTCAGCGTCTCTAGCGACACTAGCTAAGACTTTTGTAATAATTATGATAGGTTTTGTTTTCAACTATTTGCGTAAAATAATACAGAGAAATTATTACATAAATCTATGTTACGTAGTTCTTAACTTATAATTTTATTTATAAAATTAAGGGTCGATTTTTCAATTGTCAGATAACTTTGACGTTTTGACAGATAATGGCATATCTGTCAAAAATCGGCCCTAATTAAATGTATATAAAATATAACAAGAAAAATTCTGTAGGCTTAACAAACTAGAAACCCTTTTTATTTTTAAGTTATTTTTTTTTTTATTTATTTACTTTTTATAACCGGGCTCGATTAAAAATCGCATTTTAAAAATAACCACAGATAATCATAAATGTCAAATTTTACATTCAGAGTTATTTGTTATTATATACGCATTTAAAAAAAAACAATACTCTACTTTTGAAAAAACGTTACTTATTTTTATTATTATTTTATTTTATTTATATTTTTTAACAATGTATTCTTTTTTTAATTTAATGTATAATAATATACCTACTTGCTTTTGTAACTGTAACCTACTCGATGTGAAGCTAGCATACTTTAGGTTTACATATGAGAGTTAAAAACGACACATTCAAATAAAAAACTAATAATACCTAGTAACAAATTCTTAATTTTTAATTGATATATTATTGAGGCTAGAGAACGATATAAAATACCAAATTCAAATTGTAAATGCTTTCTTATATATATGTTTTCCATCAATCAAAACTCGAAATAAGTAAATAACACGGTTTGTTATTCTACAGGTACTGTGACGTTTACTCTTCGGTTTTATGATTTCAGATTAATTTTTATGCGTTTGAATGTAACCCATCCTTATACATAAATGCTTCACTCCCCAAATCGATTTACTCCACTTTAAAAATTTTATCAATTCACTTTATTGATTTATATTTAAATCAAATTTCTCTGATTAATAGTTGTCTACACCGTTATGTGAATTTATAATTTAACAGCAATAAAAAAATAACAGCGACTATCGGGAGATCGACAATCCATGACGGGTCTCATGCATGCAGGCTTGCAAACATCTTGGTACCTGGATATACAATGGCTAATGTCAAACAGTGTTAATTAAAAAAAAAGTCACTACAATAGATGTATTACCATGGTGGTCTCGATTTACTTGTGCACCATCTAATCCCGAAATGAGACACCCTTAAACGTGCCACTATAGTGGATGTTATACCTCGTATATGGTGGCCTAGATTCAGTCTGGCACTATTATCGTGTTCTTCTCAGCAACGCACCTAGGCACGTACGGTTTTTAGTTCAGACTGTGCATTCAGACTTTGTCTCTGTACAAATTCCGACCACAAGATAGCCACCTTCGAGCTATTTTTTATACTACTAAGGTCGCAAACAAGCATACAGCCCGCCTGATGATAATCGGCTACAGTAGCCTATAGACGCTTATGATACCATAGGTATAAAAATAGCCCGTTTCCGACCTTGAATAACTACCCCAAGAAGCTCTGGAACACCTACTCACCGCAGGAACATAACACGAGGTTATTTGGCTGCGATCTTCTGTAAGTACCCCAGTTGGGCTACCCCAAGCAGAGAGAAATATCCAAATAAATTTAATTGTGCCTTACCTCTCTTAAACGATGGTCAAAGTTAATAGCATGTTAATTAAAAAAAAAACGTAGATACAAAATGTTTGTACGTCATTTTAAATGATGTTTAACCTTTGAAAATCAAATTTTTTTTTAAATATAATAAGTATGTGTGTACTTATTTATTGAATTCAAACGTAAGTCAAACAAATAACTTCTTCCAACGTAATTACTTACGAAGTTTTCCAAGTGAATATACTTGTAGCTCGCAACGGATCGAATTCTTTGAATATTGGTTTGACTCATATTTGTAATATAATACTTATTTGGCATGAATCAATCAAGTTTTCTTTTTCAAAATCTATAGGTTCATTGAATACATGTTTCATTTCAAGTTTTTTATTTAAAAAACAATACGTGAATGTATAGTTTTGGAGTGAGATATTCATTTTTTCAAATATATCTTTTACCCTGAGGTAGAACACAGACACAATAAAAAATAATTGTTTGTATACATATGAGCACGTAATAATTATATTTATTTGTCGTAACACTACAAATTTGCGCGGCCACAACATGATGAAGTTAAGGTAACCAAAACGAGAACTCCATTTACATAGTAGATATTCAAATAGATGCATTCCCAATGGACATACTCCAAATTACAGTATCATTGGTTGTACTTGTATTTGGATGTATGCGCGCCTTCATTTTTAACGTTGCGGTTACAATATTATATCTATTTTTTAGTAATGACAACAGCAATGTGTATTACAATAAAAAGACGTAAAAAATCTAAAAGAAAATTAATGAACGAGTGACTGAAACAAAGATATATATTTACTACTAACACAAAGTCCCGCAGGGACATAGATATAATGTTACTTTCTATGTATGTAAATGTATAGCAGTACATGTACGCCCAGCACCTTCAACTTAATGATGTAGGTATTGATTACTATTGTAATCAAAATTATATAATGTTTATTTAAAGTTCAATTATTTTTACACAATTACAAAATAATCTACATATATATATATATATATATGTATATATATATATATATACATATATATATATATATATGTATATATATATATATATATATATTACACTGCCAGACAACCTTTACCATAGTAATGTAATTTTTTTTTTATACCATCACTAAGTAGAGATTTCAACGAACAAAAAGCCCATAGTCTATTTAAAAAGCTGATATTTGGACGCAAGAATTTTCGATAGAATATAGGGTGCTTTTTCGATATTATTTAGATATTAAAATAAGATGAAAAAAATATTTTAAATCATAAAAATTATAGTGTGTTTGGTAAGTAGGTTAGGTAAGTTTTCACCAAATTTAGTGAAAAAAAAAAAGAAAAAAAATTGGTTATTTGAATTTTTCACATAAATTTTGAGTTTATGTGAAAAAAGTGTAAATAAAAAAGTTCTAGATCTTTTTATTACCTAACTTTGCCATTTAACTTTTTTCCATAGGATTACCCTTAAAAACTCTTAAATACTTCCCGACCTCAGATCGCCCGTAAATTATTTTTCCTTTCAGTTTTCTTCCTTTTCCAATGGGTTTCATCAACTTTTTTTTTTGTTTCAAAAGTTATCCACCTTGGTCTAACATGTCGACTTTCGTCACATGATGCGTGTGAAGCTCACAATTTTACTCTCTACTAAACACTACAAATGAAATATACCTTCAAAGAAAACTAATTTGTTATAAGTAATAATAGCTATAGGTATATAGGTACCTAGTAGAAAGTTTGAGCGCAACGTCGAAACATGGTTTGTTACTTATAGTAAAATATTGAGTTTGAAATTTACCAAAGCAAAATGTTTCGATAAAACCATAACATCGTGGTACGAGTAGGCCATTATCTAATGACATTTCATAATACTACTAAGCTAAAATTGAAAATTCGTCGCTAAGAACCTGTGTTTCGGCGGCTGCACTTGAAGTCAATCCACTTTCATTGTGTAGCATATTAGGGCTTAAATAAAATGAATTAATCGCACGAAATATTTCGCAAGTCGAAAACAACCAACGCGAACTGCGAATAACATTTTTGAAGTGAAACTTCTCATGCGACTTCCAAGCTTTAAACGTTAAATGTTAAACGTTTAACGCACATTATCGGTCTCTCCTCTTTGTGTGAGCCAGACCGAGAGAGTAAATGGCGGTGTGTATGTATATTGCACACTGTTTAAATAAAATAGAAAATGTCTTTTAAAATGAAGTTTCACTTCTATCGTGTGTGAATCGCACACACACCTTTTTTTTTGAATGATAATGTTACAAACAATTATTTTCAACTTAGTCTGTATTTTTACTACAAAATTGTACTTAAATTTAACTTATAAAGTAAAACTTAAACTTATATTTTCACTGCATTGCGGATTTTAAGCGAATATTTATTCTAATGACAATTTTTTTAAGTTACAAAGCGAAAGGTCACCCATTAACACGTCGCTGACAAAACAGATATATAAATAAAATTCATATTGCACTCAGGGGACCTTTTAGATTAAAAAGTGTGATCCACAGAACTTTACCCAGACAGCAATAAGAATTTTATTTATATATCTGTTTAGTCAGCGATGCGTAAACGACCTTTCGCTTTATAGACACATTATCTAAAATAACTTGTTTTTTTTTTTACTTTTGATTTGGTTGTGGCAAGGTAGTTGTGTTTTTTAATTTATTTATTTATTCAATCTCAACAGTAATACCATATTTCATCTGATGATAAGTGAATTCGCATAAACCAACCATGACGTTTACCAACAAGAAATAGGTTATACACTCGCTGATCTTGAAACGGGATGAACTAAACCGAATCAATATGACTGGATCTATTCCAATATAAGTACCCCATCCCCCCTATAATGAAACATTCCTTTGACAACTCTTTAGACTTCACAATGATTTTATATAACTTAGATAAAAATTCTGCACGGTAAAAATTTTGCAATGTTTGCCAAATTTAATATCTAATATCTATATGAATAAATTTATAGTTCTGTATGACGTACATGCTACTTTTATTTAAATTTCCCGATAGACGTCTATAATATTTTATAAAGAACTCGAAATAGAAAGTAAGACATTAATAATTATTTTTGTCTGTCTGGATAGAATTCAAAAACAGCTTGACCGATTTTAATGAAGTTTTGTACACTAGTTGCTGATGTCATTGCTAAATTAATAGGCTATATTAATAGTCAATAATAATTTTTGATAGTAAAAAAATATCGTAACCGATTTTGATGAAAATTTTTACACGGGAAATATATACTATTATGCCATTCCTTAATTGATGGGCTATATAATTTTAACTATCTGTGCCCCGCGGTTTCACCCACGTATAATTTAAAAGAAATCGCTGATTTATGATTTATGATACTTAATTATGAACAATATTTTTATCGGCCGGCCAGTGTTATGCGTCAAAACTCACACAGCTCGTTCACTCTATAATCAGAACCGAGAGGAATGTTGAATTATTTAATTTTACATTATCTACTAAACTACTCGTCCAAATAACATGCTATAATGGGCAAAGTTTATGTACATAAAATTGGCTTGATGATGAGATAACTTTTCGTGAGGTTTAAAATGCCATGCCTAAAAATAATGCTCACAAAACACTTTTCTATTTCCAATGAATAAAAAAACACTAAATACCTTATTATGGCATATATATAAGAGATTGACATGCAGTATCGCAAATTTTTTTTAGATGTACTAAGGAGCAATATTTTTATAGAACATTGAAGTTACGTATCACTAACCAATACGCCAGCGCACGCGGATAAAGCAGTTCGGGTGCGCGGTTTCGTCCGATTTACTTAACAAAAATCAATATTTAAGGCTAGCTGAGAGATGTAGCCTAATTCTAGATAGCCTATACTATTTCGCGTGAATCTGGCAATCATATATAAAAAGAATTTTCGAATCCGAATGGTAGTTAAAGTTTAATTTAAACAGTTCTTAACTCTTCATTTGTTTTGCAGTCCGTATCCGTGACCGTGTCGGTGCTGACGCTGACGTTCATCTCAGTTGACCGCTGGTACGCGATCTGCTTCCCACTCAAGTTCAAGTCAACCACCGGACGAGCGAAGACAGCAATACTCGTCATATGGCTCCTTTCATTACTGTTCAGTAAGTTGGTTTTCCTTAACTTCGATAAGTTGTGGATTTGAGTTACACCAATAAAATACGTGGAACGTATGAATGACGAAGGATTCACAAATAAATTGAGAATGCAATTGTTTGTGCAAGAAGACCATGTACAGTGAAAGTAGAGTCGACCAAGACTAATTAATGAGAAATATATACAAATTATAAAATAAAGTCCCCCGCCGCGTCTACCTGTCTGAACGTGATATGTGATACGTGATACGTACGAACGAGCCGGTACGACAACGCTGATAGCTGATAGCTGGTCACTCGGTTGTCGACGTGGATTTTACAGTACTACTATGATTACTATTAACTCTTTGCCGTGCTAATATATAAAGAAATAAGTTTAAAAAACCAAAAACACTCTTTAACTACTCACCAAAATTATAAAACTTTTTAAGATATCTCGTTACTAAGTCCAATCTATTTGACTTATCATAACGAATCGGTATAGTCCACATAGAACGGCGTCCGTCGATGACACAAATTCTATCAGCAGTCGTCGATGTTATGGCGGCCTGCTGTAATATCTCTTCTCACCTCGTGTTTCGTGACCGTAACTAGTATTCAATTTTGTATTAATTCAAATTTTGGCACTAATCTCTATCGGATACCGGTGTGAACAGCGTATGAATCTTTCGCTTGTTGTGATGGGATTCGAACCAATAGTAGAGCGTTGTGAAGCGCTCATACGTTCCCGTCCCAACACAAAGTTTCGTCATAGCGCTATCAAGAATGGCGTCTAAGCCTTTTCGTCTACTCGCCGGCGCACGCGACTGCGTGCGATTCAAAGTGGTTCGCTAGAATATAATTACAGATATACTATTAAAATATAACGAACAATTAGTCAATGGCGACTTTATAGTGCGCATCGAGAAAACAAGCGTGCGTTACCTACTCCGGCTCATCAGACCTGACCACCCTAGACGTTCCAACTGCTGGACGAATGAGCGTACGTGGCTAAAGGTAAGAATACCTGTCATAAGGGCGACAGATTCTCAAGCGCTTGCAGCTGTCAAACCAAATCCGGTGGCTGTTCCCAAATGTACGTGGTGCTCCATGCACACCTCGTTGGAAGGACCCAATATCATAGGAAGGAGGAAACACGTTCATTGGAAGACTATTCCACATCAGCACGATATGGCAAAGATAAGAGTTAGCGAACTTCTCTGTTAAATTCTTTTTTCTTAGCCTAGATAGAATACTACTACTAAAGGCTAAATTGAAATGGTTTGTGAGCCAATAGGTGTTACAGCATCAACACTGCGACTTTGAGACAAAATTAGTACATCTACTTAATAATGCTTTCACAAAATTAGTACCTTTTCAACACAGATATACCAGAGTTCGTGGTGCTGCAAGTACAAAGGAAAATGGAGCTTAGGTTCAACGTGCAATATTTCATGCAGTGCGCCTCCACTTGGTCAGATGAGAGCGACCTCAAATGGCATATCATCAAAGCTTTATTTCTATATACGTGAGTATACTGTAAACATCATGTCATTCATAAAATCTTGAATTTTTGACTTTACTGCAGGTCGTTGCAAGTAATATATGTACGTATAGCGTAAATAACTTTGAATTATTCTGAGAAAATGTAAATTTTTCACCCTGAATATTTTAAAGTTAATCCACAGTTATTGCTTTTTACGTGCAAAAGCCAAGTCTCATGGACTAGAACATTTTTAAGATGCCGTGAGCGAAACAGGGCATACATATAAAGAACTCTTTCACATTTTAAAGTGAATTAGTACAGAGAATATTATAAATATTAAAGTAATTTCTTCTGAAAATAAAAAAATAGATCGAACATTAAAAAACATTGAAGAAGAAAATAAAATAAAAAATCTTTCAGGTTTCCATTGCTCTTAATGATGATAGCTTACTGCCAGATAGTAAGAGTATTATGGAGGTCTGACAATATTCCTGGTCATACGGAATCTCATAAACTATGCAACACTCCAACCGGACAGAATAACTGTAAGTAACCATCCACTTCATTATCATAGTACTATTTTCAAAATTTTATTGTACTATTTACGATCTGCATATTTGGGTAAATTTCTTGTACATCTCTTCCACCATTGGCTTAGGAACATGTGCTGGTTTAATTCAGTTATGAGGGTTGTTTTTAAAACGTATCAAGCAATCAGGGGGTTAAGCATTTGAGGTTACATCATTTAACTGATTAAATATAATTAAATAAACAAAAACTAAAATTATGTCAAGATAATACAGGGGTCATGTTTCTCGTCAATGTTCAAAATGTAACTATGTACCAGTTTAAAAAATTAAGTCCATATTATTGTTTTAGGGTTAGCAGCAAATAGGCGTACAACCCCATCGATACACACGAATGCATCTACCGAAGGGCAGCTTAGATCGCGGCGGAAAGCAGCAAAGATGCTTGTAGCAGTAGTTGCCATGTTCGCCGTGTGCTACTTTCCTGTCCATCTCTTATCAGTGTTGAGGTTAATATTAACTTGCTCTTATAAACCCATTTTAGTCTTAAAGATGCATACATCATTTAAGATCATATGGCAACATGTTGGCCGTAGCTTTCGAAGAATCGACAATCATTATAGTAGATAAGGTCTATAATCCAGAACATATTTTGATAAATCAAAATTGGAATGAATACATACATTCAGTCAAAAAAGTATCGGGGAATGGATGATTTGTTTATGGTTCCAAATTCAACATTTTGTTGTTGTTTTATGTAGTTAGATTGCCACAACTGTATTTTTTGGCGCGGAGTTTGAGTGCTATTGTCATTTACATTAAATAAATACAGTGTTTTTTTTAGTTAGATCATATCTAGTGTGTATTGCGAATTTCATAATAGACAAAAACATCAGACAAAGAGTTTGTCTTAAATGTTGCATCGCTAATGGAATTTCGTGTTCGGAGACACTAAAAATATTAAAGAAGGCTTACGGTTAATCGACTTTATCAAAAACACGTGCTTATGAGTGGTGCAAAGCGTTCATAAGCGGTCGAGATATGCTGGAAGATTTACCTCGCTCTGGTAGGCCTTTACGTCTTCAACTGAAGATAAAATCACAAAAGTGAAGGAGATAGTGACTGAAAATCCTTATTCAAGTTTAGATAGAGAGATAATAGCTGAACTTTCTGTGTCTCACGAGTCGTTCCGTATAATTTTAAATAGTAATTTGGGTATGAAACATGTTGCCGCTCGGCTAGTCAAAAAGACCTGAATTTTCTCCAAAAAATCAATCGCATAAGATGCGCTGAGGACATGATAGTAGGAGACAATTCCGACCCAACATTCACGAAACGCATTGTTACTGGTAACGAGAAGTGAGTTTACGAGTTTGACATTCAAACTATTCAACAAGCATCGGAGTGACGCCTACAACTAAAATGAAACCGAAAAAACCACGCCAAAGTCGATCAAAAGTCAAAGTCATGTTCACTGTTTTCTTTGACTATCGCGGTGTTGTGCACTCAGAATTCTTGCCGGAAGGTCAAACAGTAAATAAAGTATATTATTTAAGCCATATGTGGCGTTTAAGAGAGCAAATTCTACGAAAAAGGCCAGATTTGTGGAAAGAAATTACTTGGATTTTCCACCACGATAATACGCCTTCGCACAAGGCCATGATTGTGAACAAATTTTTGACCAAAAACTCAACAAATATCATCGAGCAACCACTTTATTTATCAGATATGGCTCCAGCCGACTTCTTTCTTTTTCCTTATCTCAAATTTCTATTTCGTGTTACCCATTTTGTTCGGTAGAAGACATAAAGGAGAATTCGCGACTAGAATAAACTCAATTCCGGAAAAAGCGTTTCAAAAATGTTTCGATGATTGGATTATTCATTGGCGTAAGTGTATCGTGTCTGAAGGAGCATACTTTGAAGGCGATAAAATAAATTTGGATGAATAACTAACATTTTGTGTATTATTGATCTTTTCTCGGTACTTTTTTGACAGAGTAGTAGATCGAGAATTCATGCGAAACACTTCTGGAAGAGATTTGTTATGGAAGGATGAATATTGGGTAGATCTTTGCATATTAGAAGAACCCATATCCAAGAATTGGGTGACAAGATGATACTTATGAAACACGTTTCAACTTAATTTATTTAATAGCATAAAATTTTACTAGTTGTAACGATATTCGTTACATTCCAGTCTTCTTTTTATTGCTATGGTTTACAGTAACAAGTACAATTCATTCAGCTTTATCAAACCTTGCTACTCTCATGAGATGTTCCTAAATTCTCATCTAGATGGCGAATCAGAGCTAGATGTCAACTTATCACTTTAGATAGTCCGTTTTCAAAATAGTAGTTGGAATTGGAAAGTTTATAAATTGAAAACATTTGTACGATCTACTGATTACATTTTCAAAATATCGTTCATATCACAAAATCATTCCACAACATAAAGCACGCTTGAATTGACATGAATACTTTGGGTACAGTTAATCAAAATATGCTATGGAGATCATCTAGATAAAAACATAGTTTTCACAATGGAACTTTTTTAACATATCAAATAAATTTTGCAATAAATTTAGAGTGGCCTACGACGTCCGTCAGAGCGATGTGATGACTTGTATCGCGCTTATCTCCCACGTCATGTGCTACGCGAACTCCGCCGTCAATCCCCTCATCTATAATTTCATGAGCGGTAAGTTTATTTGTATCACGTTCTACTTCTTTCTTCCTAATAATAAATTACTAGATTAAATCAGCACATTCTCAATGTTGTTATGTTGCAAGTTCATAAGCACAGTGACTCGTGTGTTAGTTGTGATTATTTTCAACAATTAGACAATAAGCGTTTTTTGTTACATTAATGTGTTTAGTTTAACTTATCCAATTACATTTAAACGATTGGTTTTCTGTATTGCCAATTTTGGTTCGTCCGCATTACTACTAGTTTCATTTTAATTGATTTAAATAAGTAATTGAAATTTTGGATGGTTTTCAGCAATCATGTAATATATTAAAACCTCTAATGTATACGGTAGTCCGTATCTTTAGTTGTTGTTCCTGGAACATAGCGACCATTAAGTCCTTTATGATAGACTAGAAATGTAATTGTCAAATTATTTAATACTATTAATAATATTTAATACTAGAATGCTATAATATTTATATATCTTTTCCTACTATTTATTTCACATTTCGTATCAAAGACACTATGTTTATACGTTCGATTTCGATAGAGGTGTTCGTAAAAGAAGCTTCACGGATTATTGTTAAAAACGGATGTATATGTTTTATACATTAATACATATAACATCAAGATTGTATAAGATAAATACAAACATAAACCTGCATTAACTTGTATAACTTTATTTCAAATACCAAATTCCTTTTTAAATACTCATGTAAATATGAATATGTGCATGCTTCTACTAAAAATGCATGAGTATCTAAAATACTAGAATAACAGAGCAGCTATAGAATCCCAATTATTTCCATATTTTTTTTAAATCACACGAATCTAGAATGTTCCACACAAATTCAACTATTATAGCATCTAATTAGGAACGTAAGAATGAAGAAATAGGAACAAAAAATATTATTTAGCTTTGTGTTATTTTATGTTATAACTTTGTGTTATAAACCATGATTTTCAATATCTAAATATGTAAGTCGGCATTTTGTTTAAAACTTTATCAAGAAAATTTCGCCTCAACGTAATTAAAACTACACGAACAGTTGACAATAAGCAGCTGGATGAGAATCATGATATTGTCCTTTGTATTTCATTGAACCTTTGATAGATCTTTCTCGTATCCATTTCAAATTCACGTAACTTTAAATAACTCACATTCAAACGTCGTAATAATTGGAATGAATAATTAAACAATTGTACCTAACATGATACAGTCTGGTAATCAGATATTTCATATAATGTGTTATTTAGTGTTTATTCGCTTTAATTAATGTTTACATGTAGTTTATTAACAACTATTTAGCTAGCTTCTACCAGCGAGTTCGTCCGTATACTGTAGTAACTCTTTTGTCGTGTCATAAATTCGCTTTTCACTACAATCTCCAACTGTTTTTATGTAACTCGGTAATGACTGCAGGACTTGAAGGAAAGTATGGTGCAATTCAGAAATAACTGCGACCGCCGATGACAAACTTCACTTGCAGTCGTCACCGTTATGCCGGCCAGTAGAAATGCCTATTCACGCCTCATTTAAAAGACCCGATTTTGTAGGAGTGACAGAACTCGCTGTTCGAGAAGCTATTCCCACATCTTCACAGTACGGCAAACATAAGAATTTGAAAACTTATTTGTTCTTGCCGTGATAGTTCAACCGCGTAGTTTTGAGCCGGTAGTGGCGTTTTTAGGTTGATCACTTAGTATGTCTGATATCTCTGGGGCTATATTTCAAGTAAAGATATGTATCCAATAATATAATAAATAATATAAGATATATTGACCTAATATAGTATTCCGTATTTACTGACTGCTGAGTGTAAAACTTCAATCTTTTATCCTACTTCACAGGATCTTGTGCCAATCTAATCCAGATTAGTGCTTGAAAAGTTTTCCAACGTTTGCTAAGGTTGACTAGCTAAAATTAGGTTATAATCTCCTCTGGAGTAAACTTTCGAAAATGTACCTTGTTTATGTTTCATACAAGCTGATGTATTTGTATTTCTTTTGGTCGTCAATCTTCTATACTAAATGTTCGAAGACGTTTGGAAACTTTTTATGTTAGGTTTTAGCATTACTCCAAAGTTTACGGATCTCACCGCAGCCGAATGTACGAGAATACAGTAAATCTTGGAGAACTTACTGCATATGTATAGACAGTAGCAGGTTAACTTCAAAGCAAAATGGGAAAATATTACTAGGGACGATACAGAACATAGATGAAATCAGGTCATTTGAAACTTGGTTTGCTTAGCATCGAAGGATTACCTATCGTTAGCCTTTTTGTATTTCTCAATCGTCAATACTTACTTAATTAAGATAGGATTAGTTTTATTTAAAGTAAATTCTCTAAGAGTACATAATTTATTATTGCGTTACTGGATAAAAATCTTTCTATGAAGGTAGGTACAGATGTGCCACCGATCTTTAACAGGTCTATTAGCCAAGATTTAGATGAGAGGACAATTAAATCAATTATAAGTTTATCAAAGATGCATCATAACTGTATTTATGAAAGTAAGAGTAGTTAAATATGACGTCATAAAAAAAAAATTACCAAAGGTGACATCATAAAGAATAGCCTCATGAAGGGCTGCATCATACTGATTATTCTAAGGGGAAGAAGAAGGCGTCCGTAATGTTCACGTTCTTTTTATCTTCCATTACTTAGTATCATGAGGAATTTCCGTAGGTGATGTGAATGGTCCGACGACCCCTCGTGAATGTCGCTTACTTTTTTTAACTGACTAACGCTGTTAGTCTGTAATTTTTCAAAGCTTCACGAACAGCTTCACCGAAGTTTGTGGCGAGTGCAAAAGGCATTCAGCCAATATTGTAAGAAGCACAAAGATGCCAAAGCGAATCTCGGTTTGAGATATTGCCGTGCACGCAATTTCGATGTCGCTTGCCTGAATTGTCGGTATTTTTTTTTTTATAAATCACCCCCAGAAATTCGAATACTATAATATACAAGCTTGTTTTTACTTTGACTAAAATAAAATCATTTGGAAGTAGTTTTATTTTATTAACATCATTTCTCTTGGTTGCTGGATATTTTTTATGGGAGTGATTTTGGAAAAAGGGACGGAAATGTGTTACAGGAAACCGGGGAAGCGCGTGCTATTTGATTTGATCAATGAGCGGGCGCGGTGGCGAAGAGTTGGCTATGAGATGGTGCCAACCCATTTTGCGTGAGGCTGGTACCACGACGTACTGTCGGTCAACATAGTGTATGCGTGTGTGACGAGAAAGAGAAAGGGAAATAGAGAAGGAGAACGCATCAGCTTTACCCTCATTTACAGTTATACAGTGTTGTGTATAAAATCTGAGGTTATATTTATATGTGTAAACTATATTTATTATTATTATTAAGCGTCTGACAAAGTTCATAATTCTTAAAAAAATGCGAGTAAGTAATATGGAATTATTCGAATAAATATTTTAGTGCGGATCTTTTTTTCAGGATTCAAGTTACTATTGCGTATTCACCACGACTAGAATTAAACTTGCACGAGCAAGCGCGCGCCTTAATATAGAATTACATATATTTCCATGCTTAGAATATATTCGGCCAATAATGTGACGAATAAATTGACTTCACATATATTTCATAGTATACCACGTCAGATGTTACTACACATCATATGCGACTACTGTAAGGCTCTTTTTTTATATTTGACTGTAGATGGAGCCTTTGCGATAACAGAAGCTTATTAGCAGCAAGGAAATCGTAACTGATAACTATAAAAAAAAACCTTGTGGTGCCGCGGGACACCAGATGCGAACAAAGTTCCTTATTATAAAACATTAATTTCAAGTTCTATTCGAGGTATAAAAAAAAAAAATATTCGGGTATACATTTTTATTATGATGTTTTTATCGATACAAATCAAAAACACTACTTTACAGAATTATTTTAACACCTTTATTTTATTTACAATGATTTATAAAAATATATAATAATAATAGCAAACTGCAATAATAATAATAGCAAACTGCAATAATAATAACAGTTTTTTTTTTCGAACTGACTTATACTGTTAGCCTTAGGGGCCCTGGAGCCTTTACGGCTTTTACAGCTTTACCGGGCTTGGGATAATAACAGTCATTACGTAGACTATACATTGGACACTGTATAGCCATAATACATAGACTATACATAAAAAGCTCACGCTTTTTTTTAACGTTACGGACGTTTTTTGCCGACTAGGGTACCTCCGCAACGCCCCATAAGGAACTTCGTTCTAAAAACTGCCAGATGCAAGTAATAATAATCATAATTGCGGATTAAACTGTTTGTAACAATCATTATCTGCCTGATTTATTATTTCCCGGGAACAAGGTGAAATCAACTAATAACACATAAAATTTGTATAAAATCGAAGCAGACGATCGGGGTTTCATAAAATTTTAATAAATTATAAAGTTCTTTACAACATTATCGCGCACTCGTTTGCCTCGGCAAATGCTTGCAATATGCATTTCTTTTAGTTCATTTGCGGATCCACGTTTGCAAAATCATACCTTGTTTGAAATTAAAAGTTGATTTTTTTATTTTTATTACTTTACCATTATAAGGAACAGAATGATGGTGTTTATTCCAAGGCCTTAGTTTACTTTTTTATATGAATTTATTAGAAAGTTGGGTGATTTCGCACCAACTTTTAAGCTTACTGTTATACTGCTTATTTATGATGCTTTGAGATTGCTGGGTATGTCCGACAAAATCACGATCACCATATACCAGTGTAATAGCCATCATAGCAGCACGCTTAGGTGTGTTGTTTTTTTTAATTATTTGACTGTAGTGTTAGCCTCAAGGGCCCTGAAGCCTCAGAAGGCTTTTACAGCTTCACCGGGCTTGGCGCATGTTGCGACTTGGGTTCAGCCGGTGTATACCCAGTTACTTATCAAGCTGGGCGGTAGGGATATTTACTCGATTGGGTCGCGATCACAATGATATATATGATGATGGTGATAAGCCCATTGCTGTGACCCTCTTTTGGCTTGACGAGTTACCAGCCAGTTTAGGTAGATATATCCAGCTGCCGAGAGAGTGATGATCAGCGATGGGTTTCTAATCTCTCAGTAGTGGCCGTTGATTTATGATTGTACTGTCCTTACCATCAGGCACAGTCTTGGCACTTTCCCTGCTACTACATAAAAAAGATCTTTATTTGTTGAAAATTTAATAACATATACATTGAGTGCCTAAATCTTTCACACGCTATGAACTCGTAGTAAACTTTGAATGTGTGTAAATGTCAAACACAGCGATATCGTACAAAGACCGCTTCATACATATAATTACTCCAACAATTTGAACAATTTCCTCCGAAACTATATTAACTATGAACAATGAAACACTTAACAGTTAATAATATGTTGCTTATATGTAACTTGAATATAATGTGAAACGGGTGTGGTGTTAAGGGCTGCCGGAACAACTTCACGGAGATAAGGCAACTTCACCGGTAGCATCAGTACATACGAATCATATATATTATTTCTTAGAGGTGTTTTTCCTAGTAACGCCATATGGTTTGCTCCGTTAAAACTTCATCAAAATTAATGATTCAAACATCGTTTTAAAACCTTTTTTCCTCGCTGTTGACGAAACATAAACAAATAGTTTTAATTAATGTTTTCGTTAAATAAATAAATTAAAAAAGTATCCTTCGGTGGCAATCCAACTAGTTTTTAGTCATCACTATCCTTTGCTCCCATTCACCAAAAATCCAACTACTTTAACACAATGCCTAGAATACAAATCGCGATCTTTAATGTTTCATATTTATATTAATAAATCAGTAGTTCCGTCTGTAAATGTATTTTTTTTCAAATTTTCTGATACTCGTATTATAAAGTATCACGAATATGACATTTTTTTTGTCTGTGTTTGACTTTAACGCAAAAACTGCTTGACTGGCTTTAACAAAATTTAGTACACGGAATTATATTTCATTCTGCATTGATAGGACAATAAGAATAATGAATAACTAGCTGTACTCTACGGTTTAACCCGTGTATTACTTAAAAGAAATCGCTGATTGATGATTTATAATACTTCATTATTGACAACATTTCTTATCGAGCGGCCAGGTTTATGCGTCACGTCACTTTTTTTTTTTTCTAACTGATTACTCTGTTAACCTGAGGGGCCCTGGAGCCTTTACGGCTTTTACAGTTTTACCGGGCTTGGGGGCGAGCGCTTAGGGCACTCAGGCACGAAAGCTAAGCAACAACATCCGAGGGTTCCAAAGTGGCCGAACCTCGGCTCGGACTGTTGCGCGTATGCAATTAAGTCGCGATCTGACTAATTCCCTATTCGTAATTCGATCTAAACTAACTATACATATATACATGTTTCTGCCCCCTGGGAGGAGGGAAGGAACATGTGTATGTGTATTTAGAGGTCTGAAATTTTTGTCTACTCTAACTAGGCAAAAAAAGGTCCCTTACAGAACCTATGTACCTATGTGTGTTGTGCATGTGTGTATAATGCAGTGTCATGTATGGCTGTGAAAGCTAGTGATTGTAGAGTCACTTGTATCGCGCGAGCGGCTGCTTGTCTCAAGGGCTCCATGCAGATGGATCGGACCTAGGCTTGAGTTGCCGCAGAGGAGGGCGGTCGTGGCGGGTGTGCGGGAGCGAAGTTAACCGTACGTCCCCTGCGGAGGGAACGGTGGTTTCGCGGGCGTGGGCGCGAGCACGCATATGTTGCGGGAGCGGACGCGTAGAAATTGTTAGCTTTCTCGATGTCGTCATCGGGATCTACAAAGAGATTTCGAGGACGGCGTTTATAACGTTTGGCAACGGGGATCGAGTTGTCTGGGACGTAGTTCGCGGTGGATTTTACGAGCGGGTTGGGATGATTCGAAGCGCTATCGAAGTATCTCCTGGTGAGATATTTCACATAGGCTTCTATCGAGGGAAGCCTCATGTCCCTGTGCAGGTCCATGTACACACTCAAGCGCCTCGTTCACGCCACTACACCTATAGTCAAACTCGAGCACAGTGTTGAATTATTTTAATTTTACATTATCTCCCAGACTATTCGCCCAAATAACATGCTATAAAGGGCAAAGTTTATCTACATAAAATTTTCTTGATGATGTAGTAACTTTCGTTTGTAAGGATTTATATGCCATGCTTATTAATAATGCAAAAAAAAATGCTTTTCAATTTTCAATAAAACTTTGTTATAAAATACTTTATTGTAACTTATGTATAAGAGATAGGCATATGGTATCCCAGACTTTTTTTTAGGTGTACTAAGGAGCAATATTTTTGTAAAACATGATATTTACGTATCACTAACTATTTCGCCAGCGCACGCGGATAAACCAGTTAGGGTGCGCTATTACTTCTGACTTACTTAACAAAAATCAATATTTAAGGTTAGCTGATAGGTGTAGCCTAATGCTAGATAGCCTATACTATTTCTTGTAACTCTGACTATCATATACAAAAAGTATTTTTCGAATCCGACATTTTCTGAGATTAGCGTGTGTAAACAAACAAAAAACTCTTTCGCTTTATTATATTAGTACTACCTGTACCCGCCGCTTCGCTCGCGTGGACTACAAAAATTGTTGTAACCTGGATAAAAAGTATCCAATGCTACTTTTAATACCTCCAAGAATATGTGTACAAAGTTTTATGATGATCGGTGAAGTCGTTTTCGCGTGAAAGCGTAACAAACAAACTTACATTCATATTTATAATATTAGTAGGATAGATAAAAAATCTAGAAAACTTATAGGAAGCGTAAAAAAATGTTCAAGCAATGAAATGTATATTAATTCTCAACCGAGTTTTATGAAATATTGTATACAGCTACTAGTATTTCACCTATATTTTCTCATTATTATCAGTAATGCACTAATCTTTCCGGTAAGCACTGTTTTGTATTTATTATTTCATTCTAAGAAAATATTTACTGCTTATTTTTTTTTTTATTTTCGGCAATGCAGACAGACCACTTTGGCAGCTTTGTTTTTATTTAAAATATTTTTGCTACTTAATGATAATTAATTGTAATAACAAGGCAATTAATTAAATTATACTTATTAAAAATGCTTTTCATAACAAACTTTTGCTTACACTTAATATATATTAAATAGTATAATTTTGAAATATTGTTTATTCTAATAAACAAAATCAAGTATATATTTTATAACGTTTTGCTTGCAGGATTCCCAGGGTTTTCAGGTCAGTAACAAGAGACCCTGTCCTGAATAAAACGATGCTACATTGAATATACTGCCCTAGCCAATAAACACAGGCGCAAGAGTCAGACTTAGAGAGTAATTTTGGGGTCATAGTAAAGACAACTAGTTAACAGTTTTTTTTTTATTAATTTGTGATTACGTTATTTTATCTCCAAAACAAATACCAGTGTAATATTATTTAGCAATATCTTACTATATTATAAAACAAAGTCACCCCGCTGCGTCTGTCTGTCTGTCTGTTTGAACGCGATAAACTCAAAAAACAACCGAACGGATTTTCGTACGCTTTTCATCAATGAATGTAGTAATATTATTAGGAAGGATTAGGTGTATAATTCTTTAAGGTTTTGTGTAAATTGGCTGAAATATGACGATGATTATTGAAGATGTCGGAAAAAATCATGCCGACTGGGATCTTTACCAGCGTGTGCCGTGTAAACCAATAAAATTATATGTGCGAAGCTGAGGCGGGTTGCTAGTTACATATAATCAAAGACAAAAATTGTTAACAAATTTTTATAAATAACTGTAGATATATTTAAAAAAAGAACAATATTTCTAACAATTTTTAATATGATATTTGCAGAAATTCTTAATGTAATATTTTTTCTTCTATTAAATTTGTCTGGATACACCCCTGGATTATAAATTCATGCATGACAAAACACATTTTATTGTCGATGCGTGGCTTTGAAGTCCCGGAATTGCGTGAAACGTATTTTTGTTGACTCTATAAGTAATAAAACGGATATATTCTAATAAAATTTTAATAATGCTGTTATCCTTATGTTTTCTTGACGACATTAAAGTTTCATATTCATTCATATTATTAAACGAATAAATATTTGATTACACTTTTGACGGCTTTCAAGTAATGTAACGCTCATGTGAGCGCCACAAGCCGCGAAATTCCTAATAAATTGGCTATATTAGGTACTGTAAGCTTCAGCGTCCAGCGATTTTAAAGTGTTAAAATTCAGTACGAAGTATTGTAATTCACCTACAGCAGTCTGAATCTAGGGTTGGGGGGCAATATAATCAATAGTGAGACCACTCTTCACTTACCGACACTTCGAACCGTACCATACCTGGAAAATCGGGAAATAGATTTTTTATTCTTCCCTTTTTCACTCACATTTATTCTGAAATTATGTTTCAGATTTGAAATCCTCCATAAAGCAGGACAATTTTGTATTGAAGTGATACATTCTTCAGTATTTATATTGAATTGTTAACAAAATAATGAATAAAAGCTAAAATAAATTATTTAAACTCAGTGGAGCAAAACGTATGATTTGACACTCGTGCAAATTCGCTCCTAGCGAATTTCGCTGCGACTTATAACACTTCTTTGTGACCTCATAGATATAGTTGAAAGCAGTATTAATTAAACTATTAGGGATATATTAAGGAAATAAGCTTGCAGTATTAAGGAGTGTCGCAGCTCGTAGCCCTCTGGCTATTAGAACAGGTTATTTTCAGATAAAACAATAAATAGATCAGTAATTTTTAACTTACCATTTTATGTCAGACACCTTTATGAATACCTTTTATATTGCTGAATTTACGCTTAGTTTAAACTTGAGGTTACATAATAACGAATAGAGACTACGCAATTATGCGTAAAAAGCTGTTGTAGCCCGACTATAATATATGTCAAATTAAGAGGAAATGTGGGCAGCTATTAGTACATATAAATACCTCTGTATTAACCCCAGATAATATATAAAACTAGAGAAAATATTTTTATATACCAAACAACCTATATCTATTACTGCCATATAAGAACTAGGAGCTTTCTAAAATGAGTTAATTTGCCCAGTTATACCGCCGTTATCAGACATCCATCCAACGAATTTGACAACAAACATTTTAAGGAAAACGTACAGGAATAGCCAAAGGTGTACTAATATTATTCATCGGAAAAAAACTCCAGTTTTGAGGAAAGCACCAAAGTAATAAGAAATAATGATTTCGTTTGTTTTACTTAGGTATAATCAATCAGTCAGAGCTGCAGTTATCTCTCTCTCTCTCACCCTAGCGTTCGGCAGTGCGACAGCAATAGATTTCTGTAAAAACCTATTCTCCAAATGTGTTATCGACCGCGTTTCCTCTTAAAACCTTTGGGTTTTATTATCCGTATAAGCCGGAGCCAACTAACAATGTAGGCCTCCGCAAAAGTGTTTATCTTATGAGTTTTCTGAACCTAAAAATTAGTATAGGTTACTTTAACTTAGATTTTTGAACTTACTTTTGATCTCTTATAAGTTTAGTCGTCCAGCATTAAATGGTCGGAATTAATATTAAATACCTGCTATTAAATTATTTTTGGACTCAAGTGGATAATCAATACAAATTATATTATATTATAATTATAAAAATGTGTGGAAAAGAAATCTAAATAATGCTATTTTAGACATTGACGCAGTGGAAGTGTAGCATCGTTTTAATGACCAGTGTGAATGGTGTTTGTGTTTTTATAATTTAATTTGACATACTAAATCAAGTGGGTCGCGAATCCCAAGAGACTTCTTAAAACCTAGCTTCTCATAAATATTAAACTTTTCTACGTAAGTTCTATAACTAATAAAACAACCGCGAAAGTTTTTTTCTTTTTAATATTATTTTCAAAGCTTACTCTAGGGATCATCGCGACTTTCAGAAATAGAGAAACAATGGCCTAAACGTATAAGTTTTTCTTTTATGCAATTTTATTTATTATTGCACTTGCCATGGGCGTAACCAGGTATGGGCAAAAGGCAGCTGCTCGTCCCCCTAGTAAGGTGTTTGTAGTAAGCGCTTGGTAACTGTGTGGATATAGTACGTCCCTCAAACGAGGTGTGAAGAGGTATTTCAGCAGGCCAGTATGATGGCGACGACTATCGATGGAACAGTCAACGACGGTCGTCGATGTTTATCGACTATACTGTGCTTTTCCCTTGCCTGCTCCCCCTGAACAAGATCCTGGCTATGCCTATGTCACTAACTATATATAAAAATAAGTTAAACGTTAAATGCATGATTGTCTATTTAGAATACTTTAACCAGAATAACAATCAATAAGAATTCAGTACAAAACATGATACAAATTCCTTATAATGACTTCAAAATTTAAGATTTATGAAGTACTAACTAAATAAAATTAAGAGATTAAATATTCCTATATTTAGATAATTTGAGCTAGATTGAACAAGGATAGCTACAGCTTTACGGTGACCAGACGGCACAGAAAAGAAAATTATTTTTGCCGTACTGTGGAGCTGTCTCCCGGCCAGTGTTTTCCCTCCTTCCTACAACATGGAGTCCTTCAAACATAACGAGAAGATACATTTGAGTAGGCCGGCATAACAGCAAGAACTGACGATTGATTGTTGATCATTCGGTGGTCGCTGATGTTATTGGATTACACTTACTATCTAGTACAGAGACGTTCGTTTGCTATATTACGATAAAAAAGAGGGTTGACATTAAGTAGGCGGCCGATCGTAAAACACTTTAGCCAAATGTCAGCCCGCAGCATGAAGTAAGGAAACATGTTGTGTCGATCCTATTTAGATGGACGAAGACCAAGTAGAAGAGAATTCAATATTAAAAACTAATATTTTAATGATGATTTTAGCTGGATACATAACTGCTACTCGCTGTATATAAAAATAATTTGGCTAGCACGAACTAGCCTAACTAAACCCATAATAGAAACAGTGCCTATGCAACGTCACGATGTTTTACCTCACCAAAAGTTCAGTCATTTATTGATTGACCTTCTTTAATATTTGCTTCATTGTTTACAAATTGTATTTATTAAATAAAAAGAGATAAGATGAAATATAATCTATCGCTAAGCGGAATGCTCAACAATGAGTCAGCAAGTAACAAAAGTGTACCGATTTTATCATAATGCTTCTTCCAATATATTGGTAATGTTTGTGGTTTTGGGTGTTATATTTACTTATCTTTATTTTTGTTGTGTATTTTGTCACGTTAAGCTTTTAACAGACCACTGCTGTGTACTATTATCTTCAAACAAGAATAACAAACACTGGTAGTAACACACATGGGTAGAGTTGAATATTCACATCAATATTTTTAAAATATTCTATGAAGTTTCATAACTATCCATAAATATTTGCAACAATGCCCGTAATATTGGATTTGAAGCTAGTTTTCTATTTGATAATGGTATTTTCCATAAACCTTATCGTATGAACAAGAAATATTATTGAATCTATATTAAAAGTTTCATAAAAGATACGTCGTAGGAATTTTTTTTATATTTTAAACCAATGTACTTAATAGTAATCTATTAAGTACTTAACGTTATACTATTAAGTGTACGTTCATTTTTACCTATCCGCGGCGCAATGTATGAGATCTTTATATAAATATATAGCGTACTACGCTGCTGTATAAATCTAAATTGCTTATTATCAAGTGAAGAAATCTTCCTACCGTATCTTTTCACCAAAAGGACCTTTTTTGTGAAAGGTTTGCGTTGCAAGTTCCTAAACATGTTTAAAATTAATCACTATCATCTATTTATGTCACTTTGTAAGCACCTATATCAACACGTTGTTAATAGAAATTCTCACCCGAACAACTTTCTTATCTACACAATAAAGCACAATTTACTTTACGCACCCAAATCTTTTCAATTGTTACAGGGAAGTTCCGACGCGAGTTTCACAGGTCTTACTTCAAATGTTTCTGCTGCTGCCACACCGCGCCATCACAGGACCGCAACGGCACCTCATTCGCACCGATCGGGAGCTCTCGAGCCGGCACGACCAGGACAGCGATCGTCCGAAGGAACGATTCCTGCGTCAGCTACCGCCTCACACACCTGTCCCCGTCGAACCATAACATCCACCGGGACTACGTACGCAATACCAACACGTCCTTCATCGATCACATGAACGGTAACCGTCGACCGAAAGTCAGGGACGATTCTATCAGCGATTCGGCTAGATTCACTCTAACTACGGACGTATGCAAAGATTGACATAGTAAGGGCCTATTTGTTTGCGACATTGGTAAAGATGGTATTGAACGCTACATTGCCCGGAGTACGAACAGCATCGACTGCAAACCGTACTACGATTGCTTTTTAGGTCCAAACGGCGACAAACTGGAGGAGAGGCATAGCGATTCCTACGATTATAGGCGGAACGATTATCACGACGTCTTCGATACTGACGAAAAAGGTTTTAAATTCAAATTTAATCGTAGTTTAAACAGTTACCAGGTTAAAAATAAAAGCAAAATTAATATGTTGTATTAGATAATAGTAATTAAAATATTTGTATTATTAGATACATTTTTAACATACTACCTTTTAACCCCAGACTCAAACTTATCAAAAATATATACGTTTTCCAAAAGGAGTACGCAGAATTTATAGAAAACACGCCGATAAATGTTTGGCAACAAATTTACATGCTTGAACGTAGCTAACCAAGTATATAATAAAATGATGCTCTACCGTAAGTAAACGGTTCCGGAACAATATTTTCTTCGCCAAAATCTCAGATTTATTGTTGGATTTGAATTCATCGCACAGGAAAACGAAATTTGAATTTAAACAACACATTTAAAGTTTCATTTTTAAGTCTAAAAGTTCAGTTTTTATTGTCATGCTTTTGGTCACATATCTAGCTTTTGCCAATTTGAAAATCTGTTACAAAGCACATTTCGTAGACTTAAGACAGCTGCATTTGATAATTAATCCCTTTTAGGTTTAGCATATTGTCTTCATCACACATAATTAGTATAACAGAGCTTTGTCAAAGACATATTCTTGACAATGAAGGAAAACCTTGTGAGAAACATAGACGTCAATAAACAAGAATTATTACAATCGCCAATGTTACGTAATCGCGCACTCCGAATAATAAAACTGATGATACTTAAATAGATTTAGCAATCTAAATCCCACTTTTATCCACCCTGTAACGCCTTTGAATTGTTAATTTCTTGTAAATCTTAATACCTAAATCTATAGTATGGAAGTATCATGATGTATTTTATAATTAATACAACTCATAAGATCTGTAATAACAAGGAAGATAATAAATATTATGAACACAGAATAGAAATATTCGTCTACGTAAGCCGTTTTTGAGGTAATCAGTCCTGACTGTCGTAGATAAGAGGCTGTATAGTAAAAAAACGTAATACCGGTTTCCCTTCTTCTTAGTCTTAAATAAATAAATAAATGCTTTTACAGAACAATTTTTTTTCCGGCGATAAATGTAATACCAACATCAAATACGTATGTTTGTAATATAAAATTAACATTTCAGATGACCAAATTACTTCTTATGTGTAAATCGTAATGTAAATATAGTATATTAATTATAATATAGGTTTAATGCATTGTTAGAAAAAATTATATCGAATGTTTCACCGACGTCTGTGGATAACTCTGAATTTTTCTAATCTATACATATTATAAATCCCAACGTTTCTCTGTCTGTCTGTCCGTTTAGGTTCTTTTCACGCGAATATCACTTATCCGATTTACATGGTTTTTCATTGATATATTATCTGGCTAGGTGCTAGGCTAAATAAGCAGTGACGATAATGGTGAACCAATCCAGAATAAAGACGCTTTTGGGGCGATTAAATGGCTTACGCTGAGTAAACCATAAGAGATATACCAAATTAATGTACTACATAATTGTACAGCTTAAAGAGACCTTCAAATAAGTCAGGAATAGTATAGGTTTATCTTTTAAGGAGCATTGTTAATGCAGCACAACTCGCGCGTGCGCTCGACCGAGTGCATTCTGTAGTCTACGCGAGCGGTGTGCACAGCTAGTTGTTAATAAACTCCAATAGTTGCTTGCACTGCTTAAAATCACTTTCAATTGTCTTACGATATTTTTCAAGCGATCCGGTTTCCTCACGAATCTTTTCTTCGCCGTCAGGTAATTAAATTAAATTACGTGATTTTCATACCTATAAATTCGCTAAAAGAAAGAAAGAATAAGTTTATTTAGCCATCGCACAACACATATATAAAATTATAAATATAAAAAAAACAACTAAAACAAAACAATTAGTAACGTGTTTTGCGGGGATAAACATGCAGTCTCAGCATAATTGTAATGAATCAGTGCAGCGCTGGTATTCTAACTGGGCCACCTTAAACCGATATCACGGGCACAAATAAAAATAAAATAACAAAACTGAACGGACAGTGAAAAAAAAAATAATACACTTAAAACCTTCTTACCTTCCTAAAAACCTTCTTAGTATGCTAAGAAGGTACAAAAAATGAATAATACAAAAACCAAGTTGAAAATGTGTTAAACTATTTTCACACTTTTAAGGTCACGCTAAGCTACAAATCGGGTCTGGGCATTAGAGCATTAGTGCAATGTACACTAGTCTCATCTGCGGATATCGATTCGATGTAAAACAAAACTTAATAAACGATCGGATAAAGTCTGTTGTCTGTTAAAAAAAACGTCGTATTTTTACATAGCACCATCTTCAGAGATTATAATATTATGGTGAGTAAATGATGAAGACATCTTGCCACGTATCTGCAGGGAGGGTTACGAATTTCCGACACGTTACCTGTACGTAAAGAGCTCACAGCTGACATTAAATGGAGGCGTAAATCGGCTCATGAATTTTTTATACGCTTCTCCTGACCTTTTTTTTCTTGAAGAAACCTTTCTTCATACGTTAATAATAGTATAATATTATGATGAATTACTTATGATAGATTTCAATTTAATTCGATTCGAATTATAATATGATTCAAATTTAGTATCTCTAGTTAAAATCTACTACGGGTTGTGTTACATCAGTATAGTTTTAAACAAGCTGAGTCACACGGTTTCACTCGTGTTAAATTTATTGAAACAACTCTCCACCGCGTCGCCGTTAATGCACTCGTCTAGATTAACATTGTTCTCACTTACCTACAGCTTGCCAGATTATTTAACATTAATGGTTACTGCTCCGCTCCTCAGCGTCGTAACGTGAAGTAATGTAAACTTCAAAAATAATTTGACTATGAATAAAAAATAATTTTTCAAATCTTATTTATACATTTAAGAAGTACCTATAAAGTTTAACACGGATCTACTTTTTTTCTAACAATGCATTAAATATATAGATATCATTTACGTAAGTTAAGATTGTAACGTCTTTGTCGTGTATCTAGTTATGAAATTAAGATAAGATAATAAATAATATATAATAAGGTAAAATGAGAATTTAAGAGACCCCCGACACAAGTAACCTATTCATTGAGACCATTCTAATGAGCCCAAATACGATATATCTGCTGTAAGTTGGTGAAGAGTTAGGTATCCTGCAGATTCTAGATGATTATGCAGCATCAGCAAAATATTGCCATGTTCTTCTTAATTTCTTTGAAGTAACAGAATACCAAATGTCGACTCTATTAGACCTGTTAAAGTGTCTACATTCATTTATCAATTAAAAAAGAGCTGATAATTTTTAAACGGCTGAACAGATTTTATTAAACCATAGCTAAGAAAATTCTCGATCAAGTCACCTTTCAAACAATAACTAAATTAAAATCGGTTCAGCCGTTTGGAAGCTACGTTGCCACAGACAGATACGCAGACACATACACAATATACGTACAGTACTTAATCTTATAACACTCTTGCATCGGGGGCTAAAAATAACGATCGTTTCTGGGCCAAATAGTCCTACCGCTTATTGTTATTATGTTCATAACGAGGCCAACGTAAAACCTCTTGTTCTCTTGTAATTTAATTAATAAGCAAAAATGAAGATTTTATTAATGTAATATTCGACACAAATTATACTCGTAAAAAGTGATTTTCTAAAATTTAAAATTACTTCGAGGTTGGTTTTAGTTTTATAATAGATAATAGAAAAGTTACATAATCATAGAAACTGATGTATTGTAAATAAATTATTTATTGTTATTAATTCTTAAATATATTTTATTGTATTAGAAAGATTTATGGAATAAATATTTTCAAAATCATGATAAAAATATAGGATTAGTATTCGGTTATTTGGCTAAAAGAGATATCTATATTTTCCAAAGATACCGAAATGTATATAACTATTTTATAAGTATTTTCCGAGCTTTTCTACAGATTACGTATATATACGTGTATCTGTCGAAATATATTGTAAAGAGGAGAGTGGTGTAAAATGGACATCAATTATTTTTTTAACTTCATTTATTATTTATACATTTTGATAAATTTTGTGTCATTTTTAAGTACTCCCTATATATATCTTTTATCTTATTAAAAATACATCCTCATGGTCATATATTATCCATATGGCCAATGATAGTATCCCTACTATTCAGGCGCAAAGTCATAGAATCGATCTCCGGATAAGACAGATTTTCTTGTTTTTTTTTTAGTACCTCGGCATATTGACGCTACTGTCCCTGATGATAAGCACAGCACAATACAGATACAACGGGACCACCAAGAGATCTAAATCCACTGGCGGTCGCCGCTGTCATGCCGGCTTGTATAAATATCTCCTCACGTTACGCTAGAAGGACCTGGTGTCGTAAGAAAGAGGGAACACATTGATCGGAAAATGGTTCCAAGTTGCACCGTACGATAAAGATAATACATAGGAAACTTTTTATTTCGTACCGAAACGGAGGTTATTGTTAAACTGTGACTCCGAAGCCAAGCGCGTGTGGTTCTGTTGTAAAAAAGAGAGGAGGGACTTATAACTATTAGATGAACACGATAATTAGTTCTATATATGAGATTGTCTCCAAATCCGTACAAATTTACAAAGTGTGAATACGTTGACAAGTCGAAAATAAATACTTATCAGGGCGGCCATTTTTTAGTTTTCATTAAATAGGAAAGTTCTGAAAAATAAAATCACATGTGCAGTGTACCAAAAACAAGCAAGCCTATCATAATTAATAATTATTTATTTGTCATATTATCTCAACTTGCACATTATTCACCAAATTTATCAGGCATCCTGGCTGCCAATTTTGAATAACTTTGAAATTTGATGCAAGTCGGCTTCTCAACCTATTCAAGACCTACACATTTATAATTTTATTGTTATGTTAAATAATACCAGTTAGTAATAGAACCTGCCCAAGGTTTGACTTCTGAAGCGCCAAAGCTACACCACTTTCTGCTGCGAAGCAGCAGTTCTAACGCTGCTGTGTTCTAGTTTAATATCGTATATATAGATCAGCAAAAGGTTGAATAAGACGAGATCATAAAAATAATACATTGTTTAATATTATTTTTGTTCATTTTCTTTGTTTTACGAGTCATATCCAGTACACGTAACCACAATTAAACACGTCAGCTAAACATTAAATTATACTTTAATACCTTACATTTTGCGAAAATAACCGGGATTTGTTTTGGTCCCGAATTACGTAAGCCCATACAGGCCGACATACAAAATATATATATATTAAATCTATCTTTGTCACAAAAGTACACGAGTCGAACCAACTCAGTTTTGAAGAATAGCCTGAGATAAATTGCAGTCCTTTTTAATGTATCCTAATGTAATATAGATTGTACGTCTATCTGTTATTTCACAGCATAAAATATACAATCCTAAAAAAAATTATAAATAGCTTCACTTGTTTGAATAAACTTAATAAAACGTTATTTACTTTCGTAACGAACCTGTATTGACCTATTTCACCCTTTCGGCCTTACACCATTCTTCTTAAAATAGGGACTAGATTTATAGATATTTATCAACAAAATTTATGTGTCTAGGTTTAAATGTCGAAACCTGTACAAATATATTACGTGAAATAAATGGTATATGTTTATATTTACTTTTAATATAAGAACCCTTTTCTTTATTTCTATAGACCGTTTTGCCGACGTGACAGCGACGATTAGCATTGGATTGTACGTCCGTCGGTGGTCCAATGTTATTAGACTGCACTGTATTTAGCATTGGGTACCTACAACGCTGTCCCTTTGCCGTGCTACGTTAAAGAAGACCCATTTTTTTTTTAACTCGAGTAAATAATACAGTTTTTTATCGTTATAGGTTTATAGCGTAGTGGCCACAATCTCACCTGATGTTAAGTGACGCTAAGCCTAGTAGAAGACTGGCTGTCAAGTGCAGCTGCCGGAACACACCTATTGGTGCTTGGCGACAGATTTTCAACTTGAGGGTGGTAGCTAGCTAGGCGGAGATTCGAAAAAGCCCTACCACCATGCTATTGGTTTTCTCACGATGTTTTCCTTCACTGAAAACTCAGACTCATTGCAGGGATTCAAACTCACGTCAATCGACGCGAAGTCATACGTGCTACCACAGATTCATCGCTGCATCACTGCCGTTTTTCTTTACAATAAAATAATTAGTATGTAGTAAAATCATATTTTACTAAAACACTTTAGAATTTATAAATATGTTTGAAAGTATACATTTTAGATTTTATTTGTTAGTGCTTCCAAGATGAAATGGGACACTGGGTCAGTTAAAATTGCCTGGGCCAATAGATATTACGACAGGCTATTTTTGGAAAGTTGGCCAAACTATACCACATATAGAACTACACAAGTTAAAGCCTGTCAATTAGATTTTAATATCTAAATTAAAATATTGGTAACTAGGCATAGATCGAATATTTCCAGAAGTGCAATAATAAGATAGTAAGACCAATGAAAATCTTTTTGAGTAATAGTTTTAGGTTCCATAATAAGATCCTTCATCTTCTTAACTTGGCTTACTGTCAAAACGCTACAGGCAGACACGCAGATCATTACGTGAATGATAATGATGTCTGATAATGACTCCCTCTCTGAACGTACAATAAAAATATTATAATTAAAAATATTAATAATAATAAATAATTGAATCGCTTGCCGATTTGCCGGTTCTTCCCAATGACTGGGATACTTTCAAAACGGCGGTAGTGTTTTGATATAGTTTTTTTTTTTTTCGGTAAATTCGATAGTCGATAGATCCTCTCTTCAACAGCCACTATTATTTATGTGCTTAACACCGCAGTCATTTTCCTAAGATTGGAATAAAAACAAAAAGTGAACGGTCTACGTGCCTCGGGAATCTAAAATACTAATTTGCAAGCCCTAACAGAGTATACAATATTCATTCAGTTGACCCGAAAACTGACCACACGGCCGTCCGATAACACTCTCGCGGCGGAAATTAAACATCATAAAACTCGAATCGAGTTTAACAACGTCATAATTATGATGGAATGCGTGATCGCTTGCACGGTTATGATATCCAATATGTGCACTAGTAGAGACTGTTTTGTTCTGTGACTGTGATGTTCGATAAGAAATATATCGTTTAGTAACTGGGTATTTGAATATTTTTTTTTTAAATGTATTTTAAAGCTTCATCATAATTATGATAATAGTCAATTGGAAAAACTCTTAACACATTTTTTTATTAATAATAAACAATTGAATATTGTAATATTTTAAAAATAATCACATGACTACGAACGCGCCAAGATTGATCGCCAGGTTTGTAACGTCATAATGTTAAAGGAATTTCATCGATTGACAGTCAAAGCACTGTATCAGCTGTGTGCTACAATGAGTAGACATTAACATTGTGACGTCACTCGCGCTTGGATTTATTCGGGAACGATCGTTGTGTTTTCGGTACTGAATTCAAAAATTAATTTTTATTTTGAAATAACTTTTGAAATATTGCGAAATAAATAAAATAAAAATAGTTTGTTATAAAACTTACATATAGATCATATGTTACATATAGTACATATGATCATATCCAAATATCACAAAATATATATATATATGTATTCGAAAATCCAATTGCATTCGATTTTAATTTTTGGTACAATGATGGCTAAGTGGTAGCATACATGGACGCCGCATCGATCGACACGAATTCGAATCCTCACAACGACCCTGAGCTTTCGGCGTAGAAAAATATAGTGATGAAGTCATAGCATAGTGGTAGGGCATTTTCTAATGCCCGCCTGGCTAGCTACCACCCTCAAGTTGAAAATCTGTCGCCAAGCACCAATAGGTGTGTTCCGGCAGCTGCACTTGAGAACCAGTCTGCCACTACGTTTAGCGTGTTATCATCTTGGGCCACATAACAAACAAACAACAACAACAAACAAACAAAAAACTCTTCCGCTTTATTATATTAGTATAGATGAGGTGTTGGTAAAGGAAGTCAGTAATTGTAACAATATACATTATTTTTACCACGATCTTTTACTTCACAAAAGCTTAGGCTTATTGAAGGATTCGACCTTACGCCGAACGACACAGTGGCTAACCGTTCTACCACTGAGACATATTCGATTTAAACACCGCTGTCATTGCTTCTCTTAGACTGAACTTTGACCGTCAGGTGAAACGTAAATTTACCGAGGACGGATAAAAAATAACGTAACTTAGCTATAAAATTCAAACCTCTAAAGTCCGTAAAGCCGTGACATCGTCACACGGACCCGAAAATACGTGCTTAAAACAAGATCTCGACGTAAACATTGTTTTAAGTCTAATGAATGGCTGTAAAACAAAAAAGTCGAGGGACGACGACCGCCGAGAAAACTAAGGTCTCGAAGGTCACGTATTAGGGAAAAAAACTAAGATAGATGATACTGAATACTGTACACTTTATCGGGTCCTTAGCGGCTTAGGTTTAACGTGCATTGCGGATTATCATAGCAGTTTTTTTGAAACTCGAAAAATTTCACTCACTCACAGTCATTTTGCCAATAAAGTATCGAAGAAAATTTCGTATTGACATCGAATATTTTTATCGGACAAGTAGGGTTTTATACTGGTTATATTACATAGTTAAGAAAAAACGAGTATTAATAATAAAAAATCAGTTCGGAGAATATCACTACTTTCTTGGAATTCACTGCCAAAATCAATAAGTATAAGAGATAGAAACACTATACAAATGTGTGATAAAGTAATCTTCTTGTACAATATACTAGACTTTTGTGTAGCCTAGAAAGATCTCAAAAGAGTCCCCTACCGCTTGCATGCATAACTTTAATATTTAAGCCATAATAAGTAATGAAATTAAAAATATTTATGTTATGTTTACGTGAAACAACAATATACGAATTGTATACTCAAAAAGAAGACTTTGATCGTTGTTACTATGATATGGATAACATGTAGAAGAGGTTTCAAAACTGTATGTAGATTGGAAATACCCTTAGGTTTTAATAAAACGGTCAGTAAGGGAGATTTTAAAACTTTGAATATGAAGGGCTGTATTTCTTAACTTAGAAACTTATTTTTTTACTGCATAACGAGTTCTTTGATCTTAATATTCAATATTAATTTTAATTTTATACCTAAAGTCGTTTTTGAGAATAATGTTCTTGACATACGGACTGACAGACAGATAACGATGTGATCCTATGTATATAAGGGTTCAATTTTTTGACATTATGACGTGCGGAACCCTAAAAAATTTTTAAACAAAACGTAACATAAACTGTGATAGGTTATAGTTTGGCACGCTCAGATTCCAGAGCAAAGTAGAATTAAAATGTCATGACGTCACCATAAGGTCGTATTTTGTATTAATTTGACTAAACAATATTTCTAGTTTAGGCATTCAGAGTTTGGCCATTCTCAGATACCCGCGAACACTAAAGTCCAAAATAAGCAGTGACGACAATGGTGAATTAATCATTAATCCGGAAAAAAGACGCTTTTGGGGCGATTTAATGGCTCACGCTGAGTAAACCATATGAGATATATCAAACTAATCTTTCTACATAACTGTAGAACTCAAATAGACTTACAAAAGTACAATGGTAGTATATATATCTACTAAGGATAACCCACTATAAGCATTTTTGTCTTCCGCCTTTTGAGCGGGGGCAGCATAATTCGCGCGTGCGCTCGACCAAGGGCATTCTGTAGTCCACGCGAGCGGAGCCGCGGGCACAGCACTAGCTGTTATTTAGTATTAGTATAAATAAACCTTTTATTAGTTTAAAGTTTTTTATTTGTAAAATAAAATTACCTTTTTCAATAAATAAGCTATAAAATGTTTTTTTTATCTGACTTCCATTCCTATAGATTAGTGCGTTTAAACAAAAAAACACTCTTGATCTTTAGAATTTTAGAACAAACAAAATTACATGGTTATTATATAGTTAAACTCTGACATACCGTGGGGTCAGCTACAGAGTGTTCAGTCAAAGTCAGTCAAGTGCATTTATGACCAAATTTTAACCTATAAAGGAAGAACTAAAATCTCTTGCATGCAAAACCGCGCGCACGGCTTGTTATAAATTTAATATATTGCTGTTATCTCGCTTGATGGATTGTATTTGAACGAGTCAATAATATATAATGGAAAGCGCAATATTGAATTCAACAAACAGGGATGAATAAGCATATTTTATTTCATTTAGGAAAAATACATGATTTATGCGGAATTTACCTACTCATTTTTTTTTCAATCTAACTATGTTAATAATAATAAAGCCCTTTTTTATCGTTATAGGCCACTTAGTGGCCACAATTTCACCTGATGTTAAGTGACGATGTGACCCAAGTTGATAACACGCTAAACCTAGTGGAAGACTGGCTCTCAAGTGCAGCTGCCGGAACACACCTATTGGTGTTTGGCGACAGATTTTCAACTTGAGGGTTGTAGCTAGCCAGGTGGGCATTAGACAATGCCCTACGACCGTGCTATGGTTTCCTCACGATGTTTTGCTCCACTTAAAGGTCAGGCTCATTGCAGTGATTCGACGGGAAGTCGTACACGCTACCGCTGAGCCACCATTGCTTCAATCATCATTGCCTTTTATTTCCTTGACATACATATAAATTAATTACATTAGAATATACATTTACATAGTTATTAAGTTAAGGGGCCTTAGCCCCTTGTTGGTATAGGCCTCCTCCAGTAGTTTCCAGGTTGTCCTTGTCTTCACTTTCTTTGTCCAGTCTTCTCCAGCATTTTATTTAATTTTATCCACCTATCGTTCTCTAGGGCGTCCTCTGACTCTTGCCTCTTGGATCAATTAGTGTCCAATTCTGACCTCCACCAGCCTACTTCCACTTCAGTCGTTTCATATACTGGAGAGCATCTATCACTTTGGTTTTATTACCTATGCCTTCTGATTTTTGCTTATCTTTCAACCTAATATTCAGGATACTCCTTTCCATAGCATGCTGCGTCTTCTGTCCCTTGTATAGTTGTTGTATATCCAGGTTTGAGATCCGTATGACAAGCAAGTGAGTAAACACCCATCCAGAACTTTCTTTTTCAGTTTCAATGGTACTTGAAATCTGGCTATACTAATAGCCTTAAGAATTTTGGCAGCCCACCCGGGTAAGCTTTTACGTCATAGAATCGATTTTCATATTTAACCCGTGCTATGTAAATGAAATGGGGAGCAAAATCCAGTATTAACAAAAGTAAACTCCCCCCTCGAGTAATATATTTAAATTGTGACGTGGACAATTAAAAAGTTATAAGTTTTGAAATAAATGTTATGGAATGAAATGCAAAATAGATTAATAAGTGTATTCCGAAGGCATTTGACAATAAGAGAGATATAAAAAACAGAGTACCTTATTTATAGTCTATTAATATTAATAAACCTTCACTAATATAGTTAGTTCAAGTAATGCATATATATTCGGACCAGGGCGGCTTGTAAAATCCGTCTTTTCCGTCTATTTTGCATTTCATTCCATAACATTTATTTCAAAACATAACTTGTTAAATGTCCACGTGACAATTTGGCGCCCAACGTAAATAATACCACTTAGCTAGTCATTTTCTAAATTCTAAAAACCACTTGCACAAGTGAGACGATTAATCGTAAAAATTTTTGGCAAAAATATTTGGACTTCATCTTTTATCTACTCTATATATATAAAATGTCATCTTGGAACGCGACACGTTTAAGCGCGCCACTATGGCAAATTGATTACAATTGGTTATCACGATCGCGATCCAGTCGTCACGTCCGTTGTAACCAAGCAAAATAAAAATTTTCTGAACCGACTGGTAATAAAAAATCAGGGGAAAACCCCTGAACTATTAAAATATAGGCTTCAAACCGCAGTGCTAATAAAACTAACTTCATTCGTTGTTAACTTCTGACGCGGCACGACGAGTTGCGGCCCACTCGCCGGATATAACGCTGGGCAAGTAAACACCACTTTGTAAATCGAGATGACCTAACAAAAATCAATGGAAGTTGGGAGTTATATTTTTTTATTCCTATACACTTTTGATCTATACACGTACAAGAAAATATCGGCGTTTTAGATTACCTCTGTTTATAGTGAGTACATGTCTGACGTCAAATCTTATCGTAAAGATATGTGGAAAGTTTATTTTGATAAAAGATCGCAAGAAAATGGAATCTGGTATACAACCACAACCTCATTTTAATTTTCCATGGATTGATCAAACAATATTAAGTAGATCTGACTTAATAATAGGTCTCCGACTTCGCTCTGGACACATTCCACCAAATAAGTTTTTAAATTTAATAAGAAAAAGACCATCGCCTAATTACACGTGGTGCAATGTGCCGTGGTGGAGGATGTACATCATATTTTGGTGGAATGTTTTAAGTATGAAAATTGTTGGAATGTCCTGAACATGACGCGATCCATGGAAGTAGGTATTTGTAATTCGATGCTGTCAAACCCTCTGTCTCAGTGTGCGAAGGTATAATATAGAATCGCAAAATTTGCTTATAAGAATTGAAAATTGAGTTTTGAATTTACTAAAAAGAAAAATTGTATATTTGTGATGTTCTTACGGGGTGTCGTAGTCGTAAAGGGACAAGGCACATTTTCAAAGAATAAAGTTTGTTTGTTTGTTTGAAAGAGCTAATCTCTGAAACTATCATTCAGATTAGAAAAGTAAAATGAACTTAGTATTTCATTGCATATTTATAGAAATAGGTTATACGTTATATAACATCACGCTACTAATCCAAGGAGCGGAGAAGTAACGTTGCAAGTAAGTAAGTTGTCAATTCGTTCGCCTAGGGCGATGTGGTGATTGAGTCGATACCTTTTTCAGGTATAGACATTTGCCCAACAATGAGATCAAAGGACTGGCATTAACTTTACTTACAATTTTACTATAATATATCCTTATATATGTGAAAGTTGTGATGTTTGTTACTCAATATAATAAACTTCAAAGGAAAACTATCACAGATAAGTGGGCTATACAAGTTAACAAGTACTAGTCAACCAACTTATAAAATATATTTGGAGAAGTAATTTCGTAAAAAATCCATTGAAAATTACTTGAAGACCTTTCTCTAAAGGATGATTAATGTTACACTGAGCCGGGCGCCGCGCCAGCCAGGACTCGGTGGCAGGGATCCGGCACGACACCCCCCCTCGGAGTAGCATGAATTACTTCATACAAAAGTATACAATAATTGTTAGGCCGTGACCCGGCCAGCGCGGTCCGACTCCAGCCCGATGTAACATGAGTGGTCCTTAAGTCTGCATATTATGACGGGCAAATACGGAACCCTGTACTGTGCGTGGCCCGACACGCACTTGGCAATATTTTTATCTTTAAAATCGATGTCATTGTTCTGTAGACCATATTTCTCTATTCCTTATAGTTTAAGAGTTCCCCTCACTAACCCATCTCAATGTTACATAGGTACTGTATTAAAAAATTGTGTATGTACGATCGTAAGAAATTATAATATATCTTCATTTACTGGATTGCAATTATTTTTAATTGTGTAAAAATAATTCACCTGTATATAAATAAACATTATTTAAATCAAATCTATACTATAATAAAATTGAAGTGTCTGTTTGTAATGTGTCAAACAGATTTCTACTAAATTCATATAAAAGTATACATGAAACCAATAAAACTTTTGTACATCTGTCTGTTTGTTCCGGGTAATCTCCGAAACGGGTGGATGGATTTTGACGGGACTTTTACTAGCAGACAGCTGATGTTACAGGTCATAATTTTAGAACAAGAATTAGGGTTACATACAAAATATTAAAGATTTTTTCAATACTCCACGCGAGCGGAGCTACTAGCACAACTAGTTAATTAACAATTTTTAATAAAATCAATATAATGTTTATGTATACACAACTAAATTATTTTTACACAATTCAAATTACAATATTCATTTTTAAAATAACTTTTTAAATACAAGCTTTTATTGAATTTAGTGTGAGCAGGCGAGGGTGGCGTGTGAACGCCTTTACTTTGCAGTAGGTAAATGTGGGCTAAATGGATAGATGGGTTGGATACGTCGTGGCCTGGTATGTAAGGTGACTATGTCGATATCTTCTCTCACGAAAGCACCTTTGACGATTTACTTAAACATTTATTGAGACATATAGGTATATATTTACTGAGTATATTATACACTAGAAAAATATTTTATGTAACAAAATTTACCGAAACCTATTTGAAATTTAAGGAAATAAGTTACTTATCTAACGTTTTTGGTATAATAATGTAATTCCATTCGACTTTTGATGTCGCTTTAAACTTAGTGCAAACTATGCATAATGGTATAAAATAAATTGAGACGTTACTGAATAATTTCGAAATTAAATTCTTCAATATTCGATACGTCATCGGCAGTGTCGTTAAACCTGATATAAATAGTGATACACTTGAAAACTGCACATCGACATCGATAGAAGGATAAACGCCGAACTAAAATAGTACATTGTACGGATAATCTGACTAATATAAATAATGCGACGAGTTATAATCCTGATGGAAGGTAAACAAGTGCAGAGCTGGACTTCAGAAAAAATCCTCTGTAGATAATAAGCCACACTGTGAGCAGAAGATTGGGACGGTTGTCCATAGTTTTCTGCAATGAGCAAAAAGTGAATAAATAAAAATTATAACGATAGTGTCAAATACTGATCTTCTTAAAAAGTAAGTATATCATTCAAGCATCATTTTTGGTAATCAATATCAATATGAACAGAATAACTAAAGTTAGTTACGTAATTGTTTTACTGTAGATGAAACCTTTCCGCCGACATAATAAACCTATACTTACTCTACTCTGCTCATATTTTGACTACGAACTATGAATAATAAATCAGAACAGTTTAAAAGAACAGATATTTACAAGTAACAGTTTGGAACATTTATCTGTAAACTGAAAAGGCTGTTAGTAAATACTACGTACCAGTTCTGCATACTGGTGTGTGAAAGAAAAGTAAACTATTTCAGTTTCGCACATGCTCTTCGCTATTCAAGCTCAAGGATGTTTCACATCGACCAGTGGACCAGTCAAAAACATTGCGAACAACATCTTTTCAATTTAACAAAGAAAATCTAAACAGTACAGTACAAATGACTGAGTAAAATAAAAATATTATCGATATTTTACAAAGTGGTGACACCAACACCATGCATCACGTATCGTACTGGTTTAATATCGAATAGCACGGTAGGAGCTGTCGCGAAGCATGCGACTAATCTGTACATACGTAGACATAAGAACTGACAGATATAAAAATATCAATTAATAATAACAAAATTATGTGTACAGCACTTCACACGTGTCAGAAGTAGGCTTAGTTGTTGCGCAACGTAGACAGTTATTGTAACTATTTATCGTTACAATAGTGGATAGCAGATTATTGATCGTAGCGTAACTATCCATTTCTTAGGTGCAGTTACTGTCGTTACTAAAAAACTAAATATTTTGTGCGACTTTTTTTTTCGAACTGACTATATACTGTTAGCCATAAGGACCCTGAAGCCTCAAACGGCTTTTAAGCTTCATCCGGGCTTGGGGGCGAGCGCTTAAGGCACTCAGCCACGATTTTGTGCGACGAAAAAACGAGGCTATCGAGTCGAATTTCGTTGTACGCGGTTACCGAAAGGAAAGATCATTGTTGTCTCGCTCCCACACATAGGATGTGGTGCTTATTTAAAACAATAACAGTTATTATTTAAAAATTATTTAATTTTTATACAATTATTTAATTATTATTATTCAATTATTATATTATAATTATTAGTATTATTTATTAATATTAGTTAATAATAAAATAAGTAGGCATAGTGAACAGTGCATGTTATGAACAATTATGTTTTTTTAAGTGTAATGAGTGATGGTTGCATCTTGACGGTCACTATCTCGAAAGTAATTTATATCAGACTGCAACTGGTCATGGTCAGCAGCACTATTCTCAAAAAAGTATACAAATCTGAAATTAAAATAACTTCAAAAAGTAATATCTACCTACCTATACATCTAAAAAAATGGCTTGACAACAGCGCCATCTGTCGGTTTCTTACATATCTATAATCAATCATCTCGATAAAACAAGTATATTACGTAAATATGAGCTCAATCTATAAAGATATTCAGAAGTTATAGGATCACTAACTGACGCACACAAGATTTTTATATATAAGATGTAGGAGCACTAATGTCTTTGTTGAGTCAGTATATCAAAAATAAATCAATACAATATAAACATAGGTTTTATGATAGCCTAAAATCTTAGAAATTGCAGTGAATCTCATAAAATTGAAAAATGAGTAAAAAAAAACAAGTCTAAAACCAAGTTAATTTGCAGATAAGAATATGATATGCGGGAGAAGTAGATGCTAAAAGCTAGTATTTCATCATTCCCTTCAACATTTACAATCCTATTGTTGAGCATGGAGCCTTAACTCAATATTATTTTGTGTCAATTCTATAGAATTCGTCGCTCAACAATACCTTTATAAAAGCAGCGGTACACAAAAGTTTGCTTTGTACTCCATTGTTCTCGTGCCTTGTTGTCGATATTTCCATGACAAAAACATACATCAGCGAAATCGGCATTTTCTATCGACATATTACAAACACTCATAAATGGAATGACTTCGATTTCTGTTAATGTACTTCTGGTAAAACATTCTAAATAAAAAAATATTTAATATTGCTACTATTGAAATTACAAAGCATTGTTACGACCTGTATAAAAAGGAATTAATTTCAAACACTAATGAATTATCTGCAAAAATCTACAACTGTCTTAATTTCATAAACACTGTGTATAAAGTCCTCGAAAGAATAAGGTGCTCTCCGTCGCAGCACCGTTTCGCGGAACGCACAAAATTTCCCAAAATATCTTATCGTTTCAAATATCGTATTAAAACAATTGTCGAAATTCTGTTGTGATTCTTAAAACTTGCACCTCTATTAATTTAAACAATAATCTAGCTACAAATGGAACCGACGACAGTTCTAATTTCGATAAAAATGTTATAAATGAATTCCAATCCAAATCTTGATATAATTTTAACAACCCACGAGTACGCGTGTAGATTATTGTCAATCTCACTTCGCGTACTTACCTACAACTCGCCGGATTGCTTGACGTTCATGGTTAGTACCCCGCTCCTTACGATCGTAGCGTGAAGGTATATAGTATACAATCTTTCACAATAAATTGGTTATAAAATTGTTTTTTTTTTCATATCTGACTAGTAGGGCCTTAGATTAACGAGTTCAAACAAAGAATAAATTTCTCGAGCTTTTTAATATTAGTAGGTGTACGTTAAAATTATAATTTTAGAGTGTATAGGGTATTGAATAACATCTTAAAAACGGAGACAACCAAGCCAACCCCACTTGCATATGGTGCAACCTGCTGATTAACGAACGAGGATATGGCAATAGCGGGGTGGAAGGTCTGTAAAGCCCAACTGAATCGCGAACACCGTCTATAATAATACTCGTCATATGGATTTGCTTATGTGCTTCACGTTTCGAGATCTGCCAGTGTTTATATCAATATACACTGGTAAAGCACTGCTTGGACCGATTAAAAATATCCAGCTTTTTAGCTGCCAATTTGGCCTTGCTCTCCAAATTATAAAGTATTATAAATCATCAATCAGCATAATTCCTTTAAATTATACGAAGGTGAAACCGCGGGGTACAGCTAGTGTAACTATATTTATGGTACCACCAGCACTCGTAACGTAAACAATCGTCTTGTCAAACACAGGTACCCGGAAGACTTCAATACTCGACACTCCGTTAAACACACAAAATGATCGAATGGCAAATATAAAATTGGTAAACATAAATTGGTAGGGCTCCTTTGTGAGCGGTAGCCCGTACAAATATTTACAAAATTCTTTGAGCATGGTACGGAAATAATTGATCACAGTTGCGTTTTCTATGTAAAGTTTATGACTGTGAATATATGTGTTCCATTAATAGTTATAAAGTACTAGCTGGCCCGGCAAACGTTCTGGCTTTTCCGATAGCAAATGGCTCGACTACAGCACTACCTATTGGATCTTAACATATCTATGAACCATCGTCTCGATAAAATAAAATATTATGTGAATATGAGCTCAATCGGTCAAATCAATCAGAAGTTACGCGTTCACTAACAGACGTACACAAGATTTTTATATACAAGAAAAGTTTTACATATACATGTCCGTATGAAAATAATTTAAAAAATCCTATTGAGGGTAATACTTAATTACTTTTTATTATATAATTTCTTTTTATATTATTACAAAGGCAGCACGCAGACGTGTGATATATTATTTTATAAGTATTTATTTAAACTGAATTGGTTTAGTAATTAGCCCAGTTAAAGTGTTAGCATCGGTCAATCCAAAAACTTTGACAAAGGTTGTCAGATCTCCTTCGCCCGCGTTCAGAGCGTCAATTTTTGCGAATTTCTACAATGGGACAGTACACGATGCAAAAACGCGCTGTTTGCTGCGTGTGTATGGTGTAGCTTTACATAAAAAGCGACTTCTTAATTGTACAAATCACAACGTGCCTGCCGTTCAAATTTTAAAGTGAGAGGCCCGCGATTCCTCATTACCATTAAGCATTTGCATCAAACATTTGTGGATACCGGTAATCTTGGCAATGCTAGTCATCAAGGAAATAAGCGTACGAGACGATCCGATGAGAATATTGAAAACTATGATGGGACGCCGACCAACTTCAATGGCTAGCGTTTATTGGGCTATGACAACGAATTTTATGTTGCTATTCTTAGATGAACATGGCATGGACACCTTCTGATTCCACTGTCCACACAGCCCGGGCCACATCGCCTTGTTGCGCCGTAAGATCGTCGATTGCCTTAATTCCAAAAAACCGTGATTTTAGCTGGCTACCGATATCGGCCGATTTGACACCATCGGATTTTTTCTTTTGGAGACTTTTTTTTTTGAAGTCCAGAGTCTATGTCAATAAGCAACGACATATAGAAGATATCAAGCATGTACATCAAGAAATAGCCGCTACAGAGCCTGCAGCACTTCGCAAGGTGATAGAAAATGCTGAAAAATGAGCTCATTCCCCATCCGCTGTAAAGGCGGCTATTTACACGGTATCATCTTCAAAAATTGATCAACAAATTGTTCAAGGTACAAAATAAACGACAATTATTATTTTTTCAAGTTTTTTTACCAAACAAAGGCTAACTCTTTATTGTGTCTCCCTTTATCTAATATAGACTGAGCGTCCTATCTTTGAGTTACTTCAATAAGAGCTGGCGCAGCACCTGCTTCTGCGGCGCCAGTATGAAAGTATGAAAGTCTTGGTAGAGGCTACACGTTTGTGCCGTTGGAGTAGAATCTCTTTAAGGAACTTGCGAGTTGACTGGTCGAATTGTATCGCGAATTCTACCTCGGTCAGTATATAAGCACTGCTATGCAACGTGGCAATGTGGCCCACCTTCTGGGTACGTTCCTTCTGCCAGCGAGTTGGGTGGCATCCACTATTTATAATTTATGTTTTTTTATTAATATTGTTATTATTTGATTACTATTTTTACGATTGTAGTTATTATTTAGTAAATATGAAATGCTAAACTAAAAAAATAAACAATTTAGGTTAAAAGAAGCAAATAAGAGTTAAATTTAAATTATTAATAAATAAATTTAAATTGTTAAACTTAAATTAAATTGTCATATAATATTGGAAATTAAAATTAGCGATATAAAATATATTTCTTTACTAAAACGCTGTAAGAGGGTCCTCGTTTTGATATAAGAAAAATAATCCTTAAACGTTATTATATCTCTGAATAAAAATATGGTTTCTTTTGTACACAAAATATAAGCTATGCGTATCTGCGAACAAAGAATAGAAAATGATTCCATTTTGCTATTTATAATACGCATGGCAATAACAGTACTATATAGCAAGTTTTGATACTTTGCTAATATAATTTTGTAAACAAATTTTCTAAGTTAACATTAAATATTTAAGTTAAGTAGTTCTGTTAAGCAAATATCGATAAGACAATTTTTAACAAAAAAGAAAACCAACTTCAATGATTTCCTTCGTTCGAAGTTGAAGGTCCAATGCCAATGAAATTAAAATGGAACCTAGAGGTATTTCCTTCCAAGTAAAAAATAATCATCAAGTACAATATAAGTATAAACAAAGAAGATATACTTTAAGAACGTCCGTAATATATATACATTCGAATTGAGAACCTCCTCCTTTTTTGAAGTCTGTTAAAAACCCATTAAAAAGCCTTTAATTGTCTTTACCACTGTTGCACGCTCCCGTCGTGACTGGCGCCTGAAGCGATCGCTCCGCTCGCCCCATGTTAGAGCTAGCCCTGCAAACAACCTATTACTGATTGTGTAACGACCAAAGGAAATCGAACACTGAAAAGTTGTCCTCACAGCTAGTAAGTGGTGCGTGTTAAAGCAGAATTCGGCTGCAAATGCAATGCATTGCATAATTTGTCGTAATAGGAATGCAACTTGTTTAACATTTGATTAGCTACGAGTCTATGATCTTGCTTATATGTAAATCATAAACGTTGCATGGTAATGTCTTTTATTTTAGCATATAAGTAGTGGGTAAGAACAAATGTGTATTTATAAGTTTGTATAGTCATAGGAATGAATGTAAAAGATGGTAAAATAAATAAATGGTAAAACGGAGGTAATGCACAAACTCCTCGGCGATTTTTAGCATATAAGGCGAGACGAGTGACTGCTCGTCAGTCCTTTTCGGGATTGGACCGTTGTAATCACTGAAGAGTTCTGCCTCGCCTCCAGCTGCCCTCTAAACATTGAAGACTGCATTTTAATTTCGAAGCGTATTCAAATGAACGGACTTGAAGCCGATTGCAGATTGGTACCAGTTAAAAAAAATATTATCCTTAAAAATGGACATAGAATTTATGTCCATATATTACCTAAACAAAAAAAACGATTATATTTAACAAGCACGTACGAAATCGTTGGTCGCAGAGAGGCAAGACTCAATTAAGCCAACCTCTGTTGATAGAGCTAGGTACGATGAGGTTAATTGTGCTCAGGTGAATGTCAGCCGCAATCAATATTCTCGTTTGCATCACGGCACAGTGTGTAATTGTCGTTTTATATTATAAGGGCTCCGCACGAGTTTATTAAGCAGTAATTATTTTCGTTTCCTAATTTTGTTTGCACTCAGGTATATCATAATTATCGTGTACAAAATCGGTTGAGAATTAAGAAATATTGTTAACCACACATTAGAAGACTCTCAACTGACTTTCGAGACGATGACGCCACTATCATATCTTACGTGGCATAGCACGTGACCGCTCTTGGTACGGCGGCGACGCGGCGGCAGTACGGCCGCGGTACTCACATAAGGTACAGGGAGCTTAGCGATGGGGGGTATTCGAGAGCTTAATTCGTATAGAAACGTTATTATGTCCGTGGGATCAGTTATGTGAAATGCTCGTGAAGAATAAATTATTTGTTCAATGCATATATTATTTTCATTTCTCGTCCATGTCAAGAGCCCAGTCTAAACAATTTTTTAGTTTTTTTTCGGTATAAAAGTATTATTGATAATTCTTAAAGCCTGTCAATTTATTTTTAAGTAAAACGGACATACAAACAGACAGAAAGACAAAAATTGTTTTATGTCTTATTTGTTTCTTTTGTAATAAACGTCTAAGAACAAAGTATGTATAAAATAATAGTATACAGACAGAACTAGATATTTATTAGTATAGATACTCGTAACAATAACACTGGCAGACGGTACTACGAAGCCAAATGAACAAAAAAAAAGAAAAAAAGGGTCTACTCCATTGTATTAAATGTAAAACTCTCATTATTCTCATATGACTAAAAAATGATACTCTAACAATAGAATATGAAACATAAATTAAAAACAAAATATATATGAACTAGTTAATTAAGTTCATAAACATTAAATATAGAAGGATGAGTTTCCCGTTTCGTAGACAAAAAAGTTAACTGCATTGTGTAGGTGTCTGCAACTAATACCGAACAAAATTCATAGTTCAATTAGTATTAAAGAATGACGTATATTTAACAACTTTACATTTTATCGTAAACTTTTCTGCCGTGTTGAAAAGTATTAGGTTATTCACTTTTCTGTAGAAAAGTTTATCATAATAATATATATGATAGAATCAGTGCTTTGATGTTTACCCTCGTATTTATAGTTAAGAAAAAGCAATTACTTAAGTTAAAGTCATGGCTAAAGTCACCGATTTCATTTTAGGCACAGTTAAGAAACTCATTGCGAGTAAGTAATGTCTACGGTTAGAATTCTTAGCCAAGTTATAGTCACCGCTGCTCTTACTTAAGTAATTCCAAGATGTGTTTTTATCTAAAATAGAGTGCTATTTTAGCATTGTTTATTTTCCAAAGTTATACCGTATACGTCATTTATTGCATGAATATAGTACCTACCTTATTTTTAGTGAATAGTTTTAAGGTAAATAATATAGATGACTTAGAACGTTCGCATTTTTAGTAAATAGATAATAATATGGTTGCATATCGATTGGAAAAAGTTGAGAATATATGTTTGTGGTGGTTTGTGAACTCATATCAGTGAAAATGTATATCAGAGATAAGGACCCGCTACGTAACTTTTCAGTAGCTTCCTTTAACTTAGTCAGATCGCGACTTTTTTGCATACGCGCAACAGTCCCTTGTTAGAACTTTCTAGGGAGTTTTTGTGGCATCTCAGAATTCATGATCAATGTTATTATTTCCAAATAACTTGTGCACAATAAACAAACTGTATTATGCATAACGCCACCTGTATTACACAATATAGGGTCAAATAATACAAATTTATGAATAAAAACTACTACATGACAGTTTGAGATCCCGCCAAAAAACTCGAATACAATCCTATCTTTACATAAGTCATCTATCGCAAGTAAACGTTTAATTTTTGCATCCAGAAATTTAGCTTGAATATTAATATAATAAAAATTATATATTCGTAGTATTCTTTTAAATCACACGTTGTAATATTAAATTATACTCGAAATAAAACGCAGTAATATCGTACTGCCAACATGAAGAACACTAGGAGTTTTTGGCGGGATCTCAGACTGTCATGTAGTGGTTTTTGTTTTTTATTCATAATTTGTGTTTTTGGACCCTAAATTTTGTAAAATTGGTGGCATTTTGGATAATAAAGCTTGGTTATTGTATACAAGTTAAGTGGATTGATAATAATAACATCTTGTTAGGATCCTGAATTCGTCATAACATTGGAAACCATATTCACTAGATAATGGCAGTAATGGTCTTCAATAAAGATGAGCAGCTGCTAAGTTAGGAAAAAAGAAGAAGAAAAACACTGCGTTCTAAGTAATACTTTGGAGTTTTTGTCGGGATCTTGAGCTGCCATGTTGTGTTTTATTACTTAACTTAGATTCTTCTACCCTATATTATGTAATATTGTGGCACTTTGCGTGATATAGTTTGGTTATTGTGCATTCGTGAAGTGGATTATAAATATTAACTGGAAACATGCATTTTGAGATGTCACAAAAACTCCCTAGAAATTTCTAACAAGGGAGCCACCATCTTGTTAGGATGCTGAAATCGTCATAAGACTGGAAACTATATTACTCGATAATGGCAATAATGGTCTTCAATAAAGAGGACAAGCTGCTAAGTTAGAAAAAAGAAGAATAAGAAGTAATACTCTGAACTTTGCTTATGTATGTAAAGGAGTTTACTTGTGTATAAAATAAAATGTAATTCTAAGATTAGTTACAGTAATTGGTTAATGAAGTAATTGCTAAGTAGCAAGTAATGACTTGTCTATAAATACGAGGGTAAGTATTTAGTTTAGTTAAGAGCTTTTAGTATGTTTGAATGGTATTTTACGTACTGAACTGAGACACGCGACAGTGTGTAAGTCAGGTTCAGAAAATAAAAGGGCGATAAACTGGCCAGTGTATACTAATATATAAGAGTAACTAATTGTAATAAAAAAATTAGTGAAAATACAATAAATAAATACATTTACCCGAAGCATTTCGAGCTACGTTCGAGCCCTTTCTAAGTCAAAAGCTATTCGATACTTGAAACTTTGTATTTTTAACAAACCTCCCTTGAACTCATAGAATTCTAAATTTCATGAATAAACCTATTATAGTTTTTGTGTTATTATTTTACTTTCTTTGATATGAGATTTCTAACTTCATTGTTAGGGAGCTTCACTGTTAGGACTGTCATATTGTCTATATATATAAAAGGATGACTAACTTACTGACTGACATGTCAATACACAGTCCAAACTACTGAGGCTAGGACGGTGAAAATTTCCATACGGGTTCCTTTCACATTGTAGGTAAAATCACTAAGGAATCTCTAAGGTGGTGAAAAATTTAATCTAAATTTGTATGAAGTTCCGTCATTTCATGTCGGTATATGTAACTATTATAGAATTATTTAATCAGGTAGATACTTATCCTTTTTTATGGTAAAATCAACCTTTAATAATAGCCGATAAAATAGAAAACCAAAATTATTTCAGTACATGCACTACTTAAGAAATAACTTTAGCTCTTCAATTTTCACTTCTGATGGGTAACTTAAAAAATGTCAATTTGTGAAAATGTAGTATTTAAACAACCAAATACCTATGTACACCATAATTTTTAGAGGACTGGGAATTCATTGTCAATTCGGAACCTACTTTCACAAACAAAACTATAATTACGCTTATCGATAAAGCGCGAACACTCACGACTGGCGTTCACCTGACGCGACCTGAGATGTCCTCGTAAAGTACACGTTCATTTTGTGTGCGTACGCCTTTACGCTCGTTGTATGGAGCTGGCTTTTTGTTATTACTCTGTGGTTTTAGTTCGGAATTGTTTAGGTAATGAATACAAGGAATAAAATTTCAAATGTCCGCACTAACAGACAACCCCAGAATTTAAATCGTCTACCAAAGTGACTTGAAGCGGAATTAATTCAAGCTGATACAGAAATAAAATAAAACTTTATTAATTAACGATGAAACGTCGAAATAATTGGGGGTCATCCCTTTTGTTCGAGATGAAACTTTAAGGGAGAACTCATTACGAGCAGAAAAATTAAAATTATTTGCCAGAACAATTATTTCCTTTGTAAAAATACCATATTTTTTTAAAGTTGTTTTTTTCTTAGCGCCAAACTCAATTTATGAATAATGATTCCGTAATTGGAGTGTTCAAGTAATAACAATCCTAACTTACTATTATAAAGGCGAAAGTGAGTTTGATTGTTTGAAGTCAAAGACGGAAAAACGGCTGAACGAATTTGGATAAAATTTGGCACTCAGTTTATAACCTGTATGAACACATACAGTATTTTTAAAAACATAATATCAGCTTATCTGGGTGGTGAATACGATATTTGTGTCTGACTGCGTAGCGAACACCATACGCCATAACACTTATCATAACGACACGCTTAGATGCGTCGTATTTTGTGATGCGTGTAACCTGTAACGAAGCAGGGTGGTAGGGATCTATACCTGAACGATTCGCGACCATCGTGCATATGGTAACAACCCGTTACAGTGACTCTTTTTCGGGATCAGCCAGTGTATATCCAGGTGCCGAGGACCTTACAGTCGGGCATAGCAGCGACGACTTGCAATTGATTATCGAACTCTTGGTGTTGTTTAAGGATTATACTTTCCTTAACATCAGTCACAGTGTACTCATTTTGCCGTACTATTCGTACGTATTATGTACGTAATACATAATACTGTTATATATTATAGTTAGTAAAGAATATAAGCATAATGGAGCAAGCAACGACTATCATATCATTTTACGACATAACCCTAATTACATAGCCCGGTGTTCTATTTCACTTGGACGTTAGAACGGTTGCACGTTATCCGATACGATATCGTAGTTGGTCGCCGATATATATATAGCTCTTTATGGATTCCGATTGTTCCTTCTTTGGCTATTGTGTAGTAAATATATTTCTTTCTTTCTTTCATCTACTACTGAAATCATGACAATTATAACAGTATGTGTTTTTAACGCGACCTCGTGATAGGCTGGCTTCAATATTACATACATTAAAGAAATAAAAGTTACAAAGTAACCAGCTTGTAAATGTCCCATTTCTGAGTAAAGCCCGCCTTGTTAAAGAAGGCACGGACTTAATGAACACGCCAACTCATGATGTATTAGCAATTTCCAAAAAAAATGTTGCTATATAAGGCGGAGGTCAAATTACTGGACATCGAATCGATATTTTGTTACAAAAACAGATTTCCTCTACCAGCACGTCATTTAAATGCGATACTATCTAAAGTAATATTATATAGAGGAAAAAATGATTTTTCTTTGTTTGTTTTTTTTTTTTGTTGGTGTTCGATAAACTCAAAAACTAGTGGTACAATATAAAGCTACATTATCACAGAGTAACATAAGCTATATTTTAATTAGAAAAATTAATTATTTCCACATAAAAATGTCGATAGTTTTACACAAAGTATAAAAAATTGCTTAAAAATATGCTTTCTTCGCGTGCGCTGCAAAACGATTGATATTACATAAAAAAATATTATACATATTGAACGTTCTCACTGATGAGAACAAAAAAGTCCGGGTGACAATATATGTAATTACTATAGTTATGTTTTACAATAAACGTTTTTTGTTCAAATTAGTCAACCAAAATACGGATGCAAACATAAAAGTAATTATATCCGTATAAATCCTTATCCAAATCAATTATTAAATTATTTATGCTGTTTACGTAAGAGTAAATTACTTTTTGAATTATTCAAATCAGTAAATGTCATTTAAAGTTATAATGAGCGTAACAGAATAATTCAATTGATAAATTCAATAATGGATAAACACAAAACTACTGAACCGATCTTAGACATTCTTTCTCAAAGCTACATTTAATCTCAGAACATACGAGAACAATTTGAGAAATTCCTTTTGCGTCAGAAAGCCTGTTTTGTTAGGAAGGTAACGAAATAAGCTTCAGCGTGAGTGAGACCGCGGGGGACTGCTATGATATTTGTTCACAGGACACTGAGGAATTCCGTCAGATAAGAGTTGCTGCGTAATGAGATATTGAGAAATAATTACGCGTTCCAGAATCCTGTAGAAACAGACGTATTGGTATAAATTCAAAGTGATTCGGAATGGCTAATTTCGATCGATCGAAAGTAGTGAAGAGCGTGAGGCAAGACTAACTGGTAACCGTGAGTACCGCGCTACGTCTCAGGAATCAGAAACATTCACAAGACGCGAGGTACGGATAGATCGCCGATGTCGTAATTCAATACAATTAGATATGTAATCTGTGATGTTTTTATAAACACTAATTTTCATACACGAAATTAAACGCGAAAGGAGTCGCGGGCACAGCTCGTTTAATATAAGTCGGTGTGATTGTTTAAACCGTACTTATCGTACTTAGAGGTCTACTGTTCGTAATATTGACTAAGCGACAGCTACTATTGACTTTACTATTGATCGGGCTGATTAAAGGAGTGCAATGTCGAGGGCAGGAAGATTCTCACTCGAGCTATCGTATCGTGAAGACTTCTATTAATATTGTTTGAGACTACGTATTTTATTATACCGGTACCAGAAAAAAGCATCATTCTTATTTGGATCGACGGACTGCTGATTTTTGTCATCGGTCGACTACAATAAACAATGATCGTAATAAGCTAGTTGACTCTTTTTTAAAGTAGGTCTTAAATTATTAATTATTGTCCGTTTAGAGGAAAAAATATTACCATATTATACCCAGAAACCCACACAAAACTTTATTTTAAAAGTTTACTAAAAGTTCGGTAGTTTTTATTAAAATGACTACGTTTGCTAAATGTCGAATGTTTGTTTTCGACCCGTATGACGTCACAGAAAAGATAATATATAGATTATAATATGGCTGATAGCGTTTTCAAGTGTTATTAAGAATTGAAAATATGTAGCCATCTTACACTTTTAATAACAGAAAATCGATTAATATTGGTTTCTTAAGTCAAACACCAGATAATATTTATTAATTGCGCCAAATTTGATATGAGGCAAGTGTCCTATTACCGTCTCGCTACACATCTCGTTACCTATATAATTTCGATGATCTAAACCACTTGACTATGACAATTTTTAAAGCGTCGTTTGAAGTCTTTGGTGATTCGAACATCACGTTGCTAGTAAATAAGAGTAAACAAAATTTAAACTTCAATTCCCTGTGACGTCAATATTACTGAAAAGATTTGTGTATCCAAATGGAACTCCTCATTTACATACCACGATATCGGATCAGTATCCCGAAACATTAGCGAATCGGATATTAGCTATGAAAATTCTTGTAAAGAACGTAATAATGATTATATCCTCGCGTAATTAGAGCTGTTGTTAATTCTACATTTTAGCATCTGTTTTCTTTATATCTCGAATAGAACTTGATTTTATAATAAGGAACTTCGTTCTTATCTGGTGTCCCACGATGCCACACGTTTTTTTTGTATAAAAAACGTTATGGTCCTTGCAGCAATATCTACGTGCAGTTTACATTTTAATTGATCATTCAGCGACTACCGGCGATCAATTTCCGATCTCACGGTGGTCACCGTTGCTTATGGGTTTTACTGTACTTACTTTTTTTTTTTCGAACTGACTGTACTGTTAGCCTTAGGGGCCCTGGAGCCTTTACGGCTTTTACAGCTTTACCGGGCTTGGGGGCGAGCGCTTAGGGCACTCAGCCACGAAAGCTTTGCAACAACATCCGAGGGTGCCAAAGTGGCCGAACCTCGGCTCGGACTGTTGCGCGTATGCAATTAAGTCGCGATCTGACTGTACTTACGATCACGTATACTCGTAGAGCGTATATTTGATTTCTCGCGTTTCCTCTGCAGCCAGTGTACATCCAGTTGTGGAGAAGCTTGCACGCTGGCATGATAGTAAGAACTGCCGATGGATTGCCTATCGTCTCGACCACCGTGGTTAACGGTGTTTATAGATTATACTGTGCTTACCAGGCAGGCAAAAAAAAAGGTGTGTGTGAGATTCACACGATAGAAGTGAAACTTCATTTTAAAATATATTTTATGTTTTATTTAACATATTTTAAATAAGACTTCTTACTAACAAGCTGTAATACGCAGCCGCATACAATGTACAGTAGTATTAGCTCACGTACTTTTCACATATACTAACGCACCTTAAATGCTGAAATACAAGCAAGTACTAAACAGTGTACAATATACATAAACACCGACATTTGTTCTCTCGCTCTGGCTCACACAAAGAGGAGAGACCGATAATGTGCTTTCATACCCCCTCCATGGTAGCGTTAAACGTTTAACGCAAACTTGTTGGAAGTCGCATAAGAAGTTTCACTTCAAAAAATAGTTGTACAGTCAGATATTTTATAGTTATTTATAAGTTTAACATTTGGAAACAATTTCACTTGTGTGATGTGACGATGTGGCGCAAGAAAGTAAGATACTTAGCCTAGCAGGGGGACTGGGTATCAAATGTAACTGAAACACATCTCAGGTGCATGGCGATAAATGTTTAACTTGAGGGTGGTAACTGGCCATGCAAATATTAGAAAATGCCATGCCACCATGCCATGGTTTCATCAAGATGTTTTACTTCAACGAAATCTTAGACTCACTGCAAGGATTCGAACTTACAACGATCTATGCAACGACCGTCTCATTTGTCAGGCTATTATATTAAAATACAATATTTTTATCCATCTAAAATGAAAAAATCGAATAGTAATAAATTTTAACACCAAAATAATACGAAGAAACTTGCATTACCATAAAAATCCTCCGTCACCTACTTCCGAAACCGGCATAAGGGTTACTCTCAAGTCTTGGTAACCACCGAACATTTGAAGGCCCATTGGAAGCGCTAAAGGGCGGCCGTTAAGCCGAAAAGACTTTAAAGAGTCTCGATAAAAAACGCGTTTTCGTACTGTGATGAACTGGCGTAAAATGGCGTTAACAACGGTTCTCGTTTCGATACCGATTTAAATTTATTTCACTAGTAACAACAGCTTAGACTCGCGTTCCAACGAGATGAGTTATCGTCTAGAACAAAGTTTCAAGTTGATTTAGAGTTAATTTATATTTACTTCTAACTGATGTACGCGCTTTGTTCGTGTGAAAATACTTTTTATAGTGTATTTTATTGTTTTGTTTGTATTTTTATACAACTAAACCACTACTAAAATAAGCAAATATTTTATTCAATTTAGGTCCTTATGAAGGTAAAAGAAGGTACTTATGAACGTTAACACACTACGGGAAATATCCTGTTTATCTAAAAGAGCCGGCAAGAAACTCGATCGAGTTTTTCATAATTTTTTTAACTGTGTAAATAATGTTTACGTTTCATAATCATATTATTTTAGTGGGTGTACAGAGAGAGAAATTCACTTGCAGACATCATTATCGTTCACGAAATAATAATCCGCCGCCCTATTTACCTTTCGATAATAAAACTCACTTGATTCTTGAACTTATTGCCGAGCAAATATATAATATAATTAAGAAACTTATTGCAGAACTTAACACTATTATCTTAAAAACTTTTATATTTGTTACAAATTATAAAAGATGGGATGATTATTTTATGTTTCTTGTATGTGGCTTACACAGTGAACGCGCCAATAAAATTATATTATTTTTAAACAAAGCATTTTTCTTGTTCTTATAAACAAAATGTGACCATATACTTAGTAATTAATACATATGTATTATAAATTCACGAAGTACAAATAAACAAGTTTTCTCACTCAAGAATATTGATATTGATCAGAGCTGTCGAAACCCGACGCTTTGCCATCCCGAGCGTTAGGACACCAGATAAATGACAGTCATAACTCATTCCCAAGAATTACTTTATAAAATAGAGAAACAATGGTTGGGGTATTGACGCTAAGATTAACACGCAGTCCTATATACAGCGATAAAGTCTAAAAATTTGCATTAACATTTAGACAAAAACCTTACTTACTTATAAATTATGTAGTTTAAAAAAGTATTGGAATAAATTGATATTAGTTTACTTTTTTCAGACAAACAGTATTGAATCTTAACCGTAGATGTGTAGGTAATTTACATTAATTAATTAAATAAAATTGAATATAATTTAATTGCAATGTAATTATTGTAATAATATATTCTAAATTAAACTTAAATAATGTTTATAAAGGTATTCATTATATATTAATAAAAATTCTAATTAAATAATTAGTAATATTTTATGACTTTCGTATTTTTGTTATATTTACTAAAAGTATTTACAAAAGGACAAATTAAAAAACTATGTATTAAAAGGTAAAATGAAATACACAAACAAATAAAAAATATATGTGATAAACTAAATTTAGAAAAAAAAAACACATTTTGTATTCTTAAATTGAATGCACAAGAATTACAGAGCAGAGAGTAGTTCAGTCCTTTCGTTAATATTTCACCATATCTGGCTAATATATTTAATCAGTGCATAGAAACAGGAGCTTTCCCTAATCTAATGAAAATAAGTAAAGTAGTTCCTCTATTTAAATTAGGTTGTAGAAGTAGTCTTTGAAATTAAAGATCATTTTCTGTACTTCCGTCGCGTCGATTAGAAATATTTTCTAGAAATGTATACTTAAGAAGCTAGTAGAGTATCTTCAAATCCCAAGAGATTTTGAATGGTCGGTCGGAATGGCAGTATGGTTTCACGAAATCAAATTCAACCACTGGAGCTAATGCAACTTCGCTATGTCGCCTATTTAGGATCTGGGAGTGATCGCAGGATGCAATTATTGGTGTGATCTCTCAAAGGCCTTGGTCAGCGTTGACCACAGTACCCTTATATTTAAGATAAAGCATTTTGGTGTACGTGGAATTTCTCTCGACTTGCTAATCTTTTATTTAACAGACCGCTGTCAGAAAATAAGTATAAATAGAACAACCCCTTTGTGCTAGAGTCGGCGTTCCTCAGGGCTCAATTATGGGACCGTTTTTGTTTCTCGTATATATAAACGACCTACCACTAGTGGTTGAAAACAGTGCTCGCATGGTTCTTTTTACAGAATACACTTCACTTATATTCAAAGTGAAAAGAATTCAGAGGTTACGTAATTAAACAATACTTTAGTAAAAATTCTGATTTTTTGCTCTAAATAATTAACTGCTAAATACAAACAAAACCAAATGTATGAGATTCATCTTGCTCAATGTTCGGCGTGTTGATAGTAGTATCGAGATAAAAGGGAATTTAGTAGGCTTAGTGTATAATACTGTCTTCTCGAGTATTATGGTTGATACAAAATTATAGTGGAATCCGGACATTACTACTTGGGTGGGAAGATTAAGCTCTGCTGCATTCGCAGTACATAAGATTTGCTAGTTAACGGATATTGGCACTGCTAGGCTAGTCTACCTCACTTAGTTCCATAGCTTAATGTCTTACTGTGTTTTGCCGTAGGAGTCAGCAGCTGAAGTAGATACCATATTTATATTACAAAAGCGACAAATTCGAGGAATCTACAACATGAGATCACGAGAATCACTGAATAAAAAGTTCCAAGAAGTTTCATATATTAACTTAGCTCTCCAAATACATCCTTGATAACTTGATGTACATATACACATGAATATTCGTAAAAACTGTAATAAGCTAGATTTTGCCAAAGATCGGCACAATTTTAATATGTACTAGATATGGACATATATAGTTGTACCGTAATTTATACTTGGTAAGACCAAAACATATCAAAACTATAAGGGTTCCTTGTTTACTTTGACACCCTAAAAAGCCGATACGTATACTATATTTATACGCAACTTAAAACTAATACTTCTTATTATTAACTTTCATAAACATATGTTAGTGAAGTAAAATGAAACATTAATGACACGAGACTGGGACCTATCGATTATTATCGGTATCATGCCAGTTCCAATTTAATTATCTCCACGCTTCAGTGTATTGAATCAAAAAATATTTAAAGCGTGTAAAGCGTCACACGCGATTGAAGTAAAATTTTGGCTTTATAAGAGATGGTGATTAAGTTAAAAATAAATACATCATATCAGAATTTTTGCATAGCAGAACATAAATTTCAAGAATTCGCAGTAACAAGAATTGACACGGTTTTGAACTTGTTTAACTATTTATATACTATTCCTACTAAACCCCCCCCCCCGTCTCAACGGTTACCACCATCCCGACGGTCACAACCGGACTTCCGTTGCATTGTCATCCAGTTACCTCCTAGTCGCGCCTAAATAAGTTTTACTTCAAAAAATGTGTGCAGCAGTTCACACGTATCAAAGGTGAAATTAAGAAAAAAATAAAAAATATGTTCTTTGAAAATTATTTTTAGATATCAAAAATCAGCGGGATTCGGACTATCAACCACTCGTGCGTACTGCGTTTGAAGTCTGGTCGTCTCTCACCACTAGGCCAATTCGACGACGATCACAATCATGAAAATCAGGACTTGCATTAACCGTGCATAATGTAAATGTATTCTATCTCATTCTCTCATAGGCTAAATCCCATAAATGTATATGATTGTCTCTTTTTACTGTCGCTTTTTCGTTTCATAGAGTTTCAAATCACAACGGTGCTGAAGAAGATGTCACTTTCAAAAAAGCGATATACAAAGCATTAGATAGAGCAGTCACTTTAGATCGCAGTAACCAATGATAAACGACCAAAGGGAAAGCTTTAAAAAGTTATTTACCCGAATTTTAGAACATTTTTATTGTCGACAATCGACGCGACCTCGTTGACATAACGCCCTATAAACCATTTTTGAGACGTTTCAAACATATCAGCGGTTTATATTTGACCTATGACTTGTAGTAAATAAAAACAAAGTATTATAAATTATCATAGGTACAACATATACATACATACTTTCATGATAAATACACATTATTTTTTTATAGTATCAAGGCAAAGTGACCTCACTGTGCTTGATAGTAAATACAGTATAATTGAAAAACCGGTCGCCGAGGTATCAGCACTCCATTGAAGGTCGCCATTGTCATTCTGATCTGTAAGCCTCTTGTCAACTCGATATACACTGATCCCGAAATACAATATACCAAAAGAGAGTTACTGGGACGGGTTTAATCACCTCATGTATGGTGGTCACGATCCAACCATGTACAGACCAAAATTAATCATAGCACTACGTGTGCTTGCGACACGGATATCGCCGAGACAGTCTTCCGTCTTACCATAGACTGTCCTAGATTCGACTCTTTCAGGTACGACCTCGAGTGCAGTACTGGAATCATAATTGTTCTCGATACCACCCACTCTGATGCTAGATGTGGAGCATCGCAACGCCTTCCTTGATTTTATAGAAGACGTTGCAAAAAGAGCTGGGTTAAGGAACAAATGAGGCAATTAGACAAAGACAAGAAGATTATACCTTACTATACTACCTTACTATACTACTACCTTAAGTTAAAATTATTCACAAATTCAAAATCTTAAAATGTACATTTACAAACAATTTTTATGACCGTTTTTATTTTATTATACCATTCTATTTTTCTATCAATTTATATTAGCTTATAAACTAGTTGTAATATTTATTGAAAAAATTATTTCGGATTGTGTAGTTGTGATAGATCTCGGAGCTGCAGCATGACTGATTGTTATAAAACCTGTATAAATGCACTATTGTGATTTTTTTTTAATAATAGCGGTGTTATGCAAGAACTTAAAATAAAATACAAGGAAAGCTACAGTAGATCTTAAATATTGTAAATATTATACCCTCGAGACATTGAGGGAAAATTCATCACGGCAGGTATACATCAGGTGCAGCAGGTTATTTACATCAGGGGTGTCGGTTTAGGGACTAAATAATAATATAAAAATCGATCACCCAGCTTGATCACTAGCTAACCCAGAAACGCGATATGCCCAAGCTGCCACAATAGAGGTTGTAAATTAATCAAATAATTCAAACTATTTCTTATTTATTAGTTTAGCAATTGTCACAAGTGACTATGAATGTGGCCATATATTATTAAGCATAGAGATACTATCTGTGGCCCACGGTTTCATCCGTGCTAAATTGATTCGAGAAACTTCATCGCGACGCGGCCGCTAACGCCGCATACGTTATTTGTTGTAGCCTGTAGTTATTCTCATTTGCAATCCCTGCATTGAGCCAGAGCTTTCGAAGAAAAAAGAGATTCGAAGAAAATTTCACATTTCGAGCACTTCATTACGTAATTACGCAGAACTACAATTACCACGAAAGGTTGCGCTGTCGAGCGTTATTGCTCCTGTATTTAACTTCTCTCTTGACCCTTTCGGTGTATGTTCCAATTTTAAAGAGATATCGTTATTTTAATATTCGATGAGATTTCGATGTGAGGTGCAAGTTTATCACCGTGAGCTTATATAGAATATAACTTATATAGAAGTGTTTAAGTGTAAGCTGTGAGTAGTGATGTTCGCTCATGATGATTGAACTGTGTTCTTTTTCTTTTTAACTTCTAAAGCTGCGATTCGATAATTGGGCGAGAACTGAGAGTGAAATTTCAAGGACATAGCACAAGGACAAGGAATATTTCGTAACATGAAAGTGAAGAACGATATAAAGTGGTGGAAAAGAGAAAGACAGCTATACTTACATTGAATATGTAATAAATGGTTAAGGCTATCCTCGTCTCTTATTTTTTAAGAATTTTTTCTTTTACAACAAAGATGATACTCAAGCATACGGTCCGCTTAATGGTAAGAGACTACTGTAGCCTATGGATGCGTGTAATTCCATAGGTATACCACACGCATTTCCGACCTTGCACTCATCTACCCGAAAGAGCTCTGGAAACCTAACTCACCGCAGGAACACAACACTAGGTTATTTGGCTGCTATCTTCTCTGCAGAAGATAATCGTTTACCTACAAAAAGACCTATCAAAAACCTTTTTCTGAAACCATTAATTACCATCTAATTTAAAAGACTTTGATGCCTGTAAATGGAATTTTCGCCGTGATAGCGCAGGTTCTGTTCTCTGTACTTGTGTATTCATGACGCATTTTAATAATTAATTGACTTTAGATTGGCTGAATGTTTTAGTCGTAATTTTCCATTAATACCGTTTAGCGACATCTCTTGGTGTTAGTTGAGAGAATGTGAAATGTCACTTAGGTTAACATCATTATGCCTATAATCTTTAAATATTATTTCTCAAAGATGCTTTTTGTGACAACGTCATATCTCCCTCAACATTAATGATCTCAACATAATTTTAAAGCTAATGTTTCACGCTATTGGCGAAAATTAAAATTTAAGATTAAATTTTTTCTATTGTTTCTATTGATGACATTCCTTATTAAAATAAATTCAACTAACATTTAGATTGCTCTACGGGTCAGTTATAAAGTATACCAGCAGTGCCCGTGGTTCCGCTCGCGTAGAATGCTGTCGGTCGAGCGTACGCGCGAATCGTGCTGCCCCCGCTCAAAAGACGGATGACAAAAATACTTAATGATCCTTAGAAAATAGATATATACTGTCGCTGAATTAGCTGATTGTCATTTTAAGATCTACAATTATGTAGTACATTAATTTCGTGTATCTATTATATACGCAGTCAGCGTAAACCAATTAACCAATTAAAACCATCTAACCGCCCCAAACGTGTCTTTTTCCGAATTGATTCACCATTATCGTCATTGCTTATTTCGTATCTTACTTTATTTTACAAAATATATCCTATACCTGACCAGATAACATAGCTATGAATTAAAATAAAATAAAACATGTAAATCGAATAAGTGGTGTTTCACGTGAAATGAACATAAACGGACAGACAGACAGAGACGTTGAGTTTTATAATATTTATGGATGTATTATCAGGATTATTTTGAAAAAAGATACATATTTTTTCTTTTTTTTCTTTTGTGTATCGTAAAGCTTCTTCTGATCACCAGTAAAACTTCTTCTGTTTTGGTAATAAAATCCACATTCTGCTGTTTTCAAAGGAGGAATTGTTTTATTTTGAAGTCAAATTAATTCTAATTGTGCATAAGTAAAATTTCGCCAATTCCACTAACAGTTTAAGAGATATTTGAGACCACAACGTCACCTGATGTTAAGGGACAATATGGGCGAAGATGGTGTGTAAGCCTAGAAGGACTGGTTCTCAAGTACATCAAGCGGAACACACCTCTAGATGCTTGAAACCAGACTTTCAACTTATGGTGGTAGCCGCCATTATATGGTAGTGAAATTGGTAAGTATAAACAATGGTTTCATCACGATATTGTCCATCATTGAATGCTCGGACTCATTGTAAGCAATGATGGCTCAGTGGTAGCATATACAACTTCACGTCGATGGACATGAGTTCGAATTCCTGCAATGAGCCTGAGCTTTCGGTGAAGGAAAACGTCGTGAGGAAACCATAGCATTGTGGTAGGGCATTTTCTAATGCCCGCCTGGCTAGCTACCACCCCCAAGTTGAAAATCAAGCACCAATAGGTGTGTTCCGGCTGCACTTGAGAGCCAGTCTTCCACTAGGTTAGCGTGTTATCATCTTGAGCCACATCGTCACTGAACATCAGGTGAGATTGTGGCCATTACGCCAAACCTATAACGATTAAAAAAACAGATACCTGCGTCGATCGACGCGATGTCCGTATATGCTGCCATTGAGCTATCATCAATAACAGCACAGTATCATGCACCTATAGGTGCTTAACGATAGATCTTCAACTTGAGGGTGGTAGCTAGCCAGGTTGACCTTAGAAGATACCCTACCATCATGCTATGGTGTCATCACGATGTTTTCGTTCACCGAAAGCTCAGGCTCATTGCAGGGATTGGAACTCACGTCAATCGACGCTCGACGCGGTGTCCGTCCGTACACGCTACGACTGAGCCATCTTAGAACTTTTAGTCGAATTACTTTGCGGCTAAAACCGTCGATATGTACCTACCTATAATAAGTGTCACGTGACATTATATGGTAATATTAGAAACACATGAACGTCTCATTACAGTACAATTTGAATAAAACATTACTTTTTTTTCGATGTTCGCTTTCCCGACAGCGGTCCTGAATATTTCATGAGATATGACGTGATAGACGCCTTGAAGAAACTACTTGACATGCGTTCGCCATTTTGAAGAGTAATCGTCGTTTAATTAATATCGCCTACATTTAAAAAAATCATATATATTGTTTCTCAAGGGTGTTTTTCTTGGCAACGTTATATCTCCGTTAATTCATCATCAAAATCCGTTATTCAAACATAATTTTAATTTTTTTTTCTTCGCTATTGGCGGATCACAGACAAATAGTTGTTCTTGTTGAAGACCATTTTCATTAGGAATCATCATCATCATCATCAACCTATAATAGTCCACTGCTGGACATAGACCTCCCCTAATGAGCGCCATAGCGCCCTGTCTTCAGCTTGCCGCATCCAGCATCTGCCTGCAGTCTTTCGCAGATCGTCATCCCATCTGGCCAGAGCGCGTCCTACATGCTAATGATGCTATGATAACGATAAAATCTCTTGAATAAACATTGTATCCCACAATTCAAGAAGATCATGGAATTTAACTTTAACTAACATTACCTTATCTAGACGATTTACTTAAAATATTAAAAGACTTCAGTTTTCTTAGAACTTCACGATGAGAGTACCAGAATAAAAGAAAAGATAATGTGTGAAGTATAATAATCAGCTAAATTGTTTTTACATTATTAAAAATAATTTATATTTTAATAGACAAGATATTATGACAAAATTTTAAAAATATGTAAAACGTTCAAATTTCACACGTCTCGATATTCACTCGTATTTTCTTTAACAATTTTAATGTCTGGATATATACAAACGTTATAATTCTACGTTCTAATAACGTCATAAGATCTACAGATCTTACCCAGCTGGATTTTTTTACCTACAGACAAGTAAAAATTTCTATGATACTGTAGAAGAGTTAAGGATTGAAGTTCAATATGTTATTATGAACATTCATCCCAACACATTAGAGAAGATTTACACATAATTAATATCTGAAAAAACTAAATCTGTATACTATACAAGACAATGGATCTCATTTGGAGCAACTTATCAGTTAATTTATTAAAATGTTGTATGAAAATAATAATTTTCATTAATATTCAATGGATACCTTGATATTTGTTCGATATGTATGAAATGTTAAATTTCATGGTTATCTTGAATTGTGAGATACAATGTTTCTTCTAGAGATTTTATCTTATAATATACTCTATCGATTGGCTCAATAATATAGTGAGTGTCTGTTTTTTGCATTTTTTGTTGGTTCGATTACCGGCACAGGTAAGCTTTTTTAAATATCTGTGAATGCAATTATTATATTTTTTTAAAACAAAAGAATTTTCCTTTAAGTCAAATTAGCTGTCTTCAATGTTTTAATGTACATTTCCTCCATGTCACATTCGTTTTTTCCACCCGTATATCCAAGTAGACTTGGAAAGCAAAACATTATTTAAATACGGAAATATATTTATGCAAACAAACATTTCTCAGTGAATAGTATTTAAATATGTGCAAATAAAGATTACCAAAAACAAATTACCGTGTAGATTGACGAACAAATCAATGCTATAATCTGTTTTGTGTCGTACAAATCAACACATGACAACCGCTCGAGATCTCACGTGTGGATAACACATTACGTACTCGTACGTCAAGACTCAAGACGCACTGAAGCATATATAGCGGGGCAAATCCATCACGGCCTTATAATTTCAGCATTTTTCATAATATATCTAGGTTATTGCGCACCTTTTTTTAGCGTTATAAGTTTAGAATTGTGGCCACATTCTCTTACCTTACTCACCTGATGTTAAGTGACGATGTGGCCCAAGATGGCAACACGCTAAGCCTAGTGGAAGGACTGGCTTTCATGTGCAGCTGCCGAAACACACCTATTGGTACTTGGCGAGAGATTTTCAACTTGAGGGTGGTAGCTAGCCAGGCTTAGAAAAAGCTCTACCACCTTGCTATGGTTTCCTCACAATGTTTTCCTTCACCGAAAGCTCAGGCTCATTGCAGGGATTCAAACTCACGTCAATCGACGCGAAGTCGTACACGTTACCACTGAGCCATCATTGCTTCACTGAGCCATTGCTTTAATTTATCTGTATGTATTGTGTATTGCCGTGTCTAGTTATCGTGAATAAAAGTTTTCTTTTTTGAATTTAAAAATACACATAAATGCACGTACGCATGCACACACGCCATTTAGCCCATCAGGCCACAGTATTATTTAGTCTGGTAGAAGTTGACGACTATGACACAATCTATTCTAGTAAAACCGTCAGCACAATTCTCAGGACATTATAACTAGTTGTTCAGTCCATACGTTCGTCGTCCAACATTAGTATTTTGTAGCTGTTAATATGGCAATTGATACAGTTTATGGTGTTTTGTACTTTCTTACTCTAGAAATACTGCCTATTTTTTATATTCTCGTAATATTTGAGTACGCACATTGTACGATATTTATTGTAAAAATATTAAGAAATAAAGTTTATTTCTTCATAAAACCATTACTATATCATATTATATGTTTGTGATCCTTCAATGAATCTAGATATATACCATCCACGATTGTTAATAATTGTTAAATAAATAAAATATTATATTTAATTGTATCTCAGTGCCTTGAGTACATCGTCAGAATGTATTTATATCTTTATACGCTGTGCGTCAAAATAACATTGCGTGAGTTATCTCTGTCATCGCGCTAAGCCCGTGATGAATGATACGTTGTACTCCACAGTATTCAATCACGGTGGATAGATTAGTACGCAATGAAACCGAGACTGCTGATTGCTAAATACATGGGAGTAATCAGGTACAGGCAAGGTTACCGCTGTCCAAGCAGGCTTGTAGGACATGAGTGCTGGCTGGCTTAACTAGCACGCAACGCAAATACTACGCATTATACACCGTATTCATAAACAAAATTTTCCTAAGGGCTTGAGTCTTTGTATCTTTAACTGCTCAATGATTGAATTGTCAAATACTTCTTCGCTACTATCATCTGTTGAAAAAATTAATATTATGACTATAATATTATGAATATACTGAGTGTTTAAATGTGTCTGACTGTGTAAAATTCAAACTAATTTGAATACCTGACAATTTATTTTTAAAGTATGAAAAATATTATACATAAATTATAGTGCAGTAATGAAGTATTTTTTATTTGATTAACATAAAAATCATCCAAACTTTATTCACTGAGTCAAAATTATTTCATTCATAACCACTATAGTATTAAAATAATAATAAATATTATATAACTTTTCGAAACTAATACAGGCAGTCTAAATAATTGAAGTTTCAAATCTTTCAAGGACACCCCTGGGTTTTGTATGGAAATGTATGACCAAAAAAGACTCGACTTACAGTACATACACATACACTGATATACATATATTTGTTTGCATATCTCTCTCTAAAACAGTAAATGAGAAAAGAGAAGAGTATGTTCCAAATTGAAACAATTTACTTTTGTGTCACACTGAGTCACACACCAGTCTGTGAAACAGGTATGTAGTATTTAATAACAGCTTTTTCAGTTTATACATAACAGTTCCAAACTTTACTTGTAAATACCTACCTGTTCTTTAAAGTTGTTCCGATATATACACCTCACTCCTATTGCCGTCTTCCCGCCTCTTAAACAAATCCTAGCTACATACTAAGCTAAATATGTTACGTAAAATGTAACAATAACTATTAGGTAGGTAGGTACTGAAAAATATAATTGCTTGAATACATGAAAACATTGTAGTATTAATTTATTTGCGTAATAGTTAGTACAGCTAAAAATGAGAGTCGTAAAGAAGATGATTTCTGGGATGGTAGGACTCAACAGTTGTACTCGATTAGATCACGACTACTATACACCAGAAGACCCATCATATTGGCACGCTTAGACGTGTCACGTTCCGAGTTCATTCGGTGTATATACAGTAATCAACCGAGTTGGAACCCGAAAGTCGCAAATCAGTACAGAGTCACTGTTAATAGCTTATATGTACATGATGGTCACGACCCAGTCGGCTACAAATATCTAGCACATCGCTTAATTGCTGAATAACACCGGCTGACCACGGAACGCGACACGCGAATGTAATGTGCTCAGTTGTAGCGTGTACGACTTCGCGTCGATTGACGTGAGTTCGAATTCCTGCAATGAGCCTGAGCTTTCGGTGAAGGAACACATCGTGAGGAAACCATAACATGGTGGTAGGGGTTTTTCTAATGCCCGCATGGCTAACTACCACCCTCAAGTTGAAAATCTGTCGCCAAGCATCAATAGGTGTGTTCCGGCAGCTGCACTTGACAGCCAGTCTTCCACTAGGTTTAGTGTGTTATCATCTCGGACATCGTCACTTAACATTAGGTGAGATTGTGGCTACTAGCTGGTAGAACGGATAGCCGATGGGGCCAAAGAGTTCTCGAGCGGCCATATACTGGAAGACACAGCGTGGGTAGATCCGCCACAAGATGGTCCGATGACCTGGTAAAGGTTACGGGAAGCCGCTGGATGCTGGCAGCACAGGACCGGTCGTTGTGGCGATCTTTGGGAGAGCCCTGTGTTTAGCAGAGGACGCCTTTCGCCTCAAATGATAACTGATAATGTAGTAGAAATACCTAATAAAAATACCCTTAAAGCAGTTGATAAAAGCTGGTTTATCCAAAGCAAGCTAACATTCAAATTTCTAATCGCTGTTTAATCCATTCAATAGCTTACAATTTATTTTATGTGCTAAAAATCTATATCATTTCATCAAGAGACAAATATACACGTATATGGAGTTCTATGGCATTAGTTGATTTTTATAAATTGAATACAAATGATATGGAAACAGCGCAGGTATTATTGCGATGTGCGTCAAAACTGCCGCATAGCGGTACACCGAACATTAATCATAGCTAGCCCTTTACACGCGTCGCTTCATAATGCTGATAATCTCGGTTTCTATTACGTATAAAGGCACGTAGTCGTACTTAAAGCATTTTTTTTTTAAATAATAGACTAGCTTTGACCCACGTTTTCATCCGTGTTAACCGCCGCCAGCGCACTCGTTTAACGTAAAATTGTTTTCATTTCCCGTATACACCTACAACTTACCAGATTGCTTGAAGAGCGTGAAGAGGTATAGCCTATAGCTTGCTCAATAAATAGGCTAAAAAATTAGAAAATGATTCTTTAAAACTTAATTTTTCAAATATAGCAGGCTCAAACAAAAAAAAAGGTATCTTTAGCTTTATAAATTGCGCGGGTGCAACATCAGTATAGAGTTATAGATTCTGATATTAATAACCATTAAATATATAGAGAATTTTAAAAAGGCGTAACATCGTTTAAGTATAACATAGAGTAGATTGCTTTAACAACACGTAATAGTGCTTTTCATAACAGAAAATAAGCCCAGTCACGATGTTATAAAAAATGTATCCTTTTTCCACTTAATGAGTATACTTTATGAAAATAAATTAGATATGAATAATTAATTAGCGTCGAATAAAAAGCTTTCCAGATAAGGCCCCGTGCATATTGACGACAAATTATACAACACGTGGCGCTACATTGGCGACATTAAATGAACACACGTATCCAGTTACGCAACTTAAGATTTTAGAGATATTTTAATTTTATAAAACATCCTATATTTTATAAAGCAAACTATGCATAAACAGATGTATCGCACAGGTCATCCGCCGGGGTCACGGATTCTAACAATGAATCAATCAAATGGAAACGTTAAGAATTACTATCAGAATGATACACTTGACACTTTCGCGTAATGAAGGAAAGAGCTAGCCCTATGTCGCCTATGTCGGCGTAGCGTTGCCGTTCTGAGTAAGTTATACTGGTAAGGAGTTTAATGAATGAATCGCTTGCATAGAGTAATGCCAATTTCGTTACCTAAATTGGTCCAGGCCCAGTAAAGCTGTAAAAGCCGTAAAGGCTCCAGGGCCCCTAAGGCTAACAGTATTTATTTATTTATTTATTATATAGTATAGTCAGTTCGAAATAAAAAAATGTTACCTAATTGTTTATTATTTAGTTTGTTTGAAAATTGTATTTTTCCATTTTACGAACTATTTTATTTTTATGAATACTGACCATTAGCCCAATCCGTGTGTTAAATTAATGTCGCCATTGTAGCGACACGTATATTTTAAAGGTAAAATAATTTACTAATTACTACTACAATATTCTAGTCACAGTATTACGAAACCTCCACTGAAATAAATATAATAAAACTTGTAAACGAATGATTTAGCCTAATTTATTAATTGATGTTAACAGTGGCCAAAATGTTCAACGAACCTAATGTTGTATACGTCAAGGCATTTTTTCTAGCTAACCAGCGGTATTGAGGAACAAAAAGTACGGTTGTATGTAGTGCAATTATAAGAATTTGAGAAAATAAACAAAAATGATTTAACAATGAAATATACATATTTATATATAATAATAAAATTATGGATATATAAATAATATTTACATAAATCACGCCTCTTTCCCAACGGGGTAGGTAGAGACCACGTCCTTCCACTTGCTACGATCCTGACATACAACTTTCGCTTCTTCAACATTCATCAATCGTTTCATTCATGCTCGTCGGGTAGAGTACTCTTGACCTGACCTTTCTTCAAAACGTCCCCGATTTGATCGTGGAACGTTCGTCTAGGTCTTCCTCTTCCAGCGTTCCCAATTACACTCATCTTATAAATCTGTCTGGTCAATCTTCTTTCATTCATCCTCTCTACATGCCCAAACCATTTAAGCATCCCTTTCTCAATCCGTATCACTAAATCTTCTTTCACACCACAATGTTCTCTTATTACACTACTTCTTATCTTGTCACTCAGTTTCACTCCTATCATACTTCTTAACGCTCTAATTTCTACTGCATTTATTTTACTAATAATAATATTATAATATTATGTCATTATTACATAGTATAAAACAAAGTCGCGTCGCTCTGCCCGTCCCTATGTATGCTTAAATCTTTAAAACTACGTAACAGATTTTGACGCGGTTTTATGGTATGATATGGTATGATATTAAGGTTTATATGTATAGTACATGCATAATATTGTAGATAACCACTGATAAATTTAGAGGTTTCTAATGTGATGTCGTAAATAAACACATTTTTTGCGCTTACATTACAAACGCTGGCTGAACCCCACGAGATAAATAAAAATAATGTACTACAGTATTGTACACCTTCAAAAGGTCAACAAAAAAAGTCCGCGATGGTATATACCTATCTATCTCTTAAGGATAACCCACAATAATTATTTTTTATCATTATAATTACATTTTACGGGAAAAAATGGCTTATTTACGAAGTGATTTTAAGCAATACAGCATTAATCCTTATCCAATTGAGTACCTTAAATACATTTTCCATTTAATATAGATCAATATAGCCCTTTACAGCATGTAATTTAAATGAATATTTCCGAAGATATTACAGATTTAAAATGCAGGGACATAGAGGTGCGGCGGTACCGGCTCTATATACCATGGTCAATTATGGTCGCTCTTTTAAGAGTAACCTCTAAACAAAAAATTTTTATATTGTCTAATGACAAAAAAGCTGTAAACGTTGTTTAAGGACTTTCTGTAGTAGGTATATTAGTGTAGGTAGTCGGTGTAGGATATTTAGTATCAGCATTGCACCCGTGCGAAGCCGGAGCGGGTCGCTAGTAATATTATATATTCTAATAACATATTAAATAAATACAGACCATAGAAACACATACACATACTTCGTTTTACTCATGATCACTCTGTCTCTTGTTTATTATATAAATATCGATGTAGTTGAGATATAAAGTTGGTGATGGTTTTAGCATGGCGTTCCATAGCCGTAAGTCTGTTATCGTGAAAAGTTTGAATTTAGTGTCGATCTATACACAGGATCCCAATGGTTTTGCTGTTTTGCTTCGCGATCGAGACCTCGAGCAACTAGTATCATTGGATCATAAAACCAACGACAGTCGCAACGACTAAAAATCCCAAACTGTAACGAATACGTGAACCCTAGCTTTAGAGAAAATAAAATTTAGAATAAACACAAAACCCTCGAATTTTCTCTTTTGAATACATTTTTGGGCTTCTGTAAACACGAATATGCCTGTGGAATATTAATATTTTTTTCCTGTTTGAAAACACATTTTATTCTATATATCAGCTATTTAGTTAGAAAATTTAAAGTGCTTTCACGAGGAATTTCAGTAAAGTTCCAACCAATTTTTTTATGATAGGAATATTTAATATAAAAATATTCACATAGACCTTTATTTTCTGACTTTCTTTCATATATGGCTAGTCTAGAAGGGGCTGGCTCTCTAGTGTAGCTGCCGATCGGAAAACACCCATAGGTGTTTGGCAACAATTTTTTTACTTGAGGCTGTTAGCTAGGCAGGCGGACATAAAAGTAGGATAGCGGATATAGTAAATTAATATTCTAAAATCGCGTATACAATTCATTCATTTCATCCATCCTTGCCAGTTTCTTTTTTTTTCTTGCTTTCTCTACGCATAGTATTTCATTTACTATTAACTTAAATACATACTGTTATACCTGTACAAAAGAGAGGGCGCCCAATTTTGTTTGCAAAAACAATACGAATACCTGGAAAGATCGAGACCCGCCGTCACTAGTCGACGTAAGAGCACTTGTTTTTCAATGTAATAATTTTCTCGTACCTAGAACAATGCAAATCAATAAAAGATGCAATAAAATAATTGAACAGAACTAAAAAAACAAGGCAATAAATCTTATGAAATTTAACAAACAGACAGGCTCTTCTCGAACCTTCTTTTAATAAGCAAGATTGGGGGGAATTTTACGCAATGAACGAATGAATTTTAGGGAAAATTTTAATATGTAGCTAAAAATTACAATGTCAATAACTTCATTTTTTTCATATTTAAGACGCGCGTTTCGAAACCGGTTGTTTCGAATATATGTATATATATAGATTATAGATCGCTCACAATCAGTGTGTTTGAGGACTAAAGTCCGTTTTTTATCTGTGTGGTGTGAAATGACATTTTATGTGTTGCTAGTAAAAACTACTAAGTACGGAGTATAAGATTTTGTCTATTTTCATCGCATCATATACATATTTACATTTAATTCTTTCTTAAATAATGTAATGATAATAGAAAATTATTGAGTGTGTTAAATAATACAAAATGTTTTAATTAACAAATGAAAATCCTCAATTCAATATTTCCAATCTTACAATTGAAATAGTTGGAACGTAAAATAAACGGTAGAACGACACAAGAAAAATTAATGGGGCAACATTATTTTTAAGCTTGACATTAGTGATTATCAATTTACTACGTGGTATTAAACAATGGAGTAAGTATAGTGAACTATGAATAGTTTCTGTAGGTATAGTGTAGTGTTAATGAGTACAAATAAATTATTTCATCACAATATGACCCCCGGGCGTAACAATACCAATAAGCTAAAATCGACAATTGTGTACTCATCGTCTGGTGACTCTTAACCAGTTTCCTGAAAGATAACTTCAAACCCTTTCGTTGAGCATCAACTGGAGCCCCGGTTAAAATTTTACGATGGTTTCAACGAACCGAATCTTGAAATGTACATTTACCATGCGTTCTCGATAATGGCATTACGGTACACGTATATTCTATAATCGAATTCGAGTTCTGATGCGAGTTCTGACAGTTTTCAAATACGCCGTTTGCACGTTACGCTTTTCGTTAGCCGTCAATAGTTTTGTGTAACAAATGAAATGTGGATGTGTGGTGAATGGTGGCCATTTTTTCTAGAACATACAGTAAACCATTCAGCGCTTTGGAATTATAAACGAAGTCGTTCCGCCATTGGCCATAGGCTTCAAATGATAATCTTGAAGACAATTAAGTCGTCACTTAATTAAACAGGACGTTTTCCATACAGATTTAACTATGCAATATAGTTACTTTCAAATATTACATACTAGCTGGTCTCAAAATTTGACTCTAGTTAAATTTATTCGTCCAACTCTCAATCACGCCGCCGCGCCGCCAACGCACCCGTTTAGCTTATCGTTTTTCTTCCTTCCCTTACTTGCTTATAGCTTGCCAGATTGCTTGACGTTCATGATTACTGCTCTGATCCTTATGGTCGTAGCGTGAAGTTCAAAATAGTAGTTTGAAACAGGCTATACATTTTTTTTTCAAATCTGACTGTTCGTTTTAGAGTTTAGCTCGTTCAAACAAATAAGCAAGAGATTTATAATATTAAGCATAGATTCACATATCGTTGAACACATTATTGTAACATTCAAAAATTTCTATTTTTTTTTATATGGTTTAAAATTAGCATACGTCCCGCCTGATGGTTAGCAGCTACCGTAGTTTATGGACGCTTGTAATACCATAGGTATCACCAACGCAATGCTGATCTTGAACCATCCTACACCAAGGAAATCTGGAAATCCTACTCACCGCAGGAACAAATCACAAGGTTATTTGGCTGCGATCTTCTGTAGGGTGGAGGTATTCCACCTTTTGAACTACTCCAAGTAGAGTGAATTCTCCAAAGACATTTCTCTGTGGCCTACATATCTTCTTAATATTTTGGTTATATCTAATTAAGCAAGATGCATTCTACAATTGAGAACTCGTCTACCCCATCGGTTAATGATTCTTCGACAGATGTAACTGGCTCATTATCACTGAAATATGATGAGCCTTGGAAATATGTCGGTAAAGCAGTTTAAATTCACGTTTAGTAAACGTGAACTTATAGTATCTATTCGTCTAAATTTAAGGAACACTCAACGCACCTCGGTAAATGCATCTGCCACAGTTAACAACCGCAACGTCGTTTCCGTGTAACTTTTATCTCCGTGACCGTAAGTCTACTTTATGTATTCTTGCCAATCTTCCTGGCATTCCAGGACTCTCTAGAATTCGGATCCAAAAAATTAGTTTTTTTTACTGTTAAAAGAGGTCACATGGAACTCTTACTCTCGACTAGTGAACAGAATAATAACAACTTTCAAACATTTTAATAGTAGTCAGACAGGATAATATAGGTTATAAATATTCACGAAGCTTTAGATTTGTTGTAGTTTTAGTTGTGTTGTAATTATAGATAAGAAATGTAAGGTATTTCATGTTTGGGTACGTGAACGTACGGGAACGTGATTATTATATTGTATTGTGTTCAGTTTAGCCATAGTTATTAATGTTTCATTTCATTATTATTATTTGATTTCTAAATTGTCAAATTGCGAAAAAAATGCAATATTTTTTTCATTACATCGTAAAATGAGGAAATTGTAATTATAGAGAGGTAAGGATAATAAGCTTTCTATTTTTGAGGTTTTTTATGAGATGTCGTATTCTTGTGATCAGCAATATAAATTAAGAACAATTATGTAACTTCAGTCAAAAATATTTATTCTATGTTTAATTGAAATTGCCAAAAATGCGAAAACTGAAACCAACCTGCAATAATGGGTAAATTGTAAACTAAGTAATGAAAAGGAATTCTACCAGTATCAAATAGCTCGTGATTAATTCTTATATAATTTATATGTGTACTCGTTCAATAAAAAAAACCCTATGGCCACAATCACATCTGATGTTAATTGACGATATGGCCCAAGATAGTGGACGCTAATCCCAATTGGGCGACTGACTCTCAAGTACTGCTGCCGGAACACTTATAGGTACTAGGAGACAGATTTTCAAATTGAGGGTATTAGCTAGCTAGGCGGGTATTAGTATATGTCCTACCACCATGGTATGGTTGTAGCTAGCTGTGCCCGCGACTCCGCTCGCGTGGCCTACAGAATGCCCTCGATTAAATGTTATCGTTATTAAATTAAATCGTGCTACACTCACAAAAAAGACAGTAGACAAAAAAATTTATTGTGGATGATCCTTAGAAAATAGATACATTCTATCGCTGACTTTTTTGTAGGTATTTTTAAGATCTACAATTATGTAGAACATTAAATCGATATAAGGTAAACCCACCAGTAATTGACACTGCACCAATAGTTGACACTCTGACGAAGAAAATTAAATATTAAGAAAAAAAAAAGAAGCCAAAGATCGAGATGACCAAAATCACTGATTACTGATATATTTGTAAGGTTGTAAATACATATAGGTACAGTCAGTTACAAAAGTCGTTTAACAAACTCAAGACTTCAAATCAATTTAGTATTAAAAGAAGTCTTGATAAAAAACGCTGGATTAGGTACAGGGAAGACCGTTGAAGTACTCTTCCCTGTACTTATTCCAGTGATTTGTGTATCTACTTTCATTACATTCCTTTTTTGTGTAATTATTAATATAAGCATACCTATGTAAAACCTACTGAAAATAAAAAGTGTCAACTACTAAATATATTTGTTTTCACTAGGTGTCAACTACTAGTATAGTACCTTTATTTTATTAAAAAATAACATAAAAATACACATTAGCTTTATTGCTACAATTCTTGTCACATTCTGGAAGGGGAATAATTTGTGCAACTATTACCATTTAGAAGTTCCCTCTAAGATGATTTCATACCAAACTATGTCAATAAACATACTAATAAATCATTAAGGTGTCATCTACTGGGTATTTTACCTTATATCTAATGGATTACTCAGTGTAAGCATCCCAAAATGAGTGTTTTTCCGAATTGGTTCGTCATTATCGTCATTGCTTATGTTATCTTACAAAATATATTCTATAACTTGACCAGATTACATAGCAGCGAAATAGAATAAAAACGATGTTAATCGGCTATGTAGTTTTTACGTGTAAAGAACATATGCGGACAGACAGACGGAGAGACGTTGAGTTTTATAATATGTACAGAATATATTTAGATAGATAAGTCCAGAATATGTAAATATATAGGTTGAGATAAAAATAATAATGAGCTATGATACCGAAAGGTCATTGAGAGAAATATATTAATTAAACCAATAGGACGCCACTCGACAGATAATCTCTGTTTACATGAGATAAATATATTACATTGGCAATATTTTGTACTAATTCATTCAATGCAAAGCTACGTATGTGTATTTTTTTAAATTATATTTTGGGAGCTTGTATGCATTTCTCACACGTCAGTCCTATCATGACATAATTTACTAAATAAGATACATTTGATTTAAACAGACATGATTTTCTTATTCAGTATTCTCATCTCACCACTGTATTTGCAGGTTCTTGGGTTAACACACCCATAACACTAAACATTGCGATTCATGTCCAATAGAATGTTACTAATGTAAGTTCATTATTAGGCCCGCTTTTATCCCAATCAACGTTATTTAGAGAGATAATCACATGTGTAAACGAGTCCATCCCATTATTGCGGACATGTGCGTTGAGATTTACGACGGATACATTGTCTAATGTATTACAGATGTTTCGTACACGCATCGCGTGTGGGCGAAGAGTGGACAGACTAGATAGTGGAAATGAAAATCAGACAAATTCCACTCATGCCTAGGGTTGCTATATATGGCTAGGCTGTCTTTTTTTAGATTTGACTATACTGTTAGCCTTAGGGGCCCTGGAGTCTTACGGTTTTTACAGCTTCACCGTGCTTGAGTTTGGGACTAGGCTCTCATCGGAATGCATAGTAAAGATAACAATTTGTTTGTTGGCAAATAATTTCTGAATGTTTTTTCTTATATGTCAGGGTGGCGACAAGAAAATGTGGCAACCGTCGTTACGTCTCCTAAAACAAATTGCTTCCCTAAGGAGCTCTGAAAACCCTAATCATGGCAGGAACACAACAGAAGCATATTTGGCTGCGATCTTCTCTTGGGTTTAGGTATTTCACCAGACGAGCTGCCCCAAGTAAAGAGAAATAACCAGAGATATTTATCTATACTCTTACCTCTGTCTCCATGTAATTGAGTACACGCGTGTACATCAAGTTGGGATCTGTCAAAAAATGTACGAATATTCCCCAGTTACGAAAATGAGATTTCCGAGAGCATGAATGTATACTTTGATAATCGGAAATCTTTACACGGAGTTGCTGTTTCGATTTGAAAGTTTTAAAAGTGTCTGTATTTTAAAATGGGACATTTTCAGAAAACTGTGGCTTTTCTTCACAAGACAACTTATCATGGGAGGTTTATATAAGACTCCTACTCACTAATACTATACACTACTCTCAACCTTCGGTTTAGTTTGACGAACAGCTTTTGTATTCGACGCCAAACTTCGCCAAAATCGGCCCTAACACGAAGCCACTTTGCAGTTTTGGTATCGGTTAACTCGTACGAAACGTAAGAAGCGGGAACGTAAGAATTTTTAGAATCGGGTTTCAAGATCCGGATATAAGGAAATAAACTTCACCTCTTTATACTATTACTTAGTATTATAGTATGCAGGACCGAGCTGTGGATAACTGCCACCCGGGTGTAAAGTATTGTTACGCCCGTGGGTAGTAAATGACGTAGTGTCACACAAGAGCAATTTATTCGTACTCAGATAAATACATATTAAAAAAAAAACTCATGAATCACTCACCGAATGTACTCACAGAATAAGCCTGTTGTTTCTGTTCTGTTAATGTTTCTCTTTTATTTCGCTTCTTGTTGCCACTTCGCTCTTGAATTTATAACTGCCGCGACTTACGATACGGCTCCCTTCTATATCCAAATGTTTCGATCCCGAAATCTCTAGAAAGTCTTTGAACTCTTAACATTTTATAAACAACTTAAGTCATCGCTTTTAAAACGAGGGAAACGTGTGATATATAGCCCATTGTTTGTTGACAGTTATAGTGAGGCTTTCTATGTGTGCGTCGTCGAACCTATGACTACACGACACACGATTAACACTATGATAAATACACGATCTTTTGGGTACATTCCGGACGTTTCTTGAAATTTCGAGAATGGTGATTCTTTTTCTATTTTCCTCTTTCTCTGACCGTAACAGTATGATTATAATAAAGTTACCTGATAAAGTCAGATACAACTACATAAAAATGTAGTTCATGCTTTTAACATTTACCAAAGAAAATTAAATAGACAGGCAATTTAAAAACAACAGTTAATATACATAACATACATTTTCCACTATTTATTCACATGACCTAATTTCCTTTTTGAAGTGAAACTTCTTATGCGACTTCCAAGCGTTAAACGTTAAACGTTTAACGCACATTATCGGTCTCTTGTGTGAGCGAGAGCGAGAGAGTAAATGTTGGTGTGTATGTATATTGCACACTGTTTAAATAAAATAGAAAATGTCTTTTAAAATGAAGTTCACTTCTATCGTGTGTGAATCGCACACACACCTTTTTTTTATTTATTTTATCTTGCAGCTCCCTAGTTAACTGCCGTTCGATTGCTATGCTTCCTGGTATGTAATGATTCACTTGTATCTTTAGAAATACAATATTCTGTCAAGACGAGAACTTGCCTGAGGACTGAATCTTGGAACACTAAACAATAACACAAGCGATTTGTATTTCGCTAAAAGATAAACACTAATTAAACTGTAATGTAATCTGAGAGGGAAATGTTAACGTAGGATATTCGAGATAAAGCAATTTTATTGTTTTTCTACTACTGACATTACTGTAGGTTCAACACATTACACGTACGTACGTACAGTAGGGATGGGCAACTCAGTCCGCTATATAAAAAGATTTTGTCTCGATTCTCTCACAGGTAATAATTCAGAGTTTCATTTACTGTCCAGTTCCAGTATGAAAATAGTATCAAAATCGCTCGAGCAGTTATGGCGTTTGGATACAAACATCCATTTTTATAGATATAGATTTCCCAAAGGAATTTTTGGTGGCAACGTTCATCAAAATTAATGATTCAAACATCAGTTTAAGGCTTATGGTCCCGGCTATTGGTAAACAGACAAATAATTTCAAATAATTATCTAGTAGGAAAGTACCTACCGATGGCTTTACAAGTCCCGCGCACTGCCGGCTGCGCGCCGCATGTATCCCGACCGCAGCCTGGTTATCTCTGACGATAACCGCAGCCGACTGATCCCGGTCGGCTTCTCCGGGACCTCCCGTTTAACAAGAAATCAGGACCAAAGAGGCGTGTTGCTTCCCATGGCTATAATTGCCCTAGCCATGGATGCTTCAGCACTCCAGGATCCCTGCATCCCTGCGTAAGGGTCTCCACGCATGGCACAAACACGCGGGTAGCTATAGACTCTCCTCTTTGGAGCGTCCTCCAAGCCTCAGCTTCTTTTTATGAGCTTCAGTCCGCAGAGCAAAGCTACTGATACTCGGCAGCGTATTTGGAAAGGAAAAGCGGAATGAGGATAGGTGACGACAAAAAGTGTTTGAGGTTCGACTAGGGGCTTTAGTTGAGTCTGTATCCGACCTATACAGACCAAAAACAGGCGGCAACTACGTGAAGAATAACTCCCCAGATTTGCCTTGGAGGTTCTGGCAACCGTTGTGCTTACTTCAAAACCTTTCGCCGTGTAAGGTACTAAGTTTCATCAACCTGTACTATGCCTCTTAATCTACCCCCGCCTATATATGTACCTATATAATTATATGAGATTGATAGACTCTTAACAGTTTTTTTTATACTACAAAGGTGGCAAACAAGCATACAGCCCGTCTGATTGTAAGCGCCTACCGTAGCCTATGGACGATTTAAATACCAAAGGTATCACTAGCGCGTTGCTGACCTTGCACCGCAGGAATACAATACAAGGTTATTTGGCTGCAATCTTCTGTAGGGTGGAGGTATTCCACCAGCCGGGCTGCCCCAAGTAGGAAGAAATCTACAAAGAAATTTCTCTGTACCCTACCTCTCTTAAAAGTTAACCGACCCATCAACATGAAAGTTGAAAGAACTATGTATTTTTTCATACAGAACGTTTTTATGCTGTCCCTGGACATGAAATGTATCCAGAACAACGGCTGCGGGACCAGCTATTTTTATATATATTACTAGCTGCTCTGCTCTGCTCTCGTGGACTATATAATTATTGTTTACTAGCTGTTCCCGCGGCTGCGCTCACGGGACTACAGAATGCCGTTGATAAGACACACTTTCGAATCGTGTTAACCCAGCTCCCACTTATTTTAAATACAAAAATGATTATTGTGGTTCATATTTAGCAGATGATCTCGCTGACGTTTTGTATATATTTTTAAGACCTACAATTAATTTTATAATATAATCTCTTATGATTGAAAGAGTGTAAGCCCCAAAATTGACGTTTTTTTTATTTGCACACAATCCTAATTCTTTTTTTAAAATAGAGTTGCCTAAGTTACACCTTATAACATTAGCTATCTGTCAGTGAAAGTCCCGTGAAAATCAATCCAACCGTTTCGGAGATTACCCGAAACAAACAGACAGAAAGAAAAAAAGAAATTAAATTGGTTTTTAAAGTACCGTATTACTTTTTTATACATTTTCACATTACACTTCAATTTTATTTATTTGTATAGATGTAAATCTAGGATAATATTCCCGTCGGACATGAAAATATAATATGTCGACAAAACAAGAAACTCATATTTAATATTTCGCGACATACACGATGTTTTTATAGATACTATAAGAAAAAGCAAAGTAATAACATATAAATGCATTATATAGTATAAGAATTTGATACCTTAAAAAATGTAAGCTTCTCATAACAAAACACAAACCAATAAAAGAAAAGAAAAAAGACCAAAAAAATATATTTGACGTCAACATATCAGCAATTTCACGCCACGAATAGCCCTCGGTAACATTCGACTGTTTGAAATGCAAATTCATTTAACCTGAAACTGGAGAATAATACATATTAAAACAGTTTGGGATGTGTCGTTATTCGAAGCAACGTGTGTAAGTAAAATCAATATCCAATTTTAAAATAAAGTAGACAAAACTCCATATATTTACATTTAATATTTGAGTCAGGTACCTACCAACTTTTTTTAAATGTATTTAATGATTAATTGTTTCTCTCTCCGGAAAAATGTCTAATAAAATTTCACGTCAGTTCTACAATTGCAACCAAATATCATGTAGGTGCTGGGAATTGTGGTAAATGACTTGTCCGCTCCGTGAGTGATTGAAAATTGGAGCGAGACGTTGCCCCGTCACGTCGATTACTCCACAACTATGCCGAGAGGCCTGCATTTATGTCCTTTTTAACCGATGTCAAAGAAGGAATATTCTCCTTTTCTTAATACCGACCAAAATCACTCTTTCCTGCGGCATCTCAAGCTTAGGTTCGTGAAGGCATGAAGTTCTTGAGTCACAGCCGATCACGCGATACAGTGACACTGCATTCACAAGCTATCAACATACAATCATTATACTGCTCTTCACATATGCACACCATTCAGGTACATAAGTTCTGTAAGAGATCTTTTTTTTAACTAGTTAGTTTAGGTACGAAAATTGACAGGTACATACATATACGCATGTTTCTTCCTTCCTCCTAGAATCCTTTAACCTGGCCAAATAACATAGCTATGATTTTTTAAAATATATAGATGAATCGGATAAGTGGTGTTTGGGTCAAAAGAACATAAACGGACAGATAAAAAGAGAAACATTGACTTTTATAATATGTGACGATGTAAGAAGTCAATGAGCCCTTTGAATTGAATTAGGTACTCAGTGTAGCATTCAAGTTTACAGAGAATGCGTAAGCTCTTTCCTCAATAGGGAATTTGTGACATACCAGTCAGTATACACGTGCCGCGTTTAACCATTAGGACCCTTGTTCACTTACCCGTATTCTGTTCGTATTCATGTTTATTTTACGTAAGTGAATTTAGGCTCTAAGAAGGCACTAAAGGTAAAAATACACGACGATACTCGAAACTGGATACTCAGTTTACAGACCAAGTGTCACCATATGTACATCGAAGCGACATCGAGTTGCTCATAAAAAGTCGCTGTCGCTTAGTGCCATTGCCTCTGCCGTGGATATAGCTCGTACGCGGTATTTTTGAAACTTCAGGACGGAGTTTAGCACTATAAACCGATTGCGACACAAAAAACTGTTTGTCCTGTATATGTCATCTAAACAAATGTCGACATTTGTGTCAAGTGTCAGTATCCTGCCTTTATGAACGTCAAAACTCTACCACTGGTTCGGAAACATCTCAGTCATCGAGAAAAAGACGGCAAGAAATTCAATTGTTTATCAACTTATTGTTATTAATTTTTAAAGTATTTTTATTGTTTACAATTACGATCATTTTCAGTTAATATACTTAGAAGGAGTCACCTAAGGTAAACAACCTTAGGTTCCTTAGGTTTCACATTACTGCCGTATAGAGAAAGGATGTAGTTCATTCGTTCTAATGAAAAACACAGCAAATGAAATTTTCTTTGTAAATGAGTTGATAGGAAATATTTGTAATGAGTGCATCTAAATATTTACGTATGTAGTATATATTATATGGGTTATAGGATCACTTTGTTGTCAGTCTGTCTGTCTGTGTGTCAAGTCTTGAGGTACAAAGTTGAGATTAATATCATATACCCTATGTCCTCCTACGAAGTGATGACAAGAAAATCGATACAAAATTATAATCAAGTTTATAAAGCACACTTCAAATCATTACATTAAGGCCCAGAAATACCAATTGGTAAATTGGTTTGCGTACGTCTGTGAAGGTTTCTGTATTAGTATAACCAGTTCACAACAGATGGAGTGTAAATTGTTTAATTTTGAAGAAGGCGATAAACGAAGTTGTGTTGTAAAGCTTGTAGAAAATAAAGCATGTTTTAAAATAACAAAAACACTACTTTGTCTTTCAGTATCTGTACACATTAACTCGATATATTTAGTAGAGCCGGTAAAAGTTTTCGCAAAAATGGAATGACTTTTGCAAACATAGGATTTTTCCGATGCGATGTCAATGCTTCAAACCATTTTATCGTCTGACCGTCTCTACGCTAATGTACGATGACTTGTCGTTTACCTGACCTACTTTATTTCTAAACTAGCTGTGGCCAGCGGTTTCACCCGCGTATAATTAAATAAAACTGTTTATAAATTTTTATAATATATTTATAATATTATAATAATTCAATATATTTATCGTGCAGCCAGGATAATGCGTCACAACTCACACGGCTCGTTCGCATCACTACACCTGACAGACCCTAGCCGAGTGTTAAATAATTTTCATTTTACATTATCTCCCTAACTATTCGTCCAAATAACATGCTATAAAGTGCAAAGATCATCTACATAAAATTGAATTTATGATGAAGGATCTTTCGTTCGTAAGGATTAATATGCCATACCTAATAATAATGCCCATAAATCACATAACAATTTTCAATTTAAAAAATCACAAAATACCTTATTGTGGCTTATGTACTAGAGATAGACGTAAGGTATCGCGGACTTTTTTTTAGATGTATTAAGGTTTTCTAGAATATTGTATTTACGAATCATGAACCATTACGCCAGTGCACTGACTTACTTAACAGGAATCAATATTAACGGCTAGCCGAGAGGTTCAACCTAATGATAGATAGCCTATTCCTCATGAATCAGGATATCTTATATAGAAAGAATTTTATAAATCTGACTGGTGGTTACAGAGATTAGCGTGTTTAAACAAACAAACAAAAAAACTCATCCACTTTATTATTTTAGTATAGATTAATATAGATAAGGTTGCCAACAATCTTACGAGAATCGGATCGTCTTGTTTCTAAGACCCTCGAAGCTTTTTTGATTAAAAAACCATATGTTTACATATTTACGCCCGCAATAGCCTAAAAAATTATTCCGCGTGCCAACAACATGATAAAGTTAATAATTTAACTTTGTGTAAATACACAAACATTGTTTTAGTTTGATTAAACTAAATTACATTATTATCATTGATGGTTAAACTAAGTATTAATGTCGCATGATGCGCGCGCAGCTCTCCATTTTACCCTTTATTAAACGAGCCAAAAAAGGATAACTTCAATATTAATAATTTTTGTATTAATTATCTTCCATAACTAAAGAACTTTTACTAAGGTCTTTGTAATAAAGCTTTCGGTATTTCTATAAATCTTATAATCATAAGTATGATTTATATGATTCTATTTATGAGAAATATTTTTCCGAGTCCTGTTTTGTAAGCTGTGCGGCTTCCGCATTTAAACTGACTATTTTCCGTTAAATCATATAAGTATGTAAAATTTTGTGGGCTACGCTAACGTCATCAAACAGTGTCATCTGTATACTGTGTTCGTCCTGTGAGTTAATCTTTGTACAGAAGCCGACGAGGTCTAGAGCGCGATGTATCTACGGAACGCCATCGAGTACGATAAAATTGTATCAACGTACTCGCTGGAAAACTATAATTTAATCATTAATACACATGCATAGGTATTTCGCTATATGATATTATTAAACAAACTTTACAACATTTAAGATAAAAGAAATATAATGAGGTTCAAAATATATTTGCTGATCTCTTTTGTAGATTGCTTTTTTATCGTTTTAGGTTTAGCGCTGTGGCCACTATCTCTCCTGATCTTAAGTGACGATGTACCTCAATATAATAACATGCTAAGCCTAGTGGAAGACTGGATCTCAAGTACAGCTACCGGAACACACCTATTGGTGCTTGACGACAGATTTTCAAATTAAGGGTGGTAGCTAGCCAGGCGGGCATTAGAAAAAGCCCTACCACCATGCTATGATTTCCTCACGTTGTTTTCTTTCACGGAAAACTCAGATTCATTGCAGGGATTCAAACTCACGTCAACTGACGCGATGAACACGCTACCACTGAGCCATAATTGCTTAAATTTTGTGGGCCTCAAAGTGATCTGGGGACTAGGGCCCTATTATCTTTAAATACGACATTCCACCGTCATACTTGCCTGCATAAATCGAAACTGAATATGCACCGGCGTTGATCCCGAAATGTAACGCATCTAAGCGAATCACTATGACGGGCTTTTCTCTATATGCATATTGGTAGCGACGCTGGCAGGCTGTATTGCTCGTCTACCTCACTAACACATTTCCTCGTTCGTTACTCAGCATGCATCACGCATGCGTAATGCATTATGCATCACGTGCAGCTGAAGTTGCTTGGGTGTCTCGAGTTAGTGTTTATTAAACATCGATTGTCTATCGATTAGTCCATAGTAATTTACACTATCGAACAATCAATAGCCTGGTTTAAACTATCGGTAGTTTTAAATTTTAATAGGAAGGTACACAATATTGGGTCTACGTTTGTCTGACCACAACAAATACCAATAAACCACTCGAATAACTTTTTGTTTCGTGCAGTGTTCGTTCCCCCATATAATTAAATACGGTATTAAGAAACAATCTATCGATTGATAGTTTTTAAACAAAACAATCGGTATTATCGGATTTTCTAACAATCGAGGTTTAACAGTATCTCAAGTCTTAAGATGTTATTTGAAACCCCTTACACTCTATTTGACTATTATATAGAAATATAATAAATGTTCTCCTTAATATTTTCAGTATCATATTCTTAATTAAAATGTAGCATAATCTTATTGATATTTGAAATTTATATTTCGTAAGTAATACCTCAATTATAATAGGTATTATAATAAATAAAATAAGAATGTTAGAAAACAGATATAAAAACACAATTTACAATAGACAAAGTTCTCAAAACCACAACACCGCATAATATAAAGTTTAAACGTGCCAGAGACAAACCTACGAAAGTTTATTCACTTCAGTTTAGAACAATGTGGTTTTCGCTAATGAAAACTAGATTTCAATATAAAATAGTTGCATGCTGAAATTGAGAAAAACTTCATTATTTATTACAAGAAGTTTAAATAATGAGTGTTTCAGTTCTTCGTAACCTCTCCTGCTACTCTTTAGAACCGTAGCACCCTTGTAGCCTAAGGAATAGAGAATATGCATGTAGTTTAAATATAGGTAAAAAAATAATATTTCGAATCTTTATTACTGTAGAATTGCACCATTTTTTTTATTTATTTATACGCTTTTTGTTTATAGATTTTCGTTAATAAAAAATGTAAAAATACAAGGGAAATTTAAAATCGCTAAACGCAACGCTATTGGTCAAATTTAATCGTGACGTCCAAGTACGCGTTCAGTTTGATACAAAGGCGAAGTTACTGGGTATTTTAATAGTTTTGTAATTATATTTAAGTTCTATCGTTATTTATTAATCAAATTACTAAAATATTGTATTCTTAGAATGCAGATTGGTTATCATTGGTCGAGTAACTATGTTCGGCCAGATCACCCTATGACAAGTCGGCTAAAATATAATTTTCATATAAGAAATATTTTCTTTTTTATGGTAGCCCGATAATGTGACGGCACTTTTCCTGATAGTATGTACAGTACAATTCAAAAACATCGGCGACCATTGAGCTCTATAGTAATCTATGGTTATCGTCGTCATGCCGGCCTGTAAGCCTCTTAGCAGCTGGATATACGCTGGCTGATCCCGAAATGTAACATACCAAAAGACAGACATTGTGATGAGTTTATCAGCATGTGTATGGTGGTCGCGATCCAGTCGGGTACAGATACCCTACTAACCTGCTTGATTACTGGATATACAAGGGCTGATTACACCCGGTGTATGGTGGTCGCAATTCAGTCGGAAAGTTGTCGTGACCGACCAAACAAAAAAGCTTTCTTCCCTTATTAAGATTCAACAAATAAACCTGTTACAATATTTTATTGTGCACATCTGAACGTCTATAAGAATCTTCTCTGTTATGTTCTATATTACAACGTCTATGAATTATAAATATATGTTACACTATTTTTAGTCCTTTTCCAACCGGCCTGTATTACTCAAGTCTAAATTGCATCTCGCTGTACCTAGAAATACATTTTATCAGGTGTATTTACATATACGGTTTCCAATTCCATCTATATCGTAATTAGTTATAAACCATAACAATTTTCAGATAAAACGAATAAAGCACACTATACTATACAATATATTTTTTATTTTATTGCGTACGCTAACGTCACTCAAACTCGGTGACAGCGCGCCAAAATGGAGACGTTTAAATCGCATTAATCTCATTGCAGTTTTAAAATATTTATTTTTATTATAAATTTTAATATTTTTATCGGTGTTTCCTTTTTTACTGATATGTACCAAAGTAAATAATTGATTAAAATAACTAATTAATTAAATAATTGATAACTAATAACTACGGCCGTAGTTTGGTGGATATCAAGATTAAAGGTTAGAACAATTATTAATGACATCTTCGCCTGTTTACAGACATATTGTTTATGAAGATATAGTGATAAAAGAAATGTTATAAGGACCATATATTTAAGAAATATAACAAGAAAAAATGTTCAATATGTATCCAGTAGTTTCTTCGTGATGCGCGCACAATTGGAAACCTCAATCATTTTATTTATAATGTACTAATTTATAACACCTAACTAAGGCTAATTGAAAAACATAAGTAACTTGATATTTTTGCATACTCAAGAAAAATCACATAAAATGCAAGCTAATGTTTAAATGAAATAAAGAAAACAATGGATACTTATCTATAGTAAATATAAGTCGTTTATACCTAATTAAAAATAATATGACTCGAATAATTATTACATATATAAAATAATTTAATAGTCTACAAAGATCAATAAGTTTGTCGTGTTTACATAAGAAATAGATATTTTCGTCAAGCTAGCTCAGTCAGATAAATAATTTACTCGACAAATAAAGATATCGGTTTATTGAAACAGAACACTGTGTTACACATTTCAAAAGTTACGATTAGTTGTGAAATAATTGGAAAACAACGACAGACATTTATAAAAAAATAGTACAAGCGACGCGATAGCTAGAGCTCTTCCTAGTGTCCCTGTCAAAATCAAGAAAAAAACATCAACACTCGCGTATACTACCAGATTCAAATAATAACTATATACAACCTACATCGCGTATTCGCAGTAACGAGGCGGGAGACGTATTTCACGACGTCCGAAAATACTAGCCCCAGGTTGTCTTGAATGTTGGTTGAATATTTTAATTTTCTTTTCCACAAATTTACAGATTTGTCTCTAATATGTGCAAAAAATGAATTCTTTTTTGTTACATACCTAAGATAATATATATATTCCTTGATAAAATATTACAGAAATCGAACACCAATTAGCTACTATTATACCACAAAATATTGGTGTTAAACATTTCAATAGCACCAGCGACATGAGAACATAATTTGTAGTTTATTTTTAATTACAGGTACTAAATACTTAAGCGATATAGAAATAAGCATTATTGGAAGTAGTTACACAATAATTATAATTAAAAGTCAGTAAATTGAATGCACATTTTTTCATTGATGGCCAACTTCAGCATGATGCTGGCAGGCGGGATCTTTTTGATGATATTTTTGTTTTGTTACGCCAAAGAAGTTTAATATAATTATCTTCTTACGTGTGTACTATAAGTACACACAAAAAAGTTTACTACCCACCTAATAAATGCATCTGTACAGGATCTAGCGTGCTTTCACTCGATAACTGTATGTGGCATTATACACATCAATTATTGATTTAATATTCTTTAAATAAATAATAATTTAGGTTTTTTGATAAATTTTATGTTTATGCAACTTTTTTCAAATTTCATCTGGTTTCTGGCAGCACTGCCTATCTGTGACATTTGTACTCTGTGCTCAATAATAATAATTGTTGTATTTGATTGATTTAGGCCAAACTGAGGAATAAATATGAGGTTTTTTACAATTTTAAAATTAAATAGGGCTATTTAGTTCAAGGAGTATTTATCATGTATAATCATAATTTGCGAACATGTCAGACCTCCAGATATGTAGAATATGTCTTCGAACGAACATTAAAATGTACAAATGTAAAGAGTATCAACTTGGGAGTTATTATGAAGAAATTATGGATTTAAAAGTAAGTATTGTGCAACGAATCGCTTTTTATATACCCCGTTTAAATTTAGGTATTTAATTTATATGCATTTAATTTATATAAAAGCTATAATACAACTTTCCCGAATTTTAATACTTCATAATTTGTTTAGTTTGAACTATGGATTTGATGATAAATCGATGGCAACGCGTTAGAATAAGGAGTCGAACTTTGTGGGTCTGGGCACCATTATTAAACATTCGCTTTTTATAAAGAAAACATTGTGATGAACTCATAGTATGATAGTAGAGAATATATATTTTCAATTCTCTATTGACTAGCGATCATATTCAACTAAAAAAATTGTTTTCAAGCATCTTTTGTTGTCTTCCAACATCTGCACTTAAAAACTAAACAATATTCAAATAATATCCCTCAGTAATTGTTTAGATGTTGGTCAGCGGCTAGCTCATAATTTACTATTAAATTTTAAAGTTTAATGCATTACTTAATTATGTTGACCCTCTACCACATGAATTATATAAATTTATTAATTAATTATTTTTATTAATTTATGATAAAAAAAAATTATGGTTAGTTAGGCTTTATTTAAGGGTACAATTTGTAACAAAAATGAAATTAAAATAACAACACTTACTGAAAAAAAAATAAGCCATATATGGGTTTGTTTGTATGCATCCAAACTGTGAACCAATTTTAATTGAAATTATTACAAATATAGGATTTGTATGAAATAAAGAATGAATTAGAACTTTTGTTTTTTAGTAATTAAATAAAGGATTCCAATAATTTTAATCATGAAATGCCTATAAACAGTTTCTTTTGTCATTGTAACACAAGAAAACTATACATTTCCTACACTTCGTGTAAGTTTTTTGACTGCAAAATTGACGTTTTTGTTGTTTTTTTTTTGCCATTTAGGCATATGAATTTGTGGCTGTCCTTTTTCTAATAATGCTGTAATTTTACTATAGATATAAAAATTAGCATGCCAATAAATTGCTCTATTTCTTGTTGACTTATGTTATAAGGTTTGTTTAGATTGTCTTGTACAGATTTTAAATTGGATTAATTTTTTTAAGTTCTAACAGATCTTCAGATAAAAATAAATCTGCCGGTGTTCCAAGCTTTTCAATAAATTCTGGGAACTGTGTGACTCCTGTAAATTTGAAATTATTTGCATCAAAAGCCTCTAATTTTTTCTGTTTCCACTTGATTTTGGTGGGCTTATATTTTTTTTTATTTTGGTGGGCTTATATTTTTTTACTTTTTTATGTATGGACGGTGGACGGTTAGGTTAGTCATCAGAGAAATCACTATCAGTTTCGAACATAAGAAGAGATCTTCTGTGATGTTGAAATTGTCTAGGAGGAACCAATTCACTGTCAGAGTCGGAAGCTAATTCATCATCACTTAGTAAGGCATCACCAGGTTTAGGATAAACATGCCTACTAGAGCTACAAAAGCGAGCAGGATCCATTCTGCAACCAAGGAAACACAATTGCATGCCTATCGCAAAAGTGCATACAAAACCTTATCTGGTTCTGCCAAAAAATTGTTAGGTTAGAATGCATGCAAAACCATATATGGTTTCATAGAAAAAGCTCCCCAATATGATAAAAATACTTTAAAAAGTAAGAAACAAATGAAGCATACTTAAATTAGAACAATAACAGCACTATATTTTAATTTTATATCAAGTAACATTTACCTTTTTCATATAGAAAAACTTTTTTGAAAAATAAAGGTACAGCCACTTTGTTGAACTTCACACCCTCGAATTTTTTTATTGAATCTGGCAAACCACATTTTTATTTGTAAAGCAGTAGAAGGTTAATGACACCACAATTAGTTCTGTAAAATACTGAGTTGGGTCTATTGTACAATGAAGTTGATAGGATTAATTTATTTACCTCTCTGTGTTTCTATCTAGGTGAGTGAAAGAGATGCTTTACCACAAAAATTCTGTTATGAATGTGCTGCATTACTCTACAAATTTCATAAGTTCAAGGAGAAGTGTTATAATGGACATAAAATACTAAAAGATTCATTGTGTAAAGGAGCAGTAAGTTTCAAGATATTTTCTCTCAATCACTTTTGTGATCATCAGCAGGAAGGGATGATTTGAGTCATAGCATATTCTTACTAAACATCAGACAATGTAGGTTCGAATCCTATAAGAATATTATTGTGAAGATGTACATTAGCTGCTACCAAGTCCGCAGTGACCACTTTATGATATGTCTGTACCAAGTATGAATTTATATATTATATGTATACGTATGTATCCTTAGTATGTTGATAAGTCAACTTGCATCAAATTTAATAATTATTCAAAATCTGCATCTTGGTATCCTAATTTATATAGTGAATAAATGAGTAAGTCGAAAGGCTTACTTAATTTTTGTACACCATACTTGTGATTTTTTTTAAAGCAAGATTTAGTAAGTGTAAACTCTGAAAAGTATGCATTTGGACTTCTCTGTGTATTGATATCTCTGTTACTACATCACACTGTAAAATAAGCATGGTGTTAAAACCTGTATCTATTACTCTCCAATTAGTTGCAAAAGTCATGTCATATCATTATCTATTATGAACCACCTATGGGTATGTCCCTGGAATTGCACTTCAGAATCAGACATTTTCCAAATCAACATTCCAAAATTGTATAGAAATTATAATCTACTTGGGCCACATCGTCACATAATATCAGGTGAGATTGTGGCCACAACGCCAAACCTGTAACAAAAAAAAATGTTACAATTAACACAACAATTGCTATCATGTGAGCTGTAAAGGAAACATTTAAATTTAACAAAATTACTTCAATAGTACAAAATTAATTCAAATAGTTTTTACTTTCAGATAACTTATGAGACAATAAAAACAATAAATAGGCATGGAAATAAATTAAAATCACAATTTGAAATAATTACACTTAGCAAACATGTCAAGACTTACAAAGTAAAGCACAAAAAAGTTGCACCCAAACAAAAAATACATGAAATAGTCATACCGCATATAGAAAATATTGATGTAGATAATCATAGTGAATCCTCTTTTGAAAATGATATTACTCACGACTTTGCAAATAAAGATACAATTGAGAATAAAAATGTAATAAAAGAAATTACTCACAATTCATTCTCTAATGAAAAAAATGTTTTTAATGATGATAAATCCTCATCAGATAATGAACTGGTTATTGATTTAGGACAAGATAATGAACTGGTAAATGATTTAGGACCAGAAAATGACACAGAAAATAAGAACATAGATAATAGTATAAAACCAACTTTTGAAGATGACAAATTGTCTTCAGATGATGATAAAGCTCTTATTGATTTAAAAAAATCATTTACAAATACCAAATATATTGATAATGAAGTAGTATCTATTTGTGATGAGAAACAAAGAAATTGTATTAAAAAGAGAGACTGTAAAAAGAAGAGAAAGAAACAAAGGCAACTTGAAACTAATAGAAATAAGTTTAAGTTAGAAAGTAAGAGAGGTAAATATTTAGATTCAAATAATTGGCTGAAGATTTATTTGTCTGAAGAGGAAGCAGAAAGGGAATTTAAAGCAAGAGGTGAGGATAAAAAATATCTAAAGGCACCATTTAAGTGCACCAACTGTTTTAAGGGATTTTCTCAACATGATATGTTAGATCGGCATATAAAACTGCGACACGTTGAGGTAAGGTTCGTTTATATTAGTTCTCACATTTTAATTATAAGATTGCACTCGGTCACAATACTCTCTTATATGGTTTCCAGACGTCGCTTCTTATATACCCGTTTTAAACAAAATTGGAGAAGTGCCTTGTTTATCTAATTTATATAATTTGTTTACCTACTTTGTTTGTGTAACTGTGTGTGTTGTTAATTTATCATATTCTTTTTGGCCTATCCATTAATCCCGCTTCAAGAACCTTAATAGACAACAATGAACAAAACACTCGAAGATGGCGGCTCTTGAACCTCCCAGGTACCTGTATTGTTTATAACTTGATGATAAATTGTGTAATTTAATTTTTCAGTCTTTAGGTCCCATAGAATGTCGTTTCTGCCACATGAGATTTAAATGGAAATGTTATCTGACGAAGCACCTGCCACGCCATTATATAATATACAAGTGTCTTAGATGTAATTTAGTATGCAGGATGGAGTAAGTAATTATTTTCGATTATTCAAAATACCCTAGTTATTAGTCCATCTTTAACCGTTTAAGTACCCACCACTAGAGAAGCTTTTTTATCTCGATTTTGTCTGTTCATTTAAGTAAAGTTTTAGCTGTATATGATCGATCTGTAAGGGACAGAGTTTAGGAGGTGTGGACCACTCCCTTACTGTTTGGGACACGCAAATTGATGCCGAATACCCATCTTTTGTATCAGTGCTTTAAAATAGTATCTGACTAGTTTACCTTTGTGCAACCCCTTCCGCCTCCCCCTACGTCCATGGATATGTACCATTAATTATCCTATCACTAATACTGAAATCGCGTCTTGTTTTTAAACGGCGGTAATTTATACTACACACATTATTAAAACTATAGACTGTTTTGCGACTTGTGGAATAATTGATTTAATGATTAGAATCACACTATGCAATGTTTCTTTATTATGAGCAGCGGAGTGTAAACGGTTTTTATTTTTCTATTTTTTTACAGAACATCAGCAATATTCCATGAAGATTACCACAATGGCGTTATTAGAAAATGCAAGCATTGCGGTGAGGAGTTCAAGTGAGTTAATCATCATTAAACTTTCAATATTAGCATTGTATACTCCATGTTTTAACCCCACAGAGTAAATTGACAATCACTAATGTGTCAAACTTGTAAATACCATTTTCATATAAATTTTTGTGTGATACTGATTATTTTAGGTTCCAATTATTTGAATCGTAAATCTTTAAATGCTGAATTAACATTACATAATTTAAAAAACTGTACAAACGGCAAGGTACTCAAAAAACCTAAAAACAAGGTAAATTGAAAATTTAAGAAACCTCTGACAAACATTTCGTTGAAAATATTCCAATGAGCTCAAGCACTATATATCTTTGCTGTAAGTAGATAAGGAGTTAGGTGTCCTGCATATACTAGATGATGCTACAGCATCAGGCCAAGGTTTCCATATTCTTCTAATATCACTGAAGTAACAGAATACTAAATTTTGACTCAATCAGTCTTATTGGAAGATGCTCATGTCCATTTATCTACTAAAAAGAGCTGATAACCTTCGAATGGCTGAAAAGATATTCATGAATCATAGCTAAGAACACTCTCGATCAAGTCCCCTATCAGACAAAAAAAACTATATAAAAATCGGATCAGCCGTTTGGATGCCACAGAAAGACACATTAAACTCATGACACCCCTCTTTTTTTTGCTTCGTGGGTTAAAAAGAAAACTTGGGCCGGTGTATAACTTCTTACTTGCTTAACTAAGTACATACATTATTATGTCTTTTTTTTTTCAAAAGACATCTCTCGACGTATTACACGCATCTACGCACACATCGAAGTCAGCACGTCTGCAACTTGTGCGGAGTGTCCTTTGTTAGTGAGGCCGGGCTGCATCTACACAAGCTGGTCAAACATGTAGGAGCAACAACTGTAAGTAATATTCTCCTCCTTCTTTCTGTCTTTATCCATAATTATGCCAACGTCACGTGAATATAATGTTTCATAGCTCAAACAAGATGGCAGTTGCCTTCCTAAAACTATTTAGGAAGTTTTTGGTTACTTAAAATGCATGTTGCTGGTTATTATTTACTAGTTATATACATACAAATATAAAAAAAATTAAGTGTCTGTTGTTTGTAATTTTAAAATAACAGCTTTTTACTAAATGCAAATGAAAGTATATATACGGTACTTAAACAAAAAAAATAAAAGTTTGTTCCGGCTTATCTCAGAAACGGTTGGGACCGATTTTGACGGGTCTTTCACTGGCAGATAGCTAATTTTATAAGGAGTAACTTAGGCTTTTTGTCTTTTGGAAAAAGTCTGGCTTTTAGAAAAAGATTTAATGTTTCGCACAAATAAAATATAAACATTTTTATCTTTAAAATAACCTGCGGGCGACGGTCACCACGGCGGCATTCTGTAGTCCACGCGAGCGGAGCCGCGGGCACAACTACTTAGTTATAATCTACTTCACTTGTTCGCAATAACCAAACTACATGACGAAAAATGCTGCTGAAATTACTAAACATATGGTCAAATAAAATAAGTTTAAGTATTAAAATAAAATCACCACATAATAGATCCCGACAAAAACTCTGTGAGTAATCGTAAAAAGTTTACTGATCAATGTAGCTCTTTGTACTTCACATTAATAGTGCATATTCACCAATAGTGCTTGGTGACAGATTTTTAACTTTAGTCACCAGTCACAACCGATGTGCCTTAAAATCCAGGTTTGTCTAGGTTACCGTAGGCTAGGCACACCGTCATTAAACCACAATTGACATTGTGTATATGAAAACTGATTTTTTTATATCTCAGACGCAAGACAGCGGTAAGAATGATACAGAGGGAGACACGTTCTGCGAACGTTGCGACATTAAGTTCGAGACGCGACAAGCGTACGAAGAACATCTGTTCCATTCAGCCATGCACTCTAAAGGAGTCGAGTAAGTGTTCACATTTCTTCTCCATTTACTTTGTAAATTATTGAAGAGGATTTATTCCATAGTATATTAAACTTAATTTATCAATGTACTGTTATGATCTGAGTAAAAGTATATAAAAAAAATAATATGCTCGAAATATTTGGAAACGTCTAGAAATCTACTGGAAACATCGAATATGTGTTCTTAGGTACGATTAGACATTGCATTCGCACATTCACAGCTTATCGGTCCGATTGCATCATCCAACTGACAAAGGTTTAAAAATAGAACACTTTAAACCATGTCGTAAAGTTCGAGGCCTTTCTAGTGATTTCGATCCGTCTTTTATATTGGTAAATAAGCGAGCCGTGTTCTGAGCGCGAACAGTTCTATTTTGAACAACCAAGTAGAAACAGTAAGCGATAGAAGGAAGAAATCTGCAAGAAGACCATAGAGAGATACTGTAAGTACGACCACAAAATATTGAACATCACTGAGTACGAATACATTATTTACGTAAAATCTATCTGCTTTTTCACTAACATAACAACACTATATGATTTTTTTATGTGTCAATTATTACAATCATAAACATGTAATATGGACGTTGTAATCGGTTAGAGGCAGTTTAGTAAAGCCACAGAAAGTCTCCAAAATAAAACAAATCAAAACATTTTTCTTTCCTTTCTTCGACGAAAAGGGTCCCTTTTTATGAAAATTTTACACTTTGTTAAATTAAGGCTTTTGTTTATTTTACGTCAAAAGCTCTATTTATTTATGGTGTTAAGAAGCAAAGACGCTTACAAACAAGACGATTAAGTGGTCATTACAGCTTATAGCGAAGCTGCCTGATAAATTTTAGAGGCGGTCCGTAATTTCGAATCAGAGCCATGTTATCACAATATTATTAGAGTTATTAGTTAAGATAGTTTAATAGTAATTGGCAGGTCACTTGATTGCTCGCGGTCCAGGGTTTCAACGACCTTGGCCTATAGCTATATATAAACAAACTCAATTTAACCGCAGTCCTGAGGCCAACCGTAATAGGTAGCTAATCCTGAGGAATGAGTTGAAACGGCTCGTGTGCCAGTGCGTGATTCTGACCACACCCTTCAGGTTGAAACACAACAGCGTGAGCATTGCTGGTTAACGACAGAAATATATGTGACGGTGAAGCTTCCTCAATCGAACTTTGCACTGTGTATAGACTAAATAGTTATGCTCTTGATATGGACGAGAAATGAGTATAATATATACTTTCAACAAAGAATTTATTGCTCATTACGATTTTACATAACTGATCTCACAGACATAGTAACGTTACAAGTTTACACGGGCTAAAATTCCGCAACTCGAATTCTATGTGCGCCCATTTTGTATGATGTTGGTCGACTTTGATCATGCCAGCCTAATTCTTCCAGGAAGTCCACCGGTCGCCCGATGTTCTTAAAGACTTCTGGAGGAGTCCTTGGCGTACCAAGGTGTTTAACCCGGTATTGAGCCAACTCTTTGCACTCCAAGAGTATGTGTTTGGCTGTCTCTTCTGCGCCCATGCACGCTCGGCACAGGGGACTTTTAGCAACACTTAGGATTAAAAAGGGTTTTGTTATAGTACTCGTGTTCTGTTAAGGCTGCGGTGACCGTTCGTGCTTTATAGGATTATCGCGGCCACCGTATTGCGAGCAATATGATGTCACGTGTCAGGGGTCAGTTGAGAGTCTTCAAATGACTGATGTTACAACTGGTTTTACCACTTTTTTTTTTGTTATTGTAACTTATTGTTACAGGGATCTAGTTGAAGATATTCCGGCGTCAGCGTGTCCCAAAGTACGTAGAAAAGGAATGAGGACTCCCAGGAAACCTACAACTTGTAGTTATGTGAGTTACTTTAAGTTATCCAAACTGAGCTTTGGTGCAACATTTTCTAACACCCGCCTGGCTAGCCACCACCCTCAAGTCGAAAATTTTCCGCTAGATTGATGGTATTTATAACTTGGCAGTATTCAAGAGAAGAGTGAATAGGCATTTGATATAGGTCGGTTAACTAAAGCTGGCTCGTACAACACATACACACATTGCGCTTGTGTAGTGTCTATGAATGAGCTCACGACACCACGTGACACCACATATCATCATCATCATCATCATCATCATTGGCCTTTTCGTCTATAACAGACGGTTTAATCAGTGTCTCTGGGAGCAGCTTCTTTCGTGGCTGTATAATCCAATTTGTGAGCGGCACTGTCGACCACAATGTGAACATACAAAAAATAATATATTGTGTGCAGTGCGACCAATGTGATCATGTCGCATAACTCTTTTATGTTCCAAACAACGAAACCAGGCCTCATCGTGCGCTTTTAGGCCATCATGAACACACTTGCGCCATTCGTTCCTAACCTCAGCGAGTCTTTCCCAATGTGCGGGATTGATGTTAAAGGTAGCCATGTCCCTCTTAATACAGTCTTTGAACCGCAGCAGTGGCCGACCAACGTCTCTCTTTGCATCTGCTACGGCACCTAGCATGACGCGACGCGGCAAATGGGAGGACTCCATTCGATGCACATGCCCCAGCCAGCGCAATCGTCTCTGTTTCAGCATTGCCGTAAAGCTGGGCAGCTGTGCAATCTCTAGGACTGTCTCATTTGTGACTTTATCTTCCCAAGTGATACCTAAGATATTGCGAAGGCAACGCATATAGAAGGTGTTGAGTCGACATTCCTGTTTTGCGTATGAAGTCCAGGTTTCTGCTCCGTACAAGAGTATGCTTAAGACGCACGCTTGATACACCATCATTTTGGTATTTATTGTGAGGTGCTTGTTTCGCCACACCCTTGTACTTAGCTTCCCGAAAATAGTGGCCGCTTTGCCGATACGAATATCGATCTCATCGTTGAGGGAGAGATTGTTCGACACGGTGGAACCAAGGTAACAAAATTTGTCGACTACTTCTAAAGGCGTGTTACCCAGGAGGATAATTGGGCTTTCCGCGTTGCCCTGCGCTAATACTACTGTTTTCCGGATGTTAATGGACATTGAGAATAAATCACACGCACTCGAGAATTTGGACATCATGATTTGAAGCTCGTGAGTGGAACTAGCAACAAAGGCTGCATCGTCGGCAAAGAGAAGAGTGTCTACGAAGAGATCTTCCCGGTAACGCTTAGATTTCAATAGCGATATCTGGAAAAGCTTGCCGTCGCTCCTTGTATGGAAGTGAATACCATGTTGGTTGTCGCCAAAAGCAGCTTTTGTTAGAAGCGAAAAAACACTCCAAACAGAGTAAGGGCAAGGACGCAACCCTGACGCACACCTCTGCGCATGTGAAACGGTTTAGATGTGTCACCGTTAAACACGACAGCACCTTTCATATCCTCGTGAAAAGCCTTCACAAGGCTTAACAGTTTTGGTGGGCATCCTATGCACTGAAGTGCAGAGTATAGACCCTCTCTACTCACAGTATCGAACGCCTTATTTAGGTCGACGAACGCAATATAGAGAGACGTATTCTGCTCCCTGCACTTCTCCTGTACTTGGCGAAGAGTAAATATCATATCCACTGTTGATCGCCCACCACGAAAGCCACACTGAGACTCGGGATATATGCGGTTTGCAAGTTGTTGTAGTTTATAGAGAATAACGCGACCGAACAACTTACCGACTATGCTCAAAAGAGAAATGCCACGGTAAGAGTTGCAGTCGCCGCGGTCACCTTTCCCTTTGTATAATGTGACAATGTTTGCATCACGCATATCCTGAGGCACATCTCCCGCTTCCCAGCATTTACAAAGCAGGCGATAAAGTACAGGTGACATACACTTAAGCTTGACCAATTCAGCATGGATGCCATCGCTGCCAGGACTTTTGCCACGTTTAAGCTGCGAGACAGCTAGGTCAAACTCCCTAGCGGTAGGCTGGTCATCTAACGCAGTCCAAGTGTCAAATTTGGGCAAGCCTTGTATGGCGTCCAGACAGATGTCAACTGGCTGCGAGTAGAGACCGGTGTAGTGTTCTACCCAGCGTTCAAGTTGACGGACACTGTCAGTAATAACTGTGCCGTCTAATTCTTTAAGGAGTGCTGTCTTTTTAATAACTGGTCCGAGAACCTGTTTTATGCCAGAGTAGACACCGCTCAAGTTGCCCGCATTAGCAGACGTTTGGATACTTTTGCAAAGGTCGGTCCAGTATGCATTGGCACAAAAACGTGCACTGCGCTGGAGGTCTGCCTTTGCTTTAGCCAGTTTCGCACGTGTCGTCTGGGTTGGACTCAAGCGATGTTTTAAAGCAGCTTCACGCTTCAAAGTGAGCAAAGGTAGCAATTGCTCTTTGTGTGCAGCGAACCAATCCTTATGTTTAACTTTTTGGTATCCAAAAGCTTTACCGGCAGTAACAGTGAGAAGACCCTTAACTTTCCTCCACTCATCGGCAATCGGTGCATCATCACTCCAAGTTGCTCTATCATTCTGCATCATCTCATTAAATTTTTGGACCAGCTCGTAATCCCCGGTCTTTTGAAGATCTATTTTCTTCATACCAGGTTGCCTTGACGAGTGGATCTTTTTGCAGGTGTTGGAAACACGCGTAACAACCAAAGAGTGATCAGTATTGCAGTCAGCGCTGTGAAAGGATCGTGTATGTAAGATGTTTTTGAGGTCTATTTTCCTGCATAAGACAAGATCAAGCTGGTGCCAGTGACCAGAGCGAGGGTGTTTCCAGGACACCTTGCGCATTAATTTGCCTTGGAAGTAGGTATTGGTGACGCACAGGCCAAACTCAGAGCAGAACTCTAAGAGCCGTTGGCCGTTCTCATTAATTTTGCCAATACCATGGTTACCAATACAGTCAGGCCATGTAGCGCGGTCCTGACCAACACGGGCATTAAAGTCGCCAAGAATGTAAAGGCGGTCACTGTTACGAACTTTGCGTACCGTTTGCGTGAGCTGATCATAAAATTTGGTTTTGGCTTCGTCGGAAGATTGAAGAGTTGGTGCATACGCTGAAATTAAAGTGATAAAGCCGCAGTTGGTGTTCACTCGCAGCAACATAATTCGCTCAGAAACACCTACAGGTGTCTCTATGCATGGTAGAATGCTATTTTTGACTGCGAAGCCAACCCCATGCTCACGGGTAGCAGTGCTGTCCCTGCCTCTCCAGAAAATTGTGTAATTAGACTCGCGCAAAGACCCTTTCGTTTGGTAGTCTGGTTTCTTGGAGAGCCGCCACTGATATGTTCAGTTTAGCCAATTCGGTGTCGATAATGGCAGTTTTGCGCAGGTGATTGTCGCAATTCAAACCTCCATTGGTGTCCGGGAGGCCTGTCCTCATAGTGCGGACATTCCATGTTCCAAGACGCATGGATAGTGAGTATGAAATATTATTTTTACGGAGTTGCCTAGAAGTCGCAGGTGTGGTTTATAACGGCACCAACTATCTAGTATTTGCTAGTGCTTCCTACACCCTAAAGAAGCAGATCAGCGCCGGGACGGATCAGTACCTTATTGGCCGGGGGCTGCCCAGCTGAAGCGGGCGGTGACTGATCAATGGGTCTACGATGGACCCTCCCACCGTCGAGAATGACCCCTGGCGCCTGCACTTACGTCCATTAGTGTAGGCTTATAACCGGTAGACTGCCACTCTCCGTGTTGTTTTCCACGCAGCTAGGCTGTCGCGGGTGAAGTGACCTCTCCACAGACACACTGCATCGCCTGGGACACAGTTAAGGAAATACAGGGTTGCCCAAGACCTGTACCACCCTCTCGGCCTCACCAACTAAACCCGCAGGAACGACATGTCGATACGTGCGGCGTCGGGTCGGCTGCAGGGACTTGGCGCACTTTCAGGTTACCGAAATTACGCCTAACGGGATGCCCATCCCGGGTTTGCTTTCAGAGTTTACCTTCTCCATGCCAACTTAGGCTAAACAGTATGTCCCTCTGGCCTACCACCACATACGCAACACGGAAAATCTCTGTGTCTCTTTCGCACACGATAAAGCTTATGAGCGTGATAGAGACTGATAATGTTTCGTCAAATTTCAATAGACGAGTTTTATTGTTATTGGTTATTTTGAGGTTAGAATAACATGTTTGATCAGTTTGGATCTGGAAAAACATTAAGAAGATGATCGGGAGTTTTTGGCGGGATCTCAGACTGTCATGTAGTGGTTTTTGTTTTTAATTCATAAATTTGTGTTTTTAGACCCTATATTGTGTAAAACAGGTGGCATTTTGCATAATAAAGTGCACTTGTGTGCAATTGTGCACAAGTGAAGTGAATTGAAAATAATAACATAGAACATGAATTCTGATATGCCACAAAAACTCCCTGGAAGGTTCTAACAAGGGAGCCGCCATCTTGTTAGGGCCCTGAATTCGACATAAGACTGGAAAATTTCCCTCTCTTTGGTTACAAATATAAAATACTTGACACTGGCCCAATGCACGAATAGTGCGAAGCCATAATTGAGAAGAAGAAGAAGAAGGAAGATGATCTCTTGGAATTGTGTATAATGTTTTAAACTATTTTATGCATCACAATATGCAGTGATGGTGATCTTCTGATGAAGGATTTGTACGATTTAACATCTCAAGTGACTGGTGTTTCAAGTAGAAATGTTAATTGTTCAGTGAGTTGCGTGTGATTGTCTGTGACTGAACAAGATTAGCAATATAACTAATTAAATAAATACATATTTCAATTCTTACTAATGTTCCGTTGTTTTTTTTTTAATTTATTTAATACTGTCATAGCCTACCCAACTACCTGACATATTATAAAAACATTGTAATTAAAATTAGGCATGAGCATTTCAGATTTTTAACCAAACGGATACACAAATATCAGCTTTTGCATTTTCAAAATATTTTCATACATCGTTTTTGAAAACAATTTCTGTTGCCATTTGTTTTCAATTTCAATTGATAATGCAATTTTTTTTTTTTAATTTAGCAAACAATGGACTAAATTAGATCTTTTTAAGCTTGAAAGTGTAATTTTAAATGTAAATGAGAAATCGCCGATACAGAATGTATCGAGTGTAATATCGTGTATGTGTGTATAATCAGCCCATCTCTTTCAGTACGTTAAGCGCTGGTTTAGTTAGGAAGAGATAAATAGAATTTCATGGAAACTGATTGAGACGTTTTCCCAATGAAATCGGTTTTTATATATGTTTTGATAAATAGTTTTTCGCTATTTTCGCAACATGATGTATACTAAAAACGCATCTGCGTGAGTACTGTGAACGTGCCAGCTTTCGTTAACGGGCCTATTCTCGTAGCTAAGCGTTATTCGGTATTTCTAATGCCCGTCTGGCTAGTATTTTTTTTATAAGTACGCGCTTGACCCAAGATCTCCACCACGGTAATTTAATCTTATTACAACAGATTTTGCTAAAAATATGTTTTTTTTGTATATTAGTGACTCATTAAGAGTCACTATGACTGGTTATTTGATTAGTTTTCTTGTGTCGTCACAGTGCGGCAAAATATTCCCGACCCAGTCAGCCTGCATGAAGCACCATCACGCCGATCACGCGCGGACGCCTTTCTGTCCCACGGACGAGAGACATATATGCGAGATATGTGGATTATCGCTTGCGGTATGACTATTTTCTTTTGTTCTAATGTTTAGAATTTCATTATAATCTGACATAAAGTGAAGTGACAATGTGCTCACGATGGCACATACTAAGCGTGGCACATACTGGCACCTTTAGTACTGTCGATGCGGCCCCCGTTTATGGATTTCGCAATAGCAAAGCGTTAGCGGAAATCACTAAATATTTGCTTCGGAATGGCAAAATTGTATTATATAGCAGCCATAATGTACGTTTGGTTGTTGACTTGTTGACTAGACTAACAATCTGATTTCTGCTATTGCGACATACATAATAAGGGGTGGGTCATATCAGTCGGTGTTTGACAAAAGATGCCTAAACTGAGGGCGGTAGATGCCCTAGAAAGCGCTAGAAATAGAGATGCTCCTTAGTATAATTTTTTAACAAATTATGTATAAAAATATAATATTAACGTCGGTCGGTACGCTTGCAAGACATTTCTTGCCAAATCTTTTCGATGAAAGGGAAGTGTTTCTCTAAACGCTAAAACGTTTGACCATAATCTGATCTGATGTGAAGTGACGATGTGGCGTAAGATGTTACTCGCTAAGCCTAGCGGGGGACTGGCTCTCAAGTACAGCTACCGAAATACACCTATATGTGCCTGGAGACCGATTTTCAACATTAATAAATGGCCTACTACGAAGCTATGATTTCATTCACTATACCGAAAAATCTACCACTCGCCACCATCGCTTCAAAGTCTTTAAATTTTGACCATCTGAAGCCACATCGTCACCAGAAACGAGGTGTGATTGAAGTTAAAATAAATAAAAAACCATCCCAGCCGGTGAGCGTCGCCCATCACCTCAACACGCACACGCGGGAGCGACTGTTCACTTGCAACACCTGCGGGATCCAGTTTAACACGAAGAGCAGCATGAACCGTCACCAACTCGTAAGATCTATTCATGTAACGTTTGATGTGAAGCGTCTAACGGTGAAGCGGTTCGGGGTAAAGCCAATTGTACACACCGCGTAACTAGGGCTACTTTCCACCCAGGTTTCTCCGGATTTTTCCTAGTTTGAAAGGTTTTACACCTAGAAAAAATGAGATTAATAGGTTAGCAAATAAATAAAACCAAACTTGATCTTTAGTGTTTTTTGCTATGATTCAAGAAAATCATCTTTTCAGCCATTTGAAGAGATTATCAGCTTTTTCCTAGTTGATAAATGGATGCGAGCGTCTTCCACAGGTTTCTTAAAATCGAAATTTCTCTATCCTGTTACGTCAATGATATTAGACGAACAGGGCTACCTTGAACTTATGCAGTATTAATTGAAATTTGTAGGATACCAACTTGTTACTTCCTTACAGCAGAGATATGGTGTTTGGGCTCATTGGAATGGTCCGCAATGAATAAAATACTTTTGTCGGTATCGGAGAATTAGATCCTACGACTTTTGCTTTTCGTTTTTGTTCGGTTGCAAAACCAATTAGCTAACGTAACTTGATGTTTAGCTACTAAATTGGCGATTCGTGCGTACGTAGCAATTTTATTAATTTAAAAATGTATAAAACTCTTTTAATTGTATTATTTAAGTTACTTCAATAACAACCAATTTCAATGTTCCACTTCTACCAGGTGAGCAAGGAGAACTTAGGTTTTTTTATATATATTTCAGACACACACCGGTGAGAAACCGTTCGCTTGTTCGCTCTGCGACAAACGTTTCACTCAAAGTAACAGTGTCAAACTTCACTACAGGACGTTCCACCTGAGGCAGCCATATCCTAAAAGGTATTTTTTCATCCCAACTCCTCAAACAAAATAAGTACATACCTTATGGCAAGTATGGTGACGTCCAAAAACAATCGGTAAGGTGTTTACCATGAAATAGGTGATGATGTAACCGAAGTGCTTCGTTTACTGACTGTAAAGGCTAATGCCAAAACAGCAAAGTTGGTGATTAGTAACAGATTTTCAATTGACGATAATTAGCCAAACGAGGGTTGAAAAGTTCCTTACCAACGTGTTATGTTGTTATTACAATATTTTTCCTTATTGATGATATATTTTGTTATTAAATAGTGGTCACACTAATCAGTGGCTTGCAACACTATACATAAGGTTTTCAAGATGGAGTTTTTGGTGGGATCTTGGCCTGTCATGTAGTGGTTTTTATTCGTAAGCTTTACTTTATATTGTGCAACATTGATGGCATTTCTATCATTGAAATATTTTTCAGAATATTGGTATGACTAGCTAGTGGTCGCCCGCGGCGCTGCGTGTGTGTGTTTTTTTATATCGTTATAAAAACTATCCTGTGTCATATATCACTATCACAATAACTCGTGTTACATTTAATATAATCACTCATGTTAAATTTAATATAATCACTCGTGTTACATTTGATAAAATAACTCATGTTAAATTATTACCTATAATCACACGTGTTAAATTTAATATAATCACTCGTGTTAAATTTAATATAATCACTCTTGTTAAATTTATACGACCAAGTCTACACCGCACTAACATATCTGTGTAATATATCGTTGTCTTCACTTCCTTTACTTGCCTACAACTTGCCCCGCGTTCAAACAAAAAACACTCTTGAATGGTATAGTATTAGTATAGATTAGATATTGGATATCCCTATGTTAAATATTTATGTTTTACAGAAATAGAAAAAAGAAAGCAGACGAAGTGATGCTCGCCGAAGATTTCCGGACGGAGGAATCGGAATCTGTAACGCTTGACAGGTGGCGCTGACACCCACCTGACTGTTCCTTAGCCAATACCATTTATAAAGGACTAGCCCGCGGCTCCGCTCGCTTGGACTACAGAATGCTGTCGGATAGACAGACAGAGACACCTTGAGTTTAATAATATGTAAATAAATTAATGAACCCTTTGGCTCCCGGACGTCTCAATAATTTGCGTAAAATTGGCATATATGCCAGTCCTGAAGCCAAGTTATTAAGTATAGACCTTGAAAACTAATGATTAAAAAGAGATTCAAGACATTCGAGTGAATGAAGAATCAAAGTCTCTCTCGGCGTGCTGTGTAAATAGTATGTTAATACATGGACCGGAAGCTGTATAAAGCAATCATTAGGATAAGAAATAAAAGAACTAGATTTTTTTTTACTTAAGAACACCGAAGCCAGTTATGTGTTATTTTTTTATTAATTTATTAAGGCCACTGGATATAAGTCCTTTAAGCCAATTCGTAGTCTTTTCTAATCTTCCAAATGAGTTCAAACAAGATGGTGGCTCCCTTGTTAGAACTATCTATAAGGGAGTTCTAATTTATATTTATAACCCACTTCACGTATGCACAATAACCAAAGTATATCAAAAGCACACATCAACGGAAAAGTCGCCAATATTACATAAGATAGGGTAAAAAAAAACAGAACATGGCAATTTAACATCGCGCCAAAAACACCCGCAGTTAGTGTCGCACTTGTACTGTTAGCAGCAAAGAATGTCTCGATAAAAAATCGATCAATTACATAGACATTTAAAATCGCTGGAGGCATAGTTTACATGCTTATCCGGCTATGCCTTTTCTTACCGTAACCATATACTAGATAACTTTTGTTGTCCTAGCGGAAAATACCGACGTTAAAAAGCATACAAGTTATAATAGTGTTCATCATCATCATCATCATCATTTCAGCCGAAAGACGTCCACTGCTGGACATAGGCCTCCCCCAAAGATAGCCACAACGACCGGTCCTGTGCTGCCCGCATCCAGCGGCTTCCCGCAACCTTTACCAGGTCGTCGGTCCACCTTGTGGCGGGTCTGCCCACGCTGCGTCTTCCGGTACGTGGCCGCCACTCGACAACTCTTTGACCCCATCGGCCATCCGTTCTACGAGCTACGTGGCCAGCCCACTGCCACTTAAGTCTAGCTATTCTTCGGGCTATGTCGGTGACTTTGGTTCTCCTGCGGATCTCCTCATTTCTGATTCGATCACGCAGAGAAACTCCGAGCATAGCCCTCTCCATTGCCCTTTGAGTGACTTTGAGCTTTCTTATAAGGCCCATAGTTAGCGACCACGTCTCAGCACCATATGTAATCACTGGCGACACACACTGGTCAAAGACTTTCGTCTTGAGACACTGCGGTATCTTGGACGAGAATATGTTACGTAGCTTCCCAAACGCAGCCCAGCCGAGTTGGATTCGACGATTGACCTCTTTCTCGAAATTGGATCTACCTAACTGGATAGTGTGTCCCAGGTAAACATAATCTTCAACAATTTCAAGCGTATAGTCTCTGATCTTCACGGGAGTTGGCGCTACATGGACGTTCGACATAATCTTCGTCTTGTCCATGTTCATTCTAAGACCAACTCGTTCAGAGGCTTTACTGAGGTCATCGAGCATCGCACGGAGGTCCTCCATGGTCTCAGCCAAGACTACTATGTCGTCGGCAAACCGAAGGTGGGTGATGTACTCGCCGTTTATGTTGATGCCTAGTCCTTCCCAGTCCAGAACCTTGAAAACATCTTCCAGTGCAGCGGTGAACAGTTTAGGAGAGATAACATCTCCTTGTCTGACTCCCCGCCGCAACAGGATAGGTTTCGAGTTCTGATCCTGCAGTCGAACTGACATAGTGGCGTTTTCATACAAACACTTCAACACTTCGATGTACCGGTAGTCAACTTGGCACCGCTGGAGAGACTGTAGTACAGCCCAGGTCTCAATCGAATCGAAGGCTTTCTCGTAGTCCACAAACGCTAAACAAAGGGGTAGGTTATAGTGTTCATTATACATATATTGTATGTCGATTAATAGATAGTCATTGAATATCGGACAATCGATTTTCTAGCTCTAATTATTGATAGTACATAATTGTTATATTTTATACAATTTGTCTCACCAAAACAAATCCCAAGAGATAACACGAGTGACCCTTTATTTATCGCTTCCGACGCTCAGTTAAATGATTATTTTTACAAACAAACCAAGTTTCACGAACACATATGTTCTAGTGAGTGTTGAAGTTGACTTAAGATTTAAACATTATCTACAAATAGATATATATTTTTCATGTAGAAGAAAGTTCTCGAAAAATACCTCCCTAAGATCTCAATTAGAGAATCAGGCAATTATTACTTTTAATACTTATAAATGATTACATTTATTATGCGTTTCAAATGCAAAGATAATAGCGTCTATCTACGCTAACGTTACTCGCTACTTGTCAAAAGTGTACTGTCAGCAACATAAATGTTTTTTTTTTTTCTAAAAATACAATTTTTTTAATTTACTTGAAAGTTTTTTCTTATATTTTACACTTTATTAGGTATTCTTACCATAGAAAAAAAAAATAGAAATGCAATTTAAACAATTCATGTAAATTAAATCAAGTTGAAAAATTAAAAATTCTAAGCATATCCATCGGTCGAATCGTAATCGCCTTAATTTCATTAATAAAACCAAAAGAAAAAAGGAATTTTAATAATTCGAAATTTTCCGGTTTACTTTTGAAACTCTTCTCTTTCCTCGTAAATAATTAGCCAAATTGTCTCAAGTGACTCTGTTAGCAATGAACAGCATTTCCTTTTTATTTATACAAATATCTACTAATTGTAAGGAAAAAAAGTTATATCAAGATGGCGGTTTAACAGATCTTATTATTTGAAACGCATAGTATGAAGATTGATTTGTAAATTAACTACCATGTGTTATGACAAATATATACGTAAATTAGAATAATGATAATTTTGAAGTATGGCTGTCTATCCTTTTATAACTTGCATAATATAAGGTATGTTTTTTTTTCAATAATCATATGGTAATATATATATATATATATATATCAGAATATATTTTAATTTTATAAATTTTATTGTCACAGTTTTAATCTAGTTATCCGCGTGTATTATCACGTCATTGGCGCGTGCAGCTTTAGAATATTAAATTAATTTTCATTATTTGATATAGAAAAAAGTCGTGAAGTAGGAAACTTTTGAAGAGTAATAAGTCAACTATAATAATTATTTTCTTTATTTATAAAAAAAACGTATTGTAGAATATGTAATTACTTTTTATAACCTTTAAATGGAAAATCTTCGCTATCATTAATTTGAAACTGGAAAATACTCTATGGAAATAAATTTTGTGTGTATGTGTAGAAAATTATACACATTTACAGAATTGTCATGTGTTTTATTTAATTTTTATTATTTTGATCATTAATCCTCTTTATTAGAGACTAGCTGTGCCCGCGGCTCCTCTCGCGTGGACTACTGAAGCTGTCGGTCGAGCGCACGCGCGAATTGTGCTGCCTCCTTATTGTGGGTGATCCTTAGAAGACAGACATATGATGTCAGTGACTTTTTAGATCTTTTTAACATCAACAATTATTTAATACATTAATTTAAAATCTGAAATGCTGTGATTGTCTTATTTCATTCCATTGAGGTAGTACGTAGTACATAATATCTCAATCTATCAATCCCGCTGTTACTTGAGGCATCATAATTTTTTCTTCTTTTTCCAACTTAGCAACCGGTCCTCCTTATTAAAGACCACTACTGCCATTATCGAGTGTATATAGTTTCCAGTCTTATGAGGATTTGTGTATCCTAACAAGATGGTGGCTCCCTTGTTAGAACTTCCTAGGGAATTTTTGTAGTATCTCAGAATTAATGATCCATGTTATTATTTACAATTCACTTCACTTGTACACAATAACCATACTGTATTATGCATATACCTGTATTACACAATATAGGGTCAAATAACACAAATTTATGAATAAAAAATAAAAACCACTACTATATGACAGTTTTAGATCCTGTCAAAAACTCATCATAATTTTATTTCGTACTTTAGATGATTAATAGAGATCACTATTTTTTTAAGAATCATAAGAAGTAAGAATTTTCAAACTATAGGCAAGACTGTTTCCTATAAATTTTCATCACTTTCTACAGTGTTCACATTGTTGCGGATTTTTCTTTTTCACACATTGGTATTGTCTTCTCATTTACATTATTTTTTTGCATTTGTTTAAATCCTAAATAATAATAGGTCTTTACCAATGAAATTGCCGTTCTGCAGTACTGGCCATTTCAAATCAAAATAATTTTTGTTTGGCTAAGAATTCTAATTTCAAATTAATTTTATTTTAAAAACATGGAATTCTTTTTTCCAAAAGTAGTCATTTGTTTATTGATTAGTTACATTTTCATCGCATTTAAATCTTTTTTGTCATCATGGACACGTTAAAAATTCGAGTATTTATGGAATATGAGTACCGTCGTGGCAGTAACGCAGCACAAGCGGCACGCAATATCAACGACGTTTACGGAGCTAACACAACAAACCAACGCACCACCTGTTATTGGTTTGCTCGCTTCCGTTCTGGGAATTTCGACCTGAAAAATGAACCTCTCGGTCGTCCGAAGACTTTGGTTGACAATGACGAATTAAAGGCGACTGTGGAAGCTGATGATACACAATCTACGGCTGAATTAGCAGCAGCTTTCGACGTTAGCGTCAAAACAATATTAGTCCATTTGCGTCAAATTGGCGAGGTAAAAAAGCTTGACAAATGGGTGCCCCACGAACTCAATGATCGCCAGCGCGAAATACGCGTCGAGTCGTGCCTTGCACTCCTCAACAGACACACAAATGAAGGAATTTTGAAACGCATTGTTACCTGCGATGAAAAATGGATTCTGTTTGATAACCGCAAACGCTCAGCAAGTTGGTTGGATCCTGGTTCAGCACCTAAACAATGCCCTAAACGAAAACTTACCCCTAGAAAAGTGATGGTCACTGTTTGGTGGTCTAGCGCCGGTGTGATTCATCACAGCGTCTTAACAAACGGGGCGAGCATTACTGCAGATGTGTACTGTGAAGAACTGAACACAATGATGAAGAAGCTGGCATATCTCCAACCAGCATTGGTCAATCGCTCGTCTCCGCTGCTCCTGCACGACAACGCGCGACTTCATACTGCACAACAGACAGTCTCCAAGTTGCAAGAACTGGGGTTGGAAATTCTCCGTCATCCGCCCCTCACCAGACCTTGCGCCTACAGACTACTACTTTTTCCAGAATTTGGATAACTCCTTGGCGGGAAAAAAATTCAATACCCGAGAGGCAGTACAAAATGCCTTTGAAGAATTTGTTGCCTCCCGTCCAGCTGATTTCTTTAAGAAGGGCATCAATAAACTGCCACTGCGCTGGCAAAGATGCATTGATTGCATGGGTGATTACTTCGATTAATACAAATAAAAAATACATGAAAAAACATCGTTTAATTTTTTTCATACAAAACGGCAATTTCATAGGTAAAGACCTAATAGTTATGCACTTGATAATATAGTAGTTATCTAATATATGTATTTGTTCTCTACATGTTGTCGTGCTCTACAAAAAAGTGTTGTATGATTTTTCTGTAACTCTTTTGGCTCAAAAGTTGTTCTAGGTCAATGTTTAATTTATATAAGATTATAATACAATAAATGTACCTACGCACAAGAAAAACAAAACTATTTTTTGGAGAAAATTCATACTAATAGTTACATGAAAAGTGTCTATAAAAATGGCGCATAATAAGAACGTATCTGAACTTGTCCGAAGCACCTTTACTAATGACGTCCTAGAATTATTATTTTTTCGAAATGACTATACTGTTACCCATAAGGGCTCAGGAGCCTCGAACGGCTTTTACAGCTTCACCGGGCTTGGGGGCACGTCCAAGAACAACAACAAACTTTTTTATACATTTTCATGTAGGTAAGCTTTACTTTAATGTAAATATGCTTTTATTGATACGAAATATTTTAAAGAAGTTTTATGTATTTAGGATTACTTATTTGTTGCACTAAATTTAGAACTTTTTTCTTATTGTTTTTTTTGTAATTTTTGCTACAATTTCATTTTTCAAAAAACTTTTACGAGAATTTGTTCAAGACGTATTTTTAATTTAAAAAAAATGCGCATAAGTAGGTATTACTTGTTTCTTTAATCCACGGTGGTATATACAGGGTGTAAGGAGACCGCTACCGAAAACAAAGACAAACGATAGCACTAATGACACCTTTGATGATGACACGGAAAAAAAATCGATCCGGATTAAAAAAAAAACATATTTTTAAAACGTTTTATTAGCATTATTTAAGCTCCATCATGTTAGTACAGCTTAATGAAACGATAGTTTCATAAAAAAACACATTACAAAAAATAACCAGCAATGGAAACACAAATTGCTAAACAGCTGATGCTCGAAGTAACAAACACGCCCGGGCGCCGGCGCCCAAATACTAAACATAATTATCAACACCGCCAAAACAAACCTATGCACAAGTAACGTGGATTGATAATAAAAAAGTGTGTGTGGTTAAGACCGCACGGCAGAAGTGAAAACTTCATACAACTTTAGACAATTATTACGTATGAATTGAATATACTAAACACAGCGACACAACAGCGAAGAGTAGCTGACTATATCTTTCTCGCTCGGGAACACTCGGCCGAGTTCAGCCTAACTTACTACCCACGGAAAATTTGTGTGCGGTGCGTCAAAAGAAGTTTTCACTTCAAAAGCATTTTTAAAAGACATCTTGTACGAATAGTACTATTACACTGTAGGTACTAGTATATTGCTGAAAGATATGTCTCTGATGTCCGAACTGGCACAAGACTATTTTTTATATTATGTGTTATATTTTAATTAATGTTGGAAAACATTAGTTTTTCGGATAATTGATAGTCATCAATTTTTTTATAAAAAAAACCTATTAATCAATCGTATGTTTGATTCGATTGTTTTTTGCCGGTCGTAAGAACTTTATGAGCACCAAAAAAGCGTAAATCTTCCTTGTAATTCCAAAAGTACCCCGTATGGATGTATATGTTGGATGTCAACAATCTATTATTATATTTTAAAAAATTGATTATCGATAATCCTTTAAACAAAAGATTAATCGATTGTTACTTGATTTTGTCCAACACTATTTATGTTCACATTATTGCCTTTTGTGTCATAAATCGGAATGTACAGTGTTTGTAATTTCAATTCAAAATACAAATCTTACTAATAAACTTTATATTATTTATTGTGTTAGGTATAGCCTCATATTACAATGTCTGAACGTAATTTATGTCGAATATGCTTAACGACGAATGGTAAAATGTATGACTATCATAAGTTTGAATTAAACATTTATTATGAAGAAATTATGGCTTTAAGGGTGAGTCTTTTAATTTTAATTCAGTATTGAAAATGTACACAGGTGAAAATTATACATAAATAATTATTTCACAGTTTAGTGGGTTCGTAAACTAATTCTCATCGAGTTGCCTTTGAGAGAAAAATCCATATAAGTTTTTACTAACACTATTATTTACTCTACTTTTTTTTACTGCCATCTACCGTCTGCAATAAACAGAAAAGTCCTCTGGGTCATATTTCTACCGTAATGTAAAGCTGTGGAACTGTCTCCTGGCCAATGTGTTCCCCATTGGCGTAGCTAGCTAATTTTCCTAAGGGTGGCAGCAAGCTAGCTGATCAACCACTATAAGAATTTAGTTTTGGAAAAAATATCATTTTTGAGCTAACACCTCGTTCACAACTACCCCCATGGTGTTCGTTCCTTCCTACAACATGAAGTCCCTCAAACAATGTGAAGAGACATTTAAGCAAGTTGACATGACAGCAGTGACTAGCGATGGTTTGTAGATGACTTGTTGATGTTGTTGGATTGCAGTGTGCTTACCATCAAGCACAGTGCTGTCACTATGCCATGCTACTATTTGCTAAATGTTACTACTAAAATGGTCATTAAGCATGTATAAAGGTGTATTAGTAGATAATAGTCCAATTTTTGGTCATATTATATATTTACATCTTCAATCACATTGTGACTTGGGGTTAAACACTAATACAGTGGTTCTCAAAGTGTCTACCGCAGTGAAACACCCTTGTGAATAAGCATAGGTGCTGCAAGGCTTTACTTATTTTCCAAAAAACAGACTAGGAGCTGGTAGAAACTATAAAATTTTAATTTGTATTTAAGTGACCCTCATATTATGATGTTTATCCAAAAAGTTTCTGTGTCTAATTAGTGTCTTTGCACACATATTTTCACTAGGGCTCCTCAACAAAATGTAAACCTGAAAGTACAAAGAGTTTGAGAACCCTTGCAGTAAACTATATATTGTAAAAAAAATATTTACCTTAATAAAACAAAAACACTTAATATTACTGAATACCCAAGACGTCTGCTTTTAGTCAAAAATGAGTTAAATTAAGAAAAATAATATTTGATTTTAAGAATGAATAAAGATTAAAATAAAATCAATTTCAGGTATTTGATGATGATTGTCTCACGCAACATTTTTGTTACGAGTGTGCTGGGTTGCTGTATAAATTCCACAAGTTTAAAGAGAAGTGTCATAGAGGTCTGACAGTACTGAAGGGTATAATGGACAATGGAACTGTGAGTCATATTTCTCTACTAAAGGGCTGTTAATGGTCCTCACTTATGTAACAGAAGCTTATTAATTTTCAGTTTACCTAATATTAAATGATCAAAGTTGCTTGTGACCATACTTTATCAATACAATAAAAGGCATCAATTGTATCAGAACTACGAATTTCTTCATGTTTATAACTGCCATTTGTTGTGGGCTTGTCAGTTGCCTATTATGTTGAAGGTTGCATGCATTCTCAAATAAGTCAACTTATCTATGTTTCAAAAATGATTGCAGGATAGATTTCAAACTACATGACCATGAACATATATTTTTCTTTTCAGATTCCTTATGATACAGTTTTGAAAATGTATAGGAAAAGCCATAACTTGGAATCTCAGTTGAATCTCGTTACAGTCAATGACCGTGTCAGAACTTGTACAATCAAACATAAAAGGGCAGCTTCTAAATCAAACTCACTGGAAATAGATGTACCTGGCATAGAGAATGTAAATTTATATGTTGACACTGATGCAGCTTCTAAACATTATGATATAATTTATAACTCATATTGTGATCCTATAGAAAATGTTCTTATAGATGAGAAAAAGGACATCAAAATAATAGAAACATTTACAGATGAAGTAAAAGTAAATGATGACCATATAAAAACATCATTTGGTGATAAAGCACTTTTTGTCGACTTAAGTGATCGAGTGAAAGACAGTGAAAATTTAGACAGCATGTCAGAAATAGATCATGCAGACAATATATCAACAGATGATGAAAAAACACTTATAAATTTAAAAAGCGTTAAATTAACTGATGACGTCATTTCAACTTTGAATGAAAAGAAGATAGACAAAACCATCAAAAATAAAAGCAGCAAAAAGAAGAAAAAAGGTAGCAAGGAAGATTTACAATCTAATAAAAATAAGTTTAAATTAGATTGTAAGAAGAATAAATTCCTTGAATCTAATAATTGGTCGAGGACTTTCTTGACGGATGATGACGCCGAGAAGGCATTTAAAAAGAAAGCAGAAGATAAAAAATATTTAAAAGCTCCTTTCAAATGTAGCGAATGTTTCAAAGGGTTTTCACAACAAGACATGTTGAATAGGCATAAAAAATTGAGACATGATGAGGTAACATAGTATTGTATTTTGACATTGATATTTTGAAAGACTGTCAAAGGCCAGGCGTGCGGTTCTGTTCTGAAAGGGAAAAGAGGGAATTAGGTTGAACAGCTCTTCAGAATACTCGTCATGATACTGTTGGTCGAACAGCTAGGCAAAGTCCATTGAATGCTATTTTCTTATACCATTAACAAAAGGTCTGTCACTATTTTGATGTTGATGTTACTTTTTCTTTTCAGTCATTAGGTCCTCTAGAGTGTCGGTTTTGTCACATGAGGTTCAAGTTGAAATGTAACTTGACGAAGCATATGTCGCGTCATTACACTATCTACAAGTGTCTCAGATGCGACCTCATATGTAATCTTGAGTAAGTGTTGAAAAAAAATGTTATGAAATTATTTGCAGAAATTTTCATGGTTTAGTCCGGTCAAGAGTTCAATAAATATGTTAAGTTATAACTTACTTTGATATTTTTGACGTCTTACACTTACTGAATCATGTATTCATGTATCAGGATAGAAATTAAAACCTTCAAATTTCCATTTTTTGATGAATATTACACATAAAAAGCAATTAGGCGAGAACTACATTACGCCGACGTGGGTCATGCGCCGATCTGAACCGAGTTGTGTAGGACTAGATCAGATCCACGCCACACGCCACACGTCTTAACGGTACGTACGCGACGTAGCACGTAGTGACACGTCATCAGAGCATAGTTCTACGTTTCAGACGTGGGGCATGTTATTCTATCCGCGAGCGCCTGCCAACTGAAAATTGTCGAGAAAATGAATTTATGTATGACCTTTTTGTATTTTTCGTTCTCTTAGGTCATTAAATTCCTTGAATTACATTCTTACATACAAAAATACATCAAAAAGCTATTTCCATATGCTTCTTTAAGAGTATGTTATTCACAAACTTCCTCTAGCTTCTTTTTGAATACTCTAAACCGCTTTAAAGCAATCAAGAAATATATAACTTCAAAATCGCTGTCCGATTCGTTCATTTTTACCTCGCTGTTCTGTTATCAGGCAGGCAGCCAGTAAGTTCTCTCTTAATTGATAAACAACGTCACACGCCTGTATGCGAAGCGCGCCGGTTTGGTGTAGTTCTCGCTATTCTATATAAATCAGTTACTTTTTATTGTACCAAAATCACTAGTAATTTTCCTGTGCACGGTACATGATAAAGTCGAATATTGACTGTCTCTATTCCTCACAGCACATCGGCTGAATTTCATGAAAATTACCACAACGGCATCATAAGGAAGTGCAAACTTTGCGGCAAAGAATTCACGTAAGATATTTACTTTAAAATATATTTTTTTTAGGTGAAAGGCATGCGTTTTGAAACAACCATACCTAATACTAAAGAAGGGCGTGTCCTAGCTACTTATAAAAATATGCAATTTAAATGACAAGAAAAAATGATGTCCTAATAATCAAAAAAACTTTTAACATAAAATGCCAGGCACATAAACATATTATGTTGGAACAATTACAAAGGCCCTCAATCAAATGGCTCTAACTATTTACGAATGCAATTTATTATTGGCTGCTAAAGTCGCTAAATCATTGACTAAAATGGTAATCTGATCAATCACATCTGAATTAACACAGGGAGATATAATAGACAATCACTAGAAAATGTCGACTTTATTTAATCGTGATGTTCTTTATCGTAACTTCACTCATTTTAGAAATACAAAAAGTCCTTCGAGCAGATATCCAACCACGCTAAAACTGAGCAATCGTTAATCCAAGCTCATCACTAGAGAATGTCGATTATCATACTATGGTTTAATCGCGCTGTTCTTTATCGTAACCTCGCTCATTGTAGAATTCCAAAAAGTCCTTCGAGCCGATATACAACCACGCTATCCATCTAGCTAGCTAGCCACCATTAACTCCAGTACAACGGAATGAAGCCAAAGAAGGATAGTAGCTAGCTAGATAGTTTAATTATGGTTTCATTCCACTATTCTTTATCGAAAGCTAGCTCGTTGTAGAATTCCAAAAGGTCCTTTGAGCCGTCGTGCTATCGTACTTAAACAGAGCCATCATTGTTTAACTTGCATTATAGACACCAGTCGACGTATTACTCCCATTTACGGACACATCGCAGTCAACACATCTGCCACCAGTGCGGAGCGTCTTTCGTTAGCGAAGTCGGCCTGCACATGCACAAATTGATCAAACACGTTGACACGCCTAAGGTATTATACTTTTCTTTTTAATTTTGAAATGGAGATCATATTTTACGATTTCCAGAAAGTGTTTGAGCCACCTCAGAAATTGTGTTCTATTTTATTATTTGTAACCCAATCGGTTTTTTGCTTTTACACAACCAAACTATATTATATATGCAATGAAATTATATTACGTAAAATGCCAACAAATAACGTAAGTTTATATATAAAAATAAAAACCAGTAATTCATAGATTGAGATCCCACTGAAAACTCTATACCCAACGAGTTCAATTCATATTAAAATTGCACGCTTCATAAAATAACTTTACTGGCAGATAGCGATTTTATGAGGAGTAACTTAGGCAAATTTTATTTTAGAAAATTTTTAGGGATCCGTACAAACAATAAAAAAGGTTATTTAGTAGTTCACATGAGAGGAGCCGCAGCACAGCCATTTCATTAATAAATCTTGTCGATATTAGTAATTTTTTAATCATTTTCTGATTCTCTCAGAGGCAAGACAGCGGGAAGACTGAAGCTGAGGAGGAAACGTTCTGCGAGCGTTGCGACATTAAGTTCGAGACGCGACAAGCGTACGAAGAACATCTGTTCCATTCAGCCATGCACTCTAAAGGATTGCCGTATGTCCTCCTTTCCTAATCGAATTAATTACCTATAAAGTATTCATTGCTTTACAAAAAGAAAAAAAATGTTTCTTTGATATATCAAAATCTTAAGGAATATCTTTTAGGATTACACTATGTACTTCACATCAATTACGTTCTAGACACGTGACAAAGAAGCATACCAAAAAAAAAGTCTTTGTTTAGATAACCACAATTATTATATCTCTACGTCTGTACATGAGAATAATAATGTAGAATAATAAGTAAGATAAAGTAACATACGAAATAAGCAGCGACGATAATGGTGAACCAATTCGGAAAAAAGACGCTCTTGGGGCGCTTAAATAGCTTAAACTATAAGAGATATATCAAATGAATGTACTACTTAATAATTGTAGATCTTAAAAAGACCTAGAAAAAAGTCAGCGATAGTACATCCTTCTAAGGATCGACCACAATAAGCACCCTTTGAGCGGGCAGTACGATTCGTGCGTTCGCTCGACCGACGGAATTATGTAGTCACCGCACGATCAAAGTCGCGAGCACAGCTAGTTCTTTATATTTCTCACGTACGGAGGTCCTACAATGTCCTTCATTGTCATTAGATAGTATTACAAAATTTAAATTAGTAAATAAATATATGGTAATTCTGAAAAATTCGTTGGTACATCTAATCGACATTCTGCCAGTTCAACCACTAGATTAATACATGGGAATGGTACCTTCATATTCTATGTACTAAATATATCCGAAATAAACAGATTAGGTCAGAAATTGAATCATAAAAATCCGTCACGTAGCTTACAACAGATATTCTTCCATTATTTGAAGTCGATTGAAAAATGCAATAAATTTAAAGGTGGTTATAATTGTAGAAACCACATGGATGATAGTCCAGCACCGGCTGGTCCGAAGTTCCAAAGGAGGCCAAGGCCAGCGAGACGGAAACCCACCATTTGCAATTATGTGAGTATGACTTTTTTAATTGTCATTTACGTCACATGTAGCTATGATGGCTCAGTGGCGGTAGCGTGTACGAAAACCGCGTTAATAGACGTCGTAATGAAACCATAGCAAGTTGGTAGGGCTTTTTCTAAGCCCACCTGGCTAGCTACCACCCTCAAGATGAACTATCGCTAAGCACCAATAGGTGTGTTCCGGCAGCTGCACTTGAGAACCAGTCTTCCACTAGGTTTAGCAGGATTGACTCGAAAATTAAAAAAAAAATATTTTCATATGAGAAGTAAATAAATATATACTAGCTGTGCTCTCGGCTTTGCTCGCGTGGACTTCAGATTGCTGTCAGTCAAGCGCACGCGCGAATTGTGCTGCCTCAAAAAAGCTTATTGTTTGCGATCTGTAGGAGATAACATTAATTTGATATATCCCTTATAGTTTACTCAGCGCAAGCCATTTAAGCGGCCTAAGAGCGTCTTTTTTTCCGAATTGAATCACCATTATTATCACTGGTTATTTCGTATGTTAGTTTATCTTACAAAACATACCCTATAGCCTGGCCAGATAACATAGTTATTAATTAAAGTGCAAACGAAGCGAATCGGATTAGTAGGAAGAGACGATAAATGGACAGACGTCGTGACGTATAGATATAGATGGTTGTGGTCGTTGCAGTGCGGCGAGACGTTCCCGACGCAGTCCGAGTGCATGAAGCACCACCACGCGAAGCACTGGCGGAAACCGTTCTGCCCCAACGAGGAGCGGCACATCTGCGAGATATGCGGCGCCTCGCTCGCGGTACCCGCCCTTCTATATATATATCAACTAACAAACTGATTGATTAACGAACAGCCTAAACTACTGGGGTTAGAACCATGAAAATTTGCATCCGGGTTCCATTTACACTGATGGAATTTTTTGAAGTTCAACCCCTAAGGTAGTCAAAAAAGGGTTGAAAGTTTGTATGAAAACTACTAGTGTAAAGCTGAGGCTTTTGGGCCGCTGGTTAATTATATAAGCTTTAGGGTGGTCTTAATTTTTTTTATATAGTGTAGTTATGTGTCTGGTCTCGATCTGACCTGACGGTAAGTAAGGATGAGACCAACGATGGATTGAGCGAGCTTACCTATCAAATACCTATTCACTCTTCACTTGAAGATTCCCAAGTTGTATCGTATTCCCAAGGTGGGTATTCGTTCGCATAATGAATGGCGAAGCGAAAGGTTTCGTACGAATTGGAGGAATGTCCACCACATAAGGGTGGAAACTAGAGATACCACGAATATTCGATTACTATTCGGTATTCCATATTATTTTCTGTAGCGGCTGCCTCAAATTAACTCGTGAATGAAATATGCCTCTCACACTGCTACCATACGCACTGCAATGAGCCATGTCGTAACCTGTCGCCCCCGTCGGAAATTCGGCACTTTGACCAAAAGTGTGGCCGAATATTCGGTATTCGGCAAAATTGCTATTCATGGCATCTCTAGTGGGAACTCTCACGGCGTAGTAGTCCTGCGGTGGAACGGGTTGGGCGGAATTATATCGTGCAATTTCTGTGCACACTCTCCAAAGTATAACCTGTAAAACAACCATACGTCGATGCTCTAGAATTTTGAAATAAATAAAATGGATTATTCTCAGTTTCAAGTTTTTATCTTACTATTAAAATCGTTCTTTTTTGCAATTTCAACTTCCGGCAAATATTATTCCGGCCAAAGTAATCGTTTAAAAGTTTGAAATTTCAACCCTCTATACACGGTAATGAGATGATACCCTGCATCTTAAGATGAATAGTTCATGCATGTTATTGCAACTGGCACAGATATCTAATGATAAACAATATATTTAATACAAATAATATTGTTGTTTTTATTAAAATGCTAATCAAAAAACTACAATATTGAAATGTGTGCGTGCGAGTGACATTTACACGCAGTTGAAGTGAACTTCTTTGAATTTAATAGTATATATTGACAATATAATCTAACAAAACGTGTTTAAACATTATTTTTAATTGACTGTATAGTTTTCCAACTTGGTAAAATAGTCTCATGCGTAGCAGTCACAAAAATAAAACTGCGTAGGCCCATACGTCAAACGTCTATTGCTGCCGGCGGTCGGCAACAGACTGGCTTATTGGTCGGTCTTGTTCCCCTCCCGCGTCCCGCAGACCATTAGGAGGGTCGCGCTTACGGCGGTCAACCTATACTATAGTTTCAATACGATGTTTTTCTTCACCGAAAGCTCAACCCCATTTTACTCACGTGAATCGACGCGGTGTCCGTACACGCTACCACTGTTCCCAGGCGGCGAGCGTTATACCTCACCTGAACACGCACACTCGGGCGCGCCAGTTCACCTGCTCGACGTGCGGCAGCAAGTTCAGCTCCAAGAGCAGCATGACGAGGCATCTTCTGGTAACTGCTTTGTTTTAATCATTTGCCACTCAGAGTAATTACAGTATATTAAAGGATAGCAGCGACCGACTAGAGTTAGAGACCAGAACGCATTGAATTAAAACAGACTTTGAATAGGCTAGTTGACCCTTTTTTAAAGTAGGTTTTAAGTTATTAATTATTGTCCGATTAGAGGAAAAAAAAGATTACTATATTTTTTAGAAAACCGCAAAACTTTGTTTTAAAAGTTTACTTTTCGTAAACAGGCGAAAATGCCGTAGGCCATATTAGTCTATATATTATCTTTACTGTGACGTCATACGGGTTGTAAACAAACATTTGACATTTAGCAAACGTTGCCATTTTAATAAAAAGTATCGAGTTTTATTACAATAATGAACGTTTGCTAAATGTTTGTTTACAACACGAATGACGTCACAGCAAAGATAAAATGTAGACTAATATGGCTGACAGAGTTTTAAGAGTTCAAAATTAAAAATGAAAAAAAAAAACGTTTTGAACTTGAAATTATGCAGCTATCTTCCACATTTAATATCTGAAATCGATAAATTATGGTTTCTGAAGTGAAATACTACAGGAAATATTTATTTATTGCGTCAAATTTGATATGAGGCAAGTAGCCTATTATTATTATCGATAAACCGTTATTTGAATACTAGTCGTTATTGTATGAAAACCAAAGTAGTTGAATATATAGTTTTTGGTCACAAAAAGCTACCATCCTTAAGACGGTAAAAAGTGTCGAGTGTGTGTATAGTGGTGACTAGCGATGAGGGAGCGCGTTCGAGAACGTTCCGTGGACTTGCAGATCCACACGGGCGAGAAGCCGCACGCGTGCCCGGCGTGCGACAAGCGCTTCACGCAGTCGAACAGCGTCAAGCTGCACTATCGCACCGTACACTTGAAGGAGCCCTATCCGAAAAGGTTATATTACATTATACTATTAAGTTAACAATTCTTATATATACTAGCGGGCGCCCGCGGCTCCGCACGCGTTTGTTACGCAGTAGTTATTTTTATCCCGTATGTTTACTTTTACTCATATTATTGACAATTCATACAGCCTAACAATTGAGAAATATCATATACTTCCCGTGTACAATTTTTTTATCATAATCGGTTAATTAATTAAAAACACTTTTTTTACAATTTCTTAGATTATTATTGAAAATTCTTATAGCCTAACATTTGACCAATGACGTAAGCTTTCCGTGTACAAAACATTATAAGAATCGGTCAAACCGTTTTTGAGTTAAATCAAGACATAAAACCTACACGGAATTACAAAGACAACCTTTAGTATATAATTATTAAAACAGCACCGGTTACCATGGCAACGGTTACCATAGCAAAGTTTAACATAACAACAGTTACCATATACAGTTGTGGGCATGTAATTAAGATCGATTTGAAGTCCCAGATGTTTTTATCTAAATCATCTCTTGTTTAGTTTGTGTTGTTGTAAAATAGAGCAAACAGGATTAGGAATATGGAATAAAATCATGAACATTTTTTTTTATATACAGTTTATATATTCTGTATTAACCAATTCAAATAGTAATGAAGCTGGACAAATAATTAAGAACGATTTATTAAACACATCGAGAGTTGTTTTATATTATACTTAGATTAAATAAATCACATTAATATGAAGTGAGTAAAGAAAACAGCAATTTAATATATTTTAAACTAAAATTAATAATTAGTAGCATGCCCAAAGCTTTTCATTACTGCTTACACCGACGAGGCGTTGAATCGTTTTACATGAATTGTTTTATATGAATTGAATTAAATTTTGTAAGAGAAATAGAGTTCCATTCTTCTAAGAAACGATCTCTTAAATAGCCACACTGTCCATTTGAAACATTTTTCTTCTCTTCGTACCACAGATGCTCTATTGGGTTTAAATCTGGGTCGCAAATTGTGTATGGACGAAATAATACGTGATCTCCAAGCCTAAGCATCCAAGTACTTCTTACAAATAATAACTTAATTAGCACTTGAAATGGTCACAGGTACATAAAACAATACGAAGGAAGTGAAAAGGGTTGGCAATAATAGAGCAAAGTGGTGCTCCATCCTCTCTATATTTGAAGCAATGATGGCTCAGTGGTAGCGTGTACGACTTCGCGTCGATTGACGTGAGTTCGAATCCCTACAATGAGCCTGAGCTTTCGGTGGAGTAAAACATCGTGAGGAAACCATAGCATGGTGGTAGGACACTTTCTAATGCCCGCCTGGCTAGCTACCACCCTCAAGTTGAAAATCTGTTCCCAAAAACCAATAGGTGTGTTTCGGCAGCTGCACTTGAGAGCCAGTCTTCCACTAGGTTTAGCGTGTTATCATCTTGGGCCACACCGTCACTTAACATCAGCTGAGATTGTGGCCACTACGCCAAACTTAACGATAAAAAAAAAACTATTGTACTACTACAATAGATATGGCATGGCATAAATAGATATCTAAGTTTGTGTATGAAAAGAATATACTCTGTTTACAGGAATAGAAAGAAAAAGAAAGACGGAACAGTTTTGATGGAGGATTTTCCAGCTGAAATCGAATCCGAGTCTTCTAGATGACGTTAATTTACTCTGTGCAACAACAACTCATGTCAAGAGTTATAATAAAATTTGTAACTGGATTTTATCATTTAGTAATAGTAAATGGATTAAATATATAACGGTACCATAGTTGTTTTCTTTTCTATAACTTGACAGGGTCACAATACTCTCTGCTTGTACAGTAAAGTTCGCGAGGCCTTTGGTGGCGCTAAAACACGTATTATATAAGATAAATACAGTTGAAACAGATAAATTTTTATTCATAAAAAATGTAATCCATCGTCTATGACTAACATAAAAAAATATATAAAGCGTGTAATCGTCACACGCGATTGAAATAAAACTTTTTGGCGATTAAGTTAAAAATACCTACATACATCATATGAGAATTTTTGCATAGTAGTCCATAGATTTCAGGAATTCGCAGTAACAAGAATTAACACGTTTTTGAACTTCTTTGCTAAACTTGTTATATACTATTCCTACTGCCACCACCGTCCCAACGGTCACCACCATCCCGACGGTCACCACCGGACTTCCATTGCATTGTCGTCCAGTTACCTCCTAGGCACGCCTAAGGAAGTTTTACTTCAAAAAATAAAAAGAAAAAAATTCCAGCTAAACCTTACTGAACTCTTTATTAATTAAATCGTAATTCAGCTTAGGTGCTATATCTGCTTCAATCGATAAAACTGCCAAAGCTTCCTGGCCTTCCTGAGTCTTTCTGAAATATTTTGTATTATTTTCAATTTTGAAAAGCTCCTTTCGGCGGAGGCTATACTTACTGATATTGTTAACAGAATTCGAATGACAATGTAAAATTGTTTTTTTTTTCTGTTATGTATTGGATGAGCTGTTTCACGTATTTAATGTAGTTGGGTAAATAGGCATAATGACTAATGAAAAACATTTCTAAAATGATCTTACGTAATTATTATTCACCAAAAAAAGCTTATTTTTGCATAAAATACAGGGTTAACAGTAAAAATTAACTTTTTTTAAAACAAGTTTAAATTGACGCCAAAAGGCTCGAAAGTGGCATGGTGTCTGCGTGACGTCACGGCACCGTAAACGCCGCGCCGTTTGAACAACAGTAAACATCAAGGAATATAATGTAACTACTTTACATTTTTTGTACAATAATGAATACATACGATTTGGTACAATAATAAGAGAAGTAGGGCACAGAGAAATTTCTTTGGAGATTTGTCACTACTTTGGCCAGTCTGACTCCACCTCACAGAAGATCGCAGCCAAATAAACTTCTGTTGTGTTCCTGCGGTGAGTAGGGTTTATAGAGCTCCTTGGGGAAAGGAGGTTCCGGGTCCGCTACACGCTAGTTATAATACGTATAGTCTTACAGGAGCTTGTAGGCTACGGTAGCCGCTTACCATCAGGCGGACCGTACGCTTGTTTGCCCTCTTTGTAGTATAAAAAAACTATAATGTGTAACTTTTTTTTATATAGTTTCTTAAATCCACGTTTTAATAATGGTAACCTATATACAAATGTACTCTGTTATGGTAACATTACAACCGTTGACATTTAATATAGTCTAAAGGGCCAAAGGCAAAGAAGACAATGCTCATATACATGTCAACGTCAATGTTGCCAACTTAGTGGATTTTACACTAAATTTGATGGTTTGACCCCTAACTGTTTTTTTCTAGTAGTCAAATAGAATTCAGTTTCAATTAGTGAAAAGACAATCATTCAATCAATTAGTCACTTACACGTTTCGAAATACATTTTTACATTATTTGAGGAGTATTTACTATTACTGTGACAACGAAGTTGACTGGTTTTAGTAAAATACTGCTATAAAATATTCCTCTAGGAATCCCCGCGAATAGTTAGTGAGTGGGATAAATCATTTGCCGTAACGTCACATCTGACGATTTCGTCAGAAGATTCATCTCGATAGGTCAATCAGAAAGCGATGATGATGGTGCCAACAAAGAATATGATTTAATATAAAATAGCAGATTGTTAGATAATTTAGTTAATGTTGTCGACTTGTTGAATCACTAATTGTATGTCGATTTACCGATTAATTATGTAGAAATTTAATATTTTATTAAACAACATGTAAAGGTAAAAGTTATTTTCAACCGTTATAGCAAAAAAAAATTTTGGTGGGAAATTTGAGGATTATGAGATTAGCACCACTTTTAGTGCTTTTCTGGTGGTTTTAGAAATTGAATCTGGCCGAGAACAAGTTTAACTGTTGGCAACACTGGATTTCGAACATACTAGGGGTGTCCACTTAAAAAATATGTCGATATTCATAATCGATATAAAATATCGGATCCTAGCATCGATGTTCATCGATATATCGCTAGAAAACAGCGATATTTTTTCACTATCGAATACTTTCCACTAAAGTTTAATATTACATTTTTGCAGTGAAACGCACAAAGTTTGTGGTCCTTAATTTTGCATGTGTGAATATAGAATCAGAGGCCAGAGTAACCAGCTAAACTAGTAGTGTAATAATAGTAAATTTCTATGAGTGTTATTTGATTAGAATTGTACTACTAAGATATTGGTGAGTTGACTGAGATTTGTCTGTAGTGTCACAACACTATTGAGTTAATTTGTTTACAAGTTTAAAATTTTTATGAAAAATGCACTAAAGAAATGATATGATGCAATGCACGTAAGTAGTGCTACATAACTTATCGAATAACTACTTTCTTCATTATAATGATTTAGCATTTAATGAAATAGGAAATATAATTATTATTATGAAATGTATGATAATATAAAATATCATTATGTTATATCTTCAACATAAAACACTGTCCCAAACGAGTAAAGTTTAGGTTCATAAACATAATAGAAACATAATATTTCATACCTTTTCGACTTCGAACTAGCTGTCAGATGATGCGTTAACTCAGTTATGTCTTAGATACACAAACAAAACAATGATTTAATTGCGTTACCGCCAACCAAACAGCAGAAGACGATGCAAGAAGAGTGAGAGTTAAACTAACTATACATATATACATGATTCTGCCCCCTGGGAGGAGGGAAGGAACATGTGTATGTGTATTTAGTGGTCTGAAATTTTTTGTCTAATCTAACTAGGCAAAAAAAAGGAAAAAAGGTCCCTTACAGAACCTATGTACCTGTGTGTTGTGCATGTGTGTATATTGCAGTGTCATGTATGGCTGTGAAAGCTAGTGAATGTAGAGTCACTGTATCGCGCGAACGGCTGCTTGACTCAAGGGCTCAATGCCGATGGATCGGACCTAGGCTTGAGTTGCCGCAGAGGAGGGCGGTCGTGGCGGGTAGAGTGAGAGTGAGTGAAAATAATAATGAAGAATGAAGGTCGATCGATCTGTCAGGATAGATAAGGTAATTAAGCTGGTCACTCACAGATGTCACTATCTTAATGAACCTTATTTCAAATTGAAGTCATTAATTGAACCCTAATTGTGTTAAAATTATTGTTTTTAATAGAACCGACAAAAAATTAAAAGCAAATATTCGATGTTTCTTTAAATAAATACATCGATATATCGAATACAATAAATATTTGTCAAAACATCGAATCAATCCGATATATCGAAATGAAAACATCGAATAAATTCGATATATCGATGTTAAATGAATATCCCTAGAACATACAATTTGACAACTACTGTCATGGCGGTGAACTGTTGGTACAAATTTATAGTTTTGTGCTTCAGAATTTATAAAAAATGAAATTACCTATGTATTATTACTTTTAGAACTATTGTAAAATGCTGGAACTAAAAGTTTGTAGAGTTTGTTTACGGACTTCCGTAAAATTGTATAAATATGATCGATTCCAACTAAGAAATTATTATGAAGAAATAATGTGCGTCGAAGTAAGTTGCATTTTTATGTAAATATATATATAAACGTTTCATATATATAATACGAATTGTTTTTACTGCTGTTTTATTTAAATAATAAAAATCTTCGAAACAAAAATCTCAGGTAAGTGGGTTTTAATAAGGATTTTTTTGAGACACTTCTTGTATTTCATTTTTACAAAGGTAAATTAATTGTTAGTTATCCTATAGAAACTTTAATAAAATATTTGGAGAGATAAGTTGAAATTATTGGGCTTACTTTTCCTTTCAATCAGTTCATGCGGCATCAAACAATTTATTTACAATGGTTTAATATATCACAATGTCCTTGCCCTTTTTCAGGCTCAAATTTATACTAGTTACCGTCGAGTTCAGACTCCAAATTTTTAGTACAGTTAGATCACTCTTTAATTAGTCTAAATATAAAATATTACAGTGAGGAAATGAATAGTTTTTGAGTAAATTTATTTTTTAAAAGTAGCATTTTTTGATAATTTGAAAGTATAAAAGTCAGTTGTGTAGCTGTCATAAAGTTCATTTTTGCGAGATAAGTAAAAACTTTCGAAGATCATAATTTATTTCTGTATTTTTTTTTGTTACTTTTTGAACTATAATTGTTTGGACTATAATCATATTTATATGGAACCATAAAACATATTACAACAAAAAAAATTGTTAACGTTTCGTCATAACTAAGTTTGAGAATCCAATGAGCTATTCATGTTTAGCATTTGGTAAGGGGGAATATGTTTAGTTCTTTGTTAAGTCTGTTATATAAGTTTATGTCAAATACTTCAACATTTTGTGCAGTTTTAAGTGAGATCTTTTAATTTTTCTGTTGTGTTGATAAAACTGATTAGGTTAAGTTTGATCTGTGTATAATAAGTATATTATATAATATATATTGTATATGTCAAAGAGAGAGAGAGACATCAGAATATACTATCAAAGACACCAGGGTTTTCCTTCATATCATTCTTCATTACGGAATCATTAATCTTGTGGGCGTAATCTGGGTTAAGTGCAAGCATTGTAGAGTTTTGCACAAGGTCCGACAATCCAAGTGAGCATGATGTCCGTTTTATTTGGAGTTGCCCCCAGTGGCCTCCAACCTCCCCTATAGCCACCTCATGCCTCGCATATCTGTGTTATCGCTGCCCGTAGGTGACCTAGTAATTCATCTTGAACATCTTCACGATCCGACAAGCTCCAGCCAGAATAATCATCTCTTCGGGTTCCGACTCAGTAGGAACAATCTTAGGATCCAATATTAACGGAGGTTCTCATGATACGAGGGCTCGAGCTAGAGCCATCCTTCAAGCGCGTCGTTGTCTACTTATGTGGTTGCGTGGATCACAGAGCACACCTGTAGCGAGCGCACGGCATTTTCTCTACTTTATTTCCATTTATTTTATATACGCCACATTTTTGAATACCTGACAGGATCAGTTATCTCGTTACTATGAAACATTGTTTCTTTTTAAATAGTGACATAGACAGGATTCTCTGACATATATATATATATATATATATATATTTTAATCTAATTGTTCTGCCCTTTTCATCATCAAATTTCATGGGGGCTATTCTAAAGTTCATCCCTTTTTCACCCTAGGTAGGGTTGATACACCATGTTTTCCTTTTCCACTCTTTTCGCTTAACTCAGTATTCACATGTTTTGATACAATTTTAACACTATCTATCTATACTTTACTTTGATCTTTCTCTACTCACATATCTGCTTTCCTTCATACTACATAAACTCTTCTAGTTATGTAACTCTCATAAGGTTAAGAATGCAAGTCTAATGTGCACCAGATAATTTATAAATTTATGTTGTTTAATTTTATTAACATGTAAAACTTTATCCAATAAATTGACTTCTCCTATGAGCCTGGCAAAGTCATCTGGGATGCACTGAAGCTTCATTTATATAAAATAATATTCCTCAACTTCTCTATCACTGATGCTACTTCCAAGCTTCCTCTGATATTCATCCCTTATCTTATCCAATCTAGTTACATCACACTTGCACTGTTTGAACATTTAATCCTCTGCTATGTGTAATCTTTTTTTGTTTAAAGTTTGATGGCACTGTCCGTTTTTATCAGTACAATATATATGTCAGCGCGAATAAACAAAACATGTGTGAATAACATGTTCGGCTTGTTTCGGAAACACTCAACTACTATCAAAGAAGTCAGTATAAATATGACCAACATTTGCGGCGAGAGACATTCTCGCTCAAGCTGTCAGATAGTGAAGACCTCAGTTATTATTGTATCATGAAATTGCTTGAGGCTGGAAAAATAACCAGCTCATTCTATCAAGGCTCAGAAGAATATTTAATATGGATCCACCTTAGTTCAAGTGCCGCCCTAGTCCAAGTCCCGCCCAAGTTCAGGTGCCGTCCCTTCCAGGCGCCGCCCAGGTCCATGTGCCGTTATTGCGTTGCCCAAGTTTATCGGCCGACATAGTTCATTACCGCTCTAAACGCCGGTACTATGAATCACAATACACCCTCATCATTGTGCCAACTGCTATTTTTTTAATTATCCTAAGCACCAGTATAACTTGGTTGGTTAATATGAAACTTTTCTTTTTCAGCTTAACAAACATGATAAGCTACCTAAATACTTCTGCTACGAGTGTGCTGCTTTGCTGCATAAATTCCATAAATTTAAAGAGAAATGCCACACAGCAGAGCTTTCATTCAAAGAAGTACTTAGGAAGGGAAATGTATGTACATTTTTTTTATAATTTCTTTACAGATGCTACCCACCGAGCGTGACGCTCTGTGTGACGTCTTCTATAAAAACTAGTATGTTACAATCTGCTCACGTCACGCCAGTGTCGAAATACTTAATTATCACTTTCTATTGATTATTGAATTATCTTGTTATATTTTAGTTGTAATATTTGGCAAAATTATCACATAATTAAATGAATTGATTTTTTTATTATCTTATAAACTAGCATTTGAAGATAAATACACCTGATTCTAAGCGTAAGATTTCTCAGCAGGTCAAGCAAGGATTTTGAATAATTTAATATTGTGGTTAATTTTCCCGGCTAAGCAATACAATCTTGGTTGTCCAACTGTTCTATGAGCTATATGCCCCGCCCAATGCCATTTAAAATATATAACAGTTTATATAAAACAACTATACATTGGTACTTATAAAATTCAATTTTATCTTATCGTTACATTACCCTGGTTTGAGCAAGTTGTTGCCAATTAAATATTAGCAATGTCTTCACAGTGTGAGTTGAATTAATCATTGAATTATTAAATGTGTTCATCAATCATAATTTGTTAAAGAAATCAAATAAAATTTTAATTATTAATAAATGTACATTCCAGATAACATTTGATGCTGTTTCTAAACTAAAAAGAAAAAATGTACATTTCCATCCTCAGTTAGATGTAATAACTGTTACTAAAAATGTCAAAACATATTTAGGAAGGCACAAAAGTATATCTAAACCAAAAACCAAAAACAAATTCACACAATGCACTGAACCGCCACAACAAGTAATTGTAAACATAGAATCTAATTTTGATATAGAACCTTTAAAAAATGATGATCATGATGATGATAATGGTGGTGATAATAATTATGATAACTTTGAAACTGATTTTCATGTTAACAATGAGAATGAAGTTGAGGAAATAAATATAGATCAGACGGAAGAGGAATACTCTAAAGAAATTCCAAAAGTTGTTGATGAAAAATGTGATGATATTGATAAATTTGCTTGCAATGAAGCGGCATCTACTGAAGTAGTAGTAATTGAGGATGAGGAGAAGGTAACAGATGATGCAGTTCATTCACAAAATGATACAAAGAAGAAAAAGAATAAGAAATCACGCAATTTAATCAAAAAGAAGACAATGGTTTTGACAGATGCAGATAGATTCAAATCAAGGCTTAAAAAAATAGAAGAATTAGATGTGAATAATTGGAAGACGTTTAATTTGACAGAAGAGGAAGCAGTTAAAGAGTTTCAAGAGAAGGCCCTGGATCCTAAGTATGTAAATGCTGTTTACAAATGTACAGGCTGTTTAAAGGGTTTCTCTAAAGAGGATATGATGAAGAGGCATATTAAATTGAGACATAGTGAGGTGAGTTCGATGTTACCAACTTTGCAGCTAGTTTTAACTCTTCCAATAAGATAACAAGCTAAATTGCTCCGTTGCAGAGAGCTTCATAGATTTCACTTGCAGTTTATCTATATTATTGTTATTTTTTTTAATTGTAGCAAGGCAAAGGTTGAAACTGTGTCTGATGGTAAAAACCAGAGCCACCATACAACAGGTCATTATAGTATGCAAAACACGGGGTAATAAAGCTGTCACAGTGACTCTCTTTTGGATTTTCGCGTTTCGGTATCAGCCAGTGTATATCCAGTTGCCAAGAGCCATCAGGCCGGTATGGCAACGGTGACCGGCGATGACAAACTCGTCTCTCGGTTGTCTCCATTGTTTTTAGGTTGTCCTGTGCTTATTAAGAGAGGTAGAGCATAGAAAAATTGTTTTGGAGTATTCACCCTACAGAAGATCGCAGCCAAATGAACTAGTGTTGTGCTCCTGCATTAAGTAGGGTTTCCAGAGCTCCTTGGTATTGCTGATATCTATGGTATTGCACGCGTTCATAGGCTACGGTTGCTGCTTACCATCAGGAGGCCGTATGCCTGTTTGCCACTTTTGTAGTATATAAAAAAGAGAGGTTGGGCACAGAGAAAATTCTCTCTACTTGGAGCAGGCCGACTGGTGGAATACGTCCACCCTACAGAAGATTGTGGCCAAATGACCTAGTGTTGTGTTCCTCCTTGGGGGCAGAGGTGTTCAAGGTCGGCAACGCGCTAGTCATACCTATGGTATTAGAAGCGTCTATAGACTGCGGTAGCCGCTTACAGTGAGGCGAGCCGAAAGCTTGTTTGCCACATTTGTAGTATAAAAAAAATACTATCATAAGCAGAACCGTAATTTTGCCGCAGCATAAAAACAAAAACGGTAAATGTAGAATAAATCAAATTCTTTGTTACCTCTTTACTTATTTTCTTATTAATTACTATCTATGCTCGCGACTCCGTCCGCATGTTCGCAATTTCGTGATTAAATAAGAAACTGATATGTAGGTTTATATGTATAATTGTAATAAAACATGGGCTATTTAACTGTGCTTCACGCTTTGTCGATGTCTCTGAATCTTGAGACGCAGCGTTGTACTTACGGTTAGTAGTTAGCCTTGCCTCACACTCTGTGAATGACGTTGACTCCTGAGACGCAGCCCGATACGGTTAGTAGTCACGCATCACGTTATTCAATACTTTCGATCGATCGAGATTCTGCAATACGTCTTGTTTACTAGGCGCGTAAATTTTAAGGATTGTAAGGAGCGGAGCAGTAACCAGGAACGCCAAGAGGTCGTCCATTAATTACGTAAGCAATTACCAATTAACGTTCAAAAAAATTTATTTTTTCCTGGGGAGAGGAGTGCTCCACAAGTATTTAGTTCGCCTTCAAGGTCAAGTCCTTCAGTTCAACCAGTAATGTCACCAGTACGTCCAGTAATTTCATCTTCAGTGTCAAGTCCTTCAGTTCAGCCAGTATGTCCTTTAACTTCACCTTCGGTTTCAAGTCCTATAGTATCTTCACAGTCAGTCGACATTGGTCCTTCAGTAACTGCTACACCTGCTGAAAGGAAATCTCTTAGAATAAGACGACCACCTCTTCGATTAAATTTGTAAGGGGAGGGTGTGGTGTATGTATCACAACACTATTTAGTTTAAGTCTATGTTTGTTTTGTCTATGATACACATTAGAACAAGTTAGTCGTAGTCGGTCGTAGTCGTTTGTAATTGCAAGATAATAATAAATATGTGTCTGATTATATTGGTCTTATAAATTAAACAGTCCAGTAACTTTAGTAAACTAAAAGAACCCACAAAACACAATAGTGACGAATTTAGGTTTGGGTGGGGGGGGGGGATGTCAAGGCGAATCTCGCCTAATCTCACTTGGAGGAGTAGGAAGTTTCGGCAAATATCATGTAATTATTTTCAGCAAGAAACAGTGTTAAATTGAGAGAAAACTGGGTTACATTAAGAGCAACACGTTTCTCCACTAAAACATGGCTAAATCCTATACAATAATATTTATCGTGGTAATATACGAACGTCACAAAGTAGCAAAGTAGTACTTGGATTGTTTTGCCGCTACTGGCCACTTGCCTATTGATTTCACCTTTGCACGCCTTCATCAGCAAGCCCTATGACATCTATTGCCCAAGTGTACGTGGTGATCTAGAAAAGAGATGTTGCAGTACATGCAGTATCTACTTTTCATCCATCACAAGAACTGCAGAACATCTGCGTGTGGTCGAGCTACTGAGCTTCTGTTTACAAACGACAACGGTTTACAAAAGCTAAATCAGGACGAGGTTGAAGGAGCAGATGATTTCACTTAAAATCACATGGACATGTTGATTCCAGTAGTCACTCTTGAAATGTTGAAACCACACATAAGACACAGTGGACTGAATTAGAGTGAATATTATTTTACGGATTCTACTAGTTCCTATTTAAGTTTTGTAATGTTCAATTTTCTCACTGTGAATCTAAACTACGTTCTCTCTTAAACAAAAATATTTAAGCAAATTGTTTTTAAGCACAGGTTAACGTATTTAAACAAAAACTACGCATTTTGAAAAATCTCACGTGAGATTAGAGGGGCTTGAACCTAACCTCATAAAATCTCATCAAGGGCTCCCCCTTAGAGTAGGTCGAAAAATTGCCAAAATAGCGTCACGTAATTAATGGACGCCGACCAAGCATTTTGGCAAGTTGGGGAAGTGAGCACAACAATAGGCTCCATGGGCGCAGTAGAGAGTTGGAAATTTAACACGAGTGAAACCGTGTGCAACAGCTAATGTTTCCATATTTTTATTCAATTTCAATGAATATGTATGAAAAGTGTAAAAATATAACCTTTGTTGTATCACATGAGATTGGAAATCGCTTTAACAATGATTGTCCATATATTTGCAGTCCAACGGTTCGGTGGAGTGCAGATTTTGCAGGATCAGATTCAAGTGGAAATCCCTATTGAGCAGACATATCCGGGAGCACTACAACAAGTACAAATGTCTGCGGTGCGACCTCGTCTTCTGCAGAGAGTGAGTTAAATCACACCATGTATTATTCTCTCATGATTGTTAAATGGTAACCTGATTCAGGCTTCGTCATTAACTAAATATTTATTAAATTCACTTATTATACTATGTTCCTTATAATATGCAAGTTTGAAAACGTTAATTGTTACGTCTTGCAAATTTCTCCATAACCTTATATACATTTTGATTAACAATTATATGCATAAATAAATAATTATACTTACGAACATGATTAATATTATAAATGCAATGTTTTTGTGATTTTTTTTATTACTACGTGCAATGTTACTTTCTCTATGGTTCTTAAAACTAGAGTAGATCAAAATAAAAAATTCAAGTAATTGAAAATTTATCGAATTAATCGAACGACGTTATACATTTAATATGTCAGTAGTGTTTTTAATTTCGGATAATAATGTATGGTTTCTTAATTCCCACTTTTTTACTGCAGCAACACTTCGCTGTTATTTCATTTTCACAGCTTACACGCCTTCCTATTATTTTAAAGCATTATCACAGTATCGGTAATATTTAAGTTTATAAATGAGTCGTTTAATCGCAAAACTAGCTCCCGATTTAAGTTATGGCTCCTCTCTGAATTTGTAAAAATGATAGGCAGGTTTTTTTATACTACTATTATGGTAAACAAGCGTATGGTCCGCCTGATGGTAAGCGGCTACCGTAACCTGTGGATGCTTGTAATATCGTAGGTATCACCTTGAACCCCTCTACCAGAAAGAGAGACACTACTCGCCCCAGGAGCACAACACAGGGTAATTAGGGTGCGAATTTCTGTGGGGTGGGGGTATTGAGTTTTGAAGATTTTTTTTAAGGTGCATAACTCGATCCTGTTTATGGAAATAAAATAATTAATAGTAAATCAATATATGACATTATAAATATAGTAGATGTATGTTTTAACCTAGTAACACTCGTAAAAATATTATTTTAAATGAATTTTGCGCAAAGGTTAAAATAGTTTTCGAGAAATTAGGTCAGTAAACTATTTTTTCATACACTCTCTCAGTAAAAGTAAGAAAAATTCTATAAGCTTGCTTGTCTCGCATAACAAAAGACTATCTTTTCAGAACATCAGCGCATCATCACGACCAGTACCATAACGGAGTAATCAGAACTTGCGAATACTGCGGGGATATATTCACGTAAGTACCAGGAATCTATACCCGAGTGGGTCGCGGCCACCATATACATAGTGAAAACCCCGACATTGTGACTCTCTTTTGCTTTGTCATGTAGCTGGTTCAGCCAGTGTATATATATTTATCTTATAGGTTTTGGCGTAGTGGCCACAATCTCACCTGATGTTAAGTGACGATGTGGCCCAAGATGGTAACACGCTAAACCTAGTGGAAGACTGGTTCTCAAGTGCAGCTACCGGAACACACCTATTGGTGCTGGCTACAGATTCTCAACTTGATGGTGGTAGCTAGCCAGGCGGGCATTAGAAAAAGCCCTACCACCATGCTATGATTTAGTCACAATGTTTTCCTTCACGGAAAGCTCGGGCTCATTGCAGTGGATTCGAACTCACGTCTATCGACGCGAAGTCGCACACGCTGCCACTGAGCCGTAATTGCTTCATTATAAACTGTTAAGGCTTCCCATATTTCCCTTACTCCCACCTCGGCCAATGCAAAGAACAGTACCGCCATCTGTTGGTTTTAAGAAGATATAAAAACTGATATCTTGCGTCGTGCGCGGCGGCGCTAGTCATCAACCGGTGTAACACGGCTTCGCGAGCGTTTTGCTGTGCTCCGGGCAAATTAATGAAGAAGTTATCATCCAAAGTGTAATTCAGTGATTGTACTGTGGTGAACTGTAAAACAGCCGAAAACTGTAACATAACCGAAGGATCGAGGCGATATAGGTCAAAGGCCGAGGTAAGTTCATAACCAAACCTTTCCTATCCGTTTCTCCCAAGTGGACCTAGTCCAGAGTTCAGATTATTACTTAAATATATTGGTCAATGGCTTACGGGTAATCAAAACAACCGTTCAAGTCACACCATAAACAATGACTGTGAAAAGAGCACGAGGTAGATGTGCAGTGGTAAAACATTAGAAAATGTTCGGCAGGCACCCGTCGACGTACTACACGCACCTGCGCAAGCACAGGAGCAAGCACCTGTGCACTCTGTGCGGCGAGTCCTTCGTCAGCGAGTTCGGTCTCTACATGCACAGGCGCGTCAAGCACGTCATGGACACGGTCACTATTCCTCTTTATATACGAGTACACTGCCCTAGCGAATATAAACATTATGTAAAAATAAAATATGCCTTCTAATTTAACGTTCAGAAATATATTTAGATGCGATTTCTTTTTGTGAGAATGTATATAAATAAAATGATTGAGGTTTGATTTTGCGCGCGCATCATACAAAAACTACTCCATTTTTTGCTGTTTTATTATGCCGTTACGATACCGTTACCGATATCGAAAGTTTAGTAATAAATGAAATAAATAATGAAGTATGTAACCTCCTACATAATTTATACCCCTACTGGCGGGGGGTAAAGTTTTTTGGATGATTGTATTTGTCTCTATTATTATGTACAAAATTGGCGATAATCTGTTTTAATAATAAGAAGGTCTTTGATTTTTAATTGGTAAACCAAAATTATTAATAAATATGCTCGAAACAATACAACGCTTAGTAAAGACAGCGATGTCGTCGCTACCACCTCGTGCGGGTCTCTCGCCTGTGACGTAACGGCATCAACTTCTCTACGCGCGCTTTTCAAATTCTTAAGTATCTGTTGATAAATAATCGAATAATCACTACCGAGGGATTCTATCATTTCTTTGTAAACTTAGGATGGAAAATGATTGGTGTTATTGATGTCCACACATATCTCATTCAGGTCAAATTTAGGCGCTATCTCTTAATATTATTTCTTCGTCTAAATTTATGATTTAAAGCTTATATATGCGCGACGGTGAGTAGACTGTATGGAAAATTGGTAATTCAATAATGTAAGGTTAATAAGGTGACACAAGATTTTAATTGTATCTCCGAAGACCAAATAAAAATTATATATTTGTGAACCGATGCGATAATGGAGAACATTATATGTAGGATGAGTAAGGTTCGTGGTTCACGTTGACGATGGCTCCTTTCTCCGAATTTGGGTTACGGGTGCGCGTGCGCGCGTCGTCAAGCTGAACCGCACGACTTGCTCGGAGCGATACGTCCGATTCAACCGAGACTATATGAGAGTTGCGCGCAAGCCGGCACGAACGACAATAAGCGGTAGGGAAGTAGATGGAGCGGGGCGGGGGGTGGATTGAGGGATGGGACACATTCGCTTATCGATTCACAAATATGATAAATTGGTGCAAACAGTTTATGTTCCCAGTTATTGAAATAAAATAGATAAATATATTAAAGTTAATGCTTTCGGTAAATAATTTAAAAAAAAAGGTGCGTGTGCGATTCACACACGATAGAAGTGAAACTTCATTTTAAAAGACATTTTCTATTTTATTTAAACAGTGTGCGATATACATACACACCGACATTTACTCTCTCGCTCTGGCTCACACAAAGAGGAAAGACCGATGTGCGTTAAACGTTTAACATTTAACGCTTGGAAGTCGCATAAGAAGTTTCACTTCAAAAATCACAATGGAAATACAGTCAAAATCTGTTATAACGACATCGAAGGGACTACTCATATTGACTCGTAAAAACCGATAGTTGTAACAACCGGTGACAGGTATTAATAGGAAAGATAATATGTATATTCATGTAGGAAATTAAACCGCATTTTGTTTACTTCAATACAAACGTTTAATATAAAAGAACAATATCATTTTTACATCATTTTTGTATGCATAAAATCTGTAATTTTAGTTTGTTTGAAACACTTCTGTCGTGCATACACATTTTGTAATTCACGTTGGATTTTAATCAGCGTATCGTCATAATTTCCCTGCATGTAGGAATCTTCATTAAAAAGAACAATCTTTCGTAATACACTAACAGCATTGAGACCGTCAATCAAAGTTGGCACTGTAAATTGTTCTTCCGAGTCTTCCTGTTCATTTTCGTTTTCCTCTTGAACTTCACGTACAATATCATCCTCCGTAGCTATTGCACAAATTGCAATAGACTGATCTACATCAATGAACTCGTCTGTTTCAGTAGTAGATAAAGCAGGACGTAAATTTTGGGCTAATTGAGCCAAAGAAATATTGTCCTCTTCATCATCGTCAATCACATCATCTGAGGTTCTTGTTATAAGACTTGTAAGATCTTTAAAACCTGCATGCCCAAAGCAGTTAGCTATAGTTTTTTGTGAAACTTTTTCCCATGCTTCTGATATCATCAAGATGGCATCAAGAACCGTAAAGCTGTTCTGATTATTACTATCAATGCTTTGTATTAACTTTAACACTTGCAGTCTTCTATAATGAGATTTTAAACATCTTATTACACCTTGGTCCATAGGTTGCAGTACAAATGTAACATTTGGTGGTAAGAACACGAGTTTAATACACTTCAGATTAGTAACAGCCGGATGAGCAGGACAATTATCAACTAAAAGAAGAACTTTCTTATTGTTTGCTTTTAATTCAGCGTCCCAGTTTCGTAACCATCTTTCAAAAAATTCCAATGTCATCCATGACTTCACATTGTTTTCATAAGTTACCGGCAGTGAGCGTATGTTTTTAAAGCATCTTGGTTTCTTAGATTTCCCAATAACTAAAAGCTTCCTTTTACAGGATCCTGTCATATTTGCTGCAACCATGATCGTTAGTCTCGTCTTGGACATTTTTCCTCCCGAACAATTCTCTCCTTTGAATTTTAAAGTCCTGTCTGGTGTCATATTGTAAAAAAGTCCGGTTTCGTCTGCGTTATAAATGTCTTCTGGACTGTAGCCTTCGCATAATGTAGGCCACTTTTGCGTAATCCATTCGTCTACAGCATCTTTATCCACACTGGCAGCTTCACCACTCATTTTCCCGCCGACAATGCCATGTCGAGCCCGGAAACGTTGAATCCAACTAGACGAGCAAACAAAATCTTCACCAAAACGTTGAGCAAAATCGTTTGCTTTTTGTTGAAGAATTGGTCCATTTACTGGCACATTATTTGTCCTTTGATATTTAAACCATTTTAATAAAGCTTTCTCAATCTTCGTATGCCGCGTTGTTCTGGCTCGTTTCATTTTCAAAAAATTCTTGGCGTAAAGGATTTGAATTTTCTCCCTTTTTTTTCCAAATGGTTGAAATTGTCGAGTGTGATACACCATATTCTTTTGCCAGGTCTTTGTTTGGAATTCCTTTCCCTAGCTTTGAAATAATACGCGATTTTTCTTCGATATTGATTTGTTTTCTTTTTTGCGACATGTTACAATTTTCACAGTTAACTCAACAATATGTTTTGGTGCGTCTTGTGTAAAGATAAGTAACAAACTGACTTAAGAGATATGACGAAGCGGGCCTTGAGGCTACGGCATGCATGTGCTTTGTTTCTAAGAATTACAAAAGACCCTAAACTTTGTTTACTTTTACGATAATAGCCATTGACTATTATACTGTGCCAGATGTGGATACAGTTACCTATTCAAATTGTTTACAATACAGCTGAGCCGGTCGTTCTACAGATATAATTCTCCGAAAACATTAACCAAATGTGGTCGCTTAATGCGGTATGTCGTAGTAAACAATGCCGTAAAAACCAATGTTTTCGATAAGGCGGTCATATAACATTCAGCCAGGACCTTTGATTTTGGTAAATTTAACCGGTATGTTGTTCTAAACGATGTCGCCATAAACGGTTTTGACTGTATATTCAACTAATATGTTGAAGGCGCCATCTATTAGCAATATTTTTAATTAACATGACAGCTGTTATATTGTTTACATTCTATAATATGCGAAATATCCGATCGGGTTAGTTGGTATTTTAATATGAAATTAATTAATCTCTCAGCTCCCCGTGCCACATTGCATTTACAGATACATTGACACACGATAATAGACCTTATTGAATCAAAAATGCGCGAAATATTGGCATTAACGCCATCTATGGCATGAGGTTAAACAAGTAGTATTATTGCAGGAGACACAAGACAAACCACCGGAGGAGACTACGTTTTGTGAACGGTGCGATGTTAAGTTTGAAACGAGGAAAGCTTACGAGGAACATTTAATACACTCTGCGATGCATTCTGGGTAAGTGATACTTATACTGTGCCCACAATTACAATTGTTGTATGACATATTATGTCAAATTTTTAATTTTAAAGATTTAGTATAACTTAAATCGGAAGTTGGTTTTACCGTTATCGATTCTTTTTTAGATTTAAAGATAATCTATAATAACGCTAGCTGATTCTTCTGATAAAACGAGAGGTGTTAATTTCGAGACTGACCTTGAAGTTTAAAGGGTGGGATTATGTGCTATTTTTGAAATTTTTTGTTTGCTTACGTAATCTGACCTATAAGGTTTCAATGTGTGCGTGTTCCGCGACACATTATCTTACCCACATATTTGTACTCGATGTTTGTGGCGAATTTTTTATACGGATCGCAACAAAACATATTAACAATAAATGCTGTTAGCATGTTATAAATCAATAATCTACAATTATTTAAGTCTACGCGAGCGAAGTCTCGGAAGTGAAGCTAGTATTATATATGTATATAATATATAATAGGCCTTAAAATTTACTTTTTAGTACAGAGCAGACGCAAGCTATGATGAACTTCAAAGCGGGATTCGTCACAAGGAGAGCGCCTCGGAAACAAACTCCTTGTAAAATTGTAAGTTTATATTATATAATAATATTTAATAATTAATATTATAAATTAATGTTTTAATTTTATTTATTATATTATCTGTAGTTTTTCTATTTTGAAGTACCTTGTGCGTAAAGAACTGTAGCTCACAGGTCATCAGTCGAGTTCACGGGTTCTAACAATGCTTCAAATTTGATTACCTAATTTATTATTTAGCTTGTTTGAAAATTTTAGTTTTTCATTTTATGAACTATTTTATTTTTATGATTACTGACTTCTAGCCAAACCCGTGTATCTAATTAATGTCATCATTATAGCACCACGTTGTATATGTATTTTTTTACTAATTCCCTGATACACATACTAATATAATAAAGCCGAAGAGTTTTTTGTTTGTTTAAACACGCTAATCTCTCAAACTACCATTCAGGTTTAAAAAATATTTTTCTGTATAATAGCCAGATTCACGAGGAATAGTATAAGTAAGCTATTTAGTGTTACGGGCTACACCTCTCAGCTAGCCTTAAATATTGATTTTTGTTAAGTAAGTCGCAAGAAATATCGCACCCTATCTGCTTTATCCGCGTGCGCTGGCGTAATGTATAGTGATACAAAAATACAATGTTCTAAAAAAATATTGCTCCTTAGTACATCAAAAAAAAGTCGGCTATACCATATGCCTATCTCTTATACATAAAACATAATAAGGTATGACAAAATGTTATAGGAAATTGAAAATTGATAAGTGATTTATGAGCATTATTATTTGGCATGGCATATTAATCCTTAAAAACCAAAGTTACTTCATCATAAACTCTGCCTTTTATAGCATGTTATTTAGACGAATAGTTTGAGAGATAATGTAAAATTAAAATAATTCAATTCTCGGCTCGGGTCTATGACTATAGGTGTAGTGGCACGAACGAGCCGTGTGAGTTGTGACGCATAACTCTGGCCGCCCGATAATAATATTGTCTATACTGAAGTATTATAAATCATCAATCAGCGATTCTTTTAAATTGTACGCGGGTGAAACACAGCTATTTTATTATATAATTTGTTTGATATTTTTATTTTTTCATTTTATGAACTTTTTTATTTTTATGATTACTGACCCCTAGCCGAACCCGTGTGTCTAATTATCGCCATTATAGCGGTATGTTGTATATGTAGTTATGTTTGTACATGTAATATTTCCTAATTTCCTGATAGACATCTATTATAAAATACACTGATCACGAATATGGCATTTAAGTTATCCGGATTTAAGTTAAAAACGGTTTAACTGATTTTGATGAAATGTCGTAAACGAGAAGTATTTGTGATTCGACAATTGATAGTGCATATGACTATAAAAACTGTCAATAGTATCCGTGGAAATAACATATCAAAAGATCTGTATGCAATAGTTGCCGTTATACATACAGGTCTAAAATATTACGCCCGAAGTCATAGAGTAGCTAGTTTGTCACTATGAGGCGTTTCACCATTTGTATCATACAAGAAAAATACCATCCAATGTCAAGGCCCAATATTAATCTGACCTCAACATCTAATGTTAAGCTTCTGATCTCAAGAGCTGATGTTAACGTGTGACCTCAGCACCCAATGTTTGTAGTGTAACAAGAACTTCTCAACGCTGGTCGCGTACACTAAGCACCACCTCGCCGAGCACTCGAACCTGCCTCTTTCGATATCGTCCAACGGGAAACCCAACTCCTCGTTCTACGCGTCCCAGGGCCAGAAGCAAATCTGCGAGATCTGCGGCGCTCTGTTGGCGGTGACTCTTTATTTTTTATCCATTTTCTAATATTAATTACTTGCGTAATATAGATAAGACAACAATCTGACGTGGTCGAACAAACACGTTAAGCTTAGAGGATTTAGCTGTCAAGTGCAGCTGTCAGAACATATCTATTTGTGTTTTGCGACAATTTTCAACTCAAGAGTTGTAGCCAGCCAAAAAGTATTTATTAGAGGATGCACTGTCACCATGCTAGCTATGATTTCATCACGATTTTCTTTTAATATCTCGGCAAATTGATGGTACTCTCCCTGATGGTAAGCATAGTACAATTCAAACACAACGGCGACCACCGAGAGATCGAAATTCATCGGATTGCATAAATATCTCTTCACGTTACTCCTGAAGGACCCGATGTCATTAGAAGGAATCATTGTCCGGGAGATTGTTCCACAGTATCACAGTACGACAAAGACAAGACATAAAGAACTTTTTAGTTTGTGCCGAGATGGAGGTTACCGTAAAACTGTGACTCCGAAGCGCATGTGGTTCTGTTGTGGAAAGGAGTGGAAGGAATTAGATTGAACAGCTCTTCAGAACACTCACCATGATGATCAAAACAATCACAGTCGGTAGAATTCACTGTGCAGTTGAAGCGGCTCTTTGTATTTGGTAACGTCTGCATCATTATAAATACGGACAGCCCGTATCTGCAAACTGTTTAGACCATCAAGGAGATATTTTGCGGATCCATGCGATGTTTTCTTTCAATGAAACCTCAGGCTCACTCAAAGATTCGAACCTACGTCGATTTACGTGATGACCGAACACGCTACCACTGGACCGTCATCAATTCGATTCATCTAGGGAACGCTTGCAAAGGTTTCAAAGACACAAATATTGAAAACAGAAAAATATCAATATGCCATTACGTTTGTAAAACTGCTGACAGTTAGTCAATAGGCTGATTAGAGATTATCTATGTCGATCGATATTACCTTTCTATCGATAATAACGTTCAATAAATCGACATTTAAATAACTGGAAGGTAAGCATCAGAAGTGGGAATACCGGTCACAAGTACTTGTAGAGGCAATACAGGGCTTTAACTTTTGAATGATTGTTAGTCATGTTGTATACTGGTATAATATATTAGCGAAACTTAATTTAAATTAAGTATAACGTGTGTGTGTATGTGTTTGTGTGCAGCCGAACAGTATATACAGTCATATGAACACGCACACACGCCTACGACAATACACGTGCGCGACGTGCGGTATGCAGTTTAACGCTAAGGGAACCCTCCAGCGTCACTACTTGGTAAGTTTCTCACTATAGGATAGGCTTAGCGCACTTACTACTAGGAATAATACTAGACTGTTAAAAAAAGGAAAATATATTTTACAAAAATTATAGGTAGTCAAGTTTATTAGTATTAATAAAAAAAATACTAATACAAAACTTTTTAATTAAACTAATTTCAAATATAAATGATAACTAATTTATGAGTGTACGGACAGATTCGGATGTCCAGTACGACTGAATACAGTTTTGAACCTATCTCTAAAGCTCCGCTCATTGTTCCCACGAGTTACATGATTACCAGGAATTAACGTGCTTACACCGCGTTTTCGTGGGAGCGAGTTGTTATGGTTACTCCTGGTGACCGCATAACTAGGTATCGAAAGTGTTGTTCAGAATAAATTTTAAGGGGGCGTTCAATTAGTTATTCGTGTTTGCGTATTTGTACTTGAAAGAAAATTGTTTATTGTCACAAAAAAGGTATCCTTTATACCTTAGCTATAGCTCGAGTGAAGTGAACAATAAATATTAACTAGAAGCATGAATATTGATTTGCCACAAAAACTCCCTGAACAGTTTCAACAAGAGAGCAACTATATTGTTAATGCTTTGTTTAAAGATTAGATAATTGTTATTTCCACGTTACATTGGCATAATTATGTGCATAAACATGGTAGCCATTAAATAACATGAAAAAGAGCCTTTTGTATTTTAATATTCTTTATATCATTCCTTGTATTGCATACAAAATAATTACAGCAACGTTAATATTTTTTAATTGTAGTAAATTCTACAGTATGTTTAAAACTTTTAGTATTTACTGATTTATTATCGATGCAGTAATTGTATTTCTAATTAGATAATTTGTACAGACGCATACCGGAGAGAAACCCGTCGAGTGTACGCTCTGCGATAAGCGTTTCACACAACAAGCAAGCATGAAGTTGCACTACAGAACTATTCACCTGAAACAGCCTTATCCGAAGAGGTAAATTAAACATTATCTATTATAGAGATAGAGGTCTGTCAAGACTAAACCCCAAACAAGGGCTAAATATGTCCAGGTAATTAGATATATAAAAACATAACCTTAACTAGCAAAATCGCCTGGGAGTCGGTCACATATTTTAATAGACTTATCAGTTTTCAGCGACCAAGGTTACACAAAAAAAGGTCGTATGGGAGTCCTACGCATATTTTACCTTTTTATTGACAGCGCTAATGGTTACACTAGAAAAGGAAGCTCGTCAAAGAGTTCCACACATATTTTACTTTTTTATTGTCAGCACTAGATGTTACACTAAAAATATAGGAAGGCTGTCTGGGAGTTCCACCATTTTTTTAATTCCAAGTACTAATGGTTACACTAAAAATATAGGAAGGCTGTCTGGGAGTTCCACTCATTTTTTTAATTCCAAGTACTAATGGTTACACTAAAAATATAGGAAGGCTGTCTGGGAGTTCCACTCATTTTTTTAATTCCTAGTACTAATGGTTACACTAAAAATATAGGAAGGCTGTCTGGGAGTTCCACCATTTTTTTAATTCCAAGTACTAATGGTTACACTAAAAATATAGGAAGGCTGTCTGGGAGTTCCACTCATTTTTTTAATTCCAAGTACTAATGGTTACACTAAAAATATAGGAAGGCTGTCTGGGAGTTCCACTCATTTTTTTAATTCCTAGTACTAATGGTTACACTAAAAATATAGGAAGGCTGTCTGGGAGTTCCACTCATTTTTTTAATTCCTAGTACTAATGGTTACACAAAAAATTATAGGAAGGCTGTCTGGGAGTTCCACTCATTTTTTTAATTCCTAGTACTAATGGTTACACAAAAAATTATAGGAAGGCTGTCTGGGAGTTCCACTCATTTTTTTAATTCCTAGTACTAATGGTTACACAAAAAATTATAGGAAGGCTGTCTGGGAGTTCCACTCATTTTTTTAATTCCTAGTACTGATGGTTACACAAAAAATTATAGGAAGGCTGTCTGGGAGTTCCACTCATTTTTTTAATTCCTAGTACTAATGGTTACACTAAAAATTATAGGAATACAATTGATGCTATCCTTGATTACAGGAATAGAAAGAAGAAGAGCGAAGAACAAGAAGAATCGGCTCTGTTGGCAGAGTTCTATCAGAATAACGAAGGTTCAGACGACATACCTTTGGACAGATGGCGGTCATTGCGTTTGTAAAGCTTCACGACTACACAAGTTATATCTTCCATCCTTTGACACTGAACGGTAGCTAAAGCGAAATGGATGCAAGTGGGGAAAACCGGGGCACTTCTCCTTAATTGTAATTTATAGGGCAATAAATTCATATATTTCATTAATAATTCGCGTTTAAAATGTCAAAAAAATATATAGAATGTGCGAATTAGTGTGTGCGATGTCTTTGCCAGGGGAATTCCCGTCGAATTTAGCTATATCAAGTGGTTACAATGTCAAATTTTGACCCTGGTAAGGAGGAGCCAGGGTACCGGGGCTGATTGTGATACGTCACTGGGTGCGGTAAGTGAGAACTTATCGGGTCCCGTGACGTCAGCACGTTGATTCCTCATCGTTCGTCGGAATTAATTTTATTGTATCATATGTATAAATGTTTTAGTTTTAAACTGATATCAGAATAACAAAGGAAGCTTTGCTGAGGAAACAAGGTAATAATAATTACACAATTTTTGAAATTTAGCTTAATTTGATCCTTTGGTAATTTGCTTGTACGATATCTTAATATATGTACAATTTATAAAACTCAACATCTCTATGTCTGTCTGTCTGTTTATGTTCTTTTCACGCGAAAACCACTTATCCGATTTAGATGTTTTTTTTTATTTTCATTCATAGTTATGTTATCTGACCAGGATATAGGATATGTTTTGTGAGATACAGTAACATACGAATTAAACAGTGACGATAATGATGAATCAATTCTGAAAAAAATCGCATTTGAGGCGCTTAAATGGCTTACGCTGAGTAAACCATATGATATATATCAAAATATTGTTCTACATAATTGTGGTTCTTAAAAAGACCTACAAAAAAGTCAGCGATTGCTTATATCTATCTTCTAAGGATCACCCACAAAAATCATTTTTGTCTTCTGTCTTTTGAGCGGGGATAGCACGTAATATACATAAAATTAAAACTACCATCAATACATAGAGACTTCTGTGGATAAGAAATATACTTGACATACCTTTCTATACCATGTTTACTATATTATGACGTCACGTAGGAATCATTGTGGCTGATATTGTTTCGCGTATTTGTAGAATTTACAAGACAATACCGAATATTCTTAATTAAATATAAAAAAATGTTGTTTTATTTATTTTGATACCTTGCAGTGATAAGTAACTTATTTATGCGGTATATAACTTTTTTGGAAACAACAATATTTTTCTAAGGTATTCCCTATTCTAATATTTTTAAATATAATTTGGGCAATGGAAAATAAAATTGACATGTGTGCACGTTGGCACAAGTATTATACAATAATTTTGAGTTTTAATCTATCTGTATTCTATATGGTATTTTCTCTTCGTTATCAAACTATGTTTTATTGAGGAGTAAATCTATTTTTAATGTGTTATGTTTAAATTATTGAATGTGATTAAAGGAGGAACTATTAAAAAATATATATTACTTTTATTTTTTTAATATACGAATTGAAATAATCAACAATATATTATAATTTATTCTTTTAGTAACTTAGTGATGAGCCATTTTTTTATTTGTAGTATTTTGTTTCTTTAGGCAGGCGTTCTTGTCCTCAATGTGCAATATTTCATTTTTTGTTGTGTATATTTCATTGTATCGTATTATATTACGATGTTCATTCGGTGTCGTATATGTATTTAGCAAGGGAAATTTAAGGGGATTGCTCTCATCTGACACTTCTAACAAAATCGTTTTTTTAGTTTTTTATTTTTGTGTAATATTTGTAGATTATATAAAACGCATAATTTTGTTAGTTGTTAAAATAAATTTTACAATTTGATTAATTAAGTTTAATTTCATGTGCCAGATGAGAGCGAGCACCTTAAGTTCAAAAGTCAATTTAAATTTAATCCCCAGACAGCAGGACTAATGATGATTTAAATTCTGTATTAAAATGAGTGTTTAGACATTAAAGTTATGTATAAGTAAATAATGAATTGTGTAGATTTACTTATGTTACATAGTTTTATTTATATTTAATTATACATAAATTTAAATATTTTGTTAAATTATTATTTAATAATATTGTATCGACAGCTGAATACTAACAATTATGTTACTTGGCAGATAAGTTTTGATGGTAATGTTTAAATTAAAATATATCTGTAAAAATCATTATCATCTATGGTAAAAGTGCATTCAATTTACACATTCTAAGAATGCTGCTAAAATGAAAGGTATTTTTTTTTTAAATAGAATACTTTTTATTACTGGCCAGAGTTATAAAGTATTCTTTCAAATTGCTGGATAAAAAAAACTATGCGTAACCGGCCTGGTATAGTTTTTTCGATTAGACAGCTATAAACACAATATGTGTACAGTGCGTTTTTTGTTCCCACAGAGTAAAATGACATTTCATGTGTTGCTAGTTTATTGTGTTTTTAAAATTATGATGTGACCAATCCAGACTAATTATAAAACCGTATTAAATATTCATATTTATAACCTTTTCTAAACCTCCAAATGTGAAGGCTGAATCAGGAGGACAAATTATCATCTCTCGTGGGCTAACCACAGCGTGCTTTTTTTTTATAAATGTTTTGTTACATAAATTTTACTGTTTCCTGAATTATGTAATGATAATACTAAATTATCGGGTATGTTGAATAACACAATATATTTCAATAAATAAATAAAAACCCTCAATTCAGTATTTTAAATCTTAGGTTTCAAATAATTGTACCATACATTAAAAAAAAGTGGCAACATTATTTTCAAATAAGACATTAGGGATTGTCAATTTTCTCCATGGGAAAAATAAATGCAGTATTATAAAGCCTAGGTACAGAATTTTATGGTACGGTAAAAAAAGTATGTAAAGGAGAAATTATAATGCAAATAAATTTAATTACGATTAAGTATGTAATGAATAGTGTGTATTTGTTTACGGGTTTAAGCGAAGTAACTATGTGTTTGAATTGAATGACGAAAGAAATGTAGGTGGGTAGGCGCGTATGCATATTTATGTAAAACATTAATAAAAGTTTCGAAAATATAAACAGTTTTAATTATTTTTCGTGATTTAAACTAAATATGTTGTATATGTAATTTTTATCATTATTTTATTGCTCACTCTGTAATGTGCAAAACCTAAAATTGTAATGTTCCATATACCGTAGGGATGATGGATGTCTATCAATAGGGAATTTGCATGATCTGTATGTGGCAGCACAAATCGATACGAGAGCCACAGTGTGGTTAAAAAGAGAGACATTCAAAAGACCAAGGGCTATAGATTTGGTTTTTCTATCACTGTAACGGTTGGACTTTGGAAACGCTACCGCTGAATTTGAATATGGGGGGGGTGGTGGGAGGGGGGGGAGGGTGAGAGATAATCCCCCTATAAAGGAAAAATTCCGGAAATTAATAGTTTTCGACAAATTAATTTTTTAAAATTTTGAGGTTATGTCATTTATTAAGCAAAATTAGGTCACCTACGCTAAATTTGATGACGCTAAGGGACGGAGGAGGGTCGGGAGGGTGAAAGGGAACTCCACAGTGAAAGAAAAAGTGCGGAAACAAGTAGTTTTCGAGAAATCATATTTGAAAATTTTGAGGTTAAGTCATTCAATAAGCAAAATTATGTTACCTACTGAGACTTGTATATAAATTCCCAACAGGTAATTAGTGTTCTGGCACTCGCCGGCCGCTGCCGCGGCCCGCTCGCTTCGCTCGCTCGGCTCGTGCGTTTTGTTCACAATACAAACCTAACCTAACCAATTGTATCAATACAGTACGATGTCAGCGTTGTTTGCGCAGCCACAACTGCAGCTGCTTCATCCGAGCAATCGGCATTCGTCATACAATCCAACATAGTTAAAAACAAAAGTACAGTAAAACAAACTAAAACTAACAATAACAATGAACAATAACAACGAACAATACCAAGAAATATCAAACGGAACAAAGAAAATAACCCAGACACGAAAAACTCGGAACAGAATAAACAAACAAAACATTGATCGTTCAAAAACCAATAAAAACAAGTTAAGAAAAAAAATACGAAATTTTAAATTAAATTATATATATAACTAAAGGCTTGTATTTTAATAACAATATGTATTAATTATTAATAATAATATGCAATAATATACGAAAATTTTGTAAAAGTTCAAAAAAAACGTTCAGAAACTTTAAGATAATTAGGCTCTATGAGTGAAATTCTCTTGTCTATACATTACGTACTCTGTGCTATACGTTCAGAATAGCTTGATCTGACATTTGTATTGTCAAATTTACTAATTTAAATACGATTTTTAAAATTTAATTAATAAAAATAAACTTGTGATTATCTCATAAACTATAAATTTCCGGAATGTAAAATTTTATAATAAGCCTAGTTATAAAGTGATCTAACTGTAAAAAAGGAGTGCGAGTGTGATTCCGACGGTAGCGTGTCCAAAGCTGAGCCATAAAATGTCTAACCTCAAGATATGCAGAGTATGCTTACGTACGGAAGCGAAAATGTATAACTACAATAGATATCAACTGAAATATTATTACGAAGAAGTAATGGCTCTAAAAGTGGGTTAATTTAATAATCTTTGATAGTAAATGTTATAAAATTTGATTAAAAGTAATGTGCTTTAGCTACCTTGGTCTACATCAGTAAAACCAGGTATCTCTGAAGAATATGGTAGATGCTCGATTTCTTCGATCGTTCTTTGAATTACTTACTAAAATATAATTCATAAATCGCATTAAAAATAACAGGATATATCGAATGGCTGATTTAGAAGATAGTGTCACCTTTGTAATGTTTAGAAAGATCGAAAAATTTTTTTTTTAGGTAATAGTGTTAAGTTCTATAATAAGATAGCAATTTACTTCATAATGAGTTCAAGGACCATGTTAAGCTGGTTTTACTGTCAAAAAGCTAAAGTCTATTATAGGGTGGATCATTACATAAATGATTGTGACCTCTGGAAATGACTCCTCTGTACATTAAAATATAATCATATTTACTGTAAACATTATTTACATATATAAAAAAGTTATAAACCCAGTCGATTTTCAGTAGTAGTATTTTATCCTTTATAAGTATCTTAGGGCTTAATTTGTATAAAGTTTATTTTATTTTTGAAAGGCATGTTTCATAGAATGTATGAATAATTAAACAACACCAAGAAAAAAATAACAATATGAAAGTGGGTCAAGCAGAATCAGAGCAATAATAAGTAAATCTCTTTATTGAAGTCTTAAGTGGATAATAATAAAAGTCCTAACAAAGTAGGATGAAGTAAGGCTAGTAACAAGTTGCTAGGAGACTAGTATACAATATTTTCTCTCTTTATTTTCAGGTAAATGATAGTGATAATCTTCCTCAATATTTCTGCTATGAGTGTGCAACTTTGTTGCATAAGTTCCATAAGTTTAAAGAGAAATGTTATATCGGGCAGAAGGTACTTAAAGAAATGCTTTGGAAGGGAGCAGTAAGTATGATGAGGTGAAATTAAAGTATTTTAAATCTTAAAATTCACAATCACTCACTCGTTTTATGGGAAATAATGTACATGTTTAATTATTCTTGATTTCTAAGTGATATCATCTATACATATTATAAATACAACCTCTCTCTGTCCGTCTATCTGTTTATGTTCTTTTCACACAATAACCATTTGCTCTCTCTTGCTATCTGTATTATAACTTCTTTTAAAGATGTATTCAATCATTTTCTCTACATTTGTTAGTCTAGGTTGAAGTATAAAGGTTGTCACTTACTTATCAACCTGGCACCAGACTCGCACCCCCTCCACTTTTTGTTGATGGGTGTTCTTCACGATAATAGCACATTGCTGGCAAATTGATGTCCTGTGGTCAACGGGTGAATACAGTGGCTGACTAGTCAACATTGCGTGTCAAGGAATTGATGAAAGAGAGACAGAGGAAGGGACGACGCATCATCCTTGCTTTAACCATTTGGGACTGGCACTTCGGCTTCTCACGATTAGCGGTTATCACTGAGTGCTCCACTCGCCATCCGCATGTAGACTACTTGCATGCGAGTCGATACAGTGAGATTATAAGTTGATGAGCGCATACATATGGAAGTCCATATAAAGAAATCTCAATTCGCACGAGGCGATGCGGTGCTAGTTGGGTGCTGGGTTGATAAGAGAGTGACAACCTTGAAGTCCTATTCTAATTGTCAGTGTTCTTTTTACAGTTAAACTATGAAGATATCTATAAAATTGATCTCCGAAGTAAAAATCTAGAATCACAATTACAAATAGTACACATTATGCCAATACGCAATCACAATTTAATAAAGAAAGAGAGTAATTTAGATGAAGACATTAATTTAGTTACTCCAAGTGAAAATGATAGCCAAAATGTAGATTTAATTAATCGTTGTTCTAGTGATGTCTCAATTATAGAGGAAAAGTATTCAGCTATTACTTTAATATATCAGGATGATGGTGATAAAATTTTAGATAATGATGATGAAAATATTATTGGAAATGATGAGCTAAATTCTAGTGTTAGAAACTTTATAAAGGTAGAAAAGAGTGAAAATTTAAAATACAAGGAAAATAATATAGATCATATAAAAATGAAGCAGGGAAAAGAGTTTAAATGTTTGAAGGATTTAAAACATTGGAAATTGCATAAGTTAACTGAAGAGGAAGCACTCCAAGAGTTTAGAGCCAGGGCTGTGGATAAAAAATATTTGTCTGCGAATTACAAATGTATGGATTGCTTCAGATGGTTTTCGAAGAAGGGCATGCTTGATAGACATATAAAATTTAGACATTCAGAGGTAATTATTTATTGACTTAATTTTGACATGAATTCATCTTTAAATTTACTTTCATACAGGAGGCAATTCAAAAACGGATGATAACAAAATAGGGGTATACAGTTTGGTATTACAGCTACATATTATCTATCATCTACATCCAAAATTTAATTGCACCACTTGGTAGTTAAAGGATCAAAGAATTCGTGATATAGAGTGAGGACTGAGCAGGATGCGTCGCCATTATGAGGTTTATTTTACTGGGTCACATAATTTTAGTTTTGTATAAATTATTAGTCTGGGTAACTACAACGCTAGTTTTAGTTTCAATCGACAGATCTTGTCAAGATTTATTGATTGCGTATATAAAACGTTAGTGTAGAATCAATATATATGGTGTTAAATTTTAAAATACAGAAAACTTAATACAATTTCGGCCTTTACTCACCAAAAAAAACTTCCAAGACTGTGTCCTCAACATAGCTACATGCCGATCTTTTCTTGGTATTGTTTGGTATTTGGTGATTAACTTTTAACTTGTGGGATAGCTAGTTCATCATACATATTTGAATCACAATATATGAAATACTCTGGCTCCTATTAGAATCTAAGTTGCTCTCAATCTTCACTTGACATCACTGATACAGAGAGTGTACTGATAGTGATTGGTATTCTTGTTTAATAGCAGATTGAAGGTTACGAGTGTCACTTCTGCCGCATGAGATACAAGTGGAAATATGATTTACGAAAGCACATTGAAGAACATTACATGAAATATGAATGCTTGAGATGCAATATTATCTGTGTGAGTGAGTAAGTGATATTAAATAATTGTTTTTTTATCTACACATATAATAAAACTGAAGTGTACTGTTTTTAATGTCTAAAAAACAGGTTTTTACTAATTTATATGAAAGTATACAATGTACATATAACAAATAAAAACATTTTTTTAATTTTTGTCGTCTGACTGTCGTTTGTTCCGGGTAATCTCCGAAACGTTTGGACCGATTTTGATGGAACTTTCACTGGCAGATAGTATTTAAAAAAATAAATAAGATTCCGCCCAAAAAATAAAAAAAGAGCGGAGCCGCGGACACAGCTTGTTATTCTATAAAAGTCTATGTTTGTTTGATGTGAAATGGGAGCCAAGTTCAATGGTTAGTCCTGAAATTTATTTATAACAAAATAAACTATTTTATAACAACCTAAAATATCATTTCTTCTAATAACTTAGGATAATATATTGAAGCCTAAGGGTTGACTTGGCTAGTTCGAATATACGAACGACTGGCTTTATTACTTTTACTAAATAGATTTACCTGGTATAATTGGATCGTGATTGGTAAAAACCCGGACAGAAGGACCCGCTTCCATGGGTCGAATTTGAAACAAACTTATCAAACGTATGGTAGTCTAGTTTTTATTATTTCCAGAAACACGGTCCGTCGTCATGAGGAATATCACAGTGGCGTGACGAGGAAATGTCAACATTGCGGACAAGAGTTTAGGTAACATAAGAAAATATTTACTACGACGAAATGGTGAGAGTTAATGGTAACTGAATTTGCAGATAAAGCAGTAATTTTTTTTTTAAAGGGGGTGTTCTTTGGGTTTGATAGGGTAAAATTCCAAGGCCATTTTAGTACAATGTTTTTAAATGCAACGTTTCCGACGCAAAAACGACGGATTGGGTTACTTCGCCAGAAAAAAAATGAAGAATTATGCTAAAAACCGAGTGAGATTTTTGAGTGTTACAGAACAAGTCAGGATAGTGGTACGCTTGGAGTCCAATGGTCATGCGTGGGTCTAACTAAGGTGTATGTTATTATTCTATCGTTGAATTTTATTTTCGGTTTTGGCTAATTTGTTTGAAACGTATACAAGATAGAGAGAATTATGTATTATTGGTGGCATTTTGCGTGATATAGTATGGTTATTGCGTACAAGTGAAGTGGATTATAAATATTAACTAGAGACACATGTATTTTGAATTGTCACTAAATCTCCCTGGTTAGGTTGTTCGAACTTTTAAGATTAGAAAAATGTTGTATCCATTTGGCATTGGCAACATTGCATTGTTTGTATACAAATTGCTAATAAATACCGTAGATAGAGATATAGAGACCGTTATTTTTTGTAAATGTAGGCACATGTCGACGTACTACACGCACTTGCGGTCGCACCGCAGCGAGCACGTGTGCGCGACGTGCGGCGCCTCCTTCGTCAGCAAGGCGGGGCTGCACCAACACAAGAAAGTCAGACATATCATCGATGATATCGTGAGTTCGAAATCAAAGATATACTTTATTCAATTTAGACCCTAAGAGGGCACTTTTGCACGTTAAACACTACTACAAGTTCGAAAAACATTCAAGTCACCGAGAAGGACCGGTAAGAAACTATCGGTCTTATCTTTTTTTGAAGTGAAAATCTCTTTAGCACCGTTGTGATCTGAAACTCGATGAAACGAAAAAGCGACAGTAAAAAGAGACAACCATATACATCTATATGATTTAGCGTACGAGAGAATGAGATAGAATACATTTACATTATGCGCGTGATCGTCGTCGGATTGGCCTAGTTGTGTAAGACGACTGGGCTTCATACGCAGTACGATTGGTCGATAGTTCGATCCCGCTGGTTTTTAAAGAATATATGTTTTCTGATGGTTTCACTTATGACACGTGTGAATTGCTGCATACATATTTTTTTCTACTATATAAATAATATTTACACCTAATAATAATACATATAAATAATTTAGTGGATGCACAGAGAGGCAGTCATTTCCAGACATCACTATCATTCACATAATGATCCCCTCTATAAACTTTTGACAGAAAATCTGCTTGACATGGTCCTTGGACTCTTTGTCTCGCTAATCCCAAGCCCGGTGAAGCTGTAAAAGCCGCAAAGGCTCCAGGACGCCGAAGGCTAACAGTATAGTTAGTTGGAAAAAAAAAACTGGCAAATCAGTAGTGTGCTTCGGGATCTCATTATAGAAACTAACACTATTACCTAAAAAAACTTGTATTAGTCTAAGTCTAAAAGACGGTTCAATTCAATTGTGGTCGAGTGGTTTAGGTGAAATATCGATTTGATATTCGCAAGTTCGAATACCGGCATGCACCAACGAATTTTTCGGAATTCAAGTATATATACTATTTCAAATTAGTAATATTATCGGCTGACAGTGAAGGAAAACATTGTGAGGAAATTTAAACGCTTAAGGACGCGCTCTCATTGTTACGCGTTTCAATTTGGGGTATAGAATTACTACTACACGTGCACAGCTCACGCACACATCGACGTTTGATATTCGTTAGGGGTAAATTATAATGCTAGTGACACAACGTCGTACTTTATTTTAATAAACTCGTGTAATAATAAAGTATGTTCCTACTACTTTCATTTTCTACGTTTATCTTAGACTAGCTGTGCTCGTGACTCCGTTCGTGTTGCGTTAGGTTTTTTTAATATTTATAAATAACTACCAGCTTCCAACTGCCACCCACGACGGTCGCCCGCCGGCTATTTTAAATTGCAAAATGCTTATTGTGAATAATCCTTACAAGATAGACATGTGCTATCACTGACTTTTTTTAGGTCTATTTAAGATCTACAGTTACAAAAGACATTTATTTTATATATCTCGTATGATTTACACAGCGTTAGCCATTTGAGCGCCCAAAATGCGTCTTTTCCAAATTGATTCATCATTATCGTCACTGCTTATTACGTAAGTTTTTTTAATTAACAAAATATATCCTATAACCTCACCATCAGGTACAGTGTAGTAACCTTGCCGTGCATCGATTTAAAAAAATAAAAGACAATACAAAATAGCAATAAGGCAAAATACTTTTACGAAAAATTCTTATTTGTTTACCTTGTAAAATGCCTATATAGGGTATCATCACAATACCGTGTATAATCACATTAGCCGCCCCGCGTCCCGCAAACCATCAGGAGGGTCGAGCTTACAGCGGTCGGCCTATAGTTCATTGACCCTAATACATGTTAAAATTCATATAATGATAAACCGTGTGAGTGAAAGTCTTAGAATGATGATGATGCGACTATGAAAAGATTTTTCACTGATATCGTGGTAAATCGTTTGGTTTCCACCAGGAGAGTCCCGATGATTACGAAGAGGTGAACACTTACTGTGAAACATGCGATATTCGCTTCGAAACGAGGAAGGCGTACGAGGAACATCTATTCCATTCGGCGATGCACTGTGAAGGTCATCAGTGAGTAACATTGTTATTTTAATATGAAGTAGATTTCCCTTTTTTATAGTAGCTCGGAAAATTGACGATAACATGATGGCGACCGTCAATCGATCGGCGGCCGCCGCTGTCCCGCCGTTTTTCATAAATAGGACGGAACATATGGTCCAGGAAATGGTTCCACAGTTTCACGGTACGACAAGTTCAGTTCGTGCCGAGTTGAGGTTACTATAAAATTGTGATTCCGAAGCCCAGCGCGTGTGGTTCTGTTGTAGAAGGGAGTGGAGGGAATTAGATTGATCAGCTTTTTGGATCACTCACCAGGGTACAAACGGTATAACATGCTGAGCGAGGCTATGATGCTCCTGCGCAGCTGAATTCGTATATGATAGCTAGATTCATAAGGAATAGTATTGGCTGTATAATTTCACGTTACGACACTAGACAGCTGAGCAATATTTATGAACGTCAAGCATTCTGGCAAGCTGTAGGCAAGTACAGGAAGTGGAACAACGATAGGACTACACGGGTGCGTTGAGGCGGCGACATAGAGAGTTTGTTGAGTAAATTTAACACGACTGAAACAGTTGGGCAATAATTAGTTACTTATAATCCAAGTCACTTTTTAACAATAACTCAACTATATAAAGTGCAGTTATATGTAGCCTAAATTCTTCTTCGCAATCAGTTCTAAATAAATCTGGAAACTACATTCAAATCAGTTCAGCCGTTTATGGGATTAGCCCGTACAAACAAACATACAGATATATTTTTTTTATATAGATATAGATAATTGTAATTACTGTATCGTTTAAGATAGAATAACTTAATCGATTACAGGAAAGAGGCGGACACTGAAGTCACGATACCGATGAAAGTGTTTAACAAATCAGTCAAAGACAAGGTTTGTTTTTTTCCAGCAATTACTTACTTCATATAACATAATTACCATAGTGTACGAATAAGGCTACGTTCAGATGTAATGCGACCTAACGCGCGATAGAATTTCGAAGGTATTCGACAAATGCTAACGCGCATAAACTCCTGCGATTGCTTGTCTCACATTGTGTTGCGGAGGAGTTTATAAAATGGACTTAGAATAAGCTATAATTTTGTGGTTATATTATAAAAACAAATAAAGAAAAAGAGGTATCTCATCAGGCTGGCATCGATGACTGCTGATGTTTGTTGACTGTACCGTACTTATCAGTCATTACATCAGGTGGTATATAGTCATTTTGCCGAGCTAGTAATAAAAAAAGGAACAGACCTCTACTAGTTCAATTACAACATTATACCCATCTGACACTGACAGACAGTAAATCTAATTTTTTTAAGTACTACAAAATGTCTGTACAATGGATGGATGGAAACGAGCGCTCAATTGAATAGCGAACAGACGTTATTTATTTTTCTAAGAGCACGTCAACACGCTATTACCTGCGTCTAGAAACCCGAAAACGGTTATGCGTTTGTTAATATATTGAATGTCAAGGCGCGCGATTTCAAAATGCGCGTTAGATTTTTGTTATCTGAACGTGGCATAGAATAGTCAATTTTTCCGATGGCCTTTCACATAGTAACCAAAAGTCTACACCATGAAGTTGCTTGCTAAACTTGTTTTAAAATAAATTACAAATGTTGAAATCAATTATGTTGAATGCTTTTTGATTGACTATGCAGTTCATAATTGTAATTATAAATGTCAGTCTAATCTATATTATGTGTACTAATATAATAAAGCGGAAGAGTTTTTGTTTGAACACGCTAATCATGCTCTCTCGGATTCGAAAAATTATTTTTGTATATGATAGCCATATTCACGAGGAATGGTATAAGCTGTCTAGCATTAGGCTAGACCGCTCAGCTAGCCTTAAATATTGATTTTTGTTGGCTAAGTCGGAAGAAATAGCGCACCCTAACTGCTTTATCCGAGTGCGCTGGCGTAATTTGTTAGTAATACGTAAATACAAATTACATGCATTCACTTTTCATTATCAAATATCATATGAAAATGTATGTTTTCCAGGTCATTGATACACTTAGGACGCGGTAAGTATAAAAATAGTTTTATTTTATTTAGTTAGTTTAGTCCCTGGTTGTCTTTTTCTACTTTGACATTGTTTAGATAAAAAAAAAAAACTATAGGTTAGGTTGGTTCCCCTGCTGTTAGGTGACGATGTGGCCCAAGATGGTAATATGCAAAGCCTAGTGAAGGACTGGCTTTCAAGTGCAGCTGCCGGAACACACCAATTGGTGTTTGGCGACAGATTTTCAACTTAAGGGTGGTAGCTAGCCAGGCGGGCGTTAGATATCCTTCATCGTAAGATCAGGCTCATTGTAGGGATTCGAACTCACGTCGATAACTGTAACATGTTATCGTTGACAGGAAAATCCCTGAAGACATGTTCACGCCGTCACCGAGGAAACGTCGCAGAAAAATTGAAAAAAGGGTGAAAAGGAAACCAACCACTTGTTATCAAGTAAGAATTTCTTCCTCCTTCTAACTTAATTTAAATCACTGATCGTAATAGTTTTTTTTTGTTGAATCTGGTTTTAGGTGTTTGAAAAACCCGTCATTGTGACTCGATTTGACGACTCACTTTTAGGAATCAGCTAGAGCATATATACCAAATAGCTTAAGCTATTGTTTTTTTTATTGGCAATGTATAATTGTATTCATATATACAATTAGGTTAAATTGCCATTGATAACAAAGTGGACATTATAATGTTTTGAGCTAACATTTTAATGCCTGATGTTGCTACGGTTTCTTTATAGCGTTTTCGTTCTTCATTCGCCGCAACATCTTAACACTCTACTGAGCCATAAGGTAAACCTGTACATCTGTCTATAGCGCTATCAATAGTGTTCATTTAACATCGATTAATCGATATTCAGCAGCACTAACGCACAATCAATAGTCGGGCTTAAAATATCGATAGTACTAAAAAGAAAGTACGCGTAACGAATCCAAAGAGATCGTGTGAATTGAATTTCGAAATGACTGCACTGTTATTCTTAAGGGTCCTGAAGCCATTAGAGGCTTTGACAGCTTCATCAGAGCAGGACGCGCGCTTTTATGAAACAGCGAAACTGTCGCGCATGCGCAGTGACATGGACAGCAAAGACGCCGAGGTCCCCTCCCGCGCCGCGCGATGATTGGCCGTCCACTCGCAGTCACCGTATACTCGCTCATTTCTAATTGGTTGATTCAAGGCTTGTGTCGATAGCTCCCTATATAATAAGCGTTAAAACGTTTTTGACAGGATTTTGATCTGTCATGTTGTGGTTTTTATTCTCATTCATAAACTTACGTTATTTGACCCTTATTTATGCAATATTTGTAGAGTTTTGCATGATATAGTATGATTATTGAGCAGAGGTGAAGTGAATGAAAAATAATGACTAGAAGAATGAATTCTACGTTGTCACAAAAACTCCCTGGGTAGTTTTAACAAGAGAGCCGCCATCTTGATATATCTACACTATATGTTTAAAGATTACCTACAAGGATATTTAGAAAAATATTCTATTCACGTGACGTTGGCAGAATTGCGGATGAATACAGTTGTCATTAAATTAAAAAAGTATAAATCTATTCTAATTCTAAAAATAGCATGTTTTTATGTTTTAACGACAGACATAAAGAGATTGTATTTTTTTATCGTAATAGGTTTTGGCGTAGTGGCCACAATCTCACCTTATGTTAAGTGACGATGTAGCCGATATGATACCGCGCTAAACCTAGTGGAAGACTGGCTCTCAAGTGTAGCTGCCGGAACACACCTATTGGTGCTTGGTGACAGATTATCAACTTGAGGGTGGTAGCTAGTCAGGCGGGCATTAGAAAAAGCCCTACCACCATGCTATGGTTTTCTCACGATGTTTTCCTTCACCGAAAGCTCAGGCTCATTGCAGGGATTCGAAGTCACATCAATTGACGCGAAGTCGTACACACTACCATTGAGCCATCATTGCTTCAATATCTATATATTGTTATTGTTAAATAATACAGTCAAACCTGGGTAAGTGAGAACTGGATAAGTGAGAAAACTCTATAAGTGAGAGTAATAGCCAGGACCCGCCCTTTTAAGCTCCCAAAACCTCTATTAGCGAGAAACAGAAACCTTTGTAAGAGAGAGTCGTTTTTCCCTCATGGACCTCCGTAAGTGAGACTGCTACTTATCTATACCTCTATAAGCGACAGTCGAGCTTTATTTATTTATATTATTTAGGAGGAACAAATGACAACACATTACAAATTTAACATCTGCTATTTTATGACTGCTAAGTTCTAAATAAAATAAAATTACATAGTGCATGAATTTTTGTTTTGTTTTCGTAAGCATGTTGATATCTACCCTTATAAAGTGGCTGTGACTTGTTATTGCTGCGTACCTCTATAAGAGAGAAACGCTACCCATGTACCTGCATTAGCGAGAAACTCGGGTTAGTGAGAAACCTCTATAAGCGATAATGAGTTATCTCGCTTATCCAGGTTTGACTGTATATTGTTATACTCGTATGTGGTTATGTCTTTCATCATACTTTATGAAGTAGAATTAGTATACCATAGCGGTTCGTAGAAGCGTCCAGTATGTTTGCAGTGCGGCAAACACTTCGAGACCCAGGCCGCGTGTAGGAAGCACCACCAGGCGGAGCACCCGCGCACCTCCTTCTACTCGCCCGCCGCGAGGCACATCTGTGAGATATGCGGGGCCTCGCTAGCGGTAACATACCATTTCACATTATTACGCCTATCAGCGTTATAAGAAGCTGTTCCAATTTAGGCCTATTTAAGTGTTATCGGTCTATACTTTTCTTATTGAAATATATGCATATTATGTGACGCGTCGAAACAACTTCAAAATGGTAACGCGTCTCCCTCTCCCGAGCACGATTGGTCAATGTCCTCACTCCACGTAACGAATCCTTATACCCTTTAACTCACGGTTCGTGTAATTAAATTTTGGATATAGATTATACCTGCAACGCATAACTATACCCCCGATTTTGTTATCATCAGTTTTTTTTAATTGCATCCCACTATGGAAGCAAATTTAAAGGCGTATTTACGTCAAAATACTTCATTCGAATTAGTTTTTTTGAATATCGCTAGCACCGGTTCGGAAAACATCCCAATCATGAGAAGAGTCGACAAGAAACTCGAATAGGTCTATCAATATATTTTTCTTTTAACTATGTCAATAATGTCTACTGTTAATAATTATATAATTTTAGTGAATGTATAGAGAGGGAGTCATTTCCAGACATCACTATCATTCACGTAATGATCCATCCCTTTGACAGTAAAATCTGCTTGAACAGTTGTCCGGCAAGTCTGTAATATTTTATGGAACTTTATTATAGAACCTAAAAATTATTGTGTGGTCTTATGAAACCATGATGCAAGAGAAACTTTGTTAATTTAGGAAATTACAGTTTTTCACTTAATTACTCAAAAACACGCAAGATAGTTTGGCTGGATTAATAGCAGTTTCCTTCAATAGATAAAAGAAATAATGTAATGTATTATTCCTCAGCAAAAAATACAAATTATTGAAGACATGTGACATACATTCTTTAATAACACACATTAACATATACAATGTTCCGAATTTATGACTATGATTCTTGAATGCGCGGCATAAAATTCAATTTTATTTGCGACACTGTAATGTAATGCGACATCCGATGTTCCGAACGATTATAATCCTTGACTGCACGGCATAAAATTCAACAATTTTATTTGCAAAGTCGTGTAATGCGACATGCAATAGATGAATGAAATGTGTTGAGACGTTAGAATAACAGTTTCACTTTAAAACTAAAAAAATAGACCAATCTTACTAAGTCTATACACTTAATGATACAATTTGTGTTCATTTCTAGTAGATATTAAAACTATGCCGGTCCTTTTCGAAATCTATCATGTCATATAAATGTATGTATGTCATAATATCACGTCTATAGGCATATGGGCTAGACTGTTAGAGTGAGTTATTTTGGTATCGCTTATAAGCGTTTTGTAATGGCAGCCCGGCAGCGTCGCGGTACACTTGAACATTCACACGCGGGAAACCGTACACACGTGCGATACTTGCGGCAGGCAGTTCCACTCCGGCGCCGGTCTCAAGAGGCACCTAGTCGTAAGTTTGTCCCCTATCATATTGCTCGGGCGTGTCCAGGTCAGGCAGGAACCAGCAAGTTGTTGGTAAGCAGAAGAATATTGTTTTCAGACGCACACGGGTGAGAAGCGATACTCATGCGCTCACTGCGACAAGAAGTTCACACAGAGCAACAGTATGAAACTGCATTATCGCACTTTCCACCTAAAGGAACCATATCCTAAAAGGTAGCTATGTTTTATCACATGTCTTTTCTTGCTTCACATGTCATGTTACTAAGGGCCGATTTTTCACCCTCAGATAAACAGAGAGATAGTGATTATTGGACATATAGCATAGAATTGAATATTTCAATCGTCAGATAGATTTTATTCGAGTAATAACTCGAGTACCTGAGGAACAACTTTATCTGTCGCTCGACGGCCAGATACGGTTATTCTAAAGACTGTATTAATTTAATATATTCGTATATTTGAACATATTATTTCGATTTCGCTTAGATTTACTCATTCAACCCTTAAATGCATAGTGGTGTATTTTTGCATAAATATTTTTCTTTCAAGCAATTATGACATTTAAAAAATGGATATAAACAAATTATACATTTCGGGGTTACGTTTCTTTAGTAAAATCGTCATGATACTTGAACGCCTTGGGGAATGTTCTCATAGCGCTTTCTGTACTGTGTAGCTAAAAAGTCAATACGTTGTGAACAGGCGTGGTCATTAAAGCCCTTTCCCTCGGGACCTAAGATCCTTCGCCTAGTAAGTGGTAGGACAAGTGCAAGTCGTTATTGTTACAGGAATAGGAACAAAAAGAAAGAGCCCCAGGAGTCTATCGACGACGAGGAAACTACTAGTGACGAGGAATCGGAAAATGGTTTACCTGAACCGGAAATTGATTCTGTACCGAACCAGCAGCCGGTAATCGAACCGGTACCGAACGATTTTCCACTGCCCGAAGAAAATATGCAGTATATGAGACTGTGATTAACAACTGGTTATGGACAAAGATTTTCTGTTAGTATATATAATCGTGTCAGTGTAAGAGCCGAATGCGCGGAACCGTTTGCATACAAATTTATACCGGGTCCGGAGACTAAAGAAAACCAATAATTTTGAACGAAAACATATAATTAGCAAAAATCAAAATTGTTAAATCTTAGGTAAGCCGAAATTATTTTGATATAAAATAAGGCTTATGAAGCCATAGGAATAAAGCCGTCTGAGACAGGTAAATATTTTTCGCGCGAAAAATATCTTATTGTGGTAATAATTTTTCGGGACTGTTTTCTGATATTTTAACACTATCAATTGATCTGAACCCCCTTTATCAATATTGCAACATTCCGTGTTCTTGATCAGAAAGTTTCACAAATCGAGTAATTACCAGTTAGCTTAAGTTGAGGTAGCACAAATCGGAGGGTATTACTGTATTTGAATTAATTTCGGAACTTTGTTTCTCTGCTGGCAACACTGATCCTCGTTTCCTTATTCTCTAGCAAGGCGTACACTGCGTAGTGGAATTCGGTTCCAGAACACTAGTCCATACTTTTTCAAACTCGTTACGTGGAAATACATTAGTCTGTAAGTATTAGGATAAGTAAAGGGTGATTTTTTGAATTTTTACATCAGATTTTTTTTATTAATTTATTTAATAGAATATTAAAAAATACGTTTGTAATTTTGTATTTTATTACGAATATGTTACCTAAAATGTTTATGTCAGCAGGACAAGACAATCATCTTAGAGCGGAACTTTAATAAATAAAAAAGTGTGAATAGGAAAAAATAGCACCCGAAGTTCAAACTTATATGCAAAATCATACGAAGCTTCGAAGCAATGATGGTTCAGTGGTGTAAGACTTTGCGTAGATTGACGTGCGTTCGAATCCCTGCAATGAGCCCGAGCTTTGGGTGAAGGAAAACTTCGTGAGGAAATCATAGCATGGTGGTAGGGTTTTATCTAACGCCCGTCTGGCTAGCTACCACCCTCAAGTTGAAAATAGGTCGCCAAGCACCAATAGGTGTTCCGGCAGCTGCACTTGAGATTGTCTTCCACTAGATTTAGTGTGCTATCAGCTTGGGCCACATCGTCACTTAACATCAGGTGAAATTGTGGCCACTACGCCAAAGCTAAAACGACACAAAAAGGAACTTAAATAAATAAAACAGGGTAAACAGAAAAAAATAGCACCCGAAGTTCAAACTTATATTCAAAATCATTACAAGCTTCTAATTTTTCTTTGCTCGAGGGCTCCCCAACCTTTATAACATTTTAAACGGTCCTGCTCATCATCATGCGGCCTTTCTATTATTGATAAGAATTAATTACCAATAAGAATGAAATAAAAACGCAATTATTTTCCAAATTTTTAATGAGCATAACTTATATCTAGATCAGATGTGGGTAGATAGAAAAAAAACATAATATTATACAATATTTCATAAATATAGGTAAATACACTAGCAAAAGTCGCGACCACAACATGAGCTTATTAATTATTTAAAAAATGTTACGAATCCGTTTTAACACCTTTATTTAATTTACCAAGACAATAATTACATTATCAAAAGTTGCTAATTTTAATGTTGAGGTCCAAAAAGGTTCACTGATTCACCAGATCACAGGTCAAAAACTCAAAATTATATATTTACTAGTTTCTGCCCACGACTTTGCGTGGTTTCAGAACTAGGTCCAGAGAGAAATGAAAAATATATAATTCAGCGGAATACAACTATCCCATGTATTGTTAATGCAGGTTATAAACTATATGTGTGTCAGATTTCATCCAAATCCATTCAGCCGTTTTTTCGTGATTAGATGAGTTCATTGGCACAAAAACGAACCGTTATTTTTCCGGATCACGATTTAATATCATTCGTTATTTGTTCAGTTACATATAGCCTCTTATGGACGTGGTCACCCAATCACAAATAAGTCAAAATATATTGTACGCGGTACATTAATCGCTATTAATGACGAATGTACCTATGCTTGAAACGGGCCGTAACAAACACACAAACTTTCACATTTATAATATTAGCAGGATTTAACTTAATCGTTAATTAAAACCAAACTGTTAATATTCTAGTCCGGTAAAAAACTAAACATCTTTCTGACACATTAAAGATATCTAAAACGATTTGTGAATTTACTTTAAATAGTTCATAAGATCCGATATTGTTTATTATTTTGGAGTTATATTACCTGTACTGCAAACTAGGCACTGAAATTATAATTATTTAATAAGAATAGCAGTGAAATTATTTTATCATCGCTGTTATTTCACAGGTGATAAATGAAAACCTGCTACATTTTAGGATAATTGTACACATGACATGGCTGCGTTAATTCCTGTCTGCTACAAATACCAAGTATTCTGCGAATATCTTTTTATTTACGCTACGATACATACGGAAGGAATCCGGTTCAAGCGGCCTTTTATTAGTTTCTCCGCCTAATAAAAAGACAGGCGCATTATCTTCGAATTACAATATAAAAGCATTTTGTTATGTTCATTTTTCTTTTAATTCTTTGCAAATAGTCCTCTTCATTGAAGACAATTAGTACTTATCAAGTGAATATAGTGTTCTGCCTTTACATCACTTTAGCATCCTAACAAGACGGTGGCTCTAGTGTTAAGAACTTTCTAGGGAGTTTTTGTGGCAAACAGAATTCATGGTCCATGTTATTATTTCCCAATCCACTTCACTCTTGCAAAATAACAAAGGTTTAATGCCACCTATTTTACAAAATATAGGGTCAAACAATAAAAATGTATGAATAAAAAATAAAAAACACACACAGTTTGAGAACCCGTTGAAAACTGGCTGAATTTTCATCATTTTAATCGTGGACAGGGAAGGAAATAGACAGATATATGATGTAATCAGGTGTGAGATAGTGATAGATTAGTGTTATCATTGTATTTAGTTCCCTTACAATTTACCATTATGTAGGCACGCGTAAAACACTGTCCAATGTCATATGTACAATAAAATGTTAAACGACTATTCTGACAACTGTGGCATTTTGAGCACTAAAAAAGCGGTTGCGTCGATAGAGACAGAAAATCCATAGCCCTTTCTCTTTTCTTCTTCATATTTTTCTCGCTCTTTCAGTTCGAAGTGAGTAATATCCCCAACTCTTATAGCTATTTCCTCTACATTTATAAAACATTATTAAAATAGATAACGCAACCTTTTGCAATTAGTAATTAATGGCTATACTTATGATTAGGGTTAGTCAAGTCCTAACTGTTCGACTCCTCTTTGCGGGAGGATTTCCCCTCGTTAGGCGGTTCCGGCAGACGGCCCAGCAAGTCCCTCTTCGCGCAACATTGATCGCTCTGAAATATTAATTCTTATTTCTTAATTAGATATTACTAATTATTATCGGAACTCAGATAAGTACCAATTTACTGTTTCACTTAACGCGGAAAACTTGTTTTTTTTTTTGTGACGATATTTGGTTCGAATTTGACTGTGCTTGATGGTAAGCACAGTACAATCCAAATACAACGACGACCACCTAGAGATCAAAATACATCGGCGGTCACTGCTGTCATATACAATGGCTTAACGCAAAATGCGAACGAGTCACTATGACGGGTTTACCACCATGTGTATGGTGAACGCTATCCAGTCTGATACAGATATACCCTACCACGCCGTTCTAGGAAAATGACACACCTAAGCCTAACTATAGCGGGTGTTAGACCTGGTGTATGGTAGTCACGACACAGCCGAGTACAGCTCCCAACTACCCTGCTTGATTACTGACACAATAAAATATTCGTGTTTTAGCACCTAAAACGCTCTTTTTTTAATAATATCCTTAGGGGAAGCTAACACAGTTACTTACAGAGTCACTGTCCGATGAACTCCCAGAGTCACTGGTGGAGTCTGTCTGGTAGTCCCCGAGTCCTGGCAACACGCCCGCGCACCGCAGCACCGGGACGGGTGACCTTACTTCCTCACCATCACCGTTCACTTGTCCCGAGCTGAACATTCAATATCTTGTTATTGTTACATTAAGAGGACATAACTATACTAACTGGATCTATAAAGGCACATCTTTTTATTCCTCTATGATAGCTACAACTATTTTGCGAAACATCATCTAATAGCGCGTTTGTGCGAGAGTAAAACGTTCTATGGGACGTCGCTACGTGCCACGCGTCGCATCTGATCTACTAAACACACTTTAAGTGTGTGTTTGCGTATCAACATGATTTCTTATTGTAACCTTATTGATTACTAACGTCTATTACGCAGTAATTATTTTCATCCCTTAATTTTATTTCTACTCATTGAGTAGCCTATCAATTGAGAAATGACACACACTTTCCATGTTCCTAAATTTCATCAACATTGGGTGAGAACGAATTTAATTTTGGGATTCCTAAATGTATTATTGACAATTCTTATAGCGTATCCATTATGAAAACACGCATGCTTCCCGTATACAGAATTTGATCGAAATTTAATTTTTCATTTAAAAAATGTTACTATACCTAAATGTAATGAGATAAGCTTCCCGTGTACAAAATTACATAAAAACCGATCAAGCCGTTTTTGAGTAAAATGCAGACACACAAAAAGATAGACAGACAAGAAATTTTTTAAAGGCAAATTTATGATCAGTTTCCTTCATATAGAATGTTTATTCGGGAAATTTGAAAAACAATTTTATTTATAAATAGAACTATAGATTTATTTTTATAGAATCGTGGATATCAGTGAGGTTCAGTAAATTTATAAATATTGTAAAATTAACCCAAAAAAGATCTAAAGGGTGCAAAGTTCAATGCAAGTATTTTAATTATAGCTGTAGGAATGCACGTTCTTCTATTTATTTACAAAACAATTTGTAATTTTCTTTGACATTTTTCTAAGTTGGCAAGTCCTCTGTAAATTCCATGGGCACTTGGCCGCCTCTCAGCCCAGAGTACTTCATACCCCTCCTAGTCCGCTCCAGTTAGTGCGAAATTGTTTCCTTGCTCTTTAATTTAGAACATAGTGTCTAAAAACATTGAGCCTACTTTCCTATATCAGCGCAATCCCTAGACAAGTTACAAACGGCGGCCGTATTGACTAGAATATTTACTAGAAATGTTGTCAATAAAAATCGAATCCTACATTTTTGCCCAGTAATCAACGAGGTTAGTGATTAACAACTTACCAGTTTGCACTGATTCCGTTACTCTTCGAGCTCGGAGCGTCTTTCTGTTTCTCATCTTCCATTTCGCTCGCCTTTCGTTTCCTCACAATCACCTGGAATTGGAGATATTTATTAGATAACTATAGTTATTCAAATATACATTGTTCTTCTCTTAAACTATTCGCAAAAACTGTCGGAAGATTATGATTCAAGAAAAATCCGCTATCATCATGCACATGGTGATGAGCCCTTAACAGTAATACTCTTTTGGTTTATCATATTTCGGGATCAGTCAGTATATATCCCAGCTGCCAAGATGCTCGCAGGCCGGCATGACAATGGTTAAAAAGTCTGTGAAGAAAGTCTTAAGGCACGAATGTTCTGTAAATACTGAATTAAGAAATAATTTGCTAAATTTTAGTAAGTGTGACCATAGTGTTTGGTGAGCCACCCAAAAAACTCGTATTATTAGAAAACTGTTAAATATAAATGTGGACAGATATAGGAGTGCAGAAAGACCGAAGAAGTTTGGACAGATTATGTCAGGAATGATATGTGTATAAAAGGTGTGAATACTGAAATAACAGTGGAAGACTAGCAGAAGAAAATATGCTGTGCAAACTCTACTTGATGGGATAAGAATGGGCGTAGCTAGGGGGGGGATTAAGGTGAGCACTGCCGACCCGCCAAAACTCCTTGCCCCCCTATAAAAATCGACAGAATTGTATTAATATACATGAAAGTCATGACTTGCTTTTCAGCCTGCTCAAAAATTTGATGATGAACTGGCTGGCTCCCTCCCCTAAGAAAATTCGTTAGCTACGCCAATAAGAGCTAGAAGTACTGAATAGTAGGTGAAGTCACTTCTGTATCTTTAAATGTTGGTGGGCGTCCATTATGAGCTCAAAATGCGGAGAAGGTCAGACAAAATATCATATAGGCTTATAAAACTTTTATGTCATCTTTTTATGCCCAGGTTTTTTATAGAAGTGAAATATTAACGCTTAGGTATTTAGTGGCGTGAAGTAAAATGCATGAGCATATCAAATACATTTAATTATTTAAAACCCATAGGTACATCTTACGAGAGGGAAAGGGACAAACACTACATCATATTATATCACCAAGAGAGTGGGTAATAATAACACTGTAGATAATTAGTTGACGTCCCCTTATATGATATTCCATCACATCTCAAATATTTTACATAATAACAATTTTTATGCAATTTTGTGCATGTTTTATAAGTTCATTGGTGTACTTGGTTTAGTTCATTGCCAAGAAAATTCAGGCAAGCGACTTTCTTATTAAAAAAATCTGTTTTCTCCCCTCCCCACTCTTCTGAACGTCTCACTAGCAATATGTGATAGCCTCAGTATCCTAGGTGTGAATATTTGCAGCAACGTCAACTCCAGGAATTGAATCAGGAGGGTCATCTCTACTACATCTCGGAATCCTGTACAGGAGTCTTTCAGCTTTGCAGGAACATCTCCTCGCTGAGCGTGTTCTACTGTCTGCATCATGGTGAGTGTTCTGAAGAGCTGTTCAATCTAATTACCTCCTCTCCTTTCCACAACAGAACCACATGTGCTGGGCTTCGAAGTCACATTTTTATGGTAATCTCCAACTCGGCACAAACCAAAAACTTCTCTTTGTCGTACCATTAAACTGTGGAACCATCCCCTGAGCAATATGTTCCCGCCATCTTATGAATCAGGTCCTTCAAGCATAAAGTGAAGAGATATTTATGCTGTCCGCAAGACGGTGGCAACCGCTGATGAATTTCGATCTCTTGGTGGTTGCCGTGTATTTTTGGATTGCTTACCATCAGGGACAGTATAGTAAATGTGCCCAGCTATTATTAAATAAAAACCACAACATGGCAGATGATGATCCTGCCAAAAACTCCATTTGTTGATGTCTGTTATTCCCATTATTAAGATGTGAAGTAATAATACTTACGCCCTGTAATTTATTTTTCTGGCTTTGTGTATTTTGCGATGTCTGTGCGTTACGCGCCGGCGCGAGCTGAGCGCGCAGTCTCGTCATCTCTTCACTTTCAGCTAGGGTTGACACACGCTCCCTGGAAATATATTAATGGATTTTAATAAAACATAAAAAAAAAACCATTTAAATAGACATTCCAACATTATGTGCGATTGTATTTGATTTTTTCTATTAATTTATCCATGAGAATACTTAGTGACTTCAGCTGCCTTTTTACAGATATGCCTAAAAATCATTAAAATTACCTAAACTCTTGCATCTCCCGTTGTTCTTCAATCGAAATCTGTTGCGCCGCTTTCGCTTTCGTACGCTCGACTAAATCAAGGAAACCAACTTCGTCATCATCAAGCCCGCGGATCATGTTCTCTGAAAGTAAAAATTCCATTCATCATCATGAGCCTTTATCATTCCACTGGGAGAGATATGCCTCTTTGACTTATGACCTTTATACTGGGGTAATGTGAAGGATGTATGTACACTTATGTGAAGGACATAGTACATAAAACTATGCTACTACTATTACTATGCAACGAACAAGCACACAGTTCATTTATGGCTAAATGCCTACTGCAGTCTACAATTATATAAAAGAAGTTTACAGACCTAAGTTAGGTCAGTCACTGATACAAACAGTTTATACATATAATAATTATTTAACAAAGTCATTTTATTTAAAAAAAAAATGTAACCAACAAGCACACATTTCATTTATGGTTAAGTGGCTACAGCAGTCTACAATTACCTAGAAGAAGTTTGCAGACCTAAGGTTACATCAGATACAACAGACAGAAGGTTACATTGATAGATGTTTCTATATTTTATAAAACTTGGTTAATAGAAATAACAAATGAAAAACAAAATAACAGTAATAAATAAGATACATACTTAATTTGTGGGCCTCCTCATATTCAGCTTCTTTTTTCAATCTCTGTTCTTCTAGGCGTTGGTAGAGTGGCCTCGAATCGTATTGCTCATCTGGTGCCTCTGGAATAAACATCTCTTCATCATTAATAATTTTTATACTAGTAGAAACATTACCACAATCGAGAAACAAATATCGCTTGAATCTCGTCATGATAATCTATCTATCTCGTCATAAAAATTTTAGATTATAGTGTATGCCAATTATGAAGTAAAACATTACATTTAGTATAAAGGTATACCTTGTTTATGAATGTATTTAGAAATATGTTTTAAATAATTTTGAGAGTATATGTTTGTATACATGTGTTATGTTTATTTTTTGAGCGTTTAAGTTTCCTGTATTAATCCTATAACTAATCTTGTACAGATCGACTTGAGAAACTGATTTTGGCTTAGGTGTAACTAGTATATAGTTATCCCTTCCAGTCCGCACGCACATACAGTCACACTGAATTCACTAGCTATCGAGCACAGATGACACTGCAATTCACATAAGCACACAACTCAGGTGCATAGGTTCTGTAAGGAACCTTTTTTCTTTATTAGCTAGATAGACCAAAAATGCCACATTACTAAAAACCACAATCAGAATAGCATATACACATGTTTCTGTCTTCTGGTTTATATGTATAGTTAGTTAGATAAAATTTTACAGATAGGGAGTTAGATCGCGACTTATTTGCATGTACGGCAACAGCCCAAGCCAAGGTGCGCCACTTTGGCACCCTTGAGCTTGATACCTCGCTTTCGCGGCTCAGTGCCTTCCGTACTCGACCCCAAACCCGTGGAAGCTGTAAAGGGGGTTGGACTTTGGAAACGCTACCGCTGAATTTGAATATGGGGGGGGGGGAGGGGGGGGGGGAGGGTGAGAGATAATCCCCCTATAAAGGAAAAATTCCGGAAATTAATAGTTTTCGAGAAATTATTTTTTTTAAATTTTGAGGTTATGTCATTTATTAAGCAAAATTAGGTCACCTACGCTAAATTTGATGACGCTAAGGGACGGAGGAGGGTCGGAAGGGTGAAAGGGAACTCCACAGTGAAAGAAAAAGTGCGGAAACAAGTAGTTTTCGAGAAATCATATTTGAAAATTTTGAGGTTAAGTCATTCAATAAGCAAAATTATGTTACCTACTGAGACTTGTATATAAATTCCCAACAGGTAATTAGTGTTCTGGCACTCGCCGGCCGCTGCCGCGGCCCGCTCGCTTCGCTCGCTCGGCTCGTGCGTTTTGTTCACAATACAAACCTAACCTAACCAATTGTAACAATACAGTGCGATGTCAGCGTTGTTTGCGCAGCCACAACTGCAGCTGCTTCATCCGAGCAATCGGCATTCGTCATACAATCCAACATAGTTAAAAACAAAAGTACAGTAAAACAAACTAAAACTAACAATAACAATGAACAATAACAACGAACAATACCAAGAAATATCAAACGGAACAAAGAAAATAACCCAGACACGAAAAACTCGGAACAGAATAAACAAACAAAACATTGATCGTTCAAAAACCAATAAAAACAAGTTAAGAAAAAAAATACGAAATTTTAAATTAAATTATATATATAACTAAAGGCTTGTATTTTAATAACAATATGTATTAATTATTAATAATAATATGCAATAATATACGAAAATTTTGTAAAAGTTCAAAAAAAACGTTCAGAAACTTTAAGATAATTAGGCTCTATGAGTGAAATTCTCTTGTCTATACATTACGTACTCTGTGCTATACGTTCAGAATAGCTTGATCTGACATTTGTATTGTCAAATTTACTAATTTAAATACGATTTTTAAAATTTAATTAATAAAAGTAAACTTGTGATTATCTCATAAACTATAAATTTCCGGAGTGTAAAATTTTATAATAAGCCTAGTTATAAAGTGATCTAACTGTAAAAAAGGAGTTCGAGTGTGATTCCGACGGTAGCGTTTCCAAAGCTGAGCCACGTAATCACATCTAATCAGCATTGATAATACAAACATATTTAATAACCTACTTACCTCTTGGTTGATCTTCTGTGCGTACTTTCTCCCATTCCTCTTGACGGCGACGCCTCGCCTCCAAGATCTCTGTTTCTGATATAAATCCTGAACTCATTATTATTCGGTATAAATCGTAATAAATAAACTATATACGCGCAAAACTTATAGGACAATCACGTCAATCACGATAACTTGCTACGATTTTGGACTTTTGACAGCTGTCATTTGAAAATAAAATACTTCAAAACTGTTGGTATTATTTATTTTGACTTATGCCTGTTTGGTCCTAGCCCGAAGTTCAAACTTCCACAAAGGAAAATAGGTAACTTTGCTTTTGAAACAATGGTCCATGAAATAGGCAATCTAATTACTCCTTGACTTCCTAATTCTTGTACAACATTGTTAGTATTATTACCATTACCTCATAAGGCTTTTGGATACAATTCTTTTAAGCCTAACTTCGTACTGTTTTCTTATAGACAACCATGGTTCTAACAAATCGGTGCAGTGGTTTCCTTGTTGAAACTGGACAGGAAGTTTTTGTGGTAACTTAAAATGCACTTTTCAAGTTTTTATTTGTGATTCATTTCACTTGTAGACAATAATCAAACTATATCACACAAAATGCCACCAATAATACACAACATAGAGCACTTTGCGGTCAACTTCCACTTTGTTTTGTAAATACGAATTCTGATAGTGTCAAGTCAGTCCTAGGAGTGTCACTTTATATTCGATTTATTTGTAATTTTGTTTTTCCAAATTAGGCTGCTGAAAACACACACAAAACACAACACTTACAAACACCATGCTTTAGTTAAATAGATACATACATGCATAATAATAAAATATATTTAATGTTAGTTATTATAATATGTAAAAAAATATTTTGTTAATACATATTAAATTTGCCATAGTATTGACAAATGTTCCAAATACGCATGCGAGCAAAGATTTAAAATCAGATGGACGAGGTATATTGTTAGGTAAATAATCATACAACATACAACAAATTAGGGTAATTAAAGAATATGTGTTCCAGAGTAGGTACCTTCATCTAATCCACATTCACATATTGAGCTATCCCTTTTTTTTTTTTTTAACGTGCAGGAACCCTTCATGGGTACACACCCGCCCGGGGGGACGAGTGGTTATGTGAGACTCCTACTCACTAAACCTCCACGGTGTACCATCCGTGCTATCTTGTGCAGGTACCATCCGAAGCAACCATGTCCGGACAGCACCTGCACAAGCCTAAACGTCAGGGAGCCCTGCTCCCTGACGCATCATTGTCTGAGGACCGGGCGGACGGCGTCTATGGTATAACGTCCATAGCGCGCATCCGACAGGTCCTCTTTCCATCTCTCAAACACGCGATTCTGGGTCTGCCTCCGCAGGCCCTCAACCTCTGTGGGAACCGGAGGCTCCCCTAACTCCTTCCTCGCCGCCGTGAATCTATACACGGCGGCGAGCACCTCCGCCTCCAGCTCCCACGGCGGGGAGCCGGCGAGCACAAATATTGAGCTATCCCTGATGTAACCTAGTCTGGGTCTACAGATCGTGAACGCAGCATGTTTTCTACATTTATGGAATTTATAAAACCATGGCTTGCTCGAAATGTGCTTCTGGATGGAAGCTTATGATTTATCTTTAATTAATTTGGATATATTCCAGTTCGAGAACCATGATGTAACCAAGTCAAACTAGGCTAAAGAAGGTAAATCCTGTACATAGGTTTTGTAGTGGTCTAGGAAACTAGTCTGGGCAGCTTCTTCAGCAAGAAGATCAACAACTTCATTACCCTGAATTTCACTATGTTCTTAGATCCAAGCCAGAGCTACATGAACTCCTAAACAATAACATTGATACAATCGCTATTTAATATTTATAATAACTTTAGAACAAATCTGGCTTTTTTGAATGGTTTGTAAACAACTTAAAAAGTCTTTCTGTATGATAGTTCAATCCAATTTACGTGATAGTATTTATTTGATACCACCATCTAAGATAGCCACTGCTTCATCAGTATAGACACGAGGCTAAAGAAGGGTATTTATACTTAATATTATTCGATATTTAGGAATACATACAACAGCTCCCACATAGCTCTGAGGGCTCGGTTTTGTTGCATCATTGTAGATCAATAGCCAATCTTTCCAATCTTGGTCAATTATGCGTCTAAATTCTCAGTCAGCATTGGAGTTGTTCTTCTCTATGCCAAAATTAAGGTACATTGAATAAGGGATGCTTATCTTGTTGAAATATTGGAGATGTCAGACTCTCAATTTTTCTAGAACTTAAATTAAAAATGGAATATCTTTGTGTCTCCACTAACCTGAGTCTGTTATATTTTGTGGTAAACCATGGAGTCTGGACAAGAGCATGGGTGAAATTACAGCTGTGCAGTTTTGTAGAGAAAACGATCTGAGAGGAACTGTCTCCGTAAACCAAATGGAAGCTCAACGCATTTTACTTGTAGGGCATTACTAGTTGAGGATTTCATAGCTCCAGTGTTGATACGCAGGCTTTTAGCCTGAATTCAATCAAGAGCTGCACTTTGAGTAATATTATTTTCTGTGGTCACTGGTCAGCACTGTTATCAATCATCTGTATTTGACATTACTAAGTTTTGACGTTTTACATAGAGGTTCAATTAATGTAAAATATTTTCTTGAAAATTATAATTTTAAATTAACTTTCTTTGATACTATTGAACAGAATCGAAACAATTGAGATCGCTGAATCATGTCTGAAACATCTGAGCTGCAAAATGGTGAAAGGTCCACAGAAGAGGATGAAACAAGCTACGTGGAAGCCGGGAAGAACAAGTTGTCTATAAGTTGTAAATATTGCGGATCGAAAATATTGGATAAGAAATCAGGAAAATATATGAAACAAGAGGTACATATATATATACATATCTATTTTAATATTTCGATAGTCAAAGTAGAGGAAATCAATTTATTTTTATATTATCGATAAATTATTTAAAACTTCATACAATAGATTTGGATGGAAATAGAACCATGTGAAAACTGATTGTAGGAATGCATATATAATTATCGCTTGTACCTGTTTTAAGATTTTACATATAATTATCCACAGTTTTAATACCATCCCGTTGTTATTGCAAATTTTAAAAATTTATTTTTTGTTTCTTTATTCCCAAACAATGTTTCTTGAGTGTGGTTGGACTATAGTATTGCTACTGCTGAATTTGATGATGTGAATGTTCAGGGAAGTTCAGGGAGGGTGAAAGGTAACTCTTCTCTGAAGAAAAAAGTGCAGAAATGATTAGTTTTGAAAAACAATGTTTATTTTTTATTTTTGATGTTATTTCTTTCTTTAACTCGTATGTGAATTTTGAATGGATTATTATTTCTTTCTGCTCTCAGTATCAGCAACAATGTTCCAATCTAATTATATCACTGTTATGTTAAAATGAAAAATGTCGCTTGAAAAAAAAATTAATAGATAACAATTATGATTTTCGAAAATCTTACATATCTCGCAAAAATTAATTTTTTATTACAACAACTTAGAACTGACATTTGTATTGTCAAATTTACAAAAAATGCGATGTTCACAAATTAATTCCTCAAAAACTATTTATTTCCACAGTGGGAATTTTATATTTAGCCTAATTATAGAGTTATTTAACTGTAACAAAAGTTTGGAGTCTGAACTCGATGGTAACAATTCTAAAGTTGAGCCTTGAGTATCACTCTCACCTTAACATTAACTTAAATCACAATTCTATTATAAATTTATATTAATCAATAGATAATCCAAAAGATAAATAGCTCAATCCTATTAATCTGAAATTGGTGGTATAAGAATAGCATCCCATTGTAGTGTCTATTGGGCAACAATGTATACAATACATGTATTTAAATAAAATTTCTCATTATTTCAGAAAGAATTGCCTCTGATGCAACAAGATAATAATAGAGAAGAAGGTGAAATCCAAAATGAGATTATCAAAGAATTCTTTCATGTTGAAAGTATGTATACATTTGAAAATATTGGCTTCACTCACACTGTAGCGAATTATAAATATTTAAGCTGTGCAGACTGTGATTCTGGACCTGTTGGATACTATGATATGAACACTAAGCACAGCTATGTAGCTATACCTAGGGTTCAACAAGGTTGAACACTGAGCAGTGCTGGTAACCTCAAAGATGCTTTGAAGATTTTATGTATTTTAATAAACTTTTTTAAATATATTCATATCACTTCAATATTATTCCAGAGCCCTTAAACTCCTGAAATTTGGAAAAAGATGTTTTATTAAATTTTTGGATATTCCAAAATAAACACATTTCACCATTCAATAGTGATATGCCATCTTTATCATATGTTGGCATTATATTATTGAATTTTTACTATAATTATCATAGTGTTGTCATAATTGTATTAACCAATTTAAGTGTAGTTGTAAGATAAATTACCATATATTAAATATATATGAAATAATTATTATAAAAAAAATGAACAATAAAATCTTTGTGAGTCAAATATTCTGTATTGAATTTGCAAGGATATTCTAAGCAGAAAAATAAATGCCGTGTTTAATAATTAAGACTTTTAATATTGACTATCGCTAAATTACCTGAGTAATACATTAAACATGTAATGAGATTTTTACTTTGAAATCTTTTGATCTATAGAAGCTGTCTAGTTGTAATATATGATTTTAGAAATTAAAATGTTTACTCTTACAAGATTTTTTTTTCTGTTACCTTGGGGTCTTAAAACAATTGATTTAACTACACACAAGTATATCTTTTTCTATAAATGTAACTGTTTAAAATATAATTTAAACGTTAATTTCATATTATAATTATACATATTATTATTTCTAAGAGGATTTTTTTCTGGCACAACCATAACTCCGTCAATTCTTCATCAAAATTAATGATTCAAATATCATTTTAAAAATTACGTTCTGCTCTATTGACGTAAAATAAACAAATAGACGATTTTAATAAAAATTATTGTTGCTATGTTGATGCTAATGTTAATTGTTGATGCTAATAAAAATATAGTCAAGGCGCCACCTGTTTGCTAACTGTCTAACTAACATGACAGTTGTTAGATTGCTTACATTTTATAATCTACAAAGTACTTACATGGGTCAGCTAGTAAATTATTATTTATGAAGAATAGCATAAAACATAACATATTTCAAATGAACGATTTGAACATTTTCAACTGAATGATAGAATATTGGATGAATAAAAGATATTATACGTATATTTTAGTATTATTTATCCAGTTAAATATATATTGCAATTCCTCAATTAATTTAATTACTACTAGAAGTAGATAACTACTCTTTTCGAAATTGATGTTATGCCAAAATTGACTTTATTGCTTTGGCATAAAGTCTACATACAGTAAGACACGTCTTTTGGTGTTACCCACGCTTCGATATCTAAGTTTGTCTCAGAAATATTCTAAAAAGTAAAGCGGTAACTGTATCTAAATTACAAAATCCGCGTTTTCTTGTAAATCTGATTTTGTTAGTTATGTAATTCTCCCACTATTGTCGCTTTATATAGGCTTACATGTTTTAAGTAATAAAATATGCATAGTAGTCATTACTGTAAATTGTCTTGAAGTATGTAAATAATAAACATCATGAATCATATAATTTTTATTTTATTGAATTTGATTTGTTTTAGTTGAAACTCATTGCACCTTTATTATTGAACAATTCGAGTCACTATTTTCAACCTTAAATTAATGACTAATATAAAATTTAATTATTTGACTTTTTTTTCTAACTGACTATACTGTTAGCCTTAAGGATCCTGGACCCACTAGACGTTTTGACAGCTATACCGAGCTTGGGGGCAACAAATCCAAAGGTACCAAAGTGGCCGAACCTCGGCTGGGGCTGTTGCCGTACATGCAAATAGGTAACGATTTATTACCTATTATTTATACGTTAAGTTATACGGCAGATAACAAATAAAGGAGTAACTTAGGCTATTTTTATTTTTATTTTAGATTCTGTAAGCCATACGAATGGAGCTACCGAAGCAATTAATTATTAAAATAATGTATTTATATAAAGACAGTCTTATATTTTCATACCCGTTACTATCGGTTTCCGTGGTGTAGCGGTTATCACATCTGCCTAACACGCAGAAGGCCCCCGGTTCGATCCCGGGCGGAAACATACTTTTATACCTATATTATTTTACAAATAATGATTCTTTCATTTCTGAGAAATACAAAATATTTTTTTTCTCTAAAATTCAAAAATTTTTCGCACTACTTAAAAGACACCATATTTCTGTTAACAATTGCTATTAAAATTAAGTAGGCGTTATAATTATTCTCATTACTTTTAATTCTAAACCACAGGAAGACATACATCTAAAAGTTAGATATCATACCAGGCTTCTAAAAGGATCTATAACAAATATTCCATACTATTAAGGAATTAAATAAAAAATATTAAAAAGGAAACAAAAAAACCCGATTGCAGCAAAAAAAAGCATTTGACAGAAACAATATGTTTTTTAAATTTTGTTTTTTATTTGAATTTACTGACGTCGTACTTAAATATTATAGTTACCTATGTCACTCTCACAATTACGACGAATCTAACGACACCTTCTATACTGAAATCCATCAAGCCGTTTAGGTTATAGAGCGTTCCAAAGAAAAAGACATAGGTACATACCTACATACATACATACGATCGAAAACATAACCTTCCTTTTTCGCAATCGGGTAAATACACAATACATAATATTCATTCATCTACGTCTTAAAAAATAAAAAGTAAAACTATTCCATTTACACGTTTACTATGATGATAGATGTTTAAAATATGCTAAAATTGAATTATATTCAGATAATTATTTAAGTAAAATATAATTAAAGTGTCATCCTCATAATAGATAAAGTAAAAAATTCAATAAAATATTTTATTGATTAATTGATAATTTGATTTGATTTAATAGCTTTCTTTATACGAGATTTCTAATTTCATGGGAATTTCAGTTGTATACGCAAACCGATCAATTTCAAGAGCAGTGTGAACCGGACATTTTGAGATATCTGTTACTGTATAATGTATGTAATCGTCTGTGTATGTTCGATTCAAAAATGTGAGCGAAGATTAAATGCAAATAATTTTTTATCTTATCGTTTATGACATAACGTTGTTTGCTATTTTACAGAAATTGTATAAGCTTTGCTTTCTGGTTTTTTGACTGGGGTATAGGAGCGTTCAGTTTTGATTCTTAAAACTGGACTATAATAAGGTTAAGTTTTCTCTGTCACGATAAACCTCTTTTTCCAACGCTATTGTACGGGTCAAATGTCATAATGTTACGTTGTCTTTCTGTCTTTGATTTGCTAGAGTAGAGCCCCAAAGAGAGCGTTTTGCCGTCTCTATTTTCATTAATATTTATTTATAGGTTTGTGTCTTTTATCACAATCTCACTTGATGTTAAAGTTTCCCAAGTACAGTTTACAGTTGCTTGAACACATCGTGGTAAAACAATTTGATTTACCTATCAATTGTAAATTAAAAAAAAAAGTTTAATGGACTCCTCTTCGGGTAAAGGCCTCCTCCAAGAAATGCCAAGCATCACGGTTTTTGGCAACCTCTGACCAGCTCTTGCCTGCGATAGCTTCTAGCTTGTCCTTCCACCGTGCCTTTGGCCTACCTCTGCGTCTATATTCGTGAGGCCCACTCCACAGTCTTGCAATCTTCGTCCATCTGTCGTCGGTATTATGAGCAACGTGTCCTGCCTATCTCCATTTTAAACTTCGAACGAAAGACAAACCATCTATTACTTTTGTCTGTTTCCTTATTGTATTCTGATCTATATTTTTTTTTTATCTTAATATCTTTTTATTGTTTTGTGTAACTAAAAAAGCTTTTTATTTTACTTATTATTATTTGTAGAGTATACGAGCAATTATAGCTATAAAAATTGCTATTTAAATACGTGACTTTGCTTGAGAATACATTAGTTTACTTCCTGAATTTTGTTTCAAATTTCTAATGTACATAAGATATTTCTCTACAATTTTCACAACTTGTTAAAGGAACTTGAAAAAATTAGTCATTACCTAGTGAATACGTTATATTACTTTGACGTCACATACAAGGCATACTTGGTTTGCAGCGTTTTATGAATACATGACATAAAACATATGATTAGTGATCTCAAAGTTATGTCATAGACTATGATATTAATATAACATCCTGCTGATGTAATATAATATTCTAATGTGATGTCAGGGTATTTTTTTACATCATACGTTTTATATTTTAAATTAAAAAGTGTGAAATAACGAGTCAAATACATATAACTCATGATTCATTTCGTCCCTTACGGTTGAAATTACTCGATGTCATTCAAATACCACAGTGACATAAATATATTCATTGAGATTGTTACGTCATAATTTATGTTAAAGGCGTCAAAGGTTTATAGTGTCGACTTTTTAGTCAATCGATTGCCAGCATAGCGTTACTAGGATTTTGACAGAAGATAGGGAAAAGTAATTCTTTTTTTCGGGAGTACTCCGACCGTGAACCTACTAACGCCTTGCTAGGGGGAGGTACCTGGTAATGCTCATGGTTAGCAATCATACTGGCATCTGATATATTTTATTTTATTATAATTAATACAACAACTTTGGACAGTAAACTTTAATATAAAATTATTATTTAAAAAATTTCAATGTTGTCTCAGTCTCTATGGCCATACATAGCTTTCTCCGGCTAGTCATTCATTACCTTGTTTCCAGTGGTAGGTGTTCTATGTAGATTCAACAGATTACTATCTAATCACAATTTGAGCTGGTGAAGATGCTACTTATTCCTATTACAGCCTCCAAGCTTGTTTTCAAAGTGATATCTGATGTGGCAGCCGAAGATCACGCTGTCTATACAAGGAAGATGATGTTCATTGAAGACTACATAGCATTTGATGGTAAGGTGCAGTATAGTTTAATAATAATTACTGATCTTTTGGGTGGTCGCTGTTGTGTTTGGATCGTATTGTGTTTATCATCAGACACAATTTTGTCACTTTGGCGTGTACCATGAAATCATCTCTAAATACTGTATTTAAAATAACGTAATTAAAATCAAATGGGCGAACCGCCCAGTCCACATTCAAACTTCCACTGAAAATTTGCAGTAACGACGTGTCTAGAATTTGTAATATTTCAAAACAAAATAACGTTGGAAAATTATGTCTCCTAAAGCCTCTGTTGAGGTGTTAAACAATACAATGCGAGATTTGCGCAACAGAAACTGCCCAATGAGTGGCTGCACTCTTTGGTTCTCTAAAGACTTCCGTCAGGATATTAGCCAATTTTCTGACGGTTTACTCCAAATAGGTGATGGTAAATTTCAAACCGGTAATGTCGAGATCAATCTTAATAATCTATGTGTTTTGGTACAAAAAGTGGAGGAACTGATTGATCATTTGTATCCCAATATTAGTAAAATAACCACCAACTCACTAAACTGGTTTCAAGAAAGGGCTATATTATCACCTATTAATGTTCGTTTTTACATGGAATGTCACAGAAGTTATCAAAGTTGTATATAAGAAATATTGTCATATCTATTCTTTACATTTAAGAATATTTGCTGAATTCGAAATAAAATACTCCAAGTAGGATGAACATCAGTTATATTTTAATCTTATTCGCATGCTCGACACAACTTGGTACGACCAAAACAATGTAGGCATACATGCTCTGCTACCCACGCGAAGCCAGGGCGGGTTGCTAGTATAGTATAAGTAGATAGATGTATAAACAAATCTATTGCCAGTTTGGTTTCAAATTAATATAATATCACGTAACAGCGACCGTCGAGTTATTATGGTAAATAAATTGTTATTCAAATTAATGTTACGTTCGGCATCGTCACGTTGAATAATTTATAATGTCCGGATTGTAAGTGGACCATACGGTTAATAAAGAGGAAGTCAATTACAAACGGAAGTAACTTACCCATAGAAAATTTTATCACCCCTACGTTGCTTAAGATATACTTTCCTAAATTAGAGCTGTAATCCCAATGAATTATGTATAAGTACAAATAAATTTCCTTTCCTTTGAGTGAAAATTCCTTGGGGACGGCAAAGAAAATGTTGTAACGTGACTTTACGTTACGCGTTACGTTACGAATACGTGATGGTCTAAAATGTATAGTGTTTAAATTCACTTCAACCACTTGCAGAGGTTACACGCAAGACTTTTTTTGTATCTGTAGTCTGAAATATAATAAAAAGTAGGTTTATAAAATAAAAACATTCCATTGTAAATTTAATTACAAAAACCGGCCAAGTGTGTGTCGGGCCACGCACAGTGTAGGGTTCCGTGGTTGCACGTCGCAATATGCATTCTTAGAAGGCGGCTTTAAGTAATAATCAGTGGAATTTGTATGAAATTTTCCTTCTTATTTACTTTTCCAAGTACATTTCATAAGTTAGTTAACTATCACTCGTTAAGTTGTAAAGCCTGAGATAGTTTTCTTTTTGGCTTCACAATATAAACTACTACTATGAATTTTTTCACTACCCAAAAACAACCATTCAGCTGGCAAGGGGGGGGGGGGGCTTGACTCTAACAAAAATTAGCACTTTAACGCTTAATATTTCGCAAAAGGACCCCTCAATCGAAAAATGAGTTTCAGTAACCTCTATTGAGAGACCTATCCAACGAAACCCCATATCATGTGATGTCATCAAAAAATTCACTTTACGTGTAGGTAATGTAGCCTAAAAAATATTTTTCAATATTTTATTTTACCTTTTTTTCGGCGTTATTAATATATATATACCTTTACATTACAGCTTTCTACTACTAAGAATCTCTGAGCTAAGCCGCGGACAGACAGAGACGGACATGGCGAAACTACAGGGTTCCTTGTTGACTTAGGAACGATAATAAAAAGGAGAGCTTAAGGCTAGAAGGTACGTTTTTATACCTAACATGCAATAGTCTGTAAAATATAAGTCAGTTTGCTGGGTAGTAGGACATGACAGTTCTTCCGACTGGGTCGTGATCACCATATACCAAGGGTAGAGCACCATGGCAGCACGCTTAGACGTGTCGCGTCCTGGAATCAGTCGTGTATATCCAGTAATCACCTGGGGTGATAGGGATCTGTCTTCAAGTCGGTTTCGACTATCATACGTTTAGTGAAAAAAGTTACAGTCAAGGCATCTTTTAGTTCGTTAAGTTTCGGGACAACAACATAACGGAAGGTAATTAATTTAAAAAGTGTTATTTTTGGTAATATTTTATTTAATTAGTTATTGGCCAATGCCTTTTGCCAATGCAAAGAGCAATGGAGAGGGCTATGCTCGGAGTTTCTCTGCGAGATCGAATCAGAAATGAGGAGATTCGCAGGAGGACCAAAATCACCGACATAGCCCGAAGAATAGCTAGACTTAAGTGAAAGTGGGCGGGCTACGTAGCTCGTAGAACGGATGGTCGATGGGGTCAAAGAGTTTTCGAGTGGCGGCCCCGTACCGGAAGATGCAGCGTGGGCAGACCCGCCACAAGGTGGTCCGACGACCTGGTAAAAGTTGCGGGAAGCCGCTGGATGCGGGCAGCACAGGACCGGTCGTTGTGTCGATCTTTGGAGGAGGCCTATGCCCAGCAGTGGACGTCTTTCGGCTGAAATGATGATGATGATGATGCTAATGTTGATCACAACCTTACCTCATGGTGTTTTCTTAGGGGATAACATAATTATATTGCTACATTCTCGTCATGATAATAATGGACTGGGCATATTATTCTTAGATGCAGCTTACACGGCCGATACAAAAAAAACGACATAATAAGTATTAAACAAGATTGTGTACTTGGAGTTCAGATATTCGTGAATAACAGAATGTGAAAAATGGCACCCAACAAAAATTGCAGCATAAATATGGAAAACCATGAAATTTACTGTAACATTGGAAATTATATTATATTTAACTTACGGTGAAGTTGATAAACGCCTCAAGCGTATGTCCAATCACTGCTGCCCGGAGGAGGGTCCATCCATTATAAATTACACCACGTTAAAAATAAAAAAATAAAAGTTCATAAACAATTGCCTTACTAAATATTAATTGTAAAATTAAAGTGCGACATCTGTTATTGTAATTGTGAATCATTATAGTACAGTCACTATACTTACTATTTGTCTAGAAATGGTACTTCCAACATCTTTCATTACGACTGATTACTTTATTTGCAATCCATACCTAGTGTCGAGGCCGCCGAGTGACAAGAGGTATCGAACGATCAGAAGCGCCTGCGTTTTGCATATTTTAAAAACAAAGCTATAAATATCGTGGACTCAATTGTCTTCAATATCTAACATATTAATATTCAATAACGACACAGTGACACGTCTCAATCGATGATTACACAAGAACAACCAAAACCTATCGGTAGCACTTTATAACCACAGACAATGTACAACAGATGGTTCACTTAAAACAAAGACTATGAAACTTATATTGACGCACGTAGCTCAAAAGACGGGCACTTTGACGGGTATATCATTATGTGTATGGTGGTAGCGACCCAGTCGGTTATACATATCCCTACCACCTCAATTGATGACTCGATATACTTCGACTGATCTAGTCACGATCCAGTCACATATCATCGTCCTTACATACCACCTTGCGAATTATGTATTTATATAGGTAAGGATTCTGTATTTTTTCTTTTCCAAAATCGTTATGTGCCTGATAGATCAAATATAGATACCAGAATTTGCTAAAGCTATTTCAATAGTATGTATTGCCATTTTATAAAATCATACACTATAACAGATTTGAAAAAAAGGCAGATGGAACCTGACAGAACACGAAAATATCCCTAACAATTTTAGTATTAGTATTCGATCGTGTCAATTTTGAAAGGAAACGTCATGCAATGTGAGCTCCCCGTATGATTTAATATTATATAAAAATTGTACCGTCTTGTTTGTAATTAGTAATTTACACAGTAAAATTTATTCCTGAAGTCAAAAAAGGAAGAGGGAATATCGTTTCATAGGTAAAAAAGCTTATTTTGATATTGTTTTTTGTGTTATTTGTTACTGATTACAAAAAACTGCAACAGTGTTGTTAGGTTACAATGAAATATTTTCCTGGAAGTTATAAGTAAAATATATATGTTTGTAACGTTGGAAGATAATTTTATTTACAACCTATCATGAAACTAAAAGGTAAGGTAATATTTATCATGTAATAGTTTGTTTGACAACGACCTAGAAACACTGAAAGAGATAGCGTTATCGTCCCAAAGTAAAAATTATAGAGAAGCTTTGACAATTTAGTGTACCAGCTAAAGATCTAAAGGCCAAGATGGTAGCCAAACATTTCAAATGCTTACGACATCGGAACCATTAGGTATAGGTATGGTAAGTTAAAACACAATTAAATAAATATAGAGAACAAAGAAATATTAATTGATAAAGAAAAAACCAAAATGGGAGATATAATTTTTAGTTGAAAATTGATATGTAAAGGACCTTGGGCCCTTTATTTCGATTATTTGGATGACGGGTGATGGATTAACAACTACTACTATTAATTTCTGCACAATAAAGTCATGTAAGTTTGCGGTTGTTAAATTCTACTGAAAAACAAAAATGGGACATATATTTTAAACTTTAAAGTTTAATTTGGCTTAGCCGTATCGCGTATATGGATCTTTCAATGTATGTCCAGTTGGCGAGAAGCTTGTAGGCTGGCATGACAGCGATGACCGCCAATGAATTACAGATCTCTCGGTGGTCACTGTTGTTTTTGGATTGTATTATACTTAGCATCGGGTGGCATGCAATAGCTTTTCTATGTTAAAATAAAAAAAAATTAAACGAATTTCCCTTGTATTCCGGAGTATAGTTGATTAAATGACATTAAACGAATAACTTTTGAAACCATTCAAAAAGAGATAAAAAAAATTGTGTGTGCAACAGTTCACAAGTGTCAGAAATGAAATCTACAGATATTTTTTTTAAATTATCTTTAAATATCCTAAATCAGCGGGATTCGAACTATCGACCACTCGTATTGTGCATACAACGGTGGGGAAACTATATAGAAACACGTTCTATCTCATTCTCTTACAGCCTAAAACCTATAAATCAATTATAGTTGTCTCTTTTTCGTTTCATAAAATCCAATTCACACATGTAATGATTGTTTTATCAATCATTTTTATATTTTAATTATATATATTTATTTCACCTTATTTGATTCCTCATTAATGCATTTATTGTGTTTTCGGTTGCTTTCCGAAGGCATCATATCTTTAGTGCTTTTATTATTTTAATATTGTATAACAAACTTCTTTTACGTTCGTATATATATAAAATAAGAAGGCCGTATACAAAGATTGTATTTTAGGCTGAAATAATCTTTTAAATTTAAAATATAGAACAAGACGGTAAAATAATTGAAACATGATGGATTCATTCTGATTTACGGAGAGGCTTGGATAGCTATAGAAAACTTACAATCTTTAATTAGATTTGTGACTATTCTTTTTATTGTTTGGACTTACACATATCTATTTGAGAGTCTGTACAAAAGTTATATGTTATTATAAGAGATCTCTCGAATTGTAATTGGTTTTCGAAGGAGTAGAAAACTTCTAATTCATATTTGACAAGAGTCAAGATTGTTTAAAAATTAATGGAAATCGTGGCGGACGCTTTCATTCAAGCTGGCTTGGTAATGCAGCTATAGAATCGGGAGCAGAATGGATATCTGATGTTTGTTTGCAAATTCATATACCTACACAAACTTCCCATGACGGATGTTTTCAAGCAGCCCTGTTCCGGATAATTACTTAAACGTGGATTAACTATACAAGTGAAGGTTTTACTTAAATTATTAGATTACAATTAAGGTATTCTGTATTTTATATTTTATCTTATGTCAAATGCCTTCGGAATACACTTATTTATCTATTTCGAATTTCATTTCCATAACCTTTTAAGATATTTATTTCGGAAATTATACCTTTTTAATTGTCCACGCGACACACAGTCCAAAAGAAGTTTCACTTCAAAAACCTTAACTTTTGCTGTCCTCTACCAAAATACGTACTGTGAATATTAATAATTCTTTTCCAAGATTTCCACGTAGAATGAACTATCTGTACTCTCAAAAACTATACACCTAAGACCCTGAGTTCAATAAATACAATTAATTTAAAGACGTCTGTGTAAAAATAAAACTGCGTAATTTGAAGTGTTTATAACAGATGTTGCAAGCGTATAAAAAAAGATTCCACGAAGAAAAACTATTAAGTATTATTTACGTCATTTATCATTTATTTATTTGCGTATATACATAAAGGGCGATTTGTCGGTGTCGCCATAGTCGGGTTGGGCAACAGTTGCTTTTAACTGCGACAGTGACGGTGGGTCGAGGTCGAGCGAGCCTTCTGTGCGCATTCGTGGCCTTTGCACTTGAAGTTGAAATTAATAGATGCTCTGAAGCCAGGGCCGTAAGCTAGGAGAGGGTATCAAAGACCTCCTATCCGAAATGTATTGGGAGTCTACAAAGAATGTTCACACTTTATTAGCTTACTAACGGTTGCGCGGTTTCAGCCGCGTATAATTTAAAAGAAATATCTGATTGATGATTTATAATACTTTAGTATAGAGAATATTGTTATGAGGCAGCCAGGGTTATGCGTCACAACTCGCGCGGTTCGTTCGCGCCACTACACCTGTTTTCATGGGCCGAGCCGAGTGTTGAATTATTTTAATTTTACAATATCTCCCAAACCATTCGTCCAAATAACATACTATAAAGGGCAAAGCTTATCTACATAAAATTGTCTTGATGAAGTAACTCTCGTTCGTAAGGATTAATATGCCATGCCTAATAATAATGCTCATAAATCAGTTTTCAATAAAACTATGTCACAAAATACCTTATTGTGGCTTATGCCTAAGATATAACTATATGGCATTGCAGTTTTTTTTACATGTACTATAGAGCAATATTTTTGTAGAACAATGTCTTTACATATCACTAACCATTAATTTACTGTACGCCGATAAACTATTTCTCGTGAATCTGGCTATCATATACAAAAGTAATTTTTCTAATACGATTGGTAGTTTCAGACATTGGCGTGTTTAAACAAACAAACAAACAAAAAAACTCCCGCTTTATTATATTATTAGTATCATAGATGTATATATAGCTGTGTGATAGGACATTTTTTTTTAAATTAACTACAAAAGTTTCAAACAAGCATACGGCCCGCCTGATGGTAAGCGGCTGCTATAGCATATGGACGCTTACAATACTATAGGCTTCACTAGCGCGTTGCCGAACCTGAACCCCCTACCTCAAGGAGATCTAGGTACTCTACTAACCGCAGTAACATAGCACAAAATTATATAGCTGCGATCTTTTGTAGGGTAGCGGTATTCAACTAGTCGGGTTGCCCCAAGTAAAAAGAAATCTACAAAGAAATTTCTCTGAGCCCTACCTCTCTTTGAACCTCCCCTTCCGCAAGGATCTCTGGAAGCCCTACCCACAGCAGAAACACAACACTAGGTCATTTGGCTAGGCTTCTATACGATGAAGGTATTCCACCAGTCGGGCTGCCCCAAGTAGAGAGAAATCTCCAAAGAAATCCGCGAATCGCGAATGGATCGCGACCCGAATACACTAGGTGTAACATTCGTCATAATGGCACGCTTAGGTTTGTCGCGTTCCGGAATCAGCCGGCATGTATCCAGCTGCCGAGTGCTTCTAGACCGCATGAAAGCTACGAACGCCGTTGGATTGTCTATTTCTCGATAATCGTCACCGTTCTTTTTTAATTGTACTACGCTTACTATCAAGCAATACAGTTACTTTGCCGTGATACGATAAAAAAGTAATCTTTACTATTATTGGAGTTTACTCCTTAACAAACGATATAAGGCGCACGGTATGAAAAAATATGTGGAGTGCAATTGAAAGTCGAACATGACGCAACATCACGCAAACAATAATTAACCTTAGTTGTATTCAAATATGGTTTATATTTATTCAACTCTTTTTCATTTGCTAAGAAAGTCGCCAGACGCGACTCATCCCTTGAAATGAGCGGGAACGTCGTGCGGGGGCGAATTTCCGGCAAATACGTGACGTCATACGCAATGACGTAATTTTCTTCGGCGCAATAAACGGTCGGTATAGATTGAAAATTCTTATAGCCTAGCAATTACTAATGACACAAATATCCTAAGTATGCATGCAATATTGTGAACATATTTTCAAATATAAATTTAAAAAAGTACATTCATTCTATATCCTTAGAGATGCCTTTATTTACTCTTCTTGCTAATTGTATATATTCTAAATTCCGAGACAGTTCTTGAGGAGTAAACTTCAGTCGAACGTCGGAGGTGACACACAGATTTTTTTAAAGTTAATAGGTTTAACGTTTGGTTACAATCTCACCTGATGTTAAGTGACGATGTGGCCCAAGATGTTAACACGCTAAGTATCGTGGGAGGGCTGGCTCTCAAGTGCAGCAGCCGGAACACACCTATTGGGTGTTTGGCGACAGATTTTCAACTTGATTGTGGTAGCTAGCCAGGTGGGCATTAGAAAATGCCCTAATATCATACTATGGTGTCATCACGATGTTTGTAAATCCCCGGAGTAAATGAAATAATATCTGAAATTATTTACCAAAGACTTCTATTATTCAATAGTTTTTATTACAAGGTAAGATGAAAATAAAAAAAAAGCCGACACAAATATCTTATTCAAAAATTAGATCCACAACGTAATGGTTAAACGTCAAAGATGTTCTGATCATCGTTTACTTCCGAAGCCACATTTGAATGGAACAGTGTATTGTACCGAATGCTTAATCTAGTACCTATGTAGTTTGTACAATATCATCATTGCGTAACACCGTGTTATGGTTTCATCACGATGTTTATCTTCACCGAAAGCCATAGGGCTCATTGTAGGAATTATATCGTCGCTATCGTCTGTGCTTTTGTAATTTTTAAAGAAAAGCTTCACAAATCACAGTTTTTAATAGCTATATCTTTTGTTAATGTTATTTAAATTCATCATTACAATGATCAATATTAATAAATTAATAGGTCTGTTTGGATACATATTAATTTTTTTGCTAGATAGCTATTTTACCTACAAAATGGTCTACCATTAATTCGCCATTTGACATTTAATTTCTTTTTCCTGTTTAGTTGGATTTAACTCAGAAACGGCTTTACCGATTTTAATGAAACGTTACACACTGGAAGTATAGTATACCATTGCTTAATTATTAAGCTAAAACAGGTTAGAAAAAATCAAAAAGATTGATGTCTATCTCTATTCTCAAACGATTTTATTGAAATTTTGTATACAGGTGTATATATTATTCTAAAATTGGTAGCTTATAAAAATATCTTAGCCAACATAAAATATAAGTGAACATATATCATCTATATACAAATAATTGTAATGTCAAAATAACACCTTTTTACTAAATGCATATGATATTATATACAGAACATATAATTAAAAAATGTTTTTGTCTGTCTGTTTGTTCGGAGTAATCTCCGAAACGGTAGGACTGATTTTGACGGGAGTTTAGAGAAGTAATTAGGGTCCTGTAGTCCACACGAGTGAAGCCGCGGGCACAGATAGTTTTTGGAATGAGTCGAAAAAAAAATATTTTCGTAGTCAAGTCAGTAGGCGATTGTATAATAAAAAAATTTTTAATAAATAATCTTATAATAAATTAATCTTATGTAAATTTAAATGCATATAAAAGTGTGTCTTGTCTTATTATATTCAGACAAATTAATTTACAAATATAATTTTAAGTTATGTAATGTGCCCGCGATAAACGAGTGTATTGATAATAAAATTTTCTGTTTTTATTTGAATTATTTAAGTAATTGTAAAATTGTAAATGTAATTTAAAAAAAAACGTATGTTTTCTTAACATGATTTCGACTTTATTTCAAATAACAATTGAAGCAATCATGGCTCAGCGGTAGCTAGTACCTATCATCACGTCGATAGACGTGAGTTCGGATCCCTGCAATGTGCCTGATATTTCGGTGAAAGAAAACATCGTGATGAAACCATAGCATGGTGGCAGGGTGACAGGATACTTAACTCCTCACCGACTTACAGCAGAGATATCGTCTTTGGACTCATTGGCATGGTCTCAATGAGTATCTAAGTTATTTGGTAAGGTATTATTAATATTTAAATTTACCTTGAAATTTAATAAAATAATAATATACTGAATAAAAAAATTTATATATTAATTTTGAAATGCTAGTTTTGTAATAAAATTTGTTTAGGTGTACCCACAAATAATAGATAAATTTTTCGAGCCAAAAATGTATAGGTGGCTATAGCCATCCGTAAACCACGATTTAATTAGAACGAAGTTCCTTATGGGGCGTTGCGGAGGGGTACCCTAGACGGCAAAAAACGTCCGTAACATTAAAAATAAGCGTAAGATTTGTATGTATGATGGCTATACAGTGTCTAATGTATAGTCTAGAACATAATTAGGCTTAATTATTATTATTCATGTAAATAGATGTTTTGGTCATTATATATTTATATAAATCATTGTAAATAATATAAAGGTGTTAAGAAAATTTTGTAAAGTATTTTTTATTTTATTTTATTCGATACAAAAATCATAATAAAAATGTATACCCGAATAATTATTTTCTTTATATCTCTAATAGAACTTGAAATTAATATTTTATAATAAGGAACTTCGTTCCTGTCTGGTGTCCCACGAGATCACTCGGTTTTGATGTATTTCGCAAGAGGAATGCGATAGGAGAAACGTTAAATATCGGTTTCGAAATTGCAAATATAGATTATGTTTTGTCATTATGCTGATATATAATACCGATCATCTATTTTGAGGCCGATATTTACTGATTTTTGCCTAACGCTTCGCTTTTGCGAAATACGTATTTAGGGGGCGGATTGGGTAAACATTTGCTTCAATAACACCGATGTAGAACATCGATTGCTTGACACACAACAAAATGTAAACATATTAGGTTCAATTTAAATACAAAGGCATTGTATTAAAGCGTGACAACGATACGTCTCGTGTCGATATGTTGTTGGTGAAAGCGAGAGTTGTTTAAATTATGCAATAAACGATAATTGGCTACGAACATCTGGAATTCGTCTAGCACGGTAGTTTTAGAACTGGTTTTATGGTAAATTTATAGAAAAAATCGCACAAGCACGAATCAGAAAAGCGCACTGAGAGTTCTATCACACAATATATTTGCTCTATAAACCTCGGCAGATTTTACACTATGATTCAATTTTACGTCGTCTACTATGGCGGGAGCGGATGGTGCGGGATATCATTCGACGCGGGAGTATTGCGGGATAATTAGCGGTCATAAGTCAGTGGATGGTAGCGCAACGTACTTTTGCGGTAGAGGCGTTCTTCACCAACCAATATTTAGTGAATGTGGCGAGGCATCGGCTTTGTTTACATTTCAATATTCGGCGATTAAAGGACGGCCCATCGAATCATTTGATATGGGCGCGGGTGTAAAATTTCACAGCCACTAGAATAACTGGAAACAAGCCCCGATGTGGACCCTCGACTTTAGTATCGACGCCAGAATACATAGAGCGCGTAAGAAATGAAGTAATGCGAAATCATCGCAAATTTGTAAGCTCTACTATTATAAAAAAAAAAAACAACGACGATTCATAGAACTTATGCGGAGAAAATTAAATAACCATCCTCAAAGCTACAAATGTTCCATGAATTGAAAGAAGACGATTACTTAAAAAGACAGGATTATGCAGGACTAATTTTGGAACGTATTCCCACACTCACGCGCTTAATTAACGTCATAGTCAGTGAGAAGGCGTATTTTCATATCGGTGGCTACGTAGATAAGCAGAACATGCTTTATTGGAGTGAGATTAAACAAAGAGAAGTCCATCGAAAGGATCATAGTCATAGTCCCAAGACCCTGATAATTTACCCTTATTTTTTCTGTGATCGTGGAACTATGTCTGCTAAACGGTACCGCGCTATGCTGGACGACTTTTTTATACTGGAACTTCGTCGTTATCCTGAATACTGACTACAACAATAATACATATTTCTATCAGGAAAGGGCCACGACACACACTGGTAGAGTCTTAACAACCAAACTATGAGAGCTTTACCTGGAAAATTAATAAGTCGCTTTGGTGTCATTGACTGGCCCCCTAGGACCCCGACTTGACCCTATGACTTTTTTTCGTGGGTATACATAAAGTCTCACGTATACAACAATTCGCCATCAACCATAAGGGCACTACAAGCAGTCCAGATCCCTGCATGTGTTATATTACCGATATGAGGTCTGTGCCTGAATCTAAACATACGCCTTCTACCTAGAGTGATATGAAAAAAAAAATACCGTATTATTTTTTATTTTAGATTACAACAAAGGAACTAAGGAGTAAAACAAACAAAAAATGATGAAAATCCATCCATTAGTTTTTGCGTGATGCGCGCACAATGGCAAACCTTAATCATTTTACATTTTAGGGTCCGCAATATAATTATACCAAGTCTGAAGCTTGTATGCATTACCGTTTTTACGATACAGCAATTAAAAAAGAACCCAAAAAATACATTTCGTGTATAGAGAGACCTCTAAATAATTTAATTTTGGATATTTTAATTATTAATTGTTAGGATGTTCTCCGTTATTAACACGTATTCTGTAAAAATTTCACCGACGACCTATTACGATTTAAAAGATAGACTTTCAGGTTTCTTCTCTGGGAACGGATCCCTAAAAATTACTTTTCCCAGTGACTTATGTAATTGCAAATAACATCATCATTTTAAGAAATGATTGCTGAGTGGTACTATGCATAGACTAAGCGTGGAAAAACGACAATTGAAATTACGGTGATGGAAAAATTCGTGATAAAATTCATCTTCGCTTGGCGTAGCTATCACCTTCAAGTTGAAAATTTGCCACCGAGCCCTTGAGAGACAGTCCCTTTAGGCTTAGCATGTGAAATTGGAGACGTTGACATAAAGGGATTTTAATGAGTTTAATATTTACACCCAGGAACATGTTTTTATGTAAGTTACTCATCAAACATAACAATTTAAAGAATTAAATATATAATTGACTTATCAATATAGCTCAGATATTATGGCCTCGTATGAACTCATTGAGTAAAAAAATGTCGCCATTATCAATTCATAACAAAAATCTAACTTAAAGTTAACAATTTTGCGGCTTATAAACGACGGTATGCAAAGATTTTATATGTAGATCGGCAACTGAAAAGAGAAACAGCATTGTATACGCTTGTGTTAGAATGAGAAAGGAACTCGAGACCGTTTTCGTATATGCCTATCGGCCTACGCATATCGTGACAAAAAAGAATCTCGTTTATTATAGAATCTAAGGGTTTAAAGTGTTATTTAATGTTTAATATACGTGTTTAATTGTAGTCATGTGTACTGTAACTGGATTTTGGTATCGTCTTATTCAACCTATTGCCGATCAATGCTATAAGAAATCTATGACGGTGTGTGAGATATGCACTGTCCTGTCCCCAAATTCTCGGCTTTTATTACAAATTAAAAATATTATTACACTAGCTGTGCCTTTGGCCCCGCTCGCGTGGACTACAGTTTGCCGGCGCTCGAGCGTACCCCACAAAAATGCTTATTGGGAGTGTTTTTTAGAAGATAAATATATGTTATGACTAACTTTTTTGTAGGTCTTTTTAAGATCTACAATTATGTATAGCATTGAGTGATTTAAGCACACCAAATGCGACTTTTTTGGGCATTGATACAAAATAATCATAGCTGCTTATTTCGTATGTTACTTTATTTAAATTTAAAATATATTCTATAACTTGGCCAGATAACATAGCTAAGAATTAAAACAAAAACTTGCAAATCGGATACTTATCCGATCCAATCAATTCATACCAACGACTTCAATTTTACCCTGTCCATAAAAATACTAGCTGTGTCCCACATTTTCATCTGTGTAAAAATTATTTTCACTTCCCGTACTTACCCACAGCTTGTCAGATTGCTTGTCGTTTTTGGTTACTGCTAAACTTTTTACACCTTTAGCGTAAAATTATATAGACTTCCTCGATAAATAGGCCATATAATGTAAAAAAATTGATTAGCGCCTCGAATTAAACAAAAAAAAACCTTCGGCTTTATAACATTAAGGACTAGTTGGCCCGCCACGACGCCCTCCTCTGCGGCAACTCAAGCCTAGGTCCGATCCATCGGCATGGAGCCCTTGAGTCAAGCAGCCGTTCGCGCGATACAGTGACTCTACATTCACTAGCTTTCACAGCCATACATGACACTGCATTATACACACATGCACAACACACAGGTACATAGGTTCTTTAAGGGACCTTTTTTTTTCTTTTTTTGCCTAGTTAGATTAGACAAAAAAATTCAGACCACTAAATACACATACACATGTTCCTTCCCTCCTCCCAGAGGGCAGAAACATGTATATATGTATAGTTAGTTTAGATCGAATGATAGGGATTTAGTCAGATCGCGACTTAATTGCATACGCGCAACAGTCCGAGCCGAGGTTCGGCCACTTTGGCACCCTCTGATGTTGTTGCTTAGCTTTCGTGGCTGAATGCCCTAAGCGCTCGCCCCCAAGCCCGGTAAAGCTGTAAAAGCCGTAAAGGCTCCAAGGCCCCTAAGGCTAAAAGTATAGTCAGTTCCTCTTTATTACTCTTCGACTAGTTGGCTCCACAGAGGACGTTCTGACCTTTCAATAACTCGACCACACAGCTAATTACCCGAACATCTTTTCCTGAAAAATAAAACACTTCCAAAACAAACAAAACAAAATAAGAATTACGTATATACACATACTTCGTTTCGTGAGTTATGTTAGTGAGTTCATTAATAAATCCAATAGATAATACCAATTTCAGTTTTTCCTAAAATTTTCCTATTTCTTCGGTTTTTTGTTTATTTTTCTTTTCCTTAAAACCTTATTAGGACTATTACTAACATTTAAAAAAAAATTAGCTCAAATCGGTCTAGCTATTCTCAAGTGATGCGTTTACCAACGATCAGCATAACATTTTTATTCATATAGATAAATTCATGACGAGATATATGAACTCTAATAAAAAAACAAAAACGCGATTTTTACGTAATTAATAATTAATTTACAAGATAAAACATTATACCTTACATAATTACATCCGGGGATTATTATATTGTTGTTTTGTGAAAAAAATTGATACGAACTTCCTACCAACCGATAATATCATTACAAAGTTAATTGTGCACTCGTACTAGCTGACGTACGTTTTTATTACTATTAAAAATAGTGTTCCAATTGCAATGCTACGTGATTATTACCAGTATAAATAAGTTTGCATTAAATTAACAGGGAGAACAGATTGCGCCGATGGCAATAATCTGTTACTAATGATATTTGATTGACGTTACTAACGCGGTGAGCTCGTAAAGACATTTTATTTTAGAAGTATAATATTGTGATATAATATTTTAGGTTCAATTTAATAACGGAGCCGAGTCTTGCCGGGGTTGCAATGGGTGCACAGTACCCAGGTGGCAATCTACTAGAGGAGGCTAAATAAAAAAATAAAGGAAATTGGGTCATGTGAACAAAGAATAGAGAACACTATAAATAGATATATATGCTTATCTATTCTCTATTGCTATGAAATCTAAAAGCATTAACTACGTTTATACTCATATCACCTGGCTGAAAATTTTCAGGTAACTTAGAATGTAATGCATGCAGCATGGGAAATAGGCAATGTATCAAAATGAAAATAAAAAAATAATTCATTCAGCAGAAAACATTCCAGTAGTCGAGAAGAGTTGGCAAGAAACTTGATCGGATTTATCTTTTTTTATTTTATTTTTCATCTGTTCACATTTACAGTTAATAATGATATTAATGATTTAGTGTATGCACAAAGAGGGAGTCACTTCCAGACATTTCTATCATTCAGGTAAAGGTCCACCCTATAATAAATAACCTTTTGACAGTAAAACCCGCTCGACATGGTCCTTGCATTATAGAACTAATCACTATTACCTAAAAAACTTTTATTGCTCTTACTAAGTCTAAAACACGGTACGGTATCGATGGTATTAAATGTAAATATAATTTGACAATTCCGACTGATAGCTCCTGACTGACTGACAGTATTAACTAGCTGTGCACGCGGCTCCGCTCGCGTAGACTACAGAAAGCCGTCGGTTGAGCGCACGCGCGAATCGTGCTGCTCCCGCTCAAAAGACGGAAGACAAAAATTCTTATAGTGAGTGATCCTTAGAAGATGATATCGCTGACTTTTTGTAGGTATTTTTAAGATCCACAATTATGTACAACATTAATTTGTTATATTTCGTATGGTTTACTCCGCATACGCGCCAAATGCGTCTTTTTTCCGAATTTATTTACCATTATGGTCACTGCTTATTTCGCATGTTACTTTTTCTTACAAAATATGTCCTGTAACTTGACCACATAACTTAACTGTGAATTAAAATTAAAAAAAAAGAGTTATATAGGTAAGTGGTTTTCGTGTGGAAAGAACATAAACGAAAAGAAAGATAAACAGAGAAACGTTGAGTTTTATAATATGTATATGTATAAATAGATATACATATATATAAATGTTTACTAAAGTTCAAATCATTTTAATAAGCTGTAAATGTTAATTACAATGTCAATTATAACTCACTGCGTATTAATGTAAGTTATTTTTTATTCGCATAAAATGTGTTTTTAGTACGTAATAGCACGTCAAGTTTAGCATAGAATTCATTGTACGCGATTTAAATGTTACACAATGAATAATACATACTATATATGCTGAGTATTATGTTATAATATGTATTGAATGTTGTTCATACTTTCATCTTGAATTAACATATTTTTTATTACTACTTATATAGTGGAATATAATTCTCTGGTATGTAAGTACGTCATCTGCAAACATAAATACGGAACGGTCGGTTTAACATACAAAGTTCGTTATGTTACTGAATAATAATAGCAGTAATTATAATGTTTCTTCTATGGGTAAGCGTTTCTGTATAGCCATCAATGTTAACACTAAGTCTAAAAACAAGAACTAGCTTGAACAAACCGATAAAAGCATGGTGAAAGAATTTTAATTAGACAGGGAAAGTCGTGATGGCTGAGTGGTAGCGGACTGGAGTTCGAATCCTACAATGAGCCTGAGTTTTCTGCCTCTTTTATACTACTAAGGCGGCAAAAAAGCCTATGGCCCGGCTACTGTAGCCTATGCATCAATTAGCGCATTGCCGACCTTGAACCTCCCTACCCAAAGGAGCTCTGGAAACCCCATTCACCGCAGGAACACAAGAGAAGATTATTTGGCTGCAGTCTTTTGTAGGGTCGAGGTATTCCACCAGTAGAAATCTCTAAAGAAATTTCTCTGTGCCCTACCTCTCTTTGTACCCCCCCTGCCCTAAGGAGCTCTGGAAGACCTACTTACCGCAGGTACACAACACAAGTACGTATAGTTGTGTTGAGAGCCAGTCGCCCTACTAGTTTTGAAGCAATGATTGCTTAGTGGTAGCGTGTACGACTTCGCGTCGATTGACGTGAGTTCGAATCCTTGCAATAAGCCTGAGCTTTCGGTGAAGGAAAACATCATGAGAAAACCATAGCATGATGGTAGGGCCAGAGAAGTTCCCCCTACCAAAAAGTGCTCAACGCGGCTAAAGAAGTTTTCATATACAATTAACATTAGCACGTCGGTGACGAGAACCTATAAGATTTCCTCTACCAAAAAGTGCTCAACGCGGCTAAAGAAGTTTTCATATACAATTAAAATTAGCATATCAGTGATGCGAATCCATAAGATTTTCTCCTATAAAAAGTGCTCAACGCGGCTGAAGAAGTTTTCATATACAATTAAAATTAGCATATCGGTGACACGAACCCATAAGATTTTCTCATATCAAAAAGTGCTCAACGTGGCTAAAGAAGTTTTCATATACAATTAACATTAGCACGTCGGTGACGAGAATCCATAAGATTTCCCCTACCAAAAAGTGCTCAACGCGGCTAAAGAAGTTTTCCTATACAAATTAAAATTAGAATATCAGTGACGCGAACCCATAAGATTTTCCCCAACCAAAATATGCTCAACGCGGCTAAAAAATTTTCACTTAAAAAAAAAAAAACTAGCCGAAACAGATTGTTAATAGATGGCGCTTATATTTTTATTAGAAATGCCATTTATTATTGGTCGATAGCGGGGAATATAAGCTTTTAAATGATCTTGAAATCATTAATTCTGATAGTGAATTAAGTGAGATATGACGTTGCCACAAAACACTAAATATGTAAATAACAAAATCATAGAGTCATGTCTAGTATAGTATTTTTTTTAAAATATTAACGCAATGTTTGTAACGTGAAGATTTATTATTATCTACAATGGAAACTGAAAGGGACGTGTCATCAAAAGCAGTGACATAATGTGAACATAACAATATGTCAGAAACAAAACGTAATGTATGTAACTGTAAGAATAAACGTTAATGCGCTTTCGTTTCGATCGTTAAAACTATAATGCATGCAAAGAAGCGACGAAATATACATATAAGCATTAGCATCTATTAGCATATGTTATGTAACACTAGTTTTTGTCAGCGAATTAGCTTGTGTTGATTTGATATAATATCATGTTTTATTATTACTCACAGAGAAATTTTCATATGAAAAATATAGAGCAGTTTAGTTTTAGAAATGACCATAATTAATTTTTACCATTACTATTAATATTAAAAGTTCTTCTTCTTATTATTTAATTGCAATGTGTATTTATAGACAATTATGCTAATGTCTTATGATGATTATTTAGTTTGATTTTTTAGTTATTATGATTATTTATAAGATGAGTGTATTTGGGAACGTTGGAAGAGACGAACGTTCCACGATCAAATCGGGGGGATGTTTTGAAGAAAGGTCAGGTCAAGAGTACTCTAAACCGACGAGCATGCACGAAAAGATTTATGAATGTTGAGGAAGCGAAAGTTGTATGTCAGGATCGTAGCAAGTCGAAGGACGTGGTCTCTGCCTACCCCGTTTGGAAAGAGGCGTGATTTATTTATGTAAACATGCCAATGTCACATGGTTAGAATATTTATCTAATCTTAAAAGTTCAAAAACGCTCTAACAAGATGGTAGCTCCCTTAACTAACCAAGGAGTTTTTATGGCAACTCAACATGCTTGATTCGAAATAATTACTCGTATAATCCACTTCATTAGTGCACAGGTACCAAACTTGAATACGTAAAACCCAACCAATATTATATAATATGGAACCAAATAACATAAGTTTATGAATTGAAATCAAAACCACCACATGACACCTTAAGTTGTTGATTTATTTATGCAGTTAATATGCAAAAGAGATGACACAGTGTTTTTATTATTATTAACAAGCTTCGTGATCTATGGACTATAAGAGAAAAGTTGAGAAAAAGAAGTCATATTTGATTGGTTAATAATGAGTTAAATCTGAAACACTCCACACCGCTTCCCACGCACCTTCCTTGCTCTTTTTTTAAAATAATTATTAAAAGTATGTATGCTAGCTAAACCTTAATATATCTAAAAAAAAATACACTATTACATATAAAGTAATTCTTAAAATCCTGAAACTATAAATAAATATCTCAGACTATTAGAAGTGTTTCCAGTATACTCTATAGATAATAAAAGGGGGGTAAAGGGGTTTGAAGCGATGATGGCGCAGTGGTAGCGTGTACGACTTCGCGTCGATTGACGTGAGTTCGAATCCCTATAATGAGCCTGAGCTTTCGGTGAAGGAAAACATCGTGAGGAAACCAAAGCATGGTGGTAAGGCATTTTCTAATACCCGCCAGGCTAGCTACCACCCTCAAGTTGAAAATCTGCCGCCAAGCACCAATAGGTGTGTTCCGGCAGCTGCACTTGAGAGCCAGTCTTCCACTAGGTTTAGCGTGTTACCATCTTGGGCCACATCGTCACTTAACATCAGGTGAGATTGTGGCCACTACGCCAGACCTATAACGATAAAAAAAAACACTGGCAGATGATTATGCGACGCTAAGAAAAGAAAAAAGATATTAAGCAGATGTTTGCACGAGTTACATAAGACAACTGTTTTCCGTAACACGGAGACTGTATAACGACTTGACACCGATTTAGTCAATACGTCTCAACTTAGCCACAATTTACAGATAACAGCTTGTACAATTAACGTCTGAAATATCGATAACTGTCTAGATGTCATGTCGTCGAGGTATCATAATTGTCATTTCAACCAAAAGACAATCAAAACTGGGCATAGGTCTCTTTCATAAATCGTCTTAAAGACCGATCCTGCCTTGCTGGTATCCAGCGGCTTTCGCAACACCAGGTAGTCGGTCCATCTTATAGCAGATCTGCCCACACTGCGTCTTCCGGAACGCGGTCGTCACAAGAAACTTTTCAGACTCATCGGCCATCCGTTCTACGAGCTACGTGCCCTAATCACTGCTATTGAGGTTTAAGAATTTTTAGGGCTATGTCATTGATTTTGGTTCCTGTATGGATCTACTCATTTGTGACATGATTACGGCGAGGTATTTTAATAAGAAAAAAAACTAAATACTGGCTGTTTGGACCAAAAGGTACGTGGTTGCCAGGGTTTCTGAACATAGTAAAAGTTGGATATGAGTTCCAATTACGCGCGCGATTGCTGTGTCCAGCATCAGCCAGGGTGTGTTTGAGAACCCCGGCCGCTCGCGCCGCTGTGTTAATTATTGTCTTAGTTGAGAGTTCACCGCTGCTATTGTTCGTGTATATATAAAATAAGAAAATTTTGCTTTTAACTTTGAAGTCGTGTTGATTATGCTTTAAAACGGGTGTAAAAGAATTATAAATCAGGGAAGACCCTGGATAAATGTTTTGATTATAGATTTTGTGGATTGAGAGATTTGTGAGATTCGCCAGCCAGCTACAAGGTGCAGCGCTAAAAAATATCCAGGTGAGTGGGCTTTGATGCTTATTTTTACTAGGATGGGTGAATCGGCAATCACGTAAAATATTACACTCAGAACCCTAGGCGTCTGAATTGGGAATGCTATACCCAGATTCTATAACATCCCTGTACTGAATAATTTTGGCCGGTACACTGGCTTTGAAAATATTCATATAAGCTAAAAGAATAAGCAACAAACTTATCAACCTATCAAATAGAAAAATCTTTTCGTTCTGCTTTTGCAGTAGAACCCTGTATAGATGCACGGATTTGAAATATTAGTAAAGTGAACTATTTGAACTGATTTATTTGTGATGACGATTTGACATCGATTGAGACAGTACGTCTAGACTTTTGTTCGTACAATTAGAACTTATAAAGGGCTGTTAATAGGTTAACGAACCGAATATGGAAATCGTAGCATTTCTGGAACCCTGGGAGAGATGTTCCGCGATGGGTGCATGCGTGACGTTGATTGAACTGACACACTTAACTCATAAGATGGTGCACTACTGATATTAGAAATACCTGCATCATTTTAATACTATGTAGTTACCCTAGTCTGTGTTATCTATACATATTATAAAACTCAACGTCTCTCTGTCTGTCTGTCCGTTTATGTTCTTTTAACACGAAAACCACTTATCCGATTTACATGCATTTTATTTTCATTCATAGCTATATTCTCCGGAAAGGTTATAGGATATATTTTATAAGATAAAGAACATACGAAATAAGAAGTGACGATAATGATGAATCAATTCGGAAAAAATACTCATTTGGGACGCTTAAAAGGCTTACGCAAAGTAAACAATACGAAATATATCAAATTAATGTTCTAGATAATTTTAGACCTTATAAAGCCCTACAAAAAAGTCTAAGAATAGTATATGTCTATCTTCTAAGGATCATCCACCATACATATTTTTGTCTACCGTATTTTAAGCGGGAGCAGTACGATTCGCGCGTGCGCTCCACCGACAGGCATTCTGTAGTTCACGCGAGCGGAGCCGCGGGCACAGCTAGTTAGCACTAAAAATAAATTAGTTATTCCAAGCTTTAAATTCATTAAATGTAATAAAATGTTCTATGGTAATATTGTTAGGTTCTACAGTAAGGTTCCAAAGCACATTAACGATTTGCCGGACAATAAGTTCAAGGACCATGTCAAGCAGGTTTTACTGTCCGAAGGATCATTATATGAATGACAGTGATGCCTGGATGTGATTCCTTATCTGTACAACAACTACAAATATATTGATTTCATATAAGCAATACTTGTATAAATTCAAAAAGTAATTGATAAGCCCGATCGAGTATCTTTCTGGTTGTTCTCGGTAAATGGGATGTTATCCGAAACTGTGGTTGTGTTTCAATGGTCATAAGTGCCTTCTCAAGGCCTAAATTGAATAAAATATGATTATAAAAGAATAAATAATTTTTTTAATGTAGTTAACTTCAAATTAAAGATAAAACTTTTACCAAAAAGATAAGTAATACGATGTATGTATTTAATTAACTGGTAATCGTATAGTTGTGATAGCCAAATGATTAAAGGAATAACAGTAAATAATACTACGAAAATTTTCACGAGATAAATCCATGGCAACGTGGAGATGCAATATTTAACATGGCGGCAAGATTTATAAACATGTGACATATAGATGACACAAACTGCATTTTAAAGCCAAATAGTTTCTATTTTTAAATGTCGTAATTGTTTTTAAATGTAAGAGGCCAGTTCCGGAAATTTTTAGTACGCCCTATGTAATAGCGTAATGACGGTCATCTTTATCGTCAACCTGGATATTTCATGTTCGCAGTGAGTGCACCTGGTAGTTGATCCGCCCCAACTGGTACATGCACCAGCACATTTGCCGTTGCAGTTATGACAATATAGATCCGATGCCGGTACGTTGTAAACTCAGCATGAACTTTAGGTGGGTGGCAGGACACGAGAACTGTGTAATACCCGGTGTGACTTCCACCATAATGGCACGTTTAGGCGTGATGTGTTCCAGGATCAGATGGTGTATATTGAATCCTATCGGATTGCTATCGCCATGCACAAGGTGTTAAACCGTCACGGTGGGTCACTTTTAATTTGTCACGTTTAAGGATCATATAGTGCTTGATTGCAGATCCCTCAGTTCGCCAGTCACTTTGTTTTGGTACTATGATATATGCGTATTATCATTTAACTAAGAGTTAACGACGATCGACGTGAGTTCGAATCCCTACAACGATCCTGAGCTTTCGGTGAAGGTAAACATCATGATGAAACGATAGCATTGTGGTAGGCTGTTTTCTAATGCCCGCTTGGCTAGCTACCGCTCTCAAATTGAAAATCTATCACCAAGCCCCTAAAGGTGTGTTCCAGCAACGACACTTGAGGGCCAGTCCATCTAGGCTTAGCGTGTTAGCGTCTAAGACCACATCGCTACTTAAACACAAGCGAGATGTGGCTAAATGTGTCAAAGAATTAAAATAATACTAGATCTGATATGGTCTGGTTGACGTTTCTTGTAAATGTCTCCAACGATTTGGATGAAATTTTGTATTTAGGTTATATTTTACATACCAAGAAAAAAAATATTTTTTCGAATCCCGGTCGCCTTGTTGTGAATTATTATTAATTTAATAACGTTATGTATAAACTATAACATGGTATCAGTAACATATAATGTATTTTACTAAACGAAAATATTATTTGTTGTAAATAAAAGTTTGCATCTTCTATATATAGTAGGGGAGAAACGGGTAATGGGGGTCAGCGGGCAATGGTAGTCAGTACAATAATAAGAAAAATAAAAGACGTTGACAAGTGAATATCGAGCGAAATGATCGGACATACTACACCCGGTACGCAGATCTAATCACCGTTTTAATTGTAACGTGACGTTTGGACGAAAAAGGTATATTATTGTCCGCCGCGATTTCATTATAATTTTTCCTGTGTATAACATAAGAGATGAGATATTTATTTAAATATATTTTTAATTATAACTTTTCTTTTTATTTTAGTGAATTACTAAATAATATTTTTGTGAGACATTTTTAATGAAATATTTAACGATTTATTTTCATTTAGATTTTTTTAATTTCATTTCTATATTGGGGTAATGGGAGTCAGTTGACCCCCACGGAATAGAAAAAACGCAGCAAAGCAAAAAAAACCTTTAGGCAAGGCCAAGGGACGTGTTCTTCAAGATAAACACTCCTCCTGAGAGTCAGATACAAGTTTCTGTAATATATGTGATGTCGATAAAAATGACGATCCAAAGTAGGTCCTTGATTTGTGATGAGTTTAGTTGCAAGAATGAGTTATGGTAACGCCCTGGTACACTTCGTGTGGTTTATGGGCACCGCTAACTGCTTCCGATGGATTCAGCAAAAGGTTATGCGTACGACAAGTGCTGAAGATGTGTTGACTCTCATTGTCTAATATGATGACTACCATTACCCGCATGTCAGGGCAATGGTGATCAAAATCGTTATTTTTATAAAGTGTAATTATAAGTATATTACTATCCAATAATTTAAAAAACTGCTTTAAATTGATAAATTATTAGTTATAGTAATAAAATATGTTTTTTTAATTAACCCGAAACAAATAACTTCAGATTTATATCGATTTTTGCTTAAGTGACTCCCATTACCCCATTTTCCCCTATACATATTATAGTTATGCCTGTCTGTCCGTTTATATTCTTTTTACGCGAAAACCACTTATCCGATTAACATGTTTTTATTTTAATTCATACCTATTTTATCTGGCCAGGTTATATTTTGTAAGATAAAATAACATACAAAATAAGCAGCGACAGTAATGGTGAATTAATTCGAAAAAAAGACGCCTTTGGGGCGTTTATATGCCTTACGCTGAGTAAATCATACGAGATATATCAAATTAATGTGCTACGTAATTATAGTTCTTAAAAAGACGTACAAAAAGTCAACAATAGTATATATTTATCTTCTAAGGATCACTCACTATAAGCATTTTTGTCTTGTCTTTTGAGCGGGGGCAGCACGATTCTCGTGCGCTCGACCGACGGCATTCTGTAGTCCACGCGAGCGGACCCGCGGGCACTGCTAGTTTATTATAAAGATACTGCAGTGTCTTGCTATGACGTTAGTATTAGGTCCTTACATATGACATTGGCGTTTTGTTGAACTGGCCACCTTGATCTCAAATATCTGGCGTTTCGTTAGGAAATACAAATTCATATTTATTTAAAATTTGAGCTTGTGTATTTGTGTGTCGAGTTTATTGATTCATTTGTTTTCGCACCATTCGATTTTTCTATGACATGGCTCTTTTCTCAAGATGGAAAACTTAAAATATCGCGTTATTTACGATATCTTAATTCAATAAAAAGTTATTAATGTTTAACTACGATTTTTATAATCACTACGCGTTCTCTGTCGTCCACGCGAGCGGACCCGCTGGCACAGCTAGTATATATATATATATAAACAATGACTTTATAGAAAAACATCAAAAATTTATATAAATCTAATATTTATTTAAACTTGGAAAGTAGGTTAATCTAAAATGAATATTTTTTTCTTTTTTAGCCAAAATATTTATTAATATAATTCTAAATCGATGTGTTTCATAACATTGTTATGTATTGATTATTTATCAATAAATTTGGGTGACAGGTGTATTCATGTATATTTCTTTATGTATAACTAACTGCGCCCGCAGCGCCGCTCGCGTGTATTACATAATTATTGTTTATGAAGATATCGTGATATTATAATTTTTTTGGTAAGGACCACATAGGTAGTAAAACAAAAAAAAAACCAGTAGTTTTTACGTGATGCGCTCACAACAGCAAATCTCAATCATTTCATTTACATAGATTGTTTAAATGTTTTTCAGAAGTAATAATTATGAACATTATGAAGTTATTACATTGATTGATTTGATTATTTTGTTGTACAGGTTTTTTAAAATGCCTCATAGTGAAGTTATATTTTTTGAATCCTTTTATTTATTATATATAAGCTTACTAATAATTATAATGAAGTAATATTAATAAGAATAGGTTATCTGATAACTAACAAGTAAGTAGATTTCATAAATAACTAAAAATGAAGAAAAAAGTAATAAAATCGAAAATAATTGTCCTTTATTTTCACACTAGTATAACAATTGACTTCTTAATAGCTTCACCAGGCGTTTTGGCAAGCACAGAAGCCACTCAGCCGAAATGGCAACCAGCGCAAAGGTGCCAATGCAGCAGAACCTCGGCTTGGGCTGTTAACCTACACGCGATTCCGCGAATTGAATCTAACTAGCCATTAGAACTAACTATATATATGTACAAATACATACTATACACCTAATGGTTTAACATATGTTAAATTTATTTGACCAATTCTCCACCGCGCCGCTGCTAACGCATCCGTGTTAGAGTATCGTTTTGTTCTCACTTTCCACGATTGCCTATAGCTTTCCAGATTGGTTGATGTTCGTGGTTACTGCTCTGATCCGGTCGTAGTACGTATATCATACAACCTTCCTCAATAATAGGCTAAACATGCAAACATATGTTCTCTAATATGACTTGTAGTTTCAGAGATTAGTGCGTTCAAACAAAAAACAATTTTTAGAGCTTTATAAATTACTATGTGTACCCGCGGTCGAAAATAAAAGAAACCTAATTTACTCCTTATAACGTCATCTATCTGCTCGTAAAAGTCCCGTTAATATCGGTTCTACCGTTTCGGAGATTAGCCGGAATAAACAGACAGACAAAAATAAAAAAGAAAAACAATAGGTTTTTGTTATAACTACTGTTTATACTTTCATATGCATTTAGTAAAAAGTTGTTATTTTAACATTACAAACAGACACTTCAATTTTATTAAGTGTATAGAAGATTATAGATTTAAGATTATACGTATATTATGTATTTAGTATATCTGACAATTATTTTGCTAATATTTAAAAAGAAAAAAGGTCCCTTTCAATACATAAGTTGATTGTATAGTTGTGTGAATGTTGTGTATGTGTTGACATGTTTATGTGTACGTATACAATCGGGTGTATGGGATTTTATATTTGTTTGCCTTCAAATATTAACTTATGCTTTTGAAAAATTTGTATGGTCTTGAGTTTTCGACGAAGTCCAAATAAGCTTATAAAAGAGTGTCATGGTTGTACGGCATTTTCTAATGCTCATCTGGCTGGCTACATCATCAAGGATATTTCTACGACTCTTTCTACGTTTACCTTTTTACAATTTTCCACGACATTGTCATTTCAGTTGTAGTATGAGGTTTGATTTATTTGAAATACGATCATTTATTTTATTTTCAGTACAGTCTTTTCTCAACTATTACACCAGAGGCGCTGCTAGTTTATATATGAAACAAAAGGACACGTCAGCTCGAAATCTTTCAAAACTAATACAAAATCACCAACTGTTATTGTTCCATCGATGATACAATACAAATTCTGTTTAAAAGGTAAATATAGTATCATGGATGGAACCATCGGTCGAACATAGTGTTCGAAGTGCCCGTGGGAAACTCAATTCTAAAACTCACTAAACCATGAATTAAATGGACAAATCTAAACAGTTTAATCTAAAAACACAAATTTCAAAGACATCTCAATGGCCATTTAAAACGACCTTCTATTATTATTGTTTTTTTGCGCAAGAAATCTTTAGGCAAAGGTAATGTGTTTCATTCTAATTGTAGAATATTCATTAATTTACAAGTAATGCCCCCGGTGGTAGAAAAAGCTTCCAGAATACGTTGACCTTGCGACTGAAATGGAAAGTTTGCGTCTACGGGTCTCTCTAAAACGGTGGGTGCAAAGGGGAAAAGGTTAAAAGCGTGGTGTATGGTTCACACGCGTGCATTCGCATCTCGTTCGTCGAACTTAGCGTATACGAAAATTGAATTTGGATTTTCGTATTTGGAACGTGAGTCTCTGGATTAATTTTGGTCAAGTGTTGTGTTGTGTATTTTTTTCAAGTTAACTTTCTTTCTTTTCTTTTTTATAGTTCGCTTCGGTGTTTTTTTTAAGAAATAGACAAGGCGAGTAATTTTATTTTATTTTTCTATTTATCGTAATTTATTATTAATTAATAAGCGACATGAAATCTGTTTTTTTTTTTATATTGGTGCGTAGAAGACTTCTAATTGGGATACCTTCTAATCTTGTTTAATTGTCGCGATAAAAAAAAAACAAGTTAGGTAATGCCTATTCATTCTCGCCAACTTGAAAATGCAGGCACAATAGGTCTTTGAAAGTTACTATTATAACAAGAGTATTAGTTTGATAACATGCTGTAATAATTGCGTTGATCCTACAATAGGCAGGTATTAACGAAGCTTTATAGGGGGTCAAATAATGTAATATGCTTGTTAAATCATACATGGCATTTTTAGAAAATTACTTCTATTGTTTTGATTATAATTTTGTCTGTTATACAATCTGCGCTATTATTATAAAGAGGTAAAATTTGTGAATATGTTTGTTCTGAAACGAATTATCCGATGCAAAACGGTATTTCACTGATAAAAATCTACCTTCAGGTTGATGATGTTACAGAGTTTTTTTTTAATTAAGTATGTAGCTTTATATATAAATTAACCCGAATAAAATTGCAATCGGTTGCTAGTATGTAATATAACTCATCCAGATTATACATTTTTACCGATTTTAGACCTAATTTCAGTACTCATACAATTACTATATAATTAAAAAGAGTCTAGTACTATTTACTATTTTCCAATTCTAATATTATTTCAATGATAGAAAGCTACTTTTATGATGATGGTTATTGGCAATGATTTTGATATAATAAGTCGCGGTCGGTTCCTTGTCTGCAATAAAGAAAATAATAATTAGATTTTTTTTTATACAAGTAAGGTGTGCAAACAATCATACGGTCCACTATGGTAAGCGGCTACCGTAGCATATGGATGCTTGTAATGACATAGGTATTACGGCTAGCACGTTGCCGATCTCTCTACCCCAAGGAGATCTGGAAACCCCACTTAACGCAGGAACACAACACAAGGTTATTTGGCTGCGATCTTTTGTATGGTGGAGATATTTCACCAGTCGTCGGAATGCCCAAAGACGAAAAAAATCTCAAAAGAAATGTTCTGTGCCCTAACTCTCTTAAAGTAAATTTAAACCAATCTTTAAAAGTTTGTTTAAAAAAGCAATAATAAACATTTAAAATGAAGTTATTAGAATTAAGAGTCTTGACCTCTATGTAATATCTTAGTACGAGCCTGCCATCTGAAACGATGCTATCAAGTAATGACCTATACATAAAAGGGCTTGCATAATCATGAAATTAGGGTACGCTTCTTCTCATTCGTCATTTCCCAACGTGACCGAGAGGTCGACGTTCACTTCCGAAGATACTATGACACTGCAGTATTGCATAACTAGCTTTTACCGGCAGATTCACTTGCGTTTCCAGTTAGTTTCTAACTTGATATGTAACTTTGTTCTTTCAATATAAATCTTACAATGAAAGTAAGTACTCAAAAGTTGTGTAGTAAAAGTTTGAGTTAGTTTGAAGCTTCAATTTCGAACTTGTAGCAATAATGGCTTAGTGCTAATATTTTCGTTGATCAACGTGGGTAACAATCTTACAATAAGATGATACCGTAAGATGGTGGCATTTTCTGATACCCGCCTGGTTAGCTACCAACTTCAAGTTGAAAATCTATCGCTAAGCACCTATAGGTGTGATCCGGTAGCTGCATTAGCCAGTGCCTCCAAGTTTTGTTTTTGTTACTATCTTAGTCCAAATATGGCTTTAACAAGATTGTAGCTCCCTTGTTAGACCTGTTCAGGGAGTTTTTGTAGCAACTCAAAATGCATTTTCCTAGATATTATTTATAATTCTATTCACTTGTGCATAACAACCAAATTGCATTACGTTAAATGCTGCTAAAAGTACACGATATATAGCCAACTAATATACATTTATGAATTAAAATTAAGGTCCTCTTAAAAAACTCGCATAAAACATAAACATAATATTTCCTTTTGAATTAACCAATTCCGAAGAAGTAAATGTTAAATTTAAGGTTTTTGTTTATTTAAAAACTTTATTAAAATCCGATCAGTAGTTTATACGTGATAAATGCACGAAATACCAAAAATGGGTTATACTCTATAAAAGATCTCAACGCGTTCAGTCAGTAATCCTTCATTACCTATTTCTTATAATCACTAATGATCGGTTTTTTACAATGTGGATAGTGGTCACCAATCCAGTTGGAGGTAAGAGCCTTTCCCAGTGCAGCTATGTCATTATTTACTGCCCAGTAAACATACATTTGTTTCGACATACATTTGTGGGCCCAGTGGTAACAATTTTACACAGGGTCATTTAATTCCAAACTAAGCAAAGCTTGTCTTATGGTAACTAAACATTTGATATACTACAAATATATAAATATTTAAAACCCAGACAAAGAACTGACAAGTATGCTAATTGTACAAAACTCAGTTATGAGCAGTGATCGCACCCGCAACCTCTTTACTCTATGGTAGGATACTGCTCCACGAAGCCTGTCAGTCCATTCAGTCATAGGTAAAACCTTAGAAATAAAAAGAAATGCTAAATAACCACCATATACATTGTAAAAACCATCACTAGTGATCACAAAAAAAAAGTTAAGAAGGATAACTGACTGAACGCGTTGAGATCTTTTATAGAGTGATAGCGGTTTGTTGGTATTTTATTACGCCACAACGTAACATTGCATCAAGTTATCAATAACATCTAGTTTCAATCCATAATCATAACTGCCATACAAAATAGTAATATCATCATTAAGTGCTGAAATATTGGTTGTATTATTAGTACTTTTTCAATTGCTAAGAACATGCGTTAGTCAGTTTTTTGTAATAGTCTTATTGTATCCAGGTACGTATTGACTGGGAGTCTATTATGGATTAAGACTCCCAGAATTTTTAATGAATGGTTGATGTTTTGTCTAGTGTAATTACTTATTAGCAGCGCCTTCACTAGCGATTAATTTAAAAAAATAATAACTTAAAGATAGAAAACGCCCACGATCATCGCAAATTGTTTAAAATAATACACTTATCAATATTAAAATATTTGTTAATAGAATTTCATATTTCATTTACAGAAATAGCAATTTCTTTTCATTGGTTTTTGTAAAGCATGCATTAAGTATTTAGATATTCTGATGGACATATATTTAAAAATATATTTTTATATTCAAAATATTACAAACACGTTTTACATATTAATTTTTATTTTTGAATTAGGTTTTTCCTAAGATTTTCAACACGTGTTTTGCTTTTTTTAACAAATTTAACGATTATATTTAGTAAAGGTCACAAATGAAGCATGCGGTAATGGCCGATAACCTTAAAAGGCTAATTGACCTTATTTCTTAATTATAAATTTAATCTAGTGAATTGGCCACTAAGACTTGTTTTCCATTTTAATAAATAAATGAAAATATCTTTGGTAACAATTGGTACCCAATATATCGCACTTGATATGTCCACGTTAAATAGTACATTATAATAACTTGTTACAAAACATTAAAGTTCATATTTCAACACTATTGCATTGCACGTCTATGAGAAGATGTCTAATGGAAGGCTCGTTTTACAATATTCGTTGTTTGTTGAAGGAATGCAATGTGAAGTGTGAATAAGTTTTATCGGATATGACTGTGGTTTGTGAGGCTTAATTTGATGTATGTGTTCACTCCATGTTTTTTTACCTTATGTATACGTTTTCTTCTTACCTTTCTTCATATAATTTCTCATACATTCCATCCATATCTTCTTTGGTCTACCTCTAGTCCTATATCCGTTCACCTTCATACTTAACACTACTCGACATTTTTTACACTAGATGACGATATTACAAGAAAATTCCTAACATTTTCTGGCATTTCCACTCGATATTTTCCTCCACCGTCACGCGATAGTATCATTTATGAAATTTAAATGAGTACATAAATTTGCTTCAAGTGCGAAATTTTTTAAATTGTGTATACTGGGGACATCAAATAAATTTTCCTCCCAATTAGACCACTACAGTGAAAATTCAATAAAAAAGATAAAATATATTTTATTGTATTCTCCAATATTACATGTATATTTTGATATTATATGTAATAATTTTAATTGTATTGTAATTTTGTTTAACTTAAATACATAAAATGTCCTTTGTTCTACATTACTAAGTATTTACCTCCCTTTGTAGTAGAAGGCAATACAGCATTAGACATGATTTGTCAATAGCAAATTCAGTACCGCGTGTCGACATTTATATGATATTTGACATGTAATTTTTAGAATAACTAGGACATCTAGAGGTCAAGGTGTATGAATGATGCCCACAGAGGTCACTGGTTGGATTTTATCTTGACTAAAATGAAATATTCATGTCTTTATTCGTTCCTTTGTACTCTGTGTTCGTAATACATTCATCCGATTGCGATGAAACTTTTGTTGGTTATTATATGCACTCCTTCTACGAAGGTTTTTTATTAGTCCAAATAGATTGTCTGGTTGGTAGAAAAACTTCATTTGTGGCCGATAGGATCGCGCCACGTGTTGACATTAAAATTACGGCACCGTTATTATACCTGGTGTATAGTGGACGCGATTTACTTGACATAATTATCATGTCTTACCACCCAGCTATCTCTAATTAGCAATTAATAAAACCTTTATTCAAGAAACTAGCTGTGCCCCGCGGTTTCACCAGCGTATATATTAAAGGAAATCGCTGATTGATTATTTATAATATTTCAGTATAGACAATATTTTTATCGGGCGGCCAGGGTTATGCGTCACAACTCACACTGCTCGTTCGCGCCACCACACCTATAGTCATAGATCCGAGCCGATTGTTGAGTTATTTTAATTTTACATTATCTCCTAAACTATTCGTCTAAGGGCAAAATTTATCTACACAAAATTGTCTTGATGATGAAGTAACTTTCGTTCGTAAGGATTAATATGACATGCCTAATAATAATGCTTATAAATCACTATTCAATTTTTAATAAAACTTTGTCCCTAAATGCCTTTTTGTGGCTTATGTATAAGAGATAGGCATATAGTATTACAGACTGTTTTTTAGATGTACTAAAGAGCAATATTTTAGTAGAATATTGTATTTACGTATCACTAACCATTACGCCAGCGCACGCGGATAAAGCAGGTCGGGTGCGCTGTTTCTTCACTTGACAAAAATCATTATTTAAGGTTAGCTGAGAGGTGTAGCCTAATGCTAGATAGCCTACACTATTTTTTGTTTGTTTATTTGAATAAGTTAACCTTTGGAACTACCAGTATTTTATGATTTGAATAATTCTTCGTGCTTTTTATACCCTATTTATTGAGAAAGGTTATAGACTATTCAAAATCAGGCAACGACTCTAAGGAGCAGGGCAGTGACCATTAACGTCAAGTAATCTGGTAAGCTTTAGGCAAGTACGGGAAGCATGAACAACTAACTATTGGCAATACGGGTGCATTAACGGCGGCGAGGTAAAGAGTTAGTCAAATAAATTTAACACTTTTAGCATTAGCATTTAGATACCGTTCTTAGATCTTGGCTTTTATACTGAAGCATGTTACCTGACCCAATCAAGCTTTCCCCGACTCACGACCCATTATACTTACTTTGTTTTACATAGTTAACTTTCCTTTTCACTTCTCATTTGTGACTATTATCTTCGTGGAATTACTTTGCTAAATCTTACTAGTCACGTTGTTTTAAGGATAATTCCCTGCCACTATTGGGCACTTATTTGCTCCCGGTAAATTGACCCCACAGAATTTCAATAAATTATTAAATCTGATAATCGTTACAAAGGCTACATAACAACGTACATTAAATAATCAAATATTGCACGTACTAGCATAATTTAGTAGGAATCTAAGAATTAAATATATTGTACTGAGTTAAATACATACTAATAATATTCTTTACTTTGAATTAAATATGCCATTTCTTTTTCTAAATTATGAACATCTAGAAAGAAGATTTGATTTATATTAAGGGAATCAATTTTTTTTTGTCCTTTATGAGGTTTTTTTTAATATTTTACACGCAGATACAGTTCAATAGAGAAAAATACTCTGTTATAATTAAACCTATAAAAAATTAATAATATTTGCTTATAAGACTGTGTGATTTTTGGAATACATTATTTCTTACTGGTCAGGCTAGAAGGTATTTAAATAATAAAGGCTAAATAGCTTATGCAACACATAAGCCTTTTGTAAGTAAACTTTTACTATAGATGAAAAAGGCCTTTCTTTAAAATAAGTAAAAATTTTTAAGTTAAAAGTCATTAAAATTAATATTACTTCATTACGATTGTAAAGTTTTTTTCTTTTGTTTAACACATCTTGCAAGAAGATAATGAAAACCACGAAGGATTGCAATAAGCTGTCAAAATCGTCTCAGATCTCCCGTTTTGTGTAGTAATAAGTGGAAGAAGTTTATCAATTGTTTTAGAGATGTGCTAATTACGTAAATGAGCGCAATCATTGACACGTCATTCTGATTGGTTAATTTGTCAATTATTATCTTCACGATTTATTTGTTTTCCACCAATTAAGAGCAGTTTAAAAATGTTGTATACACAGGGAACTTCGTGAATGAATGATGGTTCTAATGTAAATATTCTATTTATTTGTTATGTTACCTTGGTATCCGATAAAATCTGATGTTTAGGATTTTGTAATACTTGGTAGGCGCGTTTGACCAAAATCTCACCATATGTTAAGTGGCGAAGTGCCGGAACACTTCCATAGCTCGAGAGACTTTCAACATGAAGCCCTTACAAAAGTTATGGATGATCTTTATTATTGACTCAATAAAACTAAGAGCTTGCATCAAGCTAATTCAGGTTATTGGATTCAAAAGAAGGATTGGAAAAAAAACTTCAAAGATGAATGATCGCACATGCGTTGTCTCACGCGACGCTTGATATAATTATGTAAAATTATTACTCAATGGGCTATTGTTATATTTTAAGAATTCGACGTTAATTGTGTCTCAGGTATGTTAAGCCGGAAAACTATATCGTAATATTTAGTAAAACTCTTAGCATAAATGTTTTTTTTTCATATTACGCAATTATGTTTCGAATAAGTCGTGGATACACAATTATTTACCCTCTTTTGAAGTTATACGTATAATTAATTGACGTATAACATTAAATGTGACTATCTTCACAACAATAACATTAGAGGTTTTTATAGCAAAGAACTTCGCAGTGTACAATTTTTGTCAAAATGTGCGCGCGCATCGTACAAATTCAATTTTATCTTTTCTCATAACGTGCATAAAGAAGTACAGTCAAACCTGGTTAAGTGAGAACTGCATAAGTGAGAGAACTCTTTAAGTGAGAGTAATAGCCAGGACCCGTCATTTTAAGCTCCCAAAACCTCTATTAGCGAGAAACAGAAACCTTTGTAAGAGAGAATCGTTTTTCCCTCATGGACCTCCGTAAGCGATACTGCTACTTATCTATACCTCTATAAGCGACAGTCGGCGGTTGTTGATTAAGCAATATTCGACAAAATTTATGAGTTAGAGAAAAACATTCAAAATACAAAAACAGAAACCCAAATGAAATTGACGGATTTTTTAAGTGTAAATAAGTTCTAAATAAAACAAAATATATATATACTAGGAAAACTCTAAACTAAACTCTAAGCGTAAAACTATATATGTATTACTTAATAAACTTTTTCATAAAATTAATATCGTTTGATTATATCATGATAATTATAATAATAATATGATAATTTTTATATTATTGATTACACGTAAGAAAACGAAAATTTAAAATATTAATATTTCCTACGAAAATCATACACGAGTGTGGTCAATTACAATACTTCTTACTAAATAATTTGCATACTTTTGTGCGTATATGTGAAATAAAGACCTTCTCGTATATAACGATGCTATCGTTTCAGTAAAAACAATAGAATCTCACGCTCCGCGCTCTTTGAATACTACTCTGTTTCGATATAGATCTTATAAATATCACTTACATGAAACTATTGCTTATTAGCTTCATTTACATTATTTTGAGACAAGTATCATAAATCAGTTTGGTTTTATTAAATGATAATGAACGAGTGAATTGTATAAAGTTGTCGCCACACTATAATAATTATATGATCAGGCTGATACAAAATATCTAACAATCAGGTTAAAAGAAAAAAAAAATGATAGTATTGTACGAATTTTTTACCGGTTCTTCTCGATAGCAGGAAGTTTTGCGGTGTTTTGAAGTACAAAGCTGCCTGTAAGGGTCTAAGATGAATAAAGGTATGCTTTGTATTTAATTTTGATTAGTCAGACTCGCAGTTCTTGAATGAATGAAATGAGTTATTAGTAAGTAATCTATTCTAATAGCCTATTAACTATTAAATGACTGATACTTCCTGTTTATATAATTTCATCAAAATTAGTTGACATTTATTTACGATTTCTATAAGAATTATTGAAAATTCAGTTATTATGTGACTAATGACATAAGCTTCCCATTAACAAAATTTCATAAGAATTGGTCGAGCCGTTTTTGAGTTAAATCCGAGCAAACAGGTAGACAGAGAAATTTTTTTAGTGCCATATTCGTTTTCAGTGTCATTCGTATGTGATATCTATCGGCAAATTTGGAAAGAATCACATATGCAGACTATAGATTTATTGATATAAGTATTGTGTTATGGAATCTGCAAGAATATAGGATGTATTTAGTTATGTTAGTGCTAGAAGAGCTTTTAAAACTACATTATTTATAACATCCGTGTACTTGCTACGCTCACTTTAGCCAAAATTATTAAACCTGTTGTAGCAAAGTTTTAGTCAAAACTAAAAACCTAAACATTGAAAACCTACTGGGTAGGTACATATAAAAACTAAACATTGAAAACATACTGGGTACATATAAAAACTAAACATTGAAAACATACTCGGTACATATAAAAACTAAAAATAGAAACCATACTGGGTACATATAAAAACTAAAAATTGAAAACATACTGGGTACATATAAAAATAAAAATTGAAAACATACTGGGTACATATAAAAATTACACAACTAAATCTTTTTGTCAATTGATTTAGATTAATTAATATTGACAACAAACCTTCACAATTTAGCAATATAGCGCTTGATGGTGAAACTTCAATATTTACTTACCTTCTACACACTCACGTGCTTAAAGCGATTGGGAGGTCAAGAGTCAATGTAAACACTGGAAGATTGCGTTTAATTTGAACAATCATTAAGCATTCGGTTCAATGAATAGCGAAGTATTCTAAAGGAATTTAATTATAAGATTATCTTCAATTAAATTTTGCTTTTATTGTTGCATCATCTGTTCGTCATGTGGTAGGGTAAACGCAATTTGTTTAGAGATTTCTTTCTACTTGGGGCAGCCCGAATAACCTAATGTTGTGTTCCTGCGGTAAGTAGGGTTTGGGGTAGGAGATTCAAGGCGGGTAACGCGCTAGTGATACATATGATATTACAAGCGTCTATAGGCTATGGTAGCGGCTTACAGTCAGGCGAGTCATATGATTGTTTGCCATCTTTGTTGTACATATATTAAAGAACATATGTACCTACATATTTATGTTTTCCTGGTAGTTTGATTTTATTAGTATCATAATATGGGATGTGCATGTGCGATCTAGTGAAACACCTACAATGACAATCTAGAAATTGTAGGTTTTTTTTTGTCATAAAAATAATATTTAGGGTGATAATATTGCTTAAGTGTAGTAATTTATCTTAATATCCGGGAAACCTATATGAATAATGTATTTACATTCAAATAAATCAAGATTTTTAGTATTAAACATTTAGCTCAGTAAAATATTATAGCAAACTGCCAGACAATTTGAAGACTGCATGCAAAATTGCAAAACGTCGCAAACATTTGAACTGCATCAATATGTGAAGTGTTTTTAGGAATGATTTACGAGACGTTCTTGTTGTACGATAAGTAAATAAATCATTTCACAAGATGTTGATTTTCGAAGCACAACCATCTAATAAAAAAGCATGCAAAATGTGAGAAATATGCTAATTGTTTTCTATTATCCTAGTAACTAAATTCAAGTTACCAATATTATTTGATTTATTAATTTAGAGACAGTAAGTAAAGTACAACCACAGTTGTAATGAACCACAGAGTCGTGAGTTTGTTCCATTTTTGTCTTGCTGGTTATGAATGACTAAATTATTTTATTGAATTCACGAATATCATCGATGAAATGATATGTTTGATTTTCTTGTGTTGGTGTAGTTCCGCATACGTGCTCGCTGCGCTGCGATCGCAAATGCATGTAGTACGATGACATGTGCCTATATTATTAACATAAAACAAAATTTTATTTATAATTTATCGATCTAAAAATTTAAAATAATATTGAATGAATAAAGTTACAGGAGAACTGATCAGATGTGCAGAGAGCAAATTTATATAAATATAAATAATAATAAATATAAATTTAAAAGTTTTTTTTTTATATTTTTTTAAAATGTTGAGGCGCAAAACGCAAAACTCAACGCAAAACTAAAGACTCAGGCTTTTAAATAAATATTTATGTTTTTTACTTTTTATTTTAGAAGTAAGTTAAATAAAAGCCTGTAAAAAGAGTGCGTGCTTCCCATAACACATGACAAAAGTGAAACTTCTGTAAATAAGGTCTTTGATAATTTAATATATTTTCACATAAACTTAGATAAGATAGATTTTTTTAATAACCGGAATAGTTTTAATACTAGAAATAATTACAAATTAATTTTTTTTTTCTTTCTAACTTGGCAACCGGTTCTTTTTATTAAAGATCATTTCTGCCATTATCAAGTGAATATAAAGTGATGATTTAGTCCTGCGATGATTTTAATATTCTAATAAGATAGTGGTCTTGTTAAAACTTTCTAGGGAGTTTTTGTGGCATCTAAAAATTCATGATTCATGTTATTATTTCCAATCCACTTCACTCGTGGACAATAACCAAGCTTTATTATTCAAAATGCCACCTGTATTACAATATAGGGTCAAATAACACAAATTTATTAATAAAAAATAAATAATAACCTGTCATTATTAAATTTCTATTAGTTTTAAAAACTCGTTCAGACTTAAGTCTGGCATAAAACCTGAAACAACTGGGATATAAGAATGCATCATAACAAAGAAATTGTGTTTATTGTAAAATATTTTAACAACCTATTTCCTAACAAATTCGCAAGTACCTGTAAGTTTCTTGAGTAACTAGTTATGTTATACTCATTATTACGAAAATAAAATACAAAAGTGAGGACGCAACGTTTGCTTAAACCACTAACGTGTGTGCTTTTTTAAAATAACAAATGTTAAAGGTCGCTAACTTCCAGATAAATTAGTGTTATATTTGTAACGTAACTCAATACTTATGTCATAGTTCGATGTATCCATGTTCACGTATTAAAATTGGGAAAGAAAATGAAGTGTAAGGAAAGCAGTAAGTTAATTTAATATTTTTTTAACACCATTTAGATTTAGATACAACATGATAAAGCTAGCCATCAATGATAGTAATGTACTTTAGGTTCATTTTACTACCTTTTTTATTGTATAAAATAATTTACATTTTTATTTAACATAATTTACATTTACATGATTAGTTTCACCATCACATCGTGTAGCACTTCGGGAACAATTTGCGTGCAGTTCATAACTTTACCCTTTACTAAACACGATAAAAAAGGATAACTTTACAACGTAATGAAAGGGTAAAATGTATATTCCCGACGTTCAAGACAAACAATACGTCCATAGCATTATAAGAAAAGGGTATAAGGGCAGCCCGACTGTTAGAATACCTCCACCCTAAAGAATATCGCAACCAAATTGCTTAGTGTTATTTTCCTACGGTGAGTAGGATTTCCACAGCTACTTGGGGAAGGAGAGGTTCAAAGAGAGATAGGGCACAGAGAAATTTCTTTGGAGATTTCTCTCTACTTGGGGCAGGTAGTCCGACTGGTGGAATATCTCCACCATACAGAAGATCGCAGCCGTTTAACCTTGTGCTGTATTCCAACGGTAAGTAGGGTTTTTAGAGTTCTTTGGGGTAGTGGGTTCAAGGTCAGCAACGTGCTAATGTTACCTATAGTATTCCAATCGTCTATAGGCTACGGTAGTCGCTTACCATCAGGCGAGCCGTATGCTTGTTTGCCACTATTGTAGTATAAAAAAATATTTGTGATCAATTAAATTTTGATGTCATTGTTTTAATGATCGCTTCCGCAACCTGGCGGCCAGTATTAAATATATTAATCTTAAATTAATATATAATATATTGATAAAAAAAACTTATACAATGTATATTATTACAGGTTATGTAAAACATCTACAAATTAATAATTATAATCACTGACCGCATTTTTATCGATTTGATTATTCGTCTGTGAATCGATATGCGAATACTTTTAATCGATCTTCCGTTGCATAAATCGGTCTCAATTGTGACGGCGATGTTGCAAACAATCCGATGTTATTGTAATGTATTCTGTGTAGAAAGTATTATATTTTTGTTTTATGGTCGTTAAATCGTCTTTCCGGTTAACGGAAATCATAATATGCGCATGCATATTATTATATTTTACATTATATAATATGTTTTTTAAACTTTCAATGACCCAGTAAATTAACTTATTTACCACAATATCATCTGTTGTTAAGTGATGTTGTTGTCATTTCATCGTGATGTTTTTTGAAGTAAAACTTAGTTAGGCGCGACATGAGTGAATATCTTAGATTTCTTAGGACGGAAATGACGGTCAGTGCAATCTATACATATAAAAAAGGTGTGTGTGCGATTAGACACACGATAGAAGTGAAAGTTAATTTTAAAAGACATTTTCTATTTTATTTAAGCAGTGTGCAATATACATACACATCGACATTTACTCTCTCGCTCTGGCTCACACAAAGAGGAGAGACCGATAATGTGCGTTAAACGTTCAACATTTAACGTTTAACGCTTGGAAGTCTCATAAGAAGTTTCACTTCAAAAATTGAAGTTTCCGTTTGTAATGTCAAAATAACAGCTTTTTACTAAATGCATATGAAAGTATATAATTATGATACTTATAAAAAAAAGGTGTGTGTGCGATTCACACACGATAGAAGTGAAACTTCATTTTAAAAGACATTTTCTATTTTATTTAAACAGTGTGCAATATACATAAACACCGACATTTACTCTCTCGCTCTGGCTCACACAAAGAGGAGAGACCGAAAATGTGCGTTAAACGTTTGACGTTTAACATTTAATGTTTAACGCGTTGGAAGTCGCATAAGAAGTTTCACTTCATTTTATACTACAAAAGTGGCAAACAAGCATAGGGCCCGCCTAATGGTAAGTGGCTACCGTAGCCTATGGACGCTTGTAATACTATAGGTATCAGTACCGGGTTGCCGAACTTGAAGCCCCCTATCCTAAGGAGTTATGAAAACCCTACTCACCGCAAGAACACAACACAAGGTTATTTAGTCGCGATCTTCTGTATGGTAGAGGTATCCAACTAGTCGCACTGCCCCAAGTAGAGAGAAATCGCCAAAGAAACTTCCTCTCTTAACCTAGTTCTACCTACATCTTATGTCGATGCTGGAAGCAGTATTATTGTTAATAAGTTTTTATGTTGATTTTATAAATGTATATACTGTCATGGTCGCTAAGAAGCAAGTGCGTGTGGGTATACCAGTGCGTATGTGTGGCAACCGCGTTTCTATGGTTCAACAGTTTTCACGTGACTGGAAGTTGATTAATCATTATTAAAATGTTTATATTGAGTTAACTTAATCAAAACTTAATGCTTAGAGCTTAATGTATAAAACAGAGGTGTTATCAACTTCGGCAATCGTAATCGAAACGAATAATTTCGGTCAAACGAGACACTGTCAAATACCAATAATAACTTCAAATTTAACTAATACTTATAAATTTAATATTGTTTACCTAAAAATATTCATTTATTATCTATTAGCTGACATCAGAATGTCGTCGCGTGAAACGTGCTGACCCCGCTCAAAAAAACTGAATACAAAAATGCTTATTATCAATGATCCTCATTAGATAGGCATATGTTGTCGCTGACATTTTTGTAAGTTGTTTAATATCTACAATTATGTAGAACATTAATTTAATATATTTCGTATGGTTTGCTCATCGTAAGCCATTTAAGTGCCGCAAATGAGTCTCTTTTCCGAATTTTACTGCTTATTTCATGTACTAATATATCGTAGAAAATATATCCTATAACCTGGCCAGATAACATAGCTATGAATCAAAATAAAAAAAACATGTAAATCGGATAAGTAGTTTTCACGTGAAAAAAATAACCGAACAGACAGACAGAGACACGTTGAGTTTTATAATATTTATATACGTAGATTTTCTTTCAAAATACAATTTTCTGAAAAATCTAATTAATTTACATGAAACTATAATTGACCGAAAACGATTATATACACTTAATATGTCCAAAATCTCATATAAGTAACATCACATAAAGACGCAGTTTGAAGCTAATTATATTATAAATACATCCTGTCAAATTCAAAGAAGTTTTACTTCAAAGGCGCTTAATCATATTTTTTAAAATAAAAGTTCAAATTTTTTTTAAATCACTAAGTTCATGTCATTTGACGCATCATATAATGCTTGAAAATCGCCATACATACATCGCACCGATGTGTTCTGGCAGCTGCATTTAAGAGCCAATCCTATTTCTACGTTTACCTATTATCTTCAGTAGCAAGATATATATATATATATATAAATATATTCGCTGTGGTCTTAAACCATTAAGATAAAAAAACTAGAACATTTATATTTAAAAATAATCTTACATTCTTTTGCTTTAATGAGTGGGTTCAGAGGTGACAAGAAACTCTGCATGTGACATAACGTGTAACATTGTAATAAGTAGTATTATTTGGCATACATCTTACTTATGTAACGGAAGATGATGGCGCGTCTAACGTTGCAGACGGACGTCTGAAACACTCATTAGGACGTTTAAGAAGCTCCATTATATCAAGAAGTTTGGTTTAGAATTAATTTCAGTGTATATTTGCTTTGTTTCTCGAAGATAGACGTATATAGTAATCTTTCTAATAGTTATTTATGTCTAATAATTTGTTGCGTATAACACACATACAAGCCTTATAAAAATTTTATAATTGCAGTGTTCGTAGCCCTAAATTAAAATAAGAGGCAACAACGACCCGAGCAAATTCAAATAACGAATTAATGTCACTCCTTTAGAATAAGTCGCAGTACACCCACACTAAATAAATAGAGACAAATTTCATTCAAATATGCAATCACAAATATTTCAATATGAATATTTTCACACATCCAAAATAATCTCCAACAATGTAGAAGATTTGAAATTTTAAAATCAATAAACTGGTATTTTATTAACAAAAATACTTATTTCTTTGCTGCACGTATTCGTATACGTAAACGTATTCACGCTTTGTTCAGTATAATTGTAATTTTTGAGATATATAATTATTTAAGTATGTTTCATTTTCAAGGATATAAAATTACCTTATTTATTACCTAAATTGTAAAAATTATGAGTTACATGTGAATACACTAAGCTCGGAGTTAAAAAAAACCCAATCTAGAAAAACTGCGGGAAGTAAATTATTATCGAAATAAAATAAAAAACATTCAAATCGTTGCGGCAGTTTTCTAGAAACAAGCGCTCATCTGGTAAAATCTGATCTCTCACACTCGTTACGTCAGAGGTCACGTCCTCCTGAAAACTCATAAAAGCGATATCTTTATTAGTAAATTGAATGCATATGCCGTGGAAGGCTTGTTGTTAATTTATTGTTGAAATGAAAACACGATTATTTCCTACAATGATTTTTTAAAATGAAAACAAAGTATTTTTTTTTACTTTTTTTAGTATTTATGTTTACTGACGATTTCTATATATGCTATTGAAATTGACTGAAGGAGTAGTAGTCAAAAACGCTGTTTGTATTATGACAAAAAAAAAAACGATATATGGGTGCTAATAGTGTGGTTTTAATAATAATAAAAAAATTGGTACACGAATCACAGTATAAAATAATATGTCGCATCTAATTGCTTAATCTGTGTGAGTTGTAAGGCTCTGCGTATATTTTAGCGATAGTTATTACATTTAAAATTTACTTGCAAAAATGCTTAACTTGCACAATATGTAGTATGTATGCAAGCTTGGAGATGTTTATCCTAAAATTTAACATTTGTTGCATCAGTCGTCGTGACTAGGAGATAATAAACGTAAAAGTTATGCAGTATGGGGAAATGAGCAATGATTAGTATAAGTTAACAGAGCCGTCATGTTCTGTTTCTATGAATTAGTTTTCTTTTTTGTAATTTATTTGTTATTATTGAAATAATCATTTTTATGGTTTCGTACCTCAATAGGAATGCTTATAAGATGACTTCGTTGTCCGTCTGCCTGTCAAGACCCTTCTCCTCAGGAACGCGTGGTGGTATTAAGTTGAAATGAATATCGGATACTCAGTACCTTGCAGCTGTGAAAAATTCAAACTTCTAATAATAATGATGCATATTTCAAGACTCGCAAGAGAATCAAAACCTATAGGGCTGACCTAAATAATGAAATTTGACAAGAAGCAATGCCTTAAAAGATAAAAACCTAACAGCCGTAAATTTGTAGTAACATCACAAAAAAAAAAAACTGTTTTTTATTGCGATTATAAACTGATTCGCAATTGGTAAACTAACCACAACCTAAGTGTATGTATTGGGCCAACAGTTTTCCAACGGTAAACGTAAGTTTGTTCCTCAATTCAGTTCAGTTTATTTTTTCGTTAGAGCTATATTTGGTGCTTTCATATTTTATTCACGTGATGGACGAACTATTTATGTACCTACAATTTTGTACGGAACCCTCGGTGCGTGGTCCGACTTACACTTGGCCGGTTTTATAATTTTTTTAATCACGTATATATGGGTTTTATATCGTTTTATTATAGGCTTCACTGTTCAAGGAAGATTTCATAATTTATAGATAGTTTGATAAGTTGCGCAAATCGTTTCACGTCGCACGGGTAATTGTTCATTGTGGTCGCGGCTTCGATTCCCAAGCGAGTTATCGCACCGAACATACACAATACTTGTTTATCTTAACTGTTTTTGTGTTAATTAATCCTTGACTCGTTTTGGATAAATTTTTTAAGGTTGCTTTTTGTTACGCATTACATAATAATTGTTTGAGAGTACCAGGGAATAATAAATCAAATGAGGTAACAATTTAAATGTAAAGCTGAAAGAATTGTGACTCCAATATTTTTTTATCTTTATTTGTAAATGAAATGATCTGATTTGATAAACAAGGAAAAAATATCTGATACAAACATCTAATTCAATGAGAAATTTACAATGAGCCTAAATACGATACCTCAGCTGTAAGTTGGTAAGGAGTTGAGTAACCTACAAATACCAAATGACACTGCATCATCAGGTCATGATTACCATGTTATTTCAATATCATTCAATATTCTTTTAGGATACCAAATTTTGAATCAGATCGATTGTTGAAGTTGTTCACATCCCTTCATCAATAGAAAAGAGATGGCTATCTGCAAACGGAGTTTTTGACGGGATCTTGAACTGCCATGTTGTTGTTTTGACTTTAATTCATTAGGTTCATGACCCTATATTGTGTAATATTGGTGGCATTTTGCGTGATATAGTTTGGTTATTGTTCATTCGTGAAGTGAATTATGAATATAAACTAAAAACATGCATTTGGAGATGTCACAACAACTCCCTAGATAGTTCTAATAAGGGAGCCACCACATTGTTGAACCAACTTTGAATATTTAAAAATACAACGAAGACTTAAACACACTGACACTGGCAAGTGCTTTTTGCGGCGCCAAATAAAGAAGAAGAAGAATAATGATCTGCAAACTACTGGACAGGTTTTTTGAATCCTAACTCGATTAAGAATCCTTTCTAGTAGAAAAATACAAAATCGTAATAATTGGTTTATCCGTTTGGGGACTTTTTTTTTTCGATCTGACTACACTATTTGTCAGAAGGGCCCTGAAGCCTCAGACGGCTTTTACAGCGTCATCGGGCTTATTTGGAAGCTACGATGCCACAGACATATAGAAAGATACATATTATATAAAATAATATCTGTTGCTTCGGGGGTTAATAACGTAGATAAAGTTAATATCGTAAGCAAGCTTAAGCCGATATTCACGTTTGTTGTGGCAAAAAAATATAATTCGTTAATTACATCCGATTAGTATACACAATATAATAAACTATTTATATTAAAAAAAACATAAAAGATAACTAAATTATCTATCCAATTTATAATAATCATTACTGCTAATAAAAGGGTATTGAAACCGTGTAACCTTGTGCTCATTGCCAACATTGTACTGTGATTGCCCATTATGATATATTGAATAGATATTTTTTTTATTTAAAAAATGTTATCATTTACTAAGACATCTTGTTGAACACTATATCGTGTGAAATCTCTAGTGTTCTAATGGTTAAGAGCAGTAGAATAAGTTTTTTTTTATCGAAGCAAGGCAAAGGCAAACCTGTACTGATGGTTATGGGTTTTATGTCCATTTGTATTAATACAGCTCAGCAATGAGTTATATGAAACATGCCTATATGAATTATTAGCAGTGCACGGTTTGATTCGTGTAAAATTTATTCGGCGATCTCTCCGTCGTTGTTGTCCTCACTACTTGCATTTACCTACAGCTTTCCAAATTGTTTAATATTTATAGTAACTGCTCTGCTCCTTAGGGTCATAGTGTGAAATTATATAGCGTTATATAACCATCCTCATCAGTAAATGAAAAATATGTGTTTTTAAAGTAACTGGTAGTTGAAGAGATTAGCACGTCCAAACAAACAGACAAACTTTTTAGCTTTATAATATACTTGCTGTGCCCGCGGCTGTGCTCGCGTGTACTACAAATGCCGTCAATCGGGCACACGCGCGAATCGTGCTCATTTTTCGAATTATTTTTGTTTGCACGGAACCCTAATTCTTTTTCCAAAATAAATGGGCTAAGTTACTCCTTATAACATCAGCTATCTGCCGGTGAAACTCTTGACAAAATCGGTTCAACCGTTTCGGAGATTACCCGGTACAAACAGATAGACAGACAAAAATTTCAAAACTTGTCTTTTTTATGAGTACCGTATATACTTTCATATGCATTTAGTAAAAATCTGTTATTTTGATACATTACAAACAGACACATCAATTTTATTTGTTTGTATAGATTAGTTTAGATTAAAGAATATAAACTGTTCTAAATAAAACACCGAAAAAACTAAGCACAAATAACTCTGTGGAAATTGTCGACAGTATGTTTGTGGGGTACTTTATTTGCGTTATTTTCGAAATAAAACGATTCACGCGCCGCCTATCTCAAATTGGTTGTACAAATACCGAACTTCCGTGAGTTTGTGCATAACAACTCACCAAATTACATCGCAATGGAACGCATAGTGAAAAAAAGCAAGAAAACGATCAAGTGCATGTCGGGCCAGAGGCAGTGTAAGGTTCCGTAGTTGCCCATAACAATATGCAGACTTAGAAGTATTCTTCCACTTCTTTTCGACTATTACTTGTTAATTTGTAAAGCCTACTTAGCTGTGATAGTTTTCCTTTTAACTTCGTAATATATACAACTGCCGTGAATGTTTTCAGATATCCAAAAACAACCATTTAGCTGCATTTCAAAGTACCTACAATATTTTTGAAAAACCTATCTGTTGACACCCTACACCACGGGATAGACAAAAAAAAACATCCTCAATGTACATGTACCATAAAATTTTTTTTTCAAGATTTTATTTACCGCTTTATTGGCGTGATTAATATATATATCCATACTAAATTACAGCTTTCTAGTCATAAAATTCTCTGAGCTAAGCCGTGGAACTATAAGGGTTCCATGTCGACGTCGGAACCCTAAAAAGATACGTTCATGTATAAACATACCAACTACCAACTTTTTACATCAGTTTATATAATTTTTACGTTTTTTGTCTCTAGATGGCGCGGTGGTGGACTGTGATGGCTTTGTGTGCGGTGCTGGTATACGCTCACGCAGCAGACAGTAATCCTAGATACCGTAAGTGTTTACACCGATGATTTGTTCTTAACGTCTAAAACAGATTATTAATTTTTAACTTCTAAATATGTTAAGGTATATTCTACCGGTAAAGATTTCGCAATCACCCTCAAATAAAGAAAGCGCAAAGCTAATATATATGTCCTTCCTAAGTTTAGTTGACGACTTTGTCACTTAAAATTAGGTAAAATTTTGCTGAAACTCTAATTTACTGTGAGGTGTCCACTCTGGTTAATATTATAAATCATTTATCATTGAAATATAAATAAAATGTTCAGTTTATATTCAGCATTCGAAGCCTTTCCTTGTCTTCTAATAACCTCACATAGTGACTCTGTCAATGCAATTAAAAAAAAGTACATGTCCATCTCTACAAAGATTTTTTAAAATATTTCATTCAAATCAAAACTTCTAAACAAACGTGACTTTTTAACATAATACCGATACTTATTTATGTCAAGCGTAGATTTTATAGGATTTTTAATCGAAAATGTATTCTCCTTTAGGTGCTTTTAATATGATATATGGTATAATTTTGAAGAAAGAAATTAATACGATTGTAGATTAATAATTATCTCTTAGTAATTTAGTCTCGGTAAAGTAAAAAATAGTTTTTGGATTGTTTTTACAGTTTTATAATTGAAATAGTTTAATACTTCCGAAACCCTTAAGGCTTATGAAGATAAACTTATACAGTTATAAAACAAAACAAAAAGGATTTGTTGTTGTATTAAAAATGAATTGTTACAAATTACTTGAGCAATTCCATTCCTACGATAGTTCAAATTATAAATAAATTTTGTAAAGTAGAAAACGTTTATAGTTCTAACAAGAAAATAAATTGAAACCTGTACCTATGTATTCTTAAAACCTGTTAAAACCCTTAATGCTGTCAATTTCATAAATAAATTCGCATGCGACTGCAATTGTAAAGATTGCTTAGTCTAAAGCAATGTTTTTTTTCGATCTGACTATACTGTTAGACTTAAGGACCCTGAAGCTTCAGAAGGCTTTTACAGCTTTACCCGGGCTTGGGGGCGAACGCTGAACGCACTCAAACGCAAGGGTGCCAAAGTGGCCGAACCTCGGCTTGGCTGTTGCAGGATATGCATACATCAAGAGATGTCTAATTCCCTATCCGTAATTTGATCTAACTAACTACACATATATGCATGTTTCTGCCTTCTTGGATGAAACAAGAAACATGCGTATATGTACTTAGTAACCTGTCAATCCCGTCAGGGTTTAGGCAGCCTTGGTCCAAAGTTTTTATTAAATTATAGATTATCTTATTGACTCTATACATTTGAATTAGGTAATGTAATGTAAATATGTATAACACATTATGTATGTATTATGTATTGTACATAGTTGTTTATTAGTAATCTTTGTATAACATTCACTAATATAATGTACAAATTATAGATCACTTAGCTTTAAAGCAATAAAAATGTAATATTAATGCAAAAAATATGCTTTCTGAACTTTTAAAGTAAAAGAAAGTTCTTTTATTGAACCAAATCTCGAATGAGATGCAATTGTTTATTAGATTTAATTAAAATAAGATAAAATATTCTTACAGAAAAACGCAAATCACGCGCTAGGAACGGTACGTACACACGAACAGATATGTTTCAATCACGATCCGCAATCACTACCATTTAAAATCGCTGCAAATGCTAAAAAAATATCTTATATCTTCTTCAAACCATTATGTTGTCTTTTCCTTAAAAAAATGTTATTAGCTTGTTAAAAGAAATAACTATTAATTATGTAAATCAAGAAAGAAAATTATTTCGTTTTTTTAACGAAGTCAAAAAAAATATTGCACGTATATATTTACAAAACTCAATTAAATTTTGTATATTAATTAGATAAAAAAACTATTTTACACGCTTTGCAGCATTCACTCATTCTGATTGAAATTTATGCAATACGCACATCTAAATAAATTTCTTCATTCTGTCAGCTATTAATAAATATAAAAATCACACAAGCACAACAATGCACAAAATATTTGTTATTTCACATATTATATTTAATATTAATCACGCTTTTATTGTCATAATTCGCCATTCACGAACGCATTGTTTATGTATCTTTGGGTGTTTGTGTATTATAAAGGTATTATTTCAAAATAAAAACGAAATAGAATTATTTTTTAAATACTGATTTCATTGATTCATGAAACATGAACTATGTTCGTATCCTACGACGTGAGGGAATGAAAGAATGTAGCAAATATTTTCATGCTTCATAAATGGAATCGCTGGTCGTCAAAATTTAAAATCTAAACTTAAAAGAAGAGGATGGAGAGAAAATGGACAGAATTAAATTCGCTAAAAAAGGAATTTTATAAAATCATATTGTTACCAGATTACTAACATAAGGAAAATAATCTCAATGTATTAATTATGATTGCTCTCATTGCGATGTTAATTTAATTCCAGCACTATTTGGTTAATGATTTGCTTGATAACGTAACTATGAATTATTAATTCAATAGCCAATTATTACTTTGATAGTCATAAAACAAGTCTACCATTCGCTACGCTTTTCGCTCATCTGAAACATTAACATAAGTAGCAACAACATTAAACGATTATTTAAAATTTGTGTATACTTTCGATTCACTTTCCCTGATTTTTGCGTCATTTCTTGCTATTCATTATTTGAACTTTGTATATAAACTATTCATTGCGTTACGTAAGCTATAATTGGAGCTGTATTTAATTCTACGTCTTACATATTTTATTAATCTGTTGTTTGTCATTTTATATGTGTTGTTTTAACATATCGATATAATTCATTGTTCGCTTCTAAGATTTGAATTCGGCATGTATTCGTATATTATATATTAATATTGGTTTTAAATTGTTTTACGTTTGTAATTTTCGTTAGTCTAAGACATCATTTTCTTATTTATTTATCTTAATACTTATACATTGTAACTTCAGCTAATGAGTTGTCAAATCACTAACAGAATTTTCGTCTTTTATATTGTAATCTTAACTTAATTTTCTTCCTCACACTTCTTAGTTTGATAACACAATTATCATATCTTTCAATCAGCTATTTATTGATGAATTGTTACTTGATGTTTGATTAATACCATGTATTATTTTTCATATTCCATTAACTTTAAACATTTCAACATTATAGTTGCATTAATGTTTAATATCGCCATTTACAAACATTTTTTCTTGGTAGCCTTAATCTTATTCTTCTTTGATTTAATCCTCGAATTCAGTTACTAAAACACTTCCTACAGAAATTGTTTACACGTATTGTGTGCTTCGTTAGATTCCTAAATCTTTAACACCTGCCTCTCAGTCGTAGTTTCGAAGGTGTTGGCTCTTCCATCGTTATTGATGAGTTTCCTGACTAAGGCCTGGTTTCCAGCTGATCTGCAACCGAACAAGCAGTTGAACGTCGATGACATGGTCAACAACCTGCTACAATGGATACAGGGATTGTACCAACAGAAGCCTAGGAAAGGTCCAGTTACTTCTAGTTAATATATTATTTCAGATAGGCGAGATTTGTTTTAAAATCGTTATAATGTTTTTTTGTTACTATATTAAAGGTACAGATGGTAAACTAAAAAGAGACTAAGATAAAATTTGTAAATTACACCGTTTGTATTTGTATTACTTACTGTTGTCGATGTATACAGTGTAAAAAAATTAACCTATTTTGTTATGTTTCATTGATATTTTAATTTTCATTATTTAAGTTCACATGAAAATATAGTCTATGGTATAATATATTCACCCTTTTTGAAGAACACCACACTTTTGAAGTATTATCGGCCCATCGCACTTCTGAGTCGTGTTTTATAAGCTATTCTTGAGAGTTATTACGAACCGTCACGCGCGAAGTTTGACTACTCCCAGCCTCTCGAAGAAGCCGGTTTTTGAAAAGGCTTTAGTACCGTTAACCACATACTTCCACTACGGCAGGTTAAACAAAAGACCGAAGAGTATAACCGGCTCATTTGTTAAGCATTTGTGGACTACCAGAAAGCCTTTGATTCGATCGAAACTTGGGCTGTACTGCAGTCTCTCGAGCGGTGTCAAGTTGAATACCGGTACATCGAAGTATTGAAGAGCTTGTATGAAAATACCTCTATGTCAGTCCAACTACAGGACTAAGACTTGAAACCTATCTTGCTGCAGCGAGGAGTCTGACAGGGAGACTTTACTTCTCTAAAACTGTTGCACTGGAAGAAAGTTCTGGGTGGGGGTGGGCTAGATATCAATATAAACAGCGAGAACATCACACACCTTCGATTTGCTGATAATATCGTAGTCATGGCTGAGACCATGGAGAACCTCAAAGTAATGCTCGACGACGTCCGTAGAGTCTCCAAAAAAGTTGGCCTTAAAATGGACATGGACAAGACGAAGTTCATATGAAACGCCTATGTAACACAAACTTCCATAAAGATCTGAAACTCTACACTTAAACTTGTTGATGACTATATTTAACTATTAAATTACTGTCCAGTTACGTAGATCCAACTTCAAAAAAAAAAGAGGACTCCAACTCAACTGGACGAATTACGCAGTCTCTCAAGACGAAAGTCTTGTCCAGTGATGACCTATGGCACAGAAACATGGTCGCTAACTATGAGCTTAGTAGAAAAGCTCAAAGTCACTCAAAGGACATTGTAAAGGGCTAGAAAGGGCTATGCTCGGAGTTTCTTTGCGTGATCAAATCAGAAGATCCTTAGAAGAGTCAGAAAAGATAAGATAAAATTCGCATAAGAATCAAAGTAACTGACATAGCTCTAAGAATTGCTAGACTTAAGTGTCAATGAGCGGGGCACATTGCTCGTAGGATGGGGTCGAAGAGTTCTCGAGTGACGGCCATTTATCGGATGACGCAGCGTGGGCTGACCCTTTACGAGGTGGACCGATGACTGGTAAAAATTGCGGAAACCCTCTGCATGAAAACAGCGCAGGACCGCTTATTATGGTCAGCGATTATTGGGGAAGGTCTATGTCCAGCAGTAGACGTCTTTCGGCTGAGTTGTTGATGATGATGATGATAATATATTATATTGATGAGTGACTAAGTGGATACTAAAAAAATCTCTTAAAGTTTATATTTATTAACTTATTCTAGCCTTTATTTATTTTTAAGTTCACATTATGCCATTTCATTTCTAAAAGCACTATATACTTTGCACGCACAAGCACTAGCTTGAATCTCATTCAGTGGATTCAGAATTAAACGTTTAATTATTTTTAATAATTTTCCAGCTCGTCAGTACTTCGCAGGAAGACCTGAGAGACCGCGACCTTTCGAGCCAGCCAATGGTTACCTGCCTCCTGTCACCGGATATCCTTTACCAGGAACTCGTCCTACACCTACCTACAATGAAGGACCTTCCTCTACCAATCGCCCTTACCCCAGTCAACCTGAGACCACTTACAAACCGATCCAATCTGACAAACCATACTCACCCAGTCAGCCCACTTATCAACCTAGCCAACCTAGCTATCAACCTAGTCAGCCTACTCAACCATCTTACCAGCCCAGCCAACCCAGCCAACCATCCCAACCGTCTTTTTCCCCATCTCAACCATCCTACCAACCTAGTCAGCCGACTTCTCCATCTTACCAGCCTAGTCAGCCAACATACCAACCCTCACAGCCAAGTTATCAACCCAGTCAACCTTCATACCAACCATCACCTTCCTATAAACCGAGCCCGTCTACATCACCTTCATACCAACCCAGCCAACCTGATGTCACATCAAAGCCACCTTATACTTCTATTACCGGCAGTGAATCAACTGGTACAGCTCAAACACTAATACCTGTAGCTCCAGATACTGATGATGACCGTCATCCTCCACATATTCATGCCATTACTGTCGACTGTGGAAAGGAAATGATGACTATCAATATTGAATTCAACAAGCCCTATAACGGTATTATTTATTCTCAAGACCATTTCAACGAGCCCGAATGCGTCTACGTTAAAGAAAATTCCAACCAGATTAAATATTCTTTCACTGTGAGCTTGAATACCTGCGGAACGAGATTCTTCAGCGACTTCGAAAATGAAGGACAAGCTTATTTAGAAAATGTCCTGGTATTGCAAAATGAACCTGGAATTCAAGAAGTTTGGGATCATATTAGAAGAGTCAGGTGCTTATGGGAAGGTAATTTGACCAAACAATTGGTTTCCTCCTTGAGCGTTGGCATGTTAAACCAAATTACCAGCAACTTCAGCGGAGATACTGCTATGGCGCGTCTTGACATTCAGACCGGACGTGGTCCATTCGCCCCAGAAGCTAATGGTTTAATTAAGATTGGTGAAGTTATGACCTTAGTTATATCTGTAACGGGAGATCCTGGTTTTGATATTCAAGTTAAACAATGCGTCGCTAAAGACTCACAAAATCGCCATATCGTTCCGTTAACCGATGAAAACGGTTGTGTTCTTAAGCAAAAACTATTCGGCGCCTTCCAGAAGACTAGGGAAACAGGAAATACAGGAGCTTCTATAATCGCATTTGCTTTCTTCAATGCATTCAAATTCCCTGACGAAATGGATCTCATCATTCAATGTGATGTGGAGCTTTGCAAAACTGACTGCGATGTTTGTCCCAACCCTGGAAGTATCGAGCCTAGAAGGAAGAGAAGGGATATTATTCACTTTGGAAATAGAACCCAAGAACCTTCGACAACCATTAGCAAAGGTTTGAAGGTGGTGTTTGCGGAGGACCTTCCAGTTCCCACTGGTATGTGCATGACGCAGTCAGCCGCCCTTTGGGGTGGAGTATTGGTACTTCTGGGATCTTTAATGAGCAGTATCGTGGTATCTTACTGCTGGCAAAGATCGAGAGGATCAGTAAAATTCTCATGAATAACGAAATGAATTTATTCACTATATCTTTTCAAAATCTTTTAGCACCTTTACATGCCTTTCAATTTTAGCTTACTAAATTACTGTGGCGATAGTAAAATTTATGAATTTAACTGTTTTGTCGAATCGTGCTAAAGGTACCTGAAATGTTTGTTAAAAAATACTTTTTTTGAGATTTAAATTAAATGCGAAAGAATCAAACAATAAAAACCATGAATTATAGAATATAAATTTGAGCTACATAACTTAATAATTATGTAAAACGATTTTTTTTTACTTTTCTTATTATTTATTAGTATTATTAATATTTAAGGTAAACAGCATAAAATAGTTTGTAAAATACATATCCGGTTTGTATAATACTGACGAATTCTCCAAGTTAGAATACAAAAAATATACAATTCATTTGTAATAACACTGCTAATTAATCTGATTGCTTCTTGCTGAATAGTGATCAGTATTTACTACAAATTACATAACATTAACGAATGTGCTTTTCTCACGAAACTATTTAACAGGGGAAGGACATTTGCATTCTAAAATTATAATGTAATTTTAATTCTTTATTTATAGCGTACGTTTTGCGAACGTGTAGAGAATAGATGATTATTATTTTTTCTGTAAATATTATTTAAGTTTTCTATTGTAAAATAAATATAATAAATAATTTAAAAAATGTGCTTTTGTTTTAATTATATGAACAGTCTTATGTATAAAAATCTTGTATACGTCTGTTAGTGATCGTGTATCTTCTGAATGTCTTGGTTGATTGAGCTCATATTCACTATTATTATTGAGAATATCGTATTGTATCGTATTATAGCTAGCCATATCGAGCCATTATCACATGGTAAGGGCAGACCGATATATATATACATATATATGAACACTCAGGGTAGGGCTGGTCCACCAGTTCAAAGTCGCTCAGCGTGCTATGGAAAGAGCTATACACGGAGTTTCTCTTAAGGATAGGATTCGTAACGAATACATCCAACAGAGAACCAAAGTTATCGACATAGCTCAAAGAATTAGCAATCTAAAGTGGCAGTTGACCGGCCATATCTCGCGAAGAACCGACAACCGCTGGGGTAAACGGGTTGTTGAGTGAAGGCCGCGACTCGGCAAACGTAGTGTAGGACGCCCTCCGGCCAGATGGGATGAAGATCTGCGAAAGACTGCAGGCAGATGCTGGAGGCGGCAAGCTGAAGGCAGGGCGCTATGGCGCTCATTGGGGGAGGCCTATGTCCAGCAGTGGGCTACTATAGGTTGATGATGATTATGATGAAGGGATATAATTTGATTCAATATGAATATTTATTTACATGATAGGTAGCACATATTTAAGTTGATCATTTCCCGTGGACTTAACAGGTGAAATATAATAAATTATGACATAAAAAGAACTCCATTTCCAACAAACAAAAGGTTGATTATTTTTTAAAGCTGTTAAATAAATGTTAAGAATTCTCTGTCTAATGACGTTAGCTCAGTGGTAGCGTATTCGGATATCGCGTCGATTGACATGAGTTCGAATGCTACAGTGAGCCTGAGCATTCTGTGAAGGAAAACATCTTTATGAAACTATGCATTGGTGGTAGGGTATTTCATAATAGTAGCCTGAATGACCACCACAAGTTGACAATCTATCCCCAAGCACCGATGGCTGTGTTCCGGCAGCTGCACTTGATAGCTAATCCCACTAGGTTTAGTGTGTTACAATCTGCAGACACATCACCTCTATTCTTTTAATTGCTAACAAACTACAAGTAGCCATAATATTTGAATCTTTAAAAATAAACTAACGTAAACATGTAATCTACAAAAAGGAAAAAAAAATGTCACGACGTTAATAAACTTTTAAAATGCAAACAGGCCGTATCTAATTCTTATTTGTTATAACATCATGTAGTGATGCATAACTGATAACTTATTTTATTTAGGGTAACCGATGTTTTTGTAGTCGGTTTATTACTCAACTGTTATTTTGGTTATTACTGTTTATTATATTGCTCTTGTCAAAAACATGGTCGTAAAGAAACTGGGCTCCAAAATGCTGCCAGTTTGTAACTTCAAGAACGTCTTGTTCTTAGAGGGTTCAGCAGGGTCTTAAAGAGGCAATGCTCTTGTCAAAAATATGCCCGTAAAGTGACTGCGTTTCAAGTTTCTGCCAGTTAGTAACCTCAAGAACATCGTTCTTGGAGTCTTATTTTATGTGACATATCAGAGTCTGAGCAATCTAGAAGTGATATAGAATTTTTAAATTTTCAATGTATTATATTTGATTGAAGGTGTTACTTTGCGGAAATCTTAAATTTCTATGCTAGTATCGCTTGGAAAAGATTAATTATAGCTATTAAGTCTTCCTGAAAAATAAACATTCGTTAGTAAAATTGTTGATGTGCTATATATGCGCGACCAATGCAATATTTATGTATATAAACGGTTAATTGTAGAAACCATTACTTTATAAACAATTAAGTAAGCTTGTAAACTAGGTTAATCGTGAAAAGTCACTAAAATTTGCAAACTAACGGTTACATTTTCATAGGTTTATAAACTAAATGCATTGTTTAGGTTTGGTTGAATATGTGATCATAATGAAATTAGCCTTTGGAAATTCACATTTTTTAAGTACTAGTATCATGATTTTGCGTATTGCTACAACCTCAAAAATTGAAAGTTATATTTTCCGTTTAGAATCTCTCTAGATTGTTTTTAACTAACGGTTCGTACAATTATCCGGTGACATATATAATATATATATCAATACGTGAAGCAAAAACTTTTTACGAAAATTGCGCATACGGTAGAGTATGAAATTTCCCACACTTATAGTTTATATAAAGAAGGAGTGCAGAATGCTAATATTTATTTAAAATTGTGCATAAAAATACATTAAATCAATTAAAAAAAAAACATTACACACACTACCATGTATTTGACACACGCACACGCATATATACTCATTTGTTTCTTGTTGAAGTCTGTGGTCATTAGTCTCGAGGTATTAGTGAAATACTGCTCGCTCAATATACAAATATAAATCTAACATAAAATCTTAATATAAAAAAAAAGTTGTGTAGCAATATCATATAGGTAAAACATATATGTATATATTTGTCATTGCTGGTTCAAAGATCTTTTCGTATACAAATTAACAGTGTAGCCTTGGCGAAATGTGTGATTATAGAAGTATAGTCTTTGACAATAGAATCTTAATAATGTTCAAACTTATAATTTTAATTAATTATGGTCGAATTTCGACCACTGGGCGACCACTAGTACATATTAAATGAAGTTATTCGAAGAAAAATAAAGTGACCGATAACATGCCCGTTTACCCTCATAATGTTTGAATTGCCACGTGGCAGTAAACATCTGTTATATTGTAGGGATTAGATCTAAGCTATTTAATAAGTAGTAGACGACGAATGATATTTAGTATTAAAGCAGTATTTCTGGCAAATAAACCAGACGAATGGAATCAAAGAGAGATAGTGATAAGTTGAGACCCGCCGAGTTTTTCATACAATGCTTAGCCACGATTTGTAGTAAGTTTTAAATTGTTGTGCTTGTCTAAGTTTATGATGTTCTGGTAATTTTGGTATATTTTATAAGTGACTTTTTTTTTGTAGCACTGCGAAATGACGGCACTATGTCTCTGATGGTGTAAGCACAGTACAATCAAAAAACAACGTCCACCATAAGATCTGCAATACATCGACGGTCACCGTTGTGGTAACGGCCTGCAAGCCTTTCGGCAGTTTGATATAAACTGGCTGATTCTGAAATGTGCCTAACTGAAAAAGAGTCACGGAGTCAGAGGACAGAGGACGGGTGTTATACCTAATGTATGGTGGTAGGAAACTAGTCGGGTACAATTGTCGATAATTAAGTAATTGTCGATAGAGCGCTACGTTTTTTGTGATCGGTGTTGTTCTTAAATGGCATCGCCACACTTATCATTAGATGGTTTAGTGGAGTTAAGAAATATAGATACATAATATATAAAACTTATGAACGCCGAAAGAAAGCGTGATTGGTATAACGTATAGGTTTGTTCTGCTTCTCGTTTTGGCGCCGTAGAAGTATTTCCCAGTGTTAGTATTTATGTTGACTTGTCTAATACGAAGCTAATTTAGTTAAATAAAAAAAAGTCCTCGCTCGCTCAATACTCCGAGGCCTTTTTATTATATGACAATTATCCCTCTCTTTTCAATCTTGGCAACCCAGTCCTGTTACTGCTACTTACAGAACTATTAAAGGGCGTTGAATTATTACGTAAGCAGATTTGAGGTGGGATCTATTTTGACAAAGGGAGTGTCGGAATATTATAAATCTTAAGTAATATGAAAATTTATTAAATAATGAAAATGTTTTGAAAACAATATTTATAATTTAATTAATAATACTATTTTTATAATGGTATACTCAATTTCCTTTCATATTCCATAGTATCAATACATAAGTCGAGAATTGACTTTATACTACTAATTTAGTCCTTTAAATTTGAATTTTGATACTTATTGAGAGGTTTTGCAAAAATCTTACCTCTCATTATTCGGGGGTAGAAGGAGTTTATAATTTTCTTATTTTTGCTTAAAAAAAGGGATGGGTGGTCTAAAATAATTGAAATTTTGCTTACGTAATACTTGAAGCCCTCTTAACAACAAATGATTGTATGCCGGTTTGCCATACGCTTACTTAACTTTATACGTTATTATAATCCTTTTTAATTTATATATTGCTACTATCGTTTGAACGCACTATTAGATGTTTCACATCAAAAGGTTTTGCGAGTTTATTGAGTGCTTTGCTTAAGGTTTTTCTTTTTCAGTATCATTCCTGGCTTGTCAGACCGGTTATATCTGTGCATGGCCATCGTACACCCTAGCGAATTTCACTTCAAATGAGACAGTACTTTCACGACCTATGAGTTCTTTAGAGGTCTCTCTGTTGGGCAGTTTGCCTAATATCGGTGGTTTGTTCGCCAGTCCATTCTGTGGTTACGTGTTTAATACGATTGGACGGAAATATGCTACAATGCTTTTTGGCCTACCCTATGTGGTGAGTTTTTACCCTATCAGTGACCATCAAACGGGTTATTTAATAAAAGGGCTCTGGCAACACTGATTATGTTGTATTCTTAGCACATATATTAACTAGATAGACAGATCGTGTAAGCGTGTGTGAGATAGCGATAGGTGATTATAATAGGTAAGATAGAGATTTCAGTTCCCTTAAAATTTAGCACTGTAAGCACGCCCAAAAACTGTTCAATGTCAAATGCACAATAAAATGTACATTTAGTATATTCTTGTTAAAAAAAAACCTTTAATGTCGACTATTTTGACATTGTGATTCTTTTAGCACCAAAAAAGCAGTTACAGCGATAGAGACTACAAATCCATAGCCCTTTCTCTTTTGCTCTTCATATTTTTTGTATATCGCTCTTTCAGTTCGTAGTGAAAGAGTAAGAAATATCCAAACTCTTTTAGGAGTTCCCTCTGTCTTAGTGTTCCAAAAAATAAAAACTAATCGCCACAATGATTTAGAAACTATATAGAGTAAGGGATAACTCAAATTTATATACATTTTGCAAAATATTACTGAAAATTTTGAAAGAATAGTAATTATATTACGATAATCCCCGAAATTTAATTCCCTGCCAAATATTTTTATGCATAATATATTATTTATTATCATTGTTATTTTCTATTCATCAATGGTGTCTGTAATGCAGAATACACACAGACTATTAAACGATCATTTGACAACTGGATCAAGCACACCATTTTAAACAAATTATATTATTTCAGATAGCATGGACAATAATATCTCTAACGAAGAATGTTACCCTGGTACTCATAGCGATTGCTTTAGCAGGCATTGGCATTGCTGGACAAAATGTCTCCCTTATATTTATTTCGGAGATTTCTCATGATTCTATTAGAGGCGGAATGACAGCGTTTTCAGCAACAGGATATATCTTGGGTTTACTCGTTTCTTATATACTAGGAGGGTATTTAACATACATGCAAGTGATTTATGTACACTTGTCACTGTCAGTGATAGCAATATTGCTATTAGCGTTACTCCGCGAAAGTCCTGTTTTCCTGGTAATGGTGGGACAGGAAGATGTGAGTCTTATTTTATGAGTACTTTTTTTATTCAGCCAATCATCAATCTTATTTTAAAACACTTCTTTCTATTAAATTGATTTTATTGGTTTTAGGAAGCAGCAAAATCGATAGCATTTTACAAAAGATTAGACATAGATTCAAAAAGAGTAGAGGCGGAAATTGCGAAAATTAAACTACAACTTGTGCTAAAACCAAAGAAAATCCTACAGGATGTAAATGGTATGAATAGTTTAATTCTTTATTCAAGTAGTCAAGATATAATGTACATAAATAATATTATCAAAGCGTATAAAAGCGTTGATAATATATTGGCACACACCCATACACACGCGTACACACATACACGAGCGTGCGTGCGTTAAAGTGAAACTATTATTCTATCACCCCAATTTTTTTTGTTCATTTATCGCATGTCGCATTACAGCTGTCCGTAGAGTAGGGAACTGTGAGACTCGTGGCGAAGATGAAGTTATTTTTTTTAAAGTTTCAATTGCTTCGTTTTTTTGTAAAACCACACAATATTTTTTAAGGGTCTCATGGTTTCACCCGTGTTAAATTTATTTCACCAATTGTCACCTATTGTTGTTCACACTTCCCGTACTTGCCTACAGCTTTCCAGATTGCTTAACGTTCATGGTTACTGCTCGGCTCCTTAGAGTCGTGGCGTGAAGCTATGCAGCCTAAAACATTTCTCAATAAGGCTATAAAATGTTATAATATTTTTTCAAATAGGTGCAGGTGTTCCGGAGATTCCATTTTTTTTTAAAGTTCCTTAACGACACCCGCAGATCACGGATTTGGTGTCTTCTAAAATTAAATCTACAACGTGCCCTTTCCTACTGTGAGGATTTTCCCAAATGACCCCATTTGACATGACATATTATTTACAATTTTAAGGTCTACTTAGTCTAAATTTGCTTACAAGCTACGAAGCTTCTCTCCTCTTTTATTATACTACTCTATCCTCATGTCTAGCGAATGCGTCCCTTCTCTTTTGATGTTATTACTCTACCAAAGCTTCCCTTCTCTTTTTTAGACCTTACGCTAACAATCCTACATCTAACATATCACAAAAGTGCATATAAAGTTTTTAAAACAGTCAATCAATCAATCAATCAGTGCTACAATTTCGAGTTTATCGCAACGACACGTCCTGGAATTAGTATACTACTTTACAATGTTAGTATACTAGCTGTCCTATGCTGTGTTTTACCAGCGTATAATTTAAAATAAATCGTTGATTGATGATTTATAATACTTTAGTATAAACAATATTTTTATCTGGCGGCCAGGGTTATGCGTCACAACTCACACGGCTCGTTCGTGCCACTACACCTATAATCATATTATACCCGAGCCGAGCGCTGAATTATTTTAATTTTATGTTAACTCCCAAACTATTCGTTCAAATAACATGCTATTAAAGACAAAGTTTATCTTCATAACATTGTCGTGACGATGAAGTAACTTTCGTTCGTAAGGATTAAAATGCCATGCCTAATAATAATGCTAATAAATCAGTTTCCAATTTTCAATAAAACTTTGTCATAAAATACCTTATCGTGGCTTATGCATACGAGACAGGCATATAGTATCGTGGACTTTTTTTAGATGTATTTGTATTATGTATTAGTAATTAGTAATATTTAAAGTAAATTAGTAATAATTAGTAATAGATGTATTATGTTATTACTCCTTAGTAATATGTCTGTAGAACATTGTATTTACGTATCTCTAACCATTACGCCAGCGCACGCGGATAAAGCAGTTAGGATGTGCTATTTGTTCTGACTTAACAAAAATCAATATTTAAGGCTAGCTGAGAGGTGTACACAGTGAATCTCGCTATAATATACAAAAACAATTCTTCGAATCCGACTAGTAGTTTCAGAGTTTAGCGTGTAAAACAACTCTTCCGCTTTATTATGTTATATAATATTAAAGTATAGATAGATTTAATAATTAATATAATGTTATGCAAGGAACCAAAAGAACGGTACTGGTACAATCGGTTTATATAGCCATTGTCCGAACTCAAATGTTAATAACATCGCGTCAGTCTCTATGGCAGCGACAGCGACACTGAGTGTCAGCAATAAAATATGCGCAACTCGATGTCGCTGTGGAACACTCACGGTGACACTAGGTCTATAAACTGAGCTCCCAGTATCGAGCGTCGCCGTGTAGTTCTACCTTAAGTGTACGTGTTCTGTTAACACCTCAAATAATGCAGCGTGACGATATAATTAAAAACTTAATAATTACGATGTAACTGATAGTAAAACAAGCTATTTATATTTGATTATCAAATTATAAAATTGTTTATTCAAAGATTTATGGAGTTAAACATTTCTCATTAACTTGTTATTTCCATTGTATCACATTATACCTAATGATATGAAAAGTTATTTGTAGGATGGTATTTTATTACTATATCTTACTGATAATGAAAAATTAATATATTTTTAGATTTGGAAGAAGCAACTGATTTCGTTGGGAAAGAGATCGTAATAAAACATGAGTCTGCATGGAAATTTTTAAGTAAGTTCGCTTTTATAAATAAAATAACTTTATTTTTAAACTAGCTGTGCCCGCGACTCTGCTCGCGTGGTCTACAGAAAGCTGTCAGTGGAACGCACGCGCGAAGCGTGCTGCCATAAAACTGGTTATTATGAGTGATCCTTAGAAGATAGACATGTGCTATCGCTGACTTTTGTAGGTCTTTTTAAGATCTACAATTATGTATTGCATTCATTTGATATATCTCTTATGGTTTACTCAGCGTAAGCCAATTAATCGCCCCAAAGGCGTCTTTTTTCCAAATTGATAACCATTATAGTCACTGCGTATTTCGTATGTTACTTCATGTAAAAAATATATCTTATAACCTGGGCAGATAACATATATATGAAAAAAAATCATGGTAAACGGATTAGTGGTTTACACTTGAAAAGAACATAAGCGGACAGACAGACAAAGAGACGTTGAATTTTATAATATTTATAGATAGACAGAGAAAAAGTTGCGTTAAATGTACCTTTATACTCTATTGGTAGTAAATTTATTTAAATTTGTTAATATCTCACATCTGTAGATGTGTTCCGGCAGATGCACTTGAGAGCTAAACCTTCTTGATTTAGCGAGTTATCTATACATAATAAATTGAATTGTCTGTTTGTAATATCAAAATTACAGCTTTTTCATAAATGCCTATGAAAGCTTACACGGTATCTATAACAAAAAACCAATATTGAAAATTTTTGTCTGTTTGTTTGTTCCGGGTAATCTCCGAAACGGTTGGACCGATTTTGATAGGACTTTCACTGGCAGATAGTTGATATTATAAGGAATAACTTAGCCTACTTTTATTTTAGAAAAATAATTAAGGTTACGTACAAGTAATAATACAGCTAGTCATCAATAAGGTTACAAAAACAGTAAGATTTACAAGTAACAAAATTCGTAACCTTAAAAATATTAATATGAAAAATATAAAATACCAGCTGCGGGCTGGTCGTACTCCGGATCTTCTACTTTCCCGAGGGATATGGTAACGGCAGGGTCAGCAACCCGCATCTGCTTCTGGTGTTGCAAGCGTCCATAGGCTGCGACCGCACGCTTATTGCCCCCAACGTGGTATAAAAAAACTCAATATCGGAGAAAGAATTATTTGAATTTGTTGAAGTTGTTACAAAGCAATTACTTTCAAGCAAACAGCTCCTTTCAAGCACTTGCCTTTTAAAGCAAGCTGACAATCATACCCAGCGACTCAGTGACCCGCCATTATAAATTCAAAACCATAATGGATCTTTCTTTCAACAGTGAAATCCGAGTCTTCAAAGCGAGCATTGGCGTCTGTGCTTATCATAATCACTCTCACAATCATGATGGGTTGTGTGGTATTACAAGTGTACGCTGAACCACTATTCAAAGAGGCAGTCCCTTCGATGCCAGCCAACCAGTGCGCTATATTCGTTGCCCTGGACTTCTTAGTGGCAAGCGTTGTTTGCGTTTGTATCATTGATAAATTCGGGAGAAAGGTGAATATGACGCAGTGCTTTGTGGTATATTATTATACATATGACTAACTGTGCACCACGGGTTCACACGTGTAAAAATTTATTTGACTAACTCTCCACCGTTTCGCTGACAATGTACTGGGACTGGACTGGGTTATTGCTGTCCTTTTTATAGTCGTAGCGTGAAGTTATCTAGCGTACAATCTCTATCAATAAATAGGCTACAAGCTACAGACGGAAATTTTCAAATCTAGTTGGTAGTTTTAAAGATTAGCGCATTAAAACCACCAACAACAAAAAAAGAGTTTTATAATATCTGTAGGAGTTTTTGGTGGGATCTCAAACTATCATGTGGTGGTTTTTTTTTTGTTCATAAATTTGTGTTATTTGACCGTATTTTGTGTAATACCGGTGGCATTTTGCATAATAAAGCTTGGTTGTTGTGCAAAAGTGTAGTGGATTGGAAATAATAACTTGGAACATGAATTCTGAGATGCCACAAAAACTTCCTTAAAAGTTCTAATTAGGGAGCCACCATCTTGTTAGGATCCTGAAATCGTCATCACACTGGAAACTATATTCACTCGATAATGACAGTAATGGTCTTCAATTAAGAGGACCGGTTGCTAAGTTAGGAAGAAAAATAACAAGATAATATCTGTACTCTACTGAATCCCAACCCTCATGGACAAGTAATAGTAACACTCTTTTGATTTGTCGCATTTCGGGATCATCCAGTCTATATACAGCTGCCGAAAAGCTTGCAGGCTGGCATGACAGTGACGATCGCCGATGAATTTCCGAAGTCTGAGTGGGCACCGTTTTGAATTGGCCTGTATTTATCCAACAGTCCCTGCTGATAGCGACATCGACGGGGTCAGGTATATGCACGCTCGTACTAGGATTTCAACTTCAATACCACTGGGCACCGCACTGGTTCACCGTCCTTTTGATCTACGTGTACAGCTTCGTGTATACGCTCGGATGTGCCGTTATACCATTCGTCTTAACTGCTGAAGTGTTTCTGCCAGAGGTAAAACTGCAAAAATCTTCATTTTATTTTTATAATATTTGGCCTACTATGGTACACAGGCGACAATAGTATCTTCTATGTTTATATCTACTCGTATACACATTATAAAGCATAACGTCTCTCGGTCTGCCTATCCGTTTATATTCTTTTCACGCGAAAAACCCTTATGAATATAAAATAAAATACGAAATAAGCAGTGATGATAATGGTGAACCAATTCGGAAAAAGATGCATTTGGGGCGCTTAAATGGCTTATGCCGAGACAACCATGGAAGATATATCAAATAATAGCAAATGTCTATCTTCTAAGGATCGCCTACAGCAAGCATTTTTGTCTTTAAAATAACTGGCGGGTGACCGCCGTAAGTTAGAGCAAGATTTGCGCACGTGCACGACCGACATCATTCTGTAGCACACGCGAGCGGAGCCGCGGGCACAGCTAGTTTATTATAAAATATCTTTAACTTTAAAAGGAAAATTAATGTCTGGTATTACAGTTCCTATAATATCGAATCAGAAATGACTATAAGAATTGCTAGGTTTAAGCGGCAGCGGTTGGGGCTCATTGCTCGTAGAACGAATAGAAATCGAAGGGGCCGAAGAGTTCTGGAGTGACGACTGCGTACTGCAAGACTGAGCGTGGACAGACCTGCCCCACAAGATGGACAGGCACCTTGGTAAAGGCTGCTGGAACCTGATGGATGCAAGCAGCGCAGGACCGGTCGTTATGGCAATCATTGAAGGAGGCCCATGTCCAGAAGTGGACGTCATTAGGCTGTAATCACCATTATAATTAATTTAACTTAAGAGGACTGTGTGTTTAGGTTTGATTCTCACGAATAGTTTTTATTTTGTATTGTAATAAGGAATAACCCTGTATGTACTTACAGAATAAGCCTATATGTTCCTCTTATAGTTCTTCTTTTATTTCGCTTATTGTTGCCACTTCGCTTTCAAATTTAGAACTGCCGTGACTCGCAACAAGGCTTGCTTATATATTCAAATAATTCGACACCGAAATCTCTAGAAGGGCCCTGAAATCTTAACATGTTGTAAACAACTTACGTCATTGCTTTTGAAACGAGGGGAACGTTTGATTTATAGCCCATAATTTTTTGACAGTTGTAGAGATAAGGCTTTCTATGTGTGCGTCGTCGAACATATGACTACACGACACACGACTACACTATGATAAATACACGATATTTCGGGTACGTTCCGAACGATTCTTGAGATTTTCGAGAATGGTGATTCTTTTTCTATTACTCAGACAGTAACAGTATTGTTATTATTTTTAGATTTTATCTGAGTTCAAATCCCCACAATGAGCTTGATCTTTTGACCAAGAAAATAATCGTAATGAAGCTGATTAGCTGTTCAAGTTGAAAATCTGTCGCCAAGCACCTATAGGTGTGTTCCGGTAGTTCCATTTGAAAGCCATTTGCCCCACTAGGCTTAGCGTAGTACCATCCGGCTACTTCTGATCATCATCTTGTGCGTCATACTTGTGCATCATAGATATCAAAGATATCTTTAATATTGTACTATTTTTTCTACCAGGTACGCAGCCTTTGCAACAGTATCACAATGGCTTTTGTATGGATAGCGACCTTCTTAACTCTGCTGATATTTAACCCTTTAGTGGAGTCTTTAGGTCTTGGACCGGTTTTCTATCTCTTTTCGGTGATCTGCTTCCTCGGTGCCGCTTACAGCAAGATTTATGTTCCCGAGACTAAGGGTTTATCTGTTGACGCGATACAACTCCTGTTCTTAAAGAGAAATAAAATGTGAAAGCATTGAAAATGTATTTAATTCTGTGATTATAATCATATAATATGTAAAATTGTGTTTTTGTTATTGAAATCTATAAATAATTTATCGCTTCAAGGAAAAATCATGAAATATATGAAATGCCAAAGTGAATATTAAGACAGTAGTGGAAGACTTAAAATAATGATAGGGCTATTTAGCTAATTTCAGTTAGACGCAAACAAAGAGAAGAATTAAAAGCCCGTGACTAAAAGATTGTGTAAAGAATTTTAAATAATACTTTTAGAAATCGTAAAACTATTTTTTTTTTATTAATTCCTAACTGATTTTGATGACACAGGAAGTATAAGTAGTTCCATAATTGATAGGCTATAAGATTTGATAACAACACTTTTAGATTACTTTTTTATTAATTTTCAAGCTATTTTGAAAAAGTAAATATTATTTCTCAGTTGATCCGCTTTGAAAATTTTCATTAATACGGGTACAAATAAAATTACGACACGAAGATAATTACTGCCTGCTGCATAATAAATGCATGCGGAGCCGGGGGTCACTGCTATATAACTGATTAAATACAAAATAATAATTATAACTACTTATAACTTGGGAGTGTTCAAACGAAAAGTTGATAGGCATCGGAAAGCGCGATTCATCGTCGGTCTCATCTTCACTTACCATCAGAAGAGATCGAGGCCAAGACGTACTTATTAAACGTAAAAAACATGCATGATTACTAGGTAATAAGAGATGACCTTTCTAAATTCAATACTTAAGGCTGTGTAAATGGAGTAGTTTAATTGGCAAGTTGAATGTAATTTTACTCATAAGAGAATCTGTGTTGAGATGATCAAGTAAAAACAAAATTGATGATTTTTAATAAAGACGTGATCGTGACAACACTACACCAGGTATCACACCCTACATAGTGGATCATCCGATGTATATTCAGTACTAGCTATGCCTCACGGTTCACCCGTGTTAAATTTATTCGACAAATCTTCAACAGCGCCGCCGCCGTGCCGTCGCCAACGCGGTCGTGTAGCCCTTTCGTTGCGGCTTCCCGTACTTTCCTATAGCATGCCAGATTCTTTGACATTTATAATTATTGGTCCGCTCCTTAGGATCATAGCGTGAAGTTATATAGCCTATACTATTCCACATGATTCTAGCTATCATAATATACAAAAAAAAATCGAATCCGACTCATAGTTCCAGAGATTAGCGCGTTTAAAGTAAAAACAATCAATCAAAAAAGAAAACTCTTCAGCTTTATTTCATTAGTATAGATTTAAGAAAGAAAATACATTTATTGCAGAGAACATACAGGCACACAGTTTTTAAAGAAAAAAATAACATGACATAAAAGTTAATAACTAAATAAGAAACATTAAAAAAAAAAAACATATAAACCCATGTGCCGTAGTACCACTGCAAAGCGCACACAACTCAGCATAAGCTGGCTGCCACTGTTCTTAGTGACCCCAGCGCTGATTTTCAGTTACAGTCAAGTGGGTTTACAGAAGAAGTAACATATTTAAACTATAGAAGAAAAGGTAAAATATGTATTTAAAGTATTGTGTACATAATTAAATAATAATAGAATATTAATTGCATGTATTTATAAGTAAATATATTTTAATATATTATAAATACGTATAAGATAGATAAACAGGATTAATTAAAACATAAGAAAAAGGAGTTAAACGCGGAGTTATCTTTCCTGATAAAACCATCGCTGTAGCTCTCATTTGATTTGTGGCGTGACGGGATCAGCCAGTGTACGAGTATATTCAGATAATATATAATATAATTTAATATTATGTGAATATATTAATATTAATGAATTTAATATTACATTTGACAGTGACGACTGACGACGGGAAACCGATCTGTAGATGGTCACCGTTGTTTTTCGATTGTAATGTACGTACCACCAGGCACATTGACGTAACTTTACCTTGCCACTATAAAAGCTGTTTAAAGGATTCAAAGAGTTGCTTTACTCGAAGACCGAGTTAGAAAGTCTCTTTATATTATTTCTTAAAAGAGTTTTTATGACAACGCTATATCTCCCATAAATCTTCTTCAAAATTAACGATTCACTCATCATTTTAAAGCTTATGTTTCTCGATATTGACTAAAATCGTTAGTGTAATAATAATAATAATAAAGTAATCATCATCATTTCAGCGGAAAGATGGCCACTGCTGGACATAGGCCTCCCTCAAAGATCGTCACAACGACCGGTCCTGTGCTGCATGCATCCAGCGGCTTCCCGCAATCTTTACCATGTCGTCGGAACACCTTGTGGCGGGTCTGCCCACGCTGCGTCTTCCGGTACATGGCTACCACTCGAGAACTCCTAGGTCCCATCGACCTACGTAGCCCGTTAACTTTTTGTTGCTCGTGTATGAAATTTCCAACCGCTATTCAGAGAACATTTTATGATAACTTGTAATTCTTACGGCTTTATGGGTAATCGGATAAGCTTGTCATAGTGACTTTCTTTTGGTTTGTTGCATTTTCGGATCAGCCAGTGAATATCTAGCTGTTGAAAGTTTTGCTGGATGGCATGATAGCGACATTCAACGATGGATCGTAAATACCTCGGGGGTTCACCGTTGTTTTTCGACTATGCCTAACATCAAACACAGTGTGGTCACTTTGCAGTGCTACAATGAAAAGGCAGATCTCTCATTGAGACTGGTATATTGAGCGACGATGCGTCTTCCGGAACGTGGCCGCCACTCGAGAAATCTTTGACCCCATCGGCCATCCATTCTACCAGCTACGTGACCCGCTCACTACCATATAAGCCTAGCTATTCTTCGAGCTATGTCGGTGACTTTCGTTCTCCTGCGGATCTCCTTATTTCTGATTCGATCACGCAGAGAAACTCCGAGCATAGCCCTCTCCATTGCCTTTTGAGTGACTTTGAGCTTTCTTATGAGTCCCATAGTTAATGACCACGTCTCAGCACCATATGTAATCACTGGCAACACACACTGGTCAAAGACTTTCGTCTTGGTCTCGTCACGGTCGTCTTGAGACACTAAAAATGTAATAATAAATAATGCGGTATAATAATAATAATAAATGCGTATAATAATATTAATAATAAATACGGTAGGTAATAAAGTAATCATAGTTTAATTTATTTATAAATTTTTCGGTTAACTAACATGATAGCTAGTAGATTGATTTCATTTATTTTTGTTCGAACTGACTATACCGTTAGTCTTAGGCCTTGAAGCTATTAGAGACTTTAATAGCTTCACCGGGCTTTGTAGATTATATTCTATAATGAGTGATTTAATCGCATGGGTTAGCAAGTCTAAAATACCACTCGCATTCATCAGACAGCTACAACTCGGCATTACGAGCACTGATACTTCGCGAAAGTAATTTTTTTTATCTTTGTAGGTTTGGCTTGGTAGCCACAATCTCACTTGACGTTAAGTGACGACGTGATCCAAGACGATAACACCCTAAACCTAGTGGAAGACTGGGTCTCGATTACAGCTGCCGGAGCACACATATTGGTGCTTGGCGACAGATTTTCAACTTGAGGGTGGTAGCTAGCCAGGCGGGCATTACACAAAGCCCTACCTACCACCATGCAATGTTTTCATCACTATGTTTTCCTTAACCAAAATCTCAGGCTCATTGCAGGGATTCGAACTTACGTACTTATGTACATGTTGCGGTGAAATAGACTATCAACTATAATGCAGTACGCGTATCCGAACGTACTATCATTGATCCATTAGCTTTCCCATTTAACTACTCGTATGTTTGACGCAATACTAATAATCGCTTTCCTCCAACATCTTTATGGAAATATCATGTAACATTTTTATCAAAAATGTATTTGCGCTGAGTTATTTGTCATTGTAATATATTTGCTCGAAGTATTATTATTATATAGCAAGATAATATTATGTTCGTGTTTGTATTACTCTAGGGTAGAGGTACTGTTATTGACACTAGTTTAATTAAATTATCTATTTTCTTCTTATTGAAAATTGGTATCAACGTGCGTTTATATATAACTCTGCCAATGACACTTGGCTAGAATATTATTTTATTATTCAAAGTTCACAAGGTGTCAACTTTTCGCACAAAAATCCAGCGAGTTTTTGTGGCGTCTCATAATTCAAGTTCTTTGTTATTATTTTAATAAAATTTATTTGTGCTCAACAACCAAACAATATTACGCAAAATGATTACAATATTGCAAAATATAGGGTTTAATCCTGCAAGTTATGAAACAAAAAATGAAGCAAAATATACCATTGAAAACTACGGTTTATTTGATTAATTATTATTTTTTTGAAAACATTATTTTATTTGTTATTTATTTATTGTAAATTTAGAGCATATTAATATTTTACTAGCAATTGCCTTAGACTACGTAGCACTTTACGATTTTATTATAGAAGTACATAGCTGAACCGTGCAAATATTTCGCAATGAAAATAAGGTAACTAAAAATATCATGTTAGTTAGACAGACTGTTAATAGACGGCCTTTCATTTATGGTTGTTTAATAAATTTACCATAGATTTAGATAGTAAACAGATCGACAATCGATTAAATAAGTCGAGATCAAAAACGGAATACACTAGAGTAAGTCTTATTTTGTTTGCTTATTTTTTTTATACTAGTTGCTACCAGGTTCATTAAACTGCACCACAATTAAACACTTAAACTAAACAGTAAATTATACTTTAACACCTTAGATTTTAAAAAAGTAAGCGACATTTGTTTTGATAACGATTTACTTAGGCTGATACAGGCCGATAGTATATACGAAAATGGTCTTGTATCCCTATCTCATTCTAACACAAGCGTATACTGCGCTCTTTTTCTTTCGATATTCTGATCTATATATATTAAGTCTACGATCTTATAAATATTATAGTTTATTAGGTTTGCTAATATAACTAATTATTCAATTATAATGTTTTATGAGGTGTCAACTATATGATTACTTTACCTCAAGCGCTCATAAACCCGGCGCTTAAGTAGAAGTTAATCAAATAATTAAATCTGACACATCTCATTCAACGTTGCAGATCTAAACAGCCGGTTGGGTGTTTTCGAAATTATTTTCGTGTTTTATTAACTATACTATGGCCGGAGAAAGGGTGAAGCCTACAGCATTTTTAGTGCAATCTTTGGCTACACTGTGCAGTTAGTATTATTTCTTTTGTTCATATACAATTTTAATATTATAAACATATTTATCAAAGGCAGCGGTTTTAAAACTTTATACTACTACATCTGGCTAAACAAAAACGCATTCATTAATCTTTTATTATAAATTAAAAGACACGTTAACAAATAATAAAGAAATTATTTAAAAAAAATTATGAATTTTAATATTTTTGGTAAAAAAAAATATTACTTGAGGTCTTTTTTCAGACAGAATTTACGTTAATTAAAATCTATACTCAAATGTGTTTAGATTTTTTTAAATTAATCAATATAAATAATAACAATTATTATGTAAATAAATAGGACATTTTTATATAAATGAAAAAAAATGCGTGTAACCTCTACGTGCGTTGAAAATAAAAAAAATCTTTAAACTTATAGCAGATGTTATGATTGTACTAAAAAACCATGCAAAATCTATTGCATCTATTTTGAACAATTTTTGGGTTACTTCTTAGATATTTGGTTATTATTAAAAAAAAAAAAAACGAAAGACAGGATAATTTCATTCAAAAAAAAGTTTTAAGAAATTACGATTTCTTCTGTCGTCCACACGAGTGAAGACGCCTGGCACAACCAGTATATAAATAAAGTTTCTTTGTATACTAAAAAACGACTATCTATCTCGTTTATTATGGTCTAAAAGAGCATCAGAGACGTGATTTTATCAAATAAATTACATGCAATTATCGAGTTATTGCAAGCAAGCAGTTAACAACAGCTACTTTCGTGCACTACTGAATGATTGCTTATGAAAATATCTTGTTTTTTTTTTATAAGAACCAAGTGTCTAAGGAGTAAAACCAAAAAGAATTGGTCAAAATCTATCCAGTAGTTTTTGCAAAACGGCAAACTTCAACCATGTCCTCAAGAGTGCGCCATGTTGAATTTACTGTGACGTCACATAGCCTATAACCAATAGATAATCAAGACGCTTCTAACGATACTTCATTTGTCAAATTATAATTGGTAGTTGAGAAGAAATTCGGGAATAGATGAACTTACATACATAACCTAGTAAAAATCATAAACTTCCTTTTGGATTTGCCGCAGTCGGGTAAAAATGAAAAAAATTATGTCTGAGTTTAGTAGAAAAAACCTTATGAAGAAATTTGTGGATTGTTATTTTGCCTAAAATTTTAATGTAATTCACAGTAGTTTCTTATTGTTTGACAGTGAATTTGTTTATTTTATTAAAATGAATTCAACATTTCAATCCAATCTTAGTAATATTAATTTCATGAGTAATACTTGTATTCATATCATTATCTCATAGTATCTTTTCTGGTATTTTGAGATCGGTAAACAATTCCTTTTTTAGTAACCTGTTATGTAGTTTGGGTTGTCCAATCGTCGTATTAATCTTAGTTTCTCTATTGTGCTTATTCACGAAGAATATGTAGGAGATGTAAGAGGCACAGATAAATCTGTAAGTCGAGTACAGATCCCTAATACTCTGCCTGATTACTGGATGTATCTGGCTGACCCCGGAACGCGACACAGCCATCACTATGGTGGATGTGACACATGATGTATTTTGTTCGCGGTCAGTCGGGTGGTTAGTCGGTTGTCACGTTCTACCACTACTCACCAACAGACATATTTTTCGAAAGTGAGTTTTGTCGTATTATGTCTGTTTATTAAACTTTAATACAGTAAACTACATTCCATTTTATAGTTTTTAATTTAACAGAATTTCCCGATGTCACCCGATGGCAACGCCTACCGATTAGTTACAGTAATTACATACTATTTAACATTTTTTAATTTAGCAGTATTTTCATTATCATGATGAGTGTGCTTCACCCGGTGCCAAAACCCCTAAAGTTAAGATATAATAAACTAGACACTATTTTTTTTTTTTTAATTAAGCAGTATTCTCAATATCATTATGAGTGTGCTTCATTCGATGGCAAAACACCTAAAGTTAAGATACAGTAAAAACTACATATTATTATTAATTTTTTAATTTAGTTGCATTTTAAATATCACAATTATTAGTGTGCGCAACGCCTGAAGAAAACTTAGCAAAAACAAATGCTATTAATATTTTAAAGGCGCGGCGCGGCGGTGTTTACTTAAAAAATATTACAAAGCTTTAATTTATTTTCCAGGCACACGATCAGTTCTTAATGCTAGTTTGCATAATGCACAACAGAGTTTAGTTTTTAAGTTACTTTTATAATAATAAAATAAAACTTATATTCGTCCTTATTGCAGTTTTCCAAATATACTAGGGGTCGCCTAGTGGTCGAAATTCGACCATAATTAATCTAAATTATAAGTTTGAACATTATTAAGGTTCTATTGTCAAAGACTATATACTTTTATAATCAACAGATATCGCCAAAACAAATTACATGAAATAGAAAAATTAAAAAAAAATGATTAAATTAAAGAATACCATTTTTTATTGAAACAAATAACCGTTCCATAAAGAAAATGCTATCTATTGAACTGGACATACATATTTCGATAATTTAATTAATAATAAAAAACTTCTCTGTAAACCATGTTTGTTATATTGTGCAGGTATTGTAGAGATGTACAGGGTCTGACAATCCAAGTGAGCATGATGTCGGTTTATTTGGGATTGCCCCTAGTAGCCTCCAACCTCCTCTATATAGCCACACCATTCCTCGCATGTCTGATATTATCGCTGCCTGTAGGCGACCTAGTAATTGATCTTGAACGTCCTCACGATCCGATAAGCTCCAGCCAGAATGATCTTCTCTTCGGGTTCCGACTTAGTAGGTAGCCTTAAACAATCTTAGGATTCATATTTGGAGATCTTCACAATGCGAGGGCTCGAGCTATAACCATCCTTCAAGCCCGTCGTTGGCTGCTTACACAGAGCACACCTGTTTCTAGCGCGCGGCATCTCTACTTTCTTTCCATTTATTTTATATAGCTTTTGAATTCCTGTCATGATCTGTTATCTCGTTGCTATGAAACATGATTTATTTTTTAAATAGAGACATAGACACGATTTTCGGACATACATTATTTCATTATGGTTATGTTTGACATTCAGTAAGACTATAGACAAATAATTTTAATCTATTTTCAATTTGACCATAGCCTTTAACAATAAACAAAAGTGTGTATAAGCGTGTGTGTCAAACGCATGGTAGTGTGTGTAATGTTTTTTTTATTGATTTTATGTATGTTTTATCAATAATTTAAATAAAATATTAGCATTCTGCACTCCTTCTCTATATAAACTATAAGTGTGGGAAATTTCATACTCCTCCGTCCGCGCAATTTTCGTAAAAAGGGGTACAAAGTTTTTGCTTCACGTATTAATATATTGATTAAACTACTATATACAGTCAAAGTACACTAATTTTCCTATGTTTAACTTCTAAGTTTTTCTAGACTAATAAACATTAAGGAGGTATTTGTATATATTGGTCAATTAAAATTAGTCGAAACCGCATTAGCTTTTCGTTTTCGAAAAAAAATATTTATTCTATTTATTTTCTTTTTTATTATTATTATTATATTCAGAACATTTATTTCAGTGGCATAAAAACTTTTTTTATGGAAATATTATTAATACATTGTATATTATCTTAGCAATTTTTAAGTATACCTAAATAATGAATAAATTAAATAGTTTATTTTGCAAATTTAGTTCAGTAAGCTGGCGAACTTAATACCTTATAGTAGTTTCAAAGTATATTATTACATCCGTGGGTAGTGCAAATGCCGCTTGTTTTCACGTGAATAATTAGGGGCGTTTTTTCAATCGTTAGATAATTATCAGATAATTTTATACGAGGAATAATTTTGACGTTTTGACAGATAATATATAAAAAACTTAATTGAAAAATCGGCCCTAAGTGAAACAACACTCAAACAAACTCAATCTGATGTTTACAACCCTGTGGTCGGTCGGTGTATCCCTTGTTCACACTACTCTGTGGTCCTATTGCAGATTTCTTCCTTTTAGGTCTTGTTGTTTCTACTCGGTTGTGTAAAACAGAACTTTCCCACCCCTTTTTTGAACTAACTACACTGTAACACTGTTAGCCTTAAGTGTCTTGGAGCCTTAGAAGGCTTTGACAGTTTTACCGGGCTTGGGGGCGAGCGTGGAAAGCACTCAAGCCGCGAAAGCGAAGCAACTAGCTTATAAGTGCCAATACAAAACAAAAGCCTATGTACCTGGGTGGTGTGCACCTATGCAATGTAGTGTAATGTATGTCGATAGCTATTGAATGCAGTGTCACTGTATCGGACTAGCAGATGGCTTAAGGGCTCCATACCAGAGGAACGGAGGCACTGACAATATTACGTAGGTTTTTTTTTTCAAAACTTGCAATGGTTATAATTCTGTTTCGGCATGAACACGAAAGCGGGGCAACTGTATCTAAGAATCGAGCGCACTGTTTTGGCTCGAGACACGGCTCGCTTATATACTCAAATAAAACGAAATCGAAATCACTAGAAAGGCTTTGAACTTTAAGACATCGTTTAAAGAAGGGGAAGTGTGCTATTTTTAGTCATTACGTAATAGCTTTGAATGTGTGTGTGAACTGCGATGTTTTTCGTACCAGATATTTTAAGAATAGTATTTATGTTTTCAAATTTTATTCATCGTTAAATAAACGTCGGTAAATTATGAGTATTACATAATAAACATAATAGTACATAATATTTACATTTATGTTATATATTAAATAGTATAATACTCTTAAACTTATATTTTTCCATTTACAGTTGCAAATTTAACAATACTTACTGGCTACGTGTACGCCTGGCCTTCATATAATGTGGCCAACTTTTTGTCCAATAACACGACGTTGTCCCGCCCTATGACGTCTATAGAAATATCGTTATTGGGAAGTTTAGCCAACATTGGAGCGTTGGCATCCACTTCACTTTGTTCATGCGCTTTGAATAATTTAGGAAGGAAATACACATGCATGCTGTTTGGAGTACCTTATGTTGTAAGATGCGAATTTTTAAAATATTACAACGTCTTTAACACAACTGAAAAATATTGTTACTATTTCCACTGACGAACTTTTTACATAAAAACTTATATGTATATATCTCTGGTTTTAGACCATGTATCGAATTTGTTTGATACATTTTTGACGTTAATTCATACTTTAAATTTACTTCCATAGCGGAGGAAAATTAATAAAAATGGGGATAACAAAATATGATGATAGAGTTTGGCATTGCAACTATATATCTAATATCTACATCCAACATTTTATAACACCAGTCGATAGTTAAATTATCAAAGAATTCGTTACGTGGAGTGAGGACTGTGACGAATGTGTTAAAGTTCAAAATTAGGAAAATTTAATACAATGTCGGCCCATACTCGTCAGAAGGAAAAATAAAAATATACAAATGGTATACGTTAAAAAGGACTTTTCAGTAGTAATTCAGTGATACCCATTAAACAACATATGATAGAGTGAAGCAATGCCGATAACGTAAAAACAAATCCGAGCGGAAACATATTCACGTACAATACAAAGCCATGTCCCCGACAAAGCCACAGGCCAATTTTTTATGCTTTATAAATTATGCGTTTGACCACAATCTTACCCGATGTTAAGTGACGACGTGGCCTAAGATGGTAACACGCTAAGCCTAGAGGGAGCCTGGCTTTTAACTGCAGTTTCCGGAACACACTTATATGTGCTTGGCTAGAGATTTTCAACATGAGGGTTGTTGGTTGCTGGCCAGGTGGGCATTAAAATGCCTACTACCGTTTTATGGTTTTATCACGATGTTTCTTACACCGAAAGCTCAGGCTCATTTTAATGTTCGAACTCAGTCGAATAACATGGTGTGACAATTTTGCTCACAAATCTTTCGATATATGGGAATATCCATTTGTAATATGGAGTTTGTTTCAGTTATCATGGACGTTAATATCTATAACGAACTATGTGCCCCTGGTAATTATGGCTATGGGGCTTGCCGGCATTGGAGCTGGTGGACAAGCCGCCTCCTCAGTCTACATTTCTGAAATAGCTCAGGATTCTATAAGAGGTGCTCTGACCTCTTCAGTGGTGTCAGGTTATTTCCTAGGCCTCTTCCTCTCCTACACTTGGGGAGGATATTTAGCATATAATTATGTTATTTATGTGCACCTCGTACTCTCTGTGCTGTATATTGTGATGGTTGCTGCGTTAAAAGAATCTCCTGTCTTCCTCTTACAAAATGGAAAGGAAAGGGTGAGTTGATTATGCATACTATTAGTGGACAATGAAGGGAATTGACATGAGGAAATTAGGATGCTTGTTAAGTAACTTCATAATACTACCAGCAAAAGATGAATGAAGAACTTTTTTTCGCATATATCTGTAATATTGGGATCACGAAGGGAGGTGTGAAGAAGTATTTTAATGAACTGACATAATAACGTTTCGGATGTCACCCTTGTTGTTCAAGGGATCTACAGTCATTTTACAGTGTTGGGCTTATAATGATAATTTCTCCGTTATTTAAATCATCTATATGATATTATGGGTGTGTATTCAGTTAGAACTATTTACCAGAAAAAGGTATAGATCAGTATTTAAGATATGTAATTACAGCCTGTTTCTTTAAAATATTTGTATGGAATCCAGTAAAGTTTAAAAGGAACATTTTGGTGAAGGAAATCATCGTGAGGAAACCATAGCATGATGGTAGGGCTTTTCTAATGCCCGCCTGGCTAGCTACCACGCTCAAGTTGAAAATCTGTCGCCAACCACCAATAGGTGTGTTCCGGCAGCTGCACTTGAGAATCAGTCTTCCACTAGGTTTAGTTATCATCTAGGGCCACATCGTCAGTTAACATCTGGTGAGATTATGGCCACTACGCCAAATCTATTAAGAAGAAAAATTGACGAAGTTTTTGTTTCGAATTGCTCATCTAGTTAGAATATTATAGAATTTTCAAGATATATATTTCAACAGGAAGCGGCGAAATCGATAGCCTTTTACCGGCAGGTGGATGTTGATGAGAAAGAAGTAGAAGTGGAAATGGCAAAGATCAAACTGTTACTCGACCCTAGGGTTGAGAAGAAGCTTCAATGTGAAAACGGTTAGTGTGAATAATTTGTAACTTTTTTAATACGTGATTGAACATTCTTAATCTTTCTCGAACTACTAATTTTACCTTTTTTATCGTTTAAAGAATTAGGGTTATGGCCATAATCTAGTATCATAATTATAAGTGACGATGTAGGTCAAGATATTAACACGCTAAGTCTAGTGGGAAAACTGGTTCTCAAGTGTAACTGATGGAATACAACTATAATAGGTGCTTGGCGACAGATTTTCAGCTTGAGGGTGGTAGCCAGGCGGACATTAGAAAATATGGTTTCATCACGATGTTTTACTTCACCGAAAGCTGGGGCTTATTGCAGGGATTCAAACTCACGTTGATCGACGCACTGCCCTTACACGCTACGACTGAGTCATCATTACTTCAAATTAGATTCCAACCAATTATTATTTTTAGAATAACATAAATATGCACATATAAGACAAAATATTATTAAAATTAATATTAAAATTAAATACACGTCAACAGATGTTGTTGAGCGCGGTTAATAATGTTTGCGGATTGATTATGGTAAATGATTGTAGTAAATTGGTACTGACCAGTATTTGGCCACTATCTGAGCAAGCAGTGAAGACCTGCTGAGAGTAATTTACAACTATCGTGGTAGAAGGATTGATCAGCCAGAGGTTTTGTCGGTTGTCCGATATATACCGGAGTTTTTAGTTGCATAAAAAAAATCTATAGCTGTTACTCAGGGTAGTCGTGACGGCAAATTTCTTGCACTCTATATGCTGTGATTATCGTGATTACCCAAGCTAGTTAAAAGCTTTAATTTGGGAATCTATCATAATTTAGAATTGATATATAAGTACTATAAAGCGTAATGCATTTTATAAATAACAATTTCGTGGGGCGATGGGCCTGTAGTGAAACTGGGTCTTGACCATTTTGCATATGGTGAAAAGCGTCATAATGGTTCGCTTATGCGCGTTGAGTTTCAGGATCAATCAGCCGATACATATTAGTTTCTAATTACGCTGGTCGATATGACAGCGGCGACTGACGATGAATTATTAGTATCTCGGTGGGCGCCACTATTTTTGGATTGTTCTATGCTTACCAACTTACCATCTATATAGTTCCGTCAATTTGCAGTGAAACTAAAAAGGAGATTGTACTACTCTGTCTAAAGAGTACAGGGAAAAGATAAATAATAAACAAAATGTTAGTTATTATTCATCCAAATTGATTTTATCGCCTTCAAAGTATGCTCCTTCAGAAACGATACACTTACGCCAAGGAATAATCTAATCATCAAAACATTTTTTAAACGCTTTTTCCGGAATTGGGTTTTGTTGTCGTCACGAATTCTCCTTTACGTGACAGGAACACAACATTAGGGTGGAGATATTCCACCAGTCGGGCTGCCCCAAGTAGAGACAAATCTTCTAAGAAATTTCTAAAAAGTGCGCGCACATCATGAAATTCTCTTTCAGCATTTATTCAAAACACGCCTAAACAATTATAACCTCAAGAAATGAACTAGACACCACAATATAGTTAAATATATATATGCATCCACTTGTTAAAATATCTTAGTATAGTAATCTTCACTAAGAATACATTATTTACTCAAATAATTATTTAATCATTTTATTAGATGTTATCACGTCAATGTTAATTATTTGTGTTTGTACTGCTGACGTTTGCCTTTATAACTTTATTTACCTCAGTAGTTGAGTATTTGAGTAGTTGTTTATACCAGGCATTTGCTATTATTAAGTTTTATCATAGAAATACTGGTATTTAATGCACCTACCACGGTAAAATAATGCCTTGTGTTTGGTTCTTTTGAATTTGTCGTTTGTCGATGAGACAGATAACTTTTGTTTATGGCAATGATGGTTAAGTGCTAGCGTTTATGGATACCGCGTCTATCGACGTGGGTTCAAATTCCTATAATGAGCCTAAGCTTTTTCTAATGCCAGCCTGTCTAGATGAAAACATATCGCCAAACACCTATAGGTATGTTCTGGCAGCTGCAGTTGAGAACACGTCCTTCACTAGGTGTAACGTGTTACCATTTTGGAGCACATTATCACTTAATATCAGGTGAGATTGTGGCCAAACGCTGTAATATATAATAATTATTCCGAGATAAAAGTTATTTGTTAAATTTGCAAAACATTCTAATATAATAATATCCTGAAGCGGCGTAAGTCGTTGACGAGGACCTAGGACCTGACGATTCCAGGGGCCTCATAACTTCATGATTTATGTAGTATTCTTTACCTCATGAAACATGTTTAGCTAGGACCATTAAATGAATGAAATTAAATAACCGTTATAAGAGAGATAGGGCATAGAGTTATCTCTTTGGAAATTTCTCCCTTACTGGGTCAGAACGACTAGTGAAATACTTCCACCCTACATGAAATCGCAGCTAAATAACATTCTGTTGTGTTCACGTTATTTTGTAAAAACACTTACCAGTCATTAATATGTATATTTTGTATTGCAGATGTAAGCCTAACGAAGGAATTAATAACACCAAATATTGGGAATGAAGGCGCAGAGGCAAAATCAGAATGGCAGTTTTTAAGTAAGTTATCTTTTTGCGTTGATTTACGTAACATGGAATGTTTCAGCAATTTTGCAAGATATGAAAGTGAATCGAAATGTATCTATTGAGGAAAATTTTGCACGAAATTAAGTTGGTATTTTTTTTATACAACAAAGGTGGCAAATGAACTTACGGCCCGCTTGATGGTAAGCGGCTAACATTGCCTATGAACGCTTGTACCATACGAATCACTAGCACGTTGCCAACCTTACTCCCTACTCCAAAGAGCTTTGGAAACCATACCCGCTGCAGGAAAACAAGGTTATTAGGTTGCAATCTTCTATAGAATGGAGGTATTCCACCAGTAACACTACTGCCCCAAGTACAAAGAAATGTAAAACGATATTCCTCAGTGCCCTACCTCTTTTAAAAATTGCATTGTAATCAAAACTGTTCATGTTGATTTTTCAAGAGACAGACTAAACATACAAGGTATATTATGACAAAATAAGCAATATCATATTGTTAATAGGAGGAATATATAGTTGTAAATAGGAGTTATAACACGATTTATGGGTTATGTGACTATAACTGATAAGTTAAACAAAATATGTAAATAACATATTAATGTATCAGATTTATTTGGATGGTAAGAGAGTAATAACAGTGTTGGGAACACCAACAGGTATGATGATTGGTGTATGTGATGAGGATGTGTTGCATGGCACACCCATGAAACAAAGACAATAAATTTCAAAATCTTATACTTTATTTGTAATATAAAGTAGGCTGTTAATTATAATTTTTACATTTACATAGTTAAATTGAGTCGTTGTTGTTGTCTGCCCCATCGTAGATTAACCAAAGTATGTACATAAATAATGTTTCCATACTTAAATAAGATGTAATTAATCTGAACAGACTAGCCGCCTCATTAATGTATGTATCCTCTATTATATTATTATATATAGTTAGAAAAAACTTACATATTCGAAAAATTTATTATATATATAGGGCCATAGTCATTTTTTTGGACATATGAAATAAACTATAACGTGTTGCTCTGTAAACAAAGTTTTATTTGATTAATAACAATATCTATTACTAAAATAAACTAAATATAGACAATGTTATTTAACATACCTGTAAACAAAGAAACAGAACAATCCTAAGTTCTTTCTTTAGTTTTATAATTTATTTGACAGTCATATTTATATGTATGTCATAACGTTCTTCCTAATCATAGATATAACATATACAACCTAAATACTAAGCATATTAAACCTACAAAACTTTAAATATAATTAAATAAATATATTTTATTTACATTTATTGCAGTGTTAAACTCTGTTCAAACTAAAACATTGTGCCTTTTTCATTTGTAATATAGTTTTCCTATCGAAATTAAAAACAAGTATCACATCTGACTAGTTTATGTTTGAGATGTAAAACACTTCCGTTTATCTCCTGCACGATTCTCTACTACGTCTTATGATAATATAGTTGTTCTTGTACTTTCTCATATTGTTCCATTGTAATCACTATTAAGGACACGGAATACTTAACTGGTGAAGGCATTTCTTTGCCGAATGTCAACGTAAAACCAACTTTAATTTCCAGGTGGAAGTATCAAATTAGCACGGAGCAAAGTATTTACTAACCAGTTTTTTTACGCTAGGAATCAGGTATGTCAGACTAAAACCTGCTGTGTACCATCAGCTGCGAAAGTGGGGCGAAACGGGGTCGCGATAGCATTCACCGCCTCACCCCGACGGCCGGCCCCAATCTCGGGCCTCCGGCGCTAAAGAGAGACAGTCTGGTACAACCACAACTGTCTCCCAGACGGCCGAACCAGTGTAATAGGACGACGGGCCCCCGACCCATCTCTCCTTGGTTCAGATAGAGCGGAGGAAGGAGGCAGGAAGCCCCCTCCTATCACCCAACGTCTTCGCTTGACACCTACGAAGGTGTAGGCGCTGGTGGTGCCCTCTCTTTCTTGAGAGGCGGCCTACATTTGGCACTCCCATATGGTGTTCCGCCGGCTTTCCGGCATCGGCACACAAGGCGCAGTGAAGCTTTATAGCTGCGCACTGTAATGCCTTGTGGCCAGGCTACCCGCACCGGAAGCAAAGGACTCCCTCAACTGCCGACTGGGAAACGGGCTGAGTGTGGCAACTGCAACTGAGTTGGCTCTGCAACTCACGCCACAGGATCGGGGCCTCTTTCTTCAGTGTGCGCCTGAGCGCCGTCGATGTAATATCTTGCAGAGTCCTAGCGGCATCTTTTAAATCATTAATAAAAGTAGCAGAGGGATGCAATATAAACAGAGGTGTACCAGGAGGAGCGCGTCAGGTATCGGCCGCCGACCGAACTGGTCGACGTTGCCCGGGGTGCACCACGGGGAAGTTCCTGACATCGCACTCCAAGTATTTACTAAACTACTTTAACGTTGCTAAAGAAGTTTCAACTGTAATTTATTTCAGAGACATCAAAGTCATCGATGCGGGCCCTTACAACGGCACTGGTTATTATGACTTACACGGTTCTTATGGGGATCATCGTCCTTCAAGTGTACGCGGAGCCCCTCTTCAAAGAAGCGGTTCCTTCGATGGAACCAAACCAGTGTACTGTATTCTTGGCCGCCGACTTCATAATTGCTAGCGTTTTGTGTGGAGCTTTGGTGGACAGACTCGGCAGGAAGGTTAGTTTTTGTAGTACCACCGTAAGGTCTCTATCAAACTAGCGTGTGTCCAACGTGAGCGTTCGTCGAACGCTTAATTAGCGCTGAACCTGCTCGCACACGCGATTCGCACGCGTTATTTTCCCCTACAAGAACGTATGTACGTCACGTGTACGTGACGCGAGCGCTGGATTATGCAGGTGCGTGACGCAAACGCCGCATACGCGCAGCGTCAACGCTGGTCAAACGTTGGACAAAGCGCGCGCTCAAAAAACGCAGTGTGACAGCCCTTAATTGGGAAAACCCAGCAATAAGAGAATTACAGATTTGACGTAATTGGTTTTGATCATCCATTCCTTTAAAGTCTTTATGGAAAATGCTTTTGACTAGCAGTTGACCTTTCATAGTTAATTTGGTTGTTTTTTTTTTAATTTGAATACTATGCAAAAAGTATGCAAAAAGTATGCAAAAAGCAAGAAATCGCTAGTTCATCATCAGTCTACGCTGTCATATCTGCATATCTCGGCAACTGGATATACGCTAGCTGATCCACAAATGGGACAAACTGTGACGGGTTTATCAATAAATGCATGGTAGTCTCGACTCAGTCGGCTACAGATACTATACGTACTTGATGACTGGGTATACACTGGCTGATCCTGGAACGCGACACACCTAAGTGTACCAGTATGGCACGTGTTACATCTGGCGCAATCCAGCCGTAAACAATTGTGGTGAGCTTAACACCCAGATAATTAATTATTATTAAATGTCTGATGTTTATTGATGATCTGGTCGAAACTTGTTGTAAATTGACTATTTAAGCGCAGCTGCTGGAATTAGTTTTTGGATAATATTTTTAACTTGGGGACGATTTTCGTCGAAGCCAATCAGCTAAACAGATTTTATCAGGATTTTTATCGTTTAATATTGCTACTACATTCCTCATGAACTGGCATGATAATAATTAAGTCAGTGCGTACCTTTCGACTCTCTACGAAGAAGGATCTATTTGTCATCCGTAATTTCATCACTAGGTGTAGTAAGGTTATGGACGATTATACACCTCATATGTCTTCTATTTGTTTTAGTATTTGATGATAGTCACAACTCTGGCTTCTGGGTTTACTCTCTTAGTCCTGGGCACGCAACTTCAGTTTCACTGGGCGCCACACTGGTGCACCGCCTTCCTCATCTACACTTACTGCTTCTTCTACAACTTAGGACCGGCACCTATACCTTTCGTGATAACTGCTGAGTTCTTCTTACCTGAGGTATGTGCATGATTTTTTTATGAAGTTCGGATATCTTGAGACAAGTGTTAAAACAAGTATTTTTTAATTGCTGTAATGTTGGTACTTTTTTTTAGGTAAGAGGCCTTTGCAATAGTTTGGTGAATGCATGCGCTTGGATTATGAACTTCATAACTCTATTTATATTCTCCGTTCTCGTGGAGTTTGTGGGCCTCGCTCCACTGTTCTACGGTTTTGCAATCATCAGTTTCTTGGGTGCAACCTTCTGTGTGTTTTACTTACCGGAGACCAAAGGATTACCGGTAGATGCTATACAACTGCAGTTTTTAAGGAAGAATAAGTCGAAACAGAACATTTAGCTTTATAATGTTTTATATTAAATGCATTTATTAAAATTGACAGGATTTTTTAATTTGAGTACTTGGTGAAATCGCTTGATTGCACTTTGCATGATAAAGGAAGTTCTGATGATGAAATATTTTATGTGAACTGCATTAAATGTATTACGCAACAGTGACTCGCAGATTCAAGACATTTCTTTCGGCGGTCACAGTTGTTCGTGAATTAATTTACCGTTCATTGACAGGCAATCATTTGGCCAGTTTGGTCATATAAGAACGCCTTTAAAATACATTTTGTAAAGCTTCTCATTGATGTTTTATGTACATATTAATGATTATTGTCCATCCTGTTCGTACAAATTATGTCATAGTACGCAAATTGTGTATGTACATATCACTAAGATTATCATAAATATTTGTACATTCAAATGAGTTGAATTAGATATTGCATCAGATGACATAATGACACTTTTTTATAGTAGCATATTGTGTATGATGGTAACCACTGTACAAGTCCAGAAACAGTGGTGACCACTGTGAGATCTGTAAACCATTGGTAGTCGTCGCAGACATACCAGCCTCCAAGCCTCTCTGCAGCTGTTTTTTTTTACTACAAAGGTGGCAAATAAGCATACGACCCGCCTGATGTTAACTGGTTACCGTAGCCTATGGACGCTTATAATACCATAAGTATCACTAGCGTGTTGCCGACCTTGAACCCCCTCATCATTTGGCTGCGATTATCTGCAGGGTGGAGGAATTCTACCAGTCGGCCTGCCCGAAGTGGAGAGAAATTTGTAAAAAAATCTCTGTGCCCTACGTCTCTTTGTTTCCTTCCCCAAGAAGCTCTGAAAACTCTACTCACCGCAGAAACACAACACTTGGTCATTTGGCAGCGATCTTTTGTAAGGAGGGATAATTGATAAATATTGGAATATTGTTACAAGGACCAACTTCTTCTACTAGCGCATCACCTACGAGTAAATAAGGCATTATCTATTATATACATATAATAAAATTGACGTATATTTTTATAATGTCAAAATAACAGCTTTTCACTGAATGCATATGAAAGTATACGGTACATAAAAGGAAAACCCATTTTTTTAATTTTTGTCGGTCTGTCTGTCTGTTTGTTCCGGGTAATCTCCGAAACGGTTGGATCGATTTTGACGGGACTTTCACTAGCAGATAGCTGGTGAAGCCGCGGGAACAGCTAGTTTTATATATAATTAATGATTTAATTGTTGGATGTAGATACACATTATTTAAATATTCATATTTCATTATGTAATTTATTTTATGTTTTTATTGTGATTTATTTCTAATGAGTTATTATTTGATCATGTTGTGAATATGAGCAAGTTTCTCTACCAAGAAAGTAAATTAAATGAGATATCTACTATTTAATATTTGTTTATTAAAGACAGTATAACTATGCATTTTACTTAAAAATTCATATTTAAATAATATTTGATATTTCATAAAATTATGATATGTTTTGATTTAAGTTGTTATTCAATCATGTTGGCACTACTGATAATTGTAAACGTTAACGTGGAGAGATAATCACTTTTGTATTGATAATGCTACTTTAAACAGTCCTGAAGTGCCTACAAGTTTTCTTTGGTCCCCATCATCTTGCCGAATCGCTACTTATTTCACTAAGTATACCTAATCTTTTTTATTTCCATATAGTGGTAACCCTTGTACCTTATATAGCAAAAAATACGCTGGTAAAAGATAGTTAATAATATTTACAATAAAACACAAAATTATCAAAAACGACAGTGTTTTAGATAAGTAGCTTTTGTGAAGAACGTATATTTATGCTCTTGCTATGGACGAGAAATGAAAATAATTTATACTTTGAACAAACAATTGATTGCTCTCGACCACTTTACATTACTGATCTCACGGATATAGTAACGTTCTTATGTGAATTCAGTACTGAAATACCCCACATCGCTCAGCTTCCCGTATACAGCGACGCTGTACCGGCGCCGCCGCCTTGCCGCGCCATACCGCGAGCGATCGTATGATGTCACGTTCCATAGAGTCATTTGAGAGTCTTCTCATGTGTGATGTTACACTTTATAAGTTTTAATAGTTACCTGACTTATCTGGTACCAATATTATTGAGTTGATATTTACATTTACTAGAGGTGACACTCTCCTTGTGTCAAGTTCATTAAAATAGGGAGTTTTATCATTACTGCGTAATCTCTATACAAAATTGTACTTAATGATATACAACCTATATATTTTATCAGATTTAATCCTATATTTAACTCAGTGGCGTAGGATAGTGGGGGCGGGGGGTTTAATAATAATATAAATATTTGAATAATTTCATATTTATGTTGCACTTTCAATTTGGACAATTAAAATAAGCACCCGTTTCCTGTTAAGACTCCGGTGACCATTCGTGCTTAACGTCTATTCAAGTGTAAAAAAGCTTTCGAGATCTTGGGATTAGCAGTGATTCCCTAGCCTGTAGTGCAGTTGTATCTTGTATTTCTTGTCGAATACGAATTGTATTGTTATTTTATTACAGATAGCACCGACATATGGAATATTCGCTAGGATTTTGCCTAATATGGAAGTGTGTAGCGTTCGTCTATCTTTCGATAGGCTTATAGATTTTAGGCGAACTACCGATACTACTGCTTCCTTTTGTATTAATAGGTGTAGGGCTGGCAGGTTGAGCATGGTTTCAAGAGCAATAGTATGGGTGGTTCTCATGCACCCTTTTACTGCCATGCATGCCTGTCTTTGAAAACATTTTAGCTTAGCTGTAACTGTTATGAGTCTGGTTCTAGGCCAAAACACCAGTGCTCCGTAGCTTACCATTGGTCTAATAACTGCTGTATAAAGTCAGGATGTAATCTTTGGTGTTAGGCCTCATCTTTTGCCAATCATCTTACGACATTGCCAAAACGCTATACCGGCTTCCTTAATTTTGTTTTCAATATGTATATTCTAACTCAGTCTGCTGTCTAATAACACTCCAAGGTATTTTACATCGGGTTTAAATTGAAGTTCACGATTAAACAAGCAGGGCTTGTTGAAGTTAGTAAGGTTTCGCATGTTTCTATACATTACTATTTCTGGTTTTAGGGGATTAGCGGTTAGTTGTATTGCTTACACCATTGTTCTACCACTCATAGCACTGTGCCGATAGGTAACAGATAGACATAAATGTTCTGTACGAGTTACATCGATGTAAGACATATGCTATGTCTAAGAATTTTTGTAATAAATTTGATTATTGGCTTGGAAAACATAGATACATGGCTTTTTACTTTTTAATAACAATAATGATGATTGTTCATGTCAAAAAGTTCCTTAGAATTACTTATATATTTTAGAAAATTTTGAATTTAAGACTTAAATAAGGGGCGGCAAAATTTGTCAGCGCCTCGGGCGGCTGAAACCCACGCTACGCCACTGATTTATCTGAAAAGTACATTCAAATTGGTTCAGTAGTTTTCAAGTTATATGCATTCTAACATGAAAAGTATATGATTTTATTATATACGTACTAGATTCTGCTCGCAAATTCGTTTCCGTTATCTTTGAAATGAATCGAAACGATTGTAATCATTCAAAAATATTCGCGGGCGTGTACACAATAACTCTCCAAAGTTTCATTGTACATGGATAAACCGCATAGGAACACAAGGAATAAACAAAGAAACAGTCATTTTACGTACATACGAAGGTACTAGCAACAACCCGTGACTTTGTTCGCGTTAAATACAATATAAAAGGTAAATTGGGAATTTAGGGAACCCCCGACACAAGGTGACCTATTAACACGATATCTCTGCTGTAAATTGGTGAAGAGTTTGGTATCCTAGAGATTCCAGATAATCTTGAAGTCACGGAATACCAAATTTTGACTCGATCAGATCTGTGGAAGATACTCAAATCCATTTATCAGCTAGATCACAGATGAAAATCTTCAAATGGCTGAACAGATTTTCTTGATCATAGTTAAGAACTCTCTCAATCAAGTCACCTTTCAATAGCCTTTCACGTTTAACTTACAACACTTATTAGAATAGGGTCAGTAATACCTGAGATAACCTTCTACAAAGTTTACTTCTTTACAATTGTAATATAGAAGAATACTAGCCGTAGGCTCGATTAAATTTTTATCGTCAATATCCCAGGAATCATCATATTTTTAATCCTCTTATGGGACGAACTAACAAAAACTCTTGAGTAATTCTCACTTACGTTAAAAAAGAAACTGTTGTGCAAAATTTAATGTTACTAGACCCACCGGTTTAAGCTGTGTATTGTTGACAGTTGGTCTTAAGGATTTTATTAAGTAGAAGATTATTCTTTCATAAAGACTATAGATACATATATTCTTTATTGAATTATAACTCGATAAAAACTCTCAAACTGTGTGCATTAAAAAAAGAAATATCATTGTGATGCAATATGAAGTTAACGAACACGATGCTGTCACAAGTTAGCAAATATAATTACCTTATCTCACGTAAATAGTTGTCGGGAGGAGAAATCAGCCGATGAGTTTTTATGAATTTACCAGGGTTCCTTTAGCGATTATTATTTAATGACTAGCTGGCCCCGCAGACTTTGTTTTGCTTTTTCCAATTGTAAATAACTCGGCTACAGTGCCACCTATATGTTTTTTTTAAAGAAAGTGACTTATTTTTGTAAATGAATTTAAGAACTCACATTCCTATAGATGTAATTACAGGAACTTGGCACCTGTTTTTTTTTTTTTTTTTTTTTTCGAACTGACTACACTGTTAGCCTGAGGGGCCCTGGAGCCTTTACGGCTTTTACAGCTTTACCGGGCTTGGGGGCGAGCGCTTAGGGCACTCAGCCACTTGGCACCTGTTACATCTCAGCTCTTTTATACATGACAACGACTATCCGTACTTGGCCCCTTTTCCACATTTATGTTTTTATTGGGATTATATATATTGGTTGATCACGGACACTCACGACTGGCGCTCGACTAACTTGATCTGAGATCCTAGTACGTACGTCTTTAAATAAGCATGCACCGTTTCACTTGTTGTATGAAGCTGGCTTACTGTACCTATCTATTTTGAGGTGATCGCATCGACAGTGATAGTGCTAACAGTAGTGATAGCAACGACATTTTAGACTTAGGCATTAACTAAATTTTCAACACAGACACGGGGAATGTGATCAAGTTAAGAGACGTCTTAGGAAGGAAATCCAAACAATATGAATGTATACTTCATTTACAATTTATTGAAAGAATTTGCGCAAAGTGAGACGTTCCAATATTGCCCAAACAAACTTGATGACAGATTGATGAGAGTGATAGCTAGCAGAGGCGAGAGGTGAATATTTTATTTTATAAGAGAACTTCGCTGATTATACTTCTTTTTTTTAATGATAACTCAGGTATAATCTTCTTCATATATGATCTAGCCAGGCGAATATCAGAAAATGTATCAACATGAAAATATGAACACATATTTAAAAAACTTTTATCTGGTTCAATTCCATTTTATAAGTATCAAAACATATCTTTACGTATGCAATAGATTTTAATTACAATAGATATATTTATGACTGAACAATGCCAACACAAGTCCGGAACTTTGACCCACACAGATAATTAATAAGCATCTCCAGTGTACTTTTATAGAACATTGACATGACAGAAATAGAATTGTTCAATTGTTTAACTGTTTTATGTAATTAGATAAAAAGGATACTGATGTACTCGAAGTTTTCTCTAGAATCTATAATTTTAGCCGATCATACCTGTCCTGTATGGGTTGATTTTTGTTTGCTTGCTAAAGCCGAACAAGGTGTAGACCTACATTTTGGATCGTTAATTGCTAAAATTAAAAGTAGAGGTGTAAGGAAGGTTAAATAACATCACTTGCACGTGGTGAGTGCACCATGTTGAGTAACGTAGAAGATAATGGCGATAACGGGATGGTAAGAACATACAGCCCGACAGGACAGAAACCACCATGGTTATAGTGAAAAGCCCGTCATAATGATTCGTATAAGCATTATACATTGCATAACCAGTTTCTATTTACGCAAGCCGGCTTGACATTGCCACTGATTCTGGATTGTAATCTGCTTACCTTCATACACCTTTCCGTCACTTTGTAGTACTACTATAAATAAAACAGTTCAGTGTATCCGCGCTTTTTCCATTCCGGAAGAATAATTATAATAGCTATTTCTGCAGCAAGGCAGCCGTTTGAGAACTGCTGTGTTTGAGTACATAGACGGATGGAAGAATTGACTGATCCAAAAAAAACCAGTTAGTTTTTTTCGCGCTTCATTCCACTGCGGAAGAATCATTATAATAGCTATTTCTGCAACAAGGTAGCCGTTTGAGAACTGCTGTGTTTAAGTACATAGTTGGATGGAAAAAATTGCTGATGCACTAGCCATTCTAGTACGAGTATATCCTTGAGATAGCAACCTTACTATTGCTGAGAAAAATCCTACGGAACTGTATTACGTTTTCATTAATATCAAATGATAACCCTAGACGGTATTTCACTATCAACTCGCAAAATATTTGAATACATATGCCTCTGAGTCTCGCTGTGCCTAGTCGTGTTTGTTTTAACTAATTCCTTTATGTATTAATAATTATGTTCTTTTGGCAAAACACACTGTCTTTCACGAGGAGCACGTAAAATAGCAATTTTACTATATTGAGTACAAGATGAAGGGAAAATTAAATCAGGTTTATACTATGATAGCAAGTAAGTTTTGTTGTGGTGTGTTATTGTGTTTAGATATAGATTTTGATTCCTATTTAAAATCGTATTAGAATATGAATAGCATATTTTTGTTACCTATTACGTATTATTTAAAAAATACTCGTAGATTTCATTTTACTCAAGTCCATCAGAATACTTTAAATAAAATGTCAAAGATATGATTATAATTAAGTAGATCAGACTTAATAGCAGCCCTCCGCCTTCAAATAACTTTAATTCCATTAAATGAAAAAAATAACATCGCCTAATTGCACGGTATGTGGCGTGGTGGCGGATGTACATAATATTTTGGCGGAATGTGTTAAATGTGAAAATTGTTGGAATGTCCTGAACATGACGCGATCCATGGAAGTAGGTATTTGTAATTCGATGCTGTCAAACCCTCTGTCTCAGAGTGCGAAAGTATTATATAGAATCGCAAAATTAGCTTGAAAGAATTAAAAACTGTGACTCAAATTTAGTAAAAAAACATAGTATATGTGTGACAGCTTTAGTTGGAACCCTTATAAACAATTTCGGAAGAAAGAATGGCGGAATACTTTTGTCACTGTTTTACGTGGTAAGCTAAATTATTATGATTTGGAGCGGTCAATGGTCAAGCGGGAATTAGAAAATGTCCTACTACCATGCTAAAGTTTTATTACGATGTTTTCATTAGTGAAAAATAAATAAATAATTGTCTTTAATGAGATTTTATTCAAATAATAATGATTATCTAGTTTATAAAATTTTAGAATTTTATATTTACAACTATTACGTAGGATTATTGTCTTAAATTTTTTATCGGTTCATATTTTTTTATCAGATTCAATTATGCAACTATCCTATTACAGATATCGTGGGTTCTCGTAGAACTCTCTTCTTTAACTACGATGGTGTTGGCTGCGAGATTCCTTGTCGGTATTAGTGGTGGAGGATACCTCGTCTACGGTCCCATGTTTGTGTCAGAAGTTGCTGACAACGATATAAGAGGAGCTTTAACTTCAGGTGCTACTTTAACTTTTTGTTGCTACAGAGTTTAAATAATTTGCGTTTTATATTCTAGGAAACATACTGAATATTACCTAATAATAGTCCTGTACAAAACAGTGACGTTTGTACCAAATAAATTGGCTTTATTTGGAAGACGCGTTTCTTTTTTAGCCTGTGTATATTTGATAGTCAAGTAGCTTTGATCATGACTGTCGTTAGATATGCAGGGATATAGGGATGATGTTTGTTGAATTATATGTAAAGTGGTCATATTGTGAAGTTAATTAAAAAAGGGGACATCTCAAAATATTGTTTATGTAAGATATAAAAAATAGTGATAAATAGCTTATAATTATAGATTTATCTCTACAAGCTTTCATATTATTTATGGCCGTTAGCAGTGCATTACTAAAAAAAGAAAACAATTTATAGCCGTGGTAATTAAATAATTAATGAAGAGCAAAATAAAATAAAAATATTTTTTGTTATTTCCAGGTCCTTTACTATTTTACTGCGTTGGTACATTGATATCATACATTATGGGTTGGATGATTTCGTACAGAATTATTATATGGACGAATATAATTTTTAGTGTGATTTGCGTTCTCTTGCTAATGTTTGTTACTGAAAGTCCAGTATACTTAATGAGACAGAAGAAAGAAGAGGTAAGGGGTTTTATATACTCTTGTAATGGCTTTTCATTTGATAAATGACTTTATAATACTTTTTGGTTCGTAAACTGAAGAATATAATGCGACAAAGCATTTTCTTCTAGCTAACCATAGAAATAGTAAAAAATATATTTTTACATGGTGTAAAAAACGGATTTTATAACAATAAAATTGTAAAGTGCAAAGAGCCACATACAGTTTAGTGTTCTTTGTTTAAAAGGAATTTGTACGAAATTACTTCTTCAAGTGTATTTTATAAGTCCGGTAGACGTTGGTGGTCGTTAAATCGTAAAGCCTACTTAGCTGTGATAGTCCTTTTAATTTCATTATATTACTATTATTATTATAGTATACTATTGCCGTGATTTTTTCCGATTCCCGATTCTTATTGGAAATCCCTATATTTATTGAAATATTATAGATATATGCATTTTTCAGGAAGCTTTAGCATCGATTGCGCAGTACAGGGGACTGTCGCCGTCTTCAAGGAACGTCCTCGACGAGCTCTCTAGGCTGAAGCAGCAGATTCAGCCTGCTATTGAACTTCTCTCTATAGAATCTGGTAGTAAATATTTTAAGTTTTTTTTACAAATTTGGGACCATAGTCTACTCTAATAGAAAGTACAGCGTCATAAAAGATAGACGTTAATTTTAGAAAATAAGTAGATCTCAAGTAGCTTCAAGGAACATCGATTGAAGAGTTGCTGTGGCATAGGAAAATATTCTATCATTATACTCATTCGAAATGTTATTTCTTGATATTTGCACGGCTAGTGCTGTTGAATCTATTATAGTTATTAAGACATGATACCGGTCTGTTAAAATATCACTATTGGGAAAATATGCGTGCGTCTGTGAGTGTTTAGGCCCCAAAGAAGGTTCTGATTATTTTTTTCACTGTATACATTGGATGAAAGATAAATCTCAATTACTTTAAATATCAATCAGAAATTAGGTACATGGGTACTGAAATAACCGTTAACGTATGCTGGAGCATGCAGCAACCATAATACAGATATATTTGTGAAAAAATATTTATTGATTTGTTTTTTTTATGTAAAACAAATATAGCAAACAAATATACGGCCCGCCTGATGGTAAGCGACTACCGTAGCATATAGATACTTAGGTATCACTGGCGCGTTAATGACCCTAAACCCCCCTGCCCCAAGAAGCTCTAGAAACCTTACTCACTGCAGGGACACAATACAAGGTTATCTTCTGTAGGGAGGAGGTATTCCACTAATTGGACTGCCCAATTAGAGAGAAATCTCCAAAGAAATATCTCAATGATTTACCTTCTCATACGTTTTCATATCTATACTAATATAATAAAGCGGAAGAGCTTTTTTGTTTGTTTGTTGAAACACGTTAATCTTTGGAACTACCGGTCGGATTCGAAAAACTCTTGTATATGACAGCCAGATTCACGTGAAATAGTATAGGTTCTCTAGCATTAGGCTACACCTCTCGGATAGCCTTAAATATTTATATTTGTTAAGTAAGTCGGAAGAAGCATCGCAGCCGAACTGCTTAATCTGCGTGCGCTGGCGTAATAGTTAGTGATACGTAAATACAATGTTCTAAAAAAATATTGATCCTTAGTACATCTAAAAAACGTCCCCATACCATATGTATATCTCTTATACATAAGCCACAATAAGGTATGTTGTGTTTTTTTTTTTGATAATTGAAATGTAATTTATGAGCATTGCTATTTGACATGGTCTATTTATCCTTACGAAAGAATGTTACCTCATCACCAAGACTATTTTATGAATATAAACTTTGCCCTTTATAGCGTGTTATTTGGACATATAATTTGTGAGATAATTGAAAATTAAATGAAAATATCGTCTATACTGAAGTATTTATTATAAATTATTAATTAGCGGGTCAATCTATTAAATTATACGCCGGTGAAACCGCGGGGCAAAGCTAGTATTCTAACGTGTTAAACGTCTAGCACGTGTTGAATATTTGCAGAACCACAAACAAAAGAAGAAGAAGCAGAAAAGGAAAAGCTGAATTCTGATGGTATAGCTCCTGAGCAGCAACAGAAAGTGTCTGCGATTAAGTTATTATGTAAGTTTTTGTTCTGTAATATTCTGTCTTTCTTTATTTGATACACTTTATTGGTTTCACTGCAATATCACATAATGTTGAGATAATCTAAGAAGATGGCAATACGCTAAGCCTAGAGAGATTTGCTTTCAAGTGCAGCTGCCGGAACACACTGGTGTTTGGTGAGAGATTTTAATCTTGAGGGTGGTAGCTAACCAGGCGAATTAACAATGTAACGTATTATATAAAAATTGGATAAGTCAAGAATGTAATGAAATGGAAATGACAAAAAACAAGAAATAAATTAAATAGATATAAGAACAAAAATGTAACTAGACCTAAGTGGAGCAGATTAAGCTAAATTATTTATAAAGGGTGAAAATGATGTAAGAAAGGACAGTAATTAGAATGAAAATAACTCGGAGTAAATATTTGAGATAAATAAAGGGAACATATTAAAAAAACAAGGCCGATTTTCGGTATTGCCCTATCACCGTAATATAGTTTTCGCGTAGCATCGCGATTATTTCCTTCAGCGAAAGCTCAGGCCCGGTGTTAAGTTTATCGGAGCGTTGCCAGAAAATTACCATTGCGTATTTAATTTTTCAAAACATAAGTTATGATCTATAATTTATTAGTGGTTTATCATATTTATGTTCATTATTATATGCCTTTGAAATATTAATAGGTACAAAGTTAATCTCAACGGTGAGACAATTTTTTGCAAATAACATATGTCATTTAAAAAACCTGTCATTTAAATAACTACTCTCAAAAATGTTACTAAATAAAGGACTCTAAGATCAACGATAGGTTTCTGCTGTCCGTTGGTTTATTATAATATTTTTCAAATTAAATAACATAAGCCATAATGCTTTAACAAATGCATCATGTACCTCATAACAGTCGCAAAGGTCACTTAAAGGCCGACCAAATTAAATTAAAAAAAACTGCAACGATTTTTAGAAACTTTGAATCATATTTACATAACTGAAGTTTTTTTAAACTAATATGATAACTTAAAGTCGGGTAAACACTACTTATTTAATCTTTAATAAATTCGTCCTTATTCCTTTTGTGTACCTTACTATATGAAAATCCACAAGTCTTCCGAAAAAGCTATGGCTTGAGGTACTAATTCTATATTGATAATGTATTTGCTTCCATTTAAATTTTTTCTATTCTTTTCAGTTACTACGGTGGCATCACGTCGGGCATTTTTCGTTGTGTTCGCTATTATATCTGCACAAGTATAGTTTTTATTTATTTTTTATGATATTTTAAATACCTTTAATATTGTTTATAAGGTTCATAGAAATATAAAGTTTTTTGTGCATTATTCTTTGTGATTTAAATTTTAACAGCGAAAATTTGTGACATTATCAGGTATGCATGGGTATGGTGCCAGTCCAAGTATATGCAAAGCATGTCTTCACTCAGGCTGACCCGAGTAAAGCTGATCTTTATACTGTTCTCTTCTCGCTCACCTTGGTGTGTGGGAGCGTAGTGACTACTGCCATAGCTGATAGAGCAGGACGGCGAGTAAGTTCTTAATTTTTTAAGAAAAGTAATATAGTCAGCCGTTGTTTTGCTTTTATAATGGCTCGACCACCTTCATACTTAACTTTCTTCTGGTTCTATCATTTGTATACCTTCTCATGAAATGCCTATACCACGCTAACCTATTTTAATCTTCAACTTTTTCATCACTAGCTTTAATTTCATGCTTACTTTGATATAAACATTCAAAATCTTATCCATAGGTATACCCCACATCCAAATGGACATTCGCATCTCTGCTACAAGTAACGTTCTTTCATCCGACTCTTTCGTTGCCCAATTCTCAGATTCACACACAGCGAAAGATCTTTTATCTTTTTTCTAGTACAAAAGGGGCAAACAAGCTTGAATACCATAGGTATCACTAGTGCGATGCCGACCTCGAACCCCACTACCCCAAGGAGCTCAGGAAACCATACTCACCGTAGAAATACAACACAAGGTTATTTGGCTGTGGTCTTCTGTAGAGTTGAGGTATTTCACCAGTCGGGTTGCCCCAAGTAGAGAGAAATCTGCAAAGAAATTTCTCTATGCCCTACCTCTCAAACCTACACCTCTACCTCTTTTGTGATTTTGGATCATTCCTGGATTACCTGTGATCTCTGAGAGTTGTTACTATTTCATCCACTCTGCATTTATCCTGTTCGTTACGTTGCAGTCAATATCACCGTCATTTTGGATAAAAAAATAGAAGTTTCCAAAGTCGGAGCAGACTCGCATAGTCTTAAATAGACTATGATAATAATAATATGATAAGAAATAGATAGATAGGTTATATGCGAAAAACTATATGGACTACTGATATCGCTGTACAAAAGACAAACAAGGTTACTTAAAAATAAAAATAACTTATTTATAATATGTTTCAGGTCTTGATAATAACATCCTCAGTGTTCGTCTGTATCTGCATGAGCGCACTCGGGTTCCTGCTGCAGAGTAAGGTAGCTCCACCGATTGTCAGCGTGTTCGTCATCCTATTCTATTGCTTCTCGTTTATGTTCGGTGCTGGATCCATACCTTATGTGCTGCTTGCAGAAGTATTTATACCTGACGTAAGTAATATCTATAATTATCAATACGGAAATAGATGATATGAAGTTGGTGCATTAGGATTTTATGCGAAACAGTATAATTTTCAATTAGTGACTTTTTTTTGAGGTGTTTTTGAAGGAATTATTGATCAAAGGTGAGATCAACTAAAAACGAATTTAGTTAGTTGGAATTACCTAAGTTCTAAACAGATTACAACACTTTTATTGCACGGTGAGTTTAAAAAAAGGTTTTCTTTAAAAAACATAGTAATATAGTAAGACTCGACAGAGAATGGATAGTGGTTTCAGTTATTTATCACAGTACAAGATACACTTACTTAGGAGTCAAATGGCCGTGTGTGACATTCATGCATTGGTAAAATGACTTTAATTCCACTTAAATCGTAGACTTTTTGTTAGTAACACAAAAAATATAAAAGATGATCTTTGTTCACATTACTTGTGCTACTTGGAACAATAATTCTGACTTTAATATAACTGAAATAATTCAAAACAATAGATGCACATATAATGTAAACATTCTAACTAATAGAACTCATGTTAGTTAAACACATAGTCAATACACGGCGCCTTAAATTAGCACCAACAGATGGAATTCCTAATAAAAACTTTTTAAATCTTTTTTAAAGAAAACATTAATATTAAGCTATTTCCCTGTATTTTCTCAATATCGAGGAACATAAGTTTTAAAAATGATGTCTGAAAAATTAATTATGATGAAGAATTAACGGAGATATGGCGTTGCTAGGAAAATACATCTTTGAGAAATCTATACTAAATATAATAAAGCTGAAGAGATTCTTTTTGTTTGTTTTAACGCGGTAACCTCTGTAGTTCCAGAAGGATTTGAAAAAACATTTTTGTATATGATAGCCAAATTTATGAGGAATAATATAGGCTATATAAATTCACACTATGACCCTAAGGAGTGGAGAAGTAATTATTAACGTCAAGCAATCTGGCAAGCTGTAGGCAAGTGTGTGGAACAAGGATAGGGCTGGGCTACACGGGCGCGTTATTGGTGGCACCGTGGAGAGTTTGTCGAATAGATTTAATACATATGTAACCGTGGGGCACAGCTAGTAATATATATGATGGCTCGTAAAATTATTGTTCACAAAAATAAAAATAAAGCAAAGCACTTTGCAATTTGCTGTCAATGGATAGACTAAAGTTCATCGAGCCGCTTCAGTTGCGTAGGGACATTGCCTCGCTAAGCGTTTTCTACCGTCTGTATCAGGGCAATTGTTCTGAAGAGCTTTTTAACCTTATTCCCTCTTCTCCTTTTCACAACAGAACCACGCGCGTTGGTCTCCGGAGCCACAGCTTTACGGTTACCTCCATCTCGGCTCGAAAAAATAAATTTGCTACGTCGTTTCTTTGCCGTAGTGTGAGGCTGTGGAACTGACTTCCGGCCAGTGTTTTCCCTCCTTTTTATAACACGGAGTCCTTCAAACATAACGTGAAGAGATATTTAAACAGGCCGACATGACAGCGACGACTATGGATTCATTGTAAATCCACGGTAGCCGCCGATATTATTGATTGCACTGTGCTCACCATCAGGTACAGTGCAGTCACTATGCCGTGCTACGCTAAAAAAAATACATAAATAAATAACTGAAACTAAAGCATTTTGGCAGTCATGGGTTTCCATACACACATACATGGGTTTCATAGTCGTTGAAATAAAAAGTAAAGAAAGATTAAGTTCCAGGTTAAGGTTAAGCTAAAAGTACAGACTAAGATTATTCCGAAACTCGGCTATCAAGTGTTTATTATAATCTTGCATAACTTTTCAGGTACAAGGTTTAGCGTCGATGTTATTAGTAGAATGGGTGTGGTTCCTGAACTTCTTCGTCTTGGCATTTTTCCCAATAATGAGCAACTTGATGGGCATGCACGGTGTATTCTATACTTTCGCAGCGGTGAGCTTGGGCAATGCAATCATCAGTTTCTTTATCGTGCCCGAAACTAAGGGTCTATCTAATGAGCAGATTCAAGAGATTTTCGTTAAAAGAAAACATTAGAAAAAAGGTTAACAAATAAATATTTAATTTATTGACTATGTTATGTTTGTGTGTATGATGTTATTGTACGCGGTTATGTTAAAAATAAATAAAACGATAGGAAAAAGGTTACATTGTAAATGAAAAGAACATATAAATAACGTAATATGTACCAGGATAGCAGAACAAATGAAAGTATAAATAAGATAAGTAAACACTCGGTTAAAAATGTAAATTGAATGTAGTATTATTATAATATAATATGCCCATAGCTTTGTCTTTATTAAAAAAATGTGAAGTACTCAATCCGTATCATCCGTTGTTCGAAGTTCGAAATTGTAAATATTTTGTTTATTTATCGTTATTTATTTCTCTGTACATAGTTGATCTTATTTTTAGAATCTCAGGCTAAATTATTTATATACATATAATCCGCAAGTTGACAGTTTGTTTAAAAATTAAAATTAACGATTGTTAATGTTATTCTATTGATTAAATCCTAAAACAACACAAATCTGGAAAAATAACTGTTTATTTATTTAATTTTTCCTTCTGATTTTTTTTCTCTATGACTGGTGTGATTGGATGGTCACACAGAAAATGTGACGTCATCGAACAATGAATATACACAGTTGAGGCACTCTCTCCAAAATTACAGCGAAAATTGATTTAAAAAAAGAGTAATTTTATATTTAAGCATATTTACGGAATGAAGAACGTACTACTGATAGCCTTGTTTTCAGGAAGATATCTGCTATTCGATAATGTTAACAGTCATAGTTATGTGAAATGGTGAGACGGTCGATATGGTAATGTGATTTTAGACATGGTTATGTGTTTATTTATATGGAAATCTGAATGTAGAATATTTTTACTAGACACGTTTGTTTAAATCTTTTAGGCAAGGAAAAAACTGATTAAAAGAAAGTTTTGTACAGGTTTTGTCTTAAATTAGCATTTTATTATTTAGCTTAAAACAACAATTTGTCATCTTTGAGACTTATCTAGTACTTACTAAAAAGCTTATGTAAACAATAAACAACTTAGTCTAAATAAAAAAAAAAAAAACATCTAAAATCACTAGTGGACAGTTGTTATAAACGTACTGTTACGTCCGTGGGTAATGAGATGCCGTAGTGACACTCAAAAGTAATTTATTCGTACTCAGCTAATACAAGTAAATAAAAAAAACAATAACAGAACAAAACACATAAATCGTCCACCGAATATTCTCACAGAATAACCCTGTAGGTACTTGCAGAATAAGACTGTTTCTCTCTTATTTCGCTTCTTGTTGTCACTTCGCTTTCGAATTTTTAACTGCCGCGTCTCGCAAATCAGCTCCCTTATATATCTAAATGATTCGATCCCGAAATCTCTGGAAGGTCCCGGAACTCTTAACATCTTGTAAACAACTTACGTCATCGCTTTTTAAAACGAGGGGAACGTTTAATTTATAGCCCATTGTTTGCTGACAGTTTTAGCGATAAGACTTTCTATGTGTGTGTCGTTGAACCTAAGACGATATTATAATATAAGAATAATATATGTAAATAACATGAAAAAATACATAACAAAATAACTGAAACTAAAGCATTTTGCCAGTCATGGGTTGGGTCATATTCGTTGACATAAAAAGTATAATATAACATAATATAACAATATATAACATAAATATAATACGTATATATATATATATATATATATATACGTCACACGACTGCACTATGATAAATAAACGATGTTTCCGGACGCTCCTTGAAATTTCGAGAAAGGTGATTTTTTGCTATTTTCTTTATGTTCAAGCCGTAACAATACATTTATTATCAAACAGAGAGATTTTGTTTCAAACAAAAAATCTTAATGTGTAGATCGATGAACGAACAGCCCAAACTAATGAGGCTAGGACCGTGATAATTTTACAGTGTAGGTGAGCACTAAGAAAGGATTTTTGGAAATTCAACTCCTAAGGGGTGAAAAATGGGATGAAATTTTGTATGAAAATCCGTCATTTTTGAAGATAGATCTATGAAAATTGGTATCTAGCAATTAACTTACAAAGTATAAAAGATGACGCAAGCGAAGCCGCGGGAAAAGCACTAGTTCAATTTAAAAAAAAAGTTCAAACAGAGGCACATTAGTTTTATAAATGATAGCTTCATAAATTGCTACCGTAGAGGCAAAATTAGATAAGTACAACTTTATCAAATTAACTTTATTGCTTTCGTATAATCGTTATAATTTTGACGTTGTGGCCACAATTTCACCTGATCTTAAATGATGATGTGGCTCAAGATGGTGCACGCTAAACCTAGTGGAAGATTGACTCTCAAGTGCAGCTGCCGGAACAGACCTATTGGCGCTTGGCGACAGATTTTCAACTTAAGGGTGGTAGCTAGCCAGGCGGGCATTAGAAAAAGCCCTGCCACCATACTATGGTTTCATCACGATGTATCCTTTCACCGAAAGCTTAGGCCCATTGCAGGGATTAGAACTCACGTCGATCAACGCGATCTCCGTACACGCTACTACTGACCAACAATTACTTCAATTAATTGGCCTTATCTTAGTTCGTCTCGAAAATATTCTACAAAATTGAGCAGATAACTGCACTTAAATTTCAAAACGTCAGAAACAGAAAAATGACTCCTTTTTAGACTTTTTCACATAAATGAAAAGTCTCAGTAACTGTATAGTAATTTTGTCTCACGAAGGCGTGTTGGTCTTAGTTGTGGGTGATTGTATACATGTACATTTTTTCGGTAACTATCGACCGAACTGCACGCCGAGACAATATAGATACTCGCGTCTACCAGGCCGGTTAAGTTGGGTCACATTGCAATGCAAAAATCCGCCTGCCTTTGTATGAAATATCATACACTAGCGACGGAGGGGCGGACCGAAAGGCATTTTTGTGGATTTCTCTTTAGGCGTATTTTTTTCAGCGGTGCGCTGCAGCCCGATCTGACCTGTCCAGTCGATGCACGCAGGCGGATGCGTGCGCATCTGTTCTCTTGGCAACTTTAATAACGAACGCTAGCTGTAGAGAAATGTATGGAGAGCTATAGATATCGTTGTCGTCGACGCTTACATAATACGAGGTATTATTGTCCGTTTTTCCTCCTGCTTTTGAAACGGACGTTAGTGCTAATTATTCTGCGTCAAATAATTTGAAAAAGTAGCATCAGCATGGAAAGTAAACGGAGAAATGTGGTTTAATTTTAATTAAATTAATGTATATTTATACAAATTAAATTGTTTTTACACAATTAAAAAAATTAAAGACAGTAAAATTAATTTACATTATTATCATTCATGGCTAACTTCATTATGCTGCATTTACATCATACATTGCGCGCGCAGTTCTTAATTTTATCCTCTAATGAATGATGAAACTATTTCTGAGGATGAGTCCATTTAAGATGTAAGCTAAATTACATCTTAAAACTCTGTAATATAAATGACTAAAATATATAAACAGAGTGTAAAAAAAAACTTTTCTAGTAAACTATTTTATTTTATTTTACCATATCATTAAATTTCGATGAGCTTGGTAACGCTACCTGTAGATACGTACACAAGTACTCGGGTCGATACAGATCACAACTACAAATATGGATCACCTGCCTTCGTGGGACACCATTTATATCCGTGTATAACATATAAAACACAAACACTGAATTTATTTGCAAAAATCAAACTTTCGCTTTTGTCGAAAAAATAAACTTAAGTCTACTATATCTTAAATGTAATCTTATCGTATATGTTATCTTATCGTATGTGTTATCTTAATGTATTATCATAAATGTTTCTTATTTGCTTCCACTATTAAAAATGATTTAGCGAAGTTAAATCATTAATTCTTGTAAATGTTTTAAAAGTCCTGATTTTATACTAACTGCGACACTTATCAGATTGATTACTACTAATTACTAATTTTACTACATAGTTCCCGATTCTTTTATCTCTATCAATAATAATAATAATACAAATAATCTTCAGTATCAGTAAAGTGATAACAGTTGTAAACAAAGTGTATTTTCGTAAATAAAATTTAAAGAAGATAAATCGTAAATTTAATTCAAATTCATTGACCTAAAGTCAATAATATTTATTCTTCTTTGTATTTAATAGCAACTGTGTTATTCGTCCAAAATTCTGGCAACGTCACGTCAATAGAATATTTTTATACTTTTTCTTCTTTTTCCTAAATTGGCAACCGGTCTTCTTTATTGAAGACCATTAGTGCTATTATATTTTTCAGTGTTCTAACATTTTGTGTATCCTAACAAGATGGTGGCTCCCTTGGTAGAGCTTTCTAAGGAGTTGTTGTAGCATCTCAGAATTCATGATCCATGTTATTATGCCCTAATTACTTCACTCGTGCATAATAACCAAGCTTTATTATGCACAACGCCACCTGTATTACACAATATAGGGACAAATAATACAAATTTATGAATAAAAAATAAAAACCACTACATGACAGTTTCAGATCCCGCCAAAAACTCCATTTTTATGCTTATTCTTATAAATGTAAATTTTCGAAATAGCTCTACGAGTAATAAGATGGCGGCGCCCTTGGTAACATGGTCCAAGAAGTTTTTGTAGCAAATTAAAATGCATGTTTCATGTTTTATTTATAATCCACTTCACCTGTGCACAAAATCCAAACTACGTTACGTAAAAAAAGGATCAAATAACATAAGCTTATGAATTAAAATAAAAACCACTAAATAACAGTTCAAGATCCCGCCAATAACTCTAATAGAGCGTTGACAGATTTCTTAGCACGTGTGACTAAACATGTTTTTTTTTTTCACTTTTATCTTTATCGTGCATGTAGAAACTAAGTTTAAACTTCCACAGATCGTATCTATCTATATAAATAAAATTGTTGAGGTTTGCTGTTGTGCGCGCATCACACAAATACTACTAGATAGATTTTGATCAATTTTGAAGTGAAATCTTTTGGCGCACCGCACAGGGATTTTCCGTAGGTAGTAAGTTAGGCTGATCCGTCACGCTCTGAGGTGAACTCGAGATCGCCGAGTGTACCCGAGCTAAAAGATACAGTCAGATGCTCTTCTCTGTTGTGTCGCTGTGTTTAGTATATTCAATTCATACGTAATAATTGCCTTTATGAAGTTTTCACTTCTGCCGTGTAGTCTTAAGCACACACTCTTTTTTAAAATTTATTTTACTCCTCAGATACTTAGATCTTACAAAAAAAAACATTCATAAACAATTCTGTAGTCCATGCGACTGGAACTGCGGGCACAGTTAGTTTTGATGTAAAATGCTCATATTCTTTGAAGTAAGCGTGGTTTAAATGGTTGTGTGGTGAAACGCTCAAACAAAACTAAAGCATTTTTTAAGCTATAATACTTTATGCGTCTTATAAAAATATGATAAGAGTGAATTTCACGTTGCGCGCGCACTTCGTAACTAAAGGTCTACACCATGAAGTTGCTTGCTAAAACTACTTGTTTTATTACGGTGAAGTTAGTTAACCATAACACAGAGTGTGACTATTCAAAGAAGTACTTATAACACACAGAAGTATATCGAACACGCGTACATAATTGTGTAAGTATTTGAAAAAAAAAAACGATTTTTTTATGTATTTTAAAGCTTCATCATAATTATGATAATAGTCAATTGGAGAAACTCTTAAGACATTTTTTTTATTAATTATGAATAATTGAAAATTGTAATAATTTAAAATGAATCACATGACTACGAACGCGCTACGATTGATTGTCAGGTTTGTGACGTCATAATGTTATAGGAATTTCATCGATTAAGTGTCAAAGCACTGTAGCAGCTGTGTGCTACAATGAGTAGAAATCTTTCCATTTATCACTAAAAATAATAATCAAATACCCAATTACACGGATACACTTTTTTAATATTCCATTGGCTAGTTACTATTGACTATAGACTATTTTCTGTACCGTGGCGCATCGACAATTGAAAACATTTAGGTTCCGAAAAATATATATTAAATGGTTTGAAATTAAATTCAAAATTAATTTTACATTCTATTAATTAAGCTTGACATTCACTAATAAAAATGTTCGACGAGATACATTAAACCGAACTAGTTATGCTTGTAATAGTCTGTCTTGAGAAACTTATGTTTATACAGAATTTGGCAAAAAAGCATAATTTCTGCTCCCATTTCTATTACTTCATCGCCAAGCTAGCATGATGAATACGTCCGCCAGATCTTCCTTTAGTTTTATAAATACTCTTGGCTCTTGTCAATTAAGGAGAATAATGTAAGAATCTGGAATACAATGCTCCTGGCCCGCTGCGCTTACAGCACTACTTCAATTTTGTAGGTATTGAATGTCGTTCATTAAAAATTCTTCGAATACCGATTACAATGCGAGGGGTCGTCTATTGCAGTAACAAAATAACTTTTTGTACAGACTCCAGATCGGTAACTTAGTGACTCCAAATAATGAAATAGAATCAGAAATATAAATAAACTAATAAAAATCTTATAAAAGACTGCACATTTTGAGCGATCACATTGTTCCAACCCTTATAAATAGACATCTGATTTTCTCCTGTATACAAATGTACTCTGTGGTCTGATGGGTATGTGACTTGAATAATATCTGTCTTTTAAATTCTTTTCTAGTCACGTTCTGAATTGTAAATTCAAAAGATTGTTTCAGTCATCAATTGCTATCTTTGTATACGGTCTTCTTATTTTATATATATATGAACGTAAAAGAAGCTTGTCATATAATATCTAAATAAAAAATGACTTAAAGATCTAAAGATGGCTTCGGAAAGCGAACGAAAAACACAATAAATGAAGAAATAACTAAGATAAAATAAATATATATAATTAAAAGATAAAAATCATTGATAATCAATCCTTCCAATCGAAGAATTGACTTCAGAGTCTAAAATGTCGCAACCGTCGATTTAATAACTGTCAGACGATTAGTTCAATATTAATAAACAACTAGTCAGTGAAAAATGTTTTTTTTTTTAATATTTAGCGAGTTACGAGTACTTCCTTTTGATCTGACTATACTGTTAGACTTATGGGCCGTAGAGCCTCAGAAGGCTTTTTTTACAGCTTCACCGGGCTTGATGAGTAATTACAAAGGTGTACATTTATCTTTTTCGTCCGTCTTTCTTTCATTTCAAATTGGGGCTGGCTCTCATAATTATTATTCTCCAGGATGTTATATTCTAGATTTATCTACAATCTAGAAAAATTTATGATTTTAAATTTATTACAAATTACCAGTCAAATAATTAATAAACAAAACTGAATTTTCGTAAAGCCGTTAGGAACGTGTGACGCGCTTTTACGATATGCCGGTTTATCGGTGCGTAAAAAAATGCTTTTTTTTTTGTATAAACAGTAAATAATGTAATCCTAACAAATATACGTTTAATTTTCTAAATATTTTTATTCTTAAGGCTAGGAGATGGCGGGAGGCCTTGTTTCAAGTTCTAAGCTAGGGTAGTAAGACCTAGAACTCTAGCACATTCCAAATCATATCATTCTTTGGTTTCCACAAGACAGATAATGTCTTATCGAGCCTATATGTATTTTCATTGATTTCTCAAGCTCTAACTTTGATGGACACGTCAAAGATAAGAACTATCATTGTTATACAATATGAAATTAGGAAACACGATACTGTCATAAGATAGCATATTACCTTATCTCGCGTAAATAACTATCGATAGGAGAAATCAGCCGATCAGCTCTTACAAATTTATATTATTTACCAGGATTCCTTAAGCAGTTTTTTTTATCATTATAGGTTGTGGCGTAGTGTTGTGTGACCTAGTGGAAGACTGGCTCTTAAGTACAGCTGCCGGTACACACATAGGTGTGGTGCCAATAGTGGTGCTTGGCGACAGATTTTCAACTTGATGGTGGTAGCTAGCAAGGCGGGCATTAGAAATAAGCCTACTAGTTTCTACTAGCATACTACAGTAATACTAACTAAACTAATACAGACACTGGGAATTTGATGATAGAAGTTAAGAAATATCATACGTCCAAATAAAATCTAAAGTGCATGCATGTAAACTTCACTTAAAATTTATTGAAAGAATGCGTACAAAGTTAGACAATGCTCCAATATTGGCCAAAGTGTATTGCTAAAATATTCTCGATTTGGGAGTTACAGCTAGCAGAGGCGACACTGCACAAGTTGAATATTTTCATAGGAGATCTTTGTTAAATATAAAATTGATTTTTTCTTGAAGATATCTATAAGGACCCGCTTATTTTGAGCTAGCCAGACTAGCATAAGAAAATATACTATCACAATGCTATGAAATTGACAAATTGCTATTTTGATGCAATTAAAATAAAGACGGATTAAGGGTGTCACCTAGTTTTTCTCAAGGATTTACTAAATTTTAGTCGATCAGATCTGGGTGAGTTGGATTATATTTGCTTCTTCAAATTCCAACAATATTTGGAATTTCAAATTTAGATCGTTAATTACAGTGCAGTATTTCTGCGCACTGTTTCATTCCAGATGCATTACTACGACACCTATTTCGTCCGTAAGATAAGGGTCTGAGTTTCTTGTATTCGGGTCCATAAGCGATTGGCAAAATGGCAAACATGTCAATCCAGTTTATTCTTGGAGTAGCAACTTATATGTGTCTTACTGTGGCTAAAAATATTATACGGAACTATATTTTATTTTTTAACAATTTCAAATGATAAGAACCCTATACGGTATTTTACTATCATCTCGCAAAATATTTGTTAACATATGCCTTTGAGTCTCGTTATGCCTAGCCGCGTTTGCTTTTTAACTGGTTCTTTAATTTATTCATAACTATGTTCTTTTCGTAAAATACACTGTCTTTCAAGATAAGCACGTGAAATATCTATTTTAACATATTCAGTGCAAAATGAAGGGAAAATTAAATCAGTTTTACACTACGCTCGCATGTGAGTTTTATTGCTATGTTGCTTCGAATTTAAATTATTATTTTTACGGATGTTATGTCGATAGTGGTTAGAGATCGTGTTGTGATTATTTATTTATTGAAATGGATGGCTATAGTTAATATGCTCGATTAAATGTATAATTAAAAAGTGAAGAGATTTTTCACTGCATTAGCTTTTTAAGGCCACTACCGTATGGTTTATTTGAGACCTTAACGCAATGAAGAAATTTAAAAAGAAAGCAATCTTAGAGTTGAGAATATTATGGAAATACGTAAGTCACAAAGCAAACAATATATTAATAAAATTTTACTCTCAACTACACTAACATTTTAGATTTTTGGTGAAACACGAATGAAATCATACAGCCATATTTCGAGATTTAGAAATTTTAAAATTCTTTCTATTGCTCTTCTTCTTTCTTTTTTATAGATAAATCAGCGATCAAAATTAACTATATCGGTAATAAGGTTTTAGAAGATGTTTTACTAATTGGTTTTCTCCGGTAACTATTTAGCATTAGCAAGTGACTTCTAAGGATCACACAACTAGTTTCTAATACTCGTTTGGCTTACTAGAGAATAATAAATTACTATGGCTTTTATGAAGTATGTATGAAACTTTAATCACTATTAAGAAAAAACACCGAAAGGAAATTGCAAATAAAGTCAAATATTGTATTATTATCTAAAATGTATGATTAAATCTGTTTCCTTGATAGTTTAAAGGTAATGTTGGTTACTAACTACTGTTCGTAACTAACTGTTCTAAAGATTAGCTTTAATAAAGGGTTTTATTTTAGGTAGCTTCGGAACTTTAGTAATGGGATTGGCTAACGTCTGGCCATCGTATACATCGAGTTTGTACGCGTCTAAAGCTACGCCACTCACAGCTCCTATGACAAATACAGAAGATTCGTTACTTGGTAGTCTCCCATCCCTAGGCGCCATATTTGGGGCAGCTTTAGTCGGAACCCTTATAAACAAGTTCGGTAGAAAGAATGGCGGATTAATTTTGTCGCTGTTTTATGTGGTAAGCTGGATATTACCATGGATTTTTGCACTCAAGGGACTTCAAAGCAAATAAGGCACTAATTATTACTTTAGTATCATCTTCTCTTCAATGTAGTTTTCTAGGCATAAAAAAGCCCATTTGTAGGGTAACAAAAGATTAAAATATAGGTTTACGGATAACAGCTAACTACATGTTTGGAAAATCAACTTTATTCTACACATTATTATCAATTGAAATTGGATAAGGATTATTATTGGATGTGGTAGATCTTGGATGGTGATGTGACATTTTCATTAGGGATCACATTTGTTGATGGTAATGAACATATATTTAAGGCGCAATCTATTGATAATATTTTAACTTACAAATTGTTAAATTATTAACATTCTATAATGTGCGAATTTTTTATGGGTTAGTTTCAGTTTTTTAATTCCTTCGTGACTAAAATACATGGTAGATTGATTCTGAATTACATTACCATTTGTAAACAACATTATATAACCAATTCTGTACGCAGTAAAACCCTCTGTTAGCATCCGATTTCTTGGTTTGTGTTATTTATTTATGTCTTAAGTTTCTAATTTTAGGTCTAATCTAAACTACATAAGACATCTAAAAATATCTATACTAGTCTCATTATGTATGCTTCTGGATTATTTGTTTAGTACACCTGGTAAACACAATGTCCTAAAGTAAATTCCGTTCCTCTTAAACATCACTGTAAGCTATTCTATCAAACACGACACATGATCCTTTAATCTAAACATCAATTCAGTTTTTAGCGACCTATGCCATCTATAAATTTTCAATTATAATGAGGTTACTTTGAGTTTCTGAATACCTAGTAATTTAATTTAATCTCTGAATAACTCACTTTCAAGCTGAGTTTTCTTATTTGGACATCGGAATTGATATATCAAGTACTCGAAAGCTATCTTCGCAAATGTTTCTAGTCGCCATATCTATATCCGAATATGTCTTTGCACATTGCGTACGCCGATCTTTTATTATCACGTAATACTGATAGCCTTGTTTCGTCATTGGTAAAGGTCCTATTAAATCTACGTGTAAAGATGAGAAACGGTTGCTCTCTTCAAAATTACTTAATTTTTTGGTATTTGCGAACTGGCGATAGTTTACTTTCACCCAAAAATCGACAGAGATTTGTCGTTCCGTCAACTTCTTTTCAACTAACGATAACAATTTATTGAAGTTCTTAAAATTGATAAAGATTTGTTGTTGGTCACAATTTCAAGTAATAATTAATATCTATTTAATTTTTTTTTCAGACAGACTATCAAAATATGCATAGCTCCAAACGATTGGACTCAATTTCTGGAAAGATCACATTTTGCACAAAAATTCCTTATATAAAGTATTATATAAGAAATTATTATTGAATTTTTATACCCTAAGTGGGTTAAAAATGTGATGATAGGTTTAACCAGAAATAGGTTTTCGATATGAAACCCATATCTGGCACATGACTATTGCCTTTTTTTTTTCGTCGTTTTAATTAATATGTATACTGACTTAAGGATTACGGTATTTTAAACTCTTATTAATTCATTGTTTTTTTTAATCAGATTTAATTTTGCAAATGCACTTATTACAGATATCTTGGGTCCTCGTAGATGTCTCTACTTTAACGACGACGGTGTTGGCTGCGAGATTCCTTGTCGGTATCGGTGGAGGAGGATTCCTTGCTTACGCTCCAATATTTGTGTCAGAAATTGCTGACGATGATATAAGAGGGACTTTAGCTTCAGGTGCTCTACTTTTTATTTCTACATAGTTTAAAATAATTTGCGTTTTATAATGAAAATTACTGAATATCATCTGATAACAATCCTGTCCAAATACAGTAGCGTTTGCTGATAAGGTTTTATTGGTATATGTAAATAAAATTTGCTTCTGTCATACATTACGTTTCTTGAAAAGCATATTTTTATTTGATTTTTAATAGCTTATATCGTGGGTGTCTTTAGATATACAGGCTATTATAACGATATAAACAAAATATTGAAACAAAAATGTCGATGCTTTCTAACATAAATGTTTATGGTATTATACAAATGGCCGACCGTTTTTTTTAGTTGCATAAAGAGTTTTAAACTTTTTTAATCTTGTGATTTAGTTTGCTTATGTACGGACCCTCAGAATCGAATTACAACTGAAAAATGTAGAGACATCGAATTAGGTATCTATGATTTAGACAACCAAACATGGATATGAATAACATATAACACAAAAATATCGATGAATATCGATCTTTCGAAGCATAGAGACGGTGTCACTTGAACAATTTCTTGAACAACCTCTATTTAAAAAAAATCATGCTCACCATCGACAGGTATAATAAGATAAATTGAAAAAACCATGACACAAGTAATTCATTCATTGAGACCATTCCAGTTAGTGTAAACACGATATCTCTGCTGTAAGTTTGTGAGGAGTTAGGTGATCTGCAGACTTCAAATGATGCTGCAGCATGCCATATTTTATTGATATCATTGAAATAGCAGAATACCAAATTTCGACTCGATTAGACCTGTGGAAGATACTTACATCTATTTATCAACTAGAAAATAACTAATAATCTTCAAATGACTGAACAGTTTTATTTGAATCATAGCTAAGAACATTCTCGATCAAGTCATCTTTCAAACAAACAAAAAACTAGATCAAAATCAGTTTAGCCGTTTGGGAGCTACGATGCCACAGACTGACACACTGATATACAGATACACATATTAAAATTATAACACCCCTCAATTTCGTTCAAAGGAGCTGATAAGTTAAGACTTAGATAATGGAATAATAATAGATTTATATCTAAAAATACCTAAGTTTCTAATTTATTCCTTAAAAAGCTATCTATATGTAATTAAAGGCCGATTTTTCAATCGTCAGATAATTTTGTAGAGGCATAATTTTTTATCGTTTTCACAGATAACGTATGGAAAACCTGCCAAAATATAAAAATTATAACTAAAACAAAGTTATATCTGTTATTTTTACATGTTAATTGAAAAATTTGCCATATGAGCTATTAATAATTTATTAGTACAAAATTTGTATCTATACATATTATAAAACTCAACGTCTCTTTGAATGTCTGTCCGTTTATGTTCTTTTCAAGCGTGGTGAAGCTGTCAAAGCCTCTAATGACTTCAGTGTCCTTAAAACTAACAGTATTGTCAGCGCAAAAAAAAAAATGTTGCGCGAACACCACTTATCCGATTTACGTGTTTTTTTTAATTCTTAGCTGTTATCTGGCTTGGTTATGAGATATATTTTGTTAGATAAAGTAACATACGAAATAAGCAGAGATGATAATGATGACTCAATTCGGAAAAAAGATGCCTTTGGGCGCTTAAATAAATTACGTTTAGTCAAACATAAGATATATATAAAATTAATGTGCTACTTAATTGTAGGTCTTAAAAAGATCGATAAGAAAGTGACCGATAGCATATGTCTATCTTCCAACGATCACCCACAATAAGCGTTTTTATTTTAAACATAACCAGCGGGCGTCTGGTGGAAATGGAGCAGCACGATTCGCGCGTGTGCAACGGCATTCTGTAGTCGGGCACAGCTAGTAAAGTAACCAAACATTATTTGTGTGTGTAATTCATTTTCTCTCATTTTCAGGTTCTTTAATGTTGTACTGCGTTGGTACGACGATATCATACGTTATGGGTTGGATGCTTACATACAGAGTTATCATATGGATGAATATTATTTTCAGTGTGTTTTGCTTTCTCTTAATCATGTTTGTTACTGAAAGTCCCGTATACTTAATACGACAGAAGAAAGATCAGGTAAGGGTTTTAACATACTCTCTGTTATGTTGTATTTCACTTGTATATTGATTTTTTTTAGGTTATGAATTATGCTCGTATATACAACACTAGTTGTGCCCGCGGATCCGTACGCGTGGTCTATAGAATCCCTTAGTCAACCGCACGCGCGAATTGTACTGCCCTAAAATGCTTATTGTGGTTGATCCTTAGAAGATAGACATATGCTATTTGAGACTTTCTTATAGATCTTTTAAGATTTACGATTATATAGTACATTAATTTGATATATTTATTATGGTTTACTTAGCGTAAGCCATTTAAGTGCCTTAAAAGAGTATTTTTTCCGAATTGATTCACCATTATCGTCGCTGCTAATTTCGTATATTACTTTATCTTACAACATATAACATATAACTTACAACATAGCTATGAATTAAAATAAAAAAACATGTAAATATACAATCGAATAAGTAGTTATCATGTTAAAAGAACATAAACGGACAGACAGATAGAAAGTAATGTTGTTAAAGAGTAATATTTTAGTCTGGCGTCAAAATGTAGGCACGTCATCATGTATAATTGCAGACTTATTTTATAATATTTGAGTTAATGAGCGTCGCTTTGTTTTTTTTTTAACAATAAAGGAAGTAAGTACCTATCTAGGTAAACTTGGAAAGTAAAGTGAACTTGGACAGTAAAAAATTATATAAATTTAAATAAAAAAAAAAAATAAAGCATCTACGAACACCGCGTCGATCGATGTGAGTTGGAATTCCTGCAATGAGTCCGAGCTTTCAGTGAAGCAAAACATCGTGAATATCGTGATGAAACCATAGCACGATGGTAGGGCATTTTCTAATATCGGCCTGCCTAGCTAGTTAGCTACCAGCCTCATATTGAATACCCATCATCAATCACATATAGGCTTACCGTGTTACCATCTTAGGCCACATCGTCACATAACAACAGGTTACGGTAAAACACTATAAGTATATATAAAGAACATAGAAAAATATTATATAAAATAAATGATTGCGCGAATGGCTTCGCTTATATTTTATCCTTTGATATTTCAGGAAGCTTTAGCATCGATTGCGAAGTACAGGGGACTGTCGCCGTCTTCAAGGGACGTCCTCGATGACCTCTCTAGGTTGAAGCAGCAGATTCAGCCTGCTATTGAACTTCTCTCTGTAGAATCTGGTAGTAAACATTTTTAGTACTTTTTAAAAGGCAAGTGTGTGGGCGTTATCTAATCTAATCAATCGATACTGTGGTCCAAGATAGGTTTTGATACGCTAATCTTAGAAAAATGGATGTAGCTCTCGAGTACTGCTACAAGGAATATTATATGTTACGTGATAAATTTTATGATATATCTTCAAAATGCATATTTTCATATTTAAAAACAATTATGTAGTAAAAAGTGTAAAGGCAATTTTTTTACAAAAACTGTTATTTGAAGTACAAATACATAACTCTGCATTTAAGGGCTACGAGTGAACCAGGAGGCGTTATAAAAATACTCTATCTTTATGAAATTTCGCAATTTCTATCTATTTGCATGTTATGTGTTGTTGAATCTCTCTTGTAACTACTAAATACTCGCCTGTTAATGCGCCAGAAAGGCGGCCACACACACTCCGATGTACCCCTACTGGTACCTGTGCAGGTAGACCAGAGCGTGTATTGGAATAGACTTGTGTATAGACCGGCGTAGAATCGTTATTTTTTTAATGACTGTAAGGTGAACCTATCCGTATACACGTTTCGACGCGCGTGCGGTTGACCTGCGCAGGCACACCGGACACTGCACATGTAAACTTCTCCGCTAGACTGTAGTGGTGGACGTTAATGAGAGAAAGCATAGGTTTTATTTGCACGTCAGATTACGACGTATTATTACAAAATGAAAAAGCCAAATTTCAAACATCAATTAGTACGCTATACTTATGAATTTACCAATAGGCGTTTGTACTAAGTAAAGGCATTTCAGAAACGTATAGTTTTCCTCATGGTGTTTCTGTTTCACTGTCAGCTGAAACTGGTTGTAAGCTTTAGTAAATATAAATGAATTCTGAAAAATTTGTTAGAATTTACATGCCGGGGTTAGCAGCAGCGGGAATCGTATAGATATTACAATATTTATAACAATTGTTGAATCACGACTTTCATAATGAGATCTATTTATGAAAGTATTTATTACATTTATTGTAAATGTTGTTAAGTGTATGTAAAATGTTGTAAATAGCTCCGATGGGACTGACATAAACCAGTTGTAAAAGCCCCCTTAAATAAAGAGAAAAATAATACTCATAGTCTATAATTCATACATTTTTAGGGTCCGGTACATGAAATTAATAAAAAAACGGAACCATTATAAGATCACTTTGTTGTCCGTCTGTTTGGCTGGCTGGATGGCTGGCATGCTATCTGTCCGTTTGTCTTTTTCTCGAACTATAGGTATAAAGTTGAAATTAATATCATATACTAAGGTCTATAGCCTTAAGAGATACAGCATTTCAAAGTTAAAACAACGCTTACGAACCGATTATCAAAACCCATAGGGTACTTCTTGTAGATCTAGTCTTAAAATTTGGCACTTAGGGAGGTATTTTAACAAAAGTTTAGGAATAAATCTCAAAATAAGGAATTTCCAATTCCGTGTGAAATTATAATGTAAGAAAATTGTATTAAGTTTTTTTTTCTCGAAAATGACTTGAGGTATATAGTTGAAATTAGCACCGAATACTAAGATATATTACCTCAAACTTCTCTAAAAAAAACAAATTTCTAGTTTAACACAATAAAAAAATACAACCCTTCATAATAAAAGTTTAAAAGGCGCATACAGTAACCAATTATCAAAACCTATAAGATACTTCCCGCAGATCTACATTCTTCAAATTTGGTAGCAAGGGAGGTCTTTTAACAACATTTAAGAGTAAAATCACAGAATAAGACATTTCTAATGTAGTTGTGTTCAATATTTGCAGATCCACAAACAAAAGAAGACGCTGAAAAGGAAAAACTGAACTCTGGTGATATAATTTCTAATCAACACAAGAAAGTGCCTGCTATTAAGTTGTTATGTAAGTATAAAATAATTCTTTTATGATAATAAAATCATTTTTTATTTGATAACACTACAGGTTTCAGCGCAATCTCACCAAAAGGATTCTGAAAAAAAAAAAAATTTTAATATATTTTAAAGTTTTATCATAATTATATTAACAGTCAGTTGGAAAAACACTAAAATATTTCTTTTTAATTAATTATAACAATTGAAAATTGATAATATTAAAAAAAAATATTACATGATTACGAACATGCCACGATTGTTCGCCAGGTTTATGACGTCATAATGTTAAAGGAATTTCATCGATTAAGAGTCAAAAACACAGTATCAGCTGAGTGCTATAATGAGTAGAAATTAACATTGTGAGGTCACATGTACTCGGGTTTGTTCGGGAACAATCGGCGCGTTTTCGGTACAGGATTGTTTTTTTTTTAATTTGGTATAACTTTTTAATTACGCGGAAAAAAAAACAAAAAATACTTTTCTTGTAAAACTTTTATATGATCTTTCAATTTATTAATAAAAAGATAGTTTTTTCATAAACTCAATTGTTCAGATCGGGTAACATGCTAAGCCGAGAAGGATTGGCTCCCAAGTGCAGCTGCCGGAATACATCTATACACGATTGGCGTCAGACATTCAACTTTAAGGTATTCGTCAGGCCCGCCTGACGGTAAGCGGTTACCGTAGTTTATGAACGCTTGTAACACCAAAAGTATAATATATACTAGTAATACTAGTATAATAGTATAATACTAGTAATAGTATACTAGCGCATTTATGACTTTGAACCTCTCTTCCTCAAGGAGATCTGGAAATCCTACTCACCGCAAGAACACAACATAAGATTATATTTTGGCTGCGACCTTCTGTAGTGTGGAAGTATTTCTGTAGTCGGGCTAAGTAGAGAATGCACTCTCCAGATTTTTCAGTACCCTACGTCTCTTATTAGGTCATACCACAATATAAGCACGCGAAACCTAGAGAGAGCTGGCTTTCAAATGTAGCCATCAGAACAAGTATAGAAATTGATAGGAGACAAATATCAGTTTTATTTTATCTATGACAAGAGAAACAAACAGTTACAATATCGTATTATTACTAATAAAAAACACGGAGCACAAAGCAAAATCACTTTCTACTAAATTTAGCAATATACAAAACGAGTTGCTAATACTTATCACAAAAAACAGTCCAAATAATTTGTATTAATAGGAGCCAAATAGTAAAGAAATCAATTTAAAATATCAGTAATAACAAAATTATTGATATTCTAAAAATGAGCTAAAAATACAAAATAATAAAAAAAAAATTCATAATATTGAAACATTCATCATACATATAACATGAATGAAATGAAAAGATATTTGCTGCATATTATGTCTTGGTAACAGGGATATTTAAAAGGAAATGATTCCTAGCATTTAGCTACCTTAAAATGATTAATACAAAATTACTACTAGTTTTTGAGAATTCGAAGCATGCTCCATGCATTTGATGATTTATGAACGGGAAAACATTATTTATTTTATTGTGCGCTAAATACCCTACTATTAGTGAATACGAAATGTGATATAAGTCTTCTGAAAAAACCATAACTGACTCTATATTTATGTACTTGTTTCCACTTATATTTTTCATTTTCCTTTCAGTTTGTTCGGTGGTCTCACGTCGAGCATTTTTCGTTGTATGCGCTGTTATATCTGCACAAGTATTATTTTTTTATATATATTTACACATGGTATTTTGAATAATAACGTGTGCTTTTAATTATTTATATAGTTCATAAACAAAGTTTGCTTCTTGAACATTTTCCTTTGTTTTTTTCTTTCAATTGTAATAGAATTACTTTTTTATAGTAGCTCCGAAAAAATATTGCATAGCACCTGATGGAAGGTACAGAAGAGTCTAGAAATAACGGCGATTACTGGTGATAAATTCCATCGGCATTCGTTGCCCTCATGCCCACCTACAGAAATTCCTTTTCACGCCTCATTTAAAGAACCCGATATCTTAGGAAGGAGGACACGCTGGCTGGGAGGTGTTCCATATCGATACTGTTTTGATCATGCCGAAATGGATGCTACTGTGTAATTATGGCATCGAATAGCAGCCTACGTTGTCCTTTAGTAGAAGGGAGATAATGGGATAAAGTCAACTCTTCAGAACACTCGCCATGATAAAGACGATATATTTTTGTAATACAATGAAGTTTACAGCCTGCCTGATAGTAGGCCGCTACCATAGCCTGTGGACGCTTGTAACACTATATGCATCAATAGCACGTTGACGAACTTAAATCCCGCTTCCACAAGGAGCTCTGAAACCTTACCAAAACCGCAGGAGCACAGCACAAGGTTATTTGGCTGCCATCTCTGTAGTGTGGAGGTATTTCATCAGTCGGGCTGCTCCAAGTAGAAATCTTTAGTTTTTTTTTTAATGGCTCTTTACGTTCTTGACTTACTAAAATACGCTCAGTGAGGCAATGTCCCTTTGTAACAGAAGCGGCTTTAGGTTATTAGTGATGTCTGTATTTCTGACGTTATCAGGTATTCATGGGTATGATGCCAGTACAAGTATATGCAAAGCATGTCTTCACTCAGACGGACCCGAGCAGAGCTGATCTTTATACTGTTCTTTTCTCGCTCACCTTGGTGTGTGGGAACGTGGGGACTGCTATCGTTGCTGATAAAGCAGGACGGCGGGTAAGTTAAATCTTTTCAGCAGGAGGAGACAAAAATTGAAACCGAATTGACATTAGTGGTCTAAAAGAGAAACCATCTTTGAACAGAGTTGGGAAAATATTGTAACGGAAACTGCATTACTTCCAATTCCGGGAATATATTTATAATATGTTTCAGGTCTTGATAATAACATCCTCAGTGTTCGTATGTATCTGCATGAGCGCACTCGGGTTCCTGCTGCAGAGTAAGGTGGCTCCACCGATTGTCAGCGTGCTATTCATCCTATTCTACTGCTTCTCATTTATGTTCGGTGCTGGATCCGTACCCTATGTATTGCTCGCGGAGTTATTTATACCTGACGTAAGTAATATCTATAACTATCACTACAGAAATAGATAATTTGGATTTGATAAATTACAATTTTGTTTGCAAAATAGCACTGATGGTTCAGTGGTAGCGTGTATGGCCACCGCGTCAATCGACATTATGATGGAATCAGACAAAGTGCATTTTTATTATAATTATTCTAATGCTCGCTTGTCTAGCTACCATCCTCAAGTTGAAAATCTGTCGCCAAACACCTATAGGTGTGTTCCGGCAGATGCACTTGAGAGCCATCTTGATCCAAATTGTCACTTAACATTAGGTCAGATTGTGGGTAATAAATAGTATACATTTTGTGTTCTTTATTACGGTATTATAGAAGTGATTATTTGAGAAAAGGCGCATTCAACTAGCAATACATTTAGTTAGTGGCAAATCAATTGTTTGGTTATTATAGTACAAGCTGAGAAGTGAAGAATTCCTCCATACCAATAGATGAATTTTAGGTCACGATAACGTATAAAAAATAAGAACTATTGAGTTCCAGAATAAAATTAAACTAAAAGTCCAAACTGAGATCACTCTAAAATTTAATTCGTAAGTATAACCCTAAACATATACTGTCCTTTCAGGTACAAAATTTAGCATCAATGTTGTTGATAGAACTGGTGTGGTTCCTGAACTTCGTCATCTTGGCCCTTTTCCCTATAATGAACAGCTGGTTGGGCATGCACGGTGTGTTCTATACTTTCGCAGCGGTGAGCTTGGGCAATGCAATCATAAGTTTCTTCATCGTGCCCGAAACTAAGGGTCTATCTAACGAGCAGATTCAAGAGGTTTTACTTAGAAGAAAATGATAGAATTTTTTTTTATTAATTAAAAATAAATAAATATTTCATTTAATTGATTTATATTATTATTATAAAATTATAAGATCAGTATTTGTCCACGGTTGATCTTGATCTATGCCAAAAAAACTTCCCTTATACCTAGGTAATCATCCACTTACCGCTGACTGTTAAAATGTAAAATAAAATCACGCACAGGCAGCAAAATAATTTATGTAATTCAGGCTATGTAATCTAAGCATACATACGTCTATAAAGCACTAAATAAAATAAAAGCATACATATCCGTTTATGTTCTTTTCACGCGAAAGCCACGTATCCAATTTACATGTCATTTATTTTAATTCACAGCTATATTATGTGGACAGGTTATAGGTTATACTTTGTAAGATAAAGTAACATATGAAATAAGCAGCGACTGTAATGATGAATAAGTTCAGAAAAAAATCGCATTTGGGCGCTTATATGGCTTACGCTGAGTATATCAAATTAATGTACTACATAAATGTAGATCTTAAAAAGACCTACAAAAAATTATCGATATCGATAGCATACATCTATTCGACTTTTGAGCGGCGAGCAAGATTTGCCCGTGCGGTTGGCCGAAGGCATTCCCTGTGTTCCATGCTAGTTAAATATAAGTCAAATTCATAATTTCTTCTATAGCCTTTAAGAACTTTACGTTCTAATGCACACCCATTAGTTTTATAAGTTACTATATACAATTATACATATGTGAGTGCGGGATTTTTCCTGAAGGATTTGATCGAAATCAGGACACAAAAGAAATGAAAAATCTGAAAAAATATAAATCATTGTATATATTAATAAGTTTTTAGTTCTGTCTGTATATTATTTGTATATATTTCCAAATTTCTTCATAGATTTAATAATATAAACGTAGACGTATAACATAATAGTATAAAGGACACTCACTGACTACGAGTGTAACATTAATTAAAATGTCTGTCTGTATGGCCGGATTTAACCTAAAAATGGCTTGAACGATTTTCATGAAATTTCGTATAGGGAGGCTTATGTCTTTGCTCAATTGATAGGCTATATAAGAAACGTCAATAACACTTTTAGATAACTTAAAAAAAAAAGAAGTTTTATATTAATTCGCTACGGAATTGGATGACATTTTAAATACGGAAAGCATATGATATATTTCCTAATTGATAGGCTTGAAAAATCATTTATAGTAATGTAAATATTATTAAATTTTATATTCTATTCTATATTTAACAATTTTTTTATGAAATTTTGTACACGGGAAGTGTATGTCATTTCTGAATAGATAGCCTTTAGGAATTGTCAATAATATAAGTATGTAAAACATAAATTACTAAACGAAAATAATTACTGAGCTACAAACGCGTGCGAAGTCGCGGAGCTACGCTAGTATATAATAAATGTTTTTTTTAGTTACTTGTAAAGCAAGATTTTATTAAAATTCTGATTTTACACTAACTGTGACACTTATTCGACCGCCCTTGAAACAAGAAATAACGGACGTCCGTATGTTTGTTTTGATAATTTTACTACATAGTTTCTGTTGTTTTTATCAATATCCATCCAAACAATACAGAATATCGGTAAAGTGATAACCGTAGTAAACAAAAAGTATTAACTTATATAAAAATCAACTTAAAATTAAGGAGAATAAAGTGTAAATTTCATTCAAACACATTACATGTCACTGACCTACAATCAAGAATAACAGAGAGAACAATAAAAAGAATAGAGTGTTGTAAACAACAAAGTTATTAACGCGTGTTATAAAAATGTAGAACTAATATAATTCAATAACAAATTCTATAAAAATAGTGACACTAGCGCCACGGTCAACGATTGAATAAGTTCGTCACGAGAATGAATGAAAGCGAGAACGAATATTATGATTGTACAATGGACTGTCAATATCAAAACGAACCGTATATGAGACGTGAGTATGACTCAATGTTATTTGTGTATATAAAGTCTATATCAACTATTTTCTTTAGAGATGTGCAAACATAACGATAGCAGTTTATAAGAAATAACGTTTATAAGTGTTAGCTAAAAATATAACGGTACATAAATAGGTAGGCGGTGAAACTAGCATAATGTTAAAATATGTTATTAATGTGAATAAATTAACTGGAAATAAATTCGTATGACAGGATATTGGCGTATAATTTTGTAATAAGTTAGGGCCAAAGGGTTGGTTAAAAATCTCTACATGCACTTATTATTATTCAAAAAGGGGGCTAAGCAGACTTATGCAGTCCTTTATCACTGCGACCAATTAGATCTATTGTTTTTTTAGTAGTAGTGTAGTAGTAGTAGTAGTAGTGGCGACAATCTCACCTGATGTTAAGTGACGATGCGGCCCATGATGGTAACACGCTAAACCTAGTGGAAGACTTTAAAGTCCATTCTTATGTAATATTTTGTTAGTGGAAATTTAATATTAGAAATCTAGTTCCATTTCGGATTCCAAATGGTTTTCTTCATTCTATAATGTATACATCGCTTTACATCTTATTTTACAAATTTATGCCTATTGTTTCCTAAAATTTTAAGAGTTCATTTTTCTCCATTTTGAATGTTATAAATAATAATTATAGTACATTCAGAGAATTATGTTATTTTTACTAATATGGAAAAAAACCTCGTAAATGTAACTTTTTCTCAATAATACTAAATATTCTATACTAAGGAGCTTATAACATTTGAAAAGTAAGATTTTTATGTAATAGATTTGTGAGTTATGATCAATATTAAAAAACTGCGTGTAACCTTTTACACCCGGTTGAAGTAAAAATTCTATGAATGTGAATTCTATACATTTTAGTGCATCACACAACGTACGTAACGTAATCCGTAAGTTAACTTCACGTGACACTTTTTTTTTCTTACCGTGCCCAAAAAAGTCTCACTTCGAAAATATTAAGCTTTTATATTAATGATTAGTTTAACGGCTGGTGGCAATAGTTTTTGGAGAATGAAGTTTAAAATAACTCTATTAGTTAATAACCGTTATTAAACCGCTCATCACTATAAAATGCGTCGAGTTTAACCCGTATCGTAACTTGGTAACTTCTCTCTGGCTGGCGGCTGGTCACGGCCACCTATATGACGGCTACGATCCAGTCCACCGCGACACGACGCGCGCACTGAACGGCTAATACTGTAAATTCGAAAATTCGTAAATCAGTCTTGACTTTTGAGTTTATTGTGCCAACTAAAGTATATTTTTGAAGGTAAATTAATTGTTTTTTTTTTAATTGTAATTAAATCTCTATTTTGTAATATTTCGTTGTGTTATAGATTTAGTAATGTTTAATCGAGGAAGTTAAAACAAAGATGTCGTAGTTTGATAATATAAACACGCTTATTACTGCAATTATTCACTATTTTATTTCACATTTTAATGTGATTTAATTATTGAACATGTTTAGATTGTTAATATAAAAAGAAAATATTTAGTATTCATCGTAAGATCTATCTTCAAATTTAAGTTACTATGTATACCTACACCTTTTTACATATTATTTTATTAAAGGTAATTTCTTTTCCAATTACATTAGCTCTACGTTGTGTCATAGGTATACAAAGTAATTCAGAGCCATAATTTAATAAAAATAAAATAAATAAAATAAAATAATATTTACTTCAGATGAGCAACATCCATATGGCTATAGTTATTTTAATATGGCTGTGTGTTCCATAATGATAGGGACTGCTGCATCTGTAATTCAGATACATAATTTAATATGTCTGAGTATCTATATTGATATGGACTGATGCATCTATCTTCTTATATTCTTCTTTTTTTTCTGTCTATACATATAAAACTCTACGTCTCTTTGTCTCTCCGTTTATGTTCTTTTCGCAAAAACTGAAACTGAAACTTATTCGATTTGGTTTTTTTTTTAATTTTAATTCATAGCTACGTTATCTGGCCAGGTTATAGAATATATTTGTAAGTTAAAATAATACGAAATAAGCAGCGGCGATAATGGTGAATCAATCCGGAAAAAAGATACATTTGGGGCGCTTAAATGGCTTACGCTGAGTAAACCATATGATATATATCAAATTATTGTTCAACATGATTGTAGGTCTTAAAAATACATATAAAAAGTCAGGAAGAAATAGCATATATAGCATAGATCGCAGCCAAATGACCTAGTGTTGTATTTCTGCGGTGAGTAGGGTTTCCAGAACTCCTTGGGGTAGGGTGGTTCAAGGTCGGCAACGCGCTTGTGATCCCTATGGTATTGCAGGCGTTCATAGGCTATGGTAGCCGCTTACCATCAGGCGGGCCGTATGCCTGTTTGCCACCTTTGTAGTATAAAAAAATATATTTTATAATTGTTACCCACTAAGCATTTTTGTCTTGCATCTTTTGAGCGTACGCACGGCGGATGGCATTCTGTAGTCCACGTGAACGGAGCCGCTGGCATAGCTAGTATACAATAAAAACCAATCTACCCTTTAATTTTCTTTTCAACCCTGTTTTATTATTATACATAGATTATGAAGACTGTAGGTATATTTATTTATATTTAGTATCTCGAGAAAACAATTTATGAGGAGTAATTGCGTCTTATATGCGCGTAAATACTGTACAAAATATCATATTTCTGTAATATTTCATCAAATTGGATTAATTGGTTTATTATTCACACAGTAGGTACCTATTGTTATAGGTATTATGTAATCGATCTATACCCGTGTAAGCGTTTTGGCGGGATCTCAAATTGTCATGTACCTACCTAGTTGTTTTTTATTCATAATTTTGTGTTATTTGACCCTAGATTGTGGAATACAAGTGACGTTTTGCATAATAAAGCTTGGTTATTATGCACAAGTCAAGTGGGTTGGAAATAATAACATGGATATGAATTCTGAGATGCCACAAAGACTCCTTAGAAAGTTCTAACAAGGGAGCCACCATCTTGTAAGGATCCTGAAATCCTCATAAGACTGGAAACTATATTCACTCGATAATGGCAGTAGTGGTTTTCATTAAAAGAAAACCGGTTGTCAGTTTAGGAAGAAAAAGAAATAACTATTTCAAAACAGGGCCTTGAAAACATTACATTTCCTACTAATATTTCCTTATAATAAACTAGCTATGCCCCACGGTTTCACCCGTTCCACCCACCGCGCATGAATATGCTAGATGTAGCATGAAGTTATATGGCTAATAATGCTCCTCAATACATAGACTTGAAGCAATGATGGCTCAGTGGTCATCAACGCAAAACCAACAACGCAAGGTTATTTGGCTACGGTCAGACTGTCCTAAGTAGAGAGAAATTTCCAAACAAATTAGCGTGACTGAGTAACAAACATACAAACTTTTTATATTTATTATCTACTAGCGACCCGCCCCGGCTTCGCACGGGTGCTATGCTGATACTAAATATATCTACTTACTACAGAATGTCCGCGCGGAATACCTCCGCACCGCTATGTCCCTGCATTTTAAATCTGAAATCTTCAGAAATATTCATTTAAATTACATGCTATAAAGAGCCATATTGATCTATATTAAATGGAGAATGTATTTAAGGTACTTAAATGGATAAGGATTAATGCTGTATCGCTTAAAATCACTTCGTAAATAAGCCATTTTTTTCTCGTAAAATGTAAAGGATAAAAAATTGTTATTGTGGGTTATCCTTAAGAGATAGACATATACTCTGCGGACTGTTTTGTTGACTTTTTAAGGTGTACAATACTGTTGTACATTATTTTGATTTATCTCGTGGGGTTCAGCCAGCGTTTGCAATGTAAGCGCAAAAAAATGTGTTTATTTACGACATCACATTAGAAACCTCTAAATTTATCAATGTTTCTCTACAATATTATGCATGTATTATAAATATAAACCTTTCTCTTGAATCACCCTATCTACTAAAAAAAACCGATACAAAATCCGTTGCGTAGTTTTAAAGATTTAAGTATACATAGTTTTATACTATGTAGTGATACATATTATAAAACTCAACGTCTCTCTGTCTGTCTGTCCTTTTAGGTTCTTTTCACGCGAAAACCACTAATCCTTTTTAAATGGTTTTCCTTTATTTCATAGGTATGTTGACTGGCAATGTTATAGGATATATTTTATTACATAAAGTAACATACGAAATAAGCAGTGTCGATAATGGTGAATCGATTCGGGAAAAAAGCACTTAAATTGGCTTACGCTGAGTAAACCCATAAGAGATATGGCTAATTAATGTTCTATACATAATTGTAGATTTTAAAAATAACTTACAAACTTTTTATTAGGAAAATCACTCTATTATTTTAATAATGCATCATACCTTTCAGATTATGAACTGTATTAAATAATCGAAAATACCAGGATGTCAGAAAAGTCAGAAGTTCGTTTCGAAGAGGCGGAGAAGAAGAAAGGCGTAATTTTAACGTCCGTAGCTGTGGTATGCGCGGGTTTAGGATGGCTGTGCCGAGGGTCGAACACGATGATGGGTGCTGTTGCTCTGTTAGCGACGTACTTGATGACCGGTAATAGATACCAGTGGATTTATATATGGAAGAAAACGCACAGCAGGGATATGCTGTAAGTAGTATTTTTTAAAATCTACACAATCCTTGTACGTGAATTTTATGTCTCATCTTTCTTTTGCTTTTTAGGGTTCCGAAGTCGAAAAGGAACTTTTATAGTTTGGCTTTATTGCCGCTGTCTTTCCGCGGCTTAGCTCAGATATTCTTAGTACTAGAAGGCTGTAATTTGGTATGGGCATATATATTAATCACGCCGACAAAGTGGTAAAATAAAATCTTGAAAAAACTTATTTAGGGTATGTACCCTACGCGTAAAGTTGGAATGTATATTTTTTTCTCATCTGTCCCATCGTGTGGGTGTCGTTGGATAGGTCGTTCATAAGTATTGGGGTTGTCTGAAAAAACAACATTAACAAAAATTGTTGTTAATTTTTATTTTTTTTGAGAAATGTTTTGTTATTGTTGTTTTCGCATGTAAAAATGACATTAAGAAATGCTGGATATATTTTTTTACGTCATTTGTTAAGAAATTATTTATAAAAGAGTAGACAAGTTTAATATTAGGACTTTACATATGAAATTTGCGTTTTATTGAACTGGCCACCTTGATCTCAAATATCTGGCGTTTGGTTAGGAATTACAAATTCAAATTTATTTCAAATTTGGGCTCGTGTATTTGTGTTTCGAATTCAGTGGTTCATTTGTTTTCGTTTGATTTTTCTTTGCCATCGTTCTTTTCACAAAATAAAAAACTTAAAAAATCGTGTTATTTACGAATATGAGTTCCACCGTGGCATCAGCGATGCAGAAACCGCTAGAATGGGGAAGCTACTGCAAAAAAGGACGGTACGTTTTTGGTAAGCGGATCGATAGCAAACCACGTCAGAGTTAGCGGCAGGCTTCGGTGTGAGTGATAAAACAATATTAATTAACTTGAAACAAATTGTAAAAGTGAAAAAGCTTGAGAAATGGGTACCGTATGAATTGACCGAAACACACCAACAAACACGCATTGAGTGCTGCTTTACATTACTCAACCGTCACAATAACGAGGGAATTACGATAACAATTGCAGTTACGATAATAGTTGGTAATATATCCTCGAGGTACATTTTTCTTAATCTAATTCGTTCATATTTTTAGGAGCTTTATCTCGAATTAACACCATTTTGAACTTGTTGACTAGACTACTCAGAATGGTGGCGCGTCCCTCTCTCCCCCGCGTGATGCGTCACAGACCTCACTCTACGTAATGCATTCTTTGATCTTTTAACTATCGAGTGACGTAATTGAATATTGGATGGAACGTCAAGCTGTATCCTTCGATTTTGTTATCATCAGGTTTTCAAATTGCCTCCTCCCACTATGGAAGCAAATTTAAATGCGTATTTACGTCAAAAACCTCCATCTGATACATTATTATTTATATTGTTAATCAGTTAAAGCCCTCTACGAGTGTATAAAAGTACTAGAATTCCGTAATCAAACATTATTTAATATCGTCGTATATTATGATACAGTACCGTACGGTGACAATTTCAAGCGCCGGACGCGCCTGATAGCTCCATTGTATTGTGCAACAAGGTGTCCGCAACAATTGCCTGTTGGACCTTGGCCTCTCCTGATCGCCTAGTACCTAGTAGCTAATTTATCGGTGCATACACTTCTTCACATCCTTTTGTTTGTTATAAGAACCATACTATTTTTTCTAGATTTTTCTATAGTCGCATTTAAACGATGTTTTTCAGTTTTATTTTTTAATATTTTCGCCTTGATCTTTTAATTATATGGATATGTTTATTAATCTTTGTAGTTAAGTGAAAAGATATCTTCCAAAAAGGAAATTTTGCAGGGGAGCCTTAAACAATTTTTACTTGTGGAACAATTTATTGTTCGACTTTTTTTGTTGGGTTTTGAAGTTATTTATATTTTGAAGCTTGTCATATGATTTTTATTTTTTACTAGATGTGCCCTTACCATATCACTCGTGTTTTTAATTGACTAGTCTCCACGGCGTCGCTACTAACGCACCAGTGTAGCCTACGGTTCTCACATCCCGTACTCGCACTGAGCTTGCCAGATTGCTAGACGTTCATGGTTACTGCTCTACTCCCCAGAGTCCTTAAGGTCTTAGGGATTTTTCAAATTTCACTGGTGGTTAAAAATTACTCAGCGTTCAAACTAATAATCTCTTGAATTTTATAACACTAGTAAAGATTCGTAAGCTTGCGTTCTTTCAACCTATATGTACTGAGTAATATGGGCGCTCTTTTGCCTAATATAACGTAGTTAACATAAAACATGAATTCTGAGGTTTCACCAAATCTCCCTGAAGTTTCTAACAAAGGAGCCACCATTTTGCCACCAGATGACGCTAACTTAATAATACTAACAATTCTATCTATATCTATATCAACCTATAATAGTCCATTGCTGGACATAGGCTTCCCCTAATGAGCGCCATAGCGCCCGGTCTTCAGCTTGCCGCATCCAGCATTTGCCTGCAGTCTTTCGCAGATCGTCATCCCATCTGGCCGGAGGGCGTCCTACACTACGTTTGCCGAGTCGCGGTCTCCACTCAAGAACCCGTTTTCCTCAGCGGTTATCGGTTCTTCGCGAGATATGGCCGGCCCACTGCCACTTCAGCTTGCTAATTCTTTGAGTTATATCAATAACTTTGGTTCTCTGTCGGATGTATTTGTTACGAATCCTATCCTTCAGAGAAACTCCGAGCATAGCTCTTTCCATAGCACGCTGAGCAACTTTGAACTGGTGGACCAGCCCTACCGTGAGTGTCCACGTCTCAGCTCCGTAGGTCATTACGGGTAGGACGCACTGACTGAAAACTTTCGTTTTCAAACATTGCGGTATGGATGACGAGAAGCTCTACGTAGTTTCCCAAATGCTGCCCACTTTAAATACTAACAATTACCCACTTATAATGATACTTTTTTCTTTAATCTCAATGGAACAGTGTTTTTGACATTTATGTGTACACCACACAACTGAAAAGCTTATACATAATATTATTATATCTATTATTGAAGAAGGTTTTATGCATATAACTTCACAGTACAACTTTAAAAAGCGGAGTAGCAACTATGAACATCAATTAATTTGGCAAGCTGTAGGTGTACGGAAAGTGATAACACCAATAAGGTACACGAGAATAAATTTAACACGGGTGAAACTATGCGACTCAGCTCAGTTACCTACATATCCTGTGTTCAAATCAAATCAAATATAGTTTATTAAACTTAAGCCCCTGGGACGGTGTTATAGTAACAACACTGTTTAAATTGAATAAGTTAAAGCATGTGATAAAGTTAAAAAAAATAGTTTGTATAATATTGAGGTGGAAGGGGGAACCTAACTACTGCGGGAACGGTCTCTGCGGATACTTATGCCCTTGGGTCGAGATGAAAACATATACATATAAAAATTGCACTCATACAAACTGCCACATTGACACGTTTCTGTGAGTCGCATTAAAATGCTAATATAAAAATGCAATAAAATTTAAATGTTCTGTATAATATTAGATACTTTCGACTAAAAAATATTTTACCTTGAAACTGCTTTTGACAGTAGTAGACTATTTGGTGTTTAATTTCAAATGATAACGACAGCGTTCAAATATTGCGTAAGCGGGCTTAGAGAGAGTTCAGTTTTTTAAGAGAGGAAGGGCACAGATAAATTTCTTTTGAGATTTCTCTCTACTTGGGGCAGCCCGACTGGTTGAATACCTCCACCCAACAGAAGATCGCAGCCAAATGATCTAGTGTTGTGTTTCTGCGGTGAGTAGGGTTTCCAGAGCTCCTTGGGGATGGATGGGTTCAAAGAGAGTTAGGTCACAGATAAATTCCTTTGTTGATTTCTCTCTACTTGGGGCAGCCTGACTGGTGGAATACCTCCACCCTACAGAAGATCGCAGCCAAATGACCTAGTGTTATGTTTCTGCGGTGAGTAGGGTTTCCAGAGCTTCTTGGGGTACGGGGGTTCGGGTCGGCAACGCGCTTGTGATATCTATGGTATTGCAGGCGTTCATAGGCTACGGTAGCTACGGTAGCTTACCATCAGGCGAGCCTTATTGCCAACTTAGTAGTATAAAAAAAAACATTATTTTGCTGACAAAGGGAGCTATGGTAATAGTAGAAATCTTTCGTAAGATGAATATTTATAGAATAATGAAAATATTTTCTAAACAATATTATAGTTTAAATGATAAATAAAAGTATTTCTATTATGGTACACCGAATTTCTTTGCATATTTCCTACTAGAAATAAATGAGTGTTCCGAGCGTTAACTCTATATAAAATTAAGTGTTCACTTTTCGAGCGATCGCTGACCAGATTTTAAATCATATTCATTGTTATTATGTATGTAATTTCAGTGGTCTCCGGGTTCTTCTAGTAACGATGTTTAAGATATGGTTGTGGGAGAAGCAGGGGAAGACTGTAGTTACCAAATGGGAAGAAGTGGCAAAGAGGAATCCAAGCAAACACGCTTTTATTATGGGTGATAGAGCGCTGACTTTTCGTGAGGTATTCTATACTAATATACTGATAATCTTTACTTATATAATAAAGCGGAAGAGTTTTTTTGTTTGTTTGTTTAAAACACCCTAATCTCTGTAACTACCAGTCGGATTCGACAAATTATTTTTGTATATGATTACCAGATTCACGTGGAATAGGCTATCTAGAATCAGACTAGACCTCTCAGCTAGCCTTAAATATTGATTTTTGTTAAGTAAGTCGGACAGAACCGCGCACCCGAACTGCTTTATCCGGTTGAGCTGGCGTAATGGTTAGTGTCACTGACGTCACTGTCATGGTGGTCAACAAGCCAGCATGCAAGCATACATACATACATGCAAGCAATACAAGCAGCAAGTCTAGGCAGCTTGATATATACTAAAAGAGAGTTGCTGTGACGCGTTTATCGGTAGTCACGAGTCCCAGTCAGATAGAGATCCCTACAACCACGCCTGATTATTGGATATTTATCAGCTGATCCCGGAAAGCGATACACCTAAGTATACCACTGTGGTGTTACACCTGGTGTGGTGGTCTCGATCCAGTAGGAGACAAACCTTGTGTCCTACCAATCAGCAAAGGTAATAATTGATACGTTTATTTGAAGGGAGATGAATTTAGCAATCGCATAGCGCGATACTTTAAACGGCAAGGATTCAAAAACGGTGAAGTAATAGCGCTATTCATGGAAACTCAACCGGAGTATATGTTCGTTTGGCTTGGTCTGGCGAAGCTGAGGGTCATCACAGCGTTGGTGAATACCAATCTGAGAGGGAAGCAGTTGATCCACTGCCTAAGGATAGCGGGATGCAAAGCTATAGTGTTCGGTGATGAAATGGTTGACGGTAAGCTTTTATAAGTTATTTACATTTAAGTACTCTTTCAGCAATTTTTATATATTTATCTGAGAAATTAATTTACTGACAAATTGGTTAGCACACAAGCCATTCCGTGTCAAGCCAGTCAGTATAAGAGGTATCATACTATCCGTAAAGGACATATGCGAGGATAACGGTCCTATTTGTAGTTGGTTACGCTGGTTTTCAATTTTTTTTAATAAACAAGTTCATATACTGGTCAATGTAGATCGAAATCATTAATTATCAAAAATTATTATCAGCAGTCTATAAAGCAAATAAGCTTTAAAACTGTTCCTAATATGGATAAAGCGTATGCACAAATTTTAAAATTGGTTACAATAATTTATTATAATGTATTTTTGTACAAACGTAAATCTAATTTATAAGTATATTAGTATATGTTATACTATTATTATATACTATATATTGATTTAGCTCTTTAAAATATGTACATTACATTTTTGCAGGGAACTGATGGCAATTAACAGTTTTACAGTCTTTCGGCTTATAGTCAGGGGGTGGGTTATTCGCCCGAATAATAAGACATCATTATACAAATTATAGCCCCTAGAATTGAGATTTAAACATATGACTCCAACTGTGAAGATAGTTATCTAAAATATTTTAAAATACGTTACAGAAATAAGTATAAATGATTTAATATTTCAGCAATCAAAGAAATACAAAATGAAATCCATGACATGCCTTTATTTCAATTCAACTGTCCTGAAAGAGAGGCAGCTACGGTTCTACAAGATACCGTCCCTTTGGCTACTGAACTGAAGGAAATGTCTACAGAACCTTTTCCTGTAGTACCTAGTAATCCTAGGGATACTTTATTATATATTTACACAAGTGGAACAACTGGATTCCCTAAAGCAGCTATTATTACTAATATTAGGTAAGAACGTTCTGTCTTTTTTTATGTTCACCCTAGTCTCATAACCATTGCAACTTCTTAAACCCTTGAATTTAACTTACCTTTTTGTCTCACTCTTGTCCCAATAACACGTTTTCTTTCTTCAAGTTGTTAGCTGTGATTTCGCGTAGAGTTTTACGTTCTTGTGATCTACTTGTTTGTGCCTAACCGACGATAGCTAAATAGCCCTTATCATCGCCTATAAGGTCTTCAATTATCATAAAAGTATAGTGATATATAAAGTCTTAATATTATGTTGGAAATTTTACATTTAATGAATCGTAAATTTTGATACCAATATTGGGGAACTCATTATGTCTTAGTTGCTGCCTGGCATGCTCATGATTACTTACTCGTACTCTCCTTAGTATGAGATAGGTGAACGGTGAAAGCTTGTGTTTGGTTTGAACTCAAGAATTTAAATTACTACACAATCATGGAATTCCTTCCTCAGATATCTATTGATGCCACTCGGAGTCCACACTTCAGCTCGTCTGACATCTTCCGACGTAGTTTATGATCCACTGCCCTTACATCATACAGCCGGTGGAGTGTTAGGAGCCGGTCAAGCTATAATCCTAGGCTGCACCGTAGTGCTCAGAAAGAAATTTTCTGCTTCTAATTATTGGAGTGATACTGTGAAGTATGGATGTACTGTAAGTTTTAATAAGCTATTGTTTATGTTTAAACGTGTTAAACTATTTGCCAAGTACTTTATGAAGTAATAATACTTATGTTTCTTTTTTATCTTATTTCATCATTTTAAAAGTTATATTGCTAATTTTTATAAACTCATTGTTACGAAGTTTGATATAAATATTCCATTACTTTATTGACAAAAACAAATGTGAATATAAAATTATTTTACGTATTGTTGCTATGTTATTTTTTCCTCATTTTATATCTTTATTATTCATAAATGTAACTTAAAATACTTGTACTAGAATTATTTTTATCTGTAGTTAGTGTATCTAAATATGTAAATAAGTAGTTTAATTTGTAATTACCAAAAGTTAAAAAAAAACATGGCCTCGCTTATTTTTTTCTAGTTAAAATGTGGCCTCTAATGCTAAAAATGTTGCCACATCTTACATATACTTTCCATGTACAAATTTTCACTTAAATCTGTCAAGCCATTTTAGAGTCTTTATGCAGACATACAAACAGACCGTTTTTTAATGTCAAATTCGAGATCGATGGCTTATGAAATAAACATCTCACGCAAAATAAGAAAAAAAAGTCATGAAAGAAAAACTGAAAGAATTACAGTTTTATTAATAGAGAGATTATCTACGAAAAGCAGATTTTTTAAAAGGACATAACAAAAATTGTTTTCTACTTATTATCAGGTAACATAATTATACAATAGCAAAATTTTCAGGCAGCACAATACATAGGGGAGATCTGCCGTTATCTCCTATCAGTCCCTCCGAGCCCAAACGATCGTGCCCATAAAGTCAAAGTTATCTTCGGCAACGGATTAAGGCCGCAGATATGGCAAGAGTTTGTTAATAGGTTTGGTGTGAAAAAAGTTTTGGAATTTTATGGTGCTACTGAGGGGAATAGTAATCTTGGTAAGTAGTCTTTGTTATTAACAGAAAATATCTGCTGTTAATTATGGTTGTCGAAAAATTAGTTGGCCATAAGTTAGCAAAATATGATTGTAAGTTTAGCGTTTGCCCACAATATCACCTGATTTTAAGTGAGGATGTGGCCCAATATGGTAACACGCTAAGCCTAGCGGGGGCTAGTGGCTGAGGATCGATTTTCAACTTGAGGGTAGTAGCTAGTCAGGCGAGTATTAGAAAATGCCTTACCACCATGCTATGGTTTCAACAGTATATTTTCCTTTACGGATGCCAATTGATGCAATATCCATGCTACCACAGACATTTTTCATTATAAATATATAATTTCTTTTTTTTTTGTTTTAGTAAACCTAGATTCCAAAGTAGGTGCAATAGGCTTCCAAAGCCGATTGGTTTCATCCATCTATCCACTCACATTAGTAAAGTAAGTGTACATTATTTACAATTTCTTGGTTTACTTGACATTATTGGTGCTTATACCTACTCTTTTTATTCAATTGAGTATTGACATACTTTGAATTGCGATTGTTGGCCTTCATATCAATATTAACGCCAGATATCTACTTGATAAAATTCTTAAGGCTTACTAACTGATCTAGCTTTGCACAGGAGTCCTTTATATATAGTAAGTAGCAGGTAAGAATTTTTGTAAATTTATTCCCTAAGAGGTTTAAATTTCCTAAGATAATGCAGATAGAAATATACCTGTATTTTTTTTTTGGTTGATTATTAAGTCGTGGTGGCTGAGTGGCTTAGGATATAAATTCAATGTTCACATGTTCGAACCTCGCGGCATGTACCAGCGAATGTTTCGGGATTCGCGTAATTTCGTCTTTTGAGCGGGAGCAGCACGATTCGCGCATGCGCTCGATTGACCGCATCCTGCGAGCGGAGCCGCGGGCACAGCTAGTGTAATGTATATTCTACATGATGATAAATTACTGAATGATGAATACTCACATGCTGGTTCGCATCGTAAAACTTGTGCATGTACACATGATTCATTATGATTGACCTTGACTTGTAGATATCGATAACTTTACGTTAAATTCCAGATGTGATGAAATAACTGGTGAAATACTAAGGGATGATAATGGAAGATGCATAACATGTGGACCCCATGAGCCTGGTGAATAATTTAATAATTATATTTTACAATTTATTCCGTGGTCACTGTAACTTATTTAATCATTGAGTCGGAAATAATAGTTATTTCCTACATTATGGAGTCTTTCATATATAACGTGAAGAGATATTTGAGTAGACCAACATGACCGAGAGACGGGTGTTTGGGGACACCTGGGTGGTTGTCATTATTTTTGGATTGCACTACTATCAGGCACACAGCGTCATGACTTCGTCGTAATACGAAAAAAAAACATTGGAATATGAAGTTTAAAGGGAGTTATACAACATCTTAAAATTTGACACATCCAAGCCAACCTCAAATCGGTAGCGATCACCATACGTATGGTTTTTTTTTATCGTTATAGGTTTTTGGCGTAGTGGCCACAATCTCAACTGATGTTAAGTGTCGACGTGGCCCAAGATGGTAACACGCTAAACCTAATGGAAGACTGGCTCTCAAGTCCAGCTGCCGGAACACACCAATTGGTGCTTGGCGGTAGATTTTCAACTTGAGGGTGGTAGCTAGCCAGGCGGGCATTAGAAAATGCCCTACCACCACGCTATGGTTTCCTCACGATGTTTTCCTTCACCGAAAGCTCAGGCTTATTGTAGGGATTCGAACTCACGTCAATCGACGCGAAGTCGTACACGCTACCACGCGCAGTGTAGGGTTCCGTAGTTGCCCGTCACAATATGCAGACTCAGAAGGAGCTTTAAGTAATTTTCAATGGACACACTTGACTCTAACAAAACTAGCATTTTAAAGCTTAATATTTTGCAAACGGATCCCCGAATTGAAAAATGGATTTCACACACCCGCAATATTTTTGTACGACCTGTTTAACGACAACCCACATTACAGGATGGACAAGATTTTATTTTACCACTATACGTGAATATACTAATGTTATTAATACTAAGGTATAGGTGACTAGTACTAAGAATCTATATCTAATAAAGCTAAGCCGCGGATAGACAGACGGACATGGCAAAACTATAAAGGTATAAGGGGACTTGGTGACTTCGGAACCCCTAAAAACCTGCAATATTTACTAATAATATAATCATTTCTTATTTAGGTTTGCTTCTTGGGAAAATTGATCCAAAGAAAGCTATTCTTACGTTCGCCGGATACGCTGATAAAACTGCTTCTGAGAAGAAAATGTTGAGGAACGTGAGAGTGGAAGGCGATTGCTATTTTAACACAGGCGACATCATGGTGATGGACCACTTCGGCTACTTCTATTTCAAAGACCGCACTGGTGATACTTTTAGGTGAGAATTTTGAGTATATCGTTATCCGATGTTTTATAAAGAACTTGCGAGACGTTGTGGTTTCCGGTATACAATAACTCGACCTCAGCGCCACCTATAACGTTAAGAAATCTATAGAGCATACTCAGACTTATTACAGCCTTAAGTTCAGAATTTAAATTTATAGTCGCAAGCTTAGCATTTGCTTAGCATTAGCTGAGTAAAGTTTAAGTCATCGAATCCGACGACTTACGGAAAACTTGGGTGTTTTACTTACGCGCGTTATAAATTGTACTTTTTGACGTAATCGTAATTATTTTTAATTTACACGAAATTAATTTATTGAATTAAAATCATGAAAAAAGATTCAACATTCCTAGCTTAAGAAATAGCATCGAGTGTGACTATCTTCACTACAATAAGCCAAAAGGCTTAGCAAGCATCGTCTGTCACCATCTGTTGCCATCTTGACTGTCGCCATCTCGAGTGTCATCAACTCGACAATCGCCATTTCGACTGTCGTCATCTTGACAGTCCCCATACTGACTGTCGCCATCTCGACTGCCGCCATCTCGAATGTTGCCATCTCGACTATGGCCATTTCGACTGTCGCCATCTTGACTGTCGCTATCTCGACAGTCGCCATCTCGACTATAGTCATTTAGACTATGGCCATTTCGACTATAGCCATCTTGACTATCTCACTTCAAATGATTCAAATGATCGAAATTTTATAGATTCGATGACGTTGACAGTTTACGAGAGACTTCCTAATGCTAAGCGTAACTGGACTATACATTCAAATTCTGAGATTGTGGCTGAGTTAAGTTTGAGTACGTTCTATAGATTTCACCATTAGATCTATTCCTATTAACATATAACACTGTTCACTTCACCACAGTATACAGTTAACTATTGACGTGATATACATGATATTGTCACTAGTCACGCTTTCGTTTCTCAAATCGATATTAACATTAAAACAACTGTGCTTGGCTGATCTGCGTTCAGTTCATATACCTAATTCGAAAAAGCTTATGGGTTTTCTAGTGATGTTTTATTTTTCTTTTTTTATTCTATACTAGCTGTGCCAGCGGTTTCGCTCGCATGGAAGACAGAAGAAAACGTAATTTCTTAAAATTTTAATAACTTTTTATTGAATGAATGAATATTTTTATATGAATTTATGTTTTATTTTTGATAAGTACCAAGTATCTAAGGACTAAAACAAAAAATATCCAGTAGTTTTTGCGTGATGCGCGCACAACCGCAAACCTCAACCATTATATTTATATAGATTGTTGCTGTCAGTAAGAATGTGAGTTTTTTTATCATTATAGGGTTTTGGTGTAGTGGCCACAATACCACCTGATGCTAAGTGACGATGTTGCCCAAGACGATAAGACGATAAATGTAGTGGAAGACGCTCTCAAGTGCAGCTGCCGGAACACACCTATTGGGGGCTTAACGACAGTTTTCAACTAGGAAATAACTAGGACTATGGAAGGTTCAAAGCACGCCGTCACGTGTTAATTGCTTTATTGCAACAATTCTGCAATAAAACAAGTGTCTGTATTTGTCGTGCAGTATTTGTTTTCCCGTGACGTTATCGGAATAAAGTAAGCGCCTGCGCGTGATTATTGTGCATTAGCGTTGTGTAAAATTATAAATAAGTGAAGACGCACCTGAGAACGCATTTAGCTAGAATGTTAATTTGATTGTCATTGTAAAGAGCTTGAAAAGCACTACTAAGACTCAAAGTGAAGGTATTAAATTAAAAATTTGCAAAAAAAAACTAAACTTGTTTTATCATATGAGCCGTAAAAATGCGCAGAATTATATAAAATGCAAATCAGAGGATAGCTCGCATCAAAAGGAATTTAAAAAACTTATAAAGTCCAGTGCCGAGCAAATGCCAGAGCTACGGCAATATCGAAATGGAAATGAAAACGACGTTTTTACGGAAAATCTACGGCGCGGACCTTGACTACGCCTTTCAGTGTTTTTTTTAACCAGAAGTAGTGTGTGAACCGTGCTTGCAACTATATACTTTTTTGAACTGGCCCTAACAATATTTTCTGTTTCAATTATTGTATATTTTAATATTAGTCTTTTTTACATGCTACAGTATTTGAAATTAGCAAATTAATACGATTTTGTCTTTTAGGTGGAGAGGAGAAAACGTATCTACAGCTGAAGTTGAGGGCGTTATCAGCACTTTAGTGGGACTGAAAGATGCTGTTGCTTATGGTGTCACGGTTAGTCTTCAATAGAATTAATGATCAGTTAAATAAAATTGCTCATTAAAACTGGTTTGACAGTTTGTACAATTTATTGTGAAGTTTTTGTGATGTATTGACATTCAATATAAATTATATGGAAGAGTACCCTTTCTCCTATTTGAAATATTTTATTAATTTACGAAGAGTTATCAACAAGTGGGTTGTGGGAAATAATTTAAAGAAAGTCTTAAAACCCAGCAAAGAAGGTGACGTCACATAGCACTGCAAAGTGACGTCACTGTACTTTACGGTGAGCAAAGTAAAATCTAAAACATCGGCGACTACATAGGAATCTATAACAATTAATCGCCAGTTACCGTTGTTACGACGGTGTATTTAAATGATTCTTAATGTTATATTTGATGGACTCCATGCTGTAGTAAGAGGGAACACACTGGCCGGAAGGCAGTTCCACAGCTTCACAGTACATAATACATGACATAGCAAACTTCTTTTTTTGTGCCGAGATGGAGGTTACCATAAAGGTGTGACTCCAGACTGTGGGTCTAGTATAAAAGAGAGTAGAGGGAAGATTAAATAGTATATTATTAAATAGTATATTATATTATTAAATATTATATTATATTATAATTAATAGTATATTATTAAATAGTATAAAAGATTAAACAGCTTCCCATTACGATAAAACATGATACCATGTGCAGAACAATATAAACGTCGTCTATACTAAATTATAATACATCAAAATATTATTTTCTCCACAGATTCCTCATGTGGAAGGAAAGGCAGGTATGGTAGCAATTGCTGACCCGGAAAGAAAACTTGATCTGTCTTCCTTAAGTAAAGGTCTTCAAACTTCACTGCCAGTCTACGCACGACCCCTGTTCCTCCGAATCTTACCTGAGACTCCTCTTACGGCCACTTTTAAGCTCAAAAAGAAGGAACTGATTGAGCAAGGTTACAATTTAAGTCTGCATAAAGACCCTATGTATTTTTTAGAACAGAAAAGTGGAGAATTCGTTCCTTTAACCGTAAAATTATATAATGATATTATACAAGGTGTTATAAGGCTGTGATTTTAGATGTCTCATAGTTTCCTGTTTTATTAAATTCTTGCCAGTTAATTATCTATATCTCCAAGTTTATTTTTCTAAAACGAACCAAAGAATTCGGATCATCATGATTTCTTTGTTTTGCTTGGTTTTGGTAGCATTGAAATTAACATTTGTTTGTATTTTACGATAATTTTGAAGATTGTTTTTGATCTGTATTTAGTTGTATGATTTTCCAGTGTTATAGATATTATAGCTTGATTTAAGCGAAAGTGCTCATAATTAACAATTTAAAGAAGAATTTTAATTTTGTTCGTATTAACATTATGTAATATTTATTTCTCGTCTTGTTTTAATTGTATATTTGTGTATAAAAAATAATTTTTAAAAGACCGTATATTACAGACTGAATTAAGGTCTTTAGAAAGATTTATTCACAATTTTTGCTCAAAATACAAATTTCTTGTAGATACAAATACGTAGTTAGGTATAAAGAAGTCGAAAAAAAAACGATCATTTTTCTCTCATATGGGCAGCTTAGTATTACAATGAATTATTCAAAAATATCATTAGCAAAGGATAAATAATAACAAATACCAAAGAGCAAAATTTGTACTTTTAAAAATAAAATATTTGGCTATTTATATATTGTTGAATAAATTTGATTTGATTGTAGTTCATTTCCACTATTTTATACAATAAAAATGGCCATTTTACATATCCGATAAATAAAAAAAGTATAATGATAGGAATTTATTTTCAAAAAATGTGATATATTTTATCTCCTGTAAAATGTAATATTTACTTCAATTATATAAAAAAATTGTGCTTTGGGTTTATTGAAATAAATTATTTAATAAGGATGTGTGTTTTTGAAGCGTATCGTAAATTGGAAACAGTCAAACGTCACGAACGAAATTAACGAATGGCTCTTGCACAAGAATATCAGATAATGGTTCGCATCTCTCATCGCATCGTTTCAGTAGAATACATACTCGATTTAGAACCATTTCAACTGTTAAGGGACATTGTCTATTTAAGCGTTTTTTATTGTCTGTATCATGGTGAATGTTCTGAAGAGTTGTTTAACCTTACCCAATCATCTTCATTCCACTACTGAACCACGCGGATGGGTTAACGAAGCCACAGGTTCACGGTACCATCTATCATGGCATGAAGAGAAGTAGGGCACAGAGAAATTTCTTTGGAGATTTTTTCTCTACTTGGGGCAGTTCGACTGGTGAAATACCTCCACCCTAAACAAGATCGCAGTCAAAAAACTTTGTGTTGAGTTCCGGTGGTGAGTAGGGTTTCTAAAGCTCCTTGGGGAAGAGGGAGTTCAAAGAAAGGTAGGGCACAGAGAAATTTCTTTGGAGATTTCTCTCTACTTGGGACAGTCCCACTGGTGAAATACCTCCACCCTAAACAAGATCGCAGTCAAACAACTTTGTGTTGAGTTCCGGTGGTGAGTAGATCTACTAGACCTCCTTGGGGAAGAGGGAGTTCAAAGAGATGTAGGGCACAGAGAAATTTCTTTGGAGATTTTTCTCTACTTGGGACAGTCCGACGGGTGTTATATCCCCACTCTACAGAAGATCGCAGCCAAATAACCTAGTGTTGTGTTCTTGCGGTGGGTAGTACTTTTAGAGCTCCTTGGGGTAAGGGGGTTCATGGTTGGCAACGCGCTAGTGATATATATGGTTTTACAAGTGTTCATACGCTACGGTAGCCGCTTACTATCAGGCGGGCTGTATGCTCGTTTGCTACCTTAGTTGTATTTAAAAAAATGAAGTTTGCAAACTCTTAATTTCGTTGTACCGTATGGATATGGAATTGCCTCCCAGTCAACGTGTTCTCACTTTCTTGTAATTACGGGGCGTGATAGAGCGACTGTCGATGAAATCTGTGTTAAATTGGTCACCATTGCTTGTGGACTTACCATCAGGTGTAGTACAATAATTTTGAGTTACAATTAAAAAAAAATGTATACGCATGTAAGTAGTTATATTTCTTTGTAGTAACAAAAGAAAAAATGCTCAATTTTTTTATCCCGCGTGCCAACAATATTATGTAGTTACTTCAAAAAGTATAGTTAAATTCTTTTTCAATATATTTGTTCTAGGCATGGGGTCTCCAGAATTTGCTAGTTCTCCTATACGGCTAATCTGGCTCTGTCTACTACGTTACTAACATTTTAATTCAATAGATTTATATACATATAAATAAATAAAAACAAGTCACATTAAAAGCATTTAATAATCCATCAATACAAAACATAGAACACCGACGATCAGTAAATATAATCTATTTTATCTATTTATTCCACAATATTCAATTTATATAACTGTTGTAATATTTTATCCAAATATATTTTACATAATATTTCATACTTACTATCATTGCTAAAATTAATAATTAGATGTATATAGATGTCCACAAGAAGGGACTTCGTCATGCATTCGTACATGTAGGGTAGAGGTAGGAGTACACTCTCATGTCTGTTTAACTCAAAAAGCATCCACCAAAAAACATTCAATAACGTTTCTGTGAGTGCCCAGAATGGCGCTCGAGTACTACAAGTGTGGTCTCAACTTATCTGTTTTACCTTAAAAAGTTAATCTATATAATTGAAAGCATTATAATCGTAGAGAATTTTTTGTATTTCGCAATTATACAGAATTTATTTCTTTAAATTATTTTCTTTCAGCGCTTTCAGCAACAACTTTCAGCGCTATCTTTAAGTAAAGATTATTTTGGTATAGAAACGCCACCTCTGTATATTATTGCTTTTATTTGTGGAAACGCTGTATCTTCATTAATTCTTCATCAAAATTAATGACTCAAACCTCATTTTACATCTTATTTTCCCCGCTATTGACGAAAATTAATATATTCAACCAATGTATGGTAGAAGACGCAATCTATTAATAATCTATATAAATAAATGACAGCCGTTAAACATGCTGTTAGATTGCTTACATTCTATTATAATGTGTAAAATACTCGCTCGGCTCAGCTAGACTTAACATTTTAGGGGAAACTTTTTTTAACACAATGATATTCTTCATTACATCTACTCTCCATAATCATGTGATAATAGATTAATCGTAATTCATCTACGGTTAATTGTATTTAATTGGCAACGCTGTCGGCGGACGGTGATGAAAATAATCCTGAGGAAATGTAATAAACCATTGAGGAATGATTTTATAATATCATTTTTTTTTTTGGAAAAATATGGAAATCAAGACATCTTCGGCTGGCGTGATGATTAAGTCCGTGTTTTCGTTTAGGTAGAGCGATTGCCCAACAGTAGGACCTATGCAAGGTTGTCAAATATTTCAGAGCCTAAAGATAGAGAACATTTTGACGCGGCGAAACTGTCTGAATAACAAATAAGGAATTGTGGTGAACAATAGCGGCGTGTAATGTGATTCGTATCTGGCTGGAGTCCAACCATCGTATACACGTAGCCAAAACGTACTCAAAAATGTTCTAAATATAATTCACTAGCTTTGCCCCGCGGTTTCACCCGCGTATATTTTTAAAAGAAATCGCTGAATGATGTTTTGTAATATTTCATTATAGACAATATTTTTATCTGGCGGCCAGGGTTACGCGTCACAAATCACACGGCTCGTTCGCGTCACTACACCTATAGTCATCGACAGAGCCGAGCGTTAAATTATTTTAATTTTACATTATCTCACAAACTATTCCTCCAAATAACATGCTATAAAGGGCAAAGTTTATCCACATAAAATTATCTTGATTATGTAGTAACTTTCTTACATAAGAATTAATTTGACATGCCTAAGAATAATGCCCATAAATCCCTTTTCAATTTTCAATAAAACTTTGTCACAAAATACCTTATTATGGTTTATGCATAAGAGGTACGTAGGCATATGGTATCGCAGCCTTTTTTTAAATGTATGAAAGAGCATTCTATTCTATTTGTAGAACATTGTATTTACGTACCACTAACCATTACGAATGCGCACGCGGATAAAGCAGTTCAAGTGCGCAGTTTCTCCGACTTACTTAACAAAACTATATTATTTAAAGCTAGCTTGGAAGCATAGCTTAATGCTGGAAAGTTAATATTACCTCATGAATCTGGCTATCTTATACAAAGATACATTTTTGAATCCGACTGGTAGTTCCAGAGATTAGCGTGTTTAAACAAACAAACTCTTACGCTTACTCTTATTACATTAGTTTTAGATAGATTGACTTAACTATAAACTCAAGCTTAATATTTGGAAAACGGATCTCTTAATCTAAAAAACGGTTTTGACGGACCCACAATATTTTTTAACAACCTATCCAATGACAAACAACGCGATGGGATAGATGACAAAAAATCAGGACCAGTCTTACGTTTTTCTTTTTATTTTTTACCGGCGTGATTAATGTGTATACCTATACTAAATTACAGCTTTCTAGTACTAAGAATATCTGAGCTAAGCCGCGGACAGACAGACGGATATACTGAAACTATAATTACAAATTATTGATATAGATACCAAATTAATAATTTGCTTGCAGATTATATTCTTCTAATATTGTTTTTTACCTTATTTAGATACATACCTACCATAGAAAAAACTGGAAAAGCAATACGAAGAATTCTTGTAAGTAAATCCAAATACAAAAATTACAAGTCTAACCCTCCTTACTGGATAACTTATTTCTCTTTATCTATTTTTCATTTCTATTCTTGATAAAAATACAAACCTATATATTTTATAAAGATTTTAATTAGCAGATGTTATTGTGTCTCCGAAAGTATATTTTTTTTACTAAAGTTTCATGCAAAATGTGAAACAAGATGGCGGTTGATTTCTCTTCATATTTGAAACATAATTATGTGTCTGTACGTAATAGCAGTTTTTTATAATTCGTTATAATAAAGTATTAATAACAGTTTTTTTGGTGAACTGTTGTTAATATAACATTCTTATTTTTGACATCCGAAATTGTTGACATTAATTTGTATGTTTTAATAAGACGCAATAACGTTTATATTTCATATAAATAAATCTGTCGACAGCACGGTGATAGAAATAATGTACTTGCGTAATTTATTAATATTCAATTTTATGCTTCAGGCAGATTAAAATAAAGCTTAGTTTAATATTTTAAGTCATTAGTTCTTTTATAGTTTACATAGTAATGTGTCGGAAATCATTGCGTTATCATTTGATTAAAAATAACGAGTTAGCATTACTCTGCTATTTGTTATAATAACAACTATTACTCATATTTTTATAAATATCATTTAACATACCTATTCAATTCCTGCAATCTATGCTACCTATAGATACAATTAAAACACTTTAACTAGTTTTAAATAATTCATATTATTTATGAGGTAAATAACATATAAATGTTTAATATAGGATTATGTTCAAATTAGATGCACAGTTTTTATTAAATGTAGTATTTTCGTTCCAAAAATAAATTTTTTTTTTCATCATTATGTTTATATATTTATTTTATGTATATATTTGTTATATACGTTACGTTCAATAATAATATTTTTTTACATATTTTTTTTGAGTAATAAATAGCCTAGTGAAAGATATGAACGAGGAGCTTTTGGCTTTATGGCAATATATTTAAGTCTAAAACAATACATTATGTACGTGTTATATAATATCTACCTTTTACATTCGTTTTTTTTTCATTATGGTCTACTTTTATAAGGACAATTAAAAACACACAGAAGGTCACCAAGATATTGTAAACAGTTATTCGTGAAACTGATTTGTTTCCGCCTAATTTTATTCAATTTTCAATCATTTTTCTGTAGTTCATATTTTTTTAAGTAGCGTAATAAATACTTAAATGGTATGGTGGTAATGGTGGTGTGTGTGTGTGTTAAATGGTAGTAATCCATTTTAAACCAATTATAAATCGTACAGAAAGGTCGCACACACACATAGTTTATTAATTTTCACTTGACTACAAGTTTATTAGAACACATTTCAATTTAATTTCGAATTTGGATTCTTTATTTTTGCAATCTTTCTGTGCGTTATTCAGTAAAAATTACGAAATTATTAAAATGTAGATATATTATTAAAAAAATACTTTATAATACACGTATAGAATTATTTTAAAATAATGTTTTTTTTTAAATATTGGCCCATTTTCCTCTTGGTATCTTCTATTTTGAGGCTAATAATTAATGACCTGAAAATACTGAAGCCCGCTTATCAACTTCAACTTTTTATTGTAAGTACGATTAGTGTAGAATGTTCTGTGAAGTCGCAAATGACTTGTCCTCCCAGTACATCGTTGATGTATGTTCGAAAAAACTTAGATAAACTAAATTTGGTAAATGATCGGTATAGTTATAATACTAAAAATAAACAGACATTAGTCATCCCATGTTGTGGACTCAGTAAGACCAATAGCATATTTTTAGGTAATAGTGTTAAATTCCTAAGCACATTTGCCCGACAATAAATTCAAAGAGAATTTCGATCTGGTTTTTCTTTCAAAGGGTTATTATAGGATGGATCTTTACGTGAATAATTGTGATTTTTGGAAACGAATACCTCCACTAAAATAATATATTGTGATGCCAATTGTGAGCCACGGCACAAAACAACTATTGTATGTAGGTATTTTCGTTACGACACGCGGCCAGTTGCGATGTATGGGTGTGCGCAGTGTTATGTCTCGCGGCCACTAACTCGACGCTCACACGCGGATGCGAAGGGCGCGGGTGGCGAGGCGCCGCGCACGTTGTCACGGCAACGGCAGCGCGAGCTGTTTCCTACAATACTTACTAATAGCAATTTTTACACAGTTAAAAAATATTAAATCCATTCGATTTTCTTGTCGGTTCTTCTCGATGCGTGGGACGTTTTTTAAATCGTTAGTATTGTTTTAACGTTTATAAAGACCTAAATTATTGATATAATGTGCATTTGATTAATATATCCGGAAAAAATAGTGATGAAATTCGTACGTATTCTGTTTATGATTATGACCCTTAAAAATCAATTGTCTAAACTTTTCCAAAACCCAAAGGTTCCAGCTAAAATGCCGCTAGTTGGAATGACCATTCCCTAACAAATTGAGCAAAAATTAATTGTATACTTCGGGATAAAGTTTCATCAATGGCACGTGAGAGGTATTATAATTTTGGAATAGGATTTTTAGCATGGTAGAATTTGACGTAACTTTCCCATAGGTACTGGAGATAATAATGTAATATATATATATAATTTTCTAGAACATCAAAAACTATATAAACATGAACACCATTAAAACCCTCGAGAACAAACGTCATCGCTGATCATCATTTTTTCGTCTTCTTCTTCCCAAAAGGAGAATCGGTCCGTCAAGCACTTCTACGATCTCCTCCTGTGATTTACCCTTAGTTTCTGGTATCACTAAGTAAATATACAAGGCACCCAGAAATGTGATGGAGGCGCATAAGTAATAAGTGTTATGTAGTCCGAGCGAGACGGCGATAGTTCCGTAGTACCGTAGAAGGAGAAAGCTGCTTAACCAAGTCCACGATATAAGTAGACTTGATGCCAAGCTGCGTACCTGCGAATGATAATGATAACGTGGGAAGTATTCACAAATTTTAAGGAATCTTCACCGTACATTTTTTAATTTCTTTCATACTTGAAATATGAATTAAAAAAAAGGATTTTGTCCGAAATCAAGTTAATATAGAAAATAGCTAACCAAGTGCAAAATATAAAATTACAGTGTTCAAAAATCCAGCTTGTATTGTTGTATGTAAGTCACCAGTAATCCATCCTTAAACGTAATAAATCACCAACAAAAGCATATATGTAAATTGGAGGTAAGCTCGTTAGAAACGACATTCGGGGTAGTTGTCAGCGACAAAAGAGCTGAAATCTAACGGGTACCAAGTTCCATAGTAGTTCTTTTAATTACGACTGTAGGAATATACGCTCTTCAATTAATGTATAGATAAAGCAATTTGTTACTTTCCTTGCTATTGGATTTCTAACTTGGCAAGTTTGGTCTAGATAGTTTTTGTTTTTAAGATTGTGTTAAAATAAAATTTGCAGCTTCTGCTTTGTCTCCGTATTTAATGGCAACGTGTGCTTATACACATATACCAATGTCAAGTAGATATAATATGTATCTAATCTTCAGAGTTCAAGCAACATTTTACCAAGAAGAAAAAGTTTAGAAAGTTTTTGTGGCAACTAGAAATTCATACTTCTTGTTATTATTTATAATTCACTTCAATTATCACAATAATCAAATTATTTCACGAAAAATACCATAAATATCAAATATAGGGCCAAATAACGCAAGTTTATGAGTAAAAAAATATCCACAACACGGCAGATCAAGATCCCCAAAAATTCCAATTAACAGCTCAGTTTAACCAAAACTGTTACTATTAAATTTGATAAAGTACTTACATGAATGGAAAACAGCTCTGAAATCAGCACATAAGGCACCGATCCTAGTCCAATATTGTATAGAAAGAGTACAGTCGACAACAAAATCACTGGTGCGAATATCACAGTATCTTCATTCTCGCTGGCATCTGTTGCGTTTTGTCCCAACTTAGAAGACCACACCAATTCAGATAACGTATCGTTTGCCGAATCGATTCTTTGCCATGCCTTCGATACGTTTATATAATTTTTCATAGTAGCATTTTCGTAACGATCATCGATGAAGTATTCCGCCAAATGGAATGATTTGTCTTTGAAACTGCTGTTTAACTTTTTATAAGGCATGTGTTTGTTGAGAAACCTGGTATATATACGAAGATGGGGGTCGCAGTAAATTCCTAATAAGGCCAGGCAACAGGTTATCCCTGTACATGAACACAAAAGGAGTAGCTGAAACAAACACTTTTTTATATTTACAAAATTTACATTCATAATGGAGACATTAAGCCACATTTATAGTCATAGTAAGGTGGAAGTATGGATAGAATGGCCACTCATCTTTCACTGTTGTCAAACCCATGCGCATACATTCGATAGCGTTACAAGTAACAGGACATTGTGATTCTATCGGGTTATTAAATATATTGGGACGACCCATAGATAATTAAGGACGACCCAATAATCTACTTGACAAAATTCTTAAAACTGACTGAAACTGATGAGTCTAGAAGCATTAAATTTTACATAAGTATATAAAGTAAGTGAGTACTATTTTTTTCTAATTCATCACCTAAGTATAGATAGAAATACATGGAAAATTCCATCTGACACATGGCTAGTGACGACATAACTTGATACACCTAAAATAACTCGTAACATTAACAATTAACAATTAACAACGGATGTTGAAAATTAACTACCAGATTAGCTACGAAATTAATCCCTTAATCTCAAGTTCACTATTTTAATCATTTCGTAATACAAGGAGAAGTCAACTCCAGTAGATGATGAAACATTACAAGAAATAGTTATAAATTTTCTAGTTGATTTGAATAGTTCTCCTTTGTAATTCCCATTAAGTAAAACGTAGACTAATATATATATGCAATACATATATAGCCCAAACTACCCTTAGTATCAGTAAAGGTAATAGAAAATTACTAGACTGTTTTAACACAGAAGTTATAAAACTTAACTCACTTTCCTCCCGAGCTTATCGACGGTGACAGTCGCAACAGCCGCTCCCAGGACGAGTGCTGCACCGCATAAAATAGAACCGGCCTCGGAACTTTCAAATAATGGTCTTGGAAGTGAACTGGAATTAGAAGACATTCGATTTGTTTAATAGGTTAGTAAATTTATGAATATTAACTCAGGAAGGTTAGCCCTCAAGACTACTGTCACAAACAGTACAATGGCACATGCCACCAATCACGTCAATGATACGAATTTACAAGCAAACGTTTTGATTACTATGAGCTTTGTTCTACAAGATTTTTGTGTTTTTGCTCTATTGAAAATATTTATTTCATAATTGATATGGTTTGGTCAACAGTTACGAGTCTTGATAGAAGTCTTCAATATTTTTATAATTCATGGACTAACCCATTATAGATGCTGAAGTTGTAAGCCGTAATGTTGAGAAGTGGTACGGCATGTGCAGAGTGCCTTAATACGGCGGTTGCGTAGCTGTTGACTGCACCAACTCCACTACCGGCAGCAGCAGTTAGCACCACACAGCAAGAGAACAGGGCTCGGCGCGAGCGTCGGTGACGAACTAAAAATTACATATCATTTATTTTCTTGCATAAGAAATCATGAGTTTTGCTTACTTTGTTGAATGATCTACCTTTTAATAGGATTAGAAAGGAAGGTACCATGGTCTTGGTGGAGCTATAATATACCGCTATCATCTTCTTGTTTATAAGCCCCAAAATACTGGCTTATAACACACATTATACACCAAGAAAAGGTTAGACGAATACCTGGGAATTTCCCTTAGAAGTGATATAAAATATAAGCATTAAAACATATGCATATATATTCACGAATGTATTTTTTTATCGTTGTAGGGTTGGCGTAGTGGCCACAATTTCATCTGATGTGAAGTGACGATGTAGCCCAAGATGATAACACACTAAACCTAGTGCAAGACTGGCTCTCAAGTGCAGCTGCCGGAACACACCTCAATAGGTGTAAGCACCAATGTGCTTGGCAACAGATTTTCACATTAAGGGTGGTAGCTAGCCAGGCGAGCATTAGAAAATGCCCTACCACCATGCTATGGTTTCCTCACGATGATTTCCTTCACCGAAAGTTCAGGCTCATTGCAGGGATTCGAAATCACGTCAATCGACGCGAAGTCGTACATGTTACCACTAAGCCATCATCGCTTCAATTCAATTCAATCAATTTCGATGAGTATCAATATTTAAGTCAATATTTATAAGTAATTTTGTATTATAGCACCTCTCAAGGAAGTTTGGACCTTCTTACTTGTCTTATTGAAGAAGAAAAATCATATTGAAAACAACATACATAATTCTCTACACACAGACTGGTCTGTTTTCTTCTCTGAATTTGAGTTCAAAGCGCTAGTTCTCTTCAGCATTGGCTGGAAAGTGTCGGAGTCCTGACGTCTCATCGCTTCTCGCCTCCCGCCGTAGAAATCTGATGTGCGGATACGTATTTCCTGTTGTTCTATGACATCTGTTAGGTCTTCACCGAAATCTGATCCGTCGAACCAGCATAGAATTTTTGCTGCATCCTGTTGTAATAATTAATCAATTTTATGAAATATATTGCCATAATTTGCTGGCCTTTGCATATACGACTAAATGTTTTAAGTTGACTGATCGAATGGAAAGACCGAATATCAATCCACTGCTTAAGCTTAACGGCATATACCTACACTTTATCATGAATTTGTTTACAGATATCAATTGTAATTTAATTAATAGTGATATAGGTAGATAGTGAAAGAAAATATCATGAAAATTAAGAATTTGAAATAAATATTCTCATAAATGTAGTGAAAAACTACACAACAATAGATTTATTCTCACAACATTAAATTCCTCAAAAATAATGTGAAGAGACATTTGAGCAGGCCGGTATAACAGGGTAGGCTTGCGATGGATTGTAGATCCCTCGGTGATCGCCGATATTGTTGGATTGCACTGTGCTTACCATCTCTAAAGCACCGTCACTTTACCATACTAAGATAAATTGACAGTACGCCTTTTACTGTCTTGGAGATTAAGGTTGATGACTTTGCTTGGGAAGGAACATAAACACAAAAACTAGTAGAAAATTGATGCAAATTTTTGCTGGTATTTAAAAGGAAGGAAGAACGTACCTGAACCCTTCCAATACTGATCAAGTAGGAAGGAGTCTCGGGCAACCATATTAGTGACACCAGGAGTACAGAAGGTGGAACTGCCATTGACAATGAAAGCGCGTGGGCAGATAGAGCACCACCAGCTGCATAAGCGAAGAGGATGCCACAACTGTAACAATATTGTTTATATTAGTATATATTTTTTCTCGAAGGTGTTTTTTGTAGCAACGCCATATCTCCCTTAATTATTCATTAAATTTAATGATCAAAAATAATTATCAATTATTCTTTATGTAAAAAATAATCGGTTTAAAGCTATATATTATTATTATTATTTATCTTAGTTTTATTTAGAGACTTTTATCACCAAGGATATGTCAGTCCCATCATAACTTATACCTAATACTTATACCAACAAAAGCAATAAACTAAAATAAACATATAAATGAGATTATATCAGTTTCTCTGGAAGAAGACTTAATTTAAAAAAAATATTAAAAGTACTACACAACATTCTGGAAGCATCCGATCTCGGTTCTGCCAGATTGCTGTGATATACAGCCACATCCCAAATATTAATTTTATACTTATTATTTAAAGATCTCCTATAATTATAATTTCTAGAACACTCCATCAAAAAAATGAGTGATATCGTCAATATTACCACACTGGTTGCAAAATGGTGCGTCAACTTTTTCATGAGATATCCATATTTTCTTGATGGAATGTAACCAGATCTTAAAGGTATATATTATATATATTGAAAATATATGCAAGTAAAATGTACGAAACCACCAATCTATTAACAATCTGTTTAACTAACATGACAGCTGTTAGATTTAAATTCTATAACGTGGTCTACACGGGTCAACTAGTTCTGATTTATTTTTTAACCAGAATAGAACTAGGGTAAAATTCCTTTTCGACTCCGTTCCGCCCGCTACACACGTTGAGTAAAACAAAATGGCTTGCATTGACATGTTTCCTTAATTTTCACAACGGTCTGAAAGTTAAGAGAGGTAGGGCACAGATAAATTTCTTTGGAGATTTCTCTCTACTTGGAGCAGTCCGACTAGTGCAATACCTCCACCCTACAGAAGTCCGCAGCCAAATAACCTAGTTTTGTGTTCCTACGGTGAGCAGGGTTTTGCGGTAGGTTCAAGGTCGGCAACGCGCTATTGATATGTATGGTATTACAAGCGTCCATAGGCTACGGTAGCCTCTTACCATCAGATCGTATGCTAGTTTCGGTCATTGCCTAGCAGTTACCTAGTAGTACTTAGTGTACCTGCAAGCTAACGCTGGTATTGCAGCTAGTCCCCTAGTCTTGGGCGCTATCTCAGCACAGTATACTGGTGCTAAAGCAAGGGCTCCAGCTCCACCAGCGCCGGCTGCTACCCTAGCCGCCCATACTCCTCGCTGACCGCACCATGCTGCTAACGACCAACTTATCTGTAAACCAGATGGTATTTAAAGTGGTTAAACCGCATAATATCCGGTTGCAATAGAAGTTTTTAATTAATTAATTTTTTTAATCGTTTTCAACTTGAGGGTGGTAGCTAGCCAGGCGGGCATTAGAAAAAGCCCTACCACCATGCTATGGTTTCCTCACGATGTTTTTCTTCGCCAAAAGCTCAGGCTCATTGCAGGGATTCGAACTCACGTCAATCGACGCGAAGTCGTACACGTTACCACTGAGTCATCATTGCTTTTATGTGTCATAAAATTAGAATGAGTTGTTTATCTCGGCAATATTTTAAATAGAAAAATAATTAACGTTTATAGGGTTCTGAAGCTCGTTTTTTACATTATTTTGGCAATCGATCTTCGTGATTAAAAAATGATACTGCTATTGTCAAGTGGAGAATTGCTTCGATATTTATAGTATGTCCAATTATAGGAAATTGATAGTTATTTCATTAATCCCGTCGATGCGCTTTTTAATGCCAACTCGGAAAACAACATTAGACACTTTTATGACACTACACTTGTATTTCTTAAAGAAATTATTTTGAGTGAAGCATCACCAAAATAACACAAGATACCTTGACAAAATACAAGTCGGTTTAAATTAAAAAAAAAAACAGAATTTTATTGTGCAAACTATCCCGTTCTAAGTCCATGTAGAGAAAGTATAAAATAGAAGAAGGATTGATTGGATTAAAAATCGAAGAACAATAATAATTTATCGAACTCGGATAGACTAAGTTACTAAGAAGTAATTACGGACAAAAGAGGTATTACATTAAAAAAATATTATCATCAGTAACTAATAATAATAATCTAAGACTCACTATAAAACTAATACAGCTACAGAATGCTCCCGCTTTCCGACCTCTAGCGTCAGCGAGGACGGCGAAGAACGGCGCTGCCGGTAAAGCGACCAGACAAGGCAATGCCGCTAACCAAGCACCTCCTGTCAATGCCTCATTTCCTAGTACTCCAGACACCCAGCCTGTACTGCAACCGTGTGTGAAACAAGATAGATTATCTGGAAAAAAGAGATGAAATTATAAAAAAATTGAAAAAAAAAATGTTTTATATTGCTGCTATATTTAACCTGCTGTGTACATAGTAGTTTTACAAATTCGTGTCTACAAATCAAAATAATTTAGATACTTATTGTTACAACCGGAATCCACCTCAGAATTAATAAAAATGAATGTTAATTTTTCGAGGAATGAGAATGTAAATAAATGGTGTTGAGACGTTGATAAGTGTGACGCGTAATATACAATCAATTTAACTCCAAACCGCGCGGTTGTTATTTCACATAAAATAAACAAATTGAATGTTGCAGAAACGTTGCTTCCACAATTTCTTGTTAGATCTTAGTATGGCAATGTTCTGAACTGGTAGTCATAGGTCACAGCGAATATCCATTTAAAGGGTTATGAGACTAACATGGTTGTTTTTACAAGTAAACACGTAAATTTTAGTTTCCCTGCCATTGAACTAAAACAAGTTGTTTGCCTTCATAAAGATATCAAGGTCCAATGTCACTTCTATTACAAATGGGCTTAATGCGGTGAAACTCATAAACAGTGTCATCATTTGCATAGTAACGGCTGAAACCCGAGGTCAGGGTATGCACAAGAAAGGACAGAACCTAGTTCAACGTGACTATCAATGAGGACACATTCTATGCTTATGCAGAAAGCTAGAGATCCCTGTATACAGATTGTTGGAAAACCATTTACCTGAAGCTTAGACAGAAAACTAAAAGAGATCTTTACATTTTATACAATGTAAAGATTAAGACGCATTAACTCTGCGATCCTACATAGAATATTTTTTATATAATAAAAGACGGCATTAAATAAATATATGTGTAGTTTTAATTTATTAATAGGTATGCGCCCGTGGCTACGCTCGCGCGGACTACAGAATGCCGTCGATAGGGCACGCGAGCACGAATCGTGTTACCCCGCTCCAGATGATAATTATAAGATAGACATATTATGGTCTCGCTTACTTTTTTGTGGGTTTTTATAAGATCTACTATGAAGTAAATTAATTTGATATATGTCTTGTGGTTTACTCAGCGTAAGCCATTTAAGCTTCCCAAAATCGTCCTTTTTCCGAATTCATTTATATTTGTGCGGAACTCTAATTCATTTTCTAATATCAAAATTTAGCCTAATTTACTCTTTATAATATCAGTTATCTGCCAGTGAAAGTCCTATCAAAATCAGTCCGACCGTTTCAGAGATTAATAGACAGACAAAAAAAATTAAAACTCTTATTTTGTTTTATAAGTATCGTTTATACTTTCATATGCATTTGGTATAAAGCTTTAGTTAGACACTTCAATTTCATTTATTTATATGTATTTCTATAGCTTAAAAATATAGCTTTAGCATAATGTTACTCACAGATACAGGCAGATATGATGCGACGTGCCGAGCCACGCCATCGTTTAGACGCGCTCCTGTCGATGTGGTTCCTGGGAAACAATGTTTGAAATTACCCATTTATATGTTACTACGTCTTTAATATTCATGTGCGCCTGGTAAGACATGTTCGATATGGGATAATAAAACTATAAAATCCTAGGTTAATCTAGTTTCAGACATGATCTTGTTTTCCTTACGTTTAGCATTTCAATTATTTTTTCTATACAACCTAGTATAAATGGAAAGAGACATAAAGATTATCTTTTTATATATCATTAAAAAAGGTGTGCTTAAAATAGGGAACAAAAAAGTAACGGAGAAATCTTATATCGTACATTTCTCCTCTTTCATTTTTGCTCACAGAAACGCAAACTTCTCTAGATAAACATTGGTTTGTAAATAACACACTAAGTTGCATGAAATCAAATATTTATCAGCATCCACAGTAATATTATAAATGCGAAAGTAACTCCGTTTGGATGTCTGTTTGTTACTTTTAACGACTAACCCTCTGAACCGATCGCAAAGAAATTTGGCATAGAAGTAGCCTGGAACCTGAAGAGGAACAGTATGAAAAACACGAAAATTAAAAAAAAAGAAAATTGTGTGGTTTTATGAAACCACGATGCAAGTGAAACTTAAAAAAAATATAGTAACTTCATCTTCGCCTCGAGTCTCACAGTTCCTTACTCTACGGCCAGCTGTAATGCGACATGCGATAGATATATGAACGCAAAAATTTTTGGGGTGATGGAATAAAAGTTTCACTTTAAAAAGTTAGTTAATATTTTGTTTCAATCTATACACGTAATCACATATAGGTATTTCGTGTACGACGAAAGCAATTTCCTGCTTTTTCACTTATATAAATCGAGCTAAAATAGACAGACATATTACATACAAAACCGATTAGAGTTGGAACACATTTGTCATCCAGTTTACCGATTTGTTTGTAACTAACGTGATAAGCATTCTTGTCAGATAGTTTTCTATTATGTATTTTTTTATTTGGGTAAGTAGTAGTAGAGTAGAGTAGTAGTAGTAGAGTAGTAATTCTTTTGGCGCATTTGGTAGAGTTTGGTATTTGCGCGCGCATCTTACTGTTTTTTCTTTAATTGTGTAGATATAATGGAAGAGTGTATAAATAAATATTGTTTTAATCAAATTAAATTTATTATGAAATTGTTGCCATGGGGGATAAAAAATTTGCAGTTAATTTTGTTTGTCACGCCAAAGAATAGGTAGATATATGTATAAGATTACGATATTTATTATTTTTATATTTGGGGCTTCACTCGTTTTAAATATTTATTTGATTCAAAGTATCGTCTCCGAAAGAGGTCACGTCAGTTTCGTCGTATCCTAAATAAAATATTTGCGAATTATAGCCTAAAACTTATGGTGAATTTAAACGAAAACTTGGCAACATTACTTACAGGAACTGCCAAAATAATTTAAAATGTACCTTGATCTATAACATTTAGTTCGAAATAATTTATAACGAAAACGCCATTGAAGTGTCAACTCCATATTGTTTAATTTATACTTTTTATTATACTATAAAGAAGGCTAACAGGCATACGGTCAGCTTAATGGTAAGTGGCTACCGTAGCCTATGAACGCTTGTCATACTATAGGTATCACACTACACTAGTATAACTCTACTCACCGCAGAAAAACAATACTAGGTCATTTGGCTGAACATAGTTTGTTGATTATTCGATGTGACATGTGAAATTATGTTTAAGTGGCATATATCTAAAACGTAATTTGATTCCTCAATATACCAGTCTCAATGAGAGATCTGCTTTTTCATTGTAACACTGCAAAATGACCACACTGTGTCTGATGTTAGGCATAGTCGAAAAACAACGGTGAACCCCGAGGTATTGGCAATCCATCGTTGAACGTTGCTATCATGCCATCTTGCAAGACTTTCGACAGCTAGATATTCACTGGCTGATCCGAAAATGCAACAAACCAAAAGAAAGTCACTATGACAAGCTTATCCGATTACCCATAAAGCCGTAAGAATTACAAGTTATCATAAAATGTTCTCTGAATAGCGGTTGGAAATTTCATACACGAGCAACAAAAAGTTAACGGGCTACGTAGGTCGATGGGACCTAGGAGTTCTCGAGTGGTAGTCATGTACCGGAAGACGCAGCGTGGGCAGACCCGCCACAAGGTGATCCGAAGACCTGGTAAAGGTTGTGGGTAGCCGCTTGTTACGGACAGCACAGGACCGGTCGTTGTGGCAATCTTTGGGGGAGGCCTATGTCCAGCAATGGACGTCTTTCAGCTAAAATGATTATTATCATTTTTAATAGATGTACAGAGAGATAACTATTTCCATACATCACCGTCATTCACGTAACGATCCCTCCTATAATATCATTTGGATAATAAAACTAGCTGAACATGATTCTTAAACTAATTATAGGTACGGCAAATCGGTAATGTACTTAGAAAGTTTATTGGAGAATCTAACACAATTACCTAAAAACCTTTTTATAAATTAAATTACCTGAGTCTAAAAGATGGAATGACAATTTTATATTTAATTCTAGTATTAAAACTGTGCCTGTCATTTACAAGTTCAAATGTATCACTTTTTTTTTCGAACATACATTAAATTATCCAAGGTGTATTGGAAGGGCTAAGCAAATTCTTGAAACTTGATCTTCAGTGATTCGCGAGTTCCCATATCATAAATTGCTCGAACTGTCAGTTTTTGTAGTACAAATATGGTATCTTCCTCAGCTGCTGAACTCCTCAGTAAAATATCGTAGGACATTAAACTGTGACAGTAAGCGAAGTAGACTAACTAAGTAGAGTAACTTCATATGAGAAGAGCACGTGTTGCTACTGAATTATGTACACTAATGGTGTTGGTTTATATACTGAAAATCCAGTCACAATGACTAGCTTGTGTGCTGCGTGTTTCGAGATCATTACATTTTCTAGCGGTGTATGTAAGGGAAGTTGAAGATGCCAGCTGTCGAAAGAGCCTCATCGTTCGATAATCACCGCTGTTAATGACTTTTAAATTACTTACCGACAGGATGACGTCACTTCGCCGACTTAACATTACAAAAAACGTTTCAAATTGTTATACTACATAGCAATTCTTATAAAACTTCTATTTTCAGAAGAAAGTTTAGATTGGGGTTTGCGGGGTTAATTCAGATTTAATGCAGTCAAATGTGGACTACCATATTCGCTTGCTTTAGTGAAGGGGTACATTAACTTCGATATACTCGTATTATCGACTGTCGACTTTTGACTATTACTATATTATATATTACTATATAATATATACTAGTACTATTATATTATAGTACTATATTGAGTAGTATTTTAATAACCACCATAATTTGTTATTTAACATTTTGTTCAGTCAACTATGATGGAATACGATGAAAAGTATTTTTAATTATTTTCATCAGTACTTCCCATCATGAGAGGTCGTTTATCTAAAATTTAAAAAATAAATACCACACCGATGGAAACAAATCCTATTTTTTTTAAAAGCAAGTTGGCACATTTACGGTACTCTCCCTGATGGTAAGCATAGTATAATCCAAACACAAAGGCGACCACCGAGAGATTAAAATCCATCGGCGGTCGCCGCTGTAATGCCGGCCTATATAGATATTTTTTTTTTTCGTACTGACTATACTGTTAGCCTTACGGAGCCTTACCCCTGTAGCCTTTACGGCTTTTACAGCTTTACCGGGCTTGGGTATATAGATATCTCACCACGTTACTCTTGAAGGACCCGAAATCGTTAGAAATGCTCCATGCAATTACTGTTGGAAAGTAAACGACCATTCTAAAGAGTGTTTATAAAATTCCTAGCACGTTTAATTTAAATTTCAACTACGCGTTCATAATAATACGATCTATTGTGTCTATTCAAATCAGTATCAAATTGTTCTTTATTCCGACAATTTCTATGCTCGATTAGATTACAAAAAATACAAATTACATCAGCAATATAATATATCCATAAGCCAACGAAATAATAATCCCGTATTCAATGATCAAAACAATAATATACTCCGTTTTTCTATATATATTGTGTTAGTTCCAACACTCATTTACGGAAGTGAAAGCTGGGTGTGGCAGAAAAAACATGAAAGTAGAATAAATGCAGTAGAAATGAGAGCGCTAAGAAATTGAGTGACAAAATAAGAAATAGTGTAATAAGAGAACATTGTGGTGTGAAAAAAGATATAGCGACACGGATTGAGAAAGGGATGCTTAGATGGTTTGGGCATGTAGAGAGGATGAATGAAAGAAGATTGACTAGACAGATTTATAAGATGAGTGTAATTGGGAACGTTGGAAGAGGAAGGCCTAGACAAACGTTCCACGATCAAATCGGGGACGTTTTGAAGAAAGGTCAGGTCAAGAGTACTCTAAACCGACGAGCATGCATGAAAAGATTGGTGAATGTTGAGTAAGCGAAAGTTGTATGTCAGGATCGTAGCAAGTGTAAGGACGTGGTCTCTGCCTATACCGTTGGGAAAGGGGCGTGATATATGTATGTATGTATTATCGAACAAAAAAATATATTATGTTATTTAGACGATAATACATTATTTATATGAAGGGACAATTCTACGCTGTCCTCCACATATAAAATTACATACAGTATTATAAATTGGTTCATTATTTATAAAGCATCTCGATACATTATTGACAATTATGCTTATCTAGCAAAAGTTCATCCCGTGCGGCGATCAAAGCAGATCTTATCAACGCTACACCATGTGGCCTATTATAAACTAGTCATTATGATGTGCGTGTAGATTATAAGTATCATCTATACATATTATAAAACTCAATGTCTCTCTGTCTGTCTTTCCGTTAACGTTCTTTTCACGTGAAAACCATTAATCCGATTTACATGATTTTCCTTTAATTCATAGATATGTTCTCTGGCCAGGCTATAACATATATTTTATTATATTAAGGAAAATACGAAATAAGCAGTGACGATAATGATGAAACAATTCGGAAAAATATGCATTTGGGGCGCTTAAATGGTTTACGTTGAGTAATCCATACGAGATATGTCAAAATAATGTTCCACATAATTGTAAATCTCAAAAGTACCTACAAAAAAGTCTGCTATAGCATATATTTACGTTCTAAAGATCACCTAAAATAAGCATTTTTGTCTTCCGTCTTTTGGGTGGGGGGCAGCACGCTTCGCACGTGCGCTCGACCGACGACATTCTGTAGTCCACACGAGCAAAGTCGAGGGCACAGCTAGCTCCCCTCTACAAAATATTAGTATAATCGATTGAGAATATATATATATATATATATATATATATATATATATATTTTACGATTTCTAAAAGTAATATTGACAATTCTTGTAACCTAACTATCAATTGCAGAATGATATATGTTTCCCGTTTATAAATTTCATAAGAGCATGTCGAGCCGTTATTGAGTTAAATCCGGACATACAAACAGACAGATAAACAGACAGACAAAAAGTTTTTTAATTTAAGTAAAAAGCTGTTTTTTATATGACTAATGAGTTTTCAAATGCCCGTCTCGGGACTAATCTAGCATTCCGACATTATCTGTAGACAATTCCGAAATCGCAGGATTAGAAAAAAAACGAGTTTTATAATAGCATATATGATAAAGTGAAACAAAAAAAATCACTTAATACATTATTCAAGGAGACGTGCCACTTATTCTATAATCCGACGATGACATCTCCCATGAGACTAAAAGAGTTGTCGATAAACTGACATCACTAATGTAACGGCTTAGAAACGTCCGGAAACTTTAGCTTGCATGTTGCAACACCATTTCCTGTTCACTTACCTATAAGAACGCTAGATTCCGGCCAGTCCGTTTTAAGTTTCTTTAACGTGTTTTAAACTAGAAAATTTAATATGAATATAAATATTTTTGTAATTTTTAAGGTTTCATGTTTGTCGCGTTTAACCTGATCTTATGTGCCGATTTTGCCTAACATGGTAACAGGCTAAGCATAGAGGGAGACTGGTTCTCAGCACACCTAGAATTGCTTGGCGAGAGATTTTAAACATGCGGGTTGTCGGTAGATGGGCTTTAGAAAAGGCCCTATCACCATGTTTTCGTTTTATCACGATTGTTCGCTCTGATTTAACCGAACATCGGGTTCGAATAAATTGCTGATAAAGCGGCAAACTCACGACATAAGCTTACGCATCGTAATTATCTATCTTTGGATGGCTCTTTCTATCGTATAGTATTGTCGATCGCATCACTATGTAGTATCAATAGTAGCTGACCATAATTATTCAAGGATGTGCTCCTTTGTTTTACAAACAGATTAAAATATTTCTAAGCTCTTATATTTCTTTACTCCCTGGTAACATTCCGTTCAAAAATAAAATAGTTTAAGAAATCAGGGTCAGTTCGACCCTCGCAATAAAATGCCGAGTTAGTTAGTTAGACTTTATATTTTCATGTGGTACATCTTAAATTTTATGTGACTGTGGTATGTTTTTCCTGGTTTCGGATAAAATGGCGTTTAGCTTTGAATATGGTGAAAGACAAGTCGCTGAGCGATTTAAAATCTGCATTCACAACGAGCATTAAATCTTTAGAAGGCAACCAAGGTCCGTTTCGTTTTACGCAGTATATAATGAGCGATGTTATATATACTGGTTGATAACGAAAAGGGACAAAGAATCAGCCCGTGTATAAAAAGGTACTGACAGTGACAACGTTATATGGATTGTTGATATCTCGTTGGTCTAAACTGTTTTCGGATTGTAGCGTGCTTACCATTAGATACGGCACTATCAATTTGACAGACTGTTGTAAAAAAAAATTAAATAATTAAATGTTATAATTTCCTGATACGCACTTATTTAGTTACCACCTTTAGGGCTTGTGTAGACAGCGCCGCGGTCGAGCCGCCACTTAATATTATATGAGATTGTTGTCAAAGGCTAACCATAAACCCCCGAAAATAAAACCCGTATAATGCACACGTCACGCAATGTCCATGTTTGTCAAAAACTATGTGTAAATATGTTTGTGAAACACAGTACAGTATTCCCGCAGTGACGATTTACGAGATCTTTCTCTAAAAAATTATGAACTTGACTTGGTAGCTAAATTATACAGAAATATTAAACAATCTGTTTATTGCTTTAACACTTTACATAGTAACCACAAAGATTGATCAAGCAATAATCTGGCAGCGTAACGTCACAATACAGCACTAGAAGTAGAATGTCTTGCATCACTCAGCTCCCTGCGCTTTATAGAAGTAGTGCCACTGAAATGGCACCGCGCCGTATCGCAAGCTATCATATGACGTCACGTGCCATAAAGTCAATTGGGAGTCTTCTAATGGTTGATGTTATACTAATGTTGTTTGCTCAAACTGCATTTAGTTATAAGCGTCAGTGAAGTTCAGTAATCAGAGATGTGAGGTGTGGTAGGGCTGTGGTGAAAACTTCGTCATAGTAATTCGCTTATGACTTTCGCGTTTCGGGATCTCTTGATGTTTACCACTGTTTGTTGATTATACAAATAAAAATAATATCTCTATATACTATCCTTCAAGGACATATTTGGCTTTGAGAATAATAAGAAGTTAACTGACCTGCCCAAGCCCGGTAAAGCTGTAAAAGCCGTAAAGGCTCCAGGGCCCCTCAGGCTAACAGTGTAGTCAGTTCGAAAAAAAAAAAAAAAATAACTGACCTGAGGGCTAGATACAGGAGCTAAGTTAGACAGGATAGAAAATTCCATATCTTCTGTATCTTTTTTTTATACTTAAGTCTTAAGAGAGTTAGGGCACATAGAACTTTCTTTGGAGATTTCTCTCTACTCGCGCAGCCTGACTGATGGACTACCTCCATTCCACAAAAGAACGCAGCCTAATGACATATTGTTGTGTTCCTGCGGTGAGTAGGGTTTCCAGAGCTCCTAGGGGTAGGGAGGTTTAAGGTTGGGAACGCGCTAGTGATACCTGTGGTATTACAAGCGCCCATAGGCTACGGTAGCCGCTTACCATCAGTTTGTTTGCCAACTTTGAAGCATAAAAAAAAGTTTTGTGGTTTTACAAAATGTTACCTAATGCTAAGTGACGAAGTGTTCTTAAATAACACGGTAAGCTTAGTGGGATACTTATATAGAGAAATAAGCTATGTAATTGCTAGAACTCACCTGTAGGTGCTTAGTGACAGATTTTTAAATTAACTGGGTTAGGATTACAAAATATTCTAACTCCATTATATCCATATAATAGTCAGTAATTAGGAGTATAAGTATTATAACACTCTATTATAGAAGTTATAATTTTATCTTGTTGCCTTCTCACGAAGAGGGCTTTCTAGTCATAATATCGTGCAATTAAAGTTTCATAGCAAAGTGCTTTAGAAGCATTTATACGTTTATTGCTGTGATCCGCAGCCAGTTGATGAAAAGTATGTATGGTGAGTTAAGTTGTATTACTTACTCCATATTCTTCGTAATGTTACAAATAATCAAATTTTTTTTTTTATTATTTATTTATTTGAAGAAATCTACAGCTTTTAAATTCATATACAATACATACTAAGTTAACATAATGGTTTAGCCAAAATGATTTCAGTTATTATACATATAATAATAACCTATACCCTAAAGAAACTATTAATTATTATTGCATCAATTTAATAATAGTATTTTGTACGAGTGGGTGTGCATGTGTGAGTGGGTGCGTATGTGTGAGTGTGTGTGTGCGCTCGTGCGTACGTGTCTTTATGTATGTACTAATTGCATATATTTGACGAAATCTGAATAATGTCAATCGCTTTTCTTTTAAACGCAGCACTACTATCAAAGAAAATGTCTAGATTTTCTGCCTTCATATTATATGAGTGCATACACCTTATCAAAATTGAGTGACGAGCATAATTGGTCTTAGTTATGCGTTCGTGGAAGATCCTAGGCATACGGGTATGATTTATTGAAGACCTTAGACCAATACGTTCTAACAAAAACGAACAGTCAATTTTATTATTAATCAAATTATATAAGAACATCAAATCAGCTACCAAACGTCTATGTTCCAGGGTTAACATACCCAATTCCCGTAGGTTCTCGTTTATGTCCGCCGACAAAAGCATACCCCGACGCCTCAGTAACTTCAAAAATTTATTTTGAATGTTCTCAATTCTACGGCTATGAATATCATAACAAGGAGCCCATACTTGTGATGCAAATTCCAAAATACTTCTTACATAAGCACAAAATAAAATTTTAATAGATGAATTATTTTTAAAAGGAGCAGTTAATCTACTTATGAAGCCAAACATTCTATAAGATTTCTGAGCAATGTATTCATAGTGATCTACATATGATAATTTATGATCGAGATATATTCCTAGATCCCTAACGCATGACACTCTGGAAAGTATTGTATTATTAAGTCTATAATTATATTTAAGGACATTTTTTTTGCGGGTGTATGTAATGCATTGGCATTTGGACACATTAAGATCCAAAAGATTAAGTGAACAGTATTCGCATAATCTATTTAAATCTAACTGCAATTTGTTACAGTCATTGACAGCACATATCGGCATAAATATTTTAGTGTCATCAGCGTACATAGAAAACCTTGCATAATGAAAGCAAGAACCTATGTCACTTACGTATACATTAAATAATAAAGGCCCGAGATGCGATCCTTGGGGAACACCCGATGAAATGGATGAGAACCTGGAATGTTGCAGCCCTATTTTAACTGCCTGAGATCGATTATCAAGATATGACATCAACCAACGCAATAGATCACCATGAATACCTATGGCTTCAAGTTTCTTTATGAGAAGAGGGTGAGACAATCGATCGAAGCACTTCGCATAATCGGTATAAATAGCGTCAACCTGCATACCATTATCCATTGAGTCAATTACATAATCTGTAAAGCTAGCGAGATTCGAGACAACCGATCTTTTTTGCATGAAACCGTGCTGATTAACGGGTATATAATTTTTTAATAGAGGGTAAATTTGATTATGAACTATCAGCTCAAAAAGCTTACTAAAAACTGGTAGAATTGACACAGGCCTATATGTTTCAATTTTAGTTCTTGAACCACCCTTGTGAATAGGAACGATCAAAGCTTCCTTCCATTTCCGCGGAAAAACTCCTTCCCTGATGGATTTATTAAAGATGATTTGTAAAGGATGCGCTAAAATCGCTGCACATTTTTTCGCGAAAATAGGAGGAACACCATCACTACCTGGACCCTTTTTACAGTCTAGTGATCTTAAGTATTTGAAAACCTCATCCCTGCTTATTTTTATTTTAGAGATATTAGCTCAGTTTGGTATGGAGATATTCAAATTGTGGTCATTCAAATCACATGATTTTCTATAAAAAGAACCAAAATATTCTAGAAAGGCCTCACATATATCACCTACCTCATAATAAGATTTACCCTTAAACGTTACTCTTTTCGGGAAATAAATTGTTCCTTTTAGTTCCTTAGCATACCGCCAAAAGGATTTTGGATGCTTAATAATAGATTTCTCACATCTAACTAAATAGTTGCGCCAACAATTACCCTGAATACGCTTTTGTCTCCGTCTAAGTAAAACAAAAGAATCATAATCCCGCGGATTTTTACTTTGCTTCCACAATCTATGATATTTATGCTTTTCATTAATTATTTTCACTAGACTTTTACTGTACCAAGGAGGATAATTATTAGATACCGTAGTGAAACTAGTTACGAAATCCTGGATTACTTTAGAGATTACAGAGTACATGAAAGCTACAGCGTCGTCCACACTACGACGTAGTAATTCTTGATCCCAGTTAATACCCTCCAGCTCCCTATAAATAGCGTCATAATCACCTTTGTTAAAGAGAATAATTTTTTTGGGAGGTTCATGAACCGGTCTATTCTGTAGCTCAGGTAGCATCATGGTAATAGCAAGGTGATGTGGCAAATCCTCTGATATTAATACGGATTCAGCGCGCATGATTCCTATATAACTATTACTAAACACCAAGTCTAAGTATTTACCGTTATCATTTGCAACGTGATTATATTGAACTAAATCAAATTCTGAAATCAAATCATAAAATTGTTGAGAAGAACCCTCAAGAGAACCTCTATAATTTAATGCATGTCCAGGATTGCCTGACCAAAGAAACTTACCGAAATTAAAATCGCCTATCAAAAGGAAATGATCTCCCGTATAATGATTAAAAATGTCGCTTAAATAAAGACCAGCAGTATCCAGGACGGGATCCCGCGAAGAACGATTGCCCGGAAGGTAGACACATATCACATGTAAATCTAATTTTGCATTGATTGTTCGTGCTGGGAGGATTATGTGTACCGCTTCAAAGAGTGCCGAGTATGGTAGGGAAAAATCGACACCCGAAAAATCGAAAATGATTGATTAATGACGTAAAATGTTAATATGATTTATTGTCATCCGTAATATTTATATTTTTTGGTTATTTTGAATATGCTATTGGCGAATTGAACGTTTCATATTTTAGAATATTAAAGGTATCTAATTTAAAGAGTTTGAAAAATAATAAGTATTAACTTGGAGTGAAGAACTTCTCGTAACAAACATGTTGATACTAAATCCTTCACAAAATTTTAGTGAGTAGTGTAAATGCAATTTTTTCTTTGAATTACTGTCATACTATTCACTCATTTTCGCGACTACTTTCCTTCCAAGACAGAAATGTTTATATTACAAAATGCCAGCTCAGTTGGCATAACGTCAAAAAACTTTTGCCATTGTAGGTAGAACACCTCAAGGTTGCAGAATCTCGACAAGGATGTAGGTTTATCGAGCGATTCCAATCTGCCGCGGCCATAACTCTTCCGTACTGAACTAGTGCGACCTTCGTGTAGACATGTGTTTTATTTGTAGCAAGCAATTTATCACTCACTTCTACTCGTTTATGTTAGCCTGGTATCTCAAAAATAAAAGCTAAAGACTTTAGACCAGCTTTCTTATCAAGGCTTTTCTTATCAAGGGTACAACAGGCTGAGGTCACCACCAGGTTAGCTCATCATATTAGGTCTTTTACCTATGAAATTGCCGTTTTGTATGAAAAAATTTAAACGATGTTTTTTCATGTATTTGTTATTTGTATTAATCGAAGTAATCACCCATGCAATCAATACATCTTTGCCAGCGCAGTGGCAGTTTATTGATGCCCTTCTTAAAGAAATCAGCTGGACGGGAGGCAACAAATTCTTCAAAGGCATTTTGTACTGCCTCTCGGGTATTGAATTTTTTTCCCGCCAAGGAGTTATCCAAATTCTGGAAAAAGTAGTAGTCTGTAGGTGCAAGGTCTGTTGAGTAGGGCGGATGACGGAGAACTTCCAAGCCCAGTTCTTGCAACTTGGAGACCGTCTGTTGTGCAGTATGAGGTCGCACGTTGTCGTGCAGGAGCAGCGGAAACGAGCGATTGACCAATGCTGGTTGGAGATGTGCCAGCTTCTCCATCATTGTGTTCAGTTCTTCACAGTACACATCTGCAGTAATGCTCTCCCCGTTTGTTAAGAAGCTGTGATGAATCACACCGGCGCTAGACCACCAAACAGTGACCATCACTTTTGTAGGGGTAAGTTTTCGTTTAGGGCATTGTTTAGGTGCTGAACCAGGATCCAACCAACTTGCTGAGCGCTTGCGGTTATCAAACAGAATCCATTTTTCATCGCAGGTAACAATGCGGTTCAAAATTCCTTCATTTGTGTGTCTGTTGAGCAGTGCAAGGCACGTCTCGACGCGTACTTCGCGCTGGCGATCATTGAGTTAGTGGGGCACCCATTTGTCAAGCTTTTTTACCTTGCCAATTTGACGCAAATGGACCAATATTGTTTTGACGCTAACGTCGAAAGCTGCTGCTAATTCAGCCGTAGATTGTGTATCATCAGCTTCCACAATCGCCTTTAATTCGTCATTGTCGACCAAAGTCTTCGGACGACCGTGAGGTTCATTTTTCAGGTCGAAATTCCCAGAACGGAAGCGAGCAAACCAATAACAGGTGGTGCGTTGGTTTGTAGTGTTAGCTTCGTAAACGTCGTTGATGTTGCGTGCCGCTTGTGCCGCGTTACTGCCACGACGGTACTCATATTCCATAATTACTCGAATTTTTAACGTATCCATGATGACAAAAAAGAATGAAATGCGATGAAAATGTAACACTAATCAATAAACAAATAACTACTTACGAAAAAGAATTCCATGTTTTTAAAATAAAATTAATTTGAAATTAGAATTCTTAGCCAAACAAAAAATATTTTGATTTGAAATGGCCAGTACTGCAGAACGGCAATTTCATAGGTAAAGACCTATTATATTGACGATTTGAAACACTGATAAAATGATAGATTGTAGTTCAGGTTTCCTCACTATATTTTCCTTCTCCGTCAGTCCGTGTACGGTGAGCTTACGCGAATTCTTAATAATAACTTGGTATATATGTATATATATTCCAAGGTTCGCACCGTCAAATTTTGGATCGGTATTCCACTTATCTTAACAATTCAGCCACCACGACTTATTTAAAGAGTCGGACCTATTAAGATTTATTTATGATCGTCGTGCCACTCTTTCCAAGAGTAGAATTGCTATTTTGTGACTTATATTTTATGTAACAGTAACTAGGCTTTAAAGTTAAACTTCCTTAGACACGTGTATTTAAAAAAAGCGTTAAATGTCGTTACGTAATGGTATTAAATATATAGTGATATTCACAGAATTTTCACTTCAACGGCGTGACACACAATATAAAAAAACCTAATATAAATAATATTTAGTTATTGTGAAGATCTGCGATTTAAAGTACTCTAAAAGCATAATTTATTATTCAGTTTGTCATTTAAATTAAACAATAAAATATCTTTACATGAAAGGATAACATAAGAAGCTGTAGCACTTTCTGTAGCACTTACTAAGAAGTAGCACTTTCCTGAAAATAAAGATATAATTTATTTGATGTATGCAGACACTAAATAAAAATCATTTAACCACTAATCACTAATTATCAATTTAAAAGCACTATTTATATATTGCTCTAAATTACATATAAGGATAACTCTAAAAATCGAGTATATGGCCTAAACGTATATTTTACTTTATATAAAACACTAGCTGTGCCTCATGGTTTCGCTCGTGTTAAATTTATTCGACCCAATCCGCGTAGACTATCGTTGTACTCACTTACTTGCTTACAGCTTTCCAGGGTACTTACTGCTTCGCTTCTTAGAGACATAGCATAAAGTTATATAGCCTATAAACTTTCTCAATAAATAGGCTATAAAAAAATCTAATCAGACTTGTATCTCCAGAGATTAAGAATTTCAAACAAGTAAAAAAGAATCTCTGGAGCTTTATAATCTCAGTATAGATTAGAAATTATATATTTCGTGTTAATATAACCGGGATGGTTTTAACCTTGAAACCTAAATGGTTGCGGAGAGTCGGGTTTCAAAGGCGTTTCCTGCCGCGTACGCTCCGGACATGGAATGAGCTCTCTGCTGAAGTTTTCCCAAGGTACTACAATATAGGGTACTTGAAGAGGGGAGAGCGAACAGGGTTTTAAAGGGTCGTTAAAGCGCACGTGAATCTTCTACCACAAGCTCGCTTGTTTGCCGCCATCGCGTTATAAAAAATATATTTATTATGAGTCGGTTGACCAAGAGTGTGTTTAAAAAGCATATAGAGCAATATGAAACGATTACTAAACTAAAACAATAATAAATAATTTATCAACATTCGTCATCTATATTTCTGACTAATAAACAGTATTTTTATTAATAATTTATAAAGCAGAATAAGATTATTTATGCTGTGTCATTTTTAGCGAGAACTTGGTTGGTCAAGTAGTGTTTTTACCTTCAATTGTAAAATTTAGTGACATTTTACGTACTTGTATCATATTTATTGAGTCGGTATTAGTATTTACGAAATGATAGTGCGGATTGACAAAATTCAGTTCTCTTAATTGACAAACACTAAATATTGTCAAACTTGAAAATAATGTTACTACACTCATTTTTCTAATGTTGTCCCACCGTTTATTTTTGATTCCGATTTTTAACTATACAATTTTCAATATAGAATTGAGTGTTAATATTGATTAATTAATTATATTATTATTCTTTCTTTTTTTATGGGTTATAGGAATGCGCTTACCCTCGATCTCACCTGATGGTAAGTAGAGGCCGACGATGGATCGCGCATACCTATCAAATTCCTGTTCACTCTTCGCTTGAAGACCCTCAAGTTATTAGTAGGCAGGAAGACAGACACCGGGAGTGAGTTTTTTTTTATAGATAGGTTTAGCGTTGTGGCCACAATCTCACTTGATCTTAAGTTACGATATGGCCCAAGATGTAGCACACTAAGCCTATTAGAAGACTGGCTCTCAAGTGCAGATGCCGGAACACACCTATAGGGTGCTTGGCGATAATTATCATATATATTATTCCTCAAAAGTGTTTTTCCTGGCAACACAAAATCTCCGTTAATTCTTAATTAAAATTAATGATTCAAATTTCATTTTATAGCTTATATTCTCCGCTATTGACGAAACATATATGATGTATACTTAAAAAAGTTTCACTTCAACTGCTTGTAAGGATTACACGAACTATTTTATAATATAGTAGGTTTTTAATAAGTATTTTAATAGAGACAACAATATGATGTGTATTAAATATATTATTTATCATTGGATATATTCTTCAGTTGCAATAATATGTATACAATATTGATCTGTGTGTATTGTATATCTGTGCACGCTTGCCGCCCCGCGACCCGCAAACGGACCATCGCGTTTACAGCGGCCGGCCTATGTTAATTATAAAGTCTCAAACAGCTCGGAGGTAGCAACTGTTTTCCAGGATTATTTCACAAACGTACCGAGTTTCTTGCCAGTTCTTCTCGATGACTGGGATGTTTTCCGAATCGGTAGTAGTATAGTAGTGTTTGACGTGTATATGAGCCTTCCTGGGGCCTAAATAGAATAAAATATTTTTTGATTGTGAATAAAAAACGAATAATTTGTAATTTTATTTACCTCGTTAATTATTTCTTTTTGGCCCTTTACGATATTGAATGCGGCATTTGTTTGGCAACGTTGTAATTTTATAAATATTAATAACACTCGTCCCTATTGTAAATTCGTTTTTTTGTGCTTTGTCTTTTCAACGTCAAATACATGTGCTTTCTTTTTTTCATCATAAACGAGATTAATATATATTTGCATTAGTTTGCCAATATGTCAAAATGCTCTATTGAAAATTCGTCATCATCAAATAGACTTTTATTATGTTCGAATATGAAATCCATCCCACTCAGTATGCACTCGGTTCATATTATTCGGAATGTCAGATAACGTTTGCAGAAAAAGGTTCAATAACGTATGCAACATGCAACGAATGCGTCCGCAGCACTGAATAAATTTATTCCGTGTCCTACCGTAGTTAGAATTCCAATGGATTTCACATAAAAATAACATCAGAGTTATATTTAATCGATTTATTTCTAGAGAGACGTGTTTTTATTTACGTATGAGCGGTATCAGTTACAATCGATTTTCTTATTCATTCCTTGACTCGTGAAAATCTACATACAAATAATAAAATTGAAGTGTCAGTTTTTAATGTCAAAATAACAGCTTTTTACTAAATGCAGATAAAAGTACATAAATATACGGTACTTATGACAAAAAAAAACATTTTTTGAAGTGAAACTTCTTATGCGACTTCCAACACGTTAAACGTTTAACGCACATTGTCGGTCTGTTCTCATTGTGTGAGCCAGAGTGAGAGAGCAATATATTATCGAACTCTCCTCTTTGTGTGAGCCAGAGCGAGAGAGCAAATGTCGGTGTGTAGGTATATTGCACTCTGTTTAAATAAAATTTAAAATATCTTTTAAAATGAACTTTCACTTCCATCGTGTGTGAATCGCACACACACCTAATTTTTATTTTTCTCTGGTTGGACCGATTTTGATGGAGCTTTCACTGGCAGATAGCTTATGTTATAAGGAGTAAATTTTACTACTTTTACTTTGGAAAAATAATTAAGGTTCCGTGCAAATAAATATAATTCGGAAAAACGAGCAACATTTGGGCGTGTACCCGATCAACGGCTTTCTGTAGTCCACACGAGAGCAGCCGCGGACGCAGCTAGTAATAAACAAAAATATATTGATATTTTCAGTAAACTTCGTTTAACACATATTATTTATTAAAAAAACCTATGATTTTTATTTGTCCCCTATATTCTACTGGGGCATTTGAAGGGCCGTAAGGGTATAGTTATCTATATCATACCCTATTCTATTTATAGTGGGAGACTTTCTAGGCGTTAATAATAAAAGCCATACGCAAGTTTATTGATCGTTGGACATATTGTTTATTCATAAACACCTGACCCTTACTTAGAATATTACCCCATATTTTTGTATTGATTTACATTATAAGGGTGCATTACCCTTAGATATAGAACAGCAGAAGTAATTAAATTTGTAGTTTGTTATTTGTAGATATTGCAATAAAACTTCTGAACATTTCACTATGATATGTGCAACGGATTTCGCATAATTATATTTTAACTAGCTGTGCCCGCGGCTCCGCTCACGTCTACGTGTATCTTTTAATAGAATGAAGATATTGTGATAAAAAAATATAAGAACCACGTATCTAAGGAGTAAAAAAATCAAAATCTATCCAGAAGTTTTTGCGCAATGGCAAACCTGAATCATTTTACTTATATAAAATGAAGATTAAAAGACTCAAAAATTAAAGAAAAAAAAATGTTTAATTTAAACTAAGAAACGGTTTTAAGATATGGTTCTTGATAATGACTAATTTGCATTAAAATATATAATATTCAATTCTATGGTCTTGAGGAAAATAGGATTTACAGTTGATGTGACGTATAATTGATATACATATACGACTTTTGACTTATACATATTTACATGTCGTAATTATATGATTACTAAAAGTATTAATTAGTTATCAGTTATGAAACGAGGTACTTATATAGGTACTTCCAGGGCACAAAATTTCATCAAAATCTGTTGATATTTATTAAAAAGCAATATATTGTAATTACCATTTGCAAAGGAATTATTGATAGATAGTATAAGCCTATCAACGAACGGGACATATTCTTCCCGTGTACATCAAATTCATAACAATTGGTCAAGCCGTTTTTCACTTAAATCCAGACAATTTATTCAGACGGTTTTTTCATATTCGTGATTAGTGTCCTTTAAGCGGCCCCTACACATTCGCCTGTATTCGCCAAACGCATTCGTAGGCATTTGGCTCTATTCGTCTAGTGTATCCACACGTTTATTGGTGATCATTTTCGAACTTGTGACTAAATGCGATGAACGTCTCGCGTCTAGGCATATAAATGTATAATGAAAACAAAGTTGAAAAAATAAACTGATAATCTTTGATATAATTCTGATCTTTTTGCCTAGATAACGTATTTCCTGATAATACGGCCTCTGCATAGACGGAAAACAATAGATGACTTGTATAAACAGCCATAAGCGGTTTCAAAATCTGTGAAATACTCTTGTAAGAGATACTGACCGGGAATAGTAGCAAAAGACATATTTTATAAAATATATATCAAGGAAACATCTAGTTACATTTAAAATTTTATAAATACTTAATATTTATACATATTATAAAATAAAGTTCCCCGCCGCGTCTGTCTGTAGGCCTGTCTATCTGAACACGATAAACTCAAAAACTGCCAAACGGATTTTTATAAGGTTTTCATAAATGGACGGAGTAATTAATGAGGAAGGTTTAAGTGTATAATTTATTAACGTTTTGTGCAAATTGGCTAAAATATGAAGATTCTTGAAAATGTCGGGACAAATTATGCCGACTGGGAGCTTTACTGGCGTGCGCCGCGTAATTCAATAGGCTCAACCTATTCATGGATAATTGTCTGACAGATTTGAAAGAGAGTGACTGTGCACTGAGAGTGAATGAGTTACTTTTCAAATGTCTTCTATACGCCGATGATCAAGTATTACTTGCATGAATGATGCTTTGGAAAGAAAGGGAATGAAAGTGAACGCAAAGAAAACTAAAGTTATGGTGTTTAAAAAGGAAGAGAGCATGACGAAGTATGTATCCGGATTGGTGACGACAAACTAGAGCAAGTGAATGAATTTGTTTATTTGGGATCAATGTTTACTAATTATGGAAAGTGTGAAAGTGATATTGAAAGGAGAGTAAATGCTACTAATAAGATGAATGGGGCGTTACATGTTTTTATGAACAGCCAGAAAATCTCTAGAAAAGCTCGTCTGGCTGTACATGGAGTAGTGTTAGTTCCAACACTCATGTACGGAAGTAAAAGCTGGGTGTGGCAGAAAAAAACATGAAAGTAGAATAAATGCAGTAGAAATGAGAGCGCTAAGAAGTATGATAGGAGTGAATTTGAGTGACAGGATAAGAAATAGTGTATTAAGAGAATGTTGTGGTGTGAAACAAGATATAGTGACACGGATTGAGAAAGGGATGCTTCGATGGTTTGGGCATGTAGAGAGGATGAATTAAAGAAGATTGACTAGACAGATTTATAAGATGAGTGTAATTGGGAACGTTGGAAGAGGAAGGCCTAGACGAAAGTTCCACGATCAAATCGGGGACGTTTTGAAGAAAGGTCAGGTTAAGAGTATTCTAAACAGACGAGCATGCATGAAAAGATTGATGAATGTTGAGGAAGCGAAAGTTGTATATCATGATCGTAGCAAGTGGACGGACGTGGTCTCTGCCTACCCTGTTGGGAAAGTGGCGTGATTTATGTGTTTATATATGTGTGTGTATTACACTTTTACTCGTGCAAAGCCGGGGCGAGTTGCTAGTAGATAATAATATAAAGACATTGCACATTATAATTATCAACAATATATTCGACAAACCGTACAAATTCACAATCAAATTCGACGCCGGAGGTAAACATCTGTAAAAACCAAAAGCAGCTTTTTAAATCATTACACTATTGTTATTTATACAAAAAGGATTTTACTTTTTCAAAGCGTTTAAATAATATGTTACATTTTTTATTTTAAATACCAAAACGTCTGTATTGTATCTGTATTTGTATATAAGTAATTACGTAATCAAGGTTAATTTAAGTAATAAAAAGTACTTTGCAATAAGTTTGAAGGTTTCTTGAATAAATCAAGCAATATTTGGCATATTCCTCTTTGCGTAACAACATACTGTAAAGTTCTGCGGCTGAACGCAGACTGGATAAACGACGAATGTGTATATGGTGTCACGAATGTTTCTCCGAACTTTTTGATTCGTGCTACAAGCACCGCTAAACGGCGGATAGCGCGATGAATATATGCCAATATCTATGAAGCAGGCAGATACACCTTCCACACTTCGTCTCTTCGCCTCTATTCGCCAAATACTGGCGAACGTGAAGAGGGGCTTTAGACGTCCATCAAGAAATTGGGAAGAAAATACATGTAGAGACAGAACTAAAGGTTTATTAATACCTATAAAATTAAGTACTCGTTTTATAAAGTTAACTATTGTGCACAATTTGCATTTAAAATACAAAAACGGTATGAATGTGCAGTTGCCAATTGTCAACAACTATGATTAAATCAAAACAACATTTTGTCTCAGTTCCTTAAAAATAATCTTAAATCAGAACAAGGTCGACTCTTCACTAAATTTCGTAAAAAAATATGATTTGCGTCTCCACACTCTTTATAGTCGGGTAAAAACTTCATGCGTAGAAAAATCAAGTCTGATCGGCTCTATTACAGATTTTCTCAGCGATATGGATGTTTTGCGGATTGAAAGTAGGTACTTCTTAAGTACACGCCTCTGCGCGGAATTGAATAAAGTTTGTTGGAATTGGTAAAGTAATAGACAGTCCTGTAAGTTCTCAATTATTTAAACTTTGCCATTTCTTTTGGTCGATGTATTTTTTTTTCAATTCTAATGCCGATAGAGTAAGTTTAAATAGCATCTATATTAATATATATGTAGTTCTGTCTGTGTACATGTTTTTTTCCAAATTTTCTGATAGACGCCTGTTATAAATGATCTGATCTGATCGTTGATCACGAATATGACATTAAAAAGTCTGTTTGTATATCTGGATTTAACCCAAACACGGCCAATTTTCATGAAATTGAGTACACGGAAAATATATTTAATTTACTATTATTGATAGAAAGAGTTGTCAATAATATGAGTAAAAATAAAATTACTATACAAAAATACTGCGTAATAAACGCGTGCGGAACCGCGTGGCACCCCCAGTTTTCTTATAAGCTTACTAAATTAATTGTATAAATACGAGATTTGCGAAATGAGTCTGTTTTTCTTATTATATCCATAAGAGGGGTCTTGAAATACGACAGACTTTTATTAACGTGTTTTTTTACCAATTGTAAACACAAACGCCATATATCATATCAGAATCGACAATACCCCACCTTCTTCTTAAAATTATGTTTCTTCAGTGTCTGTATTATTTTTCCACCCAAAAATAATATTGTCACAACAAATCCATGCAAAATGTACCAGGCCGTCGTAATTTGTAACGGTCATGAGTAATTTCCTTTCATGAAGCAAAGGGAAAATCGTTCGCTGTTCATGAGAGAAAATTGAATTGACCCAACACGTAGCGACAGTCAAAAATTTGTTAAATAACTTTGATATTCCATCAAGTAATGGTACGTAAACTTAATTAGGAGCACGCATCGTATATAATTGGGTGAAGTTACTAATAATGTTTGACAAAATAGTCGTCTCATTATAATTGGTTTTTACCGTATTCATGTTTTTTTTTATGTACTTTTGCGCTTTTGCTTATTTTGGGTCCTTGGTATTATTCGACAAATTCTCCATGGCGTCGCCGACAACGCACCTGTGTAGCTAGCATATCATTGTTTTCACTTTCCGTACTTGCGTAGAGCTTGCCAGATTGCTTAACGTTCATGATTACTGCTCCGCTCCTTATTATCGTACCGTGAAGCTATATTGCCTATAACCGTTTTTAATAAATAAGCTATAAATAAGTGAAGTTTTTTTTTCGAATATGATTGGGAGTTCCAGCGATTAGCGCGTTCAAAAAAAAGAACAGTCTTTTGAGGTTTTTAAGTCAATAAACATCTTTCCTGTGTCGTTGTGTGATCGTTTAAGTTCTGAACGACTTAACCGATTGAGCATATTTACAGAGAATATGGTTCCTAACTATATTAGGATCTTATAGATAGCGCTGTGGTCGCGCCATTACCTACCGGAAAGAACAATATCTGCCGAGTTAGCTATTTTGTGTGTGTTTATATAATAATTTTAAGGACTTAAAACTGCTTCAAGATAAAAATGTACGTACTAACTTTACGAGGTGGGTAGTAAAAATGAAGTACGCCGAATAGGGCATTAAGTCGTGTCTTATTTCTTAACCACCGGATTTAGAAGTTTATTACATAAATAATTACGATTATCTTTCATGGATGAGTAGAGATGTATTTACTTCTTAATTCTGTATTCTTTTCATGGTGGTCGAGTGATTTAGACCATCAGAATATCGATTCGATGCCCGCAAGTTCGAATCACGGCATGTACAAACAAATTTTTCGAAATTCACGTACATTTACTAATTCAAATCGGTAACACTGTAGGTTGATGGTGAAAGAAAACTTCGTGAGGAAACGTGAACACTTACAAAATGTTATACCATTACATGTGGCAATAATATCATTTATTAAATATCACTACCATTTAATAAATAAACGCCCATAAATTAAAATAATTTTTAACTTCTTTTAAGATATTATTTTGTTCCTTTTAGTTTTTCATGATTTTTCACCTGTTTTCTGGTTTATTTTTAATAATTAGCTTAACTTTTATTGTCAACTCGGTTAGAATTGTATCCACTAAATGTGACGTCCTGGTTCCTGACTGCAGGCTAACCTAGTTGGAACCAGAGCTAAACTGATGATTATATTATGAGTGACTCAATAAATAATTTATTATTATTATATAGAACTGTAAAATATAACCTGCAAATAGGTGCCTAAAAGATAATACTGTAAAAACAATTTAAAAAAGCCCCATCAAATTTCTTGCGGGTTCTTCTCAATGACTGGGATGTTTTACGAACCGAAAGTAGTGTGTTGACATTCATAAGTGCCTTCTTAGGACATAAATTGAATACAAATATTTTCGATATTTATTTTGTCGATTTCTCGATGTTTGAGAAAGACGCCTTTGCCTAGTATTGGGACACTTGGCTGATATTATTATTTTTACAAGCTGGCCTAGCAAATGTTGCTCAGCCTTTTCCGGTTGTCAATGGCTCAAACACAGCGTCACTTAGTTTAACACGGATGGGAGCACAGCTAGTCTAAAATAAAAGTAGCTTAGGTTATGTACTCCTTATAATATCAGCTATCTGCCAAAATCAGTCCAACCGTTTTGGAAATAAGTAGTACATATATTCTTTCATATCGCTGGTGATACTGCAAAACGGGCAATCTCATTCCGAACTGATTTTAAAGGGGAGAGAGAAACCTTTTTTTGCAATTTGCTAGATTATCGCTGTGTTATAATAGTTAGTAAAATACGTATAGATTTATAAAAACAATCCTTAACGTGGATTTAATGAGAAAATAATTAAAAATATACCTAACATCTTGCTATGAATAATATTGAGGCAGACTCTTTTCACATAGAAAGTATTGCAGTATCACCGACGATATGTATTTAATAGTAAAAAGCTGTTATTTTGACATTACTTCAGACACTTCAATTTTATTATTATTTTGTATAGTGTTCTTCTTGAAGTTATACTTTTTTTTGTAGCGTTTAGTAGAGGGTAAAATTGTGAGCTGCGCGCGCATGATGTGACGCAAGTACGACATGATGATGTTGGCCTCAATGATAAAATAATGTGAATTGAGTTCACTAAAGTTTTTTTAATATGTGATAATAATTTAACGTATTACACTAAAAAATATACATAAACACGTACACGTAAACATTATTTTTATTTGATTTTCAGAGGGGTCCCACTCTGAAATCTAAATTTTGATTTTTTATCTTCTCAGGTATTTTTTTAACATTTACTAAGCTCGCTACTATTTGTTATCCAGTTAATTAATGAGTACCAGGAACACATGACAAAGAAAATCTCGACAATAAAGTCGTTATTCAACAGAAAATTGATTATTGGTTTCTTATATTACTGATCTACTCCCGGCGGAGGGTAACCGTTATTGATCTCAGCCTCTTCAATTCACTGAGATCTGAGAGCCTGGTACTTGAGGGTCATATTTGAAAGAAATCGCGGCTTTTGTAATATGAAAAGGGTGATCTCGGATTTACTGATTGAATTAACGAAATTTATTGAAAAAAGATTTAACTTTCGTGATAAATATCAAACAGTTATGGAGAAATAAAATTATGCCTGGAATCATTATCTATACTAATATAATAAAGTGGATATATATGTGTGGATGTGTATATATATAAAAAATGACGTTTGTCTGTTTGTAACCCAATTTTTACCCAATTACGGAAGTTTTCAGGGCAAAGATTTTTCAAACTTGTTTTTACACCCCTTTAATATTACGTGATCGAGAAACACGAAGGTCGCAGGAAGATAAGTTCCCATATGCACGACGCCCTTTAAAAGTTTTCTGATATAATAAAAAAGCAGGTATTTTAAGGCAACTTTTTTACATTTTTGTTTTGATTAAATCTTATGACTTAAGGCACGGATTTTTTTTACGTCCGCATACACTTTAAACGAGTTTTAAAAATATATAGTTTTAAAACTCGTTTAATATAAATTTTATATAGGCGTCCAGGGGAACGCCTATATAAAATTTTTTTATATAGGCGCTCCCCTGGACTCGCATCCCCAAGGACCTCCATATCAATATCGTATTTATAAGAACTCATATAGATGATATCTGGGTATATTGTCATATATTTCAGTCTGATTATTGGAACCATACTATTGACTGGTCGATCGTACTATTGACCAGGCGTCCGCATTATAGAACGGGCTCTATCTTAAATTAGATTTGCCCGTATTTTATATACCTATGAGTAATTCCATTACTTTTCGAATGATTTCTCGAGAGAGGTCTATTGATTTTGTTTTAAGTTGAGAATCTCGAAGCATTTTTTAAAGTATCCCCACATACCAAATAAAATTTGACCCTCTACGTGGCATATGTCATGAGAACGAACCTTTTAAAGCTCTAAAATCACAATATCAAGCCTATTTTTAAAAATTGGGTTCGCAATAAGTTCAAGCACGAATCGAATGATTCATTTAAGGGTTCTTTTATTATATCCTCTAGCATGTAGAAAAACATATTTTACGTACCTAGACCATTACATATTTTTTGACGGAGTTAAAAAAAAATACAAAATAAAAACCATTTTCAAATGGTCACTAAAAAGTCAATTTTCAACCCATTTCTTAGTCGCTAATGCGACTAAGCCTAAAAATAAAGAGAAAAAAAAAAACATTTCTTTTCAATATCGCTCATTTGTTTTTAATGTATGTCATTCAAAAGTGATTTACGAACAGCTATCTCTAATATCCCGCTTCAACATTGTTTTTTTTAATCGTTAACTTTGAGTTTACAGTACGGATTTCTATCAACTCAAAATCTCAACAAAATGGAACTGGACGTAGTATTTTATATCTTGAACGATCTATGTGAAGGATTTTCTTGGCTCAAACTTCTGACACTTTTTTCAATCTACATAAAGATGAACACTATGAAAGAATTTTTGGTGTCATTTTAATCTGTATTGTGGTAGTTTTTGTTTTAATTCATAAACTTATGTTATTTTAGCCCTATATTATGTAATATTGGTGGAATTTAATAGGATACAGTTTGGCTATTGTGAATACGTGAAGTGGATTATAAAATAAATATAAAATGGAAACATGCAATCTGAATCGCCACAACAATTCCCTATATAGTTCTAAGAAGGAATCCACCATCGTCCGTGGCTGAGTGTCTTAAGTCTTAAGTGTCTGAGTGCCTTAAGCGCTCGCCCCCAAGCCCGGTAAAGCTGTAAAAGCCGTAAAGGCTCCAGGGCCCCTAAGGCTAACAAGAGAGTAATTTCGAAAAAAAAACTACCATCGTAATAGTATTTTTTTTAATTTGAAGAAAAAAAAAATCTATTCACGTAACATGTGATAAAACACACGTAATAATAAGAAGAAGATGAATCCTGAGAATATCTCAAAATATATAATGATAATTTAAACTACGAATAATTAAAATATCTTAACATTTAATAGTAGGCTGCTCGGAAATCTCGTTTAAGTATTTACATAAAAGGGTTTTATGTATAAAATAGGGGTTAATATACCGGTTCCTCCCGAAAGTATTTATCCTCGAAACATTTTAGTACACGGTCCGTACTATTTGTGCTTACAAAGTTATTAGTTAATTACACAATGACAAGCAAAACTCGCTTTAACGACATCACAACCATCGATTTGGAAACTTCCAAATTCTGTAAAGTACGGGAAATATGTTTTTGTCAATTTTTTTTAGAATTCATTATATAGTTTTGGGCTATACGCGGTCAACATCGTGAATATGGTGAAATGCCCGTCATTGTGATTAGCTTATAATTATGTAGTCAGTGATTAAATAATAATTAAAGAAAGAGAGGTTCACACAAATAAATTTCTTAGAAAATTTCTTCTACTTGGGGCAGTCCGACTGGTGAAATGCCTCCACCCTACGGTAATTCGCCGAGAAATAACTTTATATTTCTGCGGAGAGTAAAGTTTCCAGGAAAGGTATTAAAGGTTGGAATGACGCTAATAATACCTATGTTGTTACAAGCGTCCATAAGCTACGGTAGCCGCTTACAATCAGGCGGGCTGTGAGCTTGTTTGCGACCTCAGTTGTATAAAAAAAAAGTTGAGGTAAAATTGCATCTTAAAACTTGAGACTTTCAAGTCAAACTCATCTGTATGTAGTAATTGCTGAGTAACGAACGAGGAAATGGCGATAGTGGGGTTATAGGGCTGTAGAACGTGAATATTTTTTTACACCTATAGGTGCTTGGCGACAGATTTTCAATAAAAAGATGGTAGCTAGCCAGACGGTATTACTAAATTCGCTAACACCATGTATATGGTTAATATTCCTTCATAGTGATTTGCTAATGAATGTTTTAGTATGAGCCGGTGAATATCCAGGTTCTAATTAAGCAAGCCGGCAGAACAGCGGTGACCGACGATAGATTGCCGATTTCATGGCTATCGCTTCTGTTTTTGGATTGTACTGTGGTTACTATATGATAAAATGCAGTCACTTAGCAATGCTACTGCATAAAAAAACTAACTACACAGTTACACGATTTTAAATGAAAACCAATGAAACGAAACCGTGGGTGGACTTGGTACAATTTATTTCAGATGCGTTTCGTTTCACGTCAGTAAAGTCCCATAGATTATTTTTAGGGTACCTTTTGCTAAGCCTATGCTGTCCAACCTATCTTTAAAATACTATAATCTATTGAACCGTAATCTAAATATTAAATGTGCATTTTTTAACGGGCTTGAATTAAAAAAGAACATGTGAGTCCCATCGTTATCTAAACTTACTATTTACTAACAAAACGTATAAGTGAACATTTCTTGTATATATGTCAGGAATGGTTCTAGCAATTTAGACGAAATATGTAATTAAGATAACACTTAACTTTTCAAGCCCCCGAACCTTAACTCTGATTTTCTTTTCAAATAATAAACACGTATATAAACGAAATGTTAAAGGGCCGTACAAAACGTTTTTTTTTAAGTTCATCGTAAAAAATGGGAATACATACAAACATGGTTAGCTTACTATAATTATAGAACGAACAAATATATTGTTGTATGATGAAACGGAGCCCTCGGTGCGAAAGTCAGACTTGCAATGCACTATTTTTTTAAAGTGACAAGTCTTAGTTATTATTCCTGCTTTATAAACAACTTTAAATTAATTTTATTATAGGAAACTTGAAGAAATTCTTAACAGGTAAAACCGGAAATACCTTTCTTCACCTGTCTTCTATAGTAAAATAACGTGACAATCAACATATAATCACCAGGGGGGAGATAAGTGCACGATTCATCTCAACAAGATGAGAAGCTCGAAACGATTTATTTCTCTTTAGAGGCCGTGACGAAATGTTAAATGGCCTCTTTTGAATTCGGCCATCCTGGTAACGGCGGGTGAGCCGTGGCATTTTAAACAATAATCAATATTGACCAGTTTGTTTGTAAATAAACATTTTATTTATCATACCTGTGCATCTCCCGCGTAGTGGAGCGTGAACTTGACACGTCTGAGCACTATCGCGGCTATGGCCACACTGCCGCCTGTTGGTAATACGGGGGTGGGTTGGAATCATACAGAGCAGATCTTAAATGTAACTCATCTTTTTTTTTATTGGGATCATATCGGTATTATAGAGCTATTTAATGAAAAAATAATGAAGTACACCAACAAATAAAATATATATGCAATTACAAGCATCGTATTCTGACATATTGTTAAACATAGCATGTGTTTTTCTTTTTGCTTTTCTAATATACAATTATATTAAAATATAATTATATGATTTTTTTTTATCGTTACAGGATTTGGCGTAGTGGCCACAATCTCACCTGATATTAATTGACGATGTGGCCAAAGATGATAAGATGCTAAACCTAGTGGAAGACTGGCACTCAAGTGCAGCTAACACACCTATTGGTGCTTGACGACAGATTTTCAACTTAAGGGTTGTAGCTAGCGAGGCGGACATCAGAAAAAGCCCTACCACCATGCTATGGCTTCCTCACGATGTTTTCCTTCACCGAAAGCTCAGGCTCATTGCAGGGATTTGAACTCACGTCAATCGACGCGAATTCGTACACACTACCACTGAGCCATCATTGCTTCTAAATATTATGTAATTGTGGCTACAACTTTATTATTATTATAAATATTCCTATAATTACAATTCTGGGTGTCATCGTTCTATTTCGTTAATAATCTTAATTAACAAAAATAATAATCTTTACTATAAAATTTATCAGAACCGCCTGCGACTTCGTTTACGTTAATTTAATAAGAATATAAATAGCCTATCAGTAGTACCACAGATTAGCTCCTTAAACATATAAACGTTACCACTTTATAATAATACTACAGATATAATTAAAGTTATGATTTTTTCTCATAGTTGCTAAGTAAAAACGACGAACTTAAGAAAATCCTATATATTCACGTTTTTTTTTTAGTGCTATCAGAATCCAATTGAAGCCTTTGATAGAACTTAAACACAGGCCACAGCCGTCGACATAGCAGAGGAATAGATAAAAACTAATCTTGATACCCATCTGACAACATCAAAAATGTGACTAAAGGGATACCTGAAGTTAGGTACTATATTATATTTATCAATTCGTGATCAATCAAATTGGCAGCAATTCATAGTCGTTGTGCGCACCAATGAACGTCAAAATCCACAAAAAATTCATAGGTCCTCTTCTTAGGGATTATAAAAAAAAATATTTATTTTTTTATCAAATACAACTCTATACAGTTCTTAGTTCGGTTTGGTATCTAAATAAGAAGTGAGCGCGATTGGCCCCCGCTCAGAGAACCGCCCGCCCAGCAACAGTTTGCCAGTGTTACCAACATAAAGCATAAAATACTTTATGTTTTAGAAAATTGTAAGATTCGTAAACGCTATATCACTTTTTTTTTCACCGGATTCCAAGTTTAATTTAATATAATTTACATCCATCATCAAATTTCAAACTGTCTGTTTTATTTTCATTGCATATCAAGTACTCGCATAACATAAACGAAGTGAGTTATTGTGTGCTGCGATAATTTTTTTATTAACATCAAAGACGGATCACATCTAGCCGATTTTTCTTTCGTATTACGCAAAGTGATGGCACTATAGCCGATGGTAAAGCATAGTGGAACTTAATAACATCGGTGTCCACTGAGGGATCTATAATCCATCGACACTCGGTGCTGTCATTCCGGCCTGCATTTATCTCTTCACGTTATATTTAAAAAAAAAAGTTGTACAAAGGAGGATTCCGATGAGGCTGTCCAAACCGCCTTCAAAGACGTTATTGATTCTCGCTCTCACTATCTATAAAAAATGGCGAAAATGCATAGATAATAACATCATGGCAGGACGGGACATTGAATTAATTATTGTAGTTTGAATTAGAAGAGACGATATCCCTGATCTACGTTATAGGCGTCGATAGGAACTTTAAAATATTAAAAAAAACGTAATATAATACAAATACAAACAAAATTTCTATATACCTATTTGGAATATTTAAATATAACATACTAAGAAAAGCGAGACGAGCTGGAGTCTGGATCGGCTCAGTTTTAGCTCTCTAGGGTTCAATGTAACGGGTTCAAATTCTACAATAAACCCGAGCAGTTGTAAAAGGAAGTTATCGTGATGTAACCATAGCTTGCTTCTAGGATATTTTTCAAGATCATCATGATAGCTACTATCATCAAGTTGATCCTAAATACTTTGTGTTGTATCTGGTAACTCGATTTGAATCCAATCCTCTTTCAAGGCTCAACGTGACACTCTCTTTGACCAAATAATCACTCGAAATCGGTAATAATCCCAATGTCATAGCAGAGAGGGAACATAGCTTTAAGGTTTCTTTAATTTAAATAATTGTACTGTATAAAATAATGGAATAAAAAATAATGCTATAGCAACACTGTCTCTTTCACAGGAAAAGCTTCTATTATCCGGCCAATGTAAAACGTCAATCTAACCAACAATAACATCTCCTGCGCTCTAGACGTCTAATCTTGGTAAAGTAACAAAGAGAAACTGTACCTCTTATCCTAAACGTCTATGTTAAAGTAAAATCAAATGTAATGCACAGAAATACGGGTGTTATGTTGGTATTTGAAACTTTGTACTAACTGAGTTCGTTGGTTGTTTTTTTGTAAAACCTCTTTTGATTGATAGACATTGATTATTTCATTAGGTGCCTAACTCGTGTCGATTATATGAAAGATTCGCGAAACCTATCAATCAATCACAGAGTAAATAAAAACGAGAAATGTTTGAAAATGAAATCCTTTTTTTACACTACATTTTTACTCATACAGAGCCAAAATAAATCCGCACACTTCAGCAAATCTAGTTTCCAGAATTTAGGCGATGTCTTTTATTTCTGTATGCGTCTTGGCAAATATTCATTTATGACCATTTTTGTTTTTATTATTTTTTTAGATTTGCTTACAGTTTTCAATATGTTGCCAACTTTGGTTATTTAGCGATTTCAGTATTCAGGATAGTATGATCAACCTGGTTACTTACTATTTTATTATATCTGTAACATAAAATAGAGGTACTAGGAATGTATAAAATATTAAGAAGCAATCAATTTAGAACAACATATAAATATAATAGACCTTCCAAATGGGAATTACATTTATGAAGTAACAATGTAGGGATCGTTTTACCATTGTTAGCAAGGCAAACTCATTTATCCACCGCAGGAAGCACTCATAAAACTAATTGCCATTAAAAAGGCTCGATAGCCTCTCGGGGCTTATGTTACCCTATTATTTCCAATTACGGACGTATTTAAATGTCATCGTATTTTTTTAAATATTATCTAGGTAACATCTCTGTTTAGCCTAAAAAGGATAAATCGTTGCCATGGATTGAATATACAAGTACTTACTAACTCTTTAATTGTAAAGATTTTTGATGTTTATTTATTATATGTGTGAAAATAAGAAAATTTTGCAAATCGGACGTTTTAAACAAACAGATAATTTTTTATAAGTTATCTTAAACTATTCTATCGCGCGTTTATTTTGTTGTTGTTCAAAGACTTTTAACTAGGCGTGTAAACACGAGCGGTGTTGTTACCACAATGAACTTCAAGTTCAAAGTTCAGTGTAAAAAAACGCGCGTGGTTAATTAACCTCAGTAATTGTTAGGTCTTCATTCTCGCTTTTTTTCTCTAAAAGGCAAATGTGAGGACACATAGCTCTTCCTACCGATACTGATATACCTGATACCTATCAGCTTTGATCCACGATTTCACCCGCACCGCCACGCCGCGACGCCAACGTACCATTGTAGTCCATCGTATTCCTTACTTCCCGTACTTGCCCACAGTAACTCATACCCTTGAGCCAAGCAGCCGCTCGTGCGATACTGTGACTAACTGACCTAACACACATGCATAACACATAGGTACATAGGTTCTGTAAGGGACTTTTTTTTTCTTTATTTGCCTAGTTAGACAAACATTTTTAGAACACTAAATACACATACACATACACATGTTCCTTCCCTCCTCCCAAGGGGAAGAAACATGTATATATGTATAGTTAGTTTAGTTCGAATGATAGGGAATTAGTCAGATCACGACTTAATTGCATACGCGCAACGGTCCGAGCCGAGGTTCGGCCACTTTGGCACCCTCGGATGTTGTTGCAAAGCTTTCGTGGCTGAGTGCCTTAAGCGCTCGCCCCCAAGCCCGGTAAAGCTGTCAAAGCCGTAAAGGCTCCAGGGCCCCTAAGGCTAACAGTATAGTCAGTTCAAATTAATAATTAATTAAACACTTAAGTATAGATTTAGATATGCTTTGTCTTAATATTATGCGTGGTGGATAAAACGAATGGGACATGGAGGAAAATTACATTAAACATTGAAGGTAACTTGTAACTTCTTAAAGGCACCTTCTTTTATTAAAAAAAAAAAGGATAACAGCATTCAAAGTTTTTAAAAATAGCATACCTGTGGCGGGAATTGAACCAACTAAAAATGTAAAAAAACCGACATTCACTATGTTATTTTGCCAATCGATAGAATGGTGTGATGAGAATATATGTGATGATAAGAATAAAATCTCTCGAATAAACATTGTATCGCACAATTCAAAAAGCTCATTAAATTTAACTTTAATTAACATTACCTGACCTAGACTATTTACTTGGCATTTCAATTTTCTTAGAACTTCACGATGAGAGACCTAAATAAAAAAAGATAATGTATGAAGTATAATCAGCTAAATTGTTTTAACATTATTAAACTTAATTTATATTTTATTATACGAGATATTATGACAGAAATTTTATAAATATTTAGAACGTTTAAATTTCACACATCTCGATAAGCTCTTTTTTATAAATTTTAACAATTAACAATTTTAATATCTGGATATGTACAAAGTTAACAATTAAATGACCTGAAAAATCTCCAAATCTTACGTTTTTGGCCTTTTTGTATGGGGTCACGTAAAATATAATTTACAAAAAGTTCTATGAGACTGTGCAAGAGTTAAAGGATTGAAGTTCAAGATGTAATTGTAAACATTCATCCCAACACATTACAGAAGGTTACACATAATGAATATTGCAAACACTAAATTTGTATACTATACAAGAAAATGGATCTCATTTAGGGCAACTAATCAGTACGTTATTAAAATTTTGTATGAAAATAACGATTTTACTTAATATCTTCTTTCAGTAATAACTTTATGATTATATTTAATCTATAATTTTGTTATCAATCGATTCCTATAATTATAAAATATATATCACGTAAAATCCTATTGTTCAATACTAGCATCATACATTATCGAATATCGTGAAATAAATGAATATTATTTTATATGTTATATATCCTAACACATTTCTAACATGTTCTCTATTAAATATAAAATAACATATACGTCTGTCGCAAACAACTTGCGTATTCAATGGAAATATATCTAGGTACATATCCTTCATGTTAGTTCGATATGTACGAATTATTAAATTTCATTGTCTTCTTGAATTATAAGATACAATGTTTATTCCAGAGATTTTATCTTTATAATATACTCTATAGATTGGAACAAGAACACAGTGAAAGTCGGTTTTATCCTTTTTAGTTGGTTCGATTCACAGCACAGGTAAGTTTTAAAAAAAACTGTCAATACAATTATTCCTATTTTAAAAAACAAAATCATGTTTACTTTAAGTAAAATTTGCTATCTTCAATATTTAATGTACTTTTTTCTCCACGTCCCATTCGTTTTTCCATCCTGTATATTACAACAAGTATAATTTAATTTTGATTTAAAAGAATTTAATTTTATTAGCCATTTTAAAATTCTTTCATGTCACCAATTATCAATAACGTGAGACATAATGCCTCAAATCTACTCCAATTAACTTTTAACGATGCAACTAGATACGAGTAAAATCATAAAACTCGCTGTTTTCATTAGTATATCAGTGAATATGTCGGTACAGTCCTGTTTTCCGCAACACATACTACACACGAGCCATCCTAGACCTTCATCTTCGGACAGGTATAACAATATTTCATCACTATTAGACAGTATGTATTCTTGCATATAGCTCCATACGAACAAAAGTGAACATTCCAGAATTATTATCGAGAGTGGAATCTGCAAAACAAACAAACAAACTTAGAATACAAAATCGTAATCCACGTGATATTTACACCTGTTATCTGTTTGTAAAAAAAACCTAGTGTGGTTTAGACCGGCGGAAAAGCAATTCGATGTCCACAGGATCGAACCCCTGCATGTACCAACGATTTTTTCGGAATTCGCATACATTAACTAATTTAAAATTGGTAACACTATCTGCTAACGGTGAAGGAATACATCATAAGGAAACCCTGAACGCTTGAGAAATATCATAAACATTATCTATTATATATACTAACACTTATATACTCTTAACCAAGGTTTAAAATTTTTTATAGTTTAATATACTACATGTGCCGCACAACGCCATCTATTGGCGAGTAGGTGGAAATGCCGTTGTAGTTGATGCACATTATAAGTATTTTTGAAGTTTTTTATTTTTTCCTTTGTATATATATATATATATATATATTATGCTTAATGATCTATATTGATGCCAAATTTCAAGTTTCTGAGTCACCTAGAAGTGGTCTAGGTTTTTGAAGAGTCCGTGAGTGAGTCACTGAGTGATAAAAATGCTACTTTTCAGACCCTAATGACTCAAGAACTATAATTATTAGTTTAATATAATATAGGTTGTATAAAATCGGTTGATAATATTATTATGTCATTCATTTTTTACCGTTTCTAAAAGTATTATTGACAATTCTTGTAACCATCAATCATGATAATGTCCTATACTTCCCGTGTACAAAATTTTCATCAAAATCGGATAACAATTAATAAATAAGAATTATTTAGGATTTTTTTTTACGATTTATAAAAATATCATTGAATGTAAGAAATATAATGTCGCAGGTTTGTTATCAGTGAAACATCGTAACTTCTTTACACTATTATTCCTTGTACGATACTGTTTTTTTCGAATCATTCATTCCGTCCGATCTTGACATATAGCTGCGCAGCGTTCGCACATATGTCCAAACATAACTTTATCCGCATGCAAAGAGTCCAAAATCGGTTTCTCCGTCGCCTGCTTCACCCTCCAGCCTTCGTTAGGAACATAGACCTCCACAGGGACATGAGGCTTCCCTCGATAGAAGCCTATGTGAAATATCTCACCAGGAGATACTTCGATAGCGCTTCGAATCACCCCAACCCGCTCGTAAAATCCACCGTGAACTACGTCCCAGTCAACTCGATCCCCGTTGCCAAACGTTATAAACGCCGTCCGCGAAATCTCTTTGTCGATCCCGACGACGACATCGAGAAAGCTAATAATTACTACGCGTCCGCTCCCGCAACATATGCGTGCTCACGCCCACGCCCGCGAAACCACCGTTCCCTCCGCAGGGGACGTATGGTTAACTTCGCTTCCGCACATCCACCACGACCGCCCTCCTCTGCGGCAACTCAAGCCTAGGTCCGATCCATCGGCATGGAGCCCTTGAGACAAGCAGCCGCTCGCGCGATACAAGTGACTCTACAATCACTAGCTTTCACAGCCATACATGACACTGCATTATACACACATGCACAACACACATAGGTACATAGGTTCTGTAAGGGACCTTTTTTTTTTCTTTTTTTGCCTAGTTAGAGCAGACAAAAATTTCTATATTCTAATTTCCATGGTGTTCCTTCCCTCCTCCCAGGGGGCAGAAACATGTATATATGTATAGTTTAGATCGAATTACGGATAGGGAATTAGTCAGATCGCGACTTAATTGCATACGCGCAACAGTCCGAGCCGAGGTCCGGCCACTTTGGCACACTCGGATGTTGTTGCTTAGCTTTCGTGGCTGAGCGCCCTAAGCGCTCGCCCCCAAGCCCGGTAAAGTTGTAAAAGCCGTAAAGGCTCCAGGGCCCCTCAGGCTAACAGTATAGTCAGTTCTAAAAAAAAAAAAAAACGAATCATTCACCAATGCAATTTCTGTTTATCAAAACTGTGCACAGATGGCGTCTCAAAGCAACTTATTTACAACGCTTTACAATATTATTATAATTCAGCGACTGATATCGGACGTCGCTAGTATTTTTGGTCCGTCCGATCTTGACATATAGCTGCGCAGCGTTCGCACATATGTCCAAACATAACTTTGTCCGCATGCAAAGAGTCCAAATCAGTTTCTCCGTCGCCTGCTTGACCCTCCAGCCTTCGTTAGGAACATGGACCTCCACAGGGACATGAGGCTTCCTTCGATAGAAGCCTATGTGAAATATCTCACCAGGAGATACTTCGATAGCGCTTCGAATCACCCCAACCCGCTCGTAAAATCCACCGTGAACTACGTCCCAGACAACTCGATCCCCGTTGCCAAACGTTATAAACGCCGTCCGCGAAATCTCTTTGTCGATCCCGACGACGACATCGAGAAAGCTAATAATTACTACGCGTCCGCTCCCGCAACATATGCGTGCTCACGCCCACGCCCGCGAAACCACCGTTCCCTCCGCAGGGGACGTACGGTTAACTTCGCGCCCGCACACCCGCCACGACCACCCTCCTCTGCGGCAACTCAAGCCTAGGTCCGATCCATCGGCATGGAGCCCTTGAGACAAGCAGCCGCTCGCGCGATACAAGTGACTCTACAATCACTAGCTTTCACAGCCATACATGACACTGCATTATACACACATGCACAACACACATAGGTACATAGGTTCTGTAAGGGACCTTTTTTTTTCTTTTTTTGCCTAGTTAGAGTAGACAAAAATTTCTATATTCTAATTTCCATGGTGTTCCTTCCCTCCTCCCAGGGGGCAGAAACATGTATATATGAATAGTTTAGATCGAATTACGGATAGGGAATTAGTCAGATCGCGACTTAATTGCATACGCGCAACAGTCCGAGCCGAGGTTCGGCCACTTTGGCACCCTCGGATGTTGTTGCTTAGCTTTCGTGGCTGAGTGCCCTAAGCGCTCGCCCCCAAGCCCGGTAAAGCTGTAAAAGCCGTAAAGGCTCCAGGGCCCCTCAGGCTAACAGTGTAGTCGGTTCGAAAGAAAAAAAAAAAATAGTATTTTTGTATGAATCCAACACTTATCAATTGACCAGTGACTTAAGCTTCCTGTGTACTAAATTTCTTAAGAATCGGTCAAAATGATTTTGAGTATTAAATAGATAAACAAAATTTTTTTTCACCAAACAGATTTTCAACCCCTTTTTACCCGATGAAACTCTGCGTGAAATGCGTTTTATTCGAAATAATCTTAATAAAAAAATACTAGGAAAACATAAAAGAAAGTAGTTTTATGTGTACTCACCTCTATTAAAAAGAAAATAAAAGGACATTTATTTCTCCAAGCCTCAGGAAATATTGGTATCTCACGTAAAACCATACAATTGCTTATCAAATATACTATATTTGAGGTGAAATATTTATTTTTTAATACATTTCCTGTAATGATATCAAAACTTTAACTGCATTCTCAAATATTGATTTTGACTTAACGATCCTTATTTATGATACCCTGGTATATTTTTCTTAGGGCTATTGCTACTACTATCATCTATATTATTATCATCATAAGCGTTAACTTCTAGACGTATTATTTTTAAAGATACTCTATACAGAAAGTGATAAAGGCTAAATAGTGACTAGATTCAATGTATCACTTTCTTAGACTGTGTCTAGTTAGGTCAGTTAGTCACTTCTGTCGTGGTATTTTTACGTTTATAAGCCTGTGTGGTGATGTATGACGCTATTATTTACCAGTGTTTACTAACAGTTTCACTAATGATTTTACCAAGCCAGACAGAAGAAGAACATTTAGGTTTCATTTCAATAAGAAATTGCTTATATGATCTTGTAGTTAAATCTGAAGGTCTGTACATTGTTTGCAACTAATCTAAGTATAGTAGACAGCTGCACTTCTGCTATAGCTACGCCCTAACGAAACAGTAATTTAATCCAACGTGGAAGAATTTTTTTCTCTTACAAAAAGAAAGTTCATCCAGCATGCATTGTACATCTATACTAATATTAAAAAGAGGAAAGATTTGATTGTTTGTTTGCATTGAATAGACTCTGAAACTACTGGACCGATTTGAAAAATGCTTTCAACATTAGAGTCCTTTTTTTTTTTAAATACATTATCGCTGGTGAACATAGGCGATAGAATAAAAAGTTAGGGATCCGTATAAAAATTTATAATTTTTGAATTTTTTGTTAAATATCCGTGCGAAGCCGGGGCGGTCCGCTAGTTATACATATAATTTTAATTTGATCTTGACAATGTAAATAATGTAACAGGTTGTCATGTTAGTTAAATAGACGGTTAATAGATGGCGCCACATACATGTTAGTTGCTTATATTTTTGTACATAAAGTTTAAATGATTTTTGTAAACAAAATCTTAATATTAAACGATTTGTTTACTTTTTGAGAGAGAAATATAAGCTATAATATTATGCGTGAATCATTAATTTAAATGAAGAATTAATTGAGATATATCGTTCCCAGTGATCACGTTACGTGACCACGTGAACGTAACATAAAAATAATTGCCCTGACATCACAATAAAAATCTTCAGTATAATATTATATTAATATCATAGAGTATGGACATAACGTTGAGATCACTAATAATATAAGTTTTATGTCATGTGTATGTGAAAACGCTGTGACCCACGTAGTCTTGAGTGTTGTCTGTCGAATGTCAAAGTCCCCCAGGGAAATTAGTTTTATGTTACGTTAATGTGATGTAACTTTTTTTTTTTTCAAATGACTATACTGTTAGCCTTAGGGGCCCTGGAGCCTTTGCGGCTTTTACAGCTCTTGGGGGCGAGCGCTTAAGGCACTCAGCCACGAAAGCTAAGCAACAACATCCGAGGGTGCCAAAGTGGCCGAACCTGGCTCGGACTGTTGCGCGTATGCAATTAAGTCGCGATCTGACTAATTCCCTATCCGTAATTCGATCTAAACTAACTATACATATATACATGTTTCTTCCCCCTGGGAGGAGAGAAGGAACATGTGTATGTGTATTTAGTGGTCTGAAAATTTTTGTCTAATCTAACTAGGCAAAAAAAGAAAAAAAAGGTCCCTTACAGAACTTATGTACCTGTGTGTTGTGCATGTGTGTATAATGCAGTGTCATGTATGGCTGTGAAAGCTAGTGATTGTAGAGGCACTGTATCGCGCGAGCGGCTGCGTGGCTCAAGGGCTCCATACCGATGGATCGGACCTAGCCTTGAGTTGCCCGGGAGGAGGGCGGTCGTGGCGGGTATGTGATGTAATATTTTTATCATATTGTTATGTGTAAAATTATAGTATTTTTTAGTACAGCTTTCTAAAAATATTATTGTTATATAATTGAGAAGTAACTTTTGTGCGTACGTACGGACACATTTTATGTACTCGAATGCAATTTTGCAGAATTGCATTTGCGCTAAGTGGCACTACCCGCAACTCCTCAGGGAAACGGCAGTTGTCTCTACGATAGGTCTGTGACCAGACGCGTGTGTACTTTATGCAATAAATCAAGTTATTATTGCCGAATGTTTGTGATTTCAAACTACCCCGAGTATTAAGTAAGCACGTATAACCCGAGAGCACAGAAGTGCTTACACGTACACTTGATATATCGATAAAGTCCAATATTTTCATCGTTACTTATTTATATTGATATTTGATGGCGCTGTCACGAGTTTCAGCTGGATATCATTTGGTTTTATATATTGGGTATAAGATTTGTTTTTTATAAACAAATTACCAAGCCCGGTGAAGCTGTAAAAATCGCAAAGGGTCCAGGGCCCTAAGCCTACCAGTATAGTAAGTTCGAAAAAAAAAAGTAAACAAATAATTGCCCCCAAGCCCAGGTGAAGCTATAAAAACCGTATGATGCTTCAGGGCCCTTATGGCTAACAGTATAGTTAGTTCGAAAAAAACAAATTTATTAGACTCGGTTAAGTGCCTTCTGCGTTCGCCCACAAGCCCGTTGAAGCTGTAAAGGTCTCTTGGCCAACAGTATAGTCAGTTCGAAAATAAAATATAAAAATAAAATTATTAGCTGCTATAGTAGTAATATCCAAGCGTTAATCTATTCACCTTCCGAAGTATTTCTAGTATTGACTGGGAGGTACTTTCACATAGAGTTAGATTATTAAGTCATTCTATGTCTGAAAGTATGCATTTTGTTCACTATTATCTTAGCTCTTGGCATTTTCCTTCAGCATAGTATTAGTAAAACATCGGATTTTTGGACAATGGATGGTTTTTAGTACGGAATACATGTTCGCCGGTTGAAGGACGACAGCGAAAAAAAGTTCATCGCACGTTACGAGGGTTCATTAACTTGACGAGCTAAAAAAAGCTCATTCACGATAATTTAAAAATACCCCGTGTGGTATAATTGGAGAAATCAATAATCGATAATTTTCCATCATCATTCGATTAATCGATAATGCTCATGACAATCGATTAATTGATGTTTTACCAACACTACTTCAGCAGTGACTTAAATACTTAGTTGATATATAAGTATAATATTGAGATTATCAACCCTCTAAAGCAACTCTTTTATCAAAATGATGTCAAATATAAGTCATTAACCACATCATTATTATATGGAACGAATTTCAAATGTACATTACAGTTATATAATTCTTCTTACATCAGCATATTATATAAAATGTGTGAAATAATGAGCCAAATATAACTCACGACTGAGTCATTTCGTACATAATGCATGATATTGCTCGATGTCATTCAGATACCACAGTGACATAAATGAGTTCACTGAGTTTGCCACAAAAAATATATTTGAGAAGTAATATATAGAGATAGACTATTATGCTTTTAATTTGATGTATTAAGAACAGTAAATGGATTCAAATTTACTTGAAATTACCCATAAACTGTTCTAAATCTGCTGTCACGTTTGCTAAGACGTTGGATATATTTATATAACAGTATATTTTTTTTTATCGTTATAGGTTTGGCGTGGTTGCCATAATCTCACCCGATGTTAAGCGATGATGTGGCCCAATATGATAACACGCCAAACCTAGTGGAAAACTGGCTTTCAAGTGTAGCTCCCGGAACACATCTATTGGTACTTGGCGGCAGATTTTCAACTTGGGGGTAGTAGCTAGCCAGGTGGGATTTAGACAATGCCCTACCACCATGCTACATTTTGTCTCACGATGTTTTTCTTCACCGAAAGCTCAGGCTCATTGCAGGCATTCGAACTCACGTCAATCGACGCAAAGTCGTACACGCTACCAATGAGCTCATTGCTTCAAAATATATTATAATAGTTAATATATTATAATAAAGAGGTAGGAACATTAGAGAAATAACAAATTCATGTTGCACTTTTGTGACCATAGAAGAAAGATAGCTAGACACATAGCTTTTTCTGGGGAGCGAAAAAATAGTAGTATGCGATGTAGAAAAAAATCCTATGTCTTGTGTGTATTTGTGTACTAAAATACCCGCCATGACCACCCTCTCCAGCGGCAACTCAAGCCTAGGTCCGTTCCTCCGGCATGGAGCCCTTGAGCCAGCAGCCGCTCGCGCGATACAATGACACTGCATTCACTAGCTATCGACACACACACATAACACTGCACTTCACACATGTACACCACTCAGGTACATAGGTTCTGTAAGGGACCTTTTTTTTTCTTTTTTTCGCTACTTAGTTTAGACAAAAATTACCAAATCACTAAATACATATACACATGTTCCTTCCTTCCTCCCAGAAGGCAGGAACATATATATTTGTACAGTTAGCTCGAATTTCTATGGATAGGGACTCAGTCAGATCGCGACTTTTTCGCATGATCGGCAACAGCCCAAGCCGGCGGAGGTTCGGCCACTTTGGCACCCTTGGAGCTTGTTGCCTAGCTTTCGCGGCTGAGTGCCTTCTGCGCTCGCCCCCAAGCCCGGTGAAGCTGTAAAAGCCGCAAAGGCTCCAGAGCCCCTAAGGCTAACAGTATAGTCATTTCGAAAAAAAAAAAAGTACTAAAATCAAGGTACACAATTATACTTGTTTTACTTACACTGAAACTCAGGGGCAACTGCCGGAACACAATGTCAAATACGAGGCTACAGATATTCAAATGCGTTTATTATACGTTTTGTTAACTGGTTCTTCATAGATAGCTTAATCAATTCATTAGTTCTTCGATCTTTTACGATAATCTATGCCTACTACTGTGTGTCAATTTTTTGTGTTATTATTAAAGCACTCACCGTTACATAATAAGTTTACGTCATTTATAAGTAGAGATATTGCTAGCATTAATGCAGTAGCATTCATTACATTTTTTTTATCAAAAAAGCAATATCTTTGTTACATACATGACAATGGTTTGCCAAATCTATTGTCAAATTATGACCATAGATAAATTATTTTTTAATTATTATTGTCGGTGGTTTAATATCAAGTGTAAGCTTATTTGAATAATCCTTGTCAGTTACTATTTTAGGGGTCGTTTTTCTTAACAAAAGTACCTTTGCCGCTTTATTTTATTTTTATTATTTTAGTGGAGAGACCTGTCATTGGTAAAGACCTTCTCGGGGGAGCGAATAGTTATGTGAGATTCTTACTCACTAAAACTCCACGGTGTACCATCTGCCGCCGTAATGGGGCGACATGGGTACGCCGAGTTAGGTCCGATCCATCGGTACGGAGCCCTTGAGCCAAGCAGCCGCTCGCGCGATACAATGACTCTACATTCACTAGCTATCACAGACACACATGACACTGCATCATACACACATGCATGCCACATAGTTACATAGGTTCTGTAAGGGACCTTATTTTTTTTTTGCCTAGTTAGTTAGACAAAAAAAAATCAGATTACTAAATACACATACACATGTTCCTTTCCTCCCCCCAGCGGGAAGAAAGATGTATATATGTATAGTTAGTTTAGATCGAATGATAGGGAATTAGCCAGATCGCGACTTATTTGCAATCGTTGCAACAGTCCGAGTGCAACACTTTGGCACCCTCGGAACTTGTTGCAATGCTTTCGCGGCTGAGTGCCTTAAGCGCTCGCCCCCAATCCCGGTGAAGCTGTAAAGGCTCCAGGGCCCCTAAGGATAACAGTATGGTCAGCTCGAAAAAAAAAAAGATCGCCGAGTAGCCTCCTGCGACATCATGTCCTGGCAGAAGGAGACCATCACCGACCACGATTCCTCACTGTCAAGCATGGCGCTATGGTGTACGGCGCTGTCTTTCCCATGGAGAAAACTCCGAGAGAGTGGTAAAATAAAATCTAAAAAAAAAAATTTTTTGGGAATGTGAAACTACTTTCTATTCATGGATTCGTTTGCAAAATATTTAGGTTGAAAAGTGTTAATATTTGTTAGAGGCAAGTGTCCAGCCCACCCCCCCGATGGGTTCCCGCCTTGTCGTGGCGGGGGGGCTTAGTAACCGTGGCGTGACGAACCACAGTGAAGCGAAGAGGAATCCACAGGAGAGGCTGCTCGTCTAGGCTGAGTTGGACAGCCGGTGACGAGCGGCCACCAGGAGAAGCTGCTTCGGCGGCTGTAGGTTGCGGTGGTGTATGGGTGCCACCGCAACTGAGGCGAGCCGCGGTGTCGTATGGGAGGCACCGCGGCTGAAGGCGAGAGGCCGCGGCGGGAGAGGTGTGTTGGTGTATCGTTGCCACTCACCCTACCTTCCGCGGCCTCAACGGGGTCGCCACCGTTTGATGGCGGACGCGGTGGGGTCGCAGGGGAAGTAGAGTGTCGGTGTTTCCGCTCTCCCTATCCTCTGCGACCGTGAGGAAGAAAACCTTGTTAAAAAATCACAGAGGAAGAAAACCTCGTGAAAAAATTACCATGGAAGAAAACCTTGTAAAAAAATCACCAGGCGGCGGCGTTCTGGTCCTTTGGGACCGGAATCGGGAGGAAGAAAACCTCGGTAAAAAATTACAGGGGTTCGTGGTGGACGGGGTGGCCCGAACCCGGAGGAAGAAAACCTCCTTAAAAAATCACCGAGGAATAAAACCTCGCTAAAAAATTGAACGGAGGCTGGGGGCTGCGGTCGGTGATGGGCGCCCCCAGTGGGGAGAGCCTCTCTTCGGAGGGGCTGCGCTTGTCGGGGTGCACAGAAGTAATGCCCTAGGGTCTTCCTGTGCCCCCGACGCCAAGCGCAATGGAGGCGATCCAGGTGGTTTTTAGTGGGTACAGTCCCACATAACCTGTCTGCAGTCCTCCGCGGCGGGCAGGTAACCATGATGAGTTTTCCCCTGGTTAAAAAAAAAAGTGTCCACCCCAGCCAGCTAAATGGTTGTTATTTGATATGTGAAATAATTCACGGCAGTAGTGTGGTATATACCGAACTTAAAAGAAAAACTATCACAGCTAAGTAGGCTTTACAAGTTAACGAGTAATAGTCGAATATCTTATAAAATGTACTACCTGGAGAAGTAAACTTGTAAAAATTCCATTGGAAATTACTTAAAGACACTTTCTAAGTGTGCATTTTGTGACGGGTAATTACGGAACCCGAAACGGACTTGGAAATTTTTATTTATTAAATTATTCTCCAACTTTATATTTTATTTCCCTACATCACATAGTCTCTTCTCCGTCATTTTCAAACTGTTTTTATACCATTCTAAGCATTCCCCATTTTAATAATTCTTATTCTAATATATTTTCCTTATAATAGTACATGATATCACATATTTCATTATCTCTACTATTAAATTACACTTTTGATCCTTTTTGTCCGATTTCTAAAATTTTCTTGAATGTTATATCGCATTCTATCACGTCCTTCCTATTTGTACTTTAATACCATTTCTACTGGCCTAATACTTGGGAATTTCTACTTTTGTAATATTATTTGTTCCTTTTTCCCTGCAATCTTTATAACCTTCTCCATGTACTCTAGTAGAGCTGTTCGTGTCTCTTTGTCCCCAAGTAACTCCTGCAGATTACCCTTCTTGATTTTGTATTCTAACCAACCCTTTCAAACCTTTATGGGTTGTTAAAGTTTATAAAGTATTTTTTTTGTTTATATCTTTATGAGAGTTAACGTAATATGATGGTTCCGTAAACAAGAAGGCGTTTTTAAATTCATTTTCATAAGTTTGTCCTGGTCAGTTATATCTCCTTTGACTGATCTATTTTTCTCTTTCTCTCTCCAGCAGTTCATACCATTCTCAGAAAGTTTACGTCCAGACCTTACAACAATCTGCGTTGTTATTAGTTAATTGTTGTTAATTAGCCTGGAGGTTTGTTGTGCCATCTAGTTTTTGTTTCAACTATTTATTTTTATTATTCATATTTCAGGATTTCTCCATGACACCAGATAATATAATAATGTTGTTCAATACTGGTTATTTTTTTTATCTCAGGCGAAATTTCTATTGAATGAATTGGTACATGTTCTTCGAAAGTCATTACACTTGTAATTATAATTTGTTTCTTTTGAATAGCGAATTGTGGAGGCCAGCTGGTGCACTTTCAAAATTTAATAATATGATTGTCGAAATTAATGTTGACTTCTTCTCTGTCGTTTCGCTCTTGGCAGAGCGGTTGTGGTCACATAGAGTCGTCCACGTCGGTGGTAGACGCGGACACAGCTCTCCGCACGATCTCCTGCCATCTCTCTCTGTTTGTAGACTGTCGGGCGCAGTCAGACACACGGCCTCCTACTGCGGGTTTCACCTGGTCAGTCCAGCGCATAGATGACCTGCCGCGCGATCTAGTTCCCTCCACTCTTCCCTGTATGACCAGCCGTTCTATGGAGTCGTTATTCCGCCTAGACACATGCCCGAAGTTCTGTAGTATGTGCGACTGTACTACGGCCGATAGACGCTGTACAATACTGAGCTCATGGAGTATGGACATATTGGTGCGAAACTCCGTCCACGATATTCCAAGCATCTTCCGCCAGCACCACATCTCCAGAGCATCTATCTTCCCCTTTTCCAGTTCGCGCACTGTCCAAGTCTCTGCCGCGTAAAGAAAGATGGGGAATACAAGGGTTCGTACGAGCTTGATTTTGGTGGCTTTTGTAATATTGCGATTCCTCCATACTTTCTTCAGTCTCCCCATCGCAGTTCTGGTCATGGCCATACGTCGTTTCACTTCATCTACGCACCCACCATCGTTTGAGATCAAAGCCCCAAGGTAAACGTAGGTCTGGATCACGTCGCAGTTCGCGATCTGCATCACTTCGAGCGAGTTGTTGTTGACGCGATCCACGATCATCATTTTTGTCTTAGATCGATTTAACCTTAATCCAAACGTAAGGCTCACGCGCTCCATTTTGAGAAGTCAAGTAGTCTATCAAGTAGTCAATGTTGACTAGGGTAATTCAAATCTGAACAAAAAATCATGCGTCATAATTATATATGTAAGTAGTGTTTATATATATTTTTAATAGTATCTTAAAATATTATTGATAATTTTTCAAGCCTATCTTTTTATGATTTTTTTACACGTGAAGTAATTGTTATTCCACAGTTTTCTATGTATATAAAATTATAATAATATTAATAATAAATTGTCTCTTACTAAATGAATATGTATATATAACACATATGATAAAAAAGTTATTTTTAAAATGCTTGTCTGTCTGTCTATTTGTTCGAGTTAATCTCCGAAACGGTTGAACCTATTTTGACGAGACTTTCATTGGCAGATAGCTGATGTTATAAGGAGTAATTTCTATTACATTTTATTTTAGATTCTGTAATCCACGCGATGCCTATTGCTAGTGAAGGATAAAGTGGTAGTCGTGTCATACCAGGAGGTCAACAGAAAGGCAGAGGAAAGGAAACAGTAGCAACTGCTCCACTGATAAGAGCTGAGCTCTTAAATTTAGGGAAAAGAAGAATCGACGCAAGCGGTATCGCACGCACAGCTACTAGACTATAAAAAAAGGCACTACAAATAATTTTTATTTATTGTCAACAGATTTTATCATATTATTATGTAAATTTGTAATTGAATACTTCCAGAAATAACAAAAATATGAGTAAGTATAAAGTTACGTGATGGAAAATAATTACTGCATAATAAATCCATGAGAAACCGCGCGCGCAGCTAATTTAATAAATTGTAATTGGTAATTTTTACAAGCTGTATTAACGCGGCAATTATTCATATGTCAATATCATCGAGTGAGCAATCTGTATGAGTTAGTCTATGGACAAATTACAATCGTGTCCGTATAAAAGAAACAGTATAATCACACACGTAGTTAGTTACCTTGAAGAACATAGTTTACGGTAATCGAACGTCGTTGGTAATCGGACGTCGTAGAGTAAAATCATGAATTTCTTATCGAACAACAAGCCCATCGGTTTCGAAGCGTAAAATTTAATATAAAATGGATCGTATTCACATTTACAAAATAGCTTTTATATATTTATTATACGGTGTAAATTCATTTGATGTAAATGACGATGAATTCATATATAAAAATGATAAATTGGACGTTGCTAGTAGTCACGAAGGCTTATATTATCACGACGAAGATATAGAAGCAGTTAAGGTTAATGATGGGCATGGTATAGCGAAAAAAGAAGTAGAAGATAAAGTTGATGATATAAAAACATTGTTAGAAGAGAAATATAGATTTCATAATGATAACACATCGAGAAGATTTAAAATAAAGAATGAAGGTAAATATATTTTAATATTATAAAGGTAAACAGGAAGGATATAGGCTATATCATTTCATACTACTCTAAGAAATGGAGCAGTAATCATAAACGTCATGCAATCTTTCAAGTTGTAGAGTACGGGAAGTGAAGACAACGGGCTACACGGGAGAGTTGGCAGCAGTGGAGAGTTGTTCAAATTAATTAACAACGAGTGAAACCGTGTGAATTAACGTTTCTATAATAAATATATAGGATTTACTAGATTCCGCAAGTGTCATTTTATCTACATCTAAATTCTCTCTTGCTTTAGGCGCTTACGCTTTACGCGGAAAAGCGTATTTTAAAATAAATTTAAATGAGCGCCATAAATGAATTACTAATGGAGTTAAACACCGTTGGTATGATCAAGGGGAAAAAACATTAAAATCGAGGGTCAAAAAGTTTATAGGGGCGCTTTTACCTAATTAATAATTGATGTGAAAAGTGTGACCGTTCATCATGAAGCCACAGCGGTGTATGTTCCTCATTCGTAACCCTAAGGGTTAAAAGCCTTAAAAAAAGAAGAAAAAAAAATGCCGGCCTCCATACATATTGGCAGCTGGATATCCACTGGCTGATCCCGACATGTAACAAACCAAAACAGAGTCACTGTGTCTGGTTTATCACTAAGTGCATGTCACCCAGTCGGCTACAAATATCCTAACACCCCACTTGATTACTATACTCCCGCTGATTCCGAAACGCGAACACACCTAACTTGTCTTTTTATATAATACCACCCAGTTTTCGATGAATACAGAAAAATAAATACATACTCGTGTTTATAATTTCCTGGTAGATTTAGAAAATCGTGATGATAAACGGATGGAGTGGTCGTTCCGTTCATACGCCGTTCGGAGGATCGTGGGCGGCATGGAGACTAGCATCAACATGTATCCATACAATGTGGCAATATCGAGAAGCGGGAGCCACTGGTGTGGCGGTTCCATCATCGACGAGCAATGGGTGCTCACCGCCGGCCATTGCGTTGAAGTGTTAGTTTACTTCTCATTAACCTAACTAACCGTCTGAGGTGTCTTCAAATATTCTTGATACCGTACTCACCCTAATAATTTATGTGCTACCTAACAGACGACATGCGCCATCAGAATAATCAATGGTTGAGTCAGAAATAAAAACAAGTTTCGTACAAGATGCAACGAGGACAACATAATCGTATGCATAGATAATTAAATATGATCGTATGTTTTAAAATGAAAGGAGTGCGGAGTCAAAACAAAGATATTCCTCTGTTTTATCTCAGCATAAGGACACTAGTTTTATATATCTGTAGTTAATAAATTAAATTTCTTTGTAAAACTTATTATGTAGTACATGTGTATACTCTGTATACTCGCCTGTACAGTGATATTTCTGCATCACAATTTTGCATCCATTCCAGAGCCTATGATGGAGACAATAGAAAACTTGAACCGTTCATAGTACGCGCGGGCAGTTCCTTTCATAATAGAGGAGGTTATCAGGCTAGAATAAATAAGGTATTTACAATTTTTGGTATATCTAAATAAATTGGTGCTACTTGTCCAGATAGTGATTTTATTTTTAGTCCAAAAACTTATGTTATTTATTCTAACTGTGCCTAAAATAATAGCTTCTACCGATAAATCTATCGCCAGTCGCCGCTGTCGTGCCGGCTTGCGTTAATAAAAACTGGATACGCATCGACTGATCCCCAAACTCGATACGCATAAGGAAACCACTATTACGATTGACTGGCTTTTCACCATATGCGTAGCAGCCGCGATCCAGTCTAGATGTACTTTACCACCTCAAAAGTGAAATAATATAAATGTGAATGTAAAATTTAAAACATCCAAATTCAAATCTACATCCAAATCTTAAACATTTAAGACATCCAAAATAACGATCTAAAAATATTTTATGCTATTATATGTATGCTAATTATTATAGGATAACTTCACCACGTTGAATATACTTGCATATTAGCCTAAACAAATAAGAACATACTATTAATAAGAGGATAAAAGAATATATTGAATTGAACTCTAATTCATAACCTCATGAAAATTAAGTAATGATACTGGCTAGAACTACTATTATACTAATCGAAGAAAAAGATGAAGAAGTCGGGTTCTCGAGTTTTACAATTAAATTTTAATGTAACATTCATCCTTCTCTCTAGCGTTTTCTTAGTGTGGTATGTGCATGTAATAGAGAAGAGACGAAAGTCATATAATTAGAAAAGTATTAATTAAGAAGGTGAACGGATACAGAAGTAGAAAAAAGTCTAAGAAAGAAGTTATAGATGGATCGTATAACGAATGATATGTAAATCAAAAGTGTGAATAATGAGATGACAGCTGATAGAGGGGAGTGGAAGTAGTGTGCTGATCCTACTTGGGAAGGTTAAGGGTAAAAAGATGAAAAAAGAAGAATTAGCATCATCATTCTTCTCTCTAATACATGTGTTACTAAGAATTACGAATGAAGTTAACACCAAAATTTCAGCGGTATATGAGCGCGTATAATTTGCCATATTTTCAGGTGTTCTTCCCCAAAGAGTACCTGCCAGGCAATGCTGACTTTGATTATTCCTTGGTGCGGCTAGACAGGCCCATGCCGATTGGTCGGAACATCGCCGTCTTGAATTTGCCATCTAAGGACTACGTCGTTAAAGACCACGACATTATCATCGTCACTGGATGGGGCAGTACTGACGTAAGCTAGACTATTCTTTTTTATAGTAACTTGATGACTTTCAGACGCTGATGGAACAGATCACTGTAATATTTTTTCATACTGTTGGTGAATAGATATCTATCATACGTTGAGGAAGAAATTTTTTAACTCATATTTAACCTTTTTTTATAGTAGCGCAGCAAATGCAGGCATCTTACGCGATGGTAATGACAGTGCAATCCAAAAACTACATACAAAAACATCAACTGGTTTCGAAAATTGGCTGATTTTACATCCAAGTAGATAGATACATATTGAAGTCCGAGGTTTTGATAAAGAAAACATCGTCATGAAACCATAGATTGATGGTAGGACATTTTCTAATTCTCACCTGACTTAGTTACCACCCTTAAGTTGAGAATCTGTCACCAAGTACTTATCGTTGTATTTCAGTAGCTGGACTTGAGAGCTACTAACAATAAAATAAATGCCTTAATCTATAAATATCTTCAATATTATCATCATAAAATTAAGTTATTATCTTCCAGTCTTCTGGATATGGTCACATACCAGATCGTCTTCGTTTCGTTCCTGTGCCAGTGATGTTATTGGACGATTGTCAGAAGTCTTATCCGTTCTACATCACACCAAGAATGCTATGCGCCGGCTACGCGACAGGTGGCAAGGACGCTTGTAATGTACGTAGTTAACAGCCCCTATAAATTTTAGCTCTTTTATTGCCAGATTCTATCCCAAAGATTCTTAATTCAAGTGTTACAGTTTTATCCCATTTATGTCATTACACATCATGACCAAAATAGTAATCCGTTAAGCGTTTAAGTAAATCAATACGTGTTAAATAAGCCAAATGTGCCAATTTTTATGTCTGCCATATTGTGAAGATGTCGAATCTACCTACCTATCTATCTACCTACTAATCTATCTACCTGGCCGGTGCGCTCCTTCCCTCCAATGATATAAAGTCCTTCAAACGAAGCGCTGAGAAATATTTTCGCATGCTAGTGACGATTGTCGATGGAATTTGACACCGGTGGACAACATTATGTCTGGACTGTACCATGCATTCCATTAGGTACATTACAGTCATTTACTTGGGCTAGCATTAAAAAAAATCACCATCGGATAAAATGTTGCTCTTTGGGTAATTTTTTTTTGCTCCAAAAGCTTGTTTGTTTTTTGTGCAGCATGACTCTGGTGGACCTGCAGTTCGTGACGGAGTGCTATTAGGGATCGTGTCCTTTGGAGGCAAGCAGTGCGGTGACCCGCGCTCCCCTGGAGTATACAGCCGCGTATCAGAAGTCACTGATTGGGTCGAAAACACTATTACAAATAATGAAGCTTCTACAGTACCAGAGCTATTGCCCAAGATTACGAAAGCACGTCAAAGGGAACATGAGTTGCAGAAGTAAGTAAAACAAATATTCAGCTCAGAAAAGACACGTATTTAAGGGAACATCTTCGTTTATGATAACATGAAGAAAAATGAGAGAAAACAATCAACGAATGGAATAAGAAAGAAGATGAAAAAGATAGTCTTTTCAATTATAAATTTCGTTCTGTTTTGAGTGTTTATCCCAATAGTACTTTTGTGCTATTTTAATTAATTTGTCAAATTGTTTATAGTATATTTATCTACTATTCTTAAATTTATGTTATTTACAAATATAGCCCCTACACAGAACTCTATACTGAAACTAAGTTAATATCAAATGTAACGTTCTATTTCTAAAAAAAACTATAAATTTTAGATGATTTTAAAATTTACAGATTCAAAGCGCGCGTCGAAGAAAAAAAGAATAAAATAAAAAAATGGCTTCGAGATACTCTGAAATCATCAAAATTCTTAGAATTAGCTAAAAAGAAGCTAAACGAAGCAGGTTTTCATACTAGAAGAGCATATCAGAATCTAGACGCAAGTGCCCTTGATGATGAAACTATAGATGAAATTAATTTATCAAATTTGATTAATGATGTGGTACTAGGTGATGAGAGTAATGAAGCTGAAATAATTCTTAAAACTTTTGCATTATATCAGGTTATAGAGTCTGAACCAGACGATGAAATATTATTCCGTAATAGCGTAATTAATAACAACAATAATAGTTATATTAATGCTCTTTTAGTTTTTATTAATGCTTAATTGTTTAAAATATTTTTTAATGATATTCGAAGAAAGTGTGCCATTGTTGCTAATATGCTTGTCTGCTGGCAGGAATATTGTGAGAAACCGCGTCAGGCAGACTAGAGTTATTAGAATCACTTTTTTATTGCGTTTACTTGCGCATAACTATAATAATTGCAAGAGAGAGAAAGAGAGAGAGTTTGCCAACAGTGTAAAACATTGTACAAAATGTGTTCCAAGGTCTAAAATGTTGCTAACTTATGTCCTTGACAGAGGACTTGAGGAAACTGAAGAAACGAGAATTTCTTATCAGAAATAATCCTACTCTTTGTTATCTCTTGCAAAAAATATTAATTTTTATATTCGCTATATCAATCATACATACACATTTACTAAATACACACACGAACACAAACGAATTTATTATATCATCATTTTCTCTACTGTACATGGCACTCCAAACGTTTGTTCAAATTTGTAAACGTTTTTTTCTCTTTTTTGTGGTACTATTTTCTTTCTGTGGCACTTTTGTGTGGTATTTCTGGGTAGCTAGGAAGTAGGCGTTATTGACACTGACAGTTTTTCTCATGTAGCTAATACCGTGCACTATTTTGATGGTTCTAATAAAATAAAATAAATGTTCTGTTATATTATACAGTAATTGAACACGTTACATATAAGTTAAAACTGATCTTACAAAAATTATAACTAAATTTAATGATTATATGCGTACAAATATATTATAATACATTGTAGTAGCTATATTATTAATTAAACCCTGTTTCCAATAAATAATACATTATTTTAACGATGTTTTTTTTTAGAGAGAAATGGCATAATAATTGTAACACATCTTCATCATCCCTATAAAATGTACTATGATGATATATCATGATATATCTCAGGTGGGTTAAAAAAGTGTTTTTATATTAATACTAAAATTATTAATAAAAAGTACTTGTGCAATAAAATCAATTAATTTCCAATACTGATATTATTTTACAGTAGGTACCTACATCTTCTTTATACTCGTAGATTTATTTCTTAAAAACGACTTCTGTACTTTAAACGTAAAATATAGAGGTGAAAATTTTACAGGAAAAATAACATTTATTTCAAACCCTTTTTATTATAAACTAGCTGTGCTCCGCACGCGTGGACTACTAAAAAAAGGTTTTTCATTTTTTGTGCGGAACCCTAATATATTTTTCTAAAATGAAAGTAGCCTAAGTTATGCCTTATAATATCAGCTATAAGTCAGTGAAAATCCCGTCAAAATTAGTCCAGCCGTTGCGGAGATTACCAGAAACAATCAGACAGACAGACAACATTTTTAAAAATGGGTCATTTGGTATAGGTGTCGTGTATACTTTCATATGCATTTAAGTAAAGCCTGTTATTTTGACATTACAAACAGACACTTTAATTTTATTATATGTATAGATACAGACTAATCGTTGCTCGCGCGACTGCGTTCGTGTGATCTTTAATTTAATACGCTAATACATGTATCAAAAGTATACACTCATACACCGAAAACACTAATTACCTCTAAAGAATATGAAATATTTGTCGAAATATTTAGACCGTCACCTATTATACAATATTTGTACTAATTTGTAACCTTCACGAGCGTGCGCACATCAACTTACCAAAATTTCATCACAATCGGATAAATGGTTTAGGATAGCATAGAGGACAAACAAACAAACACTCTTTTTTATATACATACTCGTATATAGAGAGAATTAATAATGAGGCAGTTTACAGATGTATTATTTATAATTGATCCATGCATATATATATATATATATATATACTATACTCGAAAAATATAGCGTCAAATAATTATGACGAAAACTTGAAATTAGTTTTTGTATACTTAAGTGCCAAACAAACATACGGCCCGCCTGGTGTTAAGCGGCTACCGTAGCCTATGGACGCTTATAATAATACCATAGGTATCACAAGCTCTTTGCCGATGTAAAACCCCCCTACCCCAAGGAGCTCTGGAAATCCTACTCACTGCAGGAAAACAACACAAGGTTATTTGGCTGTGATCCTCTGTGGCTACCTCTTTTGAATTTCATGTTTTCAACGCAACCTATTTTTGCGGGTAATTATAGATTAGGATGTTATGGAAACAGCTGGAAGACGCCTACGTGTCACATGACACGCTGACCACTAATAACGGGATACCTGATGTGTAAAGATTAAGAAAATTTTAGTTTATATGTGTAATTAGTAGCAGCAATAAAGGCTTAATAATAATTAATAGATTACAGCTAGCTTGCAGATCAAATGCAGATCCTTATGCATTTTGAATTAAAAAGTAAATATTTTTAACTTTACCATCCAGTTTCGTAAACTCGAATGTCCATTATAATTTTCTGAACCACAAATCGCTTTTACGACGCAATAAAAAGTTTTAGAGTATTCATAACGAAATAGAAGTCGTTAAGAGCGATAGTAAAATGTCCACGTGCGCGCCAACATGTTTACGGTGAATGCAATTTCATACATTTTTTCATTAAGTTTGATTTATGGAATGCATACGATAAATCTGAGTGACAAAGAAATTTCGGACAGTAATTCTGGGAGTAAAAATAGTCATGAAACTGATTCCTATCATAGTGATATCAAATCAAAGGGTGAAATGAATAGTAAAGAACAGGAGAGTGATTACGAAATAAAATCACTACTGGAAGAGAAATACAAATTTCGTAACGACGAAGCGTCTAAACGTTTCAAAATAACACGTGATGACAGGATATATCCTGGTAACTTATTCTATATCTACGTTTAATTTTAGTTCTGCATATTCTACAATAATCTATGCCCCACGGTTGTTCTTACTTCTCGTACTTGCTTACAGCTTGCCAAATTGCTTGATGTTAATGGTTCGCTCCTTAGGTTTAAAGTGTGAAGTTATAGAGCCTATAGTAACCTTTATCAATAAATAGGTTTTGAAATGCAAAAATGATTTTTTGAAGTTCTAGAGATTTCCACGTTCAAAAAACAAACAGTCTCATGAGCTTAATAATAGTTATTAGTATATTTTAACATAGTGTTATATTATACTAACTGTGCCCCGCGATTTCACCCGCGTATAATTTAAAATAAATCTCTGATCGATTATTTATAATAACGCAATATCGATAATATTTTTATCGAGCCGCCAGGACGATTCCTTCTTCTCACTTTCGTAAAAGAATCACACGCACTGCGCTCTGGAGTCATAGCTTTACGGTAACCTTCATCTCGGCACGAACAAAGAAGTAGGCTAAGGTATATTTTGCCATAATATGAAGTTAAGGAACCGTCTTCCGGTTAGTGTGTTCCCTCCTTGCTACAGCATTAGGTCCTTCAATCATATCGTAAAAAGATATTTGAGCCGACCGGCATGACAGCGATACTGGCGATGGATTGTAGATTTGTCGATCTCTTAGTGGTTTCTGTTGTTTTTGGTTTGCAGAGTGCTTGGCATCAGTTGTATAGCTGTCACTTTGTCGAGCTACAATAAAAGAAAACGTAGTGCTCTTACCAGCCAAATAAAATTTTCATGGTTTTCGAGATTCCTTATTTATATCTTTCATTTCATAATACTGGCAAAAAAGATTCAGCGATTCCTACATATAGGTCCGTATCTGCTAAAACATTTTACAAAAGACCTTACTGTAAAGTTTTAGGTCTGTGTGCTAACAAGTTTATTAACTTTCAAGGATTTATCGTTACATGTTAGACCAGTTGGTAATTTAAACTTAATGAATAAAAACTTGCAAATCTCTAAAATATTTCTCTAGCGCCATTGGTGTAAAAGTAATAACATTTTCTCATCTCGTAGTATTCCCGGAAAGCCATGATGATAAACATATAGGATGGGCATTCCGCTCGTACGCTGTTCGGAGAATTGTGGGTGGCATGGAAACCAGCATAAGCATGTACCCGTACAATGTAGCGATATCGAGAAATGGCAAGCACTGGTGCGGCGGTTCTATCATCGATGAGCAGTGGGTGCTCACCGCTGGGCACTGCTTAGAATCGTATGTATTGAATTTACATAGTATTCTAAACAAAGGAGCGTTCATCATAAGAAAAAAATATGATTACTAGCGGTAATTGTGAGGACATAGCAAGAGGTGTTATGATTTTAAGAGATTTAATACTATATCCAACACTATTCAGTAAATGTTTAAAATTGGTATAGGTTAAATCAATATATGATTTTTAATGTATAGGTATTTGTACAATCGTCAGCCTTCAAATCTTTTAAATTTTCACTATTAATGTAACAACTGCGACTTAATGAATTTGGTCTAACCCAAAAGTTTCGTGTCCTCGGAACGGACTCAGCGATAAAAACTCCAAAGACTGTTATTATTTTATCACTATTATTTTTCATATTTAAATGTTGAACATTAATTACTGAATGCTTAAAAAGACACAACTTGTCTCAAAACTCGTCAGTAACTAACAGCGACGACAGAGTTGTTTATTTAGCTATCAAAAGCAAATTATATTAAGTGAGATAAATCTAGAACAAAATAAAGCCTGACTCAAGAGTATAATATTCCATAACCGACAAATAGAAAAAAAACCTATTATACTAACCATATATTTTAGGACCTTCAAAGCTAACTGTATAGCCAGTGGGGAAAAAGGTATAAAACCGGTTTTATTTTGGTTATTTAAAAATAATACAAAACCTTTTTCTTCATAACCGATTCCTATCTAATTTTAATGCTCTAAATTCAATTATAGCGCCTTCAATGCAAATGAGGAAAATCTCCAGCCCTTCGTCATCCGAGCGGGCAGTTCGTTTCATAACCGAGGCGGTTATCAGGCTAGAATAAACAAAGTAAGCTTTTTATGCTCTATAACACATTTGGAATTGAAGTTAAAATATCTTATTTGATTTTAATGTTTTTACGGGCGGTTACAGGGCCGTCTTATGTTGGTAATGAAACAAACACATGAAGTAAAAGGCTACGCCACCAACTTTTTTTTAAATTGACCATACTGTTAGCCTTGGGGCCCTGGAGCCTTTACGGCTTTTACGGCTTCACCGGGCTCGGGGGCGAAAGCTTAAGGCACTCAGCCACGAAAGCTTTGCAACAACATCCGAGGGTGCCAAAGTGGCTGAACCTCGGCTCAGACCGCTCAGCGATTGAAAATAAGTCGCGATCTGGCTAATTCTCTATCATTCGATCTAAACTAGCTATACATATACACACGTTCCTTCCCTCCTCCCAGAGGGAAGGAACATGTGTGTGTATTTAGTAATCCTAATTTTTTTGTCTAACTAGGCAAAAAAGAAAAAAGGTCCATTACAGAACCTATGTACCTATGTGGCGTGCATTCTGTGTATGATGCAATGTCATGTGTGGCTGTGATAGCTAGTAAATGTAGAGTCACTGTATCGCGCGAGCAGCTGCTTGGTTCAAAAGGTCCATGCCGATGGATCGGACCTAGGCACGCCACCAACGTTGTGAGAGATAACTAGCGTTGCTGTGAAGGATGTAAGGATGCGTAACGATCCAGCAGCTCTAGTTACCTACATCTTTTTGCAAACATCTCTCGCACAGATTCCTCGCTCGCGTCCCTTGTACATATTCCTTGTTCCTTCGTCCCTCACCTACATCTCTCGCTTTTTTGTATGTACAAATACTTAGCTCCGCAATAAACAATAACCTCCTGCGGCCACTCAAGCCTAGGTCCGATCCTCCGGCATGGAGCCCTTAAGTCTAGCGGCCGCTCGCGCGTTACAGTGACACCGCATTCACTAGCTACCAACATACATTCATTATACACTGTATTATGTACATAAATGCATTACACTCAGGTACAGGTTCTGTTCATTTTTTATCTTTTTTGAGGCTATTTAGTCTAGACTAGACTCTAATTTGACAGATTACTAAATACATACACACTTGTATATGTATAGGTAGTTTAGATCGAATGATAGGGAATTAGCCAGATCGCGTCTTATTTGCAATCGCTGCAACAATCCGAGCCGAGGTTCGGCCACTTTGGTACCCTCGGAACTAGTTGCAATACTTTCGTGGCTGAGTGCCTTAAGCGCTCGCCCCCAAGCCCGGGTGAAGTGTAAAAGCAGTTTGAGGCTTTAGGGCTCTTATGGCTAACAGTATAGTCAGTTCGAGAAAACAAAAAAATATAATAAATAAGCAATAATATTTCCACTGCAGTGTTCAGTGTCTGAAGGGTGTGAATAAAACATGACACACGAGCCGCTCCAACTTACCTACTAATATTATAAAGCTCAATAGTTATAAAGTTATAAAGTGTGGATATCGATGGCCTACACCGGTGAATTAGCAGCGGCGCGGTGGAGAATTGATCGAATAAATTTAATAAGGGTGAAACCGTTTGGTATCAGTATTGAGGAATATACGGAATATATGACTTATCTGGGAATATTATAACTACTAATTACAATGATTCCAGGTGTTCTTTCCTAAAGAGTACGTGCCAGGAACCGCTGACTTCGACTATTCCTTACTACGGCTGGACAGACCCATACCGATTGGTCGGAACATCGCCGTCCTCAACCTGCCATCGAAGGATTACGTCATCAATAACCACGATATCCTTATCGTCACCGGATGGGGCAGTACAGACGTAAACCAACGTTTTTGAAGTAAAACTTATTATTGAATAGCACAGTTTTGTCAATGTCTCGTTGATCTAGACACACGGCAGTGTGTCAGCTAAGATGACGTTTAAGAAAAGGGGGCCACACCGGAGCCACTTTTTAAGTCAAAATCTATTCGACCTACAAACTTGAAATTCTGTAGATTTAATAAACCTACCTTGAACGCCTACAATCCCATATTTAACGAATAAACTTGAGTTATTGGAGTCTGAAAAGTAGCATTTTTATCACTCCCTGATTCACTCACTCATCAAAAACTTAGATCACTTCTAGGGGCCTCAGAAACTTCAAATATAGCTTTAAGGTTGATAATTAAGCATATTATACAAAGGATGAAAAGGAAAAAAACAAAAAACTTAAAAAAATACAATTTTAAACGAAATAATACTCATAAAACGGTGTTTTTATCCTCTCACTAATAGATGACGTTGTGCCAACTTAGACGCTCTAGCTTTGTGTTTTCCCAATTTATATGTGCATTATAATATCGGCGGTTTAATAATAATTAAATTAAAACATAACATAACACTTCAAAAAAGTAAAATTATGAATGGATTTTAAGTGAAATAATACTAATAATGAACATCAACTACAACGGCGCTTCCATGATCTCAACAATAGATGGCAGTGTGGAGCTTTTCAAAAAGTAATTATATCCTAAAAAACCTGAATGTGAAAAGAGAGCCAAGTTCCGTAGACACGAAGTTCGCGGTAGTCGTTGTCACCGGTAAAGGGGTCTAGATCTAACTGGTGTCAAGTTCCATAGCTGTTCCTGTAATTATAGCTTGTTGTAATAATGGTAGTACAACTAATTTACAAAATAAATCGTTACTTCCTTTGATATGGGATTTCTTACTTGGCAAGTTTTAATTCAATGTTATGGTACCCGTTATATCTCATCTGTTTTATCAATTACGACTACCCCGTACGTCGTTTCTACCGAACTTGACCCCTTTTTCACATTTATGATTTTGTTGGGATACATTATTAGTCTAATCTACAGTGATCAAACTATGCTTTAAAAAGGTGGTGGCCCCCTTGTTAAAAATATCCAGGGAGTTTATGTGTCACTTCACGTATGGACAATCCAAACAATATCACACAAAATGCCACCAATGTTACATAATATAGCGGCCTTGTAACATAAGTTTATGAATTAAATTAAAAGCATTTAATAAAAGTTTTGTAGTGGGGAAGTTCACAATTAACTTATTTGGTTCAGAGGTATAATTTTGAATTGTCTGTTAAGTTTATATATTTGTGATAGGAGTCGGGCTTCGGTCACATACCAGATCGCCTACGTTTCGTCCCCGTGCCGGTGATGGAGATGAAGGAATGCCAAAAGTCTTACCGATTCCACATCACACAGAGAATGCTGTGCGCCGGGTACGCGACCGGCGGCAAGGACGCTTGTAATGTATGTAACAATGCTTTTATACCTATATATCTTTCTTTAGGTATTTTGGCTTTTCATCCTTAAGGTTATGTCGGCCTAGTTGTTTTCACAGATTTTATTTAAAACTAGCTAACCCGGCAGACATTCCGTTCTTACCAAAAAAAAAGTAAATAACTGGAGCACAGCGCCACCTATCTTGTTTTTTCTTCTTTAAAACTTTCCTTTTAACGAACAATACTAAATAAGAATTATCCATCGTTCAAAACGTAAGTTAGTCTTGAGTTTATAAAAGAAAACAATATTATTGTTTCAAACAATTTTTTTACAATTAATTTACAAGGGCATCCTCTCAAATAAACCTCTGGGGTTTAAGACATAGCTTGAGGTATTATTCAACAAAATATTTGTAATATATGTATGGTATAGGTAAAACATTCAGTTAGAGTATTTCATTGTTATTTTATATACTTGTCTTATACTATTATCAATTTGACGTAGTAGGTACTCTTTAAGTTTGTATTTGATGCTTTTACTATTCTTAAAAAATGCTTTATAAAAGCTTAAGCTTTATTTAAAAAAGTTATTTCAGTTTTTCAAAATTTTTCTTTCCTGAAAAGCCTCGCTCGAACTTTCACTAAGATTTAAAAAAGAATTTAGAGAAGAATAACATTTCATTTTTATTTATATAGATAACTAGCAGTCAAGTTGTATCCTCCTCGTCCTCATAGTCCTAGTAAGCTGTAATTTGGTATGGTTATAAATATTAATTACGCCGACAAAATATTAAAATAAAATATTGAAAAATAAATTTGATTAGGGTATTTTCTCTATACGTAAATTGAAGATGTTTTTTTTGCTCGTCTTTCCCATGGTGTGTGTTTTCATCGGATAGGCCGTTCAAAAGCATTGCGGGTGTGTGAATACCATTTTTCAGATCAGGGATTCAGGGATCCGTTTGCCAAATATTAAGGTATCTTTGTAGCGTTCTATACCAGATTCTTATTTCCTAAGGTCGAAGTACTCTTTCTAATTTCCAAAAGGAAAAAATCTAATAAATCAAAAATATTTTATTTAATTTAGGCCCTGAGAAGGTACTTATGAATGCTAAAACACTACCTACTACTCAAACTACTAAAAGGTTATTATACTGTGTTGAAATTTCTGTATAATGGGGTACAAGATTTTGTTCCATTTAACAATGCTAAGTTAGCTGTACTGTCAAACTCTTCATTGCCGTTTATACCAACATGTGAAGGATTCATTGCATCTTCAACTACGTAGTTTATTTCCGTATGTTACTAAAACCTGTTTCTTTTGATGATAAATATTATATTATCTGATAGATATATAGATGACTGGCTAATATAATGTATATACTGGCTGGTATAATATAACATATTATTTTATATAGAAGAAGTGGATCTACTCTTTGGTATTTCTGGTTTCCTGATAGCATGATTCAGGCGGGCCTGCTGTCCGCGACGGAGTGCTAATAGGGATCGTATCGTTTGGCGGGAAGCGATGCGGGGACCCGCGCTCCCCTGGGGTCTACAGCCGTGTGGCAGAGATAACTGACTGGGTCGAGGACACTATAAACAATAACGAAGCCAACAAGGTCACCGAGTTGGTGGCTAATATACAAAAAGCGAGGCAAAGGAACTTCGATTTTCAAAGGTAAGTTCCAGTTTGTCGATGTGAAGGTTAATTACCTGTAATGAGGCGTTTTTATCGGAAGAGTTTAAAAGAACAGGTATTAACAGATAACCGTTTGGAACTGTTATCTGTTAAAGAAAAAGCTGTTACTAAATACTTGGTACTTGTTTCACATACTTGGTGTGTGACACAAAAGTAAACTTCAGCTTGGAGCATGCTCTTCTCTGTTCCATCTTGAGGATCTTTACTTTGTTAGAGAGAGATACAAATAAATATCACTTGGAACAAGTTCTGTACTCTTATCAAGTATAGTATGATAAAGAAAACATAATGTAAAAGGCGGTTATTTTGGAACAGGTTTTTGAAAGAGTTATTTCTCTAGACCAAGAATAGATGATGCTAGTTTTTAGTATCTAGTTTATAGCTAACCCTTATTTTGTACTAAAAATGGCAAATGACCAATAGGGTAGAGTCTGTATATTGTAGAGTGAAGTAACTAGATAATAAAAATTGTAAAACTCTTGTTCATGTCTTAGTTATATATATATATATATATATATATATATATATATATATATATATATATATATTATTTATTTATTATTCTTTGTTTTAGCATTTGCAACACATCTCAGTATCTGTATAGTTTTATTACTGATTACGACTAACTGGAAAAAATAAATATAAATCGTATTTTATTGTTTTTACGCCATCTATGTGAATATACTGTAAACTTTTTGTATGACGAAAGAAAAACTGAAAACCAATTTGTTTAAAACAGTGTAAACATCAAAATAATAATTTATTAACAGATTCAAAGCCCGTGTCGAGGACAAAAAGAGCAAAATCAAGTCATGGCTTCGTGAAACTTTGAAATCTCCTAAATTTATAGAACTAGCCAAGAAGAAACTGAAACAGATTGATTTTGAAACGAGGAGGCGATATAAGTACGAGATGACGAACGCCAGCACAATAGACGACATAACCATGGATGAAATTAATTTTTCTAATTTCATAACACAGAGAATTATCAACGGCGAAGACGAAAAAGTCGAGGAATCAGAGCAACTACTGAACACTTTGGCATTAAATGAAGTTATTCACAATAAAAACAGTGAAGAATTTTTACCAGTACGCGCTTTAAAAGACATTGACTTTAGTATGGAAGATATTGTTGCTTATATTTCTAAGGATTAATTTTTTTACGGATTGACGAAATTAAATACACGCCATCTATAAAATCTATTATTAATTTTTAAATTACATTGCAGAGGATTATTAATGTATTAGTTCAGTCACTCGGCAACAGATGTCGCTTTTCGGTTTACATTGTTAAATCATTAAGTATACAATATTAGCAACACTTCTCTAACAACTTTTTTTATTTCTATATGCAGTGACACATATATTTTATATGTATTGTATAAAATAAAACGAGACTATTACATATCAACTCCTAATATTTAGCTTGAATGTAAGATACTAAGGACTCACTAGGCCTTGGTCGTAGTAATTAAGGTGAAATGTTGAACTAAACTGATGATGCGTATTTGGCCAGATTAAAATTTTTAGAATGGCCACGTAAACCGATAATTTAGGATTTGTCGTTCGGATTGTTGAATAAATTCAAACTTCTAGGCTTCGAATGTTTCTCACTTCCCGTCTAATTTTTGGTTTACGGTTGTTAAAGCCCGAAACCGACTTGTTTTTTATTAGATTACAAATAAACACTTCAAAATTATGCACGTCGATTTTCAACTTAAGTTTTTTTTTTTTTTTTGACATGAGAATATAATAAATTACATAATGCGAATAAAATTTCGCATGAGTGTTATTGTTGCCGATTCTTATTATAACGTTTACAAACTCTATATTACCTTTTTCATTATTTTTTAGATTATAATATCATTCCAAACTATTTTTACTCTATATAGATTTTTAATCGTATTTTTTAAATACAACTCATGTGGTAAAGAAGCTTACGGGTCGCCTGTGGACGTTTTTAAAACCATAGCGCGTTGCCGACCTTAAACCCCCTTCCACAAGGAGCTCTGGGAATCCTACTCACCGAAGACTACAACACAAAGTTATTTGGGTGCGATCTTGTGAAGGATGGAAGTATTTTACCATCCGGGCTGCCCCAAGTAGAAAAAAATTTACAAGAGATTTCTCTGTACCCTAACCTCTCTAATTATAAAAATAAATTAGTTCAAATTCTGCGAAATGATTCCACTTACATGATAATGCTTCTTTTAAACGTTTTTACAAGTTATTACTGTTTCACTTAAGATATCCCGAGGTTTGAGAATCTCTACTTAGAGCTAAAAAACTTAGCGTGATAATAATATACGGTCTAGGAGTTTTAGAAGTAGAGCAGAACGGTACTAAAGTTTTGCCAAAAATCTAATTAAGTTACGTAAAAGTTGCGAAACCGTGGACGGGATTGTATCAAAGTGAACAATTTTCTAAATAATTTATTCTCAGTATTCATATTATCATTATTTATTTGTAAAGACACATTTAGTTCCGGGAACGTATTTACCAGGATTATTAATTACTTATTTATTATAATTAAATTATGTAATCGTCCTTTTATTTTATGAGTTTGTTAAATAGTATTAAAACGGATTGAAAAGTACTATTTTTGAAGTTATACATTGTTTGGCGCATTTAGTGGAGGGTTTTTTTTATATAATTCTTTACAGACACCCCTAACGTTTATCAGGGATCTTATGTCTTCTAAAAAAATAATTAACTCAGTATCCCTCCTGCCATGAGGGAATTTCCCGCCAGAACCCCATGCTTGTGGACAAGTTTAAATCTAACTTATTTCTAACGTGTTTTCTTAGTGTAAGATGAAAGCTTCTTAGTCTAGCCAAAACTTCCCTAATCTTTCGTTCTTGTGTCTACCAAAGCTTCGCCTTCTCTTTTCTTTTTCACGAAACTCATGCTGCAACTCCGGACCTGAGAAAGTTAGCCATCATATATTAGTGAAAATGTCATTAGATTGTGCGTTAATAATTTATTCGTATTCAGTGGAACGAAATTGAAACATACTCACTATACTGTTCTTCACTATACTGTGGTCGTACTTACAGTGTCTGTCTCTATGGTCCTCTTGCAGATTTCTTCTTTTTTTATCGCTTGCTGTTTTCACTTTCTTGTCCAAAACAGAAATATCCTGTACAGGAACAGGAACATATCCTGTAAACAGGAATACGGCTCGCTAACATATCAAAATAAAGAATGGTTGAAATAACTAGAAATGACTCGAACTTTACGTCATCGTTGAGAAGGGGAAGTGTTCTATTCTTATATTATTATTTTTTGGATTACACGATCGAAACGATAAGCTTTGAATTTGTGAGTGAACTATTGAGTTTTTTAGTAACTACAAATAGATACTCTTTCGATTACATTCTGAACGATTCCAGATATTTCGAGGATAGTAAATTTTTCATATTTTTACTCAGATCGTAACAATAATAATATGAATTAATTTTACTGACATTTTTAAAAATAATTCATTAATTATACATTATATTAAAAAAAGTAGTGTGTGCGATTCACACACGATAGAAGTGAAACTTTATTTTAAAAGACATTTTCTATTTTAATTAAACAGTGTGTAATATACATACACACCGACATTTACTCTCTCGCACTGGCTCACACAAAGAGAAGAGACCGATAATATATTGCTCTCTCCTCTGGCTCACACAAAGAGGAGAGACCGATAATATATTGCTCTCACCTCTGGCTCACACAAAGAGGAGAGACGATAATGTGCGTTAAACGTTTAACGTTTGGAAGTCGCATAAGAAGTTTCACTTCAATAAAGGTAATTTAAAAAAAAGTCATTTACATTATTATCATTGATGGTTAACTTCATCATGCTGTTGGTACGCGGGATAAAATTTATGGAGATAATTCTGTTTTTTTTTTTTTTACAGTAAATAACTATAACTTCTTATGTGCATATTTAAGAAGATACACAGTTTTTTACCATAAAATTTGGAACTATCTATTTATACGACAAGTATTACCTAATTTTAGTATATGCCGTGAATGCGTGTCCTGTGTCTCCAGTTTCAATCAGAGTTTGTAAAGTTCATAATGGGTGATTTATTTCTTTATATAAAATAATTATACATTCTTGACAACGTCTTGGTCAAACTCGCCCGTAGTAAACGACTTCTTATATAACTTGAGTTGATCTGAATTTATGCGGTCGGAGTTTCACGCTATGGATACTAATTTAAATATATAATTTACAGTTTTATATCAAAACTAGACTTTATCAAAGTGATTTGAGGAGAAAACTGTATTATGAAAACAGTATTAAATAAAAATAAATAAAACATTAAATTTAATTAAAATCACCAACTGATTTTTAACTACCTACTTAAATATGTGATTATATTTTTCATTTAATTTTTTCATTTTTTATACTTTATAGTTCTAGATACAATAGCTACAAGTATTAGCTACAAGTAGTATAGCTACAAGTAGCTACAAGCTACAACTCACCTAATGTTAAGTGGCGATGTGGTCTATAAGATGGTAACACGCTAAGCCTAGTAGGAGGACTGGCTCTCAAGTGCAACTATAGTTGCTTGGCGACAGATTTTAAACATGAGGGTGGTAGCTAGCCAGGCAGCTAGAAATTGGTTTCATCACGATGCTTTCTTCCGCACTAGGTTCATGGATTCCTATAATCTTATATTATAATATATTAAATAGATTTCATATTTAAGTTTTTTGGTTGATTGCTTGTTTGGAACTACTCTGCAACTACTAGACGGATTCGAAAAATTATTTTTGTATATGATAGCCAGATTCATAACGAATATTATAACGTCATGGTACGTTCCTAAGATGCAGAGCAGTAGCTATGAATATCAAGAAATCTGGTAAGCTTTAAGCAAAGGAATTCGAACAACAATAGGCTACACAAGTGACACCGTAGGCACATGTAGTCAAAAGATAAACCGGCTTTGTACAAAAATCTAATTGTGCAATATAGTTTTCTATTTATCTAACTATCTATGTATTTACCGATAGCTATATCACTTATCTATTTATAGTATACGGGTGCCTGCCGTAGGTGGTCGGGATCCTGTGAGAAACGGTATGAATACAAACGAATTATTTCATTACATATGACTCAGGCGGATTTATGCAATATTTCTGTTCCGATCGACACAGTAACTTCAAGACCTTTCTAATTGCACGGATATACGACACGGCTTCCGTTGTGGCTGTGAGAAAAATTACTCAAAATATTTTGTGACGTAACCAGTATCGGACCTGCCAAGACGTCGAGACAATGATAAATTATTGCTGTTCTAAGAATAAGTACACTAACTGATATTTTTATCGTTAATGAGTTAATAGAATATTTGTAATCAAAACATATAGAATGTAGGCTGGTAAAGACGATAATTGTATCCGACTGGATTACAGCCACCATGCATAAGGTGTAACGAGGGTTGCCAACCCTACTATATAATATTGTCTCCTACAACGTCCTAGACGTCCGACTACTATATTTATAAAAAAATATAATAGGTCTTTACCTATGAAATTGCCGTTCTGCAGTACTGGCCATTTCAAATAAAAATAATTTTTGTCTGGCTAAGAATTCTAATTTCAAATTAATTTTATTTTAAAAACATGGAATTCTTTTTCCAAAAGCAGTCATTTGTTTATTGATTAGTGTTACATTTTCATCGCATTTCAATCTTTTTTGTCATCATGGATACGTTAAAAATTCGAGTAATTATGGAATATGAGTACCGTCGTGGCAGTAACGCGGCACAAGCGGCACGCAACATCAACGACGTTTACGGAGCTAACACTACAAACCAACGCACCACCTGTTATTGGTTTGCTGGCTTCCGTTCTGGGAATTTCGACCTGAAAAATGAACCTCGCGGTCGTCCGAAGACTTTGGTCGACAATGACGAATTAAAGGCGATTGTGGAAGCTGATGATACACAATCTACGGCTGAATTAGCAGCAGCTTTCGACGTTAGCGTCAAAACAATATTGGTCCATTTGCGTCAAATTGGCAAGGTAAAAAAGCTTGACAAATGGGTGCCCAACGAACTCAATGATCGCCAGCGCGAAGTACGCGTCGAGACATGCCTTGCACTGCTCAACAGACACACAAATGAAGGAATTTTGAACCGCATTGTTACCTGCGATGAGAAATGGATTCTGTTTGATAACCGCAAGTGCTCAGCAAGTTGGTTGGATCCTGGTTCAGCACCTAAACAATGCCCTAAATGAAAACTTACCCCTAGAAAAGTGATGGTCACTGTTTGGTGGTCTAGCGCCGGTGTGATTCATCACAGCTTCTTAACAAACGGGGTGAGCATTACTGCAGATGTGTATTGTGAAGAACTGAATACAATGATGGAGAAGCTGGAACATCTCCAACCGGCATTGGTCAATCGCTCGTCTCCGCTGCTCCTGCACAACAACGCGCGACCTCATACTGCACAACAGACGGTCTCCAAGTTGCAAGAACTGGGGTTGGAAGTTATCCGTCATCCACCCTACTTACCAGACCTTGCACCTACAGACTACTACTTTTTCCAGAATTTGGATAACTCCTTGGCGGGAAAAAAATTCAATACCCGAGAGGCAGTACAAAATGTCTTTGAAGAATTTGCTGCCTCCCGTCCAGCTGATTTCTTTAAGAAGGGCATCAATAAACTGCCACTGCGCTGGATGGAGATGCATTGATTGCATGGGTGATTACTTAGATTAATACAAATAAAAAATACATGAAAAAACATCGTTTAAATTTTTCATACAAAAGGGCAATTTCATAGGTAAAGACCTAATATATAGTAGGCGAAACATTATTTATTTTAAAATGTTTAAGCGTAAAACGGAACACAGGCCACAGCCTTTATCTCTTTCTGAACGAGACTTGGTATGTCATTGTCAATTTTATTATTTGTTATCATCACCATTATCTGTCAGTCAAGCAGTAAAACATATTTCTTTAAAAATTTAAATAGTTGTTTGAAACCTACAATATTTTTTTCTTCTTTTGCCATCTACTGTATTTTTTCAGGTAATAGCTTCGAAAATACTATATTTGATATAAAAATGTTGGCAACCCTAGGCACGTTTAGACGTTTTGAGTTCTGAAATCACCCGGCATATACCCAATAATCAAACGAAGTGATAAGGATCTTTACCCGAATGGGACGCGAACATCATGCACATAGCAATTAACCCTTCATAGTGACTCGTTTGGTTTATCGCGATTGGTCAGTCAATGTATATCTAACTCCTGAGAGACTTAGAGGCTTGACAGCAACTACCGGTGATGGATTGCTTATCTCTCTGTTTCACTGTGCTTACCATCAGACTCAGTGACAACACATTCCCGAGACTATAGAACAAAATTGTGCATATTCGCCCGTTTGAAGTAAAACTTATTTTGACCTTGTAGCTGATATTACGATTATACTAAACAAGGTTAACTAAAAATTTGAGAAAACTCCGACACAAGTAACCTGTTTATTAAGACCATTCCAATGAGCCAAACACAATATCTCTGCTGTAAGTTGGTGAAGAGATATCCTGCATATATCAGGTGGTGCTGCAGCATCAGCGAAATGTTGTCGTATTCTTCTTATATCATTTAAGTAACAATAATATCTTTGGACTCGATCAGACCTGTGAAAGATGCTCACACCCAGAATTATAATATATACTAGTTGTGCCCGCGGCTGCACTCGCATGCACTTCAGAATGCCGTCGATTAGGCACACACGCCAATCATGCTCCCGGTTCTTTTAAAGACAAAAATGCTAATCGTGATTGATCTTTAGAAGATAGATATGATCTCTTTGATATTTTTAAGATCTACAACTATGTACTACATTACTTTGAGATATCTCTTATGATTTAATGAGTATAAGCCATTTAAGCGCTCCGAAATCGACGTTTTTCCAAATTATTTTTATTTGCGCGGAACCCTATTTCTTTTTCTAAAATAAAAGTAGCCAAAGTTACTCCTTATAGCATAATATATCTACCAGTGAAAATCGATTAAAAATCGGTATAACTGTTTCGGAGATTACCCGGAACAAACAGACAGACCGATTACGCCGATGGATTTGCATTGTACTGTCCTTTCCATCAGGGACAGTACAGTGAATGTACTGAGATACTATAAGCAAAAATAGACATACAAACAAACATTTTACAAATTGTTGTTTTGTTATTATTACCGTGCATACTTACTTTCATATGCATTTAGTAAAATTTTGATATTACAAACAAACACTTCAATTATTATTATTTTTTATGCTACGAAGGTGGCTAACAAGCATACGGCCCGCCTGATGGTAAGCGACTACCGTAGCCTATGAACGCTTGCAATACCATAGATATCACTAGCTCGTTGCTGACCTTGAACCCCTGCTCCCAAGGAACTCTGGAAACCCTACTCACCACAGGAACACAACACAAGGTTGTATGGCTGAATTCTTCCTGTGTTTATTTATTTGTATAGATATATCAACGAAAATGTTGTTGATTAAAAAAAGGAAAAACAACAATCATATTGACACGTAAACAAACCCAATCACATAATTATTCCCTTATTAAATTATTCCTATTATATCGCCGTGAATGATATCATTTTCTCATAACTACATGTGAATAATTAATTAATAATTGCTATTAGTAGGTTATGATAGCCTGGTAATTGATAAATTATATTATTACTATTAAGACTAGTTTCTGTCAGCGATTGTGCCCGTTGCTGGTTGTCGGTACTACCTTCAATGGTAAGTACTGTCCGCAACGGCGACAGTCGAGCGATGCACATTAAATACGTCAGCCAAATCGAAATTGTAAATGGACTTAGATACAATTTTTGAGACGTGCTGAAACGTTGTAATTTTTATGGAGTTTTCACTATGTGCAGACAGACCCAAACAAATATAACCTACTTAATATTTTCTAATCTTATTTAGCTACCACCATCAAGTTGAAAATCTGTCACTAAGCACCTATAGATGTGTTCCTGCAGCTGGCACCTGAGAGCCAGTCCGGGGACACTAGGCTTAGATTGTTAGCATCTTGGATCATATCGTCACTTAACATCAGATTCAGATCATACGCTAAGACCTATAGAGAATATAAAGTTGAATGAATTGAACTGTGGTGTGAATTTAGTTAATTATATCTCAATAATATAATTCCATCCAAATTATAGCGAAAAAACTAAAATAAAATCAATAATACGTGACATAATATTTTCTCGCATTCCAACGAAAACAAACTAATAACTCATTTATATCGTATTATAATATCTTTATTAAAAAAAGAAACAACAACGCTATTCGTCTCTGCGTATACGCAGCGCACGCACATATAAGAAGTAGAGTGACAATGATTTTTATTTTCCTATCACTTTCTTATTGAAAAAAAAAACGATAATGTTCACGTTTATTATCAAAGGTTGGATAAAGGTTGTTTTCTGTACTATGTGCTTTTAGACGCGTTTAAGATATTGATTTTTGTTATATGAAATGACAAACAGTCATGCAGTTCACCTAATATTAAGTGGTCACTGCAGCCTATAGCTAAATTCTAAGCTAAAGCTAATGGTTGGTTCAACCTTAAATGAGTGCAGCGTTAATTCAAAGGACTGAGACGGAGCCCATGAGCCAAGCAAAGAATAGATATGAGATATAAAGCAATGATGGTTCAGGGATAGCGTGTATGGATACCACGTCGATCGATATGAGTTTGAATGGCTACAATGAGCCTGAGCTTTTGGTGAAGAAAAACATCGTGATGAAACCATAGCATGGTGGTAGAGCATTTTCTAGCTCAAGTTCTGTCGCAAAGCATCATAAGCACCTATGGAAATCCTTGAAAGTCAGTTCTCCCAGGAGGCTTACAGTTAAGGTTTAGCGTGTCTTAGGCATCGTTAACATATTTTAAAAAATTGCCCTTTAATCCCACTCACCAAATTAATTATGTACAGCAAAATAGTGTAAGGAGTGAATGAGATATATTCTCCTCTGAACCTCCAAAGGTTTATAAATTTATATCTCTCCAGGTTTAATCTCTATTCATTATTCAGATATAGATACATAAAACAGCAATGATAAAAAAGCATAATACGAAAAGAAGAATACGAAATTATGATCCCGTCTATTTTAATTTGATATAATCAGTCCGAGTTGCAGTTGTCTCTCTTGCACTTTATTAAGTCGTTAAACCAAAGCGTGACAGCAATAGGTTTCTTTTTAACCTATTCTCCAAATACCTTGCCTACCGCGTTTCTTCTTAAGAAAATCCAACAAACTGCGAACATTATTGCCACTCTATAACACGGATAGAGAACACACAGGATGGGCGCGTGTGCGTGGCCCTATGTTGCAATCCCTTTATATAGGTCGAGCAGACACTAATAGAAAGAACCAGGGCCGGCGTTACGTCGTAAGTTTTTCAATTTTTTTTTAAACTAAAGGTTACGCTTGACTTTTCCTGTATTATTTAGTAAAGAATGTTTTATTTTTGACTAAATTTGGTCGGCAAAGTAAACGGCTGAGCTTAATAAGTGAAGGGTTTTTCACCATGTGAATGGTGGTCGGGACATAGTCGAGGACTGATATCTAACAAAGCATCCTTATTACTCGATATACTCCGGTTCAGTGCGTCTTTATAGTGTTACACCTAGTGTAAAGAGGTTTATGGTGTGTCATGTTCTATCACCCAGCAAAAATATTTTCACCGAACAAAAACTGAACATTTTTTCTGCGATTTCGGCGGTCCCTCCAGATTTGCTAACATAGCCTTAAATGGTGTATTCCTACCAACCTGCTCCAATTTTCGGTACCTTGGTTCAATAATTCAAAACGACAATGAGATTGGCCGGGACATGAAAAATAGAGTAATTGCTGGGTGGATGAAATAGAGACAAGTCTTGGGGGTCACATGTGATCCACGAATGCTCTTGAAACTTGAAAAGTGTATAAAACCATTATAAGACCTGTCTTATAAGTATGGATTTGAGTGCTGGGCAACGAAAGAGATGGATGAAAGAAGGTTACATGTGGCAGAGATGCGAATGCTAAGATGGATGTGTGGTGTAACTAGAATGGATAAAATTAGGAATGAGTATATTAGAGGAAGTTTTAAAATAGCACCAGTTATAGAGAAGTCGAGGGATTATAGATTAGCGTAGTATGGACATGTCATGAGGCGGGACGAATGTCATATACCTAGAAGAATGTTAAGTATGAAGGTGGATGGATATATGAGTAGAGGAAGACCGAAGAAGGTATGGATGGACTGTGTGAAGAATGATATGCCTATAAAAGGGGTGAATACTGAGATGATAGTTAATAGAGTAGAGTGGAAGAGAAAAACATGGTGTGCTGACCCTACTTAAGTGGGATAAGGGTAAGAAGAAGAAGTTTTTCTAACCTATGTTTCTGAATACGATACCATAAAGCTGTCATCTCTACATCGTAGTATTATGGTTTCAAAAGAAACATAATTCAGTATCTCTAAATCCGTTACTATCATCGCAAAACGACTGATTCTTATCTCGCACTTTCTTAAGTTCATTTGAATTTTTCGTCGTACAACTTTTAAAAAGTGTATGCGCATAACTTAAACAACAATGCATAGAGATAGCCTATACTTCCTGGTTTGCATTATTTATGTGTCGTTTCTCTGAGATTTATATTGTTTCATTATTTTTAACTATTTTACATTTGGTATACATAGATAGATATAAAACTTCGTCTAAATATAAGTATTATAAGCTTCTATATAAATAAAATCATTGAGGGTTACAGTTGTGTGCGCGTCACGCAAAAACTACTGGAATAATTTTGATGTTCTTTTTTGTTTTACACCTTAGATACTTGGTCCTTATATTAAAAAAAACGACATTTCTTTATTCGATAAAATGTTATTGAAGTTTTAAGAAACTACGATTTTTATAAGTACTACGCTTTCTTCGTCATCTACACGAGCTGAGCCGCGGGCACAGGTTGTTTTAAAATAGAAGATACTACAAATACCCTCAACAGAAGAGAGATGTGAGAATGAAAATGATTTGTATATTTCGCACAATATTGCTGCCTGTGCACAAAAATATATTAATAATTTTTAAATTTGATAAGATTATCCGGGCTAACCAAAAGGTCATGTAAATGTATGACTTCCTATGAATTCCCACTTTACGTGTAGGGGAGGTACCCTCATTTTTTATTTATTTATTTCAGAACTTTTGCGGCGTCATTAAAATGCCATACCCAATTACAGATTTCTAATACTAAAAATCTCTGAACTAAGCCGCGGACTGACAGACGGACATAGCGAAACTATAAGGATTCATTTTAACTTCGGAACCCAAAAAATGAAATGCTGTTCTTTGGCAAGCGCGTCACTTGAGAACGGTTAGATCGATTTGTTTTTTTATTTTATATTATTAATAATCTGAAGAAATTTTTTTAGGAAAGAAAAAATTGAATAGTTGCCCGGATAATTTAAATAATTCTGGAAAAAGTTAAATGGATTTTTCATGAACTCGCGATTCTAACTATGGATTTGCGTAATTCGTTTTTGTTTTGTTCGTTCTGGAAAACGTTTTTATGAAGAAAGTTCGGGATAGGTGACGCTGTGGTCGAGTTATTTTACCGGAAAATGCAAAAAAACGATAGCAGATCCCTCTTGTAGGGAATAAAGTTATGAATATCTTCACTTCACTTGACGTTAAGTACATTACTGGCCATGATTACTAAACAAATTTGATTTATTATAATTCCAATTTCGAATAAAACATAGGGTAGTGTTATATAGTTATAAGATAAAAAATATAATGAAAATCAAAGTAGCTATCAGGTCACAGTCACGGGTGTACAGTCTATCTCATTTTAGTGGTCTACGCAGCTTGTATCTATATTTCTATATCCAATCTTAAATAGGAAACAAGTTGGAACGGCATTTGTTTCAAGTGTTGCCAATTACATACTTCAGACCTTAGACATGAGCGCAAGTACTGCTGCTGTTAAGAAGGAACACGTGGCTGGAGAAATTAATCCTAGTAAGTGTATTACCACGCTCAAGATAGTAGAAGAAAACCTTACCAATCTTCCTACCATAAAACGGAAATGTTCACGCTGCTATTTACAGAATACACAGCTTTCCAAGACAGTCTTCATGTGTACAAATATATCAGTGACCATGTTTAGATAGCATTACAATCCTGTTTCATAATATATAGTCATATGCTATAGTCATAATTTACTTAAAACTTTTCAATTTGCATAAAAGGTTCAGAACACACAATAATAAAAATAAAATTATTACATAAGGCTGACCAAATCCGTATCTGATATAAAAACTTAAAGAGATTGTTTGCATCTTTTAGTAACAATTTTTGGGTCACACAATATCTATATGTGTGCGTGTTAACATATCTATATGTATTATATCAACATATGTATAGTATTTGATAACTACATATTTTCTAGTTTGTATTTTAATCCGGCACTATTTAGGTATGATTTGTTAACAGAAAGAGATATTATTAAATTTTAAATGAAAAGTTAAGAATAATTTTGACCGATAAAGGATACAGCGTTGATTTCCAAATTTCATTCGCTTGTTTCCTAAGATACTTTAAAATTAAAAATCAAAGATCTATGGGTGTGTTCAAAATCTTGAGTGAGTTCCTGTTGTTGGTTAAAAAATTAGTCTGCAAAAATAGTTAACAATTAACAACACTAAAATTGGAAACCCACTCAAAATTAATAACGTTGTAGGTACCTATGTCGATTTTTATATTTGATTACGGTTGTTGGTATTTTATGAAGAAAAAAACTTCAAATTATGTTTAGCTTAAGGTATAAAATGTAATCAAAAACAGCCTATAGCACTCGGGGATAGTTTAGCTAGTGTAGTGTAGTGAAGCAATGATGGGTCAGTGGTACCGTGTACGACTTCGCGTCTTGTGACTTGAGTTCGAATCCTGTAAGCCTGAGCTTTCGGTGAAGGAAAACTTCGTGAAGAAACCATAGCATGGCGGTAGGGCATTTTTCAATGCCCGCTTGGCTAGTTACCACCCACAAGTTGAAAATCTGTTGCCAAGCACCTATAGGTTTGTTCCGGCAGATGAGCTTGAGACTCAGTCTTCCACTAGGTTTAGCGTGTTATCATCGTGGGCCACATCGTGACTTAACATCAGGTGAGACTGTGGCCACTACGCCAAACCAATAACGATAAAAAAAACTTCATATCAATGAAAGATTTTCAGGATCAGATAAGTACCTAGTTTCAGAGATTTCATAATATACAAACTTTAGTTCTTTATAATAAAAAAAATATAGTTGCAGATAACTTTTACATGAAATTATGGTTATTCAATTTATGATAACGATTCATAATTGGTAATGCTTTACGCATATATAAAGTTTTTATGCTTAAAAACTTTTTTTTGGTGAATAAACGCATCTGTGCCGACCCCAAATGAATTAGGATAAGAGAGAAGAGAAACTTAACTGTAACAATGAAGCAGCTAAAGTACATCCCTATAGAGACATGTCACACTTGACATTGGCGAAATTGCTTACATAGGCCATGCCAAAAAAAAAAACAATCATGTTTATGGCGTAAAAGTACGTACTGTATGAAGATCAAATCTACCTAACAACCATGTTTATATAAATATCCAAAGAGTTCAATTGGAGAATTTATTTAAGCAGCTTATATTTCGTTGAAAAGCGATAACGCGTTTGGTAAAAAAGATACATTTAACATAACAAATAATTAATTAACGAAATTTTCACAATCGTATACTGGCCTGCCTGGAAAGTTTACAAATATATTTCTATAGTCGGATAATTTAAATCGATTGTGATGACTAAAATACAAGTTTTACTTGACTAGTAAAAATAATAGACGAGGTAGACAGCGAATCATTAGAATACAATGCGGACTCTATGTAATAGATCAGTTGGTCAATCAGAGGCACAGTGACCCACGGCCCGTATTGTGATCGACCTTGGCAAGCGCGCTACTTCTTACAAAGCGCACTGGGCCCTTTGTTTGTCAGACCCAACTACCAGGAGAACAGGAGTAACTTATACTAACAGATTTACATATCATATTACTTACATTTCATTTTATAAGTAATATAAGGTTCCCACAATTAAAGATGACCATATTAGAAAAACACATCGATGAACATCGATATTTCGACACAAATTGGCGACTTAACATCTAATGTGGCGGTTCAAACCGGCTGTTGGCGTGGCGATGCACAGTGCCTCGATTTGAAAAATCGCATGGCATAGGCATTGAAATTTCGTAATTTCGATCTGATTTTTATTTCATAGGGCAAAAGATCATAATTCACGTATATTCACTAATTAAGCGGAAAGGTAGGGGTTGCGACCACCATACACAAAGTAATAAACTAAACTGATCACAGTAATTTTATTTTGGTTTGTTCCGTTTCGGAATCAGCCGGTTTATATTCAGTTAAAGCAGAGTAGTATAGGTTGACCACCGTACATATAATATAAAATAGGATCGATGTTTCACATATGCCAGGCGTCGCGCGACGGCAAATATTTTATGTGCGGACTCTATTTACAACAGAGAATATATGTGGTAACACCGATGTTGGATGTTTTTGTTCAAAATTTCGATGCATCCATGTTTTAGAGAACCTAGCGATGATTATGAATATCGATCATCCTTACGCACAATATAAATATGTAAATGATTTGTCAGTATGTTTCATATCTTACTACCAGGATATAATAAGTAAAAAAGGATGACTGAAACCCGCCGGTTGCGCAAAATCGACCCAGTAAAAGTATACCTCTGGATGAAGTCCCAATATCCATGGTTCGTAGGCGTGTTCCATTTATTACTACTAGGATATCATAAATAAAAACAGATACACATAGTTAAAAGATAAAATTTGCATGAAAAGTGAAAAAATCTTCATAAAATGTAAGGTGGATGTTAGAAAACGTCATGGCTGGATAAGTTGTCTTCACCACCAAATCTCTCCAGCGAAAGTGTTTATTCGTCTTGACCTGCACTATGAAAGACTTTAAATCCACTCCATGATCTGAGCATTAAATACCAGTTTTACAAATACGGTCAAGGGTTTCGCTTTCAAGATTTTAGTTCCTCGATGATTTCGCTAGAAACCCCACTAGTAGATATATAAGAAAACATAGGATGTCATTTTGTTGTTTCTCAAATTTTCCCTTAAAGAGATTTCAACGAAATTAATAGGGCATAAAAATGTGTATGGGTATTTTATTGCTTGTGTGTTAGGTGGCTATTTATTCACAAATAGATAATAGAATTTACCTCAATATCACCTGATGTTAAGTGATGAAGTGGTATAAAACGGTAACACGCTAGGCCTAGAGGGACTAACTTTAAGTATGCCACCTGAACACACTATAGGTGCATGCCACCAGTTTTTCAACTTAAGGAAAGTATTAACCACGCAGACATTAGAAAATCCCATTCCAGTTTATGAATATATTACATTTTAAACCATAACAACTTGCTAAGATCTCACAGGGCAAGTAGTCAATTTTCTTCAAAGAGGGACTGAAATACGCTCTTCAAGGTCGTCAACATTACCTTGATACCCCTGGTGTTAAAGTTGTCCATAGGTGATCATAACCATTAACCATCAGGTGGGTCGTCTACCTTTGTGCTACTCTTTTGGCATAAAAAAACAATAATAGAGATGTTATATTTTAACAAAAGTTTGCGGCCGTATATTGTCACGCACAGCGTCCATTGAATATTTGTACAGCACACTGAAGTGTCCCCAAAGTGACATATTTGGTTGATGGTCAAAATGTCCCTACAAAAATACCTATGGCACACTTTGTTTCTTCCATAAATGAAACGAGGTTGTTTTAATTTTTGGTCTAAAACAATGAGTTTTGGACAAAGCGTACATTCGTGAGGATTCAGTCCTTGTTCCAATTTCATGTTCCTACTTGCTTATTCAGTACAGACTCATTTTGATTTTAGATATTGCGTATTTATTGTTCATTTATCGCGATGAAAATGCTTGTCAAACGATTCGTTATACGTAATTTATATAATAGCGGTGATTTTTCTCTTAAATATTCTTAAATTGGAAAGTAAATTGATTGTATACGAATTTATAAGCGAAGCTTTTTTTTTTGGGAAAATTTTCCTTTTCCTGTGACTTCCTTCCCGTTGTCTTAGCAATGGAACGACTTTCAAGTCACCTATCGTAAATTGTTTATACTAATAAAGAAACTTCGTCATTGTGTGCACAACAACTAAGTTTCTCATCGCACACAAATGGACTGTTTATGGACGTATAGGGTACAAACAAACAAAGAAACATTTTCATTGTTATATACCTATATATGTAATCCTTATTGGGCATTTTACGACTGTTAAAGAGGCGTTTTTACAATAATTCTCTTAAAAAACTTTTTTGTTTGTATTCATAGTAGCTCCTACAGCATCCTGAGCACGTTATGTGGTAGATGGGATTGTCCAATGCTACGTCACTGGAGCGGACATACATTCATACATCTACAAGTACTTACTACATACCACGTGAATAGCGTGACTTATAGTATTATTATTGGTTAGCGTAAATTTTATATTATATGTATACTATTATTAACTGTATCGATTCTTTGAGGTCTGAAATAAAGATTTATTATTATTTCATAGAAAATATATATATAAGAGTTTAAATGTCACGGTGGCACGCCTAGTGAGTTTTGATAAGTCCGAACTTGCATTTCTAGTTCATGAGAGTCTCGCTAGGATTGCTTCTAGTGGAACGGAACGGAACGGAACGAAAGGATAGAATAACGCCTGCGCCAACAAGTATATTGTATATTATTATAAAGAGGTAAAGTTTGTATGTTTATATGATGTAATAATCTCAGGAACTACTCCGATGACAGGTTCCGATTCTAAAACTTATTTCAGTAAAAGGAATCCACATTATTCCTGAGCGAAATAATAATTATATAATAGTAATATGGAGAATAAGTAATGTAGGTTTTAGATAAATGCCTACATTTTAGATTTTAGTGTTTTTCATAAAAGTTCCTCCTTTTTTTACTACTACCGCTGGTTAAGTGAGTGGAAGAGAATTCCTTGTCGTATTGAGTTCGGTAGTGTACGAAACGTTGTATACACAAGACTATTAAACTGGCAAAATCCAAGTCATAGTGACTTGTTTCGATAACAATTTAATTATTTAACTTATTTTTTTAATATGTTGAATGAATTAACTCAACTGTATATTTGGCATTTTGTTTTGAATTTGTTATTTTTTCTAAAACTTTTCAATTTATTAATATGTCACAAAACAAAAATCAATCCACGCAAAATACCAGGAATGCATAAAACCTTGAACTATGATTACAAGGCCTGAAAATTATTGATAAAGGATGTTGCCACTACATATATAAATATCGAATATGTGAAGTAATCTAGCTTATATCATTATAATCGATCAACATCCTTTTCACAGCCGCAAAAGGTACAGAGATACTCTCTAAAACCAGATTTAGACCATTATTTAATGCCTTTTATGTGACTGTATAAGGCAGTGGGAAATACTACATCCCTACTACGGATCGGCGTGGGCATGACACACTTTCGCTTCGAGCGAATCACGTACACGACGCGTTATAAAATTTGAATTTAGTGTCTATAGACGCTTGTCATGCTAATTTTAGAATTGTATACTTCCACAGCAAATGCTACATAACTTCTGAATAATGAACAACAAGAGAATAACTTATATAAAGGCTAAGTAGTATTGATAGTTAAAAACATTTCGTAGTGCTTATTAGGAGCTGCGAATGGTTAATAGTTTTATCAATATAAATGTGGAATATGTGGCAAATGTGTTCAGAATAAATAACCTGTAATTCATTTACCCCTTTTAATCTTTTACAAGTAACCTCAAATATCGTAATGGACATATCATAGGTACTTTTACAAACATTTGACACATCTGCTGTGATTCCAGATCAATAAATTAAAAAAAAACCTAATTCTAAAATATTGCCATGTTACGACGTCTTATTCTCCCACATAAGAAACCTATATACCTAAATAAAAATTAAATACTGCTGACGGTAAGAGCATCACTTGAGAACGGCTGGATCGATTTAGCATTTTTTTTTAATAATAGTCCGACTAAGGTTATTGGGAAATTAAAATTTGAAAAGTTGCCCGGTTAAATGCAAAATTCTGAAAAAAGGTTTCTGTTCGATTTTTTTTTATGAAATCAAGACCACCAAAACTCGCGGTTAGAACGATAAATATGCTTAATTAATTTTTGATTTTGTTCATTATGATGGTCTTGCAAAAGTTTTGATGAAAAATATCTGGATATATGGCGCTGTGGTCGTCCAGTTATTCGCTACTGGGAAGGACAAAACAACATTTGTCGAGCCAGCTTATAAAATTTATTTATTTTGTTTTTAAAATAAAAATTAGTAGGTTATCAGTAAACAATAGTAGGATGTTGACGATAATGATGATATTAGAGACAATCACGACAAGGCACAAAGCTGGCGAGTCGCGGCCTCAAACCGGCACTCGCGAAAGTGAGAGTGGGCTCGGTTGCGTAACGCCGTTCGGTTCATGACGCCCTGGTACCCGGCGTGGTTACCTACATTCAAGTGTTTTTGTCTATTCGATTTGTCGGTTGATTTAATTTTATAAATTTATTTTTACCGCTACCTCTTCAATATCAAAATTAAATTTAAGGTAAATAATAAAATAAAACTTAATTGAAAATTAATTATATACCATTACGAATACGTTTTATTTAGTTATCTTCAAACAAGCATACGGCTGGCCTGATGGTAAGAGGCAACCATAGTCTATTGACGTAGTATGTAATAGGTATCATAGGACCAAAAATGGTAAAAACCAGTCGGACAGCCCCAATTAGAAATTTGAGAGATATTTATGCAGGCCTGCATGACAGCGGCGACCTACGATGTATTTCGATCTCTCGATGGTCGCCGTTGTATTTGGATTGTACTGTGCTTACCATCAGGGACAGTACTGTCAATGTACCGTGCAAATTATAAATAAATGAAAAATCTCTAAAAAAATACTTCCTGTCCTACCTCTCTTATACTTCGGTGATATAAGAATTTAAATAGTAACCTTCATGAAGTAGACAGACAAAAGAAGAAAAGAGAATTTGTTCTCTTTAGATTTATCGTTAGTATTTAAACAAAATCTAAATATTATTTCTAGCCATACGTATTAATAAAAATAGTTTATGGTATTGTGAAATAGGTAATTCTTCTAGTCACGTATTTATTACATAACACATTTGATATTTATTTATTTATGTTTTCCTGGTAGCTAAGCTTTCTATTTGTCGAATGATTTGACAAAAATTTTACTCAATATTATGAAATACCCGGGTCAATGGCGAGCAAGTGATTCAATACGAAGATATTTAGAGCAGTGCCGCAGTAATTACGTGCGGGGAGGAGGGAGCAGGTAAACCTTGGCCCTAGGACACACTCTGAATATGCTATTAGTCTTAGTGCCTTTTAAAATACTGCCATCACCATGCCTTAGTGCCATCACCACGAGAACTACAGTGAAAAACCGGATATCATCCTGCTTCCTAATCAGCGGTGTTATATTCTTCAACTATTGAGTGGTATATGTTTAAGCCATGAGAAACTCTTCCGTATTTAAAAGTTACCATCATCTCGATTTTAGTAGGAATTTTGAGTTCTCCTTTTTTTATTTAATGGCAGCTGTGTTTATTTATATAAAGTTCTGACAACGTCATGTGAATAGAAAATGTTTCTAATAAGGTGTCTTGTAGTTTTCAAACATAGTTCTTAACAAGATGAAGGCTGCCTTGTTACAATTATCCAGGAAGTTTTTGTAGCATCTTAAAATTCATGTTCCTATTTATTATTTATAATCCCACTTCACTTGTACACAATAACCATACTATATCACGTGAAATGCTGCCAAAATTACATAACATACGGCCATATAACATAAGTTTATGAATCAAAATAATGACCACTACATGACACAACAAAAATCCCGTCAAAAACTTGAATTTTGAATTTCCAAACACAATCTGAATGTTACGTTTTTTGTATCCTACAGAAGATCGCAGCCAAATGACCTAGTGTTGTGTTTCTGCGGTGAGTAGGGTTTCCAGAGCTCCTTGGGGTAGGGGGTTCAAGGTCGGCAACGCGCTTGTGATACCTATGGTATTGCAAGCGTTCATAGGCTACGGTAGACGCTTACCATCAGGCGGGCCGTATGCCTGTTTGCCACCTTTGTAGTATAACAAAAAATGTTCCTCCGTGTTGAGCTAGGGGCGCAAATAGCAGATTTAAGAAATGGATACGTTTTTTCGTATTTCGAAAAATATATGAAGCAAGGATTAAATCTATGAGACGTTTTTGCTGACCGTACATGAATAATGCATTGCATATACAATAAGGCGTAAGGGTGTCTACAAAAGTTCTGAATAACAATTATTGATGATTTGCCGAGAGTCACTACTGTCTTCAGGAGCGAGATCGTAGCGTGGTACGGCACGGTGACTGGGTTACCGGCGCGGGTTGCGTCACAAACCACTTTCTGCACTGTCGTTCGCCTACTTACCCACTCACTGAGACAGCGGCGCGACTTGAACTGGCCGTTACTATAACAAACTGACCTAAAATTAGGGAGCGTTCAAGTATTACGTAACGCAGTTTTTGGAGATTTATCCCCCCTCCCCCAATGTAACGCGCCGTAACGTTTTTCTTTACTCCCCTAGCCCTAGTAAAAAGTTACGTAACCACCACCAAGTGACCATTTTACCTGAAAGTCACAATTATGTCACAAAAAAAAACTACGCGACTGTTCTGAAGGGTTAAAACAATGTTAAGTAACGCGTAGTTTAAAACCCCCTCCCGCCCCTGTAACACATCGTAACGTTTCAAAAGACCCCCCTCCCCTCAAATTCGATACGTAATACTTGAACCTTTTATAAGTGGGCCTAGGCCAACATTCTTTCCGTATATCAAAGAACCCATTTCAATACAAATATTATTTTTTAACGCAACAGCGATACAGAGACCTATTAAATGTCAAAAATACATTTAAAAACTTACATAATTTATTTGTATTTAATAATAATATTTACTTGACATGAAACATTACAAAAAGTATTTATTTGTATTTATGTGAAATTTGTTTTTAATTAGTTCTAATAATTGTAGATCTTAAAAAGACATACAAAAAAGTCTAGGATATCATACATCTATCTTCTAAGGTTCAGCCACAATAAGCATTTTTGTCTTCCGCCTTTTGAATGTTGGCAGCACGATAACATATAAATATTATTTGTTAGATAAATAATTAACTTTATAATTATTGTTTTTCTTTTTCTTCATTTAATTATGTAAGTTAAAGATATTTATACAGGCTGGATTTTTGAGATGGGGCGCAGTTTTCGAAGCCACGATGACACTACGAAATGTATGGGAAAATATTTTTGACAATTATTATTCTGACAGTTATATGTTTACAATTTTACTTATTAACGTCAGGGGTCTCATAGAGTTTATTGATCCTTATAAGAGATTGGCATGAAAAAAAGTTTTTGTGTAAACAGCCCATTTTCTTGCTGAATGTACACTTTTAAAAAACTGTGAATGCAGGTCAAAATGTATGAAAAAATTAAGGAAAGTCTCCTCAGAAAGTTTTCCTGTAGCTACAACGGTTAAGGTTAGGTACCTTACTGTCCTATCTCAAAAATCCACGAATAATATTTTGTTTATACCATCAATGCGGTATTTTTTGCGAAGAAATTATTATAGTTGATTCTGTTCATTGGATTTTAAATTGAATGAAAACATTTTTTATTCACACAACTGATATAAATTACCTGATATAAATTAAGACTGTCATATTATCCGAACTGGTGGTTGTATTTTAATAATCATAGATGCCTTCTCAGGGCCTAAATTGAATTATAAAATATTTATTGATTGATTGATTGATAATGGTCATGTTGCTGAGTTGAGCATAGTTTGCGGATTGAAATGTAAAAAGTGCACAATTGCATTAATGTCTGCTACATATTGTACGATTAAACGAAATTTATATGCAGTCGTAAAAAACATAAATTAACTTAATATTATTTTAAATAGGAGGCCAGTCCGAGTACTGCTGACAACATTGCGCTGGCGCATAGTTGCGTCACACCGCAGTCAGTCGGGCCGCTCACCGCACCTCCCTCCTAAGTGGAGGGGGCTGTTACTAGGGTTTTAGCACTGTCTAGCAATTTGTTCAGGAAATCGCCATATTAAGGCACTATAACTTGTTTACGGTATATTTACAAATAATCTCTCTATAATTTCCTGATCTCCCGGTAGTGTAAACAGGAAACGGGAGAAAGTATTATTGGTTCTTGGTCTATTGTACTATGTCATTCGTCAACCAAATCATCTTTTGGTTATCGAATTTACTATGTGACGGAGGTATAGAGGACGTGAGGAGTGATGATCATAAACTAATTTATTTCTTTTATCATAATTAAATATTACTTCTCAAATGAACGCCACATCTTCATTAATTCTTCATCAAAATTAATTATGTTCTTCACTATTGATATGATAGAAAAATAGTTTAAAATTAATGTTTTCGTTAAAAAAAAAACTTTTCCGTTATGAATGTCATATGCCAATGAAGTTATATTCAAGGCGCCATCTTTCAACAATCTGTTTAACTAACATGAAAGTATTTAGTTAATTTGTTTACATACCATAATGTGCGAAATATTCGTATAGATCAGCTAGTTTTATTTAATTTAGGTTCTGTTCATTTATTGATGTAATAAAATATTTTATTTTTATCCTCTATATAATATGCTATATATAAATAGGTGCTAAATTAAGGGATATAGATATTATTATCTTTATCGTCCCTGCATAAAATATCTATTAATGCTGCAATTACATTTCTTTAAGGATTCATAATCAATAAATGAAGCAATGATGGCTCGGTAGCGTGTACGGACATCGCGTTGATAGACGTAAGTTCGAATACCTATAATGAGCCTGAGCTTTCGTTGTAGGAAAATATCGTGAGGAAACCATAGCATCGTGGTAGGACTTTTTCTAATGCCAGCCTGGCTAGCTACCACCCTCAAGTTGAAAATCTTTCGCCAAGCACCTAAAGGTATGTTCCGGCAGCTGCACTTGAGAGTCAATCTTCCATTAGGCTTAGCGTGTTTATCATCTTGTGCCACATCGTCACTTAAGATCAGGTGAGATTGTGGCCACAACGCTAATACCTATAAGGATAAAAATATACATATAGAATATCTCTTTATTTATCGTCCCCGTGAGTTTATATTTGTTTTATAGCAACACGACACAGCAGGACAACACTGTCTCTGATGGTAAGCACAGTATAATTTAAAAACAACGGTGACCACCAAGAGATCGGTAATCCATCGACGGTCGTCACTGTCACGCCCGCCTGCAAGTCTCTCGGCATTTGGATATACATTAGTCGCGTACAAACCAAGAGATAGTCACTGTGCCTGATTTATCTCCATATATATGGTGGTTGCGTCTTGTACAGATTCCTAGGACCTTGCTTGGGATATACACAGGCTTATCTCGTAATGAGAGATCACTAAGCGTGCTAGTATTTTGGAAGATATGTACACCTGGTGTATTGTGTTCATAATCCAGTCGGTCATAATTTTGTCATGTCCTACTTAGCAAAATAAAACGTGCTATCTAAAATTTTTATCTGAGCACCAGAATTTTCGAGTTGTGTCATGATTTTTGTAGGGTCAGATTTTTTATAGATTTATATATATGTGGTATATTTTATGCTATTGCAATTCGAATGATTTTATATTGTTTAGACCGTGTTTTTTAGACTTAGTAACAACAATACAAGTTTTTTAGGTTATAGTGTCAGGTTCTGTAATAAGATCCCGAAGCACATTACTGATTTGCCAGACAATGAGTTCAAGGATAATGTCGAGCAGGTTTTACTGTCAAAAGGTCATTATAGGGTGGATCATTATGTGAATGATAGTGATTTCTGGAAGTGACTCCCTCTCCATACATCGAATATAAAGACGGTAAGCCCGATCTAGTTTCTTGCCGGTTCGTCTCGAAAAGTGGGATGTTTTCCGAACCGTTGGTAGAGTTTGACGTTCATAAGTGCCTTCTTGGGGCCTAAATTGAGAAAAGTAAATTGTGAGATTACGCTAGACGCAAGTCTTCTTTTCCTTACTCTTATCCTATCTGAATAGAGTTGGCACAACTCGTTTTCTTCTCACACTCTCCACTATCAACTGTCATCTCAGTATTCAAACCTTTTATATAATATATATCATTCCTAACACAATCCGTCCATACCTTGTTCGGTATTCCTCTACTCTTATACGCGCTGGATATAAATAAAACAACTGTTCATAGTTTTCTTACCGTAAATACAAAAGAGTCACTCGTGAAATGCGTGTTAAATGACCTTAATAAGTCTTCATATAACTTATTGCATTTCATCAAAATTATTCCGAATGCCTACGTTAGCATAATTCGATATTATGTCAAAGCCAATCAGAATTTATTAGATTTCTAGAACTATATCGGATGATTGTTTGATATTTTTAATAACGGTTATCAAAACCGGTTTTATTTTTTGATGGGAGGATATAATAACAAAACTAAAATATATTCGAAAATTTAAGAAAACCTCCGACTCAAGTAACCTCATTGAGACCATTCCAATGCTGTGGGTTGGTGAAGAGTTAGGTGGATGACGCTGTAGTATCAGCTCAATGTTGGCATGTGTTTCTAATATCTTTGAAGTAACAGAACACCAAATTTCGACTCCATCAGACCTGTGGAAGATGTTCTCATAGATAATCTACAAATGGTTGAAAATATTTTCTTGAATCATAGCTAAGAATACTCTCGATCAAACCTCCTTTCAAACGAAAAAACTATATTGAAATCGGTGCAGCCGTTTGGGAACTAAGGTGCCACAGACAGACTCACAGATATACAGATACACACGTAAAAGAGGTAGGACACAGAGAAATTTATTTGGAGATTTCTCTCTACTTGGGGCAGCACGACTGGTGGAATACCTCCACCCTACAGAAGATCGCAACCAAATAACCTTGTGTTGTGTTCTGCGGTGAGTAGGGTTCCCAGAGCTCTTTGGGGTAGAGGGGTACAAGGTCGGCAACGCGCTAGTGATACCTACGGTATTACAAGCGTCCATAGGCTACGGGAGCCGCTTACCATCAGATGGGACGTATGCTTGTTTGCTTAGTTGTTTTTTACCATATACGCATTTAAGTTGTGTATTTCATAAAGGGTACAGAGGTATACAGAGAGTGGTTGGTGAGTGCAGTCTTAATGAGGGATCCGTGGATCACATGTTCTTCATCTACCCCAAAGAATCTTGTTCCCTATATGGTTTTCTTCGTAGTAATATACCTCGTCCTAGTAATGTCACTTTTGTTGAAATATTTACTGTCATTATTTATCGTATAAAAATGTGTGTATGTGTGTATCGTATAAATGTGTGTAATGTATGTGTCCTTTGTTCGTGTCTATATAGTAACGCATTTTATTTATATGTTTAACATATACTATTTTAAAATATCCCTGCAGGTCTCATAACAAAATATTTTTTATAAATTTTTGACTGTTTATAGTTACGTGTGTCACCAGTGTTTTGTTTTTAGGTAAATCTACAGTACACCGAACATTTGGCTACTACGTGTATTTGTTACATTGGTACATTGACATTGGTAAAATTGCCCACATAGAGAGAAGTCATTAATTTAAAAAAAAATAGAAAAAGAGATTGGTTGACCTGAAAGAATAATAAAGTCTAAATGTTTAATTTTTATTTGGACACGCTGGTCAGACGTTTTTCAATATAAAATTATAGCATTGGTCCACGATGTCATTTTATGTTACGTGTCGATGTAGCCAAAATCGTAGAGGCTCTCAAATCAACTTGAGGGTGGTAGCTAGACAGGCGGGTATTAAAAATGCTCTGCCAATGTTATGCTTACGAAGTTTTCTTTTGCCGTGAGCTCAGTGTAATGTAGTAGTCGAACTCACGTTTATCGACGCGATATTCGAGCACGCTACATTGAGTCATAATCGTACCAAAATTAAAAATTTAAGTCACATATCTTTTTACATAAACACTTGCTTATAGATAGAAGTTAACCCGTAAATAAAATCTCAATTTCTGGCTTGGATTTGAATGCATTGAGTATTATTACAAAAATAGCTGTGCGCCGCGGTTTCTCCCGTGTTAAATTTATTAGACAAACTCTCCACGACGTTGCGCCAACTAACTAACTAACGCGCCTTTGTAGTCAGCCTTATCATTGTACCATTTCTCGTACTTGCCTACAGCTTTCCAGATTGCTTGACGTTTATAGATACTACTTTGCTCCTTAGGGTCGTAGCGTGAAATTTAATATTCTATATATATTCTATAAATCTTTATTATTCCTCGTGAATCTGGCTATCATATACAATCATATTTTTTCGAATCCGACTGGTACTTCCAAAGATAAGCGCGTTTAAAGTTTACACAAATAAAAAAGTCTTCACTTTTACTTATTACATTAGTATAGATAGAATTTATTCTATCTATTATTATTTAATTTAGTCAGTACTTGAAATTTTATTCAGCATGGTCAGCGATATATTGCGTAGCTATAAAAATTGCAACAATTTGACAGAGAATTGTAATTAATTTTGTGTTTTATAGTGATATATTTCTGACCTTACGCAGGCGTGAAGTTCATTTGTTTTAGTATAATTTTGTATCGCAGCACGGGAATATGACGGCATTGAGCCTCAGGGTAAGCAAAATGCAGTCCGAATACAACGGCGGTCGTCACTGTCATGCCGGTTTGCAAACTTTTTTTTCGATCTGACTATAGTGTTAGCCGTAAGAGCCCTGCAGCCTCAGACGACTTTTACAGCTTCACCCGGACTTGGGTTTGCAAGTTATCGGCAACTGGATATACTCTGGCTGATTCCAAAACGCGACAATCTAAAAGAGAGTTACTAAGACGGCTTATCACCACTATGGTTGGGAACCGGTCAAGTACAAATACTCTACCACCCCGGCTGATCCTGGAAAGCGAGACACCTGAGCGTGTACCTATGCCGGGAGTTACACTTGGTATATGGTGGTCACGCTCTAGTCGAAGACGTGTATGAAATATTTATCTAATATAGGTATATAGTTTTTAAATACCAGGATAACATGAACATAAAATGAGTTCCAAGAAGTTTTTCCACACTAGTAATTATAGGTGATTTTCATCATCCGCAAATCAGTTGATTGTCCACGTACTGGCCGTGCCGCATCGCGTTCTGTCTATCAGTCACTGATAGTTCCGTGGTGATAGTGATAGTGTTGATAAGGTCCCACGCGTGGGTGTGGCAACATTAAAAACTTTACACCGATAATAATATTTTGAAATTTTCTTTTTGCTCTGCGTAACAAAGCAGCTTTATTGAAATACATTTGTTTTTAATATAATATACATGGTCATATTTTTAAATTGGAATGTGATTTGTAGGCTATTCAATATGGGAAACAGGCTTAAAACCAATAATTGGACCCAAAAGAATAGGAGAAAAAAATTATGATGCTCTTAATAAATTTTATTTACATTTACATTTAAATTTCGATTTTAAAATATTATTTAGAATTAACTGTAAAACTACTAACAAAAAATATATATTTTTCAATACCTAGAAAAATAAATTCTAATAATTTGCGCTAAACATAATTAACGAAGAGTCTGAGGCTAAAGGATCTCTAGTACGCAGTAGGGTAAACACCAATTATCACTTCTCGGTTAGGCGTAAACTTTTACTGACGGAGTAGCGAACTTTCAGTGTTCAGTGCTTCCTTCCGGGCGACGCTGTGTCCGTGCGGGTCGGGCGGTGAGACACACAGCGCTACAGTCCGCTCCCGACCGCCGTCGCGCTAGTACGCGTGCTCGCCTCTACCGCACGCCGGCAAACACGTGACTATCGCGCCGCGCCAACAACAACGCGACCGGATTTACAAACGGTGCATGTGCTTCAGTGACGGCTTCTCAGTGCTTTGACGTGGAGGCTCGGGCCACCGGCGCCGCTGGGCCCGTGATAGGCCCGAGCGGCGGTATGGAATCCCCGCAGATGTACGACGCGGCGGGCGCACCGCCGCCACCACCTCAACCCGACCTCAAGAAGGTCGTGGACGATAAACGCGCGCCCTTCCCGCCCCCGGACCTAGACGAGCTCAATGGCCAGGAGATCAGCTTGGATTTACAACACCTCATCGAGGACCAGTTCCGGGGGGAGGAAACCATGGCGCTCTTTCAGGAGATTCTACCTGGCGGTAGATCCCCGCAACCCAGGTTCACTCGGACGACGCTCGCTTATATGCCCCAGCCTGTCCACTCGGGTGCTTCTTACGCTCCCGTGCAGACGAATTCTGGTCACGAACAGGCACCTCCGATAAAGGAGGAACCACCAGAGCCTCAGGACTTTCGAAGAGCAGTCACCTGTGCACAGTACACTGGGCAATATAACCCTCAACCTCCAGTCGGGGTGAATCATCCGTACACGGGCAGTTTCACTCCTCTCCCGCCTTTGGGAGCTCCGCTATTACCTCCCTTATTGAAACACAAGCCGCCACCATCGAGACGATCCTCTGGCAAAGTGTTAGACAAAGGTACCGATGAGTACAGACGACGACGCGAACGGAACAACATAGCCGTGCGAAAGTCTCGCGAGAAGGCCAAAGTTCGCTCCAGGGAGGTCGAGGAAAAGGTGAAAACTTTACTTAGAGAGAAAGAGGCTTTGCTGAAGAGGCTCGAAGCTGTGTCGGGTGAACTAAGCTTGCATAAACAAATGTATGTGCATTTGATAAATTTGAATCATCCAGAGATCACGGAGCTGTGCAGGTCGATGCTGCAGTTGGGCGCCCCCCACGCGTCCGACCACACGCTTTGACCATAGGTGAGTGTGCGCGTTATGTCAGAATACGTAACGTATAACTATACTAGCGACGTATGTACATGATAAACACGCTTGTGTGAGATCTTTTACTTGTTGCTCATAAGCATGGTAACTCGTAAATAACACGATGTGAAGAAAAAAGTTTTGTTATTTTATGGCACCGACGTTGCATAACGAGTTCATTATACACCGTCGAGTTATAGTTTCTTTTGCTACATAAAAATGCATCCTCAAAACTATTTTTATGTGACACACTTTATTAATACGTAGTTATGATTTATGATTGAATTTGTAGTTAATATTTTTTATTCTAAATACAAGAATAATTTCAAAAATAAAATATAATAACTTAACCCACTTACCAGAGTTTACTAAAATATAAATTAAAATATTTATTAACTTTTGCAATAAATATATCGAAGGTAATAGATTTATATAGAAAAAATAAATCAGGGAAAAATCGGACGCGTAACATGCAAAAATTAATTTATGATTTTGCTAAGAGATCTCTATATGACCTTTGGCTTAGTATATTATAAATATTATAATTTACATCAAGGCTTTTTAATTCGTAATAGAGTAAACAGTTTTACTAAAAACGTGATATGTTAACAGTAATATTGGAATAATAAATAATAGTTGAATTGTATTATCGTCGCGTTAGAAAATTTGCCATTTAGAAGTCGTACAAAGAAAACCACAATAGTTTTTAAACTTCACACAAAAATAACTTATAGTCAATTTCATTTTTGAGAAAATTTATTTTATATATTAATATGATCTAATTGGGACACCGATTACTAAACGAAAAAAATGAAGGTTACTTGGTCCGCTTGAAAAAAATTTGAAAGGAGCTGACAAACCACTGAAACTGTATTTCTTCGGAAGGAGAGCTTTGCCCAGTTATCATATGGGCTGACTTTGTTATCATTAATTTTCCCGCATTAATTGTTTTTTTAGTTTTGTTGAATTTATATTATTTGAAAATTCACTTAACTTTTGCTATTGTTTCGCTTTAGTGAAAGTTTATTAAATGTTAATTTCGACCACTTTAGTAGTACATAATTTTTTACTAGCTGAACCCCGCGGTTACACCTGCGTATAATTAAAAAAAAGTCACTGATTGTTGATTCATAATACTTCAGTTTCAGACAATATTTTATTATCGAGCGGCCAGGGTTATGCGTCACAATTGACATGGCTCGTTCACGCCACTACACTTATAGTCATAGACCGGAGCCGAGTATTGAATTATTTTAATTTTACATTATCTCCCAAACAAATAAAATGCTATAAAGGGCAAAGATTATCCACATAAATGCTCATAAATTACTTTTCAATTTTAAAAAAAAAAACAAAATACCTTATTGTGGCTTATATATAACAAGAAAAACAATATTTAAGGCTAGCTGAGAGATGTAGCCAAATTTTTTATTCTCTAATTCTTCTTCTAATTCCTATCCTAATAAATTATTCCACGTGAATCTCGTAATCATATTCAAAAATAATTTTTCGAATCCGATTGGTAGTTCCAGAGATTTGCGTGTTTAAACAAACAAACAAAAAACTCTTCCGCTTTATTATAGTACTATAGATGTTGAATTACATGCTTCGACAAATGATTAGGCAGTGATAGTAATAACTCGAAAGAACGTACATCATAAGGTAACTAAATATATTGGCTGTCTAGGAGAATTTCAAATTCTTTTAAGTTTAACGTTTGGCCACAATCTCACCTGATGATGTTAAGTGACAATGTGGCCCAAAATGGTACCACGGCGGGCATTAGAAAATATGCTACCACCATGCTATGGTTTCCCCTTACCCTTCATCGAAAGCCATGGCGTATTGCAAGGATTCGAAATCACGTCAATCGACGCCGTGTCCATACACGCTACCATTTAGCTAATTAGTGGCAACTGTAACGGGCCACTGTGATTTTTCCCCAGTTCACATCATGTTCCTGATGAAGAAGTTTAATGATTAAGGATAATTTCTTTAAGGATTATCAATGAATTCTAAGTGACGCTAGAATTGCTGTAACTTACAGAAAAATCATTCATAGGCGTGATTTTTCTCTCTAATGTTATATCTATATAATATTAAGAAAATAATAATCATTTTGTGAAATTTATTTGATTTTAATTTACGTTTTGTTTAATTTATTGGTCTTATTTTATTATTATTGATTTATTTATTTACTTCATATATGATTAATAGTTATCAATATAAAATCTTTAAGGTCTACTTGTATATGTAATTTTATCCAAATTTCCCGATAGGATGTATTATAGGTCATGTAAATAAATTCACGTATATTACATTAAAAAAAATTGTCTTCGGTTAGTATGTACGGATTTAAGTCAAAAACGGCTGTACCGATTTTGATGAATTTTTGTACACGGGAAGCTGATTTCATTTCATTATTGATTAACAGTAATAATTGTAAATAATAATACTATTGGAAATCATAATATTATTTTATTATAAATTCCTTTATTGATAGACTCTATGAATTGTCAACATACTCACGCGGAGCCGCGGGGCGCCGCTAGTAATAAATAAAAGTATACGGATATTATATCTATCTCGTTTACTCTTTACTGGCAATCATTCTGAAAGCTACGGAATATTCATCAAATCTTTTCTATGAAACATATCTTTAATGATAACAAATGAGAGTTAGTTCAATTTAAACCTTACGTAAGTATAAATAGAGATTTTTTAAACGCTGTTAATTTGTACAATTTATATAATTAATTCTCATTATTTTTTTTGCGCTATTCCAAAATAATATTTGTAACAATGGACCTACTTAACCGCCAAAATAAATCGACGATTCATTGACGAATTTAACTGATTCACGGAACCCATTATAACGACAATACAAGATTTTTTTTATTTTATTTAATTTAGGCCCTAAGAAGGCGCTTATGAACGTCAAACACTACTATACTACTTCCTGTTCGGACAAACATCCCAGTCATCGAGAAGAACTGGCAAGAAATTTGATCGGGCTTATCTTTTTTTTTCCCTTATATTAATAATTTAGTAGATGCACAGAGAGGAAGTCACTTCCAGAAATCACTATCATTCACATAATGATCCACCCTATAATAACCTTTTGACAGTAAAACCTGTTTGACATTATCCTTGAACTCACTGTCTGACAAATCAGTAATGTGCTTCGGGATCTTATTACAGAACCTGACACTATTACCTAAAAAACTTGTATTATTGTTACTAAGTCTAAAACACTGTCTAAACAATATAAAACATTCGAATTGCAATAGCATAAAATATACTACATATCTAAATCTATAAAACAACAAGTTCTGACCCTAGAAAAATCATGACACACCACGAAAATTCTGGTGCTCGGATAAACAATTCATGATATCGGCGTCTCCCGCAATCCATTCTACTTTTTAAATTTAATAATTTTATTTTCATTGTTTTAATTATTTAATATAAAGGTTCTTATAAGTATATGTAGCGATGTTAATGTAGGTTGGCTGTGATGTTCGACTGTGATGACATTTGGTATTTGATACATTTTGTCATCTGTGGTTACATTCATTATACGCTTTTTTATTGACAATACAGTCCCATTTGTGACGTTTTTTCTCCAAATCACAAGTTACATACATAGGTATATGTATAATAAATAATAATATTAATAATGTGTATGTATAATTATTAGCACTGCCCCACGATTTCACCAGAGATAAATTCATATGACCAACGGCAACGCACCCTGACGTCACAAATTCGTCTCTTCTCGTACTTGCATACAGTTTGCCGGATTGCTTGACGTACATAGTTACTGCCCGGCTCCGTAGAGTCATATCGTGTATATTTTTTTTTTTTTTTTTTTTTTTTTTTTTTTTTTTTTTTTTTTTTTTTTTTTTTTCGAACTGACTACACTGTTAGCCTGAGGGGCCCTGGAGCCTTTACGGCTTTTACAGCTTTACCGGGCTTGGGGGCGAGCGCTTAGGGCACTCAGCCACGAAAGCTAAGCAACAACATCCGAGGGTGCCAAAGTGGCCGGACCTCGGCTCGGACTGTTGCGCGTATGCAATTAAGTCGCGATCTGACTAAGCGTGTATGTAAATAAGCTATAAAATATAAAGACAATTTTTTAAATCTGATTTGTAGCTTCAGAGATTAGCGCGTTCAAACAAAGATATTAACAAACTATCTCTTGAGTTTTATTACATTACTATAGAATGGGCATTCCAGATGATTAATTTCGTGGATAATTCTGCGATTTTCGGCAGTTATCATATCTCCCATAAAGGTAACAGTTTTTTTTAATGTAACCTTACGCAACGCGTTTGATGCTGGATAAAAATATCTACGAGGTGTAGTCACGCATAATATATAAACATTAAGAACTACGTCATCGAGTATTAATCACGTAACACGTGTTTTATGATTACAATTTTATTGATTGTAATTTTTACAGCACAATTGTAATTTTGAAAACACGGTCACGTGACTCCACCTGGAACGTGTTCGGATAGAAAGTACTCACTAATGTAATATAATAAACGGTGATTATGTAATGATTCATTCATTATTATTATACGTCTTAATTGAATTACATTTATTATTTTAATTATAATTAATCAATTTTACGGAATGCTGAATGTAATTGTTCTTTGAATCGATGACGGTATACGGGGAATGCTTTCTTACGTGTTCTTTGCTGAACGACTAAGATACATAGGTCTAGCAACGGACATTTTTTTTTTGTTTTTTTTAGTTCAGACCAAAATTGACGAATTACTAAATACATATACGCATGTTTCTCCCTTCCTCCCGGAGGAAAGAAACATTTATATATGTTTAGTTAGTTAGATTGAATCACGGATAGGGAATTAGTCTGATCTTATTTGCAACTACGACAACAGCCCAAGCCGAGGTTCGGCCACTTTAGCACCCTTGACAGCTTGTTGTCATGCTTTCGCGGCTGAGTGCTTTAAGCGCTCGCCCCCAAGCCTGGTGAAGCCCTTCAGGGAACTTGTGGCTAAAGGAATCATCAGATCGAAAAAAAAATGATGGACGAACGTATCGTGATCAATCATAGGCGTTTAAGAGAATTAGATTAAGTAAATGAAAAGACGAGGACCTTACCAGCGCCATTGCTTAGCAGTCATAAAAAAAAACTTTTGTAATTTTTTTTATATGTATGGCATTTTTACCTCATGGATACCTCATGGATTAATTTTGGCAATGGAATATTAAATCAGAACAAGTATTTTTCTAGTAACGTCTCTGATGGTTTTTGATATGATAGAAAGAGACATTATAAGAATAAAAAAATCATACATACTAATCCGCGAGTTGAGTGTATTTAAAAATTGGAGCTCATTATTTTACAATGGCAGTATATTGATAAAAAGGCTAAAACAATACAAATCTGGAAAAAAATAACTGTTTCTTTATTTAATTTTTGCTTCCAAATATTTATTTTGTTTGTGAGTCATGTGATTTAAAACGCTATACAGACATGTGACGTCATCGTTAAATTAATATAGACAGTTGAGTGTTATATTGTCATTAGCTGTGCCCCACGGGTTCACCCGTATTAATGTTTTTCGAGAAAACTTTCCACGATGTAGCGCAGCCGCCGATCGTATAGCGCTATCATTGTTCCACCTACAATACTTGTCTACAGCTTGTCAGATTGCTGACTTTCATTGTTACTGGTCCGCTCCTTTAGGGTCGTAGCGTGAAGTTGGCTTTATTATTTCTCCTGAATCTGCCTATCATATACAAAAATATTTTTTCGAATCCAACTCATAATTCCAGAGATTAGCTCGCATAAACAAACAAACAATTCATCAAAATAACTATTACATTAGTATAGATAAGTTACTCTAAAATTATACTAAGCGTGAAATACTCGTAGTAGCTGTAAAATTACATGTACCGAAGAAATTTTATGTTTTTTTGTTATCCTTACAAGTTTTGGCGTAGTGGCCACAATCTCACCTGATGTTAATTGATGTGGCTCAAGATGATAACACGCTAAACCTAGTGGATGACTGACTCTCAAGTGCAGCTGCCGGCACACCTATTAGAGCTTGGCGACAGATTTTCAACTTGAGGGTGGTAGCTAGCCAGGCGGGCATTAGAAAAAGCCCTACCACCATGCTAAAGTCAATTTTTATAATACCTATAATCTTAGTTTTATTTATTAAATTATGACAACACACCGCGCTTTAGAAGCATATTTTTTATTTAGATTAAAAAATAGTTTTATGTTACTTTCAAAGGTGTAATAATGAATAAATATTAATTCACGGGTATTATTTTGCAAAACTATTCACAAAAGATCCCAATTACTATGACTTAAATATATGGAGAAGTCATTTTATTTCATATTTTCTACTCTTTCCTTTACTTCACTACTGCATATGTTGAGGTGTATCATGATTAAAGTATTCAGACGTCTTAGTACGAGTATATCTATCTCGTTTACACTTTAGTGGTATTATGTTAGTGCGAGTATAGACGGTAATTATTTTACATTATGACATCCGTCTAAAGCCAAGCACTTCGAAAGTGCCAGAGTGCCAGAATAATCTTGTCTAGTAAAATGCTAAGTAGTTATTACATTGGACTATCAATGCGCGACGTGACCTTACCCACGTGGTGATCTACAAACATCATTTTTATTCTTATTGCTTACGGTGTAAGGTTTAATATGTGAAACTGTGTACAAGGATTTTGTATGTCGCTTTTACTTACACTTGTAAGTATTAAGCATCATTAGTCTTTGTTATTTGTGGTGGGGTGAGCAGTTTCGGTACGAATTTGGTGTGAATTTGGTTTAGTGGTAACACGGTCGGAAGTCGAAATAAGTAGGTAGGATTTTTTTCCGATTTCTAAAAGTTATTGACAATAATTTGTATAGCCTATCAATCGTGTACAAAATTTCATATAAATGGTTCAAGCCGTTTTTGAGTGGTCTAAATCCGCACAGACAGACAGACGACAACATTTTTGTTTTTGTCACATTCGTGATCAGTTATTATCCTTCTTTTTTTAAAAAAATGGGAATGTATTCTACATGTTCATACAGAAGTACAGTTTTATTAAAATAGATTAATATATTCATTGTCATTGTTCTGTGGAGACATAAAATAGTTAGAATCAACAGGCAATACTGTCGGAAACGGTTAAGTAGGCCATGAGAGGCGAAAATTTCGGCCGACGCAACCGAAAGTGACACTTAAGTCATCAGCACAAAGTTCGTTTAGCATCGCCGATGAACTTCAGTGAAATGGAAAGTTGCAAGTTTTGCACAAACGAATTCGAATGCTAAACCGACGCGCCGCGCCGCACCGCGTCGATCCGGTATGGAATTATGTTTTTACCGATATAGGTTAGTGTTTGTATAATATATTAACATATAATTTCTTTTGCGATCAGTGTTTTCTAACAGTTTTTTTGGCGTTAATACGTCATTATACGAGTATTGGCTTCCATAGTGGGAGGTAATTCAAAAAACTGATGATATCAAAATCGGGGGCTACAGTTTGGCATTTCAGCTACATATCTATCATTTAGGTCGCCGAAATTTTTAGGTCGTGTCGCCGCGTCACATCATTTTGTTTTTGTTTAAATTATGACTCGGCTAAGCTACGACGCTCGTTTTAGTTTCAATTGGCAGCTCCCGTCAGGATTTTACTATTGCGTATAAAAATTTTTTAGTGTGGAATAGTTACTGTGAATATAATATTTGGCGTTAAAGTAATAAAAAAAAACTTAATACAATACCGGCCTATACTCATCAAAAAGCCAAATCAAAGTATAGAAATTGTATACGGTTGGAAAGGGCTTCTAAACTGTATCAAGTGATACCCAGAAAACACCATACATGATAGAGAGAAGCGTTGTCATGACGTAAAAAAGCATCCGAGCGGACACTTATTTAGGTAAAAAACCACACATCCAAGCGCCGATATCTTTTTAGTTTTATGTATCGCCAATTTCAAAGCAAAACTGCACCAATATTGGTTTATTAATCAAGAGACATAGCGATCTTGATTTATATTATTTGTTTTTTATAACTTACCACATATTAGTAATAGGTAACCCTGGACGTCGTTCTCGTTGTCGAATGTCAACACGCAGCCACCTTTTGTAAATTGGTTGTATTAATAAAATGCACGGGGTGTGCGCAAAACAACTCACCAGAGTTTCATCACAATCGGATATTTTTTTAAGAAGGTATAGGTTGTAAAAAAACAAAGAAACATTCATTTATTTGTTGTGTATGTACTTTTTGTTAATGATGTAATTATTATTTATTAGTACATATTTATTTATTTGGATCAATTCTATTATATCGTCTTTACAATTCTATTTTATTCAATCGAAAGGACTCGAACAAAGAGATTCAATAAAGTAGAGTATTGGTTTTATTTCCGCTATGAAGATTCTAGGACTGCTACTTTTAGAAAAAAAATATGTTTTTATTATATATGTTACCGTAAAAACCCAAAATGCGGTAAATTCTGTGAATTTACAGTAATACCTAAGATTTATCAACTCTGAATGCTAAAAGTCCGAAATGTTCTGTTCATTTTGAAATTTTACCTTCATCCACTCGATAAATCTTAAGTTTTACCCCAAAGACACAGTGAATGTCGAAAAATAGACTATCGCATTGCACACTCGTTACGATATAGCACTTGCGTCTCGCGCTGTTCCTTATCACAAGTCAAAACTAGCATGGAACTATTGAGTAGTCTAACACTACCTACAAATATTATCTCTAATTATTACCTATAAAAATAAACCCTACATTATTCACTTAAAGTAAGTGCTTAAATCTAAGTGAGTTCCTTATATATATAAGAGAGATTGTTTGTTTATGTGAACGCGCTAATCTGTAAAACTAACAGTCAGATTTGAATAATTATTTGTGCATTTTATAGTCTGTTTGTTGAGGAAGGTTAAAGGTTATAAAGAATCACGTTACGACCTTAACGTGCTGAGCAGTAACCATCAACATGAGAACGGATACGTCAGCGCGGCGCGGTGGAAAGATTGTCGAATAAATTTTGACATGGGTCATACCGTTGGGCCTATACCTCAGTCATGTATACGTGGCAATATTTCAAAAGATAAATTGTCGTATCATTGAATCAAGAATATTCCACAAGTTGGATCAGATCTACAATATCTTAAAACACAAGTCAGTAACTTCTTCGTAATTTGAACAATCTAAGACATGTTTTCTCTTTAACGCAATAGAATATAAGAAGTGGAATAGGGAAAAGTGGATTACAATTTCGTCTTTTATTATGTAAAAGTCTATATTTTATATGTGATGTAGTTCATTCATTCATAGTCACTGTCTTTGTCTAGGAACACATATCTTATAGTGGTCACCTTGTGTCCAAAACGGGTAACCGTGAATTTTTTTTATACCGTTCCATCTTAATATATTAACACCGTTCCTGGATGTTCTTGGCTCATCCGTGGAGGGAAGATTATGACAATCATGACTACTAGATACATGGTAAATAATGTGGTTCAGTGATTCGCTTTGCTGCATCTTATTTCAGCAACAGCAAATATGCAGTGATTCTTTTGAATGCACCTTTTAAAATCCGCTGTATCTTTCGTATTAATTGAGTTAATTCCTAATCAGTAATTTGAATACTTAAGTATTTTAATTTATGTCAATGAATCAACTTCACTGTTTATAGACCGAAATGTTGTACACAGTGGAACCGCCCGCGTATACGTGTGTCAGTGTGCGTGCGTGATACTTTCACTTTTTTTCGTTAATATGCCTTTTGTGTTTTGGACGGTGTTATGTATTATGTAGTTATATGATTTCAATTTTCACAAAATAGGTAAATAAAATCTATAAATAGTTTTTATTTATACACGGCCCGCTTTAAGATTTGCCAGCGTATTTGAGAAAAAAAAAAGAGTTCATTAAAGCCCACCAATAAACACCAATATTGCCTATAAAAGGCACCTTAATATATCATATACTGAAGCTTTCCTATGACCTAGTAAAATAATCATATATATCGGCAGAGTAGTTTCAGAAACGTCCGTGCTTATACAATATTGCTAAGTAAATAGAGAACCTTCCTTTTTTAAAGTCGTAAAAAACGTTAATATTTGCAAAGGTCAAGTTAATACGATCGGTACGGTCATATACGATAGGATTTGTGAATTATTTAATGACATGATCTGTATCGTTTCCATGATACAATACAAAAAGAACAAGATGAATGTTACCGGCCACCACTCCCACTCTGACATTGGTTACTAGTTCTAGGTTTTTTTTTTGTGATAATTTCAGTGATAAATTCATTTAATTTGATTGGATAAAAACGGTTGTTGTTGCGATTTGATTATGCAATGTAATCGTTAATAGCATTAAGTAAGCCCTGGCTCACAGAAGTCAGCTGGAATAATTCCTACCTGTAGCAAATCACACAATATTCCTAATATAGGTCTCGCTCCCATATTAAATAAAAAATATAATTAAATTACAAACAATTAAGGTGAAAAGTCAGAAAATTGTTTTTAAAGACATTAGAGTCGGTAACTATAAATAGCTTGTCGAATGTTTTCACACTAATTTTCTAACTGTGCGATAAACTTATTTCCGCACACAACTAATAATCTAAAATCTAAATACTTGCCAACTTTTACAAGTAAATCAAGCTTAATTAGAATTTTAGGCATCGAAAACTACAAACTGTCATAATAAATTAAGCCAAAAAACGTAACAGCTCAGTGAGCATCAATAAAAAATAATCGTGCATTCTTAATAACGTTTTTGTATTATTAATTCAGCTTCTAGTATTTACTACACATCCGTTTCCAGCTTACAAAACACTAAGTACTAACCAGAACATAGGTTGGTGCCAGACAGAGCGCGCGCCGCGTTTCGCAACCGTCTGTAGTATGTGTGTCAGCCGATCACCTTATGTCAAATACCTGAGAATGTGATTTTTGTATTTCTTGTTTTCGAATATATATTTATTTTATTATTATTGTTAGTATAGTCATATTTCAGTAAAAAATAGATATTCATTAGGTTCACTGAAAGTTTTTCGTTTTCAAAATTATAACCTATACTGGAAACTTTATAAATGTGTTTTAAAATCGTGGCTGTTTATTGTATAACACATAACACGCAGGCGCAGGAGCATGGCGGCCATGTTGGAAAGTTTTCGGCATCGTCCGGGGAAATCTGTGACGGGGCACCGGCACCACGTGACTAACTCTTACAAAGTACTATTCGCCTGGTATATTTTTTATTGTTTTTATTTAGTATATAAAACAATGAATTTGTTTTATTTTATATTACAAAAATAAAAAGACGCCTATTACTAAAATATTATTTTTGAATATTTTTTACGTATAATTTATTTTTTATTTACTTTAGTTTAAAATAATTAAACTAATACGTACATAAAAGTTTAGATGATGAAGGCGTTTAGAAAAATACGAATATATAGAAAATATTCATTTTATAATTTTTAGGGAATCATTTTTAATATCGGTCGAACGGATTCTTCTAAGGGCTCATTTGATCGGGATTTGAAATGATTCGTTTTTATTTTGTCTTTTATAACGTCTTATCAACGAATTCACACGTTCACGAATCGTGAAAAATCACAATTACGTGCAACTGTATAATAAATCCATCGCTATTAATAACGTATCGTCAAAGACGGGTGTATGTGAGAACGGATCGTAAATCATCTACTTACTATTTACTACACAAAGTCCCGAATCGCGTGGATTGTGGCATTCTACGTACTAAAACGAATAAAAATTAAGCGAGTTAATATATACTTTTATGTTATTTTATATATATATATATATAAAATAATAATATTAATTACATCAATGTTTATAACTCTGATAACTAAAAAAAAACTTTGATTGCCATGGTCATGGTTATTGCTATGGCCATGATCATAACAAAGAATTTCTGTTGTAGCTGCGTAAGTACAAGTGACTATTTGAGAGTTAAAGCAATTGTCTCTTGCTTATTTTTTAATACAAAACCGCGATGCTTCATATCCCTTCTTTGATATATTTTGTTGCTGTTGTTGTGCTATCGATACATATTATAAAACTCAAAGTCTTTCTGTCTGTTTGTCCTAAACGTAGGTTCTTGTTTGTAAGATAAACTAACCTACGAAAGAATCTGTGACGATAATGGAATATAAATTGGGAAAAAAAACAACGCATTTAGGGCGATTAAATGGGTTACGCTGAGTAAACCATAAGAGATATATCAAACTAATGTACTAAAATGTGTAATAATAATGCGTACCTAATGTATTAATGTGTAATTGTAGGTCTTAAAAAGAATTACAAAAAAAGTCGGCGATAGCATATGTATATCTTCTAAGGATCGTCCACAATAAGCATTTTTGTGGCAGCACAATTCGCGTGTGTGCTCGACCCACAGCATCCTGTAGTCCACGCGAGCGGAGCCGCGGGCACTTCTAGTAAGATGTATAAATATGGATAAATAAAGATGGATAAACTGAGAGTTGAAGTAGTAGTGACACGAAAGTTGAGATGGATGTGTGGAGTGACAAGAATGGATAGAATAAGGAATGAGTATTACGTAATACGAAGCTTGAAAGTAGCACCAGTGACTGAAAATTTGAAGTGTGGAAGATAATGCTGGTATGGATATGTTATGCGAAGGGACGAAAGTCATGTGGCGAAAAGGACAATGGGGATGATAGTAAGCGGTAATACGAGAAGAGGTCGCCCTAAAAATACTTGGATGAACTGTGTGAATTGCAGTGATTGCAGAGATGATGGGTGATAGGCTGGAATGGAAGGAGTTGAAATGCTGTCCAAACCCCACCTAGTGTGGGATACGGGCAGGAAGAAGAAGATATAATTTATTTTTATTATAGTTTTATGATTCGCAACTATTTTTGTTACGTTTGAATCATTCTGATAAGCTTCAAACAGGATGAGCTGATATAACAACAATTAATGTATCATTCAATGGCACGCTGAATAACGCGTAATTATATAATTACCTATAACATTGTATTAAATCTCTTGATTTCTTATTTCCTAGTAATTATAACTGCTATACTATTATTTGTTAATGATCTGACTAATACTAATTTTAAAGTAAATGTTGGCCTCGTTGGAGCCAAGTAACCAATGAAGCGGGACTAATATTTTTTTTCAAATTGGGTTATAACACTCCCAGTGCAGCTATTTTTTATTATTTCTCGCTGAGCATCTGAGGGTTTATGTGAGATACCTAGTCAATAAACCCTCACGACATTCTGTACCTCAAAGCGGAGTTAGCAGGGCGCTCTAGCGTTATCAAACCCCGTCAAGGTCGCCCATTTTTGTTTTATGTATGTAGATATTTAACACACATACACACAACTGACAATCTATACATATACATAAAAAATAATAAAAATTGAAGTGTCTGTTTGTAATGTTAAAATAACAGCTTTTAATATGCAGCATATGAAAGTACCGACCGATGGGCTTCATTATTGACTTTCACTGGCAAATAGTCGATTTTATGGGGAGTAACTTAGCCTACTGTTATTTTATTAAATAATTAGGGGTCTGCTCAAAAGAAACTGGTAACGATGAAATTCGGGTGCTTAAATGGCTTACGCTGAGTAAACCATAAGAGCTATACCAAATTAATGTTCAACACAACTGTAGATCTTAAAAACACCTACTATAATTCCAGAAAGTGTACATGTCTATCTTCTAAGGTTCACTCACAATAAGCATTTTTGTCTATAAACCATGTCACTATTGTGTTTCGTAGTCGTGGTGCAGTCGGATATAATCATACCATAAATAAAACATACTGAACATTGCACTCGCATACTCGTATAATAGATTTGTAACTCCACCGGTCCAACTATTCGGATACAATGACACTCGCAGAAAAAAAACAAGGTATATTTTGACAAAATGTGTTGTCAATGTACGTCATTTTGTCAAGCTACAGAATTCAAAATACAATTAAAAAAAAACGTTTTGTTATCTCTGCGTATAACATTGAATGTCGACTATAAATACCCGGTTACTATGTATGTCAGTAAACCGCTTTACGAGTGCCTGCATATCGTGAACCCTAATGAGTTCGTTGACTTTATCTATCATTTTGGCAAGGTGGAAAACAAGGCTGCACAGCTCACCTGGGTTGCCTACGTTAACTAAGGTAGACTATCGTAGCCTATGGACGCTTGTAACTCCATGTTTTTATTTTTGAACTGACAACACTGTTAGCCTTAAGGGCCCTGGAAATATTAGCGGCTTTCATAGATTCACCGGGCTCGGAGGCGAGCGCGGAAGGCACACAACCTCGGCTTTCGAAAAAGTCGTGATCTGGCTAATTCCCTATCCATAAAATTTGATCTAAGTAACTATGTATATATACATGTTTTCTCCTTCTAGGTGGAAGGAAAACACATGCGTATTTACTAATCTGTCAATTTGGTCTAACTAGCTAAAAGAAAGGTCCCGTAACCTATTTTCCTAAGTGGTGTGCATGCAGTGCAGTGTCATTGTATCACGCGAGCGGCTGTTCGTTCCAGAGCTCCTAGCTCCTTTCACGTGGTCTATAGAATGCTTTTTATCGATCGCACGTGCGAATTGTGCTGCCTCAAAAAATGCTTATTGTGAGAGATTCTTAGACGGTAGATAGCTATGACTGACATTTTTGTAGGTCTTTTTAAGATTAATTTAATATGTCTCTTATGATTTACTCGGTGTAAGTCATTTAATCACCACAAAAGCGTCTTTTTTTCGAATTGATTCACCATTTTCGCCACTGCTTATTTCGCATGTTACTTTATGAAACAAATATATCCTATAACCTGGCCAGATAACATAGCTGTAAATTAAAGGTAAAACCATGTAAATAGGATAAGTAGTTTTCGTGTGAAAACAACATAAGCAGACAAACAGACAGAGACGTTGCGTTTTATAATATGTATATAGATGGCACTAGTTGTAGTCCACGGTTTCACTCGTGTTAAATTTGTACGACTAACTGACCACCCCGGAGCTGCCAACGTACGCGTGTACTCTATCGTACTTGCCTACAGTTTGCCTGACTGCTTGACGTTCATAGTTACTACTCCGCGTCTTAGTGATGTAGCGTGAAGTTATGTTATCTATAATCGACCTAAATAAAGAAGCTATAAAATGCAAAATTGTTTTTCCAAATTTGATTGCTAGTCCCAGAGATTATTAGTGCGTACAAACAAACAAAGAAAAAAAAAACAATCTTCTGAGCTTTATAATATTTGTATAGTTTAGTGAATGAAGCAATATTGTCTATTTTTGTAATATAAGTCTACCAAACAGTTTCGATGGTGTTTTGATACGAATTATTATTGTTTTTTTTAATATATAACAATTAATGTAGGTAAACAAAAAAATGGAATCAAATTTAAATTCAAACAAAAAAAAACGTTTTTAAATGTTTTGTTTACCATTAATTAGTTCGTAAGTAACTTAATTTTGACAATAATAAAACCGAAACCGTCGACGAAGTTTCAGGCGAGAGTTTAAAGTGAATTTAGTAAATTTTTCTACAAAATTCGCAACAACAAAACCATGTAAAAACATTGTAAACAAACGAGGAAAGTTTTTTTTGCAAATGAAAGTGGTCACGTTGTTGGTACACTGTGACACGTTTAGGTCACGATGCTGTCGGTCTGAGGTCACGCGTATACTAATAATACATACATACAATAAGCAGTCTTACTTATTTTCATCTTCTATGTAGGTACATATTATAAAATTCAACGTTTCTCTGTCTGTCGAATCTATCCGTTTATGTTCTTTTCACGCAAAAACTAATACGATTTACACGGTTCTTTAATTCATAGATATGTTTTCTGATCAGGTTATAGGGTATATTTTGTTGCATGAAGTAACATACGAAATAAGCCTTTATTTTAAATATATATTATTAAATATATATTATATATTTTAATAAGCCTTTATTTTTAATAAAGGTGAATCAATTCAGAAAAAAAAAACGCATTTGGGGCGATTAAATGGCTTACGCTGAGTGAACCATAAGAGATATATCAAATTAATGTATAACACATTGTACATGTTAATAAGACCTACAAAAAAGGCAGTGAGAGCATATATCTATCTTCTAAGGAACACCCACAATAAGCATTTTTGAGGCAGCCTATTCGCGCGTGCGCTTGACCGTATGATTCTGAAGTCCACGCGAGCGGAGCCGCGGGCAGAAGCTTGTATATTAATAAAATTGAAATTAGGGACAAAAATAATTACTGCTTAACAGAGGCGTGCAGAGGCACGTTCAAAACTTTGTAAAAATTGTAAATATTTGGGATATAAAATAGTTGAATATCTAGCTGAATTTAGTTATCGACATACTATTTTTTTACATCTGATGTACAAGTATGCAGTCCATATGTTCTGATAAGTGGTCATTGTAATACAAAACTCTTAATATGCGATTTCAGCAGGATTTTTAAATTGAAAATTTTCAGTTTACTGTCCTAGAGTAGTGAGTGGGAAGGACTTCTGTTGGAAATTGGATGCGTGAGCACCGATGCTATGCAGCAGAAATAGATATGACGATCGCTGGTGTAGGTTCTTACACGAGTCTTTTGAAAAGTACGCTTTTATAAATGACCTTTAGAGTTATTTAAATCTCTTCTGTTCTACAAATTAACTTTGTAAGCCTTTATAATATCCGAAAACTTTACTGATACAATTAACGGAATTAAACTTTTTAAATAATTTTTCAGGCTTCTGGGAGTTGTTATATTATTATTTTGCGTAGCACGTAATGTTTTTGTCTCACTTTCGTTAGTGATTCAAACGATTTATTTTTAATTAATGTTATTTTGTTTACATTAATCCTGAGAAGGATATTATGTTTTTTGAGATTTCCACTTAAATGTTTTCTCTGTTCATGTGTTTGTTTAGAGCCTAAATTCCTGGCCTATCATCGGAGCCATCATTCAATATTTGTCTCTCTCTATATTTCTCAACTTTTAACAAAAATACCAAGCCCGGTAAAGCTGTAAAAGCCGTAAAGGCTCCAGGGCCCCTAAGGCTAACAGTATAGTCAGTTTGAAAAAAAAAAAAAAATCCAATATAGTATCATATTATAGCAGTACGGACTTCGCGTCGCGCGTGACTTCGAATCCCAAAAATGAGTCTGAGCTAGCCTGTAGTACGGCATTTTCTAATTTCTAAATTCTTCTGTCGCTAAGCATCTATAGGAATGTTTCGGCAGCTGCACTTCAGAGCCAGTCCTGCCAACTAGGCTTAGCGTGTTACCATTTTGTGCTAAATCGTCATTTAACATCAGGAGAGATTGAGGCTAAACGTTAAAATTATAAAGAATAAAAAAATAATATTACGAAGAATTTATAAAAAACATCACGTAAACGAAACGTTTCTTAGTTGAGAGAAAGCGTCCTTCATTAAACAAAACGAATTCGTTTTGGAACGTATTTTTAAGATCTCATCTGGCGTAGTTTTTTTTTTCAGACTGACTGTGACTTCAGACTGTTATCCTTAAAGACCCTGGAGCCATTAGAGGCTTTGACAGCTTAACCGAGCTTGGACCTTACGTCGCACGTATATAATAATACATTATGCCTCGTCATCAACTACTATCAAACAAATTTTACGTAAGCACAATTATGGTTATCAAATTAATTAAGTCTTCTTTGATTTATTAACTCCTGGTACTCTTACGTTTTCGTACTTGAGGCAGCCTCAAGTATATCAAATAAGTATATCAAATCAAGTAATATATCAAACGCCCTTTGATACATTTCTAAAGCCCGTGTATTTCTAATACAACAATTAGCCTAGGCTTTAAGTGAAGTGGTGACATCAATTTATTGTTCCAAATCCGGTTACGGTGTACTCACTTCACGTACGTACTTCATCCGACCCCACCAACCTGCGTCATCTCAAGCCTAGGTTCCTTCCTCCGGCATGGAGCCCTTGAGCAACAGCCGCTCGTGCGATACAGTAACACTGCATTCACTAGCTATCAGTTCATAGGTTCTGTAAGGGACCTTTTCTTTTCTTTTTTTGGCTAGTTAAGTTAGACTAAAATTTTCTTCCTCCCAGAGGAAAGAAACACGTATAATAGTTAGTTAGATCAAATTACGAGTAGGGAATTAGACAGATTGTGATGTTTGCATATAAGCCGAGGTTCGTCCATTTAGGGACCCATGCGCTTATTGCCACACTTTCACGACTGAGAGCTTTCAGCGCTCGCCCCCAGGCTCGATGAAGCTAGACTTCTGAGGTTGACAGTCGGATCGAAAAAAAAAGTCGTACTTACTTACAATTTACCAGATTGCATGGTACTGCTCTGCTCCTTAGGGTCGTAGCGTGTACTTATTTAGCTTAAATAAATGGGCTATAAAATGCATACATTTTTTTACAGATCTGACTGGTGGTCATATTAGATAGAAAAAAGAGAGTATCATGCGAAGCTGAATTTAATAAGGGCAGTCGCAGCGAACTATTTAGGGCATGCAATGATAACAATGACACACATATGCGTTATCATTCGGCTGAACAAACAAACAAACATGATATCTGATAGATTGACGATACGTTTGATCGAGACGAGTTTTAGAGTAGCTTAAGTTATCGACATACATACTAGATTTCGACGTCGGGTTTACTTGTGTTTCACTTTTTTTTCAATAATTTAGACAGATCCAGACAGGCCTCGTAGTGCAGTGGTCTATTAAGCCGAGGTCGCTGGTTCGATACCCCCCCCCACATGACGTACTTTTGTGTGACGTGGATTTTTATCATTTGTATGTATGGGTGTTTAATATTGATATATTTACGGTATACCAGTTGTTTAGTTATCGTAATACAAGCTATGTTTAATTAGAAAATTAAAAGACCGTGTAAAAAAGGATAATATGAAATATAAGAAAAATCGTTTTAAAATGATTGACTAAACATTCGCGTTGCTAGTTCAAAGATACAAATAGACAGACATTATTTTTAATCATTACTTTATATAGTATTATTTAACTGCAAGTAATTTTCGATAAACGTAAAGTTTTCGATGAAGGCAAAACACTGTGATGTAATCATATCAAAGTGATGACGATGAAAATTTCATCTGCACCTTGGCTTATCATCCTCAAGCCTTAAGTCAAACACAAAATGAGGTAAGTTGTGCTCAGAAGAGAGTAAAATTCTCAAACTATCTCAAATAATATCTCACCTTTTTTTTGGTACGCAAAGTTTTTTTTTTTTATCGTTATAGGTTTGGCTTAGTGGCCACAATCTCACCTGATGTTAAGTGACGATATGGCCCAGGATGGTAAACGCTAAACCTAGTGGAAGACTGGCTCTCAAGTGCAGCTGCCGGAAGACACCTATTGATGCTTGGCGACAGATTTTCAACTTGAGGGTGGTAGCTAGCCAGGCGGGCATCAGAAAAAGCCCTACCACCATGCTATGGTTTCCTCACGATGTTTTCCTTCACCGAAAGCTCAGGCTCATTGTAGGGATTCGAACTCACGTCATTCGACGCAAAGTCGTACATGCTACCACTGCGCCATCATCGCTTCTTTAAGTAAATAAAGTGTATATTACGTTACTTTATTTGAAAAAAAAAACATTATATATATAGACATAAATGAATATATGCGTTTAAAAAAACTTCCTAAAGTGGGCAAATTTACGAAAAAATAAAAACAAATATATGTAATTAAATAATTCTAAATTAAAATGCACTAAATTTTCCACACGTAGGCTTAATTTTATTTACAATAATTATTGGTATGTGTCCTTGAGTGAGAAACAAGAATAAAAAATGTATGAAAACATTTTTTTTTAAATAAACTAAGTAATTATTGTAACTCATTTCGGCTTTGCTTTTAAGTCGGACGTTTCACCGCAAATCCAAATCCATGTATATTGAAGTCAATGATTATAATTTTACAATACAATACTGACGGCATTTTATAAGTTCTTTCCTATTCTCGACATAAATATTATTGAATATACGGTTCAGTGGTTGCCACACTAAACTGCCTTTGGTTTGGACATGACTGTCAATTCTTCGCTGGCTGTTAGAAAAATGTTAGTAATATGTAACAACTTGTTACAATAGTAAAAGTTGGCTTTATTTGTATAATATAATGCACGTACAAAAAAACTGTCTCAAAATTATATTTTTGTATATTTTAAAGGTTAATGTTAAGTGATGATGTGGTTTAATATGGCAGCACACTAAATCTAGAGAGGCTGGCTCTTAAGTGAACACACCTTAATATGTTTTGTGACAGATGTTGAGGGTATCAAGCTAGGCTGGTATTAGAGAAGCCTTGACATCATGCTATGATTTCATCACGATGATATCCTTCACCGAAAGTTCAGGCTCGTGGTAGTATTTTAACCTACGTCAATCTACGCTGTGTCCGAATACTCTACCACTGTTCTATCGACTTAAATTTAATTAAAATTACAGAAATTATAACCTGTCAATAAATACATATTATCCTCTCTGCCTATGCAATTATGTACACTATATGGTTTAATGATAATAAAAATGTTCCTTATCAGTAAACGTTATCAATCCATTGACATCTATGAGAAACTTACTCATCGTACAGTGCAATAAATAATAAAGCAATACATATCTACTATCATAATCAATATCTTTGAGGTGTTTCATAAATAACTTTGTCTATTGGCGGGACACACTGATATAGAGGCGCTTGGCGAAAGATTGTCTACTTAATTACTAACGACTGCTGTATTTAATATGGGTGATATGGTATGATTTGGATTTTAATTTTCCATGGTTATATAAAACTATATTGAACAGTATTTTATTTTCTCAAATTATATTAGAGACTAGCTGTGACGGGGGGTTCGCTCGCGTGGACTACAGAATGTTGACGGTCGTGCGCACACGCGAATTTTGCTGCCTCAAAAATGCTTGATCCTTAGAAGATAGATAAATGCTATCAGTGACATTTTTGTAGGCCTTTTTAAGATCTACAACTATGTAGTACATTAATTTGATATATCTCTTAATGTTTACTCATCGTAAGCCATTCGAGAACACCAAAAGCGTCTTTTTTCCGAAATGACTCACCATTAACTAACCTTAACTTTTCGTCCAATACAGAAATATGTTTTCACGATATACACATGCAAACATAGTACAATAAACTCATAAACGCTGCGTACGTATAACTCTCTGGGGATCGAGTGAAAATCAGCGCTAGAGGACTCACCTCTTTCAGCATATATTCGGACTCGGTGCCTATTTGCTATACACACATCTCAAACTAACTTTATGTCATATTATCTACAACCTGTATTCTTAATTTATTTTTATTTTTTTATTATAACTCGTTTGTTTGTGTTTTACAAACAAATGTCTTTTCTTTCTTTAAAATACGGTTATTGATGGTAACTTCCTTTCAAAGGTATTTTTTTCTTATTTATAATGATACTAGCTGTGCAATTTGTAAGTTTTGACATGACAATTGTTTCCGTCTGGGTCGAGTCCACCACGCACATTTTGATAAACACGTTACAATGACTCCGTTGTCTATCGCGTTTTGGGATCAACTAGTGTATCCAGCCCTCGAGAGGCTTGTAGGCCGACATGACAGCAGCGATCGTCGATGGATGGATTTCTTGGTGGTCGCCGTTGTTTTAAGATTGTACTGAGGTCAGTATCAAGTACAGTGCCGTAAAATTATAAAAATGGAAAATATTCGGTCGTAAATACTTTACCGGTTACGACTCGTTTTCATATTAAAACAGATTCTTCGTGGGTATAAATGTATTTTATGGATACTTGGCATGTCAATCTAAAAATAATCATAATGGACAAAATTTTCGCACATGCGTTGAAATCTAATGCACGTGCGAAAATCTTAGTACAAAGTCAAGACATAAAGGTCACTATAATAGGTGCGAGTCCGTTTAGAACTGTTTTGCGTTGTTATTATTATGATTTTGTGGATTTACAATTTGTTAATCCTTGCCGATAATATCTAAAATAATATGATGTCGCTAATAGTAATAAAAAATATATTTATTGACTTTATTTGAGTTTGTACATCCTTCCGTTTTTCGCAAGCCGCCTATAGGATTTTACGTGGTTTCGGTTAGTGAGATAATAGCCTACCGATGGTCTAACAAGGACTGAGACGTGACCTACCGTCAATTTGATTCCTATACCTTAAAAATATTTTCTAAAGAATTATATAATATATTTTTTTATTATATATGAAAACAATTCGTCCGACACAATGTAATAATGAAAGCTTATATTATCTACTTAATGTTTTTCTAAAATTAATTATTCATATATATATTACGAAGGTCGTATAAAAATGTTATTTGTTTTAAATTGTTTTTAAACGGAGTTATAGTCTTAATCGACATTATTACTGAATCTCTTAATATGATATTATTACCTGAGTTTCCTTAGTAAAAAACCATGTCTAAAATACAGATACGGTTTGTTATCTAACCATTTGACGCGGCACGTCCGCAACGGATGGCGGTCGCGCCTTGAATGACAATGTGTGTACGTTTCGTGCGCGGGCGCATTGCACTTTCACTCCGGCCGTACAAAATAATCACAACAGAAGGCTGAATATAAAGTTCAAAGGTTATATCATGAAATATTCAACTGATATTGATTTTTTTTTGCTTTCGAAATCTAATTTGAATTTATTTTATATTTACATAATATATTACTTTTTTGATTTTGCTATCATAAAATGACAGATGATAATTATAATTGAGAGCGACATTTTAATTGTGATTAGTCAAATGATTGTCTGCTAAATCCTAAGGTTTAGCTGAAAAACGGCGTCGTCTGATGATCTTCGTCACCATCGACAAAAAGCTGACGCCAAATTAAGTTTTGCACATCGTTTCCTTTTTTTTGTTTTGTTTCTTGGCAATAAATAATTTCCTTTCTTCATATGAGTTTTGACAATTATCATTGTATAAATCGTTTGGTTTTATTTTATTTATTGCTTTTAATTATTACAATAAAAGTAAAATTAGATATTATTATCATTCTTATAAATAAATACAGTGTAATCACTCAGATCGTTGGCATATATGACATTTATATACATATTGAGATACGTAAAACTAAATGCTACTACATTTTAATAAGATTTGACAAAATCAAATTACAAATTTAAATTAAATTAAATATAATTTATGATTATTATGTACTGATAAGTATAATTCTTCTGTCTCCTGTATACAGTGTACATATCATATAATACCGTATAAATATGAAAATATCTCTAAACATAGAACTACCAGGTCTCTCCAACATAACGTCCTCTTTTCGTACCCTTAAAAACTGATTTTTGAAATACCCGTATGCTACAAAATAATCTTGTTTTTTTTAGCACGTTTTTCGATATTTAACGAATGTGTTCAAAACTTTGGTGTTTTATATTATTAAGTAATATTTAACCGTTTTTGTAAAATCAACCCAAAGGGGATAAAAGATGAATGCTCATTACATAATAAATCGCTTTGCTGAATCGATATATAATAATAGGATATATAAAAAACCTTAATACTATTGTGTTCGGAGGCATATTAATATTTTGTCATTTTTTAGAACTCCATAATATTGTACTTAGTATACCATCTGAAAAATCTTATTCTATGAAATACGTGCGCGTGAGCAGCCGTGGGTGTGGCGTTACTTTTTTTTTTATTAAATTGTCCTACATTTAGGATGATTACGTCACGGAGCGATGCACTTGCGTTGATCTGGTCTGCGTCGCGCGATACGCATTGATATTTGCATTTATGAAATGCGAACTGCGGAGACCAATGTCACTGTGTCATCGTTTAACTAATTTACGTTATGTTAGTACACATGTTGAATAGTTTTATATTTCTTGTTATGTTAGTACCAACACTTGTCACATATTATGTAGTTTGGACGATAGTTATTATGTCATACAGCCAATTCAACAGGTTTCAAATGCCTACGAATTGCAATTTTACCATGCATGGTGTTTGCTATTTAACGTTATGCCTTTGATTATACCTTCATTTATATTTGAATTAATAGAATTTATATTATGACGTCACATGAAATCTAAAACTAGATAACACTGTATGTCAATTAAATAAGAGAAGAGAGGTAGGACACAGAGAAATCTCTTAGAAAATTTATCTATACTTGGGGTTGCTCTGCGGGTGGAATACCTCCACCCTACAGAAGATCGCAGCCAAATAACCTTGTGTTGTGTTCCTGTGGGGAGTAAGGTTTCCAGACTTTGGTTCAAGGTCGTTCAGCGTCCATATGCTACGAAAACTGCTTACCACCAGGCAGGCCTTACGCTTGTTTGCCACGTAAGCAGTATAAAAAATCATAGTTCACAGCTTAACCTGAAGCGATTATATTTATTTTATAAAAGAACTCGGAATATGCATGAAGAACTGGTAAAATACTTAGAACTGTGATTTCAATTTATTTCTGTACTATCAACCGCATTAATTATCATATTATAAACTTTATAGCAATAAAATATAACCTATATATTACTCGGGGAGAACGTAGCTTTCTATTAGGAGGAGTTTTTAGAATCCGATCAATACTTCCCGAGATTACGTAGTACAAACATACAAACTTCACCTCTTTACAATATATATAGAATGGTTCATATACCGCAGCAAGAGAGCTGCTGCTTTCTCGTAGAAATAAGTGTGACGGTTGCTCTTCAACAATAGAATCTCACAGAGATTCCACTACCTCCTTAATAACCTTGACTTAAAATAAATAAACTCGAATTAAAAGATCGCGAGATCAAACTATTTCAGACAGAATGGATTTCATAGAACAATTTTTATGACCACCTGGATCTTGAATGTTCTTGTCTATCGTGACTTGTAATCTAATACTAGCAACCACCTCGTGATTTTATTCGCGTTAATCTACATAATATATATATAGAAATGTAACTAAGTTTGTTTGTTTATCCCCAATACGTTCCTATACCATTAAGCCGATTGTAAGCTGTTATGCGCACGTCTGCAAAGATTTTGGAATTCGTTTCCAAAATACGTGGCGTGCGAGACGTTTCAAGATACGAGCATATTTGAAATAAATTATCGGCTGATATTGAACTTACTTACGTTTTATTGTGTGCACACTTAGTATTATCGTATTAAAATAACGCGAAGGAAATCGCGAGTAACCACTAGTTGTAAATAAAACGCATAAGAAAAAAGTTGATTCCATTTTTAGCCATTTTCACATTCTTCATGATTGTAATATTCTGATCAATCAAGACAAGTTTTCGTCGACAGTTGACAATTGGCAAATTGGCAACTGAACGTGGATCAAGATTTAATCTTCTATGATTATTATAAATTTAATTTCTTTACTTCAGATTAATTCAGCCACGTTTGATGTTTGAAAGTGGCCGCCACTCCGTTCACATTTCGGTGCGAGAGCGAGCTTTATCTAACGATAATTTAATTGCTCCTTACTTCCTGTCCTATATTTCGGATGATTAAAGTTGTTCCACAAATTAATTGTTCGAACTCGAATCATTACGCTTACATCTTGTTAATGTGTAGCCAGGAATTCATAAGCGAAACGGATTAAAATTTTACATAATACTGACGGTGTCGCACTGTTTTACCCGTGTTAAATTTGTTCGAACAACTCTCCAATGCGCCGCCACAAATGCAATCGTGTAGCCTATCGTTGTTACAACTTCCCATACTTACAGCTTGCCAGATTGTTGGGCGTTTATTATTACTGCTCCGCCGCTTAGGTTCATAGTGTGAAGTTATATCCTAAAACCTGCCTCAATAAACGGGCTATCTAATACAAAATTTGTTTATAAAATCGAACTGGTAGTTCCTGAGATTAACGTGTTGAAACATTATAATATTGGTGAAAATCAGTAGTAGTATTAATATATAAAATATTTAATGTTAATAATTTTCTATGTTAAATAAAAACACATCGTTTGGGTTTGACTCATGTCTTTTACACTTTTACACGATTCAATGAACTTGAATTACCAAAAAAAACAACATCGAACTAAATAAAATTGTAAAAAAATCATGTTATTGAATAGTACAAATCTATTTTTAAAATAAAATATAAATAATATATATAAAGACAGAGGTCATAATAGCTTATGTAACAAGTTTAAAACTAGAGGAGCCATAAAAAAATCACACTAGGCGGGGTCAACGGCCTGTAGGTCGGAACCCGAAAGCGGGTATTGCACTCATGTGCACTCACCGCGCCGCGCCGGGATAAAGATCACGATAGCGTTGAAAACTTACACGTTTTAATAAAATAAACTTACTTTTATGTCATACTCTCCTGGTATCTTGATAAATTGTTTACTAAGTTTTATTAAATAAGAAATATTTGTGTCCTTTCTGCCAACGTCTGAGTGAAAACTTGTTTGGTTATTAATATTCCATCCATTCTATATTATATATATATAAGTTAAACGTAATTTATAGACCACACAAATGTCAAATGTGTAAAAATGCCACTGCAATGCAAATATGTACCTCCAGACTGTAAACCACAATCATACCAAGTTTCATCAAATTCGGTCTAGTAGTTTCTGCTTGATTGGCGTGCAAACTAACAGATAGAAAACAATACTAGCTGTGCTTCAGGGTTTCACACGTGTTACATGTTTTTGATCAACTCACTACCGCGCTGACCCCAACTGAACCTTGTAGCCTACCTAAGTTCACACTTTCCGTATTTGCCTACAGCTTGCCAGATTGCTTGACATTCATAGTTACTAATCCGCTCCTTAGGGCCGAGCGTGAAGTTATATAGCATTAACCGTTCTCAATAAAAATACTATATTTTTTTATCTTTTTGGTATTTCAAAGGCTTTCGATTTAACAAAAGCAATCTTTAGAACGTATAGATTTATGTAAAAACGTGTAATAGTACGGAAACCGTAGGGACGAGATCTGCACGCTAAATAACCCAATTAGTTTTATTAAAAATTTGTCCCAAATCGCACTCTGTTATTTACCTAGATATAATCAATGCGTTGTTTTAGAACCACACCTGTATGTAAAGAGTATTTTTAGCAAATGTCATATTATACCTAATAAGTGGTACAATAGATATCATGGTCATCTGCATACTTATCACCACTGACTATCAAAGTTAAAATTCTAACTTAAACTGAGATGTCTAAATGCACTTTGTTTTTTACCATATTTAATGGTAATGTTGTCATACTTCATAGTACTCTCACCTGATAATAAGGAACGTTGTGATCTAAGAAGGCTAGTGGAAGGACGGGCTCTCAAGTGCTATTACTAGAATTCACCTATAGTTGTTTGGCGACGGATTTTCAACTTGAGGGTTATAGATAACCAGTTGAATTTTATAAAAAGCCTTAAGAGGGAGCTCTCGACTTGGATTTGAGGGCCAGCTTGAGTCGTAGATTTCGTTTTGAGTACAGAAGCCTTTTAAATGCAGTTTTGGACTAAACATATAAATTGATATAATAATTTTACCCATATTCGAAAAATTAGATTCAAAAAGGGGTATGGAATAGTAGATAACCAGTTATTCTATGATCATAAGGTTGATTTAGATACAAACTTGAAATAATCTTTTCCTTACGGCTTCTGATTGGGATCTGTGCAAGATGAATTCATTATGTTGATTTATGGTGAATGAAACATTCAGAAACCATTGCTTTTTCTAATGCCCACCTGGTTAGCTACCATCCTTAAGTTGAGAAGTTGCCAAGGCTTAGCGTGTTACCATCTTTGACCATATCGTCGCTAAACAACAGGTGAGATTGTGGTCGAGCGCCTAATCAATAAACAACAAAAAATGTATCACTGTCATTTGGCACGTTTTTTTTTCTTTGCTTCTAACACTGGGTCCGTAACAAGACTCGAAAGGAGAAGTTCGTTAACTAATTCTCTCCCTGCAAGAGTGTTTTTTTCTTCCTATGAAACTATGCCCTAAGAAAAAGGTAAATTATTATAATACTGTAGTGGAAAATATTTAAAAATCCGTTTAAAAGGAAGTATGTGGTAAAGGATTTAATTTTTATAGAACTAAGGTGGTAAACAAACATACGGCTAGCCTGATGGTAAACGGTTACCGTAGCCTGTGGACGCTTGTAACACCAGAGATAGCGCGCTGCCAGCCCTACTCAACAACACAGCAACCCAACACAAGGTTATTTGGCAGCGATCTTCTGTATATATAGGGTGGAGGTATTTGACCAGTCGGGCTGTCCCAAGTAGAGAAAAATTTCCAGAGATCTTTGTTCTACCTCTCATAAATACTAAAATTTCTTACCATGACACTAAAGGCTTATTCAGAGAAGTATGTTACATAAGATGCAATGTTAAATGAAGCTACTGGTTTTGTAGCATCAAGTTAAACATGTCTATTCAAGACGATAGTCGCCAGCCAGATTGAGAAACCTGGTGAACTTTAAAAAACATGCCAATGTGAATGAATAGCTCATAATTAGATATTGGCATTTCTCACGACCCACTTTCTACTAACATTCAACTTCAAAAAATTATTATAATAGTGACGTAATGGACTCAGTGGGACATTGGGTCTTTGGGACTGTGTTGCGTAAATGGTTTTCGGTGTTGCATAACCCGTGAAAGTGTGTCGGCGTGCTTCCGCGCTTGTGATGTAACGCCTCTCAAGTGTTCTGGCACAGTTCATGCGGACCATGAAATTTTTTATTACGTTGCTCTATTGGATAGCTTGGCAATTTTTAATTTGTGTTCGCCGATTCTTTCTGAATTTTATTGTTTGCCGTAATGGGTGTTGTCGGGCCAAGATCATCTTAATTGTTATGCTCGCCTGGTATCTTCTTACTTGATGTATGTTATGATATTTTTCTTTCTCCTAGCCCCCTATGATATTTTTAGTAAAACTATTTTTTAACACCCCTGCGCTTTTATAAATACAAATTCAGAGGTAATATAATCAAATTTATATAATAAAGGATTTTGTTATTTAACTTTATTATGCGTTTCCATCGATGGTTAAAAATACAGGAGACAAATAATTAAACATTTGTATTATGTACACACTATTACTATTCTTTTAATGAAGACAAAAAGAATGCGAGGGTTGTGTTATATTTATTTTCTTTAATCGACAGGCTAAATAATGATTTTATTTTTGTAATATTTTTTGTCTGAGAACTTTTTATTTTGTCACTATATTTTTTATTTTTTTTTGTTACAGATCGTGTCATTTGTGCGGGAGCCGTGAAGCTTCTCTGTTCGTGTGATAAGATTGTGCATTAACTCTATACTTGATAAAAAAGTGACGTCTACTAAGTAAGTTTAGTTAGCGAAATTATTACTTTGTGATTTTTACATTTTACTTTTTTAATATATATATACAAGTAAATGATATAGTTTTATATTTCTACTACGTACTACATTATATAAGATTAAAAAATATACAAAAATGTATCTACAAATGAAGAAATAAGTATTTTGGTAAAATGTTTTCAAATTGTAATTTTAGATAGAATGTTACGCTTAGAAATAACCTTATATCGCTAATATGAATATAACAGTTTGTTGTTTTTTAAGTTGTATATTTTGCAAAGAAATCATTTTTTTTTACACTTTTTTATTTTTTAATCTTATGTAAATACAATAATGTAAAATACTGTAACAGCATACGGCGAGTCTTCGTTCAAAAGAGTGATCTCATGTGTTGTTGAAGGAGTCTCGCCGTTTTCACTGCCATCGGAGGTCGGAGGAATAAAGAATCGATATATTTTTGACCACAAAGGCTGTATAATAGTCGTTTTTTTTTCACTACACATTACTGAAAGCCATAATGATGCTTCCATATATTATTTTATGTTGTAATCCTTTTTAACAGAAATCGGAACCAATTAATTAAAAATAAATTGAAAGACATCGTTTTGAATATCAAAAAGTAATTCTCGAAAATCATTTATAACTCATAGTGTGGAAGAATTGCAATATAATGTTTGATTCATATTTATTTTTATTTACCAACTTCATAGGCATTCTAATTATATGAAATATATAATGACTGAACGAAAATAAATATATCGAAGGAAAGAACTTTCGTTTGAAAATAATATATAAATTTATTTTAATAATTAATTGATTTTGTACATAAAATAACTAAAAATAGATATTAATGTAAATTTGGTTGTATATAATTTTGAAACAGATTTTTTTAGTTTTAAATTTTATTATGATAATTATTATAACTGTTCGGACTTAAATATTATTACAATCCTTAGGACTTGTTACATTATTTTTTATAACACTTTAATATTATAACGTAAATGAAAATTAATTGGTTAACAAAAAAAATAAGAAAAGTAATTGAGTTGATAAGGATACTTTTTTCACTTTATTTAATTAAATTTAAATGTAAATAAATACTTTCATTTAGTTTTAACGCTAAGCGAATAGTTTAATGTATAGATTTTATTAATTTTTGTTGACGTCTAAAAAATGTTTTATTCCTAATAAAGTACCTTTGTATTTCTTTTTTGTTAGACATTTTTTCATTATCTACTTATAATAAGCTAAGTGTTTTTAAATTAAAACAAATATATTATTGTGTTTTATTAGGGTCATTGCTATATGAAAAGTACAATGAGTAAATATATGTTGACATTTAAACGGATGTATTTTTTTTTTCGCTACACAATTAGCAACATTTGTAGCTACAAGCACAGGTTTTACGGTAGCTTAAATCAGATGTATTGATTTTTTATTAATAATATTTTATAATAAACACATTAAAACGTTGGTCGTCAACCCTAATGTCACAAAATATTTAAAACTGTAGTATTTGCAGGCCAAGAAGGTGCCAGTGATTGTTGATCGACTCCTCTTAGCTGTCACTTTGAGTCCTTCTTCATATCATTTGTGAACTGGCAATTGTTCTCTTCATATCTTCTATTTATTTAATGGAAACGTCACGTGAATTTAATATTTGTACTCTTTAAAACTGTCCAAGGAGTTTTTGTTGCAACTTAAAATGAATCTTCCTGGTTATTATTTATAATCTAACTTCACTTGTGCATAATAACAAGACATCTAGTAAAATGCCGCCAACTACCATAAATTGATGAATTAAAACGACCACATGACTGATCGAGATCTCGTCAAAAACTCCAACAACTTCACAGGTGTACGAAATCTGAATGAAAAATTTTAACTGCTAGTTCAAAAGCTTATATATATACTTATTAATACAATGATTACTTTTGCCGAATTAAGAATACAATTAAATTAAAAAGGTGAGCCTTTTAATAATTTGATATTGTGTTAAGCATAGGGTTGTCGATCATTGTGAAACGGGTTTTGAAACTTATAGTTACCATATTGAATCCTACGATGTAATGCATAAGAGAAGTGGCCACTACACAAACAGTTTTACAAATTTAGAGGGGTAACCTTACATCCATTTTATACTCCTAAAACACAAACTTGGTAGTTTACTCTTTAAGAACTTCGTAAGAACGTCTTGGAATATATTATAAAATAGGCAAAGTTAAATTATTAGTATATTATATATATTAAGTAAGCTTAGAATATGTTGCGCGGTGGGCTCTTTTGTCAGCTCTCGAATTTGTTCCCCATCTGATTTACGTACCAAGGGCGTACTTTAGATGAAAATCGATTCTTAAGGAGTGAACACTAAAAAATGTTTTTTGTGTAGAGGTCACATAGCAAACGAATCACTCCGTCCCAATCTTACCTGCGTCTGTAAACAAATATCATAAACTAAGGAAAAAATAGCATCTTAATTCTAAGCTATATATATTTTGATTCTGTGTACAAACTGTATTTTTATGTAAGCATATGTATGAACTGGTTAATAATATATATATATATATATATATATATATATATATATATATATATACATAATAACTGATCTTATTTACATGTATATCTTTTTTCTATAAATTAAATTTTCGACATATTTTTTCTTAAATACTGATCATTCTGTAAACGTTAGGTGTAGGTACCTATTGCTTTTCTTTGTACATCATAGCGACATTTCTTTTCTACAAAAAAAAAACCTATTTCAGTTATCTGTCAAAGGGACGACGTGTCATTTATTATTTTCTGATAAGCGGGCTTCCACTTTATGTTTTCTTTCACCGGCACATCTGCGTTTGTGTGACTAATGCTTGATTCCGATACACTTAGGTACTTACCTAGGATTAACGCCTCGGTTTTAAATAAAGGTTTTCGTTAGCCTCACATTGGTGCTTCGGCAGTTAAATTAGAGAAGACTGTCTTTTATACCCAGATAATTTTCTTACACTGATTTGTTTTTGAATGATTTTTTAGGTATACGTCTTTTGACACGTTTAGTAGAGGTTTAAATTGAGAGCAGCGCGCGCGTCAATTTACGTAAGTACGACGTGATGAAATTAGCCTGTAATGATAATAATGTGAATTCATTTTACTGACTTTTATTTTGTTTTAAATGTGTATAAATAATTTAACGTTTGTATAAATAAATATTATTATAACCAAATCAAATTAATGATTTTTTTATACAAGTAAAACTATTTTTACACATTTTAAAAAATATCGTTAAACGATTTCAAGTTACTATCATTGACGGCTAACTTTATTGTTTATAATTTACTGATTGTTTTTTTTATAGATTGACTCAACATAAACCTTTACCAGTGTCAAAATTTTATTCCCGTAGAAGTGGTAATTCGAGTTCGTATTTGAAACGATTCTCTCTTCTAAAACGTAGATTCTTTATTGTTTAACTAAGCTATTACGCAAGTGCATTCAACGTAGACAAGTCACTTTTATTGAAATTGTGTTTAACTTACTGTAAGTTTCGTGAGATCAAGTTAACACTTGACTTGAGGTCCCGTGCGATTATTTCGTATATAATTAACTTTTGAACAATGATAATCAAAATGTCACGCAAACGTTTTACACAATGTGGTATTAAATTACACTTTATGAATTAAAATTTATAACGTTACACTATTCATAAAGGTTCCTTTAAAAACTTTATAATATACATTAAGGTCAACAATTTAATTATCTATATATTTCCAATAAATCTTCTATCTTGTTTATGGACTCATCGTTCCTTTTTGTGCGTTACTTATGCCCATCTTATTTTTATACTTTTATCATTGTTACGTTTAAAATCGAATGGTGTTCGTTTAAATGTTTTATCCTCTGTATAAAGCCTTTGTTTGTGGCTCTTTAATTGTTATGTTTTAATATTATTTTGTTTTTTGTTTCCTTCTATGTCATCTAGATGGTGCTACGATATCAAATCTTTCCATATATCTGAGCCAAAGATTTATATATTGTAAAAATGAAATTCGTGTTCGTAAACGATGTGACGAAACTATAAATAAATGTCTATTTTTGTATTCTATGTTGTAAAAATGTTGTTTGTGAACACAAATATAAAAAAAATATATATAATATATTTCTTAATGATATGCTTTCTTCTACAATGCAATGTAAAAGGCCTTCCTTGTATAACTTCTCCGACAATAATGTTAGTTGTATAGCGGTTCAAGAAAACCGCGAAATGTTTGATGTTATAGGTGCAATTAAATTTAATATATACCTATTTAATATACGTTTCGTTATTGATTTTGACAACCCTTGTCCTTAACAGCAGCCGCTTGGTTGCATCCAAAGTCTACCGTTAAGAGTATAAAAAAGGTTTATATTCCTACTGAGTAATGAATAAGAAAATGGCGATAGCGGGTGGAAGGGCTTTACAGCCCAGCCCTACATGGTCGCAATCACCATGCATATATATGGAGTAAAGCCCGTAATAGTGACACGCTCATGCGCATCGTATATTTACGCAGGCCGGCATAACAGCAGTGATGGATTGTTTTTTGATTATACTTTGCTTACTATCAGGTTATACAATTTTATCAATTTGTTGTACAGTTTTGTATAACTAATCTAAAATGTAAGTAGTCTTATGACCAGTCATATTATGGTGCTCTACACTGAGTTGGGAAGTCTCGTGTACCAGTGCGTGTCACCAAAATAGTTTATCATTTTGAAATCAGTTTTTGCACACATTCATATCTATGCTGCATTTTTCATCATTATAGGTTTAGCGTTGTGTCAATAATTTCACCTGATCTTAAGTGACGGTGTGACGCAAGATGGTAACACGCTAAGCCTTCGTAGAAGACTGGCTCTCAAGTGCAGCTGCCGGAATACACCTATTGGTGCTTGGCGACAGATTTTCAACTTAAGGTTGGTTGGTAGCTACCCAGGTGGGCATTAGAAAAAGCCCTACCATCATGCTATGGTCTCATCACGATGTTTTCCTTCACGGAAATCTCAGGCTCATTGCAGGGATTCGAACTCACGTATATCAACGTGATGTCCGTACACGTTACCACTGAGCTATCATTGCTTCAAAAATATTACAGGTTTTACGTGGACAAACATTTGTTTGTCTTCCGAAACTTCCTGTAGATAAACTTGAGTTACAGCAAATCGCTTTGCAAATATCTTTAACAAACTATTGAATTACCATACAGGTGAGATTTTATAATAGAACTAGCTATGCCCATGGCTTCACTTGCGTGGATTACAGAATCTAAAATAAAAGTAGAAAATTAGGAGTAACTTATACTCCTTATAACATCAGCGTTCTGTCAGTGAAAGTCCCGTCAAAAGCGGTCCAATCGTTTCGGAGATTATCCAGAACACACATACAGACGAAAAAAGTTTTTATAATGTTTTTTTTTTGTTAATTGTGTACCTTATTTACTTTAATATGCATGTAGTAAAAAGCTGTTTTTTTGACATTGCAAACAAACACTTCAATTTTATTATTTGTATATAGATACATTAGACAAATAGTAATTGTGTGTGCATGTAAGAAGTTATTTTTCTTTTGTGTAAAAAAACAAAACGTTTATCCCGCATGCCACAATTTACACAATGAAGCTAACCATCATTGATAATAATGTAATTATTTAATTAAGGGCATTTTTCAATCAAAATATATCTTTATGTGAGGATTAATTTTAATTTTTTAACAGGTTTTCCATACATTATCTGTCAAAACGTAAAAAATATCTGATTTAAGAATCGGCCCTTAATAAAATAATGTTCATACCATTAAATTATTATTCACAATAAAAAAAGTCGGTAAAATTAATACACAGTATTATTATTGATGGCTGACGTCATCACGTCGCTCTTACGCCACATGATGCGCGCGCGGCTCACAATTTTACCCTCTACTAAACGCACCAAAACAAGTATAACTCCAGAAATAATTTTTTGAACGCGCTTATCTCTTACCAGTCTGATTTGAGAAAATAATATTTCATTTTATATCCCATTTATTAAGGAAGGTTATAGAATATATAACTTCACGTTAAGAACCTAAGGAGCGAAGCAATAACCACGAAGTTCAAGAAATCTGGCAAGTAGTAGGTAAGTATGGGAATTAAGAAAAACGGCAAGCTACACGGATGCATTGGCAGCGTGATGGATAGTTGGTCAAATAAATTTAACATGGGAGAAAGCATAGGGCACATACAGTACTCTACATATATAAAAAATACGCTGAATGTGATTGTGACCTTGGGCTATAAACTATAAATAAAAACTGTTACAGGGAAAGTCTTGTTTTGGCTACATAATCAAAAAATACTTTATTCAATTTAGGCGCCAAAAAGGTACTTATGAAGGTCCAACACTACTACCGGTTCGGAAAAAATTCTTATCATCGAGAAGAACCGCCATCGATCAGGCTAATCTCACTTTTTTTAAATACAACTGTAAAACTATATTTACAGTTAATAATCATATTAATAATTTAAAAGAGAACTCGCTCACGTTTCTATTTAAGAAAGCGTTCATTTATAGACATCTAAATTATAAACCGTTATTCTTTATGCGAACACTGAAATCTCATGATTGAAACTTTAAAAGTTATGAAAACATTCTTCTTGGAAATATTTTCTGTTTGCAATCTAAAGAAAATTTTGTTGGAATATACAAATAAACGTTAGTGTAGATTATAATTGGGATAAGAGATGACAGATATCTGCCAAGGTGAGCAGAGACTCATAGAAAATATATTTTGGATCACACTGCCAATTACTGTAGCCAGAAGATAATCCAATATTGGATCATATATTCGGCTTTGGTTTTTGTTATGCTAGGTCCATAGCAAATGTTCGAGCGTAGGTTGGATGTTTCTGGCCAATTTCTTGTTTAAATAACTTTTCACTACAATCTTAAGGAACGAAGCGACCGATGATGATAAGAAGCTAAGCCAAGAATAAATGCCAGTTCAAGTCCACCTTCTGGAATGGACCTATAGTGAGAAATTTTCAAATGGAACTCATTATAATCTATCACCCATTATTCCGATAGACTCTCCTAATGGCAGACGGATAAGTTTCAAGTATTTAGTATTTTAACTTTTTCCTCCTAATAGCTTCTAATATATCCTTGAAAATTTAAGAAACTTGTAGACTTCGAAAAACAAAATTTTTTTGTCTGACTATATGTTCAAGAATCATGTAAAGCCATTATTTTGTCGAAAGGTAATATAGAGTGGAATCATTACGTGAATAATAGTGATGTTTGGAAGTGACTCCCTGTGTACAAAACTGAAAAAAATATTTATATTGTTAAAAACTCAAAAGAAAGTATTAATAAGGCCTATCGAGTACAAACTTAAGACCGAGAAGATCGAGAAGAAGAATAGAAGGCAAGAATACCGGTTCTTCTCGATGACTGGGAAGTTTTCGAACCGGTTTTAAAGTTCATAATTGCCTTCTTAGAGCCTTAATTGAATAAAATAGTTTTTATTTTGATTTTAAGATGAAAATATTTGACTAATAAATTATCAAAGGTAGAAAGACTAATTGTCTAACGAGTGAAGTTTGTCAAACGCACGTTAATCAATTTACTTTTTCATCGTCGATAATTATGTATTATAGTTTAATTATAGATGCATTTCTTTTAAGGGTTCCGTACCTCATAGTGAAAAAACTGAACCCTTATAGGACTTTGTTGTAAGTATGTCATTCTGTCTGTCCGTGTGTGAATACCCCTTTTCTCGAAAGACACCTCGCGGCCAAATGACTGATGATGTCATCATCATCATCTCAGCCGAAAGACGTCCACTGCTGGACATAGGCCTCCCCCAAAGATCGCCACAACGACCGGTCCTGTGCTGCCCGCATCCAGCGGCTTCCCGCAACCTTTACCAGGTCGTCGGACCACCTTGTGGCGGGTTTGCCCACGCTGCGTCTTCCGGTACGTGGCCGCCACTCGAGAACTCTTTGACCCCATCGGCCATCCGTTCTACGAGCCACGTGGCCAGCCCAATGCCACTTAAGTCTAGCTATTCTTCGGGCTATGTCGGTGACTTTGGTTCTCCTGCGGATCTCCTCATTTCTGATTCGATCACGCAGAGAAACTCCGAGCATAGCCCTCTCCATTGCCCTTTGAGTGACTTTGAGCTTTCTTATGAGGCCCATAGTTAGCGACCACGTCTCAGCACCATATGTAATCACTAGCAACACACACTGGTCAAAGACTTTCGTTTTGAGACACTGCGGTATCTTGGACGAGAATATGTTACGTAGTTTCCCAAACGCAGCCCAGCCGAGTTGGATTCGACGATTGACCTCTTTCTCGAAATTGGATCTACCTAACTGGATAGTGTGTCCCAGGTAAACATAATCTTCAACAATTTCAAGCGTACAGTCTCTGATCTTCACGGGAGTTGGCGCTACATGGACGTTCGACATAATCTTCGTCTTGTCCATGTTCATTCTAAGACTGAAGATGTAAGTCAATCTAACTAGATCGCGAACTAGATAGTGCCTAACTAGATCGCGACCACCGTGCACATGGTGATAAAGCTGGGTCAGTGATTCTCTCTTGACTTTTCAAATTCCGGAATCAGCCAGCCAGTGTACAATTACCTATATGTCCAATTGTCCAGTGTCTTTTTGACCGGCACGAAGCACCGAGCGGCGACGAATTTTCGATTTCTCGGTAATCGCTTTTGGTTTTTTATATTGTACTGTGCCTACCATTAAATACAGTACCATTACTTCACCATGCTACGATTTAAAAAAGTGTTAACTTATGAATGAATACGATTACGAAGCAATGATGGCTCAGTGGTAGCGTGTACGACTTCGCGTCGATAGACGTGAGTTCGAATCCCTTCAATGAGTCTGCGCTTTCCATGAAGGAAAACGTCGTGCAGAAACCATAGCATGGTGGTAAGGCATTTTCTAATGCTCGCATGGCTAGCTACCACTCTCAAGTTTAAAATCTGCCGCCAAGCACCAATAGGTGTGTTCCGGCAGTTGCACTTGAGAGCCAGTCTTCCACAAGGTTTAGCGTGTTAGCACCTTGGGATACATCGCCACTTAACATCAAGTGAGTTTGTGACCACTACGCCCAACCTATAACGATAAAAAAAGAATGTTTCTCTAAATGTTACACGACCTTTATCTATGAAGAAAGCAATAAAAAGCACACCTGATACCAAACCTAATAATTCACCTGCAGTGAAATATTGATCGTACATTGAATTTGTACGTATTTAATAGAGTTGCCTGATGGTAAGCGGTTACCGTAGCCTACGGACGCTTGTAATACCATAGGTATCACTAGCGTGTTGCCGACGTTGAACCTCCTTTCTCCAAGGAGCTCTGGAAACCTAAACGCAGGAACACAACAGAACGTTATTTGGCTACAATCTTTTGTAAAGGTCCAGTCGGACTACCCCAAGTAGAGAGAAATCTCTAAAGAAAATTATCTGTGCTCTACCTCACTTACTGTGCCTTCCTTACTTATGATACTCATAAAGTTTAAATTAAATTATTAAATAAATTAATAATTAAATCTTATTAAATTTGTCAACAATGGGCATTCAGAATAGGTAGGTATATATAATTGAACATTGTATTATTACAGGTGTAAGCTAAAATTTGAGCAACTAAAATTTCCTCGAATTTACTTTACATGTAATGTAACTCGATTCTTGCATTTTTGGTTTAGTTGTGTCATTGTAATTATATTCGTGTATACCTAAATTAATTGGTTATTTATTTATAGTACAAATTTATTTTTTATTTGTTTCAATTTAACTGGTGTATACGCTAGTTCGGTCTTCCAGCCACAGTGCTCGTAGAGTGGATGGGCGATAGTCCGAAGGTCCTAAAATGACGATCACACATTGGAAGTCGTTACGTGGGCATACCCTTTTTTTAACGTGGAGGAACACGTCATGGGTACGCACCCGCTCGGGGGACCGAGTGGTTATGTGAAACTGTTACTCACTAAAACTCCACGGTGTACCATCTGCAGCCGTAATCGGGCGACATGGGATCGCTGGTAGCATTCTACCACGTCGCTCCGGCGGCAGGTCCGGTAAAATGCTGGGCCCCGGCTCTAATAGGAGACAGTTCGGTAAAACCCTAACTGTCTCCCGCTACAAGGTGGACCGACAACTTGTTGAAGGATGCTGCAACCCGTTGAATGCGAACAGCGCGGGACTTGTCGTTGTGACGATCTTTGGACGAGGCATATGCCCAGCAGTGAAGTGCCCAGGATTGATGGATACCCCATATATGTTGCTTACAAAAAAAAAAGGTGTTTGTGCGATTCACACACGATAGAAGTGAAACTTCATTTTAAAAGACATTTTCTATTTTATTTAAACAGTGTGAAATATACATACACACCGACATTTACTCTCTCGCTCTGGCTCACACAAAGAGGAGAGACCGATTAAACGTTAAAGTTTAACGCTTGGAAGTCGCATAAGAAGATTCACTTCAAAAAATTTTTGAATGTCTTCTTTCTTTTATTAATATTCGGTCATGTCGTTTCTAAACTTCAGTTATTGTTTATCCTAAATATTAGAATCGATATAAAATTAGAACAATTTTGCAGAAATATCAAAATTAAAATATTATTGCCGTGTTAGGAAGGTATCGGATTCACATTTCAGTCTCATCGATAACGTGATAAAGTTTCGCGTAGCTGCCAAGATTTCTTTTACTTATAGTGCCACCTCCCATAATTGATTTTTCTTGAGTTATCTTTAGAACAATTCTGAATAAATGTACGATATAATGGCTAACCCTCTGCGGAATTGATTTAAATTTATTAAGATTATGTTAAATTAATTTGGATTACCTATTATATATACATTGTTAATAATAACGCCAAACGATAAATGGGTAAAACCTCTTCTCGACGGAAGGCATAATGCTTAATCACCAAGTCAGCCCAAGATGTATAAGAAATTTCCTATGCCAAGTTCTCTACAATTCTGTTTCCTCACTATATGATGGCGATTGGTACGGTTTCCAGAACTCCTTTGAAAAGAGGGATTCAAAGAGAGGTAGGGCACATATAAATTTCTTTGGAGATTTCTCTCTACTTTGGGCAGCCCGACTGGTGAAATACCTCCTTGTCGTGTTCTTGCGGTGACTAGGGTTTTCAGAGCTCCTTGGGGTAGAGTAGTTAGTGCAAGGTCGCAAACGCGCTAGTGATAGCTATGGTATTTATTACAAGCGTCCACAGGCTGCGATAGCCGCTTACCATCAGAAGGGCCGTATGGTACTTTATCACCTATGTGTATAAAAAACCTATTGAGAACATTCCTATAGCACACAATTCCAAAGATATTTCAATAAATTAATTTATACAAATGACCAGGGCTGCATGATCTCAAAGATGTTAACTAATTTTAATAAACTGATAATAATAAATCTAATCGTTCGCGTGTCTGTGTTAAGAAAAAAAAACTATTGTATTGTTTTGCCTACTTTTAATAATTTATAGGCAAAGTATTATTATGCATAACTGTAGTCGAGGTTGGACGACTTCCTGGTTCTTAGTGCTTCCAGGATGATTAGTTTCCTGTTAAATGACGTACTGTTATATTAAACTGTTTAACCTTTCGTGAAAAATGAGAATATCAACCATTGTTTATGGATTCATTATAATATTTGCTTAGAAGTATAGCAGAAAATTATTATAATCACTATCTATACACATAAATTATTTACATTCATTCAATGACAACAAAAAGTATTACACTATTCTTTTTTTCTGATTCCCTGGTATTCTGCAAATTGGTGATGATTTATGTCTTCTTTGTCTTTATCACACATTTATGTAGATCGGCACAATATCTTTTCCTTAAATATCTTTTTATATATCTTATTTTTTAATATATCTTTTATCTCTTTTTTATATCAACTTTTTATTATTCATTTTTATTAAGTGACGATGGCCACCCCAAGATGGTAAGAAGATAAACCCAGTGGGAGGACTGGCTCTCAAGTGCAGCTGCCGGAACACATCTATAAATGCTTGGCGACAGATTTCCAACTTGAGGGTGGTAGCTAGCCAGGCGGGTATTGGAAAAAGCCTTACCACCATGCTGTAATTATCCTGATGTTTTCCTTCACCGAAAGTTCAGGCTCATTGCAGGGATTCGAGCTTACGTCGATCGACGTAATGTCTGTACACGCTACCTAGTATTTACACCGTTCATTTATTATAATTATTCTCAAAATACATTCATACTTTCTCCGGTCTTCTTCTACCTTTAATGCGTACACCTTTAATAATAACTTAACACTCTTTTAGTTATATGGCCTTACAATATAATACTTACTTTTACCTACTTTTTACAAATGTTTGTTTTATTTTCTAGTTTAAGTTAATATATCTTATTAAGATAAATAACATATATGAAAAATAGTGCAAAACATTTACCGGCAACCGTACTCACAAAACAAAGAAAAAAACGTTATAGATGTAGGATAGACATGAATATCGCGCGAACGAAGCCGCTGCTAAAACTAGAATGTATGTGATACACTAAATTATTATTTCCTAAACTTTTGTAGGACCAGGAGTACATACATGTTTAGAAACGTGGTATACACAGGGCTGGCCCACAAACGCATCCCACTTTAGTATTTGGGCCGATATAAATACACGCTGCACTTGCACTGACGATCAGGGCTATCACGTAATATTAATATTTTATTTTATATAACTTCAGTTACCCATCTAACTGACAATAATGTAATTAATGTATATACTATAGAAGTTTAATCCCTGAAAACATATAGTAATATCAAAAATAACCACAAAAAATCCAAAGAAACTCTATCGGGCTTGTCACTTATTAAAGAACTTAAATATATTTTTTATGATAATGAAAGTATTTGTAAACATCATGTCTAATACAACGTCAGTACAATAACATAATGTAGCAATGTTATTTAAAAAAATATGTTACCATGATTCAATAAAATTAGGATTATATCCATTCAGTCAAAAATGTATCGGGAAATGATGATTTGTTTATTGTTCCAATTTTTTTTTTTTTGTTGGTTGGCACAACTGTTTTTCATTTTGGCGTGGAGTTTGAGTTGAATCTGTCATTTAGATTAAATACAGTGCTGTTTTAAGTTAAATCATATCTAGTGTGTATTGCGAATTGCAAAATGGACAAAAACATCGAACAAAGAGTTTGTATGAAATTTTGCATTGCCAATGGAATTTCGTGTTCGGAGACACTGAAAATGTTACAAAAGGCTTACGGTGAATCGATTTTATCAATAACACGTGCTTATGAGTGGTACAAAGGGTTAAAAAGCGGTCGAATAAGGCTGGAAGATTTGCCTCGACCTGGTAGGCCATCAGCATCTTCAACTGAAGTTCACATTGCAAAAGTGAAGGAAATAGTGACTGAAAATCCTCATTCAAGTTGGAGGGAGATAACCGCTGAACTCTTTGTGTATCATGAGTTGATCCGTATCATTTTAAATAATCACTTGGGTATGAAACATGTTGCCGCTCATCATCATCATGTCAGCCGAAAGACGTCCACTGCTGGACATAGGCCTCCCCCAAAGATCGCCACAACGACCGGTCCTATGCTGTCCGCATCCAGCGGCTTCCCGCAACCTTTACCAGGTCGTCGGACCACCTTGTGGCGGGTCTTCCGGTACGTGGCCGCCACTCGAGCATCTCAGCACCGTAATCACTGGCAACACATACTGGTTAAAGACTTTCGTCTTGAGACACTGCGGTATCTTGGACGCAGGTCTTAGAAACTTAGCTGTTGCCGCTCGGCTAGTCCAAAAAGACCTGATTTTTTTCCTTAAACTCAATCGCATAGGAGTCGCTGAGGACATGTTAGAACGAGTCAATTCCGACCCACCGATCATGAAACGCATTGTTACTGGTGGCAAGACGCGGGTTTACGAGTTTGACATGCAAACTAGCCAACAAGCTTCGGAGTGGGCCTCGAAACCGAAATGATATAATAAATAAATAACACAATAAATAAATAATGTAATAAATAAATAGTACAATATATTATATTAGATATTATTGTATTATATTAATACTATTGTTATAATAGTGTAGGTACTATTGAAAAAAAAAGATAAACCCGATCAAATTTCTTGCGAGTTCTTCTCGATGACGGGGTTGGTTTCCGAACCGGTAGTAGTGTTTTGACGTTCATGCCTTCTTAGGGCCTAAATTGTTTATTTTTATTTTGTTTTTGATTTAATTGGAAGGTATGAATGGGTTTTGTGAGAAATTATATGTGTATTGGGTGACGACAGTTAGTAGAGAAAAGTGGAAAATTAAAAAAATGTGTCAAACCTACTTAGCACGAGAGAAGAGCAGGAAGAATAATATATGTTTTTCTTCACACGATGTTAATAAACCCAAAATCACTTGACGAACGTGACTACTTAGGTGTTGTCACTAGTATAAAGTTATTTTGGATGTACTATTCGAGCGCTTAACAATTATATAACAGTAGCGTTTTCCCCCCGGCTTCGCTCGCATTATAATTGAACTATACCTCATCATTTTTACTTACTAACTGAATTGCTAAATACCAATTTTCATAGATCTATCTTCAAAAATGACGGTTTTTCATACAAAATTTCAATCCCTTTTTTTCCACCTTAGGGTTGTATTTCCAAAAATTCTTTCTTAGTACTCATCTATAGTGTAAAAGAAACCAGCATGCAAATTTTCACGTAACTAGCCCCAGCGGTTTCAGCTGTGCGTTGATCGATCAGTCAGTCAGTGAATCATTCAGCCAGTTAATTTCTTACTTTATATATATATATATAGATTTAAATTTCTTTGTAGATTTATCTTTACTTGGGCAACCTGACTAGAAGAATTCCTCCACTCTACAGAAGATCTTAGCAAAATAACTTTGTGTTGTATTCCTGCGGTGAGTAAGCTTTTCAGAGCTCCTTGAGGTGAGGGTTTCAAGGTTAGCAACGCGTTAGTTGACACCTTTTTGTGGCCCAAGATGATAACAAGCTAAACCTAGTGGAAGACTGGCTCTCAACTTCAGCTGCCGGAACACACCTATTGGTGTGTGGCCACAGATTTTCAACTTGAGGGTGGTAGCTAGCCAGGCGAGCAATAGAAAATGCCCTACCACCATGCTATGGCACCTATGGTATTATAAGCATCCATAGGTTACGGTAGCCGCTTACCATCATGCGTACCATACCGTATGCTTATTAGCCACCATAGTGATATTAAAAAAGTTTAGTCAATCAAAACATTTCTCTTTTGAACAACCCTACGGTATACTGTTTCGCCGGTCGTTACGCGCATACGGTAACCGGGCCGAGAGATCGTAATACACCGCTTATAACACGTTTGATCATAAGGTACGTATTTTACTATAAAAAATAATTCTAATATAAGTAAGATTTTAACAAAAATGTACTTGTTGTTAAATGATAAAATCGGTATGTTAATTATAATATACATGTATTTATATTTACCATACATGCAGACGAAAAAAGAGCGTGAGAGACTTGTGATTTATTTATTAGAAATTTCATTACGTCATAACTTTACCGTAAAGTGAAACCGTGGAACTGTTTCCTGGCTAGTGTTCTCTTCTTCCTAAAACATGGAGTCCTTCAAACATAATGTGAAAAGACATTTGGAGCAGATCGGTATGACGGAGACGACTGGCGATGAAATGCAGATCAACAATGCACGATCAAAATAAATTAAACACCAGATGCCAATACACTGCATTGCATTTATAATTAAAAAGTAAAGGCATTTTTCAATGCATTACCCTTTCAAGGTCACCACCGCATACTTTATTTGCGACCATTATACAATATCATAAAAGAAAGAAATATAATGCAATGGAGCTGAGAATTTTGAGTAAAAATAATATCAGTCTCATAGTTTAAAAAAATATAAAATGTTACTCTCAATTACACCCGTAGTAAATAAAAAACAACGTGAAAGGTTAAAAATGTAAAATAAATATATAAATAGGTTTATATGGATAATATAATAAGCTTTGATAATAGTATAGTGACTGGGTTCAAGGACAGTGACCGGATAATCTGAGGGTGGTAGCTAGCCAGGTGAAAATGCCCTACTTAATATGTTATGTTTATACCACTATTGTGGCAAAGAAGCATGCAGTTTGCCTAAGGGTAAGCGGTTACGATAACCTATGGAAGCTTGCAACACCAGACACTTCAAAAACCTGTTCACTTTTCTTTTGAAGAACCCCATATTGTAGTCCCTTGGAGAAACGTAAATCCCTACCACCTCGCTTTATACCTGTTAATTTTGGAACGCAACACGCCTTCGATAGGCGTTACTTGGTTTATGGTGGTCGCAATCGAGTCGGGCGCGATTGTAATGTCCTACCACCCAACAATTAAGTATTACATCGAATTTCACCTGGCTTATTCATATTAGCTTTTTTATTTTAAGCAATGTGCGATTTACGATTTTTTGAATTACAAAGATTTATGATGTTCACTATTTTTTATTTATTTAGTAGATCGGTTATAATAACACATATTCTATGAATATTTCCATCGACTACCTATTAATCAGACTGACCACGTAACGCTTCTAGAAGCGAAACCCTAAAAAGTAAATCGTCTGAAACATACAGCCCAGTAGAACTGTGAGTACGCAGTTTGAAACAATTTCAGTTAAATATATCCAGATGCTTTTTTTTTCACTTTTTTCGCAAACTTTACAAACTGAAGCCTTAATAAAATTTTGTACTTCGTCAAGCCTGCACAGTCTTGAAATGATTGATATAAATACAGCATATTATATTTGTTTACCCTCTCAGTAAATTCGATATTTCACTTTGCAATCTAGACACTTACCATGAGCGATAAGGAATGGTGCTGAACATGTTTTTTTGTATACAACTAAGGTGGCACCGGTGGAAGCCGTTACCGTAGCCTATGTACGCTTGGAACACTAGCGGTATCATTGGCGCATTGCCGGCCCTGAACTACCACTCCCCAAGGAATTTGGAAACCCTACTCACCGAAGGAACACACCACAAGTTTATTTGGCTGCAAACGTTTTTAGGTTGGAGGTATTTCAGCAGTCGGACTGCCCCAAATGAGAGAAATTTCAAAAGTTTTATTATAAAACTTTATTTATTGAAAGATAGTTCAGTTATTGCATTTTCTATCAACGCGTCGATCGAAGTGGGTTATTCAGCAATCAACCTTTACTTTCGTTTATGGAAGGCATATTGACGAACCGTGGTAACGTGGTAGATAGGACCGAAGCACCAAATCTTGGTGTAATTCGGCAGCTAAATTTTAGAAGCAGTACTTCTATGTTTAGCTTGATACCTTCTGCAGCCACATGGTCATTTAACATTAGGTGATATTGTAGTTAAATATGAACGTATGACTCTGACTTAAATTTTACGTTTATGAATATGATAATGTAAGGAAAGGTTATTTATCAATAAAATCTTTTATTGATTATAAAATGTATTTTATTCTTGGTTACAACTCTTGAATATGTACATTAGAATTTTGCGTATGTACATTATTAGTCTGATATTTTTTATAATACCTTTAAAACGGTAATAGTTTTAGGTTATATGTTCACTGTCAACAGTATATGTCTATCGCACACTAAACACTGAGTACAGAGAGGGGGAAGCGTCTGCCTGAAATATGACTAGCGCTGTGGGTTAGAGTGAGAGAGGAAGAGCCTGCCTACCGCCGCTATATGCGTGAGAGAAAGGGAAGCCAGACAGACTGGCGCCGTAACGCGTTACGTTACGAAGCGGTTTACCCTCCTATAAGAAGTTATCACTTCAATACAGGAACATTGTTGTCTGCAATGTTAAGTGGCCTTTAATTATTACATGTAGCATGTCATATTGACGACACTGTCACTGATCGTAAGCACAGTACAATCCAAAAAAAACGGTGACCACCGCGAGAGCTGCAATTCATTGTCGGTCTTCTCTTTCATGTTGGTAGCTGGTTTTACACTGACTGATCCCGAAACGCAACAAATAAAAAATGAGGCACTGTGACGGGTTTATCTCCATGTGCATATGCGACAAAGTCGGGTAAAGATCCGTACTACGCTGCTTTTTTTTTCGAACTGACTATACTTTTAGCCTTAGGGGCCCTGGAGTCTGCTTTTACAGCTTCACCGGGCTTGGGCCACCCCGCCTGATTAATGGATATATGCCGGCTAGTCCAGGAACGTGACACGCTTAAGAGTACCACGCCATTATGGAACAGTTGCCGTTTGTTACCACTCATCTTTCATGTATATGACAGTACTAGTATTATATAGGACGCTATATAAATAGCTAAAATACTGATACTATTATATTTTAGTAGCGTAACAACGTGGTAGGAGAAAAGAACCAGGAGCAAAATTATATACAATTACCTCGGAATAACGCCTATTCCACAATTCCGAAATGACACAATAAATCCGTATCTATACGACACCTTTCTCTCGTAAATTCTCGATGACCGATCAAAGTTCTCATAACTTCGAATACTTTTAAACGAGAATCACAAAAATACCATTAAAATTTAACCGTGCAATAAATAAACGTTCCGTTAGTCAGTTTCCCGCTAACCGCGCAATGTCCTATTTAACCCGGCCGGTTAAAAATATCCGCCGACATTCCCGCGTGTCGGTATCGCTTCTGCCAAACGTTTAACCCTGGTTAACTTCTGCGCCCCTGGTCAGAAATAATTACTTATTTTAGAAAAAAATATTATAAGGACCAGGGGTCGTCTCTAATTATTCTTAGGACCGACCATACGGGGTTATCTCCACACACTCCTCTCCTCTAGACAAACCTTCCAAAAACCCCATCGATTTGATCAAAGAAGTTTAAAAATAGTCTACATTTTCGAACTTAAACTAGAATGGCATAGTTGGCTTTATAACGTTTACAGACAGATTAAATTTCATTGTTGTTATTAATCTTTACTAACTTTCTGCATAATTTGTAACCAAATATCTTTTCAATTAAAATATCTTTAATGTATTGTAATAAAAAATACAAAATACACAACTTTGGTATCAAATTCTAATGATAAAAAATATAATCTCATTCACTGTTGCCATATTAGTGAGTTCTCCTTAAAATAAGAGGGTTTATATGACATTGGAGGAAATTTTAGGTCTAAATTTCATTGTTATTATTAATCGCAATAAATTTTCTGTTTAATTTGTAACCAAAAATATCTTTTCAAGTAAATTTTCAGTAATATATTGTAATAAAAAAATACGAAATACATCATAACTTTGACCTCAAACTGTATTGATAAAATATAAACTCATGCGCTGTTGCCATATCAGGGAGAATTTCCTAAAATAAGAGGTTTTATTATGGATTTTGGGGATTATCTTTTTTTAATGTGGGGGCATTTTCAAACATGGTCATTTAATTCAAAACTAAGCAAAGTTTGTAATATGGTAACTAAACAGCTGTTAAACATACATATATAGATATTTAACACCCATACACACAAATGACAAATATTTTCATCACACAAAAGCAGAGATGGAATCTGCGACCTCTCGGCTCATATATAGGGCTTACTACAACTGCGCCACAAGGTCCGTCTAGGAGATTACAAGGATTAAAAAAAACAGGTAGTTACCAATATTTTTATTGTACGTACCCTGGAATCTGTTATTTTTTATATGAAAAAGAAATGAAAACAATATTACTAATTTAAAAAAAAAAACGGCGACTTCACTTTTTCTATTGCGTGATTTATAGTCGATCTATTTACACTGGGATTTAAACTGGAATTAGGGTATTAGGTATGTTTAAGGGGAAGACAAGACAAATATCCGGAAATAGTAAATTCATATGTATTTCAATTATTAATAGCCCGTCAGCTGCCTTAGTATGGCAAGCAACTTAGTTTATAATTTTTTTTTTATTATTTATTTTGATTTTTCAATACCTTACTCTAATTTGTCTTATGTACACTTTGTTAAACATCTGTTATTTCTTATGAAGATTGAATGAATAATTATTATGTAGCATGTGTTTATTTGAAGTGATATTTCTTAGGCGGCGATTCGATAAATGGACGAGAATTGAGAGTGAAATTTCAAGGACGCGTCACGTTTAGGCACGAAATGTGCATGAGAGAGAAGAAAGATATAACGATGAAAGAAGGACAAAGACAGAGCTGTACACAGATATATCTAATACATAGTTCAAGCTACTCGCGTCTTCCTTTTTATGAAGTTTCATTTCTATTACGTGTACAGTGCTACACGCGTTTTTTCTTAATTCTCGGCAAAAGCAGACCGTCTCATCACAGAATTGTTTCATCTTTACTCTATAAAATACACGAAAATCAATAACTTAGTGAACGTATCTCAGGTAGAACATTACTTTAGAAAGAAGCTATAGAAGTTGAAGTCTATATTTACATCATTTCTCATGTCGATTTTTAAATTCATTTATAAAATATAAACTAAACCAGTAGGGGATAATAAAATTTGCAATAAAATTGAATCAATTTCCCGTACAGCCATCGTGCGTTATGTTATCGGCCTATACATAAATTGTAATATTTAAGTCGATTCTCACTTTATATTCACGATTAAATAACAGAAGATAGACAAAGAAGTTAACCGCTACTGTGATCTAACAATCATAGTACTTGATTATCTTAATTTCTGAATTATTAATACTTATTCTATATTACAAATTTAATACTTTTATAATAATGTAAAGTTTGTATGTTTGTAGGAGGTTATCTCTGAAACTACTGACCCGATTCTAAAAACTCTTTGTCTAATATGAAGCTACAGTATCCATCTAAACTAATATTATAAAGAGGAAAGATTTGATTGTTTATTTGCATTGAATAGGCTCTGAAACTACTGGACTGATTTGAAAAATTCTTTCACCATTAGAATCATACATTATCCTTGATGAACATAGGCTATAGAACATTTTCAAAAAAGTTAGGGATCCGTATGAAAACTTCGATAATGTAAGCCAACGTGTGAAAAAATGCCAAAAGAATCGTTATATTGCGTACGTTGTGGAAATTATTGACAATAGTGCAAAGTGATGCACTACAATTTTATAGAGGACATCATTATCTACTAAAATGTCTGGAATACCTTATGTTTAACTATTAAAGTTATGTCACAAATAACCTCTTTTTTATGTTAAAATTTGCAATAGTAATGCCGTAGTAGTTTTGTAGATATGATCTTTTTACAAACATAAGAAATAAAAAAACATTAAAAAAATTCTCTATAATGTACGCTTTCTTAGTAACCCCCGACGCAAAAGGAAGGGTGTGTGTGTGTGTGTTAAAGTTTGTAATTTTTGTTAAATACCCGTGCGAAGCCGGGGCGGGCCGCTAGTAAATTATAAAGATAATATTTTATTCTAATTACGTTTTCGGTTTATAATTAACATGTGCAAAGTCGAGCGTGATTGCTAGGTATTGATAATATTTGTTATCGCTAAACTAGTGTGAAAGTGTTCCAACGTTGATAGTTATATAAAAAGATTTTTTATTCGTCGCTGTCTTGCCGGGGCTTAAACCAGTCGGTACCTAGATATACCCTGGAACACGAAACGTGACATATGAAAAGACAGACACTGTGACGTGCTTATCATATGCATTTTGGTCTCGACCCTGGATATACACTAGCTGATCCCAGAACGCGCCATGCCTAAGCAAGTCACTATGGTGGGTGTTACCACAGATGAAAAGATGTCGCGATCCAGTCACAGAACACAATTTTGCGTTTACGGACATCGCATCGATTGACTTCGCCTGAGCTTTCGGTGAAGGAAAACATCGTGAGGAAACCATGGTACCAGGCTTTCTCTAATACCCGATTGGCTAGCCACCATCCTCAAGTTGAAAATTTGTCGCCAAGCACCTACAGATGTGTTCCGGCAGCTGCACTTGAGAGCCAGTCTTACACTAGGCTTAGCGTGTTATCATCTTGGGCCAAATCGTCACTTAACATCAGACAAGATTGTTGCCACAACGCTAAACAAATAACGATTAAAAAAAAACAATAATCTTGTTTTACCACTCGGTAATCTGTAAATTACAAAGGCTATTCAAGAGAGGTAGGGCACAGAGAAATTTCTTTGAAGATTTCTCTTTACTTGGCAGTTCGACTGATGGAATACCTCCACCCAACAAGAGATCGAAGACAAATAACCATGTGTTGTGTTGCATCAGTGAGTAGGGTTTCCAGAGCTCCTTGGGGTAGAGGGGTTCAAGGTAGGCAACGTGCTAGTGATACCTATGGTATTACAAGCGTCCATAGGTTACGGTAGCCGCTTACAATCAGGTGAGCCGCATGCTTGTTTGCCATATTAGTAGTATACAAAAAGGATATATTTTATTGTTATTACATTTTTATTTTGTAATTAACTTGCCTCCTGATTAAGAAATAGATCAAAACCATAAATAATGTCTATCAAATTAAAAACAAAAATGAACCACTAGGAAATTAGAAAAAAATACTTTACAGAGTCTTAGCCAGGAACGGGGATAAGAGAACACCTGCTACCTGCCGCCCCCGAATTAGCAGGGTATAAGTACATAAGCTGAGTACTGGCTGACTTGACTTGACTGCAATGCAAACACTCCAGTATTCTAATACTCTGAGTGGATATATAAGATTTGCTACTCCAAACTAAATACTTGAAGACATTGTCAATAATGTTTCAAATATTTCTATAAAAGGTAATGCTGTAGCGTGGTATGTATAATATTAGTTTTCTCTTTCCTGCCGCCCCACTCCTCCGTGAACAAAATCCTGGTTAAGTCCTTGCTTCCTATCAGACAGATTTCCTAACATTTTTGCACCTGCCAGATTGCTTAACGTTTTTGATCACTGCTCCTCCCATTACGGTCATAGCGTGAAGTTATAAACCCTGTAAGACTTCTCAATAAATAGGTTATGACATACATTAAGAATTTTTCTAATCTGACTGGTAGTTCGAAAGATTAGCGCATTTGTAGTCTCTTGAATTTCATAATATCAGTGTAGAGTTATTAATAATATTCCATATGATGTTGTGATAGTAGATTACAATTATTGTGAATGTAGTGGACACCTGTAATAGGTTCGCATATCTGAATTAGATTTACTATTAATATTAAAATAAACAATGGTGTAATAATGTAATATGCGTGCTATTGACGCTGCCTTTAGTTAATAAATAAATAAACTTATACGTGTTCTTAGTAAACTCCGTCAAGAAACTAAACTTCCAAAGAAAATCATTTTCAGCTTTATACTGTAAAAAATTGTTAAAAAAATATATATATTATATAACGCGAAAGGGTCGACCGAAAAAAAATCTAGCCCTAGATAAACTCATGCAAGTGTGTTTACTTCAAAATTCACACACATTCACACGTCGATATGTTTGTGAATGCATACAAATGCATCGTGTGTTTCGGCCCACGCACTCACACGTGCGTAGACGAGTCCGTCTGTGTGTGTAAGTAGGTCACAGAGATAGGCGGGACACGTGTTAGAGGGCTGGGCATTTATTACTGTCCATCCCAATGTATTAAAATTTCAGGAATAATATAATAATAATATTATAATTATCATCATCATTATAATATTTTATGTATTGAAAGTGAGAAAAAGTGATATAGTCCATCAGATGTCGAGTGGTTATTGCAGCTTAATGCTTTCCATAGAACTTCTACATATACTAGAATGTAAGCGAATTAAATACCATCTTAAGGTTTGAGATACCTAAGTCAACCGCATCTGCACATGGTGCAAACTACTGAGGATCGAAAGAGGTAATGGCGATAGCAGGTTTTCTGTACAGCCTGCCTGGATATGGTTTAGGGTAAAAAGTACTTCAAAGTGACTCGCGCCACATTTCAAAATCACCGGTGTTTATCCAGTTTCAACTTATACAGACCGGTATAGCAGTGGCGAATGGAATTGAAAATGTCGATCTCCGGTGGTCGCCACTGTTTTCGGATTGTAGTTTGGTTACCATCATGCAGAGTTCCATCACATTGCCGTACTACAATATGAAAAAATCAGAATTGCAGTTCTTGGTAACTTCAGTAGTCAACAGACAACTCCTGGGGATTAAGTAGGAATGTCATGTATTTCCAATCACATCCTTAAACCAGAACACAGTAAGCAGTGATCAATGTATGATCTTCTGGCGTATGTACCGCACTGTTAGGGGGAGGCAATTGATAAGCATGGCGAGGCTTTGGCGATCAGTCTAGACATAGCGCTCCTACTTACGATATCGGGTCTTTCAAATGTAACGTGAAAAGGCATTTATGCAGGCCGACATGAGAGTTGCGACCGCCGATAGACAGCCAGTCTCTGGTAGCAGTTTGCCGAGCTATGATAAAAAAATAAAAACAGAGTAAGTACGGTTGCTATATGGCAAAATTAGGTATGACGATTATTCCCTCACAATCAACGTTTGTACTTCTTCCATTTTATAAACAAAGTAAACTAATAGAAATAGATTGTTCTTACCGCTTTTTCCTTCTTTCACTCAGATTTAACCACGACTTACTTTTGCTGATGTTCACAAATGACTAATGTCACACATGACTATGATTCATATTCGATAAATTATTTATTATTGTCAAGATAATTTTATAATTATTTTATTAAACTTACATTATAATATTGAGAAAAAAATATATCTTTCTTTGTAGGTTTAGCGTTTGACCGCAATATCACCGGACGTTAAGTGACGATGTGGCCGAAGGCAGAACCACGCTAAACCTAGACGGATCAATAGCTAGGCGAGCATTAGAAAATGCCCTACTACCTTGATATGATGGATTCGTCACGATGTTTTCCTTCGCCGAAAGCTCAGGCTTATTGGTTAGTATATGCAGCTGGAATTTTGAATGACTACTAACAATGACATAAGTTAATATACATATGACATTGCTAAAGTTATCATATTCAGTGATGACATATTTAAATGATCTGGATTATTGGGCCCTTTGCGCACAGTAAAAAATGCCCTGCGCGGGCGCATCGCGGATGATAGCGGGGAATGGAGAGCGTTCACCCACCTCGACCCGCGCCCGCAGTCCGCACCTCTCCCGTTCACCGATCGGGAAAATAAGTTTTCTTTACAATCATCTGGCTTTAAAAAACATCGTTTATAAAGATCATACTTGAGTCGACAAAGATATGAAATAATTTCTATAAAATAGTGTTAAAAATTAAAATATATATTTAAAATTTTATTTTCAAGACCTATATTTGTGTGTGGTAAACAACACTCTATTTTTTAATTATAATTTACTTATGACATAAAATATTATTACCGTAAAAATATAAACAGTTTAGACTGAGTCATAAAATAGGTCATTGTACCTAAATACCTACAAGTAAACTTTTTTGCTGTTATGTGGATGTAAGCTATTTTCATTCGCTATTTCGACTGGCTACTTACTACCCTCAGGTTGAAAATTATTCAACATACACCTATTGGGTTTTCACAGTAGCCGCATTTGAAAATTACCCTATTACAATACACTTTACGATCTTCTATTTCATATCTACCGGATATCAGATACTATTTTGATATCAGCTAAAATTAAGACGTTCAAAACATAACTTACTGGAATTCTATAAAGATTTTCCTCTACTTAGGGAAGTCCGACTGGTGGTATACCTCCACTCTACAGAGGACCGCAGCCAAATTACCTACTGTTGTGTTCCTGCGGTGAGTAGGTTTTCCAGAGTTCCTTGGGGAGAGGGGTTCAAAACGGGCAACGCGCTAGTGATAACCTTTAGTGTTAAAACATCCATAGACTACGATAGCCGATTACCATCAGACGTGCCGTATACTTGTTTGCCACCTTTGTAGTATAAAAAAAAATCTTACTTGTCGCACAGAAATTCTTTATAATATAAAGTTGGTGTACAACTAAGAAAGGATTTTAGAAAAATCACCCCTATTGGGATAGAAAAGGTAGAAAAAAATAGGACGATTCCTAGAATATATATTGCCGGTGAGAACTCCCATCGGGCACACGGCTAATATAATAACTTCCTTGACTGACTGACTGACTGACTGACAGAAAATTCACAGATTAAATCGGTAAGGCGCATGAAATTTTGCGAAATTTTGAGTGCACAGGACTTTTGGTAAATGAGCTAAGTCGGATAAAGTTTCTGAGATATTGCCGAGGGGTATTCTATCACCCATACGGCTACTTTTATAATAAACTAGCTGTGCCCGCGGCTCCGCTCGCTTGGACTACTAAAGAAGGCTTTTTATTTTTTGTGCGAAACCCTAATAATTTTTCTAAAATCATAGTAGCCTAAGTTTTACCCTATAACATCAGCTATCTACCAGTGAAAGTCCCGTCAAACTCGGTCCAACCGTTTCGGGGATAACCCGGAACAAACACACAGACAATAATTTTAAAAATGGGTTTTTTGTTATAGGTATCATGTATACTTTCATATAAATTTAGTAAAAACCTGTTATATTGACATTACAAACAGACACTTCAATTTTATTTTATGTAAAGATATGTTTATGTTTTGGGATTCGTTGTCTAGTGAATAATGTGAACTTAAAATCTGCATTTATGTCTTTTTGTAACCAACCGGAATGGGTTAGTAAGTAGCTGTCGAAAAGCATTATCTGTCAATATCCTATACTAGCCTATACCTATCCAATAGAACATCTGGAATTTTAACCAGCTTGGAACCTAAATTAAAAGCACAATCACTAAATGACGATGGTCCGTCATCGATCGTAATCTCTTTTCCTTACAAATCATTCTAATGAGGCATAGTTAACTGCATAATAGGTATTATAATTCTCAAACGTGGACGCCAAGTTAATCACTAAAAAAATGCGTGTTTAATGATCGAATGACACGAATAATACCGAAATATACAAACTACAAGGAAGAAACAAAACATCCGGCAACAGAGAACTGTGTTGCTTTTTGAGATACGCTGGAAGGATGCAAAAAGTACTGACCAGATTTTGAGTAAAGGTGACCTGAAAATAAATTAAGTTAAGATTTTCTTCATTTTTAAATCAACTTTTTTTGTGTATATTTTTTTGTGCATAACAACTCGCTCGGCATACCAGGCGCACAGAAAACGAAGGTGGTACAATGGAAAGCGGCGTGAAGGCCGTCGGGTACCGCGTAACGCCGAATTTCACTGCGGCCAACGCCCTCTACCTTCTTGAATCCTAGTGACGTAGAGCATAGCAAACGTGGGCGTATAGTTAGTTAGTAAGTAAGTGCAGTAGTAATGTTGGGCGTTAGTGTTTTTTTTTAATATGGCCACGCCATACCTATAACTTAAAAAAAAATAAGCACGTTTGAGGCAGCACAATTTGCGACACAGATTACAGCATTCTATTGTTTACGCGAGTGCAGCCACGGACACAGCTAGTACTCTATAATCTATACATATAATAAAATTGAAGTGTCTGTTTGTAACGTCAAAATAACAGTATTTTACTTCATTACAGACAGACAAAAAAAATTCTGCTTGTTTTCAATTGCACGATATCATTTTTTTTTGGTTTAAGTGGAGAAGCTAGCATAGGGAGTTAACTTAATTTATCGATTGCGAAATCATCAGCGTCACATCTCGCTGCTGTGGTTTGGTATGAACCATGTAGTTGTCAACATACTCTGGCTAAAGAGGTCTTCCAACTTAATTCTAACAGACTAGCAATCTATTTGTCCACTAGATACCTATTCAGTTCATACTACCAAGTTGGCAAACAAGCATACGGCCTGCCTTATTGTAAGCGGCTACCGTAGCCTATGGACGCTTATAATACCATAGGTATTAAGTAAGAGCTCTGGATACCATACTCGCCGCAGGAACACAACAGGTTATTTAGCTTCGATCTTTTGTCCCCTACAAAAGAAATTTCTCTGTGCCCTATCTCTCTCATCACACGACATGCCCCCAGATAGATTTTGTTGGTTTCATGATTTTGTCCGGAATTTTTATTATCACTCATTGACAATTCTTATCGCCAATCAATCAATTCAAACGTTAAGTGAATTTAATATCATAAAAATCGATTCAGCCGTTTTTAAGTAAAATTGTATAATACAATCAGGCAATCATATAAAAAAATTTAATGTCATATTCGTGATCAGTGTTCTTTACAACAGATGTCTATTAAGAAATTTGGAAAAGTACATAGACAGATAGAACTGTATACAGATTTATTTACATAGAAAAATAGGACCTCTGGCGGAAACATAGAAGAACTACAATTGTTAGTACAAAAACAAAAAGTTTGATTGTATTTGTGAGCTATCAAAAGTCATAAAATATAAGTAAATAAGTTACGTTGTCTGACCTATAACTCAGTAAACATGAAAACTACTGGTTTACGAATGCATCTGTCGGTACACGCCGTCAGGAGCTTCACAACAGACTATTAAAAGAAAATGTTATATACTTACTTCTTTGGCGTAAAAAAAAAAAAACAAAAAAAAAACTCTTTTTTTATTCCGCTTGCCACCAATGGTAAAGTTAGTCATCAATGCCAGTAATGTACATATATTTTACTGACTTTTATTCTTAATTGTGTTAAAATAATTTAAAGTTCATACCGATACCGTCGGCGTATCGCCGTACTACGAAAACCGTCGGCGTACTACGAAAAAGCGGCAATCAAAGCCATGCCGGTCTACTCGAGGTAGTGTTATACCGACAATACTGACAGTTACAGCTAGTTAGTTACACTGACAGCTAACACGTTGATAAGCTTCATTTAAAATAGCCACTGCACACTGCGATATTAAGTTGCCGTATTCTAGGAGCTATTATTTGTAGGTAGCGCGGTATCTAGTTGAAGCGTAGCGGAGACCAATCATTAATCTATGTTAAGGGTGTATACATAGATATTATATTAATCAAATAATTTTTTTATCACTTTAGGTTAGTTAGTTCTTAAGTTACGATGTGACCCAAGTTAAGACACGTTAAGCCTAGTGGGAGGACCGGCTCTCAAGTGTAGCAGCTGGAACACACCTGTTGGTGCTTGGCGACAGATTTTCAACTTGAGGGTGGTAGCTAGCTAGGCGGACATTAGAAAAAGCCCTACCACCATGCCATGGTATCATCACAATGTTTTCCTTCATCGAAAGCTCAAGCTCATTGCAGGGATTCGAAAACACGTCCATCGGAGCGATGTCCGTACACGCTACCGTTAAGCCATCATTGCTTCAATTTAAGTAAAACATACATTATTATCAATTATGGCTAACTTCATCATATAGCATTGTCGTCGCACGATGCGCACGCGGCTCGCAATTTTGTCCCTCTACTAAACGCGACAAAAACATGTATAACTTAAACATTTCTTACATACGCTTGAATTAATAAAATCAGGTTAAGTAGGAAATAAAAAGATTAAATAAAACATTAAACGTGGGGCCAGCGGGTGCGTGCAGTTTTAATTACGTGAATTACGCAATGTCTCTCACCCACTGACACAGAACGCTGTATCACTTCCACCGTATTACCATTGATCTCGCGAGATGTTACGTAAAAAAATCTGAATTTTGTTACTTATGTAATTCACTCACTCGTAAACCGATTTACTTTTGAAAAAGTGTGTCAATTGTTTATTTCAAACAATGAATTCAATGTACTGAAGATGCGGTAACCAAGTAAGAAGCAATACGCAAGTTGACAACATGTTTAAAAATTAAATTTCATTATTTAATCATATTGGTTTATTGATAAAAAGTCTTAAAAATACAAATCGCTTGTCACAAAATAAAAGGTTATTTATCTTCAAAAACCATGTTTGAGTAATCGCGTTTTGAAAGTTTGTAAATTCATTGCTGCATAAATAAAGGTTCAAATGTCCTAATTTATATTCCTAGCCCAACCAAAATTGACAATAATTTGATAATATCAAGTAGTAATTAACAATGATACCATATTAAAGAGTACATTTACTGACAAATTATGTTTAAAGTGAAACTTTTATTCTATCGCCCCAAAACATTTTGTTTATCTATCGCATGTCGCATTACATTACATTGTGGCAATTAAAATTTAATTTTATGCCGTGCAGTCAAGGATTATAATCATAAATTCGGAACATCGCATGTTTATTTTTAAAGTTTCACTTGAATCGTGGTTTCATAAAACCACACAATATGTTTTTATTTCTAAAGTTTCACTTGCATCGTGGTTTCATAAAACCACACATTTTTTTTATTTTTAAAGTTTCACTTGCATCGTGGTTTCATAAAACCACATACTTTTTTCTGAACTTTTATTCTGTCTTCCAAAAATATTTCGTTCGTCTAGCGCATGTCCGCATTACAGCTGGCCGTGGAGTAGGGAACTGTGAGACTCGAGGCGAAGATGAAGTTATCGATAGAATAAACGAAGTTGACTATGATTCAATGATTTAATTATTATTATTATTTTATTTCATTTTTAAAGTTTCACTTGCGTCGTGGTTTCATAAAACCACACAATTTTTTTTTTAAGTTTCACTTGCTTCGTGGTTTCATAAAGCATTAATTTTTATTTAGTTTTATTTATTTTCCTTAGTTTTAATATACTTCTTTCCATGGTATGTTAACATGAAGCAATTTTATTTTATATTTTATTTGTTTATGTTATGACATGTTTGTCATGACTTTAGTTTTGTTCAAGTTCATGTGTAAACTTACTATTTTGCACTTTTTAAAGGTCAGAGTTTGTATCATTATCATAGATAATTCAGCGAAAAGGACAATGTCGTCAGCGAATTAGAGGTGGCTTATATGTTGGAATCGTATTTTGACTTCCTTGATTCTCCAGTTGATTTCTATAAATATTCCCTCAGCAGAGCTGTAAACTGATGGGTGATATTGGGTCCTTTTGTCTGACTCACTTTCCTATTTTTATCTCTTTTATCCAGTCTAAATTCTGCTTTTACTTTGTGCGTGAATGTTTTTAATGATATTTGTGTATGTTATGTTGTTATGTGTATGTGTATGTTATGTTGTGTATGCTTATTCAACAAGAGATCATTTTTGTTCAGATTGAGCTGTGCTTAATGCTATCGAATACGTTTGAGTAATCAATGAAGGTTATATAAAGAGGACGATTATATTCTTTATATTTTTCTTGTATTTAATCTCATGTGTGTGTGTATAGTGGAGAATTTAGACCAGAAAGTGGCTTGTTCTATTAGTTGATTGTTATCTATTTTTGATTATATTCTACTCAATAATTTATAGGAAAAATTTGTAAATGTTTGGCAGTAAGCTTATTGGCCTGCAGTTTCCAATATCTGCTGGATTTCCTTTTTTGTAGTGATTTTTGAGTTACATTTTATGTCTAATTTGCACCATTGCTAGGGAGCTTTTTCCAGTTTCAAGCACCTTGTTGAACATTTGATCTATGTAGGTATAGAATTAAGATAGGGGGTCTAATTTGGATTGCTTCTTTACTTATATTGTCTGGATCAGGACTTTAATCAGGTTTTAATATCTTTACATGTTTTAATAATTCATAATAGTATATAGGTTCTATTGTGTTTGTTTCTGTATTTTCAAAGAGGGGTTGACGGCACTGCGAATTATTATCGGGAATATACGTTGGGTCGCTAATATCATCACCATCAGCAAACGGGTCTTCATTTTCACCGTTGTAATTACTTTCGAATGTACTTTAGCGGTAGTAGACGGCCATTATTGTCATTTCAGATTTCTTATTTCGCTTCATAGTTTTGTGTAAAGCTAAAATTTAAAAGAAAGGTAACAACATTAAATACCCGACAATAAGGTAGTATTTACAACCCACTCACTGAGGAATATTTACAAATAAAATAGTATTATCTCAGACAAATCAAGGGATATAAAATATTATTTTGAAATAATTTCATTGAAAATCCAAAATTGTGTAAAATGAAATAGTAAATAAGTTATTATTATGAAATGATACAAAAAATCGTATTAATTTAAGAGGAAAAAGGGTATTAAAATAATACTGCATAGAATACTCAAATTTTAAGCATTTGTTCAGAAATTTCAACAAAATGGTTGTAATTCGAAATAAACGTGTGTGACGCGTACGAGCATTGAGCGCCAACTAAATCAACTAAGATGCGAGCGTTTTAATTGATTCGGAAACGGCGTGATTGAACGGTCAATAAAGAAATTTTTTATCATATATCATAAATTATTTGGGCTAAAAATATTATTGTCTTACCAGTTTAATGAGAATAAAATGTTGTTTACGGAACACAAACAAAAAAATAACGCCTTTTTGGACTTAATACCCTTTTGTTTGTGACGTGCGAAATGTAGAAAAAGTTTTGTTCCTTTTTTAAATTTTCCCTTTTTTAAATTCACTCAAAAATAAACTTTATTAAAAAGGCCAATATCAGAAGAAGTGAATGAGAAATGCCAACAATATTTCTTTACAAGCTCCACGGACTAACTATTGTATTAAGAATATTGTTTACGTAGCGCTAAAATATACAATAAATTACCTGACAGTATTAAAGACATTCAAACATTTTCACTATATAAAAAGAATCTGAAAAATTATATCACAAATAACAATTAAATACACATTTAAAACAGCTCCACCTAATACACGATTAAATAAAAAATGATAGCAACTAATTAATATAATATTAATTTTTATATTGTAATTAACACCTATGAAGCTACCGACGGTTGCTAGTGCATAAATATGTTAATAGTTTCGCTAATATATTTCACAGCATTAATATAAACTTCCATGTTAGAAATTATGATAGCAACTAATTCCTAAGGCTCCAATACGTAATAGAATCCACCTTCCATAGCTACACTGTATGTTGAATTTATTAAAACTACCTACTTAAAAATGTAATGTAATAATGTAAATGGTTAAGTTGAATATTTGAACTTTAGCTTTAAGCTTGTCTTTTAAGCGAATTGTATAGATTGTATAAACATAGAATTGTAATAGATTGAATTGTAATAGAATCCGCCTTCCCAAACTATAACTATACTTTCTGTTGAATTAATTCAAACTACCTACTTAAAAATGTAATCTAATGTACACTGGTTAAGTTGAAATTTTAAATTTTTTATCTTTAAGTTTCTCTGTAAAGCGAATTGTATATATATTCTTAGAGAAATAAAAATATCTTAAACCATAAAATTGGGATTTTTTGTCTGGAAGTCACGTGATTGTAAACGAGACTATCTTTTCATAAGTGACTCTAATAAGTGTAGAAAAAGAGACCTTAAAAATTATGTAGTTGCTAAAGAAGTTTTAAAAGTTTCAACTGAAATTCTTGTAAATTTAACTTTGCACATAATGTCTTTAACCTTAGTTGTATTTATTGAATGATACTTGAAATAGTCAAAGGAACGCACGCAATATTAAAATCAAATCAAATTAAAAAAAACTTTGTTCCATTTAGGCCCTGAGAGGAAACTTATGAACGTCAAAATATATATTGCCCGTTCGGAAAACAGCATCGAGAAGAGTCGGCAAGAAACTCGATCGGGTTTATTTATGATTATCATTTTTTTGTCTGCAGAAATTATAATTATTAATTAAGTGGATGTACAGAGCGGTTACATAATAATCCATCCTATAATAACCTTTTAATAATAAAACCTGTTTGACATGATCCTTGAACTTATTGTCGGTTTTTTTCGATCTGACTATACTGTTAGCCTTAGGGGGGCCATGGATCCTTTACGGCTTTTACAGCTTTACCGGGTTTGGGGGCGAGCGCTTAAGGCACTCTGCCACGAAAGCTGAGCAACAACATCCGAGGGTGCCAAAGCGGTCGAACCTCGGCTCGGACTGTTGCGCGTATGCAATTAAGTCGTGATCTGACTAATTCCCTATCATTCGATCTAAACTAACTATACATATATACATGTTTCTGCCCCCTGGGAGGAGGGAAGGAACATGTTTATGTGTATTTAGTGGTTTGAAAATTTTTGTTTAATTAACTAGGCAAAAAAAGAAAGAAAAAGTTCCCTTACAGAACCTATGTACCTACGTGTTATGCATGTGTGTATAATGCAGTGTCATATGTGGCTGTAAAGCTAGTGAATGTGAAGTCACTGTATCGCATTTTTTTTTTCGTTCTGACTATACTGTTAGCCTTAGGTGCCCTAGAGCCTTTACGGCTTTTACAGCTTTACCGGGCACTGTATCGTGCGAGCGGCTGCTTGGCTCAAGGGCTCCATACCGATGAATCGGACCTAGGCTTGAGTTGCCGCAGAGGAGGGCGGTCGTGGCTGGTGTTATTGTCTTCAAATCGATAATGTAATAAGGGATCTTATTATAGAAACTAACACTATTACCAAACAATCTTTTATTGATCTTACTGAACATAAAAGTTATACCATATAACAAGTTACGTATACGTGTTTTAACACTGTTGATGCAGCAATTGAAGAAATTGTATAATAGTTATATTGTTTAATCTATACTCTATATAAATAATAAAATTGAAGTGTCCATGTCCAAAATCAAAATTTGTTATTTTTTAATTATATAGATTTTTATTATAGACTAGTGGTGTTCCACGGTTTCACCCGTGTTAAATTTATTTAACCAACTCTCCACCGCTCTGCTGTGAACGCATGCGTGTAGTCTATCATCGCGACTCAATTGCATACGCGCAACAGTCCGAGCTGAGGTTCGGCCACTTTGGCACCCTCGGATGTTGTTGCTAAGCTTTCGTGGCTGAGTGCCTTAAGCGCTCGCCCCCAAGCCCGGTAAAGCTGTAAAAGCCGTGAAGGCTCCAGGGACCCTAAGGCTAACAGTATAGTCAGTTCGAAAAAAGAAAAAAAAGTAGTCTATCATTGATCTCACTTCCCTTACTTGCCCGTAGCTTGCCAGATTGATTGACTTTCATGATTACTGCCGCGTTTGTTGGCGAAGTAGCGTGAAGTTATATAGCCTATACTTTACTCGATAAATAAGCAATTCAAGAGGAATTTTTCAAAAGTGTTTAGTAGTTCCAGAGATATAAGCACGATCTAACAAACAAAAAACATTTACCTGAGCTAGCTGTCATCTCCCATTTCGTACGCGTGGATATTAACCGTAATTCTTTTTCTAAAATAAAAGTTAAAAGTTACTCATTTTAATATTAGCTATCTGCAACTGCAAGTCTCGTCAAAATCGGTCTAACCGTTTCGGAGATTAACCGGAACAATCAGACAGACAGACAGACAAAAATATTTTAAAGCCATATTCGCGATCAGTGTGCTTTATATTAAATGTCTATATGGAAAAACAATTAGGTACACATACAGACAGAAGTATTCTACTGTAACATTCTGCTATTATACTCATAACATATCATATGAGTATAATATCTTACATAATATCTTTTATTATATTACATCTTATATTAATGTAAATTTCACAATTTGTTTTTGATTTGATGAGTACTTTTTGAAAAATTGTATCGCAGGCAACGTTATTTTTAATCATAACTGCAGGGGTAAAAATACGTTTACACTTCATACATAGCACGCTGAATGTATTGACAGCGGTTTGGAGCGAAATATTTAATTTTAAACAGTTTGTAATGTACCGCTTTGGTGTCAGACGAGGAATCTAGACGTTTATATAAATAATCAAAGACTATAAACATATAAATAAAAAACTATACAAATTAAATCTGTGAGTGATCGTGAGCTCATATTCACAGTATTTTTTTAACGAGACGATGGTTAATACCTGTTCAATCCGATACTGCTGCTTGCTGCGATGGTGCTTTAGTCGGTATTAAGAAATTCTGTATTTACGACGCAAAATGGTTCATATTCACAATGTATGTCGGTTTAGTGCCAAAAAGGAAAATCACAAAATCTGAACCCTATAGTTGGCGCAGTAGTCGAGACATTAACTATATATAAGTTTATAGTATACTGTATATTAATATGATAATTTATATGGAAAGTTAAGATAAAAAAATATTGATAAACCCGATCGAGCCTGTTGCCAGCTCTTATCGATAACTGGAATGTCTTCCGAACCGGTGGTAAGTTTTGACGTTCACAAGTACATTCTTAGAGCTTAAATTTAATAAAGTATTTTTTTAATTTTGATTGTATTAAATACAAATGACCACGCACATAGAAAGCGAATTTCCTAAAAACGACAACGGTCTAAAAATCTCATATCAATAAAAACTAGCGCAAAGCTGTTTTAGTGGTAGTGGGAAATACCAGTCAAAGGGAGGGAACAAAGGCCCCGACAACCTACATTCCTCCCCTCCTTTGATCAGTTATAATCAGTAAATAAAACAGATATGACACTAGGTACAAAACTATAAACACTCTTTTTGTACTGTCATAAATTAGAATTTGCGCCTACCCGCAATAAAAATTTCTGGTGATTTATAATACTAGAGGTGTCCCGCGGCTCCACACGTGTTCCTTACGCAGTAGTCGATTTCTTTTCGTAACTTTATTATACATTTTCATCAACCTATAGTAGTCCACTGCTGGACATAGACCTCCTCTAATGAGCGTCATAGCGCCCTGTCTTCAGCTTGCCGCATCCAGCATCTGCCTGCAGTCTTTCGCAGATCGTCATCCCATCTGGCTCGAGGGCGTCCTACACTACGTTTGCCGAGTCGCGGTCTCCACTCAAGAACCCGTTTACCCCAGCGGTTGTCGGTTCTTCGCGAGATATGGCCGGCCGGCCACTTCAGCTTGCCAATTCTTTGAGCTATGTCAATAATTTTGGTTCTCTGTCGGATGTATTCGTTACGAATCCTATCCTTCAGAGAAACTCCGAGCATAGCTCTTTCCATAGCACGCTGAGCGACTTTGAACTGGTGGACCAGCCCTACCGTGTGTGTCCACGTCTCAGCTCCGTAGGTCATTACGGGTAGGACGCACTGATTGAAAACTTTCGTTTACAAACATTGCGGTATGGATGACGAGAAGACTCTACGTAGTTTCCCAAACGCTGCCCAGCCCAGCTGGATCCTCTTCTTGGCCTTCTTATTATACATATTATTATAATTTTCGCGTGAAAATTTCATCAAACTCGCCTGAGAATTTAATGGTTTTTTTAAGATTACTATAACTATTATTAACGACTCTTTATTCTTATAGCCTTTACATAAGCAAAACTTCATATAAATCTGTTTAGCCGTTTCTAAGTTATAACCGAACATATATACTGTCTGTGAAAGACAAAAAAAAAACATATTCTTGATTACTGTGATCAAAAACTACGAATTTATAGATATTTATAGATAATATTTATTATAGGCGTTCCTATAGGTATTCTTTATTTTCTGTAATTTACTTAGATATTAAGTATTTTCTATTATTTTCCTATTAATCCTCACCGCATTAGATGAAATTATACACGGAAAGTTTGTATGTGTCATTCCTCAGTCGATGGGCTATAAGAATTCTCATTCAAACCAAAATACAATACAAAAATAATTACTGTGTATTAATTATAAAGTTGAAGTTTGCATAGTTTCAAATGTTTGAACTATTACTTTGACCGATGAAAATAAAATTATTTAATACGCAAAACCACATATTGGTTATAAGAAACTTAAAATTCAAAGAGTTATGAGTTAATATCAATAGAGAATTGATTTTAAAATCAGTTCAATAAAATTCAATATATGGACCGCACTCTACTGTCAAAGTAAAATGATCGTACGGCCATCCCTATACCAGTCCCCAGATTATCTCAAGGAAATAAGCGAATATTATGAAACAATTTTCACAATGAGTTTTTCATGTTATATCAGCATTTCTATTAGCACGTCGTAATTTCTATAGATATAGTTAATTCGAGTTACATGAGGTAGATAATGCACGAATATGCGCCCCCAAGCTTATCACTGCGCAACACATGTACGTGGTTTTTATAAAATTCGTTGTTTTATTATAAAAAATACTTTTATCGTCGTAATTATAGTGTTCAGCGAAGGTATTTTAAATCTAAGTGCTAGCTTAACGTCAAGTTACTGCTATGTTGTCATATAAACAGATTGCATTAGCGGCTTTGCCAGACTGAAATAAATTTCATTGTCATATAATAAATTCAAAATTGTTTCGAATGACCAATCACGTAGATATTATAAGGCTAAAGAGATTGTTTCTTTGTTTATTTGCGTCGGAAACTCTGAAACTAACAGTCATACCAGATAAAACATTTTATCTATTTATATTCATTTATTGAGGAATGTTACATATAGGCTATATAACAAAATTATTTCAGACGGATCTTCCAACACAGGAAGTTCATTTATTACTGTAACCCTTGTCCATCTATTAATAAGTTACTTATTTCTAGCTAGACCTTAAATAAAGTGCGATATTACTCTACTTCAGCCAAAGCTGGTCTGTCACTACGAGAACTAAATTCACGATAGTTATCAGGACATCATAAAATAATGACTGCGTAATAGAAGCGTTCGGAGCAACGAGGTACCGCTGTAAATAAATTTATTTATGATTATTATTGATTTTTATAATATGGATGTATCAATAATTATATTTAATAATTCTAATATAGATCAAAAATTCTATGATAAAGTTAGATATTTTTTAATATTAAAAAGTTAGTTTGGCATTGGAGATACGATGGGTCGCTGAAGTACAATATCAGATTATATTCTGAACTTTTCAGATGATAACGTTTCTAGTAGTTACTTGTAACATTAATTTAACAATATAGGTCATAGACATTCTCTTATTTATAATAGGTATGAGGATTACTATTTATCACGTATCATGTGCCAGTGCATGTTGCCAACCATAATTAATCATCAGTCCTACACTGCTTCTTCAACTCTCCTCTATGAAGTGTCATCTCCATACTCACACCTTTCATGCGAATATCATTTCTCACACAATCCATTCATATTTTTTTTAGTTTTCTCTACTCCTATATCCGTCCAGCTTCATAATCAATATATTCTTTTAGTTAAATGACTTTCATCCCTATAATTTATATATTTACAATCAAATGACATATCTACAGATTATTAATCTATGACATGCCGCAAACGCCGGCCTCATCTCGTCTCATTCTAAGCTCGACGACTTATGCAACCTTTCTCTCTTGCACAACTCGTTGACCGACATTCGGCGATTTGCGCGTGATTATGCAAGTTCAATTGTTTTTTTTTCAGCAACACCCCTGGCGACGGAATCGAGAGGCGACTGTTATGGTTGACCGCAATTATTTTTTATTTTATTAATGAAGACAAAGAACACGTAATAGTGTCATGGAGGTAGATTTGTTTGAATGTTGACTGTCCAAAAACAATCCTCCTCAAGCATTTTCAAAACTGTTTAAAACGCACTAAGGTAAAACCACCAGTAATTGACACTGCACCAATAGTTGACACTCTAACGAGGAAAATTAAATATTAAGAAAAAAAAGGAAGCCAAAGATCGAGATGGCCAAAATCACTGATTACTGATATATTTTTAATGTTATAAATACATATAGGTACAGTCAGTTATAAAAGTCGGTTAACAAACTCAAGACTTCAAATCAATTTAGTATAGTGTCAACTATTGGTGCAGTGTCAATTACTGGTGGTTTTACCTAATATTCAAACCAAACTTCCTAACTGTGAAATAAGTCACCATTTTGATATATAATGTAATTTATAAAATTTAAACTTCAAAGATATTAAAAAAAAATCCCAAAAATCTTCTTGTAATATTTTTCCTTCCTAAATTGCAAAAGAAAACTCCCTAATTTTTCATTCCTGTTTATATGTAATAGGATGTTAATATAAATCTATATATATAAAAATGCTGTTTGTTTTTAAGTTCATCACTTGAGAACGGCTCGACTGAATAACGGTCTGAATAACGTTTTTAGGAAAAGGAAACCTTTAAAAGTTACCCGATAAATTGGAAAGTTTAGGAAAAACTAAACATACTTTTTTCTTTTGGATTTCTTTATGAACTCAAGAACGTTACTCACAATTCGGACAACGGATACACATAATTATAATTATGTTTTGATCGCTATGAAAGTTGAGAAGTTAAAAAAAAAACGGGATAGATGGCGCTGTGTTCGCGTTCTTGACTATTAGAGAGAGCAGATTTTCCACTGCCACGCCAACCACCACGCCAGGCTACAGCGTACTGACGATTTTAAACGCTAAATCTGTCTCTGTATTCTTACTCAACATGACGCCTCGGTGATGGAATCAAGAGATAATTGTTATAATTGACCGCATTTTTTAAAAGTTATACGTCTTTTGTCGCGTTTGATAGAGGGTAAAATTAAGAGCTGCGCGCACATCCTGTGACGAAAAAGAAATCAACTCTCTTCTCTTTAATTTAAGAGCTCAGCCCATGTCGGTGGAGCAGTTGACACTGTTCCCTATTCTCTGCTTTTCTTTTGACCTTCTGATATGATACGATTCCCACTTTGTTCTTCACTTGTTGGAAAAAGCTTCGTCTAGGTCTTCCTCTTCCTCGCTTTCCTTTTAAAGAGCTTGTCCTGCCGTATCAAGTGTCCAGTCATCTTTCCTCTTCTGTTTTCTATATTCCTCAACAACTGTCTTTTCTTGTAAACCATTCTTAATAATTCCTCATTTGTAATCTTATCTGCCCAACTGATGTTCTCCATCCTCCTCCAACACCACATCTCAAACGCTGCCAACCTATCTCTGTCTCTTTGGGTCATGTTTTACAGCCATACAATGATATGCTCCAGATGTAGATCTTAATATGCCGTTTTCTAATATTGTTTTGATTTTAGATTTGATTATGTGTTTCTTTCGGTTAAAAGCTTGTTTAGTCATTGTAATTCTTCCTATTATATCAGGTGAACATCTAGATTCATACGTTATTTAGCTAACTAAGTATTAAAAACAGTTAACGTGTTCAATTTTGATATTGTCAAGCTGGATCGGAACGTTCACTGATGTAAGCTTTGACGTTGTTAGGGTTTTAGTTTTAGTAATATTTATTATTAGTCCGAAATCTGTAAAAGTATTGTCCATAATTGCAAGCACTCTATTTGTACTATCAGCTATAGCCGAAATATCATTATCAACTAACTACATTAACTATTATACAAACTTTCTACACACTTTTAACACTTAGGTATTGAATTAAAAAAAAATAAGAAACACGTATTTTTACTTTGTAACTAAATTGGTAAATACCAATTTTCATAGATCTATCATAAAAAATGACGGATTTTCATATAAACTTTCATCATCTTATTCACCACCATAGGTGTTTAATTTCGAAAAATCCCACGTAGTGCTCACTTACAGTGTAAAAGGAACCATTATGCAAATTTTCATGGTCCTAGCCCCAGTAGTTTGGCCTGTGCGTTAATATGTCAGTCAGTTATTTCACATTATTATCAATGATGGCTAACTTCATCATATTGTTGATACTCGTGATGAAATTTTTTGTGTTATTTATTATATGCTACTTAATACACATATTACGCACTTTTTATACAGACAGTACATAGTGTACTAATAAAATTAAAAATTAGTAAATGTACATATTCCGAAAACTTCTCTCTACATAAAAATTTGAGAATAAGGAAAAAAATAATGAATAATATGTTAATAATACACCAAAACACTCATTCTGCAGCGCGGTTAAAGAAATTGAATATCTCGGTCAAGGTTATTACGTTGAGGAAAACTGATAGAACGAAAGTGAAATGGAAGAGGCACATCCTGAATCCGGCACTACGATGCGTATGCGCGAATCACAAGCATAAATTATAACTGATGGCCTTGTATAACACCGTAGCGTAGTGTTTAGACGAATGTTATAATTATTGGAGCTAGTGAGCTCCTTAAGGAGTGCCTTAAGAATCGATTTTCATATATTGCCAACTGTACATAAATTAGATGGGGAACAACACGTGATAGTGATGTTTGGTTATTTTATTACAGCCAAATCAGATAGTAGTGTACGGTCGGCAGATAAGTGAATAAACAAATATATAGAGGTAGGTACTCAGTATTATATATATTAAAAGTAATTTTTAATCATACATTTCGTCAACATCCTCGCTTTCATCCGATAAATCACTTATATTAACAATAATTCGTTCTGATATCGTACCTAAAGCCTCGTTTCCACCCTCTTTATTTTCCTCTTCAATAGCATGTAGATAAACTTTTCTAACAAATCATAACACTGAATAACTTGAGCAATAAATCATCATCATCATTTCAGCCGAAAGACGTCCACTGCTGGACATAGGCCTCCCCCAAAGATCGCCACAACGACCGGTCCTGTGCTGCCCGCATCCAGCAGCTTCCCGCAACCTTTACCAGGTCGTCGGACCACCTTGTGGCGGGTCTGCCCACGCTGCGTCTTCCGGTACGTGGCCGCCACTCGAGAACTCTTTGACCCCATCGGCCATCCGTTCTACGAGCTACGTGGCCAGCCCACTGCCACTTAAGTCTAGCTATTCTTCGGGATATGTCGGTGACTTTGGTTCTCCTGCGGATCTCCTCATTTCTATTATATTATATGATATGAGCAATAAATAAAATCAATTAATTAATTGTAAGAAAAGAATAACAAACAAAATCGCATGACATTTCCAACTACCATCTCAAAGAGTATTGGGATCCTGGGTGTTAACATCTCCAGCGATGTTCAGTTCCATAGTCACATAGAAAATAATGTCAAGCTGGCGTCCAAAAAGATCGGTGCACTGAACAGAGCGAAGAGGTACATCACCCCGGGGCAAAGGCTGCAGTTATATAAAGCAGATGAGAAATTTATTTGGAGATTTCTCTCTACTTGGGGCAGCCCGACTGGTGGAATACCCCCACCCTACAGAAGATCGCAGCCAAATGACCCAGTGTTGTGTTTCTGCGGTGAGTAGAGTTTCTAGAGCTCCTTGGGGTAGGGAGGTTTATGGTCGGCAACGCGCTTGTGATACCTATGGTATTGCAGGCGTTCATAGGCTACGGAAGCCGCTTACCATCAAGCGGGCCGTATGCCTGTTTGACACCTTTGTAGTATAAAAAAAAGCGCAAGTTAGACCCTAAATACTGCTGTCCTAGCACCTGGATACCAGCTTGGGCCATTTGACTCGGCTGGCAGACGAGCAATGAGAATTGTTTATGATGCTAAGCTCACAAACGGTATCGAACCTGTACGTATAAGGAAAGACCTCACCTCCTTGAGCGTGTTCTACAGTTGATATAATGGGAGTGTAATTTGTGGACTTTTTCGATATGATGCTTAACTGCTATCTTCCACCATCACACCTCTCGCCATCAGTAGGGAGTTGACACCTTGGAACCAAAATGGTCGCGGGTATTTCAAAAGTGGAGTAAACAGGTTTTTAATCTGTCGGCAACGCGTATGATATGCTACTGGTGTTGCATGCATCCATAGCCTGCTGTAACTGCTTACCATCAGGCGGACCGCATACTTGTTTGACATCATTATGGTAAGAAAAAAAACGCTACTTATAAGCGACTGATGCAAGAGTGCAAGGCACGTGGTAATTAGTGCAAATTATCCGTTTTTAGTCACTGTGAGTATTACACTACATAACGCAAAAACGTCTCCAAGCTGACTTATGTGTATTATTATTTTTATTCTTAATTGTATTCTTATTATTACCTTCGATATATTCCAGGACAATCATTCTTAAAGCGTTCTTCAAGCGTGCGTTGGATTTGACACGTATCGTTTTTATTTACATAATTATTATATACTACGACTAATCAAGCATCGGATGATAATCGAAAATTGTATTTTCGTTACTAGGTGTAAGGGTTAGGATGTAGAGTACAAAACTTGAGGTAAACCTTAGTGGATCGAAGCGTGTGGCTATCTCTCGTTTTGGAGTTTACGACTCACTTTGGGCCGTACAATCAGTAGAATAAGTTCTGGTCGATAAGCATCATTTGAAAGGCTTCAATACCTGGTTGACAAATTAATGGTCTTAGACATATACTGTATACAAAAGTAAAGCAGATAACCAAAAGAGGTTGGTTATTATCACATCCGCAAAAGATAATAATTTTGGCGAAAAATTCTTTACAAGTCACACCGTGACGTAACAAGATGTTAATTTATACTTAAACAAAAATTTACTATTTAAGAAATTTCATAAATTTATAACTTTTTAGCCGCGTGCTCAATGGGATTTCTCATCTGCAATATCTCAAGAAATTTAACCCAATATAGAAACACCTTAGGACGGGAATTTTTATAAAAAATATAAGGAACACATACCCAAAATTTCATGCATCTCGACCCATCAGTGGATCTGCTGGTAAACTTTGTTAGCCTTAAGAGTTTTGGTAAGTATAAGAAGATATGACCATAATATAATTTTGAAAGTATGACCTGAGGATTGTTTATATATTTTAGGTTTTGTATGATAGATGCTAAAGGCCTCAAAATATATAGTCACCATTTAAATGTTACAAAACGGTGTGAAATGAATTTTGTTCGTAACGGGTTTTTATGTGAATCACCCTTACAACTTGTAACTGGGTCATCTTCGCTTCAAATTCAAGTTATATTTATCATATGACATCATTTTTAAGTTTTTTTAGTAAAATTTTGAAATTATCTGTGAAAATTTTACAAATATCTAAAACAAAAGACTCCATGTATATTACACGATGGCTGAACCCGAGGAGCGACCCTTAATTTTCTTAGTGTGCTGTATAATTAATTCACTACATGTTATTGCTTCCTTGGTTTTGCGATTAGTTTGTTTACCCAAGTTTGTGAACTATTCTCTTAAGCCTTATATACCAGTACGGTTTTGTCAAAACATGGAAGATAGGTGATAGGATAGAATATCTAGAACCAAGCGGATTGTTATAGGTATCGTGGATCGCACCACCACGAACATGGTAGTAAACTCTCGACAGTCATAGAGAATATCTAGCTTTAGAGAGAGTTGCCTGGAGACCGTCGATGGGCACAGTGGTTGTCGTTGTTAAAACCGATTTCAAAAGAAGAGGAGGCTCTCAATTTGAATGTATATATATACTAGCGGGTCGCCCTGGCTTCCTACGGGTAGAAAAAGATTTTGAAGTCGGATTTTCGTACAAACTTTCTTGTCTTGTGGTGATCGAAAATTGTCTTGTGGATTGTAATGTGCTTACCATAAGTACAGCACCGAACTACTAAAAAGAAAAATTATTGAACTATATAGTCCAGTCCAGCCAACGATGTCCTATTATCGATATGAAAAATAGACCATTGTCCAATAGTAGGACATTTAATGCGTTATAAAATGGTGTTACGCTATTTCATAAAATAGCGGCATGACAGCGGCGACCACCGATGGATTGCGATCTCTTGGTGGTCGTTGTTGTGTTTGGATTGTAGTGTGCTTACCATCAGGTACAGTACAGTCAATGTGCCGAGCTATTATAAAAAAAAAAAAAAAAAAACATTAGATTATAAATTATCCAATTGATATTAAAACATTCATGTCAATTATAATAGGATTTCATAATGCCCCGAAATACGTCACGACGACGCGAGGCTTTGAATCTCTCTCTACGGAACAACCATCTACCTACATTGACGAAAACATCATACATCCCTAAAGAAAGCCAAAGGAAAACCGCTTTTATATTACTGTGAAACCGGTATAAAATCATATGACAAGACCATCACCACTTTCGACCTTTCTCATTGAAATATCTTAAAGCGGCAAAGTTGTATGACAAATAATCTCATCTAAAATGTCAACTTTAAAATATAACTCATAAAGTTAAATTTCGCATGTAAGTGTTATAAATAGAACCATGTAAATTTAACCGATTTGCCCTACAACCGAAAGTGAAAGTAAGCGGTGCTCGGCGTTTGGAGAGGAACGGGGGGGGGGGGGCGTTGGTGCGCACGAGCCGAATCAAAAACGCGGATTTAAGCATTTGATGATCCACCGCACGTAAAACAAACTCGAGTCAGTCATTCACTTTTTTTTATATTTCGGCCATGTTCAAATAAAATCAACAGGATTATTATTTAGGGCTATCAGTAATTAATTAAATTGGATTTAAGAGGTAACGTCTTTTATATTTGTAGAATAATCTAGTAAAGCGGCCTTCTGATTGTAAATTTTAACTAAATAGCTCACTTAAATAAATTGATATGCAATACAGCTGTGTCCGCGGCTCCGCTCACGTAGACTACAGAATGCTGTCGGTCGAGCACACGCGCGAATTGTGCTGTCTCAAAAATGATTATTGTGGGTGATACTTAGAAGATATGCTATTATGACTTTTCTGTAGGTATTATTAAGATCTATAATTATTTAGTACATTAATTTGATATATCTCTTTCGGTTTACTCAGCGTAACCCATTTAATCGTCCCAAAAGATTCTTTTTTTTTTAAATTGACACCATTCTCTTCACTGCTTATTTCGTATGTTACTTTATCTAACAAAATATATCCTATAACTTGACCAGATAATACAACTATTAATAAAAAAAAAAACTATGTAAATCGGCTAAGTGGTTTTCGCGTGAAAAGAACATAAACGGACAGGCAGATACAGGGACGTTGAATTTTATAATATGGATAGATAGACAACGAAGTGCTGGGCACTGTAGCTACCTCATGATAAGCACAGTATATTCCCAAAAACAATAACGAACACCGAGTGATAAGCATTTCATCGCTGTTGCCACTGTCATGCCGCGAAGCCTGCTACTATGACGGGTGTCACACCTGGGAATGGTGGTCGCAATTCAGTCGGACATAATTGTAATTCTACCATCCAGCAAATTAATAATCAAAAGAATGAAAGATCAATGAATACCTCGACTCATGAACTAGAAGATTTTGTTTAAAACTTGATCTTTTTTTTCGAACTGACTATACTGTTAGCCTTACGGGCCCTGGAGCCGTTACGGCTTTAACAGCTCTACCGGGCAAAACTTGACCGAGCTTATCGGAAATGAGTTCGAAACCTAAAACGAATTCACGAATTATTTTATGGGAGTAGATCATATTTTTATGATCCGGCCAGGCCAGGGAACACCATTAAGTAAATAATTGTCCTATGTCAAAGCCAGTTCTCAACTCTAGATTTTAAATACCTATTATACTGATCTAAAAAACTTTTTTATAATTAAACTATTGAAGTCAACACAATACTGTCTAATATTTATTTGAACATAATAATTACATATTTATATATAATTAAAGCGTTATTTAAGAAGCAGTTTTTTGTATTGCGTGCGCTTTTTGGACGAGGTACTAGGAAACTTTCTCGAGAGACTGTCCTTAAGTTTTAGAGACATTTTGACCGGCTCTCATAGTTGTTGGAAAAGTGTACAAGATAATGAGAGATTTCCACCTATCGATCCCGTTTGTTGTAAGGATTATTAAAGTCTATGGGATCTATAGAGGTTTCAGTACTAGAAATGCCAGAAATCACAAAAAGCTTATCCCATACATTTCGTAGAAAATCATCGTGGCTTCGATAAACTTTTGCAACGTAAGTACTGAAACAAACAAAACCGTAAAGCTGATTCTACGCTCTTACTGCCCCGTACAAAAAGTCCATTTTCGTATCTTGTCTTATGGAGTAAGCAATTGTTTTGCTACTTTCTCAAAAATTGAGATAAAATAATTCGTATATATACATTACCTATTTATATACATATAATAAAATTGAAGTGTCTGTTTGTAATGTCAAAATAACAGCATTTTTACTAAATTCATATGAAAGTATACATGCATACCTATAATTATAATTACATTATACACCAATAACAAAATTTTTTTTTTTTTAATTTTTGTCTATCTGTCTGTATGTCCTTCTGTCTGTCTGTCTGTTTGTTCCGGGTAATCTCCGAAACGTTTAAACCAATTTTGACGAGATTTTATATTATATTATATTATTATATTATTGATATTATAAGGAATAACTAAGGCTTCTATTATTTGAGAAAAAATATTATGGGTTCCGCACAAAAAATATGAAAGGTTTTTCAGTAGTCCACGCGAGTGGAGCCGCGTGCACAACTAATATCTATGTAACTACTTGCTGGCTCGACAGATGTTGTTCTGTTCTTCCCAATAGTCAATCTCGCCTACATTGCGAACTATCCCGTTTTTTTCCTGATAACTATGCCATGATCACAATAAAAAAAAACGTATATCCATCCTTTGGAATCGTGAGAAATGGTCTTTAGAGTTCATACAAAAGTTAGATAGAAAAGGGGACGTTTAGTTTTTCCTGCATATGAAAGTTTTCCGGGAAACTTCCAATTATTCTTGCCATGAAAATCCGGGAATATTACGAACATTAAAAAAAAAATAGCCAATTTAGACTAGCCATTCTCAAGTGGTGCGCTTACTATTAGCATTACATTTTTAGGGTTCGTAGTCAAAAAGGAACACGCTTTTAGTTTAGCCATGTTTGTCCGTCTGTTCATCCGCGGCTTAGCTTAGAGATTCTTAATAGTTTCTAGAAAGCTGTAATTTGCCATGAGTTAATTCATCACGCCAACAAAGTGGTACAATAAAATTTTAAAAAAGAATTACTTCTCCTAATATTAAAGTGAGAATGATATTTGTGTCGTAGGATAGGTCGTTCAAAATATAGCGGGTGTGTGAAAACTACTTTTCGATTCAGGGATCCATTTGCCTAATAATTGCTTTAATTTGACTTTAATTTGCCTAATAAAAATGGTTTACATTGAATCGAAGTAAGTCACTGTGTCGTCTAACTTTACGAAATAGTTGTTACGTTGTTAGTAGTTACGAAATCCCCTTTATCTCTCTCGTCGCTTATACACTTTTTACCCTTAAAAATTTAGAGTGTGGGTTCCAAGTGACAATATTATTAGGTACTAGGAATTCATAGCGGTGTGTAGGTAAACTGTACAGTTTGTTTTGACAAAATTTTAGCAATAATTATGGTAGCAGATGAATGATGATATAGTCATTCTCATCATAGTCCAGACTTGGTCAAGGTATCGCATTTCGGGACCAGTTAAATAAATAAATAATCTTTTCAGTTTACTTAATTTGTCTACCAGGCTAATATAATCAGATAGAAATATGTATGTACAATCGTGCCAATAAAAATCTGTGATAATTACATTTAGCTTCTGGGAACTGTCCCACGAGATCGGTCGCTCTAAACAATGGACTGTGGAAACAGACGAAATAACATTTTTATGTATATTGGAGCACCTTATTACATCGGAATAAAGATCATTAATTATATGTCATAGTGTAATGTAACAAGCACGTATTTAATGGTATTTGATCAGTAATGCTTTGTTAGATAAACATGACCGACAAACATAAATTGTAAATTACATATTAAAAGGAGATTAAAGTCAGCGAAATTCTATTGTTATTACGTCAATATATTATTAGGTTTATAGTATTTTTAATTCAAATTCTATGTAGCCCTTTTTTTGTAAATCCCATGGAAGATAGAAGTACCGACAGTAAAAAAAAATCTGTCATCTGTAAAAGAACTGGCTTCAACCTAGAGCGCGGATGTAAATATTTTTATAAGGTTTATTTATACATGTATAACGGTTATATATTTCAGATTTTTTACTCTTTAAGTAGTTATGCTTTCCTAGTATCAACCTTCAATGAAATAATCGTAATTTGCATACTTAAATAGCAGAAAATCCTATATTTTTTTTACTTACTTAACAAACAGGAAAAACTATAATTATAAGTAATTATGTAAAAAGAATAGATTTTTGCTGTATCCTTTCGCAAGTACTCATCATTTTGCTTATTGTAATAATAACATAGCGAACAAACATAAATAACATTATCACGACGAATTCATTTTAAAATAAGCAGAGATATATTAGGTGTAAATATTTTCACTCTTTTCCTTTACAATATTACCTAATTGGATTTTGAACCACAACCTCAGATCGTATTTTATTATGAGTGTGAATTTAATGAAGGAAAACATGATTCAATCATAACTAGATATAGTGCATTTTGTAATGTTCACTTGGTTTGTTACCACGCTTAAGTTGGAAATTTGTCACAAAGCACCTTAGGCGTCTTCCGACAGCTACACTTGAGAGCCTTGTCTAGGTTTTGGCTAAATGATTAAACATAAAAAGTCAAGAATTGTAGAACTTCAATTACAAAATGTGTTATACTCAGCGGTATACAACAAAGGTGGTCAACGTACAAGCACACCAAACACCTTGACAGCAAGCCCACGAGTCGAGACACTTTTCAAATAGTAAAATATTAAAAAAAGTATATTAACAAAACCTTTTTTATTTGGAGAAATGCCCCGAGGCGTGCACTGGCTTGCGTGTAGGCGAGAGGAGCGGGGGAAGGGATGCGCTGTCGTCCCGGAGCATTCCACTATCGCTTTTCGAGCTTTCTTCCGCCTCTAGCAGCCTTGGAAATTTGGAGTAGTGGAAAATGTGGAGTCGATAAGATTTCCATCAGAAAATTACACATAATTTTTATTTATCGTGTAAAAGGCATCACACTTCGCTTGCCGTTAAATCAAGGTATAGTGCAGAGGCTGGAACACACCTAAAATACATATGTGTGGTTAGCTAGAAAAAAACTAGATAATAATTTATGTTACAAGTTATAAACATGGATCCATGAACCATACGAATTTATCTATAAATGCCGTACGTTGGTAAGAGCACCCACTTGTAAGCGGCCGGATCTATTTCGCTATGTTTTGTTTTTGTAATGTTAGTAACAGTCATAAAGTTTGTATGAAAAGAAAAAGTTTAAAGTTGATTGAAAAATGGAAATATTCTGGAAAAACTGAAATTGTTTTCTATTGGATTTTTTATGTATCAAGACCACGATCAGAACGATGGGTATGCGGAATTGTTTATTGTTTTAGTTCGTTATGGCATCAAAAAATTTCTGAATAACGATTCAAAAATTATAATTAAAAATACGTTGATAAAGTTAATTTTAATTTAATTATAATACCAAGAGTGCATAAACAAAAAGTATTTGTCATACGCTCATACGAACATGCGTTGGTTTAGCTTCCCGATGAGACCATTGATTGACAGTGTTCAAATTTTGTGGAAGTTTGTTATTAGTACATTAAGATAGTTGTGTAAATGCTAACTTTAGACTGACATGCCCCTAAACTAAAAAGATAAATACTACGTACGCATTTGATAATGGAAAATATAAACTACAATAGAAACACCTCCTATATACTCCACGAGCCCTTGTCCCGTCCCGAAGTGAATGAACTAAATAAGCGAGATGGTTCCAAAGTCGTACTTTCACCGAGGTTAAAGCCCTTACTGCGTAGAGGCCCTTGGCTCCTCGGCCGATGCACTTATCTGCACCACAAAAAAAACTCTATAGCACTTTTGATTGCCGTGTACATTATTAATATAGCGGAACGTCTTCGATTTAATGTTTGACTGTTTGTTTCAAATACTGACTTGCATTTGTCACATCAGGATATCAGCCCAAGTAGAATATGATTGGTAAAATTTCTTAAATGGCTTTTGAGCTATCTCAAGTTAAAGCCTTTTTTTTATTACTTATAGGTTTTCCGTTTGGCCACAATCTCATCCGATGTTAAGTGATGATGTGGCCCAAAATGGTATCACGCTAAGCTTAGTGGAAGACCGGCTCTCAAGTGCAGTTGCCGGTACACACCTTTAAGTACTTGGCGACAGATTTTCAACTTGAAAATGCTCTACCACCATGCTATGGTATCAGCTAGATGTTTTCCTTCACCGAAAGCTCAGGCTTATTGCAGGGTTTCAAACTCACGTCGATCGACGCGGTGTCCGTGCACGCTACCACTGCGCCATCATTGCTTCCTTTCCTTCATGTTTACTTAATCCAAAAAACTTTAAACTCTGTTGATTAATTTACATAAATGTTTTACTATCTATCCCTTAAATAATATACACGAAAGAAAAAGGTGGTCACCTATAAAACATTTTCACTTATAACCGGAACTAATGTACACGAAGCTGAGACATATGTAATCAATATTTTTTTTATTTAAAAGACTAGAATAAGAAAAACTATAGGAGTTTTTCCTCTTATTTTTCCAAACCTTTTGACGTGGTTGTTACTCATATCTTTCGTGGTCGTAATCCAATAGGGGATATGTGTACTACTCGTAAATCAGAAGTATCCTAGATATGACAAGAAGATCCGTAGCCAAGTGATTCTTATATTCGATCACCAAAACTGCATAGTGAAGTGTCAACGCACAGGTCACTGTACGCATTGGTACACCAGCGTGACAATTTGTCTCTACTTTTTAAATATACTAAATTAATAGCAATAGCTCGTGAAATTAATAGACAGGCCTCGTGGCGCAGTTGTAGTAAGCCCTACTATTGAGCCGAGAGGTCGCGGGTTCGATCCCCGCCCATGACTGACTTTTGTGTGATGAGCATAATTGTCAGTTGTGTGTCTGGGTGTGTTATATATATATAATATACATGTATAGTATATCAGCTGTTTAATTACCATGATACAAGCTATGCTTAGTATGGAATTAAATGGCCGTGTGTGAAATTGTCCACATATTACAAAAAAAAAGCTCGCTCGCTCCTCTGGAAAAAGACAAAGTTCTCTATGTTGCCATTTCACGTTACAATCATCTTCTATACGAAATTGTACTTTCATTAAAATCTGTCGACCAGTTTAAGCATGACTGATGGATGAACATAAAAAAACGTATTTTTAACAATTACAATTTCTAATAATTACATGTAGTTTATATAAAATGGTCATCTATATAACCGAACTCAATGAAGAATCAGGAATCAAGAATGCAGGACCTGATTAATTTGGTACGGCTGGAGGGTCAGTGTGGGTTGCCTACTAATAACTAAAGACAGACACGTCCTACAGAAACACAACAGCGTGAACACTGTTACTTTTAGTTACGTTATGTTAACCTCCATCTCGTCAAGAATAAAGTTCACTATGTCGTATCTTTGCCGTACTGTGAAGGGGTGGAACTGTTTCCTGACCAATGTGTTCCCTCCTGCATACAGCATGAAGTTCTTCAAACATTACATGAAGAGATATTTGATCAGGCTGGTATGACAGCGACAACTGACTATAGATTGCAACTCCTCTTACGATCAGGTAAAATTCGATACATCATTTTAGGTTACAATTAAGTTTTTATATATATATATATTATACATAACTCAAAAGTAGCTTAAAATACAGGCAGAACCGTTGACGAATGCTAGCAATACAATGTATATGAGGTTAAATTCTTGTTCAGGTGTACAATACGCACGTGCAAGGCCGTCGGGTCGGCGACCGACTCCTGCGCAGCCTCCACTGCATTCGCGCCCGAATACACTAGCGACGGGCGCCTTCAAAATATACCATCATAGTAATTATTTTATCTAACTTCTTCTTCCTTAGTAGCACTTGTTCACAATCTTAAGCCTTAAGCCCACTTATAAGTGCTTGGCGACAGATTTTCAACTTCAGGGTGGATGTCAATAAAGCGAGTATTACAAAATAACCTACATCTACATAGTTATGCAGTCTGAACATTTCCTTATTAAGACATATATATACGGTACATACATATGATACATATATACTTTACATATATACGATACATATATACTTTACATATATACAATACATATATACGATACATACATATGGTACATAGATACATAGAAAATGCTGACGTTACATATTTACTCGTATGTTATGACTACGATTGGTGATACCACCTGTTGTTTAGACTAGATGAATTGCGACATGTTTACCCTCTCTTATTACGCCGTTCTAACTGGTACATAAGTGAAAATGCTGATCATTGTAAAATTAATCAGGATGTTTAGACTACACTTAGTGATAAGCACCTGATATTTTCTCTAGAATTATTGCGACGTATTTTTGTCATTCAATTATAAACAACACCTGGTGTTTACAGTTTAGAACATTATATATAAGACCATTGTTAAACCATGTATTCATTCTGTAGACTCATTCTGTAATAAGTATTCATTCTGTAATAAACTCTTAAGAATCACTTGGAAGTAATTTTTAAAAACCCTCGACGCCGACCACGACACTTAACTGGCGCAGCCGGGTAGGATACTCATTGAATAAAGCTGTGTTCGAGTCACACAAATCGGTCTCGCTCGCGGTTGTGAGTATCTACGAACCAAACAAATAAGTTATTGTCTGGGCTTCGATCTTCGAGGGATCCTGTCCAAAAAACGAGATCAGCTTTACGGCAAGGCATTGGAGTGAGCAGACTGTAAGTGACCATTTTTACAATCCTTGTCTCGTCCTTGCTATTTTCCGTGGTTGTTTTTGTTGGACATTTCCAAGTTAATCCAATAATTTTCGAACAAAAATAGTCGAAAGTTATTTGACTTCTGCACAAAAATTGGCAGGCTTAGTAATAAGAAAAATAATTTTGAATATTTTTTTATGAATTATATTGCGAATTATATTTAATTTAAATTGATTGAGATTTATTTTTTAATACTTTAATATATTGTGAATTATAACTTATTTGATTGATATATTTTTTAAGAATTATATTGCGAATATAGTTCATTTCAACTTATTGAATATTTTGAATATTTTTTTAATTGCGTTATTATATTGTGAACTATCTTAATTGATGATTTTTTTTTTAAGAATTATATTGTGAATTTAATTAGTTTATTTCAATTGTTTGAATTTTTTTTTAGAATTTATGAATAACATTTTATTTTAATTGATTGACATTTTTTTTAATCGTTTTATTATATTGTGGACTATGTTTTATTTCATTGTTTTTTTTTTATATTGTGAATTGAATGAATTTATTTTAATTGATTAATCTTTTTTTTTAAGAATTGATTGTGATTAATTCTTTATTTTTTAATTGTAAGACAGTTAATTAACTTTTTTTTAAGAATTGTGTTAATTATTTTATTTTTATTAAGTGAATTAATAAAAGTTTATAATGCTGCGAAACGGTGAATTAACGGTTAAGTTAATACCAAAAGAAATTTTAGCTTTGATTCCTAAGTTTGATGGGGATCAGAACATTTTAAATTTATTTATTAAGAAATGTGAATATATATTACGAAATTTTAATGGGCCAAATAATGCTATGCAGACTACGTATGTATTTCACTGTATTACTAGTAGATTATGTGGAAAGGCAGCAGCTTTAATAAGCGAAAGAGATGATATCACGACTTGGGAACAATTAAAAACTGTATTTATTCAAAATTTTGGTGACCCTCGATCGGAAGAGTGTGTGGCTATTGAATTGGAAAATTTAAAAATTAAACCTGGTGAAAGTTACCTTGATTTTTGTAACCGCATCCAACAAACACGCAGCACCCTCTTCTCCAAGGTCAATTTACTTACAGATGAAGGCGTTAAAGCTGCCAAAATGATTATTTACAATAATATGTGTCTAAATGTATTTTTATATAATCTACCAGAAGATTTAATTAGAATTGTGCGGCTCAAAAATTGTACTGTTCTGGAAAACGCACTTAGTGTGGTTATGGATGAGGTTAACTTTCAATATCAATATAATGCTAAAAATAAATATAAATTTAACATGAAACCAGCTCCGCAGTCTTTTACACCTAATATTACAAATAATTCAACCAATTTTAAATTCCAACCTGCGTTTACAACCAGTGCTTTTCATTCCGGTCAACCATTAAATAAAAAGTTTCAATTTCGAATTCCGTACCATACTCAAAATAATTTTAGACCTGGTAATAATAATTTTAAATTTGGTATACCAAACCAAGGTGTACAATTTAGACCGAACGTACCGAATTTTCAGACACAACAAGGCTTTAGAGCGAATCTAGGCAATACCAATTTTAAATTTGGTATTCCTGATCAACAAGGACTAAATCCCCAATTTAATAATGCCCAATTACGACATAATTACAATATGCCAAATCAACAATTTAAATTTGGCATACCACCACATAATCAACCCCAGCGTATTTTACCCCACTTTCAGCAAAGTAATGTTACAATGCGCACAGTCAGCCCTATTAGGAAAAATATGATCGAGTCTCCAGAATTTAATGACCCTGTGTTATTCCAACACCAAGACTATCAACCTGATTATGACGAATATGAAAGTTTAAAATTACAGACATTAAATACAGAAATTCCAAGAATATCCTCCAGTTCCTCGTGGGAAATAACTTCAGAACCCCGCACTGAAACTCATGTTAATTTACCTAACCTAATTAACGGCGATGCAATGATCAATCCTAATAATTTATATAGACAAAATAGTAATGGTAACGTTAACGTTTCACGTATAGATTTAAATGTACTTAACAGTGATAACGACGATACATCCTTAAAGGTTAATGTAGATGACATTGAACGACCCGATAGTCCAATATTAAATTCAGACTCATCAGAAACTTTGACTATCCCTTCAGACTCTGATAATACTCTAACTAACCCGATTTGTTCTCCTATATCTAGTACTATTACTGCCTGTTCATTACCTGAAATGATAGACTCTGCCGAAAACATTGATACAAATGTTATTCCTATTATTGAAGAATCCATAAACGACGAAAGCGATCAGCATGGTACCATACTTGCTTATCATAAAGGCAAACCTAGTCACCGTGAAATTATCGAAACTCCCATTAAATTAAAGAGAACAAAATATCATAAATACCTAACAGATAAAATAATTAAAAGCAAAGAAAAAATTAAAACAAAACGTGGTCGCGAATCATTATTTAACATACAAGAAAGGGACACTATATTTTTAAAAGGAGTTAACACTAGGCAAAACAATGACAAACCGCGTTATCAAAAAGCACCAGTGCCTGGCGATATTGACAGAAATACCTGTCCCATTAAACTCAAAAATCGAAATAAAAACGTACCTATCAAGTACATTAACCAATCTTGGCAGGTACCTCCCCGGTCTCCTGACTCTGACCATCAGGATTCACCCCATATAACTTCACAGGACTGATAAAAATCCTGGCGTAGTCCTTGTGAAGCAAGGTCAAGCTATTGTAAGTTATAATAAGTGAATAATAATTAAGATTTTCCGTTTATGTTTGATACGTGAGGATTTAGAATTTAATATTAACAGATATGGAAACTTTAATCAATATATAAAAAAAAAACTGTATTTTGTTAATAAAACACCAAATGTTCATCTTATTAATGTTAAACTTTAAACCTATTATGTAATGAACATTAACATTGAGAAATTAGGGCAACTATCACCATCGCTTACATTTAGACGTGGACTTCTGAATCCTCTTGGATCTATCCTTAAACTTATCACTGATAATTTAGATTATAATTACATTATAAGATATGAAAATATTGATTCTTAACAATGATAACACTTAAAAAGTTTAAGTATTAACACTTAATAATGAACTTCACGAAGAACAATTTCATTCAAATTGACAAAAAACTTTGGGAAATAAGAAAATTAGTAAACCAAACTAATATTGATATAACAAACAACACATAATTTTATTCATACTTATAATTTATTATTTTATAATTTTCAATTACTTTACATTCGGTTGAATGAAATTGAAACTTCTCTGGCATTTAGTAAACTGAAAATATTACACCAGTCTCTTATAAATTCAAATTAATTGTTGGAATTCTTAAAAATATAGAGAAATCCTACAAACTTGTGTACCCAGTAAGTTATGATAATTTAGTTAAAATAGAGCTTAAAGAGGAAGTCAAATAACATTCATTTTGGACATACCTATAATTAGAGATGAAATTTATACATACTATAGATCAATCCCTATACCTATGACCAATCCTTCTAATCATACTACCATTATCATTCCTAAATTACCCTACCTTTTTGTAAAATGGTCTAAAATAGTCTCGCTCTGCGTGCCGTGTACCGAGCTTCACGACGAGATGTTCCTGTACCATGAGGATGACTCTCGACCGACATCTAAAGATACTTGTATAACATTAATTGTACAGCATTAATTGAGTTTTCTTCCGATACAAGTTCTTGTCATCCTATACCAGTTCAAACCAAGACTATCAAGATTCAATCAATTGGGAAGAAGAGATGGATCCTTCACAATAATACTGAGAATATATAATCAAAAATTACTAATGGCGAAATTACACTGAAAGCTAATCACATTACTACAAATATTAAAGATTTCAGAATTACTAATTATTAATCTCCTAGAGAAAACAATTACTGAGCAACAACTGCAACGCGAACTCATCGATTTGGATAGTAATGAATTAATAAATCTTCAACAATTGAATAATCTTTTCGTAATTTGTGAAAATTAAGTGAAAACTCCGAGTGAAAGAATAATTAATGTGAAAAGTGTTTGTGCCGGAACTCTAGTATTATATTTAATTATATTTTTTTTATAAATTTTTGTATTCATAGCTTATAAGCTCAGTATTTGTAAAAAAATATTATTTTCGAAATAATCATAGCGATAACTATCCCTCTGATAATTTCGAACTTGAGGGGGGAGGAGTTATGCAGTCTGAACATTTCCTTATTAAGACATATATATACGGTACATACATATGATACATATATACTGTACATATATACTTTACATATATACGATACATATATACTTTACATATATACAATACATATATACGATACATACATATGGTACATAGATACATAGAAAATGCTGACGTTACATATTTACTCGTATGTTATGACTACGATTGGTGATACCACCTGTTGTTTAGACTAGATGAATTGCGACATGTTTACCCTCTCTTATTACGCCGTTCTAACTGGTACATAAGTGAAAATGCTGATCATTGTAAAATTAATCAGGATGTTTAGACTACACTTAGTGATAAGCACCTGATATTTTCTCTAGAATTATTGCGACGTATTTTTGTCATTCAATTATAAACAACACCTGGTGTTTACAGTTTAGAACATTATATATAAGACCATTGTTAAACCATGTATTCATTCTGTAGACTCATTCTGTAATAAGTATTCATTCTGTAATAAAGTCTCTTAAGAATCACTTGGAAGTAATTTTTAAAAACCCTCGACGCCGACCACGACACTTAACTACATTATGACTGAATCATAATATTTTCCTTTATGAAAAACACATGCTCATAGTTAAAACGATCTCACAGTCGTCGCTTGAAATCCATTTATAATGTTGGGAAATAGAGCGATGATATATTTACATCTTATATCACGGCTTACTTTGAAATTAATTCGTCGGGATGAAATGTTATTATTATGAACAGAATAAATAAGTGTGTGCGAAGGTATACGGCATTTTTTTACATAATTACTTATAATTATTTTATTCCCTATTTGGTAAGTAAAAAAACGGGATTCTGATATTAAAAGTATGCTTATTAAACGGTTTCATTGAAGATTTATACTAGGAAAACATAAGTAAAAATCTTAAAATAATGTCATGAAAATACTTACCACTCTTGCTTTAGTTTGAAGTCAATTCTTTTACAATGGCCATAAGCAGTGATTTTCCGTGACACAATGTTATTTTTTATATATTTTCAACTTGAAAGTAGTAGGTAGCAAGGCGGGCATTAGAAAAAACCCTAACATTATGCATTCGTTTCATAATGATGTTTTCTGTCATTGAAAATTCGATTTCACAGTAAAGTTGTGCTCCATACTTCCTACTTAAGTAAGGACTTGTCTTATTAACAGATGAATAATCTATTTACTACAATGAAATATTTTTGTCGTCGCAACGTCTTATTTTAATTTTAAATTTGTGCATCGTTTAGGTTTCTTCCAAGTAGTTTTGTATATTGTGCTTCTGGACTTGACTCCTTAAAACCTTAGAGAAGTCAACCTTTCATTGCTTAAATTTCGTATCACGGTAAAGCGAAATTGCGGTCGGTAAAAATGGTAAAAAAACTCTTGATTCTATCATGTATATTAAAACCTGGGCTAGATATCTCTTGTTATAAGGGACGTGTGTTGTTTTTTTATATATTATGCAGTATCAAATAACTTTGCAATCCACCTGTTGTTTGTTATGTGACCAATACAGCTTACAGCTATTTACAACTAACCTTAGAAAAATTAGAGTCCTAAAACCGTTTATTAATAGGTTGCTAGTCTTGAGAACTGAGATGGAGCGTCTCGTGTGCCGACATATTGTCACTAATAATATATCAAAATATATAAAAAATCGTAAGCAAACTGTTACCTGTAAAATAATAGATAATTAAGATTAATTCAAGTCAACATCCTTGAATAATAAATATTTGATCGTTGTGCGACATTTCGTACAAAGCAATCACTAGTCTGCTTTGCCTTCTACGAGAAAAGTACTACGAATTGTTGAGTCTCATTTGAAAATAAGTTAGTTTATCGTATTTTAAGAGCTCTCTTTCAATATAAACTTAATTATAGAATGTTAGAGATCGCCTGGGACTTTATAATATACTAGCTGTGTCCGCGGCTTCGCTCGCGTGGAGTACACACAGCGCCATCTATCGGGTCAAATTGTGTATCTAAGCCATCCAGAGACCCACGCAAACACATAAACAATTCATCAAAATCGGTCCAGCCGTTTAGGAGGACATCAGTCACATACATACTTACAGAAAAATTATATATATAACTAGCTATGTGCAAATTTCATTTTATCCAGAGTACAATCTTTTATTAAAAAACAAACCTTTAAGTAGCAAGTCAACACTTTTGTCACTTTCACCCTTTCTAGATGATGACATGGTGATAAGAGTCGGTGGTAGATTGGAATTATCTAATTACAATTATTCCAAGAAACATCCTATACTTTTACATGCCTCTCATCCACTCACTAAAATGTATTTTGCGCTCGCGTGGACTACAGACTACTTTTTGAAGGTTTCTTAAGATTTTTGCTGTATTCTTTATGTTTAATGATTTCGAGTTTCCCCTAAATATTAACACATATAACGCATATAACAAAACTGCATTCGTATTAACAATATTGTTATATTTTGTATTAGTTCTTTTAAATAGGTTTTTTTACTTTAAAATACCCCCTGAAATCAATAGTGTTGACGATTAAAAAAAAAATGATTAAATAAAAGAAAATCTTTCTACGACATACAAAATTAAATTATGACGTAACTTTCACATTTCATCGCCACAGATTGACAGGGTCATTGCGTTTTATTATATTCACGGAGTATGTGATACAATTTGCAATTGTGAACGAACTAAGTAATCGTACATCACGAGTCGTCGACTCCGGTATCGGTCAATATTATTCCGTGGAAAAATTATATCTAGTGACAGTGTTTATCAAGTTTAACATACTGGGATTTATTTTCTTTATAGATTTAGCGTTTGGCCACAGTCTCATTATCTTATATGTGCAAGCCCAGTAGTGGGGACTAACTCTCAAATGTAGCTGCCGGAACACACTTATAGGTGCTTGACGACAGGATTTCCAACCTGTGGGTGGCAGCTAGCTAGGCGGGCATTAAAAAATATCCTACGTGTTTTTATTTTACCTACTATTTTTCAAAAATATAATTGTTCACACAATCCCAGAGTCATTTAAAACTTGAATAATAATTTTATCGTTCTTTCCAACCTACCTTTTGAACCATAATAGGTGGTTAATTGATATGGTGGCAAAATATGCTTGATTATGATGAAAATTAAATATTCTAAACAACATAAAATTTAAACAAAACTATTTATGAAGTACTTTCGAAAGTAATTTTTAATTAAATTAAATTTGTGGTTGTGACTCGTGGCGCAGTTGTAGTAAGCCCTACTATTGAGCCGAGAGGGCGCGGGTTCGATCCCCGCCCATGACTGACTTTTGTGTGATGAGCATAATTGTCAGTTGTGTGTCTGGGTGTTGTTATATATATAATATATATTGTATAGTATTTCAGCTGTTTAATTACCATGATACAAGCTATGCTTAGTATGGAATTAAATGGCCGTGTGTGAAATTGTGGGACATAATATTATTAAAAAAAACTTATAATTATCCCGTATTTCTATTATTTTAGTATATTAGTTAGTTAGTTAGTTTCTAGTATATTAGTATTTCTAATATTGTAAATTATGCAATAAAAAATTAGTTTGAAAATTGTTTTATAAATAATTCATAAATTAATTTTAATGTTATTAACTCTAGTGTTGTTTTTTTATAATAATAGTCAATGTCAATATTTCCCATTTGCAAGGCGTTAAATCAATTTTTATTTTTAATATATATATATGATAAGGCCAGCAGAATACTTTTGTCTTATCGCCAATAGATTGGTATTCTCAAAGAAGTCTAAGAAGTGTGCTATAGTGACATAAGCGTCGTTAAGGAAGCGGGCTCAGCGACTCGATTCTTCTCATTTTGCACGGAGTTACGCAAAACTGGTTGCAATTTTAAGATTCATATATAAAGCGTGTTCGTTTTTACGCCGATCCGATTTAAATAATTAAAAACATATATGTAAAACATTCATACAGTGTAATACAAAAACCTGGCAACGGTCACAGTTTTTTAAATCACCTTGTAAATATTGATGTGAAACTCATCTGATAAGGGAATAAATAAGCACTATCTTATACCAAAAGGTGACACACTTCAGGTCGTCATAGATTTTCCTTTTATTGGATTCCATACCATCCGGTATTAAATTTAATTATTGATATTGTATTATATTTTGACAAATAATATCAAAAAACGTAAAATATTAAAGGGGTCAATAAATGTTTTATTATTATTATTAAAAAATATAGTTTATCGTAAAAGTTGTAATACATAAAAGCGCCAAAGTTGGTGTAATTATAAATGCAATCAATAAAGTAAAGCAAGAAATACCAACCACCCTGCTGGGCAACGACTGGGCAGCGTTTGGGAAGCTACGTAACATATTCTCGTCCGAGATACCGCAGTGTCTAAAGACGAAAGTCTTTGACCAGAGTATGTTGCCAGTGTTTACATATGGTGCTGAGACGTGGTCGCTAACTATGGGCCTCATAAGAAAGCTCAAGGTCACTCAAAGGGCAATGGAGAGGGCTATGGCTCGGAGTTGCTCTGCGTGATCGAATCAGAAATGAGGAGATCCGCAGGACAATCAAAGTCACCGACATAGCCCGAAGAATAGCTAGACTTAAGTGGCAGTGGGCGAGCCACGTAGCTCGTAGAACGGATGGCCGAATGGGGTCTAAGAGTTCTTAAGTGGCGGCCACGTACTCGAAGATGCAGCGTGGGCAGAGCCACCACAAGGTGGTCCGATGACCTTGTAAAGATTGTGGGAAGCCGCTGGATGCGGGCAGCACAGGACTGGTCGTTGTGGCGTTCTTTGAGGAGGCCTATGTCCAGCTGTGGACGTCTTTCGGATGAAATGATGATGATGATAAAGCATCCTAAGCTCATTACGTTTGCCAGATAATAGGCTCAAGAATTATGTTAAGCAAGTTTTATTGTCAAAAGGATATTAGAGAATGGATCATTACTTGAATGACGTTGATATAAAATTTAAATTAACCTGTAAATATAATCGCATTTTAATTTTATTATAGTAATAGTTTTTATCAAATGTTGGTGAGCCATAATAAATAAATAGATATCTCGAAGTGATTTCCTCTCTGTATATGCACTGAAAATGATAACTATAAACAATATAAATACTGTAATAAATAAATAAATACATATGTATAACAAGTTCGATCGAGTTTCTTGCCAGGTCTTCTCGATGACTGAGATTTTTTCTCAACCGGTAGTAGTGTATTGAAATTCATTATTGCCTTCTGCGGTCCTAAATCCAAACAAGAATTGCATTTCGTTTAATTTAATTAAAATAACACACAACCGGTAGTCACCGGTACCGGTCTACCGGTAGACCAGTAGTCGGTGAATCATTAGAGCAATGATGGCTCAGTGGTAGCGTGTAAGACTTCGCGTCGATTGACGTGAGTTCGAATCCCTGCAATAAGCCTGAGCTTTCGGTGAAGGAAATATCGAGAGCAAACCATAGCATAGTGATAGGGCTTTTTCTAATGCCCGCCTGGCTAGCTACCACCCTCAAGTTGAAAATCTGTCGCCAAGCACCAACAGGTGAATTCCGGCAGCTACACTTGAGAGCTAGTTTTCCACTAGGTTTAGCGTGTCATCTTGGGTCACATCGACACTTAACATCAGGTGAGATTGTGGCTACTACGCCAAACCTAAAACTATTTAAAAAAAAACAATATTTTTTTGTTAATATATTGTGTGGTGGACAGAACCCTCTTTGCGACAGTCTGTCTTGCACATTGCCGATTTTTATATTTACCCGTACTTATTTCTAATAACGATATCCAATCTTCTAACTATATATTAACGAAGCTCCTCAATCACTAAACGATAAAGGTATCAAAAACACCGTAATAACATATAATTTTCTTACATAAAATTAATATCGGACTGTATACAGCCACGTTCCGGTCTACTTGCCCAGTTGCCAGTTGCGGCCAGTTATGTAACACCCTGTAGCAATACAGTAGATTTTTATTACCCTTCTAGCTTATTCACTATTTAATCAAAAATAAATACCCGAAATTTCTTTTCACTATTTAATCGATTTATTTTTAATGAAGTTTTCGAATTTTCTAGATTATAAAATCATAAATTAAGCATTATATTTAGATGTATTTTTGTGCATTATCTTACGAATTTTAAGGGTGTATGGGTATTTAAAATTATATGTTACTCTATCTAGTTTCACCAGATAGACCTTCTGGTGACAAATAAACGAAGAAGCCTAGGGGTGTCATACATAATATCTGAGTCAATGAGATTTATTATTATACTTAATAAATTTAGTGTCGGGCCACAATCTCACCTGATGTTAACTAACGATGTGACCCAAGATGGTAACATTCTAAACTTAGTGGGAAGTAGTTGTCAAGTGTAGCTCCTGGAACACCCACCTATACATACTTGGAGACATATTCAACCCTACCACCATGGTATGATTGCATCACGATGTTTTCCTTCACCGATATATGAGGCTCATCGACGCGGTGTCTGAACACCCTTTCAATGAGCCATCATGTCAAAATATAATTTACAGGAATCGCATTAAGAAACAAATATACCGAAAGGTGTGTATTGAGGGAGAGAAAAAGTGGTAACTTGAAACGTAGCTAGTTTCAAGTTACAAGGATCGGCTTCATCTATCAACAAGATATTATATGTTATGTCGGAGAATCGTGTCGATTTGATTATGGAATCCAAACTTAGTATTCTTATATTGACCCGCACTATTGACTGGGCGTGATAACAACAGGTATGCTCTGTCACTAAACTCACCTGACACCTGACTCACCTATCGGTTGGTGAAGACCTCAGTTAATAAGTCGACTACCATAAACACTGTTCTGAGTGACATCTCGCCGCGTATTACATATATTTACACTGCATATCAATACACATATAATAAGGCAGATTTTTTTTGTTTAAACACGCTAATCTCTGGAACTACCAGTCGTATTCGAATAAATCTTTCTGTATATGATAGCCTGATTCATGAGGAATAGTATAGGCTATCTAGCATTAGGCTACACCTCTCGGCTAGCCTTAAATATTGAAACATTATAGAAACATCGCACTTGAACTCCTTTATCCGCGTAATGGATAGTAATACGTCTAAATACAATGTTCTATAAAATATTGCTCTTTAGTACATCTAAAAAAGTCTGCGATACCATATGTCATATAAAAGCCACAATAAGGTATTTTGTGATTTATTTTTAGTTGAAAATTCATAAGTTATTTATGAGCATTATTATTAGGCACGGCATATTAATCATTAAGTATGAAAGTTACCTCATCATCAAGACAATTTTATGAAGATAAACTTTGCCCTTTATAGAATTTTATTTGAATACATAGTTTGGGAGATAATGCAAAATTAAAATAATTCACCACTCGGCTCGGGTCTATGACTGTTGCTGTAATGGCGCGAACGAGCCGTGTGAGTTGTGACACATAACCCTAGCCACCCGATAAAAGTATTGTCTATACTAAAGTATTATAAATCATCCAACAGCGATTTCTTTTAAGTTATACGCTGGTGAAACCGCGGAGCACATCTAGTATTTAATATTTCATGACTTTTTAATAAATGCTATAATAAAGGGGGTCGGGTAAATAGCATTATGTCCCGATTCTTATTAACACTGGTCGTTTACCTACGATACAGAAAAAGATAGATAGCGTAAATTTTGTACATCTTATGGAGACAAAAAACATTTATTTTTATCTTAATAAAAAAAATCTTAACTTAATTCAACTTCATTATATCTTTTAGACTTCTTAAGACAAATAAATGTTTCTTTAGGTCATTAATTGCGTAAGTCTATACAATAATGTTCCTGAGCATATTACCAATTTGCCTTATAATAATTTTAAGAAACATAAAGCAACTTTTGTTATAGGTTGGATCATTATATGAAAGACGGTGATGTCTGGAAGTGATTCCTTCTCTGTACATTCACTGAAAATGATCATAATTGTAAACAATAAAAATACTTACTTATAAAAACGATTAGAAAATATTTTGATAAACCCGATCGAGTTTCTTGCCTATTCTCGATGACTTGGATGTTTTCCGAATCAGTAGTAGAGTATTGACATTCATAAGTGCCTTCTTAAGGCCTGAACTGATTTAAATTTTATTTTCAAATTGCGTACATTCAGCGTTGCCAGAAGACCATCGTGAAGGAATGATGGCTCAGTGGTAGCGTGTACGACTTCGCGTCGATTGACGTCATTTCGTATCCCTGCAATGAGCCTGAGCTTTCGGTGAAGGAAAACATTGTGAGGAAACCATAACATGGTGGTAGGGCTTTGTCTAATGCCCGCCTGGCTAGCTACCATACTCAAGTTGAAAATCTGACGCCAAGCACCAACAAGTGTGTTCTGACAGCTGCACCTGAGAGTCAGTCTTCCACTAGGTTTAGTGTGTTATCATCTTGGGCCACATCGTCACTTAACGTCAGGTGAGATTCTGGCCACTACGCCAACCCATGAACGATAAAAAATAACCTTTACAAAATTTAACAGTCTGTGTACACACTGCTAAATTATCTCGTGATATTAGAAAAATTACATTTGGTACACTTTTTTTTTACGAGATTTTAACAGTGTTGACTGCCTGTGTCATGTGTTTGTATACAAACCAAAAAACTTTATAAAAATAATACAGCTATATATAAGTATTTTTTGTTATTGTCCTTATATCTTTTGCAGTAAATGAAATGTGTTTGAAAACTTATTTTTACGCAATAGTAGTTGAAGTTCGAAGTTTGAAGCAAGTAATATTATATAGTATAATTTTTTTAAATTTGTACTTTTACGTGATTATGTCTTGAAAGTACGAGATTCGCGCTCCACCGTAGACAATATCATCACTTACGATCAGGTGAGGTCGTGGTCAAACCGATTTTTAGTAAAAACTATTTGGCAGCCCCGGTACGAGAAAAAAATATCGCCATCTGGCAACCCTGTGTATATTACTCATTTAAATTCGTAACATAATAGACTGAAGGAAACATTGTGAGGAATCCTGAACGCTTGAGAATTGTTCTCTCGACGTTTGTATTCGTTAATACGTCGTAGGTCGGCGCGGCCCATCGTGGTGGCGGCCCATGACTTCCCTTGAGGAGAGGCCTTTTCTCAGTAGTGGGACATTTATTATTATTATTATATCACAATAAAAGGTAATATTAACGCATAAAAGGCAATTTTGGTTTGCACAATTTAATTGTTTTCATTAAAATTATTGTTACAACCACATATACGAACAGAGTGATTGTTCCGAATGCTCTGTCTAAAACATAAAATATCGTTGTTTGCAGGATACTGTTGAATCACAAGTATAGTTGCAAGTAGGCAAAGATAGATGTTTGACGATGAAATCAAAAATAAAAAAAATAAAAAACAGAATTTCATGATGGTAATTTAGATATAGAAAATGCTTTAAATCATGTTATCTCGCGAAACTTCTATATACATAGAAAATATAATTGTATCTATTTATAAGTACAAAAATCAAAACACTACTTTCACGTAGTTATTCAGCGTTCTCTTTAAAACGTAGTAGTATATTTTTCAACAATATGCTATGACCAATCTCGCACTGGGCTCAAAAAACTTTCAAATCCACTCCTTCGACGCAACGTGGCCTTTTGTTTTGTGACTCTTCGTCGTCGTGACCTTTCGATGTGGTGTACCAAAGAAAATAATAACAAAATTGGCCAGGAGTACATAACTTAAAACAAGTATTAGCATGATTAATATTCTAAAGAAACCATAAGTAAATAACATAATAATTTCATTGTAAAGTCATTTACTCGGAAGAATTTGATTACGATCCCCTCATTGTCCTCAAGGTGGTCGCTATAATATCAATTTGCTGATAACGACTTTATTTGCAACCACCTGATTGATATTAAGGTAATTTATTGATGAATCATTTTATCGTTTATTGTAAGTAAGCAAAATATGTATTGAGCGACCAATGTGAGACGCAATTAGTTATCCGTTATGCACCATTACAATGATTTTTTATTATTCTGTGCATATCAACATTATTTTATCGTGGATCTATAAAAACAATATACGGGAAAATACATTTCGATTATCATGATTGTAGTTTATTAAACTCAAAGGGTACACTGACAGTAGGTACTTACACGATGATTCTTTACTTGCAATTGCATCTTTTATCGGTCACCGATCTCTGGTGCGCAGTTTTTTTTCCCCTGAAAATGCATTTGCAATGATAACAGCCGGTACTTTATGTTTGCCTGGTAAATAACAGTACGGATTATGGAATGTACCTACTTGGTGTTATTAAACATTAATGTACTTACTTCCTAAATATCCCTTATGGAAAAGAATTTTTCTTACAATGTATATTATATACATACATATTAGGTACCTATCTAGATTCTAATTACCGAAATGTAACACCATCTGTTTTCATTTCTGATAGGATATCGAACCCAAATAACTCTTATTTGTGATAATTATAGAATCAGCTGGACTACATATTGATTCTTGTGACCAAGAACAAATTACTTGAAACAAGATATATCAATATATCAAGATATATGTAGATAGATGCCCTTATTATAAATAATGTTGTTGTAAAAAAAGTTATGATTATAGGTACTTGTAAACATAAAATTGTGCTTTAATTATAATATATATAATAAAATTGGCATATTATATCAGAGTTCTTGGGATTTATTTAGATTAAAAAAATAGTAAAAATATTTTTACATAGGTATAACATAGCTGTAATGTCATAGAAAAAATAATAATATTGTGAGCGTGTAAAGTTAAATACATCAAACTTATATCAACCTTTTCAACGTAACCTTTTTAAATATAATAATTAAAAACTGTTTATGAAATATACTAATTTGAAAACTACAAAAAATACATCATTAAAATTGTAGGTTGCGACATCTATTAGCGAATAGATGCACTAAATAAATTTACGTGTGATTTACGTGTGTTTACATGGTACAGTAATTGGCTAATAGATGACACTGTTTAAATTAAATATGTATGTATGTATGAATTTACATTATTTGCACAAAATATAAACTGTACGAAATAATATAAATTAATATAACTGAGATCGGCAAATCCACTTCGCGTAAGCATCTTCATTTATAAAAAATATGTTATTATTATTGCGTTATGTTTTTTTTTCTTTTTCTTTAGAATTAAATACAGAGAAATGATTATCAGTTAGGATTAAAGAAAAATTCCGGAATAATATAGAATTAAAGGAAGTATAAATTTCTTACCTTATTTACAAGACATTAAAAATACAAATGTCAAAAAGTATGTTTCCGCCCGGGATCGAACCGGGGGCCTTCTGCGTGTTAGGCAGATGTGATAACCGCTACACCACGGAAACGATATACGTGCAGCTGAAATTATATAATTTAAAGTCTATTTATAAAAGGAAGTAGCTTGGTATATTATGTATTAAAGTAATTTTTAAATATTGTGACCGAAATCTTTGAGAGAAGCTGGACCGCGCCGCGCCGCACCGCGCTTATGATACAAGAGAAAGCAATATATGTATAAAAACAGAACTTCTACGATAATTGAAAAGGGTCATTAGTCCTATGACTCCACACTTCAATTCGCGCTTGGCCTGGACCCTCACCCTTAGTATACGCTAAAACGCTAATAATATTCGCCTATATGTTCAATACTAATTCATACCACAGATGCACTATATACATTTAAGTAAACTATCATTTTCATTTCATCGTTTTATTATTATTATTTTATGCCAAAAGGCGTAAACAGGCAGACGGCCCACCTGATGGTAAATGGTTACCGTCGCCTATGGACAACTGCAACACCAGGGGCTTTACAGCCATGTTGCTGACCTTGGAGACTTTATTTCAACCCTTTTTTGAAGAGCCCTATGTCATAGCCCTGGGGGAAAACCGAGCTGGGTAACCCATTCCACAACCCTAGCGTACGTGACAGGAAGGTTCTAGAGAACCTTACTGTTGTCGCGTTTCTGCTAGGTTTTAGAGTGTGAGGATGAGCAGCTGGCCAACAGCGGAAGGTGTTGTTAACGTTGAGAGTTCCGTTTTTATTCTTTATTTTATTTATTTCGTCATATTATTTATTGTCCTTTACGACCCAATGAATAAAGGCAATATTTCTGATATTTAGTGATCACCTTGTCATTATGGAACCAAGATTATGTAAAAATATTGATTTAAACCCGAGAATATTAATACGCATTCTACAAGGACATTGTTTATCGTACGTGTGAAACGTCAGGTATTGGACAATGATTGATCGATGGACGTCCAAACATGTCAGTCAGGTCGGGCGACCGCGGTGCATGCATAGCGTACGTTCGTGTTTTGAGTTCAGTCGTAGCAGCGACGTCTCAGGAATACAGAAACGTTGAGGCGTTTGAATATCAGTATTAAAATTTAAACGGTAAAGTATAAATTAATTTATCACTACTTATATCTACAATATTATAAATCTCAAGAGTTTTTTTTTTTTGTTTGAATGCGCTAATTTCCGGAATATCTGATGCATTTGTTTTATGTTTTTTTTTTTATACCCTGTTTATTGAGGAAAGGCGGAATAGTAACCATCAGAGTCAAGCAATCTGTCAAGCTGTGGGAACGTACGGGAAGTTAACACAATAATTATTAGGCTATACTGTGTGTTGGCGGCGAGGTAGCGCGACGTAGAACTGGTCAAAAATAAATGAATACGGGTAAAACCATAGGGTATAACTAGTTTAATTATCGACTTGTCGAAACTTGTCGACCTTAATGCGTCCGTATTCTTTCTGAATAGGTAGGTATTTTCCAGCGGTATAGTCCAAATGTAAAGCTTATGTATTTTATATAAATAATATTATATATTAAAGCAACGATGGCTCAGTAGTAGCGTATCTTCGCTACTTCGCGCGATTGACGTGAGTTCGAATCCCTGCAATGAGCCTTAGCTTTCGGTGAAGGAAAACATCGTAAGAAAACCATAGCATTGTGGTAGGGTGGTACATTAGGTTTTTCTAATGTCCGCCTGGCTAACTACCACCCTCAAGATGAAAACCTGTCGCCAAGCACGAATAGGTGTGTTCCGGCAGCTGCACTTGAGAGCCAGTCTTCCACTAGTTTTAGCGTGTTAATATCTTAGGCCACATCGGCACTTAACATCGGGTGAGATTGTGGTCACTTCGCCAAACCTATAAGAATAAAAAAAGACAAATAAAGTAATATTTAAAATTATAATACATCAACCTATTTATAATTTGCAAATGAAGTATCATTCTTTTTACTTCGGACTATCTAAATAGTTGATATGTTTATTTGATACCAAATTGTAGATAAAAGGTTTTAGATACAATATATTAAAAAAAAAAATTTTATTTTAATTATAATTAACAGCGATGTTAATTTAAAATTTATAGGAAAGCTACGCTATCGTCAACTGCTCGACGCGCAATAACCCGTTATCAACTTAGGCTACTGATATATTTATTAATCTACCCATAATAACATCAAATTTATTAACGTATACCTAAATAGATTAATAAATCAATTGAATGTTTGATAGGTGAACTAGATAAGATTCGTGATATCAAATAGGCTGCTGTTTAAGTATTAATAGACTGCTTCAAGTTATTTTGGCAGGACCTTAATCTGCCATGTAGTGATTTTTATTTTAATGCATAAATTTATATTATTCTACCCAACATTATGTAATATTGGTGGTATTTTGGATTATAAACGATAACTAGAAAAAACATTTAGAGGTGCCACAAGAACTTTCTGGACAGTTTTAACAAGAGAGCTACCCTCTTATTGTTGAGACCTCGCGAATCACTGAGGAACAGGTTACAAGAGTTTTTTTATCTTGATTTTACCCTCCCAATATGACCAGCTTGATTTTGTCAAAAACCAGCACAGTTGTAATACTAGAAATAGAAATACATTAGTCGTACTGTATTTTAGACTTAGTAAGACTAGTAATAAGTTTTTTAGGTAATAGTGTTAGGTTCTATAATAAAATCCCGATGCACATTACTGATTTGCCGGATAATGAGTTCAAGGACCACTTCAAGCAGGTTTTACTTTCAAAAGGATGGATCATTATGTGAATTATAGTGACGTCTGGAAGTGATTTTTGTGCATCTACTAAATTATAAATATAATAGTGATTTATACTGTAAATATTATTTGTACAATTGGGAAAAAAAAAATTTAAAAGATAAGCCGTTTCTTGCCGATTCTTTTCGATGACTGGGGTCTTTTCCGAACCGATAGAGCAGTGTTTGACTTGCATGAGTACCTTCTTGGGGCCTAAATTGAATGACGTAATTTTTCATTTTGATTTTAGATGGCAGAGATATCTCTTTTCCTTTAACTTAGGCAGTCCGATTGTGAAATACCTCCACCCTACAAAAGATCACAGCCAAATAACCTTATGGTGTGTTCCTGTTGTGAATAGGGTTTCCAGAACTCCTTGGGAAAGGGGGTTCATGAAGAGATAGGGCACATAGAAACTTCTTTGGAAAATTTATCTCTACTTGGGGCAGCCCGACTGTTGGAATACCTAGTCTATAGAAGATAGCAGCCAAACCTTGTGTTGTGTTCCTGCCGTGAATAGGCTTCACGGTCGACAACGCGCTAGTGATATTTCTGGACTTACAAGCGTCCATAGTCTACGGTAACCACTTACAATCAGGCGTGCCGTACGCTTACGCCTAGTCATATAAACAAAGTCGAGACAATCGAGTGTGTTTTTGTGCAAGGTTCCAATTAGGTACAATGCAATTTGTCTATTAATCAATCGAAGGCACGCGGAACTATTTGCGTGATGTACCTACTCATAACGACTGACAGCCAATAGGTACCGGGGGAACAGAAATGACCAGGAGTTCCTTGTTCCCGCGCCATTAATCGGGATAGGATAGATTAGCTTCGAAACTGCGTCATTTGTATTCCTGATGTAAATGAAGTAATAATAAATACAGAAGATGTATTGAAAACTTATTTTACGGTACCGATGCCAACGCAGATGACGTTCGAGCTTACATAGATTAACAATCAGATGCATGATTATGGACATATTGTTTATTTATCTGTTGTAAAAAGGGGAGGAATAAAACTGGGGCCCTTATCAAATGCTATTCGGTAATCTGTGCAACTACCAGTCAGCTTTGAAAATTTGATTTGCATGTTATAGCCCATTTATTGAAGAAGGTTGTATGACCATAAGAAGCGGAACATAATTCAAAATTGCTAGCAATCTGGCTATCTATAGGCAAGTACGGGAAGTGAGAACAATTATAGAATAAACGGGTGTTTCGGCAGCGCCGCGGTGGAGAGTAGGTCGAATAACTTCAACACAGGTGAAACCGTCAGGCACAGCTTGTGTAATATATTTATGTTATGTATTTATAAAAATATTGTGTTTCATTTCATTCAGTTTGGTATCCTTAGCGGTATTCCAACCTACATTTGGTCAAATCAAATAAAAAAATACTTTATTCAATTTAAGCCCTAAGAAGGCACTTATGAACGTCAAATAAAAGTAAAAGATTAACGAAGTCTTCGTACAAAAAAGGTCTTTTAACAACTTGGTTACATAATATACACCTGTCAAACTTGGTGGAAAATTAGTGCACACTCTGAAGGAAGGACAACAAATTATAAAAAAAGGTGTGTGTGCGATTCACACACGATAGAAGTGAAACTTCATTTTAAAAGACATTTTCGATTTTATTTAAACAGTGTGCAATATGCATACACACCTACATTTACTCTCTCGCTCTGGCTCACACAAAGAGGAGAGACCGATATTGTGCGTTAAACGTTTAACGTCGCATAAGAAGTTTCACTTCAAAAATCGATACCAATACATTTTTGATAATATAATGTGTATTCGGAGCAACTTTGACAAGCTGGATTTTGTCAAAGAGCAGCTCAGTTTTAATAAATAGAAGTAAATTAGTCGTAGGTACCGTGTAATAACTAAGTAGTAACTTAGTAATACTAATAAAAGTTTTTTAGGTAATATTGTTAGGTTCTATAATAAGATCCAACAGCATATTGCTGATTTGCCAGAAAATGAATTCAAAGACTATGTCAAGCAGGTTTTACTGACAAAAAATTTATAATAAGGTGGAGGATCATTATGTGAATGATAGTGATGTCTGCATCCACTAAATAATCAATATCATAATGATTATTCACTGTAAATATTATTTTTACAGTTGAGCAAAAAAATTAAAAAGATAAGCCTGATCGAGTTTTTTGCCTGTTCTTCTCGATGACTGGGATATTTTCCGAACCGGTAGTAGTGTTCGATGTTCATAAGTGCCTAATTGGTACCTAAATTGAATAAAGTATTTTTTTCATTTTGATTTTTGATAGTGGCGACTGACGATGGTTTCTAGATTCCTCGGTGGTTGCCAGTATTCTTGGATTACACTCTGCTTACAATCAGGTACAAAAAAGTAATTTTCTCGTGCTACGACAAAAAAAAAACTCGAAAAAATAGCGCCTCTCCAGAAGGCATCTTCCGTCCATCCCATAAACATGAAGAGCTCATTAAATATTCACAATACGTAGACAATATCCTCAATAACAACATTGGGTTAGTCAATACTATTAAAAAAGTAAACATATATCAGAGAAATAATATTTTCGTTCACAGTCCACGAGCGAAAATACATTAACTAGTATTAGATTGTTTGTTCAATATTTAAGTATACTATACAGGTCCAGCGATGCGTTGTCAAAGATATATAAAAAAGGTGTGTGTGCGATTCACACACAATAGAAGTGAAACTTCATTTTAAAATACATTTTCTATTTTATTTAAGCAGTGTGCAATGTACATACACACCGACATTTACTCTCTCGCTCTGGCTCACACAAAGAGGAGAGACCGTTAATGTGCGTTAAACGTTTAACGCTTGGAAGTCGCATAAGAAGTTTCACTTCAATAAACGTAAATTGTAAAAGTGATGCTTTAACTCAATTTTTATTCTGAACCGGACTCCGTAATATCATTAATCTTTCCTCCTCTAAACATGTATTGTGCCGTTCCACTTTTGGGTACGGCACTTATTTCATACTAAGAAATTTGCAATCTACATTCGTTGGATTTTCGTTGAAATTTGAATTTTAGGTTTACTTATCTTTAAATAACAAGGTGATTAGACTATTGGCATGATGGCATGAATGGATGTCACATACTACTATCGACTGAGGGTGAGCTGGTCCCGTGCATAAAACCAGAAATATATTAATGAAAACAAAGCAAAACCATTTTAGAATTACAAAAATAATAATAACAGTGACAAAACATAATATAATTGTTAATTAACAATATAATCTAGGGGAAAAACCAAAAATTTAAAACGAAAATAAACAATAAATACATGAAATACAAAAAAAAGGAAAATAATGATAAAACAAAAAATTAATCTTACTCAGTAAACGTTTCAAAATCTCTGCCTTTAAAAGTACATATGAAATATATCAATCATATTGCTATGATTTCCATATATAGAGTGGAATATATCACCCAGTGGGCGAGTGTAGACAAATGTTAGTTTTGTACACAGACAGATGAAAAGTGCTCATTATTGGAAGTCTAAATAACTTAGTTGGAACGCAAAACTAATATCACCAGCTATACAGTACAGTAATATACAGTCTGTTAAACCTCTTATAATCTATACATATTATAAAACTCAAAGTCTCTCTGTTCGACTGTTCGTTTAAGTTATTTTCAAGCAAAAACCACTTATTCGACATACATTACATGTTTTTTTTGTCACTAATTCATAGATATGTTACCTGTCTAGATTATGGGATAAATTTTGTTGGATATAGTAACATGCGAAATAAGCAGTAACGACAATGGTGATCAATTCGAAAAAAAAGACGCTTTTGGCGCGCTTAAATGACAAGCTGAAGAAACCATAAGAGATTTATCAAATTAATATAGTACATAATTATAGATCTTAAAAAGATCTACAAAAAAGTTAGCAATATTATATGTCTATCTTCTTAGGATCACTCACAAAAGGCTTTTTTTTCATTAAAATAATCTGCGGGCAACCGGTACGAACGGCACGATTCGCGCGTGCGCTCGACTAACGACATCCTGTAGTCCACGCGAGTGGAGCCTCGGGCACTACTCATTTTATATAAAAAGTGAGATCTTTATAAATTTACATTTTCATAAAGATGATATTTTAAAAAGGCATAATCGCTAGTCATTCTGTCATCTGTGAAAATGACGATAAGATAGCATGATGCTCATGCTAAGAAACTTGTAGAGCACCGCTGAATACTCTCAATTCTTTGGCAATGCACAGCATAATTAGGATTACAAACCACACTGGAATATTGTAAGTGATTTCGAACCAACTCATAATAATAATAATAAATATCTTTGATTGTGGTTTGCAAAATTCCTGTGCGTTTCTTTTAATGAAACCTTTTTACTATGCTATCAATATGGTTAGTAAATTTGAATCAGCTTCTCTAAAACTAGCACTAAAATTATAGTAACAGTCATAGGTCAGGTAATATAAAAATTATTATATAAATTGAAGTGGTGGTCGAGCTTTGCATTTGACGCACGCGCGACAGAGCATGCAAGGCCTCTAAATAACGCATTGATGCGTGAAGTAACGCCCGATCCTAATGTCCATTCGATTTATTAATATTTATTATTAATGAGGTAATATTTATTAATGAAGTTATAGTTCTTTTGTAGCACCCAGTATAGAATACAATTGAAACATCATGGGACGGAACTACGACATGGTGAAGTTAACCAACAAGTACATGATTTCATTTTACTGTCCTTTTGTTAAATAATTTGTGTAAAAATAATAAAATAATGTTTATTTATACAACATTAAATTATTTTTACACAAATTATTTAAAAAAATGTAAGTTGAATTTACAGTATTATCATTGATGGCATCATGTTGTTGGAACGCGAGACAAAAATTGTTTGGTGTTTTGTTACTCCAAAAAAGTATCAAAACTTAGTACTAACTTCTTACTTGCGTACATAAATACACATTTTTATAAACCAAATGCCAATTCAACTAGCGCTTACATACAATACTAAGATTGATTCTTGGAAGTTGTTGTACTTCGCAGGGTTGCATTGTCAAGTAACTATCTCGTGGTGCCAAGTTTTTTTTATAGTCGCACCGGCGAAGGATCAGCCATGTGACTGATAGTAAGCTCACAATTAAATCCAAGGACAACGACGGTTATCGAGAAGTCAGCTTTTCAGATTAGAGGTCAGATTCATCGAGCATCCCGCCAAACTTCTTGGCATTTGGATATATAATGGCTGATCCAGAAATGCGCAAACTAGAAGAGAGTCATTGTGACTGGTTTCTCAGTGCATAATAGTCGCGACCCAGTTGGGTCCCTACCAACCTGTATGATTACCGGATATATACCGGCTGCTTCTGGAACACGACACGCTTAAGCGTACCACTATAGAGATATTAAGCCTGGTGTATTTCTTTTAAGGTATCAAAAAAGTGTACGACCCGCCTGATGGTAAGCGGCTACCATAGCCTATGGACGCTTGTTATAGCAGAGAATTACTAGCGCGTATCCGACCTCGAAGCACCCTTCCCCAGTGAGCCCCGGAATCCCTACTCATCGCAGGAACACAACGAAAGTCCAATTCATTCTATGCAGATGACAGCATTGTCCATGCCCTTTAACATGCGGCGAAAATCGTTAAAGAGACGGAAGGAACTTGTCATTGAACTTAACCAATACTTACACCATAAATTTACATGGGGAACAAGTAATTTGGTTAAGTTCAATGACAAAAAAATTCAAGTGTGTGCGTTTTCTACCAAAAAATCCCTGTTTGAAAAATCACAAAATTAGCCTCAATATCTTAGGTATGGATGTTCGCGAACTTAACTGCAGGGATTACATTGGAAGTGTCATCTCCGCCACATCTCGGAGACTCGGAATCTTGAATAGGTTGCGACGGTTATTCACGCCCGAACAGCCGTATTTGCTTTACAAGGCACAAGTTCCTCCTTGTATGGAATAATGTTTGCACCTTAGGGACGGATCCGCTAAATACCTCCTCGAAGCCCTGGACACGTTGCAGAGACGAGCTGTCCTATTGTAAATGATGAAGAGGTTACTAAGTTCATCGAGCCGCTTCAACTGCGCAGAGACATTGTCTCACTGAGCGTGTTATACCGTCTGTATCATGGTAAGTATTCTAAAAAGCTGTTGAACCCTCATCCCCCTTTCATAACAGAACCAAACCCGCTGGACTCAAGAGCCACAGCTTTAAGGTAACCTCTATTTCGGCACGAACAAATAAATTTGCTACGTCTTATATTTGCCGTACTGTGATGCTGCGGCCAGTGTGTTCCCCCTTCCTACTACATGGAGTCCTTTAATCATAACGTGAAGAGACATTTGAGCAAGCTGGCATGACAGCAACGACTGAAAATGGATTGTAAGTCCCACGGTAGTCGCTGATGTTATTGGATTGCACTGTGCTCACCATCAGGTACTGTGTTGTCACTTTGAAAAAAATGTTATTTGGTTACGAACTTCTGTATGGTGGTCACGACATAGTCTGAGACAATCAACCAGCACATAGCTTCAATTGACGAAGTTTCTAGAACTATTTTGCTGATCATACAAAGTCAGTAAAATAGAATTCCATTTACTGATTATCTTTTACTAATTTTACACCAATAAATGGCAATATAATGAAATTAGAAAATCTGCCGGATAATAAATTATTTATCGTGTAATATTTGATAATAACAATATGAATCACTGTCTATAATTAATAAAATTACGAACTAAGCAAATGGTGAACACTTATAGGAGCCCCTCTAAAATCTAATTCTGATAAGAATTGTGATCTGATTGTTTTCGTTGATAAGTTACGAGTATTAACCCGGTATTAATGACATATTTCACATTTCCTAGATAAGTATTCTTTATTGGGAAATTAGTAAACAAACTATTGAACATAATGCGTGTTAGTACTTAATTATTTAAGTAATAGGTATTTTACAGTTGTCCTTTTAGAACTTTTATGTTCATAGGTTTCGACAAAATAAAATAAATGCTACTAATCCACGGCTGAAGCGAGAATGTCCCCGCTGTTTTTTTTTTCGAACTGACTATCCTGTTAGCCTTAGGCGCACTGGAGTCTCTGACAACTTTTATAGTTCCACTGGCCTTGGGGGCGAGTGCACTGAGCCGCCAAAGCAAGACAACAAGTTCCAAGTGTGCCAAAGTGGCCGCACCTCGGCTAGGACTGTTGTCGCGTATGCAATGAAGTCGCGATCTGACTAATTCCCTATCCGTAAATTCGATCTAAACTAAATAGTTAGTTCCCTCTGGGGGGAGGGAAGAAACATGTGTATATATATATATATATATTTAGTAATCTGTAAATTTTTGTCTAAACTAACTAGCCAAAAAAATAAAAAGGTTCCTTGCAGAACCTACGTACCTGAATGGCGTGCATGTGTGTAAAATGCAGTGTAGTAAGTGTATGTTGATGACCAGTGAATGTAGAGTCACTGTATCGCGCGAGCTGCTGCTTGGCTCAAGGGTTCCGATGGATCGGACCTAGGTTTGAGTTGCCGCAAGAGAGGGCGGTCGTGGCAGATATCCCAGCACCTTGTGCGCTACGCCTTTTATATTCTTGCATTCGGCTCGTATAGTAGAGTAGTTATCAATATCCACTTATGAATATACCCCACTTCTCACTTCATTTCCAATAGTATGTTGTTTAATATGACGTGTTAATACAGGAAGGCGGCCCTTGTAACAATATACAATAGGCTTAGTAATATTTTAATATATTACATATATTATTAGTTCCGTACAGAAGTAACTTCAATATATGCATTATACACGCACGACTTCACTTTTTGTTAAAACTCGACTTTGCTCCACATCTAATTTAGGTACCATGGTCTAGATATGAAAGTAGATTCTTAAGGAGTAAACTTCAAATAATAATCTCAATGTTTACAATCTCTATCTTAAGTTAATTTTTCAAAAAAAAAATTAACTTGCCATACTTCAACCAGATTTTGGCAAAAATAGTGGTTAGCTACTTATTAGAATATTACAGACTCTTTTGAATAAATTTTGGAAAAACATGAACAAATAACTACTTATTCATCTATCTAAAAACATAATCGTCGAAAATCTACGAAAATTATATGAAATTGCTACTATTTTAAGGTTGAAGTCTGCCGAGTATTAATTTAATTTCATTACAGAACCAAATGGTCTGGTCTACGGAGTCACAGATGCACGGTAGCGCAAAGAACAAAAAGTTCGCTAACTCTTACCTACCATACCGTGAAGATGTGGTACATGACATTGACGACTGCTGATGAAGGTTGTATCACCCACGGTCACCATTATTTGTGGACCGTTCCCGTTCTTACCATCAGATGCTTTACAGTTTTGCCGAGCTAGTAATATAAAAAGAAGCATTCAAAATCACCAATATGTTGTAAGATTTTAAGAAAGGTAAGGTATAGAGAAATCTTCAAGATTTCCCTCTACTTGGGCTGTCCGACTAGTGAAACACCTTCATCCTCAGAAGATCTCAGCCAAATAAACTGAGATTGTGTTTCTGCGGTAAGTAGGGTTTCCAGAGCTCTTTTTTATCTTAATATATTTGGCGTAGTTGCCACAATCTCACCTGATGTTAAGTGACGATGTGGCCCAAGATGATAACACGCTAAACCTAGTGGAAGACTGGCTCTCAAGTGCAGCAGCCAGAACACACCTATTTGTCCTTGGCGACAGATTTTCAACTTGAGGGTGGTAGCTAGCCAGGCGGGCATTAGAAAAAGCCCTACCACCATGTTATGGTTTCCTCACGATGTTTTGCTTCACCGAAAGCTCAGGCTCATTGCAGGGGTTCGAACTCACGTCAATAGACGCGAAGTCGTACACGCTACCACTGAGCCATCATTGCTTCATTGGGGAACAGTGTTTCAAGATCGACAAAACGTAGGGATACCTCTGGTGCTGGTAACTGCTTACCATGGTATAAAAAATGGGTAAAGAGGAGATGCCGTAATAAAGCCCGTTTTTTGTTCTTGGGAAAAATAATGTTCCCATTAACGTAACGCTCTCGTTTTAGAATACGTATAATTTGTTTGTTTACATGGTAACAATGTGGTTATTGCTCGTTGTGCAGCCAGAGACAGATCCGGATGTTTGATTATTATTTGGAGCGCCGACTCTAAGGCAATTGCTGTAATGACTTCCACGAGGGTCCGATATGTTAGAATCTTCTACGTTGTTTTCTTTGTAAATGTTATCTATCGTTTTTTTTTTCTTCATTTTAATACAATACATACAAATTATTATTATTATTTATTGAGAGCACTGGAAATAGCTCTGTAACTTCAAAGAAACAACCAATAATTTTTTTCTTCTTTTTTTTTCGAACTGACTATGCTGTTAGCGTTTAAGGTTTTGACAACTTCACCGCGTTCTGATTCGAGCGCAGAAGACTATCGGCCGTAATAGTTAATTTTAATCACATTAAAATAGTGTTTATTTTATAGAGAATCAGTAAAATATATACACATTATTATCATTGTTGGCTGACGTCATCACGTCGCAATTACTCGTACGTCACATGATGCGCGCGCAGCTCTCAATTTTAACCTCTACTAAACGCACCAACAACAACAAAGAACACAATAACAATAAACACACAACTTAAACATAGAAATATTGTGTTTTACAGTGTGAGTTTGTTCAATTATGATCAATAAACTTTGTCTTAGATATAACGTCAAAACATTATTTTTTTCGCTTAAGTGCTCTAAAATCGTTAGATACAATTTGGCCTCCTCAATATACTCGTCGATATAATTTCAAGTTACAAATCTGTCTGTCTAAACATTCGTCTAGACCCTTAAAAATAAAGCGGGGGCCAAATTACCACCTTTTCCTATGTATCCTGTTTCCTTTTTTGTTTAATTGTTTGTTTGATTAATCACACTAACTACCAGTCGGATTCGAATAATTATTTTTATATGGTAGTCACATTCACGAGAAATAGTATATATAAGCTATGTAGCATTAAGCTACATCTCTCAGCTAGGCCTTAAATATTGATTTTTGTTAAGTAAGTCGGAAGAAATAGCGCACTCTAACTGATTTATCCGCGTGTTCTGGCGTAATGGTTAGTGATACGTAAATACAATGTTATAAAAAACTATTTATCCTTAATACGTCTAAAAAAGTCCGCGATACCATATGCCTATCTCTTATTCATAAGCCACAACAAGGTATTTTGTGATAAAGTTTTATTAAAAATTGAAAAGTGATTTATGAGCATTATAAGTAGACATGGTATATTCATCCTTACGAACGAAAGTTACTTCATCATTAAGATAATTTTATGTACATAAAATTTGCCTTTTATAGCATGTTATGTAGACGAATAGTTTGGTAGATAATGTAAATTTAAAATAATTCAATACTCGGCTCGGGTCTTATATAGGTGTAGTGGCGCGAAGGAGCCGTGTGAGTTGTTACACGTAATCCTGGCCGCCCGTTAAAATTATTAAACTATTATAAATCATCAATCAGCGATTTCTTTTAAATTATACATGAATGAAACCGCGGTGCACAGCTAGTTGACAGTATACATAAATTACAAGTAAGTTATTTTAGCTTATCGAAACAAAACTAAATCACAGTTTTATCTATAAAAGCCGCAAATATCTATCTAATGTTTAAAATTAAAAACACGCTGATAACCAATTCGTTAAACAAATTTCATGATAAAACAGTTTTTTTTACTCTAATTCATAATTATAGATTTTTTATCTAAATAGATTATAGTGTTATTTTTGCGTTTCGTCTGTATTTTATGACGAATATTAATTAATATTGAAAATGTTGGTATATTTAACTAGGCTGGCCATACACATTTTTACAACTTAAAATCTTCTGATTGATTAATCTACAATGTCGAATGGAGTGTTAATGAAACAACATTGCAGTGATTGCCTTGCACAAAGTGGGTATGGGTCGACAGATATATCAAGACTTTTTTTTATTGAAAATCATAAAAGATCAGTGTGGCCACGAACTGTTAGAACTACAAAGGGTGTTAATACTGTTAAGGCCAGAACTCGTATAAAACCCATAAGGAAACAAAAAAATGAACATTCCCGCTAGGACAAAAATAAATATGTTTTCCATTGTTTCCGACGGATATACTGGAAATCAGTTTTCACGGCTTTTAACTTATATGATAACTTAAACAGCTTTTACAATACATTAGGGGTTTATTTTCAAAAACTCACTCTTAATAAAATCATCTTGGGCCACATTGTCACTTAACATCAGACAAGATGGTGGCCACAACGCTTAACCAAACAATAATCTTGTTTTAGCACTCGGTAATATGTAAATTATAAAGGCTAATCAAGAGAGGTAGGGCACAGAGAAATTTCTTTGAAGATTTCTCTTTACTTGGTGCAGTTCGACTAATGGAATACCTCCACCCTACAAAAGATCGCAGACAAATAACCATGTGTTGTGTTGCGTCAGTGAATAGGGTTTCCAGAGCTCCTTGGGGTAGGGGGTTCAAGGTAAGCAACGTGCTAGTTATACCTATGGTATTACAAGCGTCCATAGGCTACAGCAACAGCTTACCATCAGACGGGACATATGCTAGTTTCCCACCTTAACTGTATAAAAAAAACTTTTCAAGATAAAGATATCTAAGGTTATTTTTACCCTGATTTATACATAGTATAAGAAAATGTCATGGACTTGTGCCTGTTGTTAAACACAGTACAGGTTTAGCGTATTACCATCTTGTGCCACATCGTCATTTAATATCAGGTGAGATTGTGGTCAAACGCTAACCCTATCTAAACATATAATAAAATTGAAGTATCTGTTTGTAATAACAATAACTTTTTGTTATTTTGAATAACAGATTTTCACTAAATGCATAGGAAAATATAAACGGCACTTAAAACAAAAATCCACTTTTTTCCGTCTCTTTGTTTGTTCCGGGTAATCTTCGAAACGGTTGGACCTATTTGGACGGGACTTTCACTGGCAGATAGCTGGTGTTATAAGGCATAACTTTGGCTACAATTTTTTTTTAGAAAAATAATTAGGGTTCTATACAAAAAAATAAAAAAAACTTTTTTATTAGTCACGCGAGCGGAGCCGCGGGCACAGCTAGTTATGAATAAAAAAATATAAAAAGTACACGCATTTACTATTTGTAATTGTAAAAATTTTAATATTCGCCGAAACACTACGCTACGGTGTTATACAAGGCCATTACTAGCCGGATTCAGGATGTGCGTCTTTCCTTGACCAGGATCTTAACTCGCGTCAGTCGGCAATATGATAGAAAACGTGACAACGTGAAAACAAAATATGTTTGCAGGGTGGCAGGACATGATAATTGTGTCGGACTGTATCGCGACCACCATATACTAGATGTAACAGCCGTCATAGTGGCACGCGTAGGTGTGTCGCGTTCCGGGATCAGTTGGTGTATATCAAGTTATAGAGGACATGCACATTACTCAGGTACATAGGTTCATTAAGGGACCTTTGCCCTGTAAGGGTTATTAATAAGATTAGTTTACTGAATTTAAGTTTAATAATAAAGTAATATTAAAATTTTAGGTTAATACATAGAGTTTATATTTATATTTTAACAAGGCAGCTCAGAGCATGGAATCCGGCTGTATTAACAGCAAAGTCGATATTGCTGTAGTGCTAATTCGTTCAATAACAATTATCCATTAATTTTGTAAACATTATGACTAGGAAAAACTACGACGTTCCTTTTAGTTTCAATCGACAGCTCTTGGCAGGATTTATCGAAATACAAAACGTTAGTTTGGAATGGTTATTATAAATACATGTGGTTTTAAAATAAAAAAGGCGATACACACACGATAGAAGTGAAACTTCATTTTAAAAGATATTTTATATTTTATTTAACATAGGTTACATAAGACTTCTTACTAAAAAGCTGTAATACGCAGCCGCACACAGTGTACAGTAGTATTAGCTCACGTACTATTCACATATACTAACACACGTTAAATGCTCAAATACAAGCAAGTATTAAAAAGTGTGCAATATACCGATAATATAAAATAGTATGTATATTTCTGTCTCATTCTCTCGCCGGCTTCATCCTACACATTTTTGTATTTGTGTCTCTTACCTGTCGTTTTTTCCGTTGCATCCGGTTTGAAATCACAACGATTCTAAAGATGTTTCACTTTAAAAATTAAGAAAATTTATATAATGTCATCCTATACTTATCAAAAATCTAAATCAAAAGGGTCGGGCTGGGCCGGTAGGGTCCAGGTCCAAGCCCGGGGCCCGAGACTCATGGTTTTTTTTTGTTAGTTAGTTTAGACCAAAACAAACATATTACTAAATACATACACACATGCTTCTTCCTTCCAGGCAGGGGGAAGAAACGTGTATATATGTATATTTAGGTTAGATCGAATTACGGATAGGGAATTAGTCAGATCGCGACTTCATTGCATACGCGGTAACAGTCCAAGCCGAGGTTCGGCCACTTTGGCACTCTTGGAACTTCTAGCCTTGCTTTCTCTGCTGAGTGCCTTAAGCGCCCCCAAGCCCGGTGAAGCTGTAAAAGCCGTATGGCTCCAGGGATCCTAAGACTAACAATATAGTCAGATCGAAATAAAAAGTGATAGAGATCTGTACTCTACTGGATGGTAACCACCAAGCACATAGTAATAAAACTGTCATAGTGACTCACTTATGGTTTGCGGTGTTTCGGAATTGCTAGTGTATTATCAAACGTTCTGTGATTATTGAACATTGATCTCAAGCCACATATATATTGAATCTTTGTTTCCTCTTGTTTATGAAATTTCCTTACAAAGTTTTCCTTAATCGTCAAGTATATTATACACCTACTAAAATTCAGACATCCGAAAAATAATAAAGTCCAATTTACATTTAAATCAATATTATTTAGGTATTCGAAAGTAATGTACTTCGGTATTAGAACAGTTTGAATGATATCTCTAATGTAGTCCAATATGTGACATACAAATCGCCTTGTATTTACAATGCGAATGAATTGAGTTCAACCGTTTATAATGTTTTTTTGTTTTGAACAGATATCTATCATGTTTGGTCTGGTTATATACGTTAGAGTGATCGTGGATTGAACGTAAGTTCAGACCGTGTTAGTACTTAGTAGTGAATTGTACTGTCTCTTCAGAAGACGTGTGAGACGTACTGATCAACCTATGTTTACGGAAAAATAGTCCTAAAATATTTTAAGTGTATTTTTTATATAAAACAAATGTAATATCTTAGATTACTTTAGAACGTGTAAAATAATATAAGTTTAAATTATTCAATAACCGTATGTGACTTATGTTTAAAAAAATCTAAAAAGAAATAAAAAATAGTTATATATTGTTTACAAAAATCATTCAGTTGTAATGTCTGAAAAAGAATTAAATTAAATTAATAATGTCTTAAAAATGTTTATAAACAATGGAAAATTATACATTCAAAACGCGGTATGTGACAATTATCAGAGTGTGTACGGTTCGCTGATGTCATCACGATGACCTCCTGGACCAGGGAACTGGACGAGGCCTCGGTGCTGGCCACCAGGAGGGGGCATTGGCACGTGATTATATTCTATCTCCTATGCGGACTGGCGGCCATTCCAACTTCATTCTTAGCTTTCTCTCCGGTAAAGTTTTTTTCTTTTCATTTAAATATTTATATCATCAGCTTATTTTGATTGTTGAACAGCGTACAACTGACCCTTGTCATGACTTTGACATTGTTTTAAGTCCTTACTGGTTTTATCGAAGCGCTTAACCACAGACCATTTATAACTAGACGTTAATCATTGTACTAGGTGTTAAGTATATACGAAAACTTTACAACAGGATTACTCAAATATATAATAAATTTGTTTCAAATGATATGATGATATCGACTCACTACTTGCCAAAATTGTACTATCAGCAAACACCATTAAAAATAAAAAAAGTGTGTTCAATAAGATATAAAATGCAAGGAAAATATTAAATGCAAGTAAATTTATTAGCTATTATGTATTTTTTATTTAAAATAATTTTTTTGAAGTGAAACTTCTTATGCGACTTCCAAGCGTTAAACGTTAAACGCACATTATCGGTCTCTCCTCTTTGTGTGAGCCAGAGCGAGAGAGTAAATGTCGGTGTGTATGTTGTGTACTGCACACTGTTTAAATAAAATATAAAATGTCTTTTAAAATGAAGTTTCACTTCTATCGTGTGTGAATCGCACACACACCTTTTTTTATGTAAATACCTACCATAGAAAAAAATAGAAACGTAATACATACAATAGGGAATATGCATGTAGTTTAAATATAGGTCAAATATTTTTCATTGGGATCTTTATTACTGTAGAATTAAATAAATAAATATGGAGACACAATTTCACACACGGCCATTTAATTCCATACTAAGCATAGCTTGTATTATGGTACCTAAACAGCTGATATACTATATACATATATATTTAACACCCAGACACACAAATGACAATTGTGCTCAACACACAAAAGTCAGTCATGGGCGGGGATCGAACCCGCGACCTCTCGGCTCAATAGTAGGGCTTACTACAACTGCGCCACGAGGCCTGTCTGAAATTTGAAAGATGTGTTTTATCGGTGAATCTATTGGAATACGTTTATTTACTTTCCTAATAATTAATATCAGACTGAGCCACAGCGGGTTAAAATGATAAACTCATAAATCGTCAGTACGATCTCAACTAATTAATTACACTTCAAATAGAAGTCGCAGTTTTATAATATATGCGCATATGATTTAAACGTGTATCTAACTCGTGTCTGATATTTAAATATTAACGTATGATTATGATGAATGGTCTGTTGGCTTTTAAGAAATATCACCAAGGATTTATTTAAGCTTTGTTTATTGGTATTCAATAAATAATTCAAACTTGATTTACAACTTTTTCGTCGAACATAGAATGAATGAGCGAACCTTTTTATTGATTTGTAAATGACTAGCAATCGTTCGCGACTTTGTTCGTGTTAATTATAATCCCCTATAGCCAGTTGAAATTAGGAATAATTTTGTTTACAATCTGTAAGATAATTTTCAGAATCGGATAAGTAATTTCAGAGATTTCTTAATGCAAACATATACCAATAGTGAGAAAGAGAGAAGACTTCAAAGAGAGTTAGGGCACAGAGAAATTTCTTTGGAGATATCTCTCTACTTGGGGCAGCCCGATTAGTGGAATTCCTCCACCCTACAGAAGATCGCAGCCAATTGACCTTGTGTTGTGTTCCTGCGGTTATTAGTACTTCCAGAGCTCCTTGGTGTAGGGGGTTCAGGGTCGGTGGCGCACTAGTTGAAACCTATGGTATTAAAAGCGTTCATAGGCTTCGGTAGTCGCTTACAATCAGGCGGGAAGTATGCTTGTTTGCCACCTTAGCTGTATAAAAAAAACACAAACCTTACCTCTTTATAATAGATCTACATTCCTTATGCATTCCTAAAACATTCATCCCATTTTGATAAAAGTTATGTAAATTGTTTGGTGTAATCAGTTTACAAAAAAGGGCGTGAAAGTCATATCATTTTTAAGACAAAAACATCCCGCGAAAAAGCTATAGATATATATAGAGATACATAGTAGTAGTATAGATATAGAGCTATAGATTATAAAACCGCTTATCGACACGTTTGGAAAAATAATGATTTCTTCGCATTTCAAATCGCAAGTATGTCGTGGGCTAGCGTGGTGAATAACCCGTGCCTTACCTCGAGAAGTCTTTACCCAGCATTGGGATCTTTACATCCTGGTATTGATATTATTATTATATGTGGTAGTCGATTATATTATTTGCATGGTGGTAGGTTATTTTCTAAAGCTCGCCTGGCTAGCTACCACCCCTATAGCTTATAGATATAATATATATATATATATATATATATATATATATATATATATATATATATATATATTATAAAGATAAAATAATGCAAAATTTTCTATATTAAATTACCTAAAAAAAGTCAGATAAATGTCGTATAAATTAAAACGTAGTTAATGCTTTTAGCTGGAATTTACAAATTTTAAATAGACAGGCAATTTCAAAACAATGTAAAATATAAACAAAGACATCAATTTAGTAATAGCATTTTTTACTCTTTATTCACATGGCCTGATTTCCTCACTATTTTTGTGCCCGATTGCGGAAACTGTGAAACTATTGCCCCCGGCACAGCTCAGCGATGAGCTCTGTGTTATGTCCCTGGGGGTAACCCATTCCACGCCTTTAGGATACGCGACAAGAGTAAATATATTTGATGAGAAATAAGCGAGTAAGACATATTATTTACCCACGTTCTCGTAAGCAACGTAAACTAGAAATATCCCCAGATGACTACGATCCACATTATTCAGCATACGTGGAAAATAACTACACATATAATTCAGATATGGCCCAAATTCAATATGAGCCGTATGTAGAGACTTCCGAAAATGATATTCAGAATGCAACTTCATATGACACAAAAAAAATTCAGGCACAAGCCTCACATGTGCAACCGAAACTGCCACATATAGAATTTCCCGAAATACAGGCCAAATTTATGTTAGATACAGGAAGCACACGATTCTTCATAAGTCCTGCAATAGCGAATAAATATTTCTCAATTTTTAAATGGTACGAACTTTTTGAAGTTATAAGCACACACGCCCGCAGTCAACATACGGAAGATATTTACATACCATTTCTAAAAACTTTTAAAAGTTCAATTAGTCATAAATTTTACGTTTATGATGGCGATAGTAGATACGATGGTTTCATAGGTTCGGACCTTTTAAAACAACTTGATGCTTCCATCGATATGAAGAATCAATTATTGTACACACGAGACACATGTATTCCAATTATATACAACCCACCACACGAAATAGTTTTAGAACCCAGGACAGAAACACGAGTTAAAATTCCTACTGATATGAGAAACGGGGATGCAATTATAAATTATGTGGATTTTGGATAAGGCGTTCGAACGCCTAGTGCTATTATAAAATGTATCGATTCGTTTGCATACACCACCATGCAAAACACTTCTGAAGATAGGGTAACTATGACGTTCTCGGAACCCGTGAGAGTAACAAAGTATGAAAGTGACGAATGTGTCGTGAATGTAACATTGAATGAGTGCGAGATAGACGAATTATTAAAACAAAATATAACAAAGCTATGTCTGGATCATACAAATGAAGAGGAGCGTGAATGTATTAAAAACCTATGCTATGAATACCGCGACATATTTCACTGTGAAAATATACTACTAAGGTTTACTAATCGTGTTAAACACCAAATTAGAACAAAGAATGAAGACCCCATATTTATAAGACCTTATCGACACCCACCTGTTCAAAATGACGAAATACAAAGACAGGTTGATACACTTCTAAGTAATGACGTCATAAGAGAATCACACTCTCCCTGGAGTGCGTCAGTACATTTAGTCCCGAAAAAACTGGATGCCTCAGGCGATAGGAAATTTATGATGGTAATCGACTATAGGCTGTAAAATTCGACATATTAATAAATGATGTAAAGTCAAATCAGAATGGATTAAATAAGAAAATGACGATAGTCGCCGAAATGATGGAATCATTCGTAAGAAATTCGAATATTACTCAAAGCAATTTCCTCCAATTAGACAAAACTATTTGGGAAATAAGGAAACAGTTAAATGACACAAAGAACTGTCAAAATGGCGCTTAAGTCTCTAATGTATATAACCTATTTTATACAAAACTTTCAAACCCTTTACGTCAGATTGAATGAAATTGTAACAGCTATAGCTCTTAGTAAACTAGGATCACTACATCAATAAATTATTGATACTAATGAATTATTATCATTGTTAAAAACTATAGAATTAAAGAATAGGCTTGCCTTCCCTGCCAAAGCAGAAAATATTCTAAAATTAGAGAAATGTATGGAATTAAAAGTTTACGCAAAAGGAAATCAAATAATGTTTATCATAGATGTACCTCTCGTTGAAACTGATACGTTTACCTATTATAGACTCTTTCCCTTACCTATTACTAATCCTCTAAATCAGACTTCCTTTCTATTACCAAAATATCCTTACCTCTTGATGAAAGGGTCAAAAACGGTGTCGCTTCTTAGCCCCTGTCAAGATATTGATGAACTACTATTCTTATGCGAAGAAAACCATTCATCTCTGCTAATCAAAGATGCCTGCGTGGTCAGTCTAATGAACTTCGCCGCCAATACCGGCCATTCTCAACCAATCGTGATAGAGTTTAATGAAATAAAAATTGAAAAGATACAAACTGACAGATGGATACTGTATACTAAATCTGTCTTGCTACTCACTAAAAACTGTGACAATGAATTTACTCATTATCATATCCATGGAACTTATATAATTAATGCTGACGACAATTGCGAAGCTAAGATCAAAGAAGTTACCCTGAAAAGGCATCAAAAACATATAAATACATTGTCTTCACCTGCTCTACCTATCATAAATCTTCCTGAAATACCTCTACAGCCAACAATGCCATTGCTCGACACAAAACCTGTGAATTTGGATGAACTGGGCCTGGCTGAACACCAACGCCTGTCTCATGTGTTAACCAAAAGTGTTAGTGTCACAAGTGTCAAAGAAAATCAAAGTGTTATAAGGTTTCAGAACATAAGCATCGGTACATTAGTTTTATATGTGTTTTTAGTTATAGTTATTATTATAATTTGTATGAAATATATGTGTCGGAATTATAAAATGTGTCGAAACTATCGGTCTGAGAAAAATTCGCCCAATAGTTTCGAAACTACGGGGGGAGGAGTTATGCATTCCGGTATGAGCCAAGAAATGATAGCGATGCGTGTGTGAGTTAAAAACTGCTGAGTTACGTCTAGATAGTTGGGTGGTCATCCGGGCTGCATAACAAACCATCGATGGTTGTTTTAGTATTTTAAGTTAGTCTTGTAAGAACTCTCAATTGTATCGGACAATAAATTAGCTTTTTAAAAAGCTTATTGAAGTATACCGAGTTTTGACTGACTTGTGCCTAGCGCACCACTTGTTTTCGCTTTTCATATGCAAAATATGTTCCTTGAATAGTTGTTTACTATGTTCTGTACTCGATGAGAGCATCGACGTATTGAATGTATGCAATTTACATTATATTTTGAACTACCACCTGACCGCGACTTCGTTAGCGTTATTTGTAGAATAAAATTTAATAGGACGAAAGCACTCAGTCAAAATTTAAGAAAACAATAGCGTACAAAGAAATTTAATTTCCTATTAGTGGAATAATTTTTGTTGTGAAAAGAAACATGTCTTCTTTTTTAAATTTTTTGGGTTACGTACAACTTTATGAAAAATACAGAACCTATAATATCGCTTTGCTGTCTGTCTGTCCGTGTGTCAAGACCGTTGTTCTCGAACACGACTAAAAGTAGCTATAATTTCCATGACTAGTTATTATATAAAGTCCTCGGATACAACATCGAAAGACAAGATTTAATGGATGTCAAATGTTCCAGTAAGAAAAATATTCGTTATTTTTATTCCTTACCTAAATAGCTACCGATCTCTCTCAAAACCTGTCGATAAATATATCGGCGTGTTTTAATCGTAGGTATTTGTGTGTTAATACCTTTAACATAAGAAGAGATTGTGGTTGAAGTTAACCTCCGAATCTAACACTCTTCAGGAGGCGAGAGTGTTGATGAAGCCTTCACAACCTTCTCGTCTTGTGGCATGTTTTTTGCTCGCTACGCCTTGCGAGTACCTTCATGAGGTGTGCTTACGGGAGTGTGTAGGCGCTCTAACGTACAACTGGTTTTTAGGTCTTCACCAACGCGACTCCTGAGCACTGGTGCGCACCACCACCTGAATTGGAATCTCTCGGTCTTCCGGAAGACTTCCTACGCTCCTTGACAGTACCAGGGACACATGAATCTTACGAATCATGCCGAGAATACGCCGTAGATCCGAACGCGCTGTACGAGGCACTGGACGAATATGTAGTTGAAAGGTATGAAATTATATTACATCTCAATGATGTACATAAACAAGCCCTAAATTACCCCAGGTAAATTACATTGTTTGTTAGCCCTAATAAAGCCATCTAACCGAAATTATTTTATTTTTAGAATATTATTCACACAAACAAGAATATTGTTTATATTAAACTTATCAAATTGTATGTCAGTTTAACAAGAATAATTATAAGACACTTATCAAATTTTATGCTAAAAATATATTGTTAAAATGAAGATATTTTCGTCACACGGTGTAAACAACATGTTAGGGCTGTAAGAAGTGCCAAAGAGTGTCGATATATTATATCGTATCGACATTTTTAAATATATCGAATATTGGAGCTTTTATAATTCTATTGTATTTTGCTTATAGAGCAAGATCCCAGAGCGATCTGACATAACTTATTTTCACATAGATGAAACCTTAGGTTCTGAGTAGCGTCTCATGTTCTTTGAATACCTGCGTGATTATGGAGCTCGCCTTGTGACACCTGGGCAGGTACGAGGTAAGAAAGGTAAAACTAAAAATAAGAGTTTAACTTAAATTTAGATGGCTGATTTTTATATATATTTTTCAGAATATTATTCTAAAATAGTATCATAAGTGTCAGACACTTTCCATGGACCAAAACTTTTGTCAGACGCTTTAAAGCTCCACCAAAAATTAATGAAATTTACTTATTTTTACATTTCTGATTTTTAAATATGTTATTAAGGTACCTATTACAAAGTTATATTTCATCAGTCAGACAAATTGTAGTGACCAAACATTCCCTAAACACAAAAAATATTAAGCCGAGAAAATGAGCGCGAGAGCACTATTCGCATACCCTACCATACTATGGTTTCATAATGATGTTCATTGCAGAGATTTGAACTCTCGTCGATTGACGCGATATCTGTACACGCTACTACTGAGCCATCATTGCTTCAGATATCTCATATGACTTTAGAGTAAAACGGCTTCTTATTACGTGTTTTGCAAGAGCAAAGCGAAAGCAGGAAATATCAAAATATCGGCTTCAAAATCGCAAATCCTGATTATTTTTGTTACATTATGGCTGGTACATAATAGGTGTTTGCCATTTTGAAATCGATATTTAGCCATTTGGCTTTCGTCTTCTTCTTGCAATATACTTTATTAAAAGCGACTTTATTAGAAGAGATGTCCGGGTTTTCCCGTAAAAGTTGGCAGTTCAACCCCAAAATTAAATTAATTTTACGTTTTTTACAGATTTGAGTCTATCAGAAAGGATGGCGCGTTACGTAAAGTTAAAATACAACAGTTAACAACTATGAACGGAACCGCAGAGAAGGAAAAGCAAGTAAGTTATAAGGCATAGACATATTTGCTTAGATACAGATTAGCATCATATCCGTTTAAAACGCTTAGCGAATAATTTATTATTTTTTAACAAAATTTGAAAGATAAAAACGGTTACTATAAGTTATCCTCAGAAGAAACACGTATAGGTATATGCTGCCGCGGACTTGTTTTATAACTTTTCAAAAGAAATTATTCAGATATACATTATTTTTATGCAACTTTAACTACTGACGCAGCGCACTCCGTGGAACCTGTGAAACGGTGTGTAACTGAGTGGTGCGTGGACGCGTAGCAGATTTTTTTCTATGACTGAGACGCAAGCGGTCACATCTCTCGGACATATTCCTCATTACCAATGTTCACATCTCTCGTTTTTTGGTCACACAAATATCTAGCTCAGTTAGCCCTTTTCCGCCAGAGCTACGCTGAGCGAGGCTAGGAAAATAAAGTAATGTTATTGATGGGTTTTTTTCTAGCGCACTACTTAGTTATTTCGCTTATCTCTGGAGAATACCTACTAAAAAGCGGGCATTTCGTAATGATTTATTGTCTTTTAACAGATGTCTCGAGTGAAGGAAGCTGTTCTCTCTATTAGGAGTACAGAACTTACGGCATGTACTGTATGGAGGTTTAATAAAGAACATTACAAAAGGACCCTTGTCACTGACGTAAGTGTATTTTAGTATAGGTATAAAATTCCTGTGTGTATCTGTTAGTGATCGTGTAATTTCTGAACGACTTGACCGATTTTGAGCTTATATTTATAGTCCAAGATCCCAGAGCGATCAGACATAACTAATTTTCACATAGATGAAACCTTAGGTTCTCAGTAGCGTCTCATGTTCTTTGAATATTTGCGTGATTGTGGAGCTCGCCTTGTGACACCTGGGCAGGTAAGAAAGGTAACTAAAAATAAGAGTTACTTAATTTAAATTTATATGGCTGATTTTTATATATGTCTTGTAGAATGTTATTCTAAAATTGTGTCATAAGTGTCAGACACTTTCCATGGATCAACTTTTGTCAGACGCTTTAAAGCTCCACAAATGAACTTTACTTATTTTGACATGTCTGATTTTTAAATATGTTATTAAGATACCTATTACAAAGTTATTTTTCATTAGTCAGACAAATTGTAGTGACCAAACATTCTCTAAACACAAAAATTATTAAGCCTAGAGAATGAGCGCGAGAGCACTATGCGCATGCGTTTCAGAGCGAGTGGTCTCACTCATAATCGTAGTAACTCGATTCCTCTTTCTTTAACTTACTATCTCAGTGTATGTGCCCTTTACGCGCATATACAAGCACATGTTTTTGTTGTTTACATCGTGTATTTTGAGAGTGATATTATAGTTATTTGCAATAGTGAAAGTCATGGAAGAAGAAAAAAAATTAAATGTACATTTTTTTCTAAAAATAGTAATGATGCATGAAGAGATATATATTTGATGAAAGCGAAAAAGGATTGCAAAAAATAGGGAACAGTGATGCTGTATCCTTTCTGACTGTATCCTTTCTGTGACCTCGACTATGACCATGGTATGATATTAAATTTTTTTTTTTTTTTTTTTTTTTTTTTCGAACTGACTATACTGTTAGCCTTATGGGCCCTGGAGCCTTTACGGCTTTTACAGCTTTACCGGGCTTGGGGGCGAGCGCTTAGGGCACTCAGCCACGAAAGCTAAGCAACAACATCCGAGGGTGCCAAAGTGGCCGAACCTCGGCTCGGACTGTTGCGCGTATGCAATTAAGTCGCGATCTGACTAATTCCCTATCCGTAATTCGATCTAAACTAACTATACATATATACATGTTTCTGCCCCCTGGGAGGAGGGAAGGAACATGTGTATGTGTATTTAGTGGTCTGAAAATTTTTGTCTAATCTAACTAGGCAAAAAAAGAAAAAAAAAGGTCCCTTACAGAACCTATGTACCTATGTGTGTTGTGCATGTGTGTATAATGCAGTGTCATGTATGGCTGTGAAAGCTAGTGATTGTAGAGTCACTTGTATCGCGCGAGCGGCTGCTTGGCTCAAGGGCTCCATGCCGATGGATCGGACCTAGGCTTGAGTTGCCGCAGAGGAGGGCGGTCGTGGCGGGTGTGCGGGAGCGAAGTTAACCGTACGTCCCCTGCGGAGGGAACGGTGGTTTCGCGGGCGTGGGCGCGAGCACGCATATGTTGCGGGAGCGGACGCGTAGAAATTGTTAGCGTTCTCGATGTCGTCATCGGGATCGACAAAGAGATTTCGCGGACGGCGTTTATAACGTTTGGCAACGGGGATCGAGTTGTCTGGGACGTAGTTCACGGTGGATTTTACGAGCGGGTTGGGATGATTCGAAGCGCTATCGAAGTATCTCCTGGTGAGATATTTCACATAGGCTTCTATCGAGGGAAGCCTCATGTCCCTGTGCAGGTCCATGTTCCTAACGAAGGCTGGAGGGTCAAGCAGGCGACGGAGAAACCGATTTTGGACTCTTTGCATGCGGGCAAAGTTATGTTTGGACATATGTGCGAACGCGGCGCAGCTATATGTCAAGATCGGTCGGACGCACATCTTGTACAGTGTGAGCTTATGTCTTAAGGACATTTTGCTTACCGAACTGAGCAAGGGTCGCAAGCGGGAAAGGATCCAGATGGCCCTATTCCTGACTATAGTAACGTGTGCGTAGAAGTTAAGCTTCGAGTCGAGGGTGACACCCAGATATTTAGTCTTGGTGGCCCAAGGGATATTCGTACCGAATAATGAGAGGGGTCCTACCGTGCGTGGTAGTTTGCATGTATGCGGTTCGAACATAATCGCGGCGCTCTTTACCGGATTAATAGCTATTCGCCACGTTCGAAACCACTCCCCGAGAGTGGTTACGGCACGTTGGACTGCGCAGGCGAGATTTTTTCTGTGTCTGTTTGACGCATATATGACTGTGTCGTCAGCGTAGAGCCCTACCTCGACCCCGGGGGGCTTCGGGAGGTCGCTGACGTACAGATTGAAAAGGCAAGGCGCCAGAATGGAACCTTGCGGGACGCCTGAGCGTATAGGGTGGGCGGTAGATAGTACTCCTTCCACTCGGTAGTGGAAGGTGCGGTCGCGTAGAAAATCGTGAACTAGATGAACTAACCTATCCGGGACTTCTAATTGATGTAGCTTGTGGACTAGTCCGGCATGCCAGACCTTATCGAAGGCCTTAGCTACGTCGAAAAAGACCGCAAGCGTACGGGCGGGGGCGATACTACTTTTGGCAAAGTTGCTCGTGATGTGCTCCGTGAGGCGGTGCACTTGATGTGTACACGAGTGTCGGGCGCGAAAACCGAACTGTTCGGGAGGGTATAGATTTTTAATATCTATAACGGTTTTGAGACGGTTCAGAAGGAGCCGCTCGTAAAGTTTCCCTAGTGTGTTTAAAAGGCTGATCGGGCGATAGCTATCGGGAAGCGAAGCTTTTTTGCCGGGCTTGTGAATACCTATAACTATAGCTTTTTTCCAGACGGCTGGAAAATAGCAGTGGGCTATGGCTACATTGAAGATGCAGACCAAAAGAGCTATGAGGTGATCGGGAAGAAGTTTAAGTACTTCATTCCTGATACCGTCGGGGCCGGGGGACTTTCTAGGCTTAAGGCCTTTAATAACAGAACAAATCTCGCCATGCGTGACCGGGTTTAACGTTTCCGCGGGGGGAATCGTCGTTAGTTCCTGAACGGCGGTCTCGATGGTTTCGATGTGGGCAGTGTCTACGTTGTCGCAGTTTGGAGAGCACTGGCTCTCCAAGCTTGCGGCAAGGCATTCTGCCTTATCGTCACTATCGAACGCGGGTGGGAGATCGGGGCCCCTTTCGAGGGGCGGCATCAGGGCGGAAGCTTCTAACTTCAGAGAGCGGGCGAGGTTCCAGTAAGCCAGATGGGACGGCTTGAGACCCTCTAGGAGGTTATCCCACCGGTGACCTCTGTACTCGCCGATGCGAGTTCTAACCTCTCTCTGAAGTCGCCGTAACCTACAGGTGTTATCCCTCGTCGGATAAGAATCGTGTGCACGTGTCGCGGCGTTCTTTTCAGTGATTAACGCTCGTAAGCCGGGGGGGAGTATAAAACGGCGTTCGTTTGCCGCTTGCACCTCTCTCGAGGCCTCCCTTACACCGGTTTGGAGGTAGTCGACCAGGGAATCGATCGCTAAGTCGGCGTCTGCTGTTGACTCTAATACGTCGGGGATCCTAGCTAAGCTGGACGGGGTAGCGTTATCGGTTAGGTAACGATTTAATATCGCGTAGTCAACTACTTTGACTTTTGGCGGACTGGGGTCGAACGGTTGCCCGAGTTGTAAGATAACCGGGCGGTGATCGGAGTCCAGTTCGTGTACGACTTCTATAAGTCGTAACCGAAGTGAGACACCTTTGAGGAGGGCTATGTCAAGTACTGTCGGTTGACAGTTATCTTGAAAGTGCGTGGGCTCTAGCGGTGCTATGACGTCAAAGCCGAGCACATCGCATAGTAGGTCGAGAATAACCCCGTTAGGGGTGTTACGCGAGTTGTTGAAATGGGTGTGACCGCTATTGAGGTCGCCTGCTATTATTACGGATTGACCGAGTGAAAGTAGCGCCTCCAGATCGGACTGAAGGAGTCTTTTACTCGGGGAGAGATATGCAGAGACAAGCGTGATTGACGGATGGCCAGTCATGCCTATTCTACAGATGGACACTTCCATATTGGTAAGTGCGGGAGGGTCTATTGGCATGCAATAGAGGGAACGCTTGTAGTAGATGAGCGTGCCGCCTCCTCGGGTGGCACGGTCATTTCTGACTATATTGTAATTTGCTATCTTAGGGTCGCGCCTACTGGGTTTTAGAAGTGTTTCTTGTACTAGAAATACGTCTATCTCCCGTTCCCTAAGAAAGGTGGATACTAGGTCCCGTTGTGGAAGGAGGTTTCGCGCGTTAAAGAAAGAGATGTTGAGACTCCTAGGTTTAATGCGAGCCATTTATAACCGTTATCTATTTCCCGGCACGGGCCAGGCGCATTAGCGTCGCTGTCATCAGGGGAAAACGCCTGATGGATTCGGCGGGGCCGTACTCAGCGACGCACTGGTCGTATGCCAGTACTTCCTGAGGGTCATGCTCGCGGAAGAGCATGACCATGTAGTCAACGCCGCGGCGCGTGCTAACGGGCGGGGAGGCCTGAGCCTTAGGAGGCTGAGGGCGGGGAGTAGAGACCCATGCTGCCTGAGGGGCTCGCATGGCCGGAGGGGATGATATTAAATATAAAGACATATTCGTATAAAAGAAAATTTCTGACCGATGGGAGATCATCCAGTAAAATTGGTGTTGCTACAGACGTCCGTAATTATCGTCATCGGAAGCGATGATGGCTTATTGGTAGTGTGTACGACTTCGCGTCGACTGATGTGAGTTCGAATCTCTGCAATGAGCCTGAGCTTTCGGTGAAGGAAAACATCGTTTGGAAACCATAGCATGGTGGTAGGGATTTTTCTAATGCCCGCCTGGCAAGCTACCACCCTCAGGTTGAAATTTGTCGCCAAGCACCAATAGCTGCACTTGAGAGCCAGTCTTCCACTAGGTTTAGCGTGTTATCATCTTGGGCCACATCGTCACTTAATATCAGATGAGATTGTAGCCACTATGCCAAAACCTGAAACGATAAAAAAATTTGTTAATATGTGGGATATATAAAAACGTTATTTTTTGTAGGATTTGACATTCTCTACATAAAAGTGTAATTTTTTCCTTTTAATAAAAGTACGTCACTATAGAAGTCCAATGATATATATATGACAGTATATTCTATTTACAAGGATTATTAAGTTTTTATTTTTGTTTCAATTTTCTATTTATTTGCTTATGATTATTTCAATGTGTGTTCCAGTTCTCTTTGGTGTGCGACAATGAATGGTTACCGAGGACAAGCAACACGCTGTTCTGGGTTGGTTCAATTTTCGGCAACTTATTCTTCGGTTTGATATCCGATAGGTAAAGTTTCGTCAATAAATTATCAATAACTTTAACCTAAACGTTAACATGTGCTGCTAATTTTAACCACGCGGTATTTTTAATGTAATTCTTTATTGAAATATGAAAAAACATGGAGTGAAACACGCTACAAAAGAATTTCTACGCTGAAATAAATTCGTTTAAAAAGCATGATTCGGCGTTAATAGTATAGGAAGATTGTTTTATAATCTAGAGTTAAAAAGGTGAACTGATAATAATAGTTTATAGTACGATAAAGTTTGCAAAATGCTATTGACTTTCTGTCTTCTTGTTCTTACCCCTTACGCCACTTAAGTACGGTCGGCACAACATGGTTTCCTGATCAACTGCCATCTCAGTGTTCCCACCTTTTATACGCATACAATTCCTCACACAATCTATCCATACATTATTCGGTCTTCTTCTGCTTCTATATCCATCCACCTTCATACTTAACATTATGACTTTATCGTTCCTCATGACATGCCCGTACCACGTTAACCTTATTTATCCTGTACAAGTAATATTAACTGTTTCAGGTACGGCCGTCGCCCAACAATCTTATTGATGATCCTCCTAGAAGTTCCCCTTGCGATTGCTGCGTCCTTTATCACGAGCTATTGGAGTTTTATCGTCTTGAGAGTAGCTGGGGGGTTGTTCTTCCCAGCAATGTACCAACTGCCGTTTATCTTGGCTCTGGAACTGATGCCGCCCGGGAGAAGGAATTCCGCTGGTCAGTAAAACAATTGTGAAAGTTAGTTGACAGAAAAAAATGAAAGTTATGAGAGTTTTAAATTGTATTTGATTAGAGTCGATACCAGAAGCTAGCTATTAAAATTAGTGCGGATGATACTTATCCGTTGTACTTTATGTATAATACGCGAAACACCAATAAAATAAAAACCGACTTAAAGGACAAAATATAAAATCATAAAGTCATACACATATTGATATAATTATACTAGCTGTGCCTCTTGGTTTCACTCGTGTAGTCTATCGTTGTTCTACCCGTATCTACTTGCCTACGGCTTGCCAGATCGCTCGACGTTAATGGTTACTGCTCCGCTCCTTACAATCGTAGCGTGGAGTTTTATATCACATAACCTTTCTCAATAAATACACTATAATTAATAAATGATACATTTTTTTTTAATCTGACTTGTAGATTATCTTGAGATTTATATTATTAGCATAAATAATCTAGTTGCCTAGTACATTCCGATTTCACGTCTGATCAATAGTGAACTATCATATTAGTTGTGAATATATAGTCATAACTTGTGAAGGCCATCTGTCAGGCAATCCAACTAGTTTGAAACCTCGTTCTACTGAGCACATGCAAAAAACTCGATGTGAATCAGGTTTTTCTTCTTTAATATTATATGGGGCGTGACCGAGAGTTATAAAAATATACTATTTAAAATTAAATTATGCATTACAATTAAACTTAACCTAGGAAGCGTGACTAATTATGATCCATTAGTGATCCGAACAAGTCACTGTAGTCCGTATATGAGGCGATTCTCACGTTGGTGACGAGTCCGAGTTCCTCGTAACGACGCCTCGCACTCGCGGTTGTCGGCATGTCGCAATACTTATCCGTAATAATTATAATTAGTAATGCAATCGATGGTTCTCATGCATTAAGACGATGTAACATTTTCATAAATATTATGACGTAATGTCAAGACTATATAGTTGCATAAAGAATTATACGCCATCATCATCATAGAATTATACAGGATTATAAAAAAATATCTATTTCCATTTGGTAAAATTGAAAAGGTCCTTGAAGATTTAAGTTGACGAACTGATGAAACATTACCATGATTATTGTAGTATTGTTATATACATATATTATATACGCGGTCAAAAAATAGTCCTAGTGACTGACTTCAATGCTTTCAAAATTATTTTCTTGATTCTATTAAATATTTTAATGATATCTATACATATTATAAAACTCAACATCTCTCTGTTCGTCTGTCCGTTCATGTTCTTTTCACGCGAAAACCACTTATCCGATTTACATGTTTTTTTTTTACTTTAATTCAAAACTATATTATCAGGACAGATACGATTTTTGTAAGATAAATTAACATACGCAATAAGCAGTGACGATAATGGTGAATTAATTTGGAAAAAAATGCATTTGGGGAGCTTAAGTAGCTTACGCTGAGTAAACCTTATGAGATATATCAAATTTATATTCTACATAATTGTAAATCTTAAAAAGACCTACCAAAAAGTCTGCGATAGCATATAACACTTCACTAACAATAAGCATTTTTGTCTTCGGTCTTTTGATCAGGGGCAGCACGAATCGCGCGTGCGTCTGACCGACAGTATTCTGTAGTATACGTGAGTGGAGCCGTGGGCAGAGCTAGTCTAGTATATTACTAGTTAACTAGTGAACATTTGTTTACAGTGAGCTTCGAAATTGAACCTTCGGATGTCGTATCAATATTTGATTGGTCTTAATCATTCCATTCCACAACAATACTACTTTTGAATTAACTAGTTGGCAGAAATTTAATTTAAATTAATTATTAATTATGTTTTTCCAGGTATAGTCGTAGGCATGCTGTTTGCCGCTGGCATGTGCCTTCTATCAATGCTAGCTTATGTATTACGTGATTGGTTTCATTTATCATTAGTCACTACAATGCCTTTCATCTTACTGTATGGGTAAGTTATTTTTATTTTAACATCAACTCCACGTCCTTTCTGCTTCGTCGCAATTATATTATTTCAGAATAGTTCAATGATATTACAAAATGTTTGCAGAAATGATGGCTCTGAGGTAGCGTGTACGGACTTCGCGTCACGCGTGACTTCGAATCCCAGGAATGAGCCCGAGCTTTCGGTGAAGGAAAACATTGTGTTGAAATCATAGTATAGTGATAGAGTTTTTTCTGATGCCCGGCTGGCTGGCTACCACCCTCAAGTTGAAAATCTATCGCCAAACATATATAGGATTGTCCCGGCAGCTGCACTTGAGAGTCAGTCCTCCCACTAGGCTTAGCGTTTTTCTATATCACAGTTTAAAGAGTTTTCACAAGTCTAGAGCACGACCGAAGCTACATGTCGCGTTACTTCATGTAAATAAACAAAATATTATAAAAAGAAACGTCACGAGAAACTTTTTGTATGTGACGCCTAATTTTTCTTTTCATTTTTAATTGTAATTGCAATGCTAAACCACAGAAATAACGTATCGAATTATTTAAAAAACCTGCTGGTCTAATAGTTCAGACAAGGCTCTGAAACTTTATAAAAAGCTATTTATCAAAAATTTGAAGATCGTTCATAATTTAGTTATTCTCTCGTGATATTATGACGTGGCACTTTACCTTCAGTTTACTCACAGATGTTGCCATTCTTTCTGTATATCATTTTATATCGTAATCTGATATCGACGTTTATTATAAATAAAGCTCTAACTTAAAGTTTAATTATTATTCTACATACGGAACAGAGGAGAATAGAAGATATTAGAAAATAATCATCTTAAACAAAACTAAAACCCATTTTATTAAGATCCATCTTGAAACGTGGATTTCGTTATTTCGAAAATTACATTACAGACACTGTTTCTTTACATCTCTATGTTGTATACTCAGTTACCAAACTGAGGATTTTAAACGTGATTAAAATCCAGAGCTTTTTTCTGTGCTAAACTACTTTAATATGATCACCGTTAAGGTAAGTACTTTATAGGCATGAGACAAAACATCTCTGCTAATTTCATTAAAGATAACTTTTTAAATTGTCGCTTTTGAAGTTATGTGCATAATCCACAATTGTTCATGACATCGGTGTAGGAAATGTGGTTAAGACATCATAATATAAAATATAATGAACGAAACACTAATAATAAAACTGTTCCAGATACTATTGGTTGATACCGGAATCACCGAGGTGGCTTGTTGGCAGAGGTCGTATTGCAGACGCCGAGAAAGTCTTCAGAAATCTAGCAAGTAGAAACGGAATAAGTTTACCTAGAGGTTTCCTTTTGGAACTTCATGTAAGTATATTAAGTTTATATAGCTTTAAACTATATTTCTCTAGAAACATATAGAGATTGATCCAAATTTAGAAAAATCGGAAACTACAAGCTTAACGAGATACAAGTCGACATGACAGCGTGGGGGCCAGCGATGGATTGCCAATCTCTCGATAGTCGGTGTTCGTTTTGGATTGTACTACTCGTATCAGGGCAATGCCGTAACTCTCCGTGCTACTGTAAAATTGATAAATACATTTGATTTTGTAGATCATTTTTTTTTTATCTGACTACATTATATTTATTTGATAGAAAGTCATTATAACTTATTAGTAAGATAGATTTTTTTATGTAATTATAGAAAAAGGTAAAAGAAGAAGATGCTGATGCAGAAATCAGATTGTTAGCGAACATAAATGGACATGTTACAGGATTGCCTGCAAAAGATGAGTACTTAGATAGGAGGATAAGCAATATGTTTACATTCAAGCCTGACATTACTAATCTGACAGAAATAGAAGTCAATAAAGCGGATAGTTTAGAAAGAAACATAGCTCTAGAAGTAGCTGATATCGTTAATAAAAACACAAATATTCAAGATATATTCAAAGATGATCAAAAAACTGCAGACTCAGAAGAAAGCAATCATACGAATACTGATTTTCACCAGAATTCAACACAAACTGATTTTAAGTCACCGGGAAATACGATAAGAAGAAAGTCTTTGCAAATTGTTAATAAAATATTTATACAGGACGATGAAGAAGATGATGTAGAAAAGAAAAGAATGGACGATCAAAATTCAGAGGGAGACTGTAAGGCATCCCCCTTGGACTTGTTCAGATATCCGAATATAAGGAGGAAATTCTTTATTTTGACTTTTGATTGGATTGCTCTTGGTATAGCATACAATGGTTTAAGTTATAACACGCCTAATTATGGGGTTGATGACTATTTAGCATTCTTTATAGGTAAGTTAGCTACTGTTGTTTATTTTTACCTTTGTTTTCTTATCCATACAATCTTAATTTGACTTTAAATATATTAACAATGAAAATCTGCCTCTGAGAATAAGTGAATAATCTGTCTCACTTAAATTAATGATTCCCATCCATATAAACAATTTTCAAATGGGTTTATCTAGTCAGAGACAGACTAGTTTTGTCCTAAGATGCATGTAAAAGATGATCTGCCAAAATAAATAAAGAGAAAAATATAGAGAACACTTTCTTCAGTATAACGTAAAAATGCATGCATATAATAAAACAGTAGATTTAAAAGGAAGCATCTTTGAGCTACTAAAACAGATTTAATAATAATAATACCATCATGTATGCGCCCTACCGCTGGACAAAGAGCCTTGTCGCAAAGGGAGGCAAAGACTTAATCACAACTCTAGCTCAAGTGTTCAGGTATTTTCGAGATGTTTTCCTTCACAGTCAGCCGATAGTGTTACCAATTTAAATTAGTAAATGTACGCGAATTCCGTAAAAACCGATGATACGAGTAAATGCCGGAGTTAGAACCTAGGAACATCGATTGATATTCCACCGGTTTAAACCACTCGACCACCATGACCTTTCTACCAATATTTAAATTGTACTTTTCTCTCATATTTTGAGATAAATATATAAATGATTGTTTGTTATTTATCACTTAGGCGGCGTCGTGGAGTTACCTTCGTACTTCATAGCATGGCGATGTATAGAACATTTTGGTAGGCGGTGGGTGCTGTTTACTTTCATGTGCACCGGTGGACTTGCCTGCCTCAGCTGTGTACTGATACCAGAATGTAAGTTAATATAACATATTCATACTATAAAATTGCATTATAAATAGAAAGATAAGAAAGAGAGAAATCATTTATTATTAAAAAACAAGACAGCGATACACAGCACAATCGTCGGTGATACTTTAAAACGGGCTATGAATTGATTTTACAGAAGAGAGAGAGAGAAAAACTTTTTTTAAACAATCCGCTATGTACATGTTCGAAATATTTTCACGGGTTATATAGTAGGTTGCGTATTTCTTATAGACCCCTATATATTTCAGCCTGGCCATGGGTGACAGTTTGCTTAGCAATGTTCGGCCGCCTGTGTTCTGCATCATCGTTCGCAGTCTTTTACGTCGTGATCGGGGAGTTGCTTCCTACTGTTATTAGAGCTCAAGCGATGGGAATTGCATTTTTTATAGCTGGACTATGTTTTTTGGCATGCCCTTATATCGTTCATCTGGTGAGTTTCTGTACCTACCTACTTTAGTTGTGATAACTGCAGCAATTGTTTAATGTTTTATATTATAAAATAACTAGCTGCGTCCGCGGCTCCGCTCGCGTGGAGTACTGAATACCGTTGGTCGAGCGCACGCGCCATTCGTGCTGCCTCCGCTCAAAAGACAGAAGACAAAAATGCTTATTGAGGGTGATCCTTACACGATAGATATATGCCATCGCTGACTTTTTTGTAGGTCATTAATTTGATATATCTCCTATGGTTTACTCGGTGTAAGCCATTTAAGCTTCCCGAATTGATTCAACATTATCGGCACTGCTTATTTCGTATGTTACTTTATCTTACAAATATATCCTATCCTATAAACTGGCCAGATAGCTATGAATTAAAATAAAAAACATGTAAATCGGATATGTCGTTTTAGCGTAAAAAGAACATAAAAGGACAGAGAAAGGATTTTGTAATATGATGAGATATAGATAACATGTCAACAAGTTAAAAAACGTGTTAATTCTAGTTACTATGACTTATTTTGTGTGATACCTCGTTGGATTCGTAATGAAATCTAAATAATTGTAAAAGCTATAAACAATTAATGATTTTGGGGGTCTAGTTTTTTTACAAATTACTGGAAACTATTGATGCTAGATAAATTAAAAAAATAGCTTCTTAAAGAGGAAAAAATTTCAAACAAGTATGTCAACTCCTGGGACTTCATCTCAATTATTGATATTTGATAAATAATAATTTGATGTTGAAAATAGAACTCCACGTGGAGAGCACTCTGCCGTAACGCTGACTTGAAATTTGCCGCTGCTAATAAAAACACTGTATGTTAGAAAAAAACAATTTTTTTAAATGGTGTCACCTAGACACTTAAAGTAACATATTATGTTGAAAACAATGATATTCGTTAATTTTGCATATAATGAACCTATTTTTAATTAACTACCTTATTTAGATTCCTCTTTTACCTTTAAGCCTCATAATTGTTAAATTAAAACTCCTAAAATTAATATGCTTCGTGAAAACCGATCGGCAATTGTATTTAATGAAGTTATCAACATGCGGTATTTTCAATTGTTATAATCTATTAGTTATGAATTATAGAAGTCCCAAAAATAAATTCATCAAGTTTGGTTGCGTTGCTGTTTTAGGATACCTAACTACTATAAATTATGATTGATTTAAATTTGCTAATCAATTAGTTTCAATTTTATTTAAAACAAATGGTAAAGTTACATACTTTTACGAACTTTTAACATATCGTTTATTATGAATTACAAATATTTAAAAAAGTATTAAATAGAACCCAATTTTTTTATACTGTGTAAACAGTAAAATCAAATTCGTTGAGCCAATATAAAAAGAAGCACGAATCTTGATGAACTCTTTTTTAAGAATTTTGTTATTTTTTCACTTGTTTTTGTTTGCAGGCGATATACTTAAGAACTCTACCTTTAATAGTCATGGGCATCCTGATAGTGATGGGAGGAATAGCTTCTCTCTTCCTGCCAGAGACTCTAAACCAGCCGCTTCCTCAAACTTTGGGAGATGGAGAAATGTTCTGCAGAGATTTCAAGATACTCAGCTGTGTAGAGAGGCCGAATAAGAAGCTATCACGGATTGGTTCTGCTAGCCTAGTACCATGAATTCAATTTTGTTATGGAGAATATTAACGCTAATTATTATTTAAATAACAAAGGACCAATGATGTCATTATTTATCGATTCAATTAAATACATTTAAAATTTATTAAAAAATATATATATCAAAATTAAAACATTCTTGTAAAGTTTTCAAGTTACCAAATTTGTTATATGGGAGACATTTTACGAGAAGCGAAGAGCGGAGAAAAGTGAGATTCTGAAATTCGTTTATATTCGGCCTAATTGTACTATGTAGTATTAATGGAAACACATTTATTTGCTATGGTGTTTAATTGTCTAATTATCTAATTATTGGCTACTAAAGAATAGTCGAAATTGAAATTCGGATATATTGGAAATAGATTATCGAATTCAATAAATTTACAGTAAAATATTAAAAGTAGCGATTTAATTGAGAATATCATGTTCTTTTTTAAAATAAAACGAACCTTGTATAATATATTTTTTTTATATACAAAACCAGAAGAAAACACTTCAAAACAAGTTTTGACTAGCTTGAATGAAACAAATTTTAAAGTAATTAGTTAAGGAAATGGTTGGATTAATGTATAAATAAGTCGCAGTGAGTATGATGTCAGGCGCTTGTTACGTCGGTTGGTTTGGACGAAAAAAGACTAAATTGGTAAAACTGCTGTGTTACTGTTTGTGTGCTGTGTATAACGATAACATAAAGAAATTACATAAAAAAAAGGCAGAACGATTTATTTTTTACCGTTTTAGAATGAGAGTCTATGCTAAAAGTGGCCTATTTACAAGAAGTCCTTCGGTTGTTGGAATAAAGACATGCAATTTTGTTAGTTATGGTAGTGTGATAAATAATATCTAATAATCTAAAAAATATCCTCTGACCTTAAATGTTGTCTTTGGAGCAGTAGTAAATCGATGTTTGTTTTAAAGATGATAATACAAAATACGAAAAGTCTTAGAGTCATACTTCTATCTTTTTCGAGCATAATATGGCTTTGATTCTATTTGATGAACAACTATTTCTTCTTGCAACTAAGAGATGTTTCATTATCACAAAATTATTTTAACAACTACTATCTACTAAAATTTCTGTTCAAATGTATACTTATTAACTTTTTATTTTATTATTTGAATAACACCTACCCCAAATCATTATTAGAGTTTAAATACCACACGTAAACAGGATGATAAATATTAATATCGTACAGTTTTAATGATATATTTCGCAAACCAACCGACCTAAGCCTCCGCCTCACAACTACTTTGTGCGACATGTATCTACATTAATTAACATATCTCCTTAACTAATACCTTATGCAGATCTCAATTTAAAACTTTTAGTGTTTTATTAATGTACTTTTAATTATAATTGGAGTTTTTTTAAGTTTATCGAAGTTATTCAAATTTTGTTTTGAAATGTTCACTTCCGGTTTTGTGTACATTACAACCATTTTTTTAGTTTCAGTCATTTTAAAAGAGAACGGTAAATTTTCTACATAAAACGCTACTTTTAATGTATTATTTTAAATTAATTCAGTTTAAAAGCTGCTTCCAAAAAATCCGAATTTCAATTTCGGTTATTCTTTAGCGGTCTTATTAATAAAAACAGTCTAATCTAACCATATTCCGACCTTACACCTAGAGTAGTTACTCCGAGTATAACGAAGTATTAACTTCGATTTTAAAATGCTATTAATAAACTTGGAGTAACGTCGGATTAGTAATACTTTCCTTACACCTGGACTAAGGTCTAAACTATGGCAACACGCTTGAATTTAAAAGTAAAAAGAATGAGTCAGTGAACTAAAATGAATGGAAATATTGTCACTGACAGAATTCAGTCTGTCGACGAGAGATATTGGTTATTATTAACGATTAGTTTGTGCAGGATAGAATATTATTAATGTCAAAAATAGAACATTATTATAGAAATGTATAGGTGTGCAGGATAGAATACAGTATAGGATAGGAAGAGTAGTTGTAGTTAAGATAGATATATAGAAATAGATAAAGAGTATTATATAGCTAGTGTGTAGAATAGAAAATACTGTTAGTCATAGTAATCGAATATTGCGTATAACACAAACCTCATTTTATTGTCCATAATAGTACAATACGTTTTAATTGTCTGCTAATTTCCAGAATTATTGTTTGTGTAAAACTGTATTAAGTTATAATGGGTCCGCAGGTAGAGAGGCCCGATGAACGGTTCTTTAGACGTTTTAAAAGTTATAGTAAAACAGCAGGTAGAGAGACCGGACGAACAGTACCTTAGGGATTTCTATGAGTTTTAGAAAGTTGCAGTAAATCCGCAGATAGAGCGACCCAACGAACGGTACCATAGCCTTTGCCTTAACGCCGCGTTCCCACGAACGCTGCCTCGCCGGGTTCCTTAAATACCCATGCACAGGAGTACCGAGCATGCACTCGCCTCCTACAACTTGAAGAAGAAACAGCAAGATCGCAACAATAGAATAATAGAACTACGAATAATAGTCGTAGCCTAGTCGACACATTTTTGGCCTTTCGTGTGCCGGATCTGTGCCGCCAGTTACTGGTCCTTCGTGAGTCGGATCTGTACCGCACATAGTTTATTAAACAAATATGAACCAAAAACGCAATCGCTCAGTTAATTGGGATGAGGAAGAAAAGGTAAGTGATTTTAAATGCATAGTTATTCTGATTCCTTTGTATTATTGATAATAATTAATTTCGTTTATTATTGCAGCAACTATTTCGCATGGTATTTAAAGATTATGCCCATATAATTGAAAAAAAGGATTTAAGTACAAATTCCAACAAAGCGAAAAATAAAGCATGGGGGGAAATCCACGAAAAGTAAGATTTTTTTCTATTTTTATTATTTATTTTATTTTATATTTTCATAATCATCATTAATTATATTCTCTTTTGTAATAATTATAGGTTTAATAGGTTAAATTGTCGCCAACGTGAACTAAATCAATTAAAAGTTCAATGGAAAGATATGAAAATAAAGGCCCGTAAAAGCTACAGTAGCTATAAAAAGGAAACTTTAAGAACAGGCGGAGGACCTAAACCAGCATCTCCTGAAAGTGCTTTAATAGAAATTAGAGATCTGTTGAATCCTGACGAATTGTTGAGGGATATCAATATATATGATTCAGACGGCCCTGTGAGTATTATTTTAATTGTGTTAGATAATTATGTATGTATATAGAAGACAGAAAGGCTGTCAGCCAATAAAAGTTTTTTTCAATGTGTCTTCTATGACAGTGTGCTAAAAACTTGATTGAATCATATATATTTTGTAATCAAATGTTGTTTTTAACAGATGATAGGAAATGAAATGGCACTAGCAAGTACCAGTGGTGCATGTTCCAACACACAGCAGGTCAGTGGTTATTGTATTAGGTAGATAAAAAGATCATGGAACCTTCATTATTTGTTAATTGTAACATAAGTTAATCCTTATTACAGAAGCTCTTAATTTGAAATTTGGGAAACTGATTTTATTATTGCTGTGTAATGTATCTGAATCTTTTTTAAATATATTTAACGGACAAACATTCCTAATATAATTTAACAAGAGTATAGATTCATTATATAATATTATTTAATCTTTTTCAGGATACACAGGAAATAGAAAATATTACAAAACACCCATCTTTGGATGAAGCTTCTGGTTATAATATTAATGAAGAAACAGAGCAGGTAACAGAGAGTATTTTAGAATATCATTATATTAAATTACAAGAAACAGTAAGATAATTAATATGTTCTATTACTTCTTTTTTAGTATTCCAGTATAATTGAAAAAGAAGTAAATGTTCTGGAACTTACTCCATTAGAGGTATGTTCACAAATATAGCATATTTTTATGGGTCTCTAAACTAACATTATATTATTTCTTACAGAACTGTAAAGATCAATTAAACATTGTTACACCACTAAAAAATATGGACGGAGGAACAGCTAGAAAGGTATAACCTCTATTGAAAATTAATCATTGCCAGTGCACTTAAGCAATATTAGTCTTATTGCTAATCAATTACTTTTTGCAGGCACGTAAACGAAAATTAAATGTTGAGTTAAATGAGAGTGTATCAGAGAGCAAAACAAAGTCCAGACAGGTATGTATACTATTTTAAATCAAATTGTCATAAATTTCCTCAACATCATGGTAATATTCTAATCCAATCCATTTCTATCATTACCTGGCACCCTTAACCTAGTTATATAAAATGAACTGTGTTTGGTTATTTGTATAAGTTTATAACATTATATTAAAAGTATCTAAATACTAGATATTTATTTTAGTATCATTTTACAGGACTATGTTAAAAATATGATTATACACTCAAGAAATTTAAAAGAAGAAGAACACAGGAGACATTTGGATATGGCACAAGAGGAACATGTACTCAAAATGGAAATATTTAAAAAAGAACTTGAAACAAAAAATGAACACTTAAAATGCGCTATCTTGGAGAGAGAGATTTTAGAAATAAGGAAAATCAATGAAAAAAAATATACTTAGAAGCATCTATTTTAATATATTATATCATACATATTACTCATGTTTTATTTTGTTTTTCATTACATTTATTGTTGTTACATTTTAATCAATACTTTAAATAATTTTCCTTCAATCTGCATAGACATGCTTGATGAAAATTAAACCATATAAAATAAAACGATTTGGTATAAATTTTGCAAGATATTTATTAAAAATTTGTATTGATAAAAGCTGCTCTGGATGCATTACCTCGTAGGGAGGTGCTTATATTATTTAAACTTGGTATATTTCCCTCATCTTCTTCAACAATTTCAACCATATCCTGTTTATGCATTGCAATATTATGCAATATTGCTAATGTAACAATATACAATTTTGTATTTTCTAATTTTGTACCAAATCCCTTTAGTAAACAGCGAAACCTTTGCTTCCATATACCAAAGCATCTTTCAACAGTATTGCGGGTCCTAATGTGTGCCCAATTATACATATTTTCCTTTTCTGAGTTCGGGTTTAAGACTGGTGTGAACAAATAAGGTGTACAAGCATAACCTGAATCACCTAATAGTCTTCCTTTAAACTCGGACTGCTCTAACCTTTGCTTCAATCTAGATTCATTAAATATCCTGGAATCATGTGTGCTGCCTCTCCAGTGTGCCACTATGTCCATTATTTGTAGATCAGCATTTGATACCACCTGGAATAAAGTACATAATATGAAAGAACAGACAAAAGTTTCATATTTTATTATTAAATGCGGAGTTCCGAAGGCGGGCTCACAGCTTTACCTTGACTTTGGGAGTGAGAACTGAAAGTGATATCAAACAGTGAGTGACAAAGGAATATCCCAGCTAAAACTGCATTTGAGTTAGTCACTATCTCTAAAGTTTCTCAATTGAAAGCATTTTAAATTAAATTTATTGTATATTTGGATTATTTTAAAACTTACTTGAACATTTATTGAACTGTATCCTTTACGATTTATATAATATTGTCCAATATTGCCACTCACTTTGGGAATTCGTATATGGGTACAGTCTATAACACCAATGACTTGTCTAAATCCACATATGGAATGAAATCCAGAAATTACTTTATTTTGTTCGATGTCATTTTCTGGCATTTTAATCCATTGGGCTCGTTTTGCAACTATTGCCAAAGCAACTTGTTTGCAAATAAGTGAAATTGATGGCTGACTCATTCCACTCAGATCTGCTGCATCATCTTGAATCTGTTGAAATCAGAAATGGAATTAGAATCATTTTATGGTTATATTAAACATAATAGAAGATGCATAACATAACTTACGTATAAGCAGAAAAGCATATTACCTGTCCTCGGGCCCAAGTTCTTATTGCACTCAAAACTTTCAAATGGGGAGGAATGTGACCACCTCTTGAATCACCAGCTAAATCATTTTTAATCATGTCTATAATAAACATGGCACTGGATCGGGAAAATCTGTACTTATACTTAAATTCATCTTCTTGTAGCTCTTCTAAAGGGTTTGTACGAATTTTGTAAAATTTCACATGTCTCATGCTACCTATATTAGAAAGCTGGTTAGCATTCTCATTTATTTCATCAACTTCTTCCAGTAGCCTCAAATCAACGTTATAATACTCTCTATCCATTTTCAGTAGCACCAAAAAATAATCAAACTATTAAAACCACCACACAATCAACAGCTAACAAACTACAAAACGAAGGTTTAAAGCTGTCAAAATTTCAAATTCAATTGTCAAAATACGATTACGGACGGGCGGCCATAGTTAAACCGTCACTAAACTAGGTAGCTGGAAGGTGTAACTTTTATTCCGAGAGTAGAGTCGGATTAGCTTACTCATACCTTACTTCGTGTTTATTAATACAAAAAATGGTTATTACTACCTTAATACTGGGAGTAAAGTTAATCCTGCTCTAGTCTACGTTTATTAATAAGGCAGTAGAAGCTTATTGACAAAAAAAAAAACGACCGAGTCCGGTGAAGCTGTAAAAGCCGTAAGGCTCTAAGGCCCCTAAGGCTGACAGTATAATCAGATTGAGAAACAATAGAAAACAAATTGTCTGTTCGCATTAATACATCCTAGAAGTACAATTAGGCCGAAGATGAAGAAATTAACTTTTTTTTTTCGCTCTCCGCTTGACATGAAATGCGCCATATTTTAGATTATTTACTGTATCATTTGAGATATTTTATTTTATGCTCAAAATGTTATGTTGGAAAATGATCTGTTTCTTATTAATTTTAAGGCAACAAATAAAGTTAAAGCAAGACCTAACGTCTTTATGATATAAGTATTCATACATTATATAAAGCTTTAAATGACTTTTGAAGCAATGATGGCTTAGTGGTAGCATGTACGATTTCACATCGATTGACGTGAGTTCGAATCCTTGCAATGAGCCTGAGCTTTCGGTGAAGGAATAATCACGAGGAAACCATAGCATGGTGGTAGGGTATTTTCTACTGCCCGCCTGGCTAGCTACCACCCTCAAGCGGAAAATTTGTCGCCAAGCTCCAATAGATGTGTTCCGGCAGCTGCACTTGAGAGTCAGTCTTCCACTAGGCTTAGCGTGTTAACATTTTTGGCCACATCGTCACCTAACATCAGGTGAGATTGTGGCCACTATGCCATTCCTATAACGATAAAATATATAGTTTGTATTAGGGTTTTTTCACACATCAGCGGGTGCCAATACTAATTTTATTTTCTTAAAAATTGGAAAAAATGTACTGATCCCTATGAATTTATTCATAAAAGGTCCCCTATTTCTTTGATCTTAAAATAAACAAAGTTTTAGTGATATATATTGAAAAAAAAAAACACGGCAACCTGTGTGTGTGGATACAATTCCCCTACTGTAACGTGTGGAAGCGCGTACCGTAAGCCCGCTGCCTTTGATCATGTCGTAACTCAAACATCAGCAAACAATATCAATGTGGATGCGGATGCTGATATTCGCATCGACTCTAGTTTGTACATATGCATTTTTTCAACACATTTGCTCAATATATCATCATCATCATCATTTCAGTCGAAAGACATCCACTGCTGTACATCGGCCTCCCCGAAAGATTTCGACTGGTCCTGTGCTGCCCGCATCCAGCGGCTTCCTGCAACCATTACCAGCTCGTCAGACCACCTTGTGGCGGTGTTTGCCCACGCTGCGTCTTCTGGTACGTGGCCGTCACTGGAGAACTCTTGTTGGCCCCATCGGCAAACCGTTCTACGAGCTATTTGACCCGCCCACAGCCGCTTAAGTCTAGCTATTCTTCGGGCTATGTCGGTGCCTTTGTTTCTCGTGCGGATCTCCTTATTTCTGATTCGGTCACGCAGAGAAACTCTGAGCATAGCCCTCTCCACTTCCCATTTAGTGACTTTGAGCTTTCTTATGAGGCCCATAGTTAGCGACCACGTCTCAGCACCATATGAAATCACTCGCAACACACACTGGTCAAAGACTTTCGTCTTAAGACCCTGCGGTATCTTGGACAAGAATATGTTACGTAGCTTCCCAAACCTTACCCAGCCGAGTTGGATTCGACGATTGACCTCTTTCTCGAAATTGGATCTACCTAACTGGTTAGTTTGTCCCAGTTAAACATAATCATCAACAATTTTAAAAGTATATAGTCTTAGATCTTTACGGGAGTTGGCGCTACATGGACGTTCGACGTAATCATCATCTTGTCCATGTTCATTCTAAGACATTCTATTTCAAAGAAATTTTATTGAATTATTCCGTACAAAGCGTGAATACACTCACAAGTCAAAAATGCATTCTTTGCAAGGCGGCCATTGTAAAGCTAACATTTTATTTGTAAGTTCTGTTTTAAAAAAGATTGATAAGTGCGGTGTCCCAAAAATAAGTAAGCTAATCGATTTACTAATTTATTCACCGTATAAATGAGTTAACTCAGATGTAAATTTTGCCATTTAATGCAAGTCGACTTGTCTACCTATTCACGCATTGTACAGCATTAAATTTTATTGTAAGAGAGTGCAAAATAATTTTAAGTATCATAATTCAATTTGTGTCAAATAATAATACCAGATAATGCCTCTAATAAATTGAAAAAAAGTCAAATTTTCAATTAATAGAAAAAAACATGATAAATTATAGTCATAACAAAAAGTCAATATAGTCAATAAGTCTATTATAGAATGTACTGTGTTTTATCGAGGTTTCAAAATTAAATTTGTTTTTCTAAAAGGGCTCTATATATATATGTATTTCATGAGATATACTAATTAAAATAAAAACAATTTCAAGTGAATAAATTTGTATTTGATGCCAGATTTTTTTTATCAAAGTCACAGAAATTCAAATTGTAACAATACGATTGTGTAGGCGGCGATGACTCCCAAAAGACGTAGCGGTAGTCCCGCATCCATAGTGAACACGCCGCACGGATTTAATTTCCTAAACATCGCGTTTTTCATTCGTAGTACGTTCTTACACAATTTTCTTTCTTCATCTAGACAAAAAGAAAGATTATGTCACTTTACATCTTTTGAAAATCTTTAATGTTTTGATATTTGTTAAATTATTTGTATAACTTAAAAATGAGTCTATTTCTTTCATTGAATTTATGATACATTGACATGAGTTGTTCCTAAAAGCTGGTTTTAACCTATTCGTACTAAATATACGTTATCTTACCTTTATAAAACTTTAAATGGACTATCATAAGGTGGTTGAATAATGGTTTTTTAACTAAATTAAAAATGTTCGCATTTACTTAGTTCCGGATATACGAATAAAGTGCTAGCGTCCTCATAGGTTATCGGTTTCGTTTTCAAGTTACCTATCATTTTACGAAGGCGCTCTACGTATTCACAATGGTTACTAATATTACTATTACTATCTAAATTACAAAAACGCCGGGTTATCTAAGCGTTTGTCCCTAAATAATTTCAGCGGCGCTATATGCTGACCGCTGTAAGCGCGACTCTCCTGGTGATTTGCGGGACGTTGCGCAGCGCGCGGCGGGTGCGCAAGGATATACACGGTATTGAGATGATACCCTACATCTTAACATCAAATTTTTAGGCATATTGCAACTGGTAGAGATATCTAATGATAAATAATATGTTTAATACACATAATATTAAATTTATTAAATTGCTAATCAAAAAACTAATATATTAAAAAATACCTGTGCGTGTAATCTTTGCACGCAGTCGAAGTGGAACTTAATTATTTGTATATTGTACGATGTTCAATATAATTGAATAACACACGCTAAAGCGTTACTTCAGTTTTTTTTTTAATTTAATTTAAAAGGTTTGACAACAGTTAATCAAAACATAATAGCCTAGATAATAAAAAATATATGTAACAATAACATTGAAAAACTAATTATAGCAAATCACAGCAAGCATAAAAAAAATAAAAAATTAATGGTTTTAATTAAAGAAAAAACATAATTATTTTCTATTAATGAAAGGATTAAATGAAAAGAAATATAAGATAAAGACAAATATGTATATATATATATATGTACATAACGTTAAATTAAGATTGTTAATGAATTAAAAATATAAAATAATACAAAACACACAACAAAATCATTAAAAATAAAAAATCATGAAGCTAACAGAGTGTAAATTTTAACTTTGAACTGAGAAGGTAATTGACTGTATAGTTTTTTTAAATGCAGTTTCCGTAATTCCATCTTGGTAAAATAATCTCACATGGAGCAGTCACAAAAATAAAAACGCGTAAGCCCATAAGTCAAACGTCTGTTGCTGCCGCTGGCTGGCAAGAGACTTGCTTATTGGCCGGTCTTGTTCCCCTCCTGCGTCCTGCAGATCATTAGCAGATTCGCGCTTACGGCGGCAAGCTATAAAACTAGTTTCATTTCTTGGTGTTGCTCGAAGTCCTTATAAGACTATGCCTAGTTCTTCGCCCCAAATACTAGAATCTAATCTCGCCATAAGTGCAGCTTTGAGAGACCTGTGCCGTTGCATACCGTTGCATTGAGGATGGTAGGTTATGGTACGTATCTTGTTAATAACTAAACACTAAATTAGCTCTTTAAAATCATTACTTTCGAATTTTCTGCCCTAATCACTTGTAAGCTTAGCAGAACAGCCAAAACATACTATCCACCCTTCGAAAATAACCTTAGATATGGTTTCTGCTGTTATATTTCTAAATGGAAAAAATGGAAATTGAAAATACATTAGCTATCTATGTTTTACTGACGATATTGTCTTATTTTCTGAAAAAGCTAAAGAGGTGGAATCAATGATATTTTAATTGCGGACAGGAAGTAAAAATGTGTGCTTGCAAATAAATTTAAGTAGTTAAAACAAAAATGTGACGAATTCCGTTAGATATCCCATTATTCTTGCCGACAAACCTTTAGAATACGTTAATATTTATATTTATCTAGGAAAGTAGGTTTCTATCACCAATCAAATCATTGAATTAGAAGTGGAGCGAAGAATTACAGGCGTATGGAAAAAATTTTGGAATTTCAAAATAAAAGTTCCGTTCCTATGAAAATTAAGAGAAAGGTGATAGATTCATGTTTGCTCCCATCTCTAACTTACGCCTGTTAGACGTGGAAATATACACATCGCGTAAAAAATAAAATAAGGTCGTGACAGCGGAGTATGGAGAGAAGTATTATTAACGTCAGCAAGATTAGAAAAATACCCAATAGCGCTATTAGGAACCAAACAAAAGTAACTCATGCCCTAAGCTATTCATAAAAACTAAAGTGGCGGTGGGTGGGGACATGTTCACAGAATGAGTGATGAACGTTGGACAAGCCGACTAACAACATGGTCTGGTCTTACAGGTATCAGAAAGAGAGGAAGACCTAAATCACGATGGCAAGATGATATGATAAAACTATTGGTCCTTACATATGAAATTGGCATTTTGTTGAACTGGCCAACTTGACCTCAAATATCTGGCGTTTGGTTAGGGATTCCAAATTCTTTTCTAGTACGATTTCAAATTTAGCCTTGTGTGTTTGTGAACTTATATTGAACAAATACTTCAGTTGATTTCTCTGTCCAATTAATTTTATAATTATCATTTTTCTTAGACTTTACTAAATTCTTATTTGATATGGATTGGTAATCTAGTGCATTAGATAAATGTAAACGTTAAAAAATTATCATACCTAAAAAAGTTGAATGACAGTTTCGGGTTTCGGAAAAGAGATAATTGCGTCTAATTACTCCTGAAGGGCCTTCGGTAGAGACTTCATAAACTAGAAACTCAATTGTAGATTGACCGAAAGTTTATGTGTTTAAATTTATCTTTATACCGATTTAACCTGTTAAAAACATCGCTTAGATGACATGAAAACAAAATGACATCAACAACCAAGGTAAAGGGGCTATATTGAACTTAAGTTAAGAAAACCGTTAATAACTTTTAAGTTTTACTTACTGGTTGCGCTTAAAATTAACTGCATTAGATATAATAAAAATTCTAAAGAAAACGAAACTGCACGCCAATTCATTTTAGTCGGATGCGAAACCACTCCTGATCCTTCCTTTCCCGCACGTATCTTTAGAGACTTGAAGAAAGAAGACAGAAGATGATCGCGTCTAAAATTGTTCGCGTTATATTAAAAATAACATCACTCGCTAGTTTGGACTGCCGGCGGTGCGTGGTTTTTTTACATGTTTTTCGTCGATATAACCGTTTTGTACTAATTGTTGTGCAATATCAAGGATTTCTTCTACGCATCGCTCCGAGAAGCTTAGATACTGTGCTTTCCTTACCATATGACTATATGCTTATCTTTCTGTTGTTCCTAAGCAGTAGTACTCCTACCAGTGGTTTCGTATTGAACAATTTAAAACCAAATAATTCACGTATCCACTTACTTTTTGTAATTATTTTGTTAATTTCGTTAATTAAAGGATTAACGGTTTTCTGCCCAGCTTTGGTTATGAGGGTCATTTAACTAGAATAATGTTAAGTATGAAGGTAAACGGACGTATATGAGTAGAGGAAGACCGAAGAAGGTATGAATGCATTGCGTGAATACTGAGATGACAACTGACAGAGTGGAAGAGGAAAACAAATTGTTGTGTTAAACCTACTTAAGTTGCACCTTATTCATTAAAATGAAAACAGACGTTCTAATTTATTTATTTACCTGAGCAATTGGTTGAGTTAATAAAGACCGAGCAGGTGGAGTGGATGTCGCTTAAAGTCATGTAGAATTTCTCACATTTAACGCAAAAAGCAATTTCTATGATCACATTCATTAACAGCCACATCAGTACACCTACTAAGATAAAATAAAAGTTATTCTGAAAAAAAAAAGACAGATCCACTTACATCGATCAGCAATGATGGGGTAGCACGTATTTACACCGAATCGATCGTCGTGAGTTCGAATCCCTAAAATAAATCTGCACTTTCAGTGAAGCTAATCTAATGCTTGTTTAGCTAGCTACCAAGTTCAAGTTGAAAATTCTGACTCCAAGCACCTACAGATGTATACCGGCAGCTGGACTTGAGAGCTAGATCCTATAAATAAAATTACAAAAACATTGATTATTGATGAGTGACTTTCTGCGATCATCCCTTTTCCCCTGCTGGACATAGGCCTTACCTAATGAGCGCCATAGCGCCTTATTTTCAGCTTGCCGTATCCAGCATCTGCCTGCAGTATTTCTCAGATCGTCATCCCATCTGGCCGGAGCGCTTCCTACACTACGTTTGCCGAGTCGCGGTTTCCACTCAAGAACCCGTTTACCCCAGCGGTTATCGGATCTTCTTGAGATATGGCCGGCCCACTGCCACTCCAGCTTGCTAATTCTTTGAGCTATGTCATCATGCTTTCTCTTATAGTTAGACTTTAGGCTGGATCACGCACATGGAGTTCGTGAAATAATAATAAGAAATAATAAACACGTCACAATAATTTTCATTTGATGTGTCACGTTTCGGAATCAGCCTATGTATATATAGCGTCCGAAAAATTTACAAACCAATATGACAGCGACGATCGTCGATCGACTGCCGATCTTTCGGTGATTGCCATTGTTTTTGCATTGAATTATGCAACCATTGTGCAATATGCATTTACTTTACATTGCTACTTTAAAAAAATATGATCCGGATTTTTAAACATGGAGTTCACTAAACCAACATAAAAAATAAAAATATAAACAGTTTCATTGCAGTCTACACTTTTATCTACATTACTATTTATAAAGTTTGTATGTTTGTAGGAGGTAATCTCTGGAACTATTGATCACCTGTATTATTACTAAGTACCAGCCCATTTGAAATATATTTAATTTGTTGCATCACTAACTTGTACAGCTCTTGTCACAAATAAAAGAAGAGATGTAAGAGACTTACTGGTTTATTATATTCCAATGATACTTTAGTCAGGAATAATGTAATTTCAACGTTTAACAAAGCTTGTATAAACGTGGCAACCGTATGAAATAAAATCTGAAAATTACAAAACACATTAAAATACGCCTTAGTCCGGTGAATTTAGATATCCAAGATTACAAAAATTCCGACTTGGCTAAAATTTGTTAGGATTGTTCAATACACTATTATAAAGGAAATGTGAAAAGTCCTCAACGATCCGGCACGTGCAAAAAAATTTACTCGGGGTCAAAGGTCACAAAAACGGGTTTTTTTCACGATTTTCGGCAAAATTGTAAGTTTTATCATAAAATTAGCTCTGACAAAAATTGTAGATCAGATAGTTATCTATAAAAAATGTCTAAATACTTTTTTCGTAACAGCCACCGTTTTTGTGTTATAACGATTCAAAAAGTTTGAAAGAGTTGTAATCGTTGTAACCGTCATAATATGTATAAGTAAATTACGTATATACATCACTGAAGCTGTAACATAAAAGAAAAAATATCTTTATATCGGTCAGTGTAACTTACACATCTAAAATATTATAAAAAATTACGTACTTAGATAAACATGTTTCGTTCAAAATGCTCGAAATGAAAAACAAGTGCAGTTAGTGTGTCTTCCCGCCAAAGTTTAACCAACTAAGCCTACTAAATTCCTTTCTATCTTAATATGACTATCAACACGCCGAACATTGGGTAGAGCAAATCTCTTTTTTTTTTGTTTGCATTTAGTAGTAAATTATTTAGAGCTAACCGTTCAGAACTGTTAATACCTACCTACCTACCCTAACGAATCACTGTAAAAAAAGTTCTCCTTGTGTATTTTTTATTTTAAATTATTTTTTAGAAGCAAGTGTTGTTTGTAACAAGTTATAAATACGTCCTGATTGAGTATAGCTATTAATCGTGTTAAATATTAAGCTAGCCTACCTTATATTTGCCGGACGCCTTCACATCGTTCCTGCATCGCTTGTTGACATAGCCTGTTCAGCGTTTCTTATTCGGTATGAAGTGCTGCATTTGTATTAAGTCCATTCGTGATCAAGATAACATGAATTGTTCTATATGTAGCAAACACTACCACTTTAATTGTGTTGGATTTCAAGAAGATAAATTTCGTAAGATGAGACCGTCCACAAAGTTAAAATGGAATGGTCCATGTTGTATTCAATTACAATCAAAATTGGCCGATAACACTGAGGTTAATCGCAACAAAGGCTTAACTGCGACCGAGAGCGGTGGGAATGTGCAACTGATAGTGGAACCATCCACTGCTAATACCTCCATTGAGTCGTCACCCGTCAGCGGTTCTAAACCTGAGGACCTCCAAAGTCTATTTAATCTGATAAAAAAAGAAATGGATATTTTACGTGAAGAGAACAAAAATGACCTTGTTGTTTTTAAAAAGGAGATTTTGTCTTCCATACATGAGAAACACAAAGTTCAAGAAGACAAGATAACGCAATTATCAGATACGATTAACAGATTTCGGTCTGAGTTATTTGATACAAACAAGCGATGCTCTGAGTTGGAAGAGTCTTGCAGGTTTTTGAGTTCGCAGTATGATGTTCTACAAAATAAAAATAATAATTTGGAAGTTGAACTTAAGGCTGTACATAAGCAAATGGAAGGTATAGCTACGAGGGACAAAATTTTAGAAGAATTGAAATATAAAATTGATGAACATGAACAACAATCCCGGTCGCATAATATTGAAGTCTATGGTATACCTGAGAATTCTTCAGAAAATATATCAAAGATTACCATGGACATAGCTAAATTTATAGGTGTTGAACTGAGTAATACGGAAATCATTTATGCTACAAGAATAAAGCCGAAACAAAATATCCCTGGACTTCCTAAACCAGTCATCGTAAAACTGAGTTCTATCCTGAAACGTGATCAGTTAATTAGTGCAATAAGGAAAAAAAAAAGGTTGTACTTCTGCGGATATCGGCGTCCGAGGTGAAACTAAATCCATTTATATAAACGAACACCTAAGTTTACAGAATAAAATTTTATTTAAGGCCACACGAAAAACTTGCTCTCAGCTGGGGTTTCAATACTCATGGGTGCGAAATGGGAAAATATTTATAAGGAAGAACGATACATCACCACCTTCTCAAATAAAGACAGAGAACGATTTAATGGCACTCAACGAAAAAACAGGACATCGGCATTAGAGTTGAGAAACACTGGCCGGTTATTCTACCCACTAATTACTATTTATAAGTTAAGTATATGTATAATTGTTTTTTGTACTATTATTTGCATCATTTATATTAGTTTCAATATTAAAACTATATACATTCATCCATTCATACACACTACACATATTCACAATAGACACGACAATTTCACATTACTTATGAATAATATCACTTTCCATCGCTATCTTTTTACGCTCGCTACATGTACCCTGGTAAATATTGTGTCTACAGCAATTGATTCATGTTATTGTTGTGCATCTATGTTATCTATTATAGCTAATATTAACTTTTTATGTCTGAATACTGTAGCCTCATGTAGTATTATGAATAATAATTTCTAATCATAACTTAGTCGTAGTCACTGTTTTCATTATTCATGTTTTAATTACATATTTTATTATCATAATTATCATTTTTCTTATTCAGTAATGGCGTATTTAACTGTTTATTACCAAAATGCTCGAAGTATCCGTGGTAAAACGATACAATTTAGACAGGGCTTATTATCTAATAACTTTGATTTGGTAGCTATAGCTGAAACCTGGCTATTGGATGGTATTTATGATACCGAAGTATCGGATAGTCGCTATGATGTATTTAGATGCGACCGTAATACTATCGCTACAGGTCATGCTCGTGGCGGAGGAGTGATGCTGCTAACAAAGCGCGAGCTTGGTGCTAGTGTTGGTGTCGATTTTTTCCTACCATACTCGGCGCTCTTTAAAGCGGTACACATAATCCTGCCAGCACGAACAATCAATGCAAAATTAGATTTACATGTGATATGTGTCTACCTTCCGGGCAATCGTTCTTCGCGGGATCCCGTCCTGGATACTGCTGGTCTTTATTTAAGCGACATTTTTAATCATTATGCGGGAGATCATTTCCTTTTGATAGGCGATTTTAATTTCGGTAAGCTTCTTTGGTCAGGCAATCCCGGACATGCGTTAAATTATAGAGGTTCTCTTGAGGGTTCTTCTCAACAATTTTATGATTTGATTTCAGAATTTGATTTAGTTCAATATAATCACGTTGCAAATGATAACGGTAAATACTTAGACTTGGTGTTTAGTAATAGTTATATAGGAATCATGCGCGCTGAATCAGTATTATTATCAGAGGATTTGCCACATCACCTTGCTATTACCATGATGCTACCTGAGCTACAGAATAGACCGGTTCATGAACCTCCCAAAAAAATTATTCTCTTTAACAAAGGTGATTATGACGCTATTTATAGGGAGTTGGAGGGTATTAACTGGGATCAAGAATTACTACGTCGTAGTGTGGACGACGCTGTAGCTTTCATGTACTCTGTGATCTCTAAAGTAATCCAGGATTTCGTACCTAGTTTCACTACGGTATCTAATAATTATCCTCCTTGGTACAGTAAAAGTCTAGTGAAAATAATTAATGAAAAGCATAAATATCATAGATTGTGGAAGCAAAGTAAGAATCCGCGGGATTATGATTCTTTTGTTTTACTTAGACGGAGACAAAAGCGTATTCAGGGTAATTGTTGGCGCAACTATTTAGTTAAATGTGAGAAATCTATTATTAAGCATCCAAAATCCTTTTGGCGGTATGCTAAGGAACTAAAAGGAACTAATAATATACCGAAAAGAGTAACGTTTAAAGGTAAATCTTATTATGAGGTAGGTGATATATGCGAGGCCTTCTTAGAATATTTTGGTTCTGTTTATAGAAAATCATGTGATTTGAATGACCACAATTTGAATATCTCCATACCAAACTGCGCTAGTATCTCTAAAATAAAAATAAGCAGGGATGAGGTTTTCAAATACTTAAGATCACTAGACTGTAAAAAGGGTCCAGGTAGTGATGGTGTTCCGCCTATTTTCGCGAAAAAATGTGCAGCGATTTTAGCGCATCCTTTACAAATCATCTTTAATAAATCCATCAGGGAAGGAGTTTTTCCGCGGAAATGGAAGGAAGCTTTGATCGTTCCTATTCACAAGGGTGGTTCAAGAACTAAAATTGAAACATATAGGCCTGTGTCAATTCTACCAGTTTTTAGTAAGCTTTTTGAGCTGATAGTTCATAATCAAATTTACCCTCTATTAAAAAATTGTATACCCATTAATCAGCACGGTTTCATGCAAAAAAGATCGGTTGTCTCGAATCTCGCTAGCTTTACAGATTACGTAATTGACTCAATGGATAATGGTATGCAAGTGCTTCGATCGATTGTCTCACCCTGTTCTTATAAAGAAACTTGAAGCCATAGGTATTCATGGTGATCTATTGCGTTGGTTGATGTCATATCTTGATAATCGATCTCAGGCAGTTAAAATAGGGCTGCAACATTCCAGGTTCTCATCCATTTCATCGGGGGTTCCCCAAGGATCGCATCTCGGGCCTTTATTATTTAATGTATACGTAAGTGACACAGGTTCTTGCTTTCATTATGCAAGGTTTTCTATGTACGCCGATGACACTAAAATATTTATGCCGATATGTGCTGTCGATGACTGTAACAAATTGCAGTTAGATTTAAATAGATTATGCGAATACTGCTCACTTAATCTTTTGGATCTTAATGTGTCCAAATGCCAATGCATTACATACACCCGCAAAAAAAAATGTCCTTAAATATAATTATAGACTTAATAATACAATAGTTTCCAGAGTGTCATGCGTTAGGGATCTAGGAATATATCTCGATCATAAATTATCATATGTAGATCACTATGAATATATTGTTCAGAAATCTTATAGAATGTTTGGCTTCATAAGTAGATTAACTGTTCCTTTTAAAAATAATTCATCTATTAAAATTTTATTTTGTGCTTATGTAAGAAGTATTTTGGAATTTGCATCACAAATATGGGCTCCTTGTTATGATATTCATAGCCGTAGAATTGAGAACATTCAAAATAAATTTTTGAAGTTACTGAGGCGTCGGGGTATGCTTTTGTCGGCGGACATAAACGAGAACCTACGGGAATTGGGTATGTTAACCCTGGAACATAGACGTTTGGTAGCTGATTTGATGTTCTTATATAATTTGATTAATAATAAAATTGACTGTTCGTTTTTGTTAGAACGTATTGGTCTGAGGTCTTCAATAAATCATACCCGTATGCCCAGGATCTTCCACGAACGCATAACTAAGACCAATTATGCTCGTCACTCAATGTTAATAAGGTGTATACACTCATATAATATGAAGGCAGAAAATCTAGACATTTTCTTTGATAGTAGTGCTGCGTTTAAAAGAAAAGCGATTGACATGATTCAGACTTCGTCAAATATATGCAATTAGTACATACATAAGGACACGTACACACGATCGCACACACACACTCACGCATACGCACCCACTCACACATGCACACCCACTTGTACAAAATACTATTATTAAATTGATGCAATAATAATTAATAGTTTCTTTAGGGTATAAGGTTATTATTATATGTATAATTACTGAAATCATTTTGGCTAAACCATTATGTTAATTTAGTATGTATTGTATAAGAATTTAAGAGCTGTAGATTTCTTCAAATAAATAAATAAACAAATAAAGTATTATTTAATTGCTTAACCTCAGAATCTACTCTTTTCACTTTGAATAAAAGTGAAGAATAATCTGCAAAAAGAACCATGTCAGCACTATTCTCAACCATTAGCGGTAGACCATTTATATATACCAGAAACAAAAACGGTCCCTAAATCAATCCCTGAGGAATGCTGATTCTGGTTAATGATCCCGAAGACGTTGATTCGTTTATACTTATTTTCTAAAAGCGTTTTGTTAAATAAGAGCTTAGCTAGTCGAGAGAAGTTCTACGCACACCATATTGTTTCAGCTTAATTATAACCGTACTGTGTTGAACGCAGTCGAAGGCCTTTGAGAGATCACAAACACACCGAATGCATCCTGCGACTCCACCAAGGCCCTAAGTATATGACTTAGCAGCGGTGCACGAGCTTCAGTGGTTGATTTTGATTACGTGAAACCATACTGCCGACCATCCAAAATCTCTTGAGCATTGAAATATTCTACTAGCTGCTTAAACATAATTTTCTCGAAAATCTTATTAATAGAAGAAAGTACAAAAATTTGTCTATAATTTCCAAGATTACTTCTACAACTTTATTTAAACAGAGGAATTACTTTACACATTTTCATTAGATTAGCCAAAGTTCCTGTTTCTATGCACTTATTAAATATATTAGCCAAATTTGGTGAAATATTGACAATTAAGGACTGGACTACTACTACTGACATTCCCCAAATGTCTTCAGTGGGCTTTTAATTTAATTGTTTTAAAGTCCTTATTATTTCACTTGCACTAATGGATGTTGTTGGGGTCAATAAGAAACCAACTCTTCTTCGATGGACTGTATTTATTTTCTTCAGAAGAATCGGTGTAGTCGGACATAAGTTCGATGCTACACTGTTATTTTCGAGCCGTGCAATTGATTTTTTCGAACCAACTATACTGTTGGCCCGGAGGTCTTAACAGTTTCACCGGACTTATTGGCGAGTGCTTAAGGGACTCAACCGAGAAATATGGGCAACATGCGCAAGGGTGCCAAAGTGGCCGAACCTCGGCTTGAGCTGTTACCGTATATGCAACATACACGACCTAGCTAAATTCCTACTCGAATTCGAGCTAACTAACTATACATGTATGCATGTCTCTTGCCTCCTCGGAGGGAGGAAGAGACACGCGTACATGTATTTAGTGATCTGAAATTTTTTTAAGGCTAACTAACCAGAAAAAAAAGGTCCCTTACAGAACCTATGTACCTGAGTGTAGTGCGTGGTAATCTGCATGTAGTCGGTTCGAACATAATCGCGGCGCTCTTAACCGGATTAATAGCTATACGCCACGTTCGAAACCACTCTCCGAGAGTGGTTACGGCGCGTTGTATTTTGTGAGCGAGAAAAGATCTGTTCCTATTTGACGCGTATATGACTGTGTCGTCAGCGTAGAGCCCTACCTCGACCTCGGTGGGTTTCGGGAGGTCGCTGACGTACAAATTGAATAAGCAAGGTGCCAGAATGGAGCCTTGCGGGACGCCTGAACGAATGGGACGTGCGGTGGAGAGTACTCCTTCCACTCGGTAGTGGAAGGTGCGGTCGCTTAGGTAATCGCGGACTAAATGTACTAACCTATCCGGGACTTCTAAATGGTGAATGTTGTGGACCAGTCCGGCGTGCCAGACCTTATCGAAGGCCTTGGCTACGTCGAAAAAGACCGCAAGCGTGCGGGCGGGAGCGATATTGTTCTTGGCGAAGTTACTCGTGATGTGCTCCGTGATGCGGTGCACTTGATGTGTACACGAGTGACGGGCGCGAAAACCGAATTGTTCGGGCGGGTATAAATTCTTGTCGTCTATAACGACCTTGAGACGGTTCAGAAGGATCCGCTCATAGAGTTTCCCTAGAGTGTTTAGGAGACTGATCGGGCGATAGCTATCGGGAAGCGAACCTTTTTTGCCGGGCTTGCGAATACCTATAACTATAGCTTTTTTGCAGACGGCTGGAAAATAGCAGTGGGCTATGGCTGCATTGAAGATGCAGACCAAAAGAGCTATGAGGTGATCAGGAAGAAGTTTGAGTACTTCATTCCTGATACCACCAGGACCGGGAGATTTCCTAGGCTTAAGGCCTTTGATGATAGAACAGACCTCATCTGGCGTGACCGGGGTTAACGTTTCCGCGGGGGGAATCAACGTGAGTTCCTGAACGGCGGTCTCGATAGTTTCGATGTGGGCAGTGTCTACGTTGTCGCAGTTTGGGGAGCACTGGCTCTCCAAGCTTGCGGCAAGGCATTCTGCCTTATCGTCGCTATCGAACGCGAGTGGGAGATCGGGGCCCCTTTCGAGGGGCGGCATCTGGGCGGAAGCTTCTAACTTCAGAGAGCGGGCGAGGTTCCAGTAAGCCAGATGGGACGGCTTGAGACCCTCTAAGAGGTTATCCCACCGGTGAACTCTGTACTCTCCGATGCGAGTTCTAACCTCTCTCTGAAGTTGTCGTAACCTACGGGTGTTATCCCTCGTCGGATAAGAGTCATGTGCACGTGTCGCGGCGTTCTTTTCCGCGATTAACGCTCGTAAGCCGGGGGGGAGTATAAAACGGCGTTCGTTTGCCGCTTGCACCTCTCTCGAGGCCTCCCTTACACCGGTTTGGAGGTAGTCGACCAGGGAAATCGATGGCTAAATCGGCGTCTGCAGTTGACTCCAATACATCGGGGATCCTAGCTAGGCTGGACGGGGTCGCGTTATCAGATAAGTAGCGATTTAAGATCGCGTAGTCAACTATTTTGACTTTTGGCGGACTGGGGTCGAACGGTTGCCTGAGTTGTAAGATAACCGGGCGGTGGTCGGAGTCTAGTTCGTGTACGACTTCTATAAGTCGTAACCGAAGTGAGACACCTTTGAGGAGGGCTATGTCAAGTACTGTCAGTTGACAGTTGTCTTGAAAGTGCGTGGGCTCTAGCGGTGCTATGACGTCAAAGCCGAGCACGTCGCATAGTAGTTCTAGTATAACCCCGTTACGGGTGTTGCGCGGGTTGTTGAAAAGGGTGTGACCGCTATTGAGGTCGCCTGCTATTATGACTGATTGATCGAGTGAAAAAAGCGCCTCCAGATCGGACTGAAGGATTCTTTTATTCGGGGAGAGATATGCAGAGACAAGCGTGATTGACGGATGGCCAGTCATGCCTATTCTACAGACGGACACTTCCATATTGGTAAGTGCGGGAGGGTCTATTGGCATGCAATAGAGGGAACGCTTGTAGTAGATGAGCGTGCCGCCTCCTAGGGTGGCACGGTAATTTCTGACTATATTGTAATTTGCTATCTTAGGGTCGCGCCTACTGGGTTTTAGAAGTGTTTCTTGTACTAGAAACACGTCTATCTCCCGTTCCCTAAGAAAGGTGGATACTAAGTCCCGTTGTGGAAAGAGGTTTCGCGCGTTAAAAAAAGATATGTTGAGGCTTCTAGGCTTAATGCGTGCCATTGATAACCGATATCTATTTCCCGGCACGGGCCAGGCGCATTAGCGTCGCTGTCATCAGGGGGAAACGCCTGATGGATTCGCCGGGACCGTACTCAGCGACGCACTGTTCGTACGCCAGTACTTCCTGAGGGTCATGCTCGCGGAAGAGCATGACCATGTAGTCAACGCCGCGGCGCGTGTTGACGGGCGGGGGGGCCTGAGCCTTAGGAGGCTGAGGGCGGGGAGTGGAGACCCATGCTGCTTGAGGGGCTCGCATGGCCGGAGGGGGTGGCCGGGGCGCGGGGGCGGCTGCCACCGGGGCGCTGGAGGCGCCTGGGAGGCTGGGGAAAGCCTCTGGCGTGAGCAGGGGCTTTGGCTGTCCTACGGCGGGACGTGTCCTCTGAGGAGGGGTGTGTCGCGTAGGGCGCATGGGTCGCGTAGGGCGCGTGGGGCGCGGGGCATGGGGACAGTCGCGATAGTTCGCGGGGTGACCTTCGTTGCCGCATAGCACGCAGCTCGGAGGGGTAGCCGACTCACGAGTGCGCGAGCACTCGCTCGTCGCGTGGTCCCCGAGGCACTTAACGCACCTGGGACGGAGATGGCAGTTGCGTGCCGAATGACCGTACAGCTGGCAGTTGTGACACTGCGGAGGACTGCGGTTCTTGTGTGGGGGCTCTACGGCTATTCCGGAGAGCTCACACACTTTCCTAACATTAAAAATGGCTCTGCCCTCGGGGGTCAGTTCCAAGATGGCTAAGACCATGTCGAGAGGTCTGTTTTTTGATTGTCCGCCGTGCATTCTGTGCACTTCGCGGACAGGGAAGGCCTTGCCTAAGAGGTCAGTTTTGACCTCCTCGGGTGTGATTTCCACCGGGATGCTGCGGATTACAACCCGGAGTTGACGTTCTTCCTCCAGGGAGTACGTGAAATATTCTAGGTTGCTGTCTCGGAGCAACCTGGTAAATTGACGGTGTTCGTCCGAGGTGGAAACTTGGACGCGGATACCGTTGGCCGTGTTACTGGCCTGGGTGTAGTGGATACGGAGTTCTCTCAGTTTCTCTGAGAGTTTTGTCCAGACCGATTTGTTCTGGACCGTGACGGGGGGCGGGCGACGCGCCTTTCTGCCGACAAAGGTACCGGCAGGCGCTGAGGGCGCTGCGGAGCGGGGGGCGTGGCTATTGAGCCCGGTTTTTTGCGCCTTTTGTGGGCGGGACTGAGTCTCCGGAGACTCGGGACGCGAACGCGGTGCCCGTTTGGCGGGCTTGTTTTTTTGAACGAGGGTGAAGCCCTCGTTGTCTGTGCGTATTGCCGTGTCCATTTCGATGGACTCGGGTTCGGGGTCCGGGCTAGCGGGAGAGTAGCTGTCGTTTGTGTGCAAATGAACAATCCGGCACTATATCCTCCGGGCGAACGTGACCGGGGACGCGGGAGAGAAGAGCTCTTAGAGCTCGAACGCGCCCGTGAGATAGACGAGCGCGAGCGCGGGGCACGCGTGTCAGGATGCGGGGGGCGCGGGGAGCGCGGCGAGCGCGGGCGCGGCGCGGCGGGTACTCTGTTTGACGCGGCGGTGAGGGGTACGAAGTGTGCGGTGGGGCGGCATTTCTCCGCGGGGGTCTGTGCCGGCGCGGGACGGACGCGTGGGTACTTCCTATTAAAGGAAACCAAGGCATCGGGTATGTTCTCCTTGAGAAAGGTACGGAGCCTCCTTAGCTCTAGAGCTTCTGCAGAATCGGCCATTCCGGTGGCGTGTGGAGGACTTGGGAAAAATTTGAAATTCGAATTCCGAATTCGAAACAAAATATAAACCTCCCCGCCGGAGGGGCAGGGGGGCGCGCCAAATAAAATTTAACGGACTATCCCGAGTCCGGCAAAGTGACCTGCGAGTCGAGGTGCAATGACATATTGGTATCGCTTATTCTATTGTATATAAGGCGCTTATCCCTGTACATAAGATCGTGACGTCAATCGTCTTCTATCTTATGTATAGCGCATAACTACTTTTAAATAACATTATTACATGAAGCTGTATTAAAATGAACCATAACTCGTAACATGAGTTCCTTGTTTCAACAAGTATACACGAAATATAAAACACGTTAATAAAATGAGTATTACAGACAAATAAGGCTCCGATATCCTTATTTCTTTATTCTAATGTATTCTACACCTTTCCTTTAAAATAACAAAAAATAAGACAATAAATGTTTACGTAATTGTGGGTATCACGGCTATGCCTCACAACTAGTAGTTTTGTAATATATACAATTTTCATATTTATTTTAAAACGATAATCTAAAACTCATCTGTCCTCAACAGATGTAATATAGAATTTTGAATTTATAGGTATCATCAGATTTTCCTAGAGTGACGCGGCACCATGGGGTGGTGAAATTAAAATTTTTGTTACTTCTAAAGGTATGTTTGTGAAATAATGCAAGAAAAAAGTTGCTACCTCTGAACTGCTTGAGATATGTACTCCCTTGACGTTTAGGTTAAGCGAATTATCATATTTCTATTTTTTCTGTTAATTAATAATATATATTATAACATTATGTTTTTATACACATTTCCCTTAAAATTTAGAGGCATTCGTGGATCACATATGATTCCCGAAACCTATTTCATTCATTCATATCATCCACCCTGCATTTATCTTATTTTTCACGTACCGGTTAATGTCACCGTTGTTTTGGATTAATGAACCGAAATAATAGCAATAATCAAGCTGAATTTATCATAAATGATATGGAATGAACAATTACTAGTATTGTAAGTACTCTGCTTAACAGATTTATTTTAAGTAATTTGGTTTCTTATTAGTTAACTGCACAAACACTACATACCTAGTTATGCAATAAGTATAACTTTGTTATTTTTTTAAATGCAAGTAATTTTGGACGAATTAACTTTAGACTTCGATATCTAAGCAGTATTTTCAAGCTCCATATTAATATAAGGAAATTTTATATAATATTTATAGAAGTATTTATATACTCAAAAAAATACAAAAATAGTTTTCAAATACAAATAGTGTCTGTTGTGTTATTTGACATTCTAATTCTCAATACTACATACCTACTATGTATCAAGTGCGGCATTAGTGATTACTCTTTCCGCCTCAACACTAGATGGTTTGAGGGTCGATAATTAGTCGTGTATTAGAGTCACTAGGGACTGTCTCAATGCCTTTTTTCATGTCACCCTGTCAAGTTTGTATACTATAATTTCTATTTGAATAATGTTTCTAAAACTAGGTATTTTCTAAATCCTGTTTAGCGTAATCATCAATGGCTGTATTTTGTGCGATGTATCGATAAAATGAGCCAACTGAGTCAAGCCAGTGCGAGATCCCGCAGGCCTTCAAATGATGTTGGTAAAGCCTTGGTACCGCCTTACCTAGGGGTTGCAAAGGAAAGGAAAGAAGGATTCTGCAATCCCGCGAGATCTAGCACCATTTGAAGACCCGACTCGAGTCTTATTCTTATGTTTAAAATATAAAGAAAAGTATCAACTTACCAGCCATTCAAATGCTTTCTTGTATAACTCATAAGCTTCTAGTATATGTTCATATATTAAACACCTTTCCGACCAAGACAAATTTATTTTTTTGTAATCTTCTGATTTATTTATGTTCACCGAATCATTAATTTCATTATTTAATAAAACCAGAGCATCGGTGATGACTTTCATTAATATATACGCGTAAACGATGTTAATATCGAAACAAAATTTGGCAATGTTACAAAGCAGATCAGTAAAGTCAAAATAATTGTTAATATAATGAAAGTATATATAAAATAATGAACTGAAGATAATGACTACCGATAAGTTGATCCAAACAAAAGTTTTTATTAAAAAGTAATCATGTTTATTGTATTTAAGATTTTTCATTATTTTTTGTATGTTCAAAACTAATTGTATGTTATTATTACTCTGGTAAGTGTTCACAAAGAAGTTGATCAGATATCCCAGCATATATAAGATATAGTTTAAATACAAACACATCTTGAATATTATATCTTGTTCAACCAATACATCCGCTCTAGATCCAAAACATAGGTGGATAATAGTTATCGCAATGTATACAAATGTTCCACATAATGAAATGATGTTACTCAGAAGACCGGTTGGTACAATAAAATCATTATTTATGTTGTATTTTGGATATAAATATATACTTTGAAATAAATTTAACGGCTTCAACATAGCTTGGATATCTTTATCTAATAAGTTATTTCGTAATTCTTCTATAGATTCCAAAGAGCCAAGTTCACGGTTTGAAGTCATTTTATTGTTTGTGATTATAATATTATGTTCCACAGTCAATATTTCAATTTCATTAATTTGTTGCCATAGTAACATTGTGTTGCGTGTTTAGCACGGTCACTTGTCATTCACGCTTTATGTATTCTGAGGCATTGATAATTGATTGAAACGAACTAAATACATATTATATTGACCATATAAAATTTCTAGCAATTGCCCCCGACTTCGTTCGCGTTAATTACAATAATACTAATACGAAGTTGATATTTGGTAATTTCTTATACTTTTTATTTTTACAAATATTGTGTCGATTTTGTACCAATTTACATACTTAATTTTAATGATTTATTGAAAACTTGTGTTGTTGTAGTGTGTTGTGTTGTGTAGAAACTTGTTTCTTAATATTAAGGTATTTAGTTTTCTCTACTTGGGGCATTCCGACTGGTGGAATTCCTCCACGCTACAGAAGAGCGCAGCCAAATAACCATGTGTTGTGGTCCTGCGGTGAGCAGAGTTTCTAGAGCTCTTTGGGGTATGGTGGTTCAAGTTCGGCAACGCGCAAGATATTATAAGTGTCTACAGGCTACAGTAACCGCTTACTATCAGGCGGGCCGTATGCTTGTATGCTACCTTAGTAGTATAAAAGTTATCAATAAAAACAATACGTTAAAGTAACATATCTATATAAATAAAATGATTGATGTTTGACGTTGTGCGCTCGTCACGCAAATACTACTGGAAACATTTTGATCTATTTGTTTTTGTATTACTCCTTCAATGCTTGGCTCTTATAAAAAAAGAACAAAACACGATAAATATCGAGTCCTGAGCACAGCTAGTTGTAAAGAAAAAAAATACTATAAGCATACTACTATACTATGTGTAGAAAAAGGTGGTGATTGTTTATGGTAAAATGGTTTATTATATTAATGGTTAATAATTAATAATCAGCCGCTAATTGTAACGAGCTGTGGTATTGAGTCGCTTGTGGTTAATCGCGAACTGAATAATACAAATATATAACTTTAACAATAAAATGTTAAAGTGCACGCAGTGCACAAATTATACCTAAAGAGCCGTTCGGTTGTGTAACTCCGAACATACTCCCAGGAGTAAGATGAAAGAGAGGTGAAGTAGTCATCTGAGAAGAACTTAATAATCTTAATAAGCAATACTAAAAGCGTTATAATTATAAACTGGTACAATGCAATTGTTGAAATTAAATGGTGCAATAAAATTATATAATAAGATTAATGTTAAGCTGCAATTCGTAGAATGAAAATGGTAATAACATTTATAGTAAAAATAACAAATTGTAAATGGTAAACTAAAATGGTTTAAAAATATATCTTAAAAACATTAAATGATATAAACTAAACTAAAGAATCTTCTAAAATAAAAGTAGGATTGTCCACATTATTATCTATAGCACCAGGCATAGTAGCTTGGTTACCGTGGCAATTGTTCCGCCCGCGCCTAACGCTGGGCCAATGTTTGGCTAGAATTTGGTTACGCACATTCAGTGCACTAGCACTCGTCTGACTCGGGTCAGTCGTACTCTGCTTTCGCGATGGCACACTACCCATCGGTATATCACTAGTAGAGCTCGCCGGTGGTGCTGGGTTTACTGACTCTTGTCGGGAGTTGCCTCCGCAACGAACAGCAGTCCGTGAACAAAAACGGCATCGTTCCTTCTTCCACAGGTATGCAACCAGTAGGCTCATGGAGACTGCGAGTAAGATGTAGCTGACGGCGTAATGATGTATATCGTGTGATCATATATTCTCAATTTCATCGCTCATAGATTTCAGTGTTTGGATTCGTTGGCTTAGTTTGGTAAAAGATGAATTCAAATCATTATTATATAAGAGTGGTGTGTTATTAACAGGCAATTTAAAATTTATTAAATGATTTATTTGACCAATTATTGGTATATAAAGCTCGTTTGTAGAATTTATCTGATTGAAATGACGTTGTAGTGAGTGAAGGGCAAAGTCTTTTCCTTTTATCATGCAGTTCTGAGCTATGGTAATAATTCCTGCATTACTCAATTGATGTTTAGTAACCTGATCATCACATATGATTTTTATCGAATAAACATCACAACAGTAATATAAATACTGTGATGCCATATGCAGTTCAACCCATCTGTTGGTACACATTGAACTATATACTTTGCATTCATGGTTTTGTGTGTCTGTATCGCAAAAATTTCTATCATGTTTAAGGTCGTGGATTGGTTTGAGAAACTGACACATGTAAGATGATCCGTGATATAAACATGTATTTAGTTCATTTATTGTCACAGCAAAGTACGATTCTTTCTTAAAATTTACTGCTACATAATCAGAAACTGGTACTATGGTGATTATACTCTCATTGTTCTGGTGTGGAATAGGCAATATTTGATAAAGCTGAAAACTTTCTCTGTAGACAAGAGGTAAAGTTATTTCAAATATAATGTAATTTTCAGATACTCTTGCCTTTACTTTCAGTAATTTATAAATATACTGCAGATCTGTGTTGATGTCATGAACAGGTAACATGAGATTATGCAACATGTGCCCTCGTATGGTTAGAAGCTCTGCTTTAAGCTGAGTTGGTTTTAATAAATGAATGCTAATTTGACCGTTGTATATATCTGTTATCATATCTAGGAGCATATCTTGAAGCCTTTTTAAACTTAGTAACAAACTGTTTCCGGCCATCGCACATAATGTGAAATCTTGGTTGTACGACATGTTTTGGATATTTTCTTTTAATTCGTTGGTTCTTCTTGCCCAATTATTTAATTGACTATTTATAAATTTGTGTTGTTTGTCAATGGTTACCTCCATCCTTTTCAATAAATTAAACTCAGATGCGATCACCGAAGTTTTTTTTTTTTTTAAAAGAACGTAAAGAACATAAATGATTTTGATTTTGTTTAAGGGCTTCTATGTCTTTCATATATTTTTCTGCGAAACGGAATTCCAATACTCCGAATAGCTCATTAGCAACGTAACCGGCACCGTTGATAAGACCACGGCGCTGCCGACGTCTGGTGTGAACGTTAAAGTGCTGTGTTAGCAAAAGTTCATTGTAGTATTTAAATTCCTGATAGTCATGACGTTGTTGAGTGAGAATTATGTTACAATGAGATTGTTGTCCAATGATGTTACAAACTTTTTCTAAATAATTGGTTATCTTGTTATATGCGTCTATTCCTGTCCAATATGGCTCCATATTAGAGTACATTATTAGAGTCCATTTATCTTTAATCAGTTGAATATTCGATATATGATCAAAATATAGTGACTGATTACTCGGAAGTTGGTATATGTTATGTAATACATTTGATGGTATAAGCAGAGTCATAAAAAATTACAATGCTGTAACTATGGTCGTGAATGTTGGTTTCTTTGGTTTCTTTATTTTCTCTCCTGGAATATTTTCCAATTGGTTGCTTTCTTCCTGTATGGAATTTTGGTTAGATTGGTTAAGTGGTAAAACTGACAGTTTAATAATAGGTCGTTTTAATAGGCCATTTTTAGTTTTTAACCTAACAATTCTAATTAAACCATCATCGCCAGGGTGCGTGTCTATCAAGCGGCCCATGGCCCACTTTCCTGCTGGTAAATTATCATCGTGAATGACTACTGAGTCATCAACTTTGATATTTTTCTGCAAATTCATCCACTTTTTACGTGCAGATAATTGTGTTAAATATTCAGTTTTCCATCGTTTCCATAGATCAAGAAATAATTTGGTTGTTAGATGCCATCTGGTCCGAGCATCATGTTCTGTATCAATAATGGTCAATCCTGGTCTTCCTGTTCAGAAATGAGCTGGTGTAAGAAAATCGAGGTTTTCTGGATCTTCCGATAATGCACACAGAGGTCGAGAGTTCAGGCAGGCTTCCAATTCGGTTAAAAGAGTAGAATACTCTTCGTACGTCAATTTTTGATGGCCTATAACTCTTTTCAAATGTTATTTCAGACTACGCACAGCCCTCTCCCAAAGTCCTCCTGCACTTGGCCAAGCGGGGGCATTAAAATGCCACATAATTCCCATTTCCGTTACTTCTGTTAAGAAACCTGTGTTGAATATTTGTTGAAGCCGGTTATACTCTTCTTGTAACATTCTGTTAGCTCCCACAAAATTTGTTCCATTATCACTGTAAATGTGACGTGGGGCTATTCGTCTCGCTGCCATTCTGGTTAGAGCCGCCAAAAATCCTGAACTACTTAGGTCGGAGACTAGTTCTAAATGGACAGCTTTGGTTACCATACATATGAAAACCGCTATATATCCCTTTGTGGTTTTAATTCCACGTCCCTTACTTGTTTTACTTCTACGAATCCCGTGAAATCAACTCCACAGTGGTAGAAGGCACATTCCGGATTGACTCGTGAAGCTGGTAAATCACCCATCAGTTGGTATTGTTTGATGGGATCATGTTTTCTACATATAATACAATGTCTGATAAACTTCTTGGTTGCACTATATGCTTTGATAATCTAGTATCTCTGCCTTAGGTTCGCTAATGTAATGTTTGACCCTCCATTAAAAGTGAGTTTATGTGCTTCTTGAATTAATAAAGTCGTTAATCTATGGTTATGCGGTATTATGATCGGATGTTTCATTTGTAAGCTGATATTTGCATTTCTCAATCTACCTCATACTCGTAGTATTCCATCTTGATCAATAAAAGGATTTAAATTTAAAATTTTACTTTTACAATGTAAGTTGTCATGATTTTGTAAATACTGAATATCATTAGCGAATTCTGATTCTTGCACATATTTAATGATCAGCAATTTTGCGCGTCGCAGCTCGTATAACGTTAGGTATGCCGGACGATTTTTCTTAGAATTGTGAAAACGTACTATCCATGCTAAAATACGAGTTATTTTGTTGATTGAACTGAATTTATTTAATAAAGCATATATGATATCCTCTTTGTTTTCAATGGTAACGGTGTTGGATTTTAATACTGATGATTTGAGTTCTAATTTTGTTTCGTAAATTTCTTTTTTATTTTTTGTCTTCGAATATGACGAGAGCCATGATGGACCCTGCCACCATAATTCATTGTTGTTTAATTGCTTGATTGAATCCGGCTCGAAGGACCATGTAGAAAAAGGTGGTGATTGTTTATGGTAAAATGGTTTATTATATTAATGGTTACTAATTAATAATCAGCCGCTAATTGTAACGATCTGTGGTATTGAGTCGCTTGTGGTTAATCGCGAACTGAATAATACAAATATATAACTTTACCAATAAAATGTTAAAGTGCACGCAGTGCACAAATTATACCTAAAGAGCCGTTCGGTTGTGTAACTCCGAACACTATATTTATACATATACTATATAGGTATAAAAATATATTCGGTATAAAAAAATATTTCTCAAAAGAACACTAAATAACATAAATTTTGATACAGTTTAATCGTTTACATCTAGGGAGTTAAAAAAGAGAACCACTTTAGATATATTTATTGCAGAACATTAATATTAATGACATAATTAAATAATGAATAATTAAAATTAATTAGCATTGAATCAATAATTAGTATAAATAATCTCAAATTTTAAAGTACATATGTATATAATAAACTTGAGTTATAGTGGACAATATTTAAATATTTATTTCATTCATGTTTTTTATACTTAGTACATTAATATATATTTATTGCCATCCGATATTCACTTGTGTCCTACGTCTGGCTGTGATTATCGTCAATCACTTCTAACCCAATCCTCAGTAAACATAAGATATTAACTTTATATCCATACTAGCTGACCCGGTGAACTTCGTATCACCTACGTAGTTGTTTACAACTTTTGATTCGTGATGACTGGTTGCAATACGTACGTTTAAAATGTTTAGTTATTTACTGAAACTTGTTCATGATTTAAAAATAAACAAAATTTCGAGTGTTTTATGAATAGAAATAATACTTTTATTCAAAATATGTAATATATTTTATTTATAGAAAAATATATCTATTTAATTTAAAGTTTCTTTGTAAACTATATTTTTGGTTTCGTTTTTTGGAGCATAAATAAATAGAGAAGATAGTTTCCCTACACTCGAACATGCCACATACAGCTGACCATGCGAAAAACACGGAAATTCTAAATTAGTTTCGCAAACTTCCAATAATTGGCCTCGCGATTTGTTTATGGTCATTGCAAAAGTCACGTGCACAGGGAACTGTAGTCGCTTTGTATTTTCCTTTTATAATTGTTGCTTCAATTACATTATTCATGAGTTTCTTTACAGTCAATCTCGTTCCATTGAGGTTGATTAATGTTACGCACATGATAATAACTGAACCAATTTTTTGTTGTAAATTATGAGGTGGTAATCCAGGTAATTCTATTGAATTGATAAATTGCATAGGATAATTAACCATGTCATCTTGATTGATAATGGTATCGACTGACTTAAAGGAAAACAACTGTCCTGGGATAAAATTTTGAATTATCGTGTTGAGGTCATCGACATCTCTGTTTTTTGGTGCCAATATTGCTCTTTCGCTCAACCAATTATGGTTTTTGAATTGTTGCGCTACGTCAGGAAAAACACGCTGAATAAGCTCTTCCTTTGATTCTGTAAGCTGACCAAAATCCTTAGGGAATTTAATAAATCCAGTCGAGATGTTAGCTGGAACTTTACCATCACCCACATCTAACAATTGTTTTGAAAACGCATCTGCACTTTGATCTTTTTGTAAAAGTACACGCATATTAGCCGTCAATGTAACTGTCTTTACATATCGCCACAAATTAGATGATTTTAAACCCGCGTTTAGTTCATCGGCTGCAGTTGATCGTGGAATAATCGGAAGGGTCTAACGGAAATCACCGGATAACAGAATCATAGGTCCACCCAAAAATATTTTGGTTATTACGAAGATCTTTTAAAGTTCTATCTAGCGCCTCTAGTGATCTCTTGTGGGCCATTGTATATTCGTCCCAAATAATCAGCTTGCAAACTTTAAATTTTTTTGCCATTGCGCTATTTTTAGCGATGTTGCAAGTTGGTTTCTCGTTGATTTGCATGTTTAACGCAATGCAATTTCAACGCAGAATGTGCGGTTCTTCCCCCTTCTAACAAAGTTGCTGCTATTCCAGATGATGCCAACGCTAGCACAATGTCATTCTGCGATCGGACGGTCACCAAAAGCAGTGATATCAAAAAAGTTTTTCTAGTTCCTCCAGGAGCATCTAAGAAATGAATTCCACCAGTTCCATTGCTCACAGCTTCTACGAAAGAGTCATAGGCAATATTTAGTTGTCGATTCAATTTTGGATCATTTGTGCGAACTACTCCAGCTAGTGCTTGAGCATCATATTGGCGTTCTATTTGCAACGCATGATTAAGTGTATCATGCATAAGACGATTGGGCGATGTCATGCCTAAACACGATAGCGCTTTATTTGAGATCATTAAACACATGTCTTCTGTCATAATTAATGTTTCCTTGTAAATTTCATCAGTTATTTTCAGTATTGGATTTGCAGTAATACAGCGCATACGATGTAAAATTTCTTCAGACATGCTGTCCTTATAATTAACCCATAAATCATTTGGATTCGATGGAAAACATGTGGATATGATGATGGCAAGCAATGTTCGAATTTGATGCGGCTATGAAGAAATGACGGAATCTTTAAGTGTATTATCCCAATTAACTTTTTAAATTTTGTCTTACGTATATGTTGAAATATATCTATGTCTTGAAAAAGCTCATTGTATTCTCGAGATGCCCTAGTCAAAAATTCATTGCAAGCGTAATTTCGTTGGTAACATTTTTGTTGTAGTAGTGGTGTGTGGCGCGTTCCCCGTTTAGGAGCACAGAAACTCAACTCTGAAAGTAGGTCTGGACAATCCAATCGAGAGTTTATAATATCGTATAAGAAAATGATGATGATGATGATAATGATTATATGTGTAATATAAACAAAATACAATATTTTTTTAGTAATTGTAATATGACGTTTGGCCTCTGTATCGGCATGCGCTGATGAAAGGGTTTGAAATAGGTGAAAATAATGTACTACAAAATAGTTCTAGGCTAATAAATTAAAAAAAAAAACACTTTACAACAGTATACGTGTAAATTTCACAGAAATCTCAGTAAAAATTGTTTACTTTGGAACACCACGGTATCTCTTTAATAAAATTAATTGAGTAGGTAGTCACAGAGCATCTGAGCGTATAATTACATCAAAACAGTTAATAATCCACGACATTGTAAAGCAGCTTTTAGGGTTAGTCGTAGATAAAAGGCTTACAAAGCAGTTTGCTATATCCATATTATCTTTTTCGTGTTGTGCAGATGTGTACTCGTCTCTCAGTTAGCATACCTGCTTCCAGCAATATCTGATCCTTCAAACTTAGGTGAACATACATTCAAAACAGGCGTACACTGCCGACATGACAGCGTCAACTGGTGATGGATTATATATTTCACGGAGGTCGCCGGATGCAGCCTGACGCCGCGGAATATAACAACGCATTCAGGGTGCTGTTGGGGCTGGTACGTATCTGCAGTATCTAACAGATATTTGTAGATAATATAACAGATGGATTTTAGGCAACTGTGAGCAAACGAATTGCATTTCTGATGACCCGTGTGTGGGCCAGTACGAACAGCACTTCGCAGGTGATTGCAATTAGTATCGACTACCCGATTTTGCAGCATTGGTTGCGCTCTTATTTTATAGGAGATATTTAATGTCTTACTAACACTAGTGTAAAAGTAAAATATAGTATTAATCATAATGGATCGTATATCTGTAAAACAAAATCATTATTAGGTATGAATAAAACTCATCAGGCCGCAAATGTAAATCAGCGCAGGGGTCAGCGGTAACGAAGGTAGCCAAGTTATGCTAAGTTGTGCATCGTTTTTTAGTGTATTGCGGACGATAGTGTAATATTGTATTGCCTAGATTTATAACGTAAATAACGGCTTATCAACGCCTCACCACGTATACAACAGCTCCGCACTACGGCCGGCTTGCCGCTGTCGTAGGCGCTTGAGTCGAAATTAATCCACTATCTTGATAACTCAATAAACTAGAGTTAAATAATTAGAATATTTTTATTATTATATAAATATTAATACTGTCGCTAAGCTTTTATATAATGTTTACTTTAATGTACTGTCGTACTCTGTTGTTATGTAACTTTGTGCCAGTGTAATAGGTACTTTATTTCTTCTCTCTTTTTTCATTTATCTACCTATCTATCTATCTTATCTATCTATCTACCGGACCGTAGGCTACTCTAAATATGTTTGATCTAATTATATTTATAAAATAATTTCAACTGTTTTCTTCTACCAGTATCCATTGCTCATAATGATTATGTAAATCTTAATACCAACTTAAACACGAGACAACAAAAAAATACGATAAAGCATTACATAAGTTAAAGTCGTTAAATGAAATTAATTAATAAAATGAAATGCCGTTGTACCTATCAAACTATGTCACGATGAAGATTATTAATATATAACGTTATCAACCAAATCGAAAACTTTCTATGTAATCATATTAATATCTTTTGTTTATCAACCCTGTACATCATAATGCTATAAGCATTTAGTTCATTTGGAAATTAATATCGAAAATACCTATTACATTATTCAGTTCTACGTCAACTACTAGAAGTCATTCTTATTCTCAACTTATCTAAAACAAATCAGATAAAAAGCTTTATCGTAAATTGAATATTAGAAAGATGCCTGTTCGTCGCAACTGCGCAGAATTACTTTATAACAATGTCGATGAAAATTTTCAAAATTATTTCGAGCTCTTAATTAAGTTAAGATATTAACTTCATTGCTAACTCTGATCAAATGAGTTCTGTCTATATGATAAGCTCACTATCGGTACGTGTAAAGGGAACCTGTTTCTCGTAGAAATAGTATGTACTCGCAGCTTAATATTACTTAGCAGTTCCGCGCAGTCTAGTATATCGTTAGTGATTTTGAAAAGATATTCTTCTATGTTCATCGAATCCACCCGCCCATACATTCAGCCAAAATACGTTCACTGCTGTAAATAGGCCTCTCCCAAAGATCGCCACAACGACCGGTAATACGCTGCTCGAATCCAGCAGAGTCCCACAACCTTCACCAGGTCGTCAGTGCAATTTGTGGTGGATCTGCCTACTTTGCGTCTTCGTAAACGTGGGTGCCACTCAAGAATTTTGTATAGCCCCATAGGCTATCAGTTCTACTAGCGATATGCCCCGCTCATTGCCACTTGTCTAGTAATTCTAAAAGCTATGTCGATGAATTTAGTTTTTCTGCGGATCTCTTCATTTCTGCAGACAGACAGACTCCGAGCATAGCCCTCTCGATAGCCCTTTGAGCTTTTTTATCAGAACCTTCGTTAGTGACCACGTCTTAGTATCATATGTTATCGCTGGCAACACACACTGGTCAAAGACTGGCGTCTTGAGATATTTCTGTACCTTGTTTGAGAAGATACATAGCTTGCCGAATGCTGCCCAACCGAATTAGATTCGACGATTTAACTCTTTCTCGAAGTTGAACTTACATTACTGAACAGTTTGTCCCAAGTAAACATAATAATTAAGAACTTCAATCGTGGAGTCTCCGATTTGTACGAGAGTTCTTGCTACATGGGCGTATGAAATGACCTTCGTCTTATCCATGTTCATTTTAAAACCAACTTGTTCCAGGGGCTCTACTGAGGTCCACCATGCTTTCAGCCATGACTACGATGTCATCGGCAAATCTGAGGTGAGTGATGTACTCGTCGTTTATATTGATGTCCAATCCTTCCCAGTCCTGAAATTTAAAAATATCTAGAGCAGTGCTAAATTGTTTTGGAGAAATAACATCTCCTTGTCTGACTGCCCGTCACATCGAGATAGGTTTCGTAATCTGGTCCTGCAGTCAGACTGACATAGCGGCGTTTTCATACAAACACTTCAACTCTTCGATGTAGCGATAGTCAGTTTGGTACCGCTGGATAGACTACATACAGCCCAAGTTTCGATCGAATCGAATGATTTCTCCTAGTCCAAAAATGCTAAGCAAAAGGGGAGTTCATACTCTTCGGTCTTCTGTATAATATGCCTTAGTGTATGCATATACCGGTTTGTACGGGAAGCCGTGAATCTTGCATGCGAGATGGTTCGTAATAACTCTCGAAAACAGTCTCTAAGCATGATTCAGGATTGAGATGGACCGATAATTCTTCAGTAGATTTTTTTGCAAATAAATCACTTTTCTGCGTTCATGGAGAGGAAGTATTTGATTGATTTTACAAGGAAATAGTTAGTATGGTAACGTTTACTTCTATACTGTATGAACCAAGAAACCTCTTTTATATTCGTTCTATACGGTTAAAGTTTAAGATATTCATATATTAGATGATAAACGCATTACAAATCCAAGAGCTTTTGATGCTTTGTTATGCATAAAATGATTAACAAGTAATTTCGGAATCAAATAAAACACTTAAGTCTTAATGATATGGTCTTGTTGGTAATTATGAACTCTTTTCTATTATTATGAAGTAAAAAGAATAGTTGTAAACAAATTTTTTAATTATTTATTTTACTTTTAATAAACTTGGTATTTAAATGACAACTTAAAAAATCTTCAAAATACATCACCTATAACCTTCAATAACATCATCACAATGGCATCGCGCGTTGCAGATTCATGTCAAGTATGCTGCTTGGAGCTAAAATAATTACATTGTTCGTTCTTTGGTAGGCATTATAACAATATATATTTTTTGATTATTTTTACATTTAACTTTCTTTATTATTTTGAGGAATGGGGGAACATGAGCAACAATCTTGATCGCTTCAAAGCATTACACATCAGCAAGCCTATATTTAGTTAGAGAGCAGCTTTTGAAATGAATTTTCCGCTGACATAATTTCTTGGAGTTCATGTTTCCTTTTCAAACTATACCATCATCATCATACACACAAAATAGGTATTTTGTCGAGCCGGAGTCGGATTAAACAAGTATTTAGTCTTTTCATTTATCAAGTCATTTAAAAGTATAATATTAGTATTTTTTGCTTATATTTCAATAGGAAAATGTTACAAAATGTTATGTACGTCCGCATAGTCTTCGTGATTTTCGTTTAGGAGACTTTATTTATTTAATTAATTCGTTTTTGTACGCATTGGCATTCTGTTGTTTACTTTAACGGGATCTTATTAAATTGACATTTACATAACCGAATCACAATGTGATAAGATATAAATGTAATGTTTGCATACTTGAATATAATGTTTGCGGGAACAAATACCCGTACTATTGAAACAAGTAAAAGTTTTTTTTTGTTACTATGTAATTAGTGGAAAGAAGTTGATGTATGCTTTGTTAATGTTTTCACAATTGAATCGTCCTCCTTGGAAGATGATATGTAATTGCTTAAATTGGTTTTGATAAGAAGTACCTATTCCACTGCGCAGAAGTATAATATTTAAACACTTGGGATACTTTTGATGATGATACAAACAAACTACAGGGACGCTTTTTAAATTTCATGTCTCTGTCTCACTCTTCTTACTTCATTATCTTAGTTTGTTATATTTACTAGCCATGTGCTCGAATGAATTTCCCATGGGCAACATCTCAGGGATTATCATATTTTAACTTCTCATTTACTCTTCCCTTTAAAGCTCGTTTATTGAGGAAGGTTCTAGACTGTTTAACTTCATGTTACGAACGGAGGACAAAAGCAGAAATTTAATGCGGGTCAAGCCGCGTAATACAGTAAGTTTATGGATGAAAGTCTCATAGTTAGAAATATAAATTACTCACGAAAAGCTTTCAGTACAAATCGGCTGCTTTCTGCATCTTTCTCTTTTTCTTAACTGATGATATTGATTTCTTTTAAGACTTTGGCATCATCTTCCGTTCTACATCGGAGCCAGGCCAACACTCTGGTTGCTTCCTAACGAAAACACATTTTATTTTTTTTTTACCAAATCTGTAAATAAGTACCAAGTCAAACTATCTATTCACCTATTGAAAATTAAAATAAATCTTCTTCGGTCGTGCGCAAGATTTGTGTAATTTGTTACTGGTTTTAGAAATTCTATTCGCTGGATAGTATAAATTTAAATTAGTAGAGGATTGAGGGATGTAAAATGGGACGTATTTATTAGATCTATAGAGCTTAATTTTGAGAGCTTAATTAATATTAATTTTTACTTTTTTACTAGTGATTTGTGGACAATCTATCATTCCATTGATCAGTTTATATAAAAACATAAGTTCCAATAACTTTCTACGATCGCATAATATGGTAAGGTTAAAATGTTTGAGACAATCATAATATTTTGAATATTCTTGACTATATTACAACGATAACAAAGGAATCTTTTTTGTACCCCTTCTATATTTTTTATATAAATTTCTTAATGTGGATTCCATACTGGACTGCAATATTCTAAATTAGATCTAACTAGGGATTTATATAAATGTAATTTAGCACTGGGATTCTTAAATATATTACAATTTCTCAAAACGAAACCCAGTTTTTGAAATGATTTTGTGATAATGTAATTAATGTGCTTATTTTTATCAAAACTTATACCTGAATCTCTGATATAGTCAACTTCTTTTAAAAGAGTTTTTTGTAATTTATATATGCCATGTGAGTTAGACTTATCTTTTGTGAATCTTATGCAAAAGCATTTATTAATATTAAGTTCGACTCAAATCAATTCAGTAGCATACCAGATATACCTATAGAAGATAATTTATGTAAAAGTAAGTCATGATTCACTGAATCGAATGCTTTTGAAAAGTCTGTATATATAATGTCGACAGGGATACGATTATCTACAGAATTAACTAGATTATCGTGATAAAGAAGAAGGTTTGTTAACGTAGATTTAGATTTCATGAAAACGTGTTGATTTTCGGTAATTATTGGGTTGACATACCATGAGAAAATAGGATATAAAAGGGATTCAAACAGTTCACTAAAGACAGACAATATGGATATAGGTCTATAATTTTCTATAAGATTTGGTTTGCCAGCCTTTGCTGTTGGCACTATTAAGGATTGGTGCAACATTACATATACCAGTCTGTAGAGATTTATTATATATCATGCTTAATGGATGAGATATAGGTTCTGCACATGTTTTTAAAAAAAAATATGGAATTTCATCAGGTCCAGCACCTTTAGAAGATTCTATGTTTTTAAGAGCTTTGTATACTTAATCTTTATTTATAGTTATAGAACTTAAACACATTGAAGTAGAGTTAAAGATAAGATTATTTGTTGACATATTATGTTTTAAATAAATAGATGAGAAGTTTTAAGCAAATAGTGAACAAATATCAGAACTATTTGATGCTACATGATTATTGAGGTACATGGGGTTAGGATATGAACTAGAGTTTTTTCGTTTATTTTTTATAAAAAACCAGAATAGTTTTGGATTGTTTCTTATAGATTGTTCCAGGAGCTATCAGTAATTTTTGTAACAAATCTTTGTGAATATTAAACATCTTTGTTTTAACAAGTTATGGCTGATGGAATCTAAGGGACTATGATATTTTTTATTTTAATTCTGTATTTTTTTCTTTTAATATTATTTTTAGTGTATTTGTGTACCAACTAGGAAAATAATTATTTTAAGGTATTATTTTAGGGATAAATTCAATAATATGGAATAGAATTCACATTGTCAATACATGCAAACTCAATTTCCAAGTCAACATCATTAAGTTTGTTAATAATACGTAACGTAAAGAAAATAATCAGACATATAGGTTAACTATATAAAAGGTATAAGGTTCACAATGGTATGGATTATGCTTGTTTCTCTTTCATACATTACGCGCTACCGGCGTCTCGGTATTTTAGCAATATATAGATTGAGTAAATTTATACCATTCATAGGATAATTGGCAGGGAAATTACTACACCGAATAAAGTTTACCAACTACTGATAAAAATACGTTCACTGTTAATGTGGTAACAACTCCTTATCACATTAACACTACCATTGTTAACTGTGGAGTAACAACTTTATTATCTTTGTATTTGTGAAACTTAAGTCATGGCTTATGACAGGTCATTTTTTTTACGTTTAAACACAGAATTGGATAGGAATTACAATATTGTAATTTTTCTATTTCATTGATTCATTTCATCCACCCTGCATTTATCTTATTTTTCACGTCCTGGACAGTCACCGTTGTTTCGGATGTTTTGAAATGAAATAACATGTTGTGGAATGGATATGGAATCAACAAGTTACGTTACGTTACGTTTTTACGTTACGTTAGTTACGTTTTAGTTAGTTAAGTAGTTACTGCTTAACTGAGTTTTAAGTAATTTGGTTTCTTATTAGTTAGCTGCACAAAACAATACATACTTACTTATGCAATAATTATAACTTCGTTATTTTTTTTAAATGCAAGTAAATTTGGTCTAATTAACTTTGGACTTCGATATATAAGCAGTCTTTTCAAGCTCCATATTGCAGTATCAAGTAATTTGATATGACATTTGAAAATATTTCATTGTAGGATTGTAGCTATTTCAGTGTAGGATTACAGTGCTTTAAGAACTAACATCAAATTTCGAGTCCCGTCAACAAGCAAGGTTGCCACGGCTCGAACTAACATCATCAGCAAGTTCCGGTCTATTTAAGTAAGATCGTTTCATTATATTATCAGAATTACCTATATCAATTAAATTAAAATGATGCACCTGGAAGACACCCTCGCGAACCAACAACAATTGCTGGGGGCTATAGATAATTTATTTACAAATTTCAAAAAAGATTCCTCTGACAGAAACACTCCAGACTACATTAGGAGAAAGTTAGAAACACTAGACAAATATTGGCAGGATTTTCAAGCTAATCATTCCAAACTCTCAAAAATAAAGTACGCTAAAACTCATCCTTACTTTTCCATTAATCAATACAAAATAGTACAGGAAAAATACGAAAATATTAGAGCAGCTATTCAATCATATCAATCAAAAGAAGAAAGAATTCCAACGCCCATTCAAAAGTCAGCAAACCCACTAGGAATCACACGAACAACCTATTTCATTTAAATCTAATCAAGGCACACTCAGCAAAACAGACAATATGCTGAAAAAGCAAAGCAGTAATTTTAAAGTATTTGAGCATACAATATCAAATTTAAACTTAGAACTCAAATTTCAAAATGGGAATTAGATCACATTCTGCGTGTTGTTCAGTCTCGTTGGTCTAACATAGATAACCTTCATTGGGAATTGGACAGCGAGCTTGATGAGGGTAATCAAGAATATCAGCAAACCTATTTCAATTACGAACAAACCTACAATAACATAATTACAGGAATCAATAAAAAATTATACTCCGTTTCACATAGAGAATTATCTACTCCACAAATGGATATACCAACATTTTGTGGTAATTTTCACCAATGGTCCTCATTCAAGGACCTATTCAGCGAAGCAATCTAAAACAATGCATCACTATCCGGCTCGAAGGACCACAAATGTACGGGACACCTTATTGATTGCTATGAATTATGATTTAAAACACCGGAAGACTTTAAACTTTATTTATTGATAATATATATATATATATATATATATATGTCGGATATTTTATTATTTAGAAGTTTTTTGTTTATATTTTAGAATATAGGTTGTTGGCAATACAAGTTGAAAATGACTGAAGTTGTCAATTAATTTGTAAAAGCTGCAAGATGTGTTTATGTTATGAATAATTTAAATAAAGGTTTTATGGAACATATTTTCGCTTCAAGTCTTGGAATATCCCACAACTTTTGGGGGCTCGTCCGGGATAGCGCAAGATTTGAAGTAAAGTGAGATTTAAATCAAAGTCATATCGCAAGTCATCCAACGAAAGGTACCTGTAGGCCGCCATATTTGCATCAATTTTACCTAATTTGTGTTGTCTGAGCATAGACACAGGTCAGGGTCGGCATGAGTACTTCAACGACGTTGCGAACTACTTCAACGACGCGTTATGGTAGAATATGTTGCAAGCTATGAAAAATTCTTCTAAAATAGTAGCTTTGTAATTTGGATATGAAGATTTATATTTGAAGACTAAAGACTAAATGAATCCAAATAAGCCATCATTTTGCACGAAGAGTAATAAAAGACGCAACTCGAAGAATTTGAAGAATAATACTAGTTTAACAACTAAAATGCCGCCGAAGAAAGCTGTAAAGGAAAGTGAAGATGAAGAACATGAGTTGGATGTACAGATTTCTTTTAAGGATTTAGAGAAGTCGATGACTATTTTTACCGGTGATGACACTTACCCAATTTATACATTTCTCGATGAATTTGAAGATACTGCTGAGCTTATGAAATGGACTAAAATTGAGAAGCTGATCTATGCAAAGAGGCTTTTAGATGGAACTGCTAAGCTGTTTTTACGATCATTAGGAAGAGTAAAATACTACACAAATTTGAAGAAGGCACTACAAGAAAAATTTGGACCCAAGATTAACAGCGCAATCATACATAAGAAACTTGCATCACGCAAGATGAAGAACGACGAAACTTACTGTTACGTATGCGAGCGGGGACGAGTGAAACAACGAGCAGCTAGTGACACACTGATTGTATTCGTGGAACGAACATAGAGTTGTGCGGACACGCACATATTGACATTTTATACATAACATTTCCTTCTCCTAGTTCCTACTAGTATAAACTAATCTAATATTACATAAATTTTTTGTAATCTATTTTTGCACGCTTACGCAAGGATCTTTCAACTATTTTAGGAGGTTGTACTGGGACGTCAGACAAAGCTTCATGGAACTGGTCAATATCATCTGTTCTAGCCGGTGAAATAGCGGGTGTACTACTAACTGGTTGAGCAATTCCCGTAGCCTCATTTCCCTCCTCTCCAGTCATTATTTGCTCGGTGCCACCTTGCATTGTTAGAGCTCTTTGTGGAGGTGCTTCTGGTGGAATCGCCAGAGGCGGCAGTGACGATGACGCCGTGACCTCCGGAAGTGACGGTGGCGGCGACAGTGGCGGCGGCGATGGCAGCTGTGCAGCGGATTTTAATAGAACCGGAGGGGCTGACAGTTTTGTCTGATGACTGGGTGATATAGGTGGCATAGATGAACACGAAGTAGTATCAGGTAAGTATGTTTCACTTTTGTCTGTATCATAGTCCCAGTAGTTTCTATTATTTAAAGTTCCTTTATACTTTATTAAATGATTTATATGTTTTTTAACTTCTTTGTTAAATAAATAGTCTCTAATTAAATATAAAACTTTTCCTATTCTTTTAACGAGTATTCCTTTTGTCCATTCAAACTTATTACCACTAATAAACTTTTTGTACAAGACTATATCTCCTTTCTCGAATTTCCGACTCAACTTCTCATTATATTTTTTAACACTATTTTGAGAACAGTGTTTATCGTAACATATATTAGTTGCAGGTGGAGAGCGTGAAGAAGATGACGGTGTAAGCAGATCTAAGCGGCACCTTAACTTACGTCCAAAAACTAGCTCTGCGGGCGAGAGTCCAGTGCCAGAATGAACTGAGTTCCTGTAGTCAATATATATTTTAACAACCCTAATTTTTGATTTTTATTATTTAATTCCAAACAAGATCTGATTCCCTTTTTTATAATTTTTACAAAGCTTTCTGCCTGCCCGTTGCTGGCCGGGTGGTAAGCTGGAGATGTTAAATGACAAATCCCATTTAAATTACAAAAATGTTCAAAGCTTTGAGAACAAAAAGCTGTACCATTGTCACTTACTATAGTATCAGGTAGGCCAAATCTTGATACGAAATCAATTAATTTATCTATAACGGCCGTGGAGGTGGTCGAGTTTGACATATCATAAACTTCTACCCATTTAGAGTAGGCGTCTACTATAACCAAGTAAGTGCGATTGTTTATTGGGCCCAGGAAGTCTATATGAATGCGATGGAACGCGTGAGGAGGACGTGCCCATGGCGCGGGCGCCGCGCGAGGGGGCGTTGCTCGCAATTTAATGCAGATCTCACAAGAATTTATCATATTTTCAATTGCACTATCTATTCCAGGAAACCAAAATCGAGATCGAGCCTCTGATTTTGTTTTTACGATTCCTAAATGGGATGTGTGCAGTTCTAATAGAATTTTATTACGTAATACTTCTGGTATCACAAGCTATCACGCATAACACATCCATTTTCGAACGATAATTGAGTTCGACAAAGGAAAAATGGTTTCAATTTATCGTTGGAAATTTTGTTTGGCCAGCCATTCATTATATAATTTACTATTTCATTCAATAACAAATCTTTATTTGTCTCATTACGTAATAAACTTAAGGTGACCGGTAAATTCCCTTCATTTACGAAACGATCCAGCATAGCTGACTCGTCCGCGCTGCTGACGATGCGCTCGCGCACTGAGGACTTATGACTCGAACCACCTGTTTGCGTCGCGTCGTCTGGTAGACTGGCTCGTGACAAATAATCCGCGCAGTTATTACTACTACGAATATATTCAATTGTATAGTTATAACCGCTCAAAAATAAGGCATACCTTTGGAGTCTGTTGGCGGTCACCTCTGGGACACCACGATGAGGACCAAAAATGGAGATTAAAGGCTTATGGTCTGTACGTAGCAAGAATGGATTTGATCTTCCATATAAATATTGATGGAATCTCCGCACTCCAAAAATTATTGCAGTTGCTTCCTTTTGAATTTGAGAGTACCGCTTCTCAGCCGCATTTAAAGTCCGTGAAGCGACCGAAATAGGTCTTTCAATATCATTTTTATCAATTTGAGATAACACTGCCCCAAGTCCACACGGCGAAGCATCTACGGTCAATACTATCTTAGCATCAGGATTGAAATGTGTAAGCACTTGATCCGAAGTTATGATGTGTTTAATTTTATTAAATGCTTCGGTGTGTATTTCAAGCCAATTAAATTTATTCCCCTTTTTTAAAAGTTCATATAAAGGACTCAAAATCGTAGATATATTTGGCACAAAACTTCGGTAATAATTAATAAGCCCTAAGAAGGACTGTAACTGATTGAGGTTTGTAGGAATCGGGGCTTCAACGATAGCTTTGACCTTCTGAGGACATTTTTTTAATCCATCTTTATTTATGACATACCCCAAATAACATATCTCGTTTTTGAAAAACTCGCATTTTTCCTGCTGCAAGGTAAGTCCCGCGTTCTCTAATCTTTGGAATACGGAGTTCAATCTTTCTATGTGCTGCCGTTCATCTTACCAGTGATGAGCACATCGTCCAAGAGACAAAGTACTCCCTCGAGACCCGACAGTACACACTCCATCGCGCGCTGGAAAATAGCCGGCGCGCTTGCTAACCCAAATACCAAACGGGTATATTTGAAAAGCCCGCGATGTGTATTTATACACGTAATGTCCTGTGACTCATCTGATAATAAAAATTGATTGTATGCCATTGATAGGTCAAGCTTAGTAAATTTTTTCCCACCATATAACTTTACAAATAACTCTTTGGCTGTCGGTAGCGGATACTTTTCAATAACCAATTGTTTATTGACACTAATTGAATAATCTACGCATAATCGCAACGACCCATCACGTTTGAGTACTGGAACTATAGGCGAAGCGTATTGTGAGTGTTCGACCGGTTTTAAGATTCCTAAGTCAACTAATTTATCTATTTCTGTGTCAATCTTATCGCGTAAGGCGAATGCAATTGGTCGCGCTTTACAAAATACAGGCTTAGCGTTATCTATGAGAGAAAGTTTCACTTCATATTTGTTGAAACACCCTAGTTTATTAGAAAACAATTGAGGGAAACGCATTTTTAATTGTTGTATCGTAGCAGTCTCCGTACAATAATTTACTGGCATTAGTTCTAATTTGAACTGAGAAATAAAATTTCTACCGAGTAAAGGAGGTCCACCGTTTCGGACAACGAATATATTTAATTTGTGTGTGATTTCTCGAAATTTCACAGGAACATTCATTAAACCTAAACAGGGTATACTGTCACCAGTATAAGTAATTAACTGTTTATTAGTATTTGACAATGGTACCCCTTTAAAATGTAAATTGTAAAACTTTAAGGAAATCACAGAAACAGCTGACCCTGAATCTATTTCGAACTGTAATTGTAACCCATTAATATAAACAGATTCTACCATGGGTTCCCCCCGCTCTGATCGTATATTATACATTTTAAGATTACCGTCATCATCGTCATCGCTCTCCAACTCGCTAATTGTGTCAACGTAGTTCACTTTCGTGCACATCTTATGTAAATGACCTTTGGTCTTACACTTTTTGCATACTGCATTAGCATAACGGCATTTTGATGATTCATGATTTGTAAAACCACAGACAGAACACTTTTTTTTATTTGAAGTACCACTCTTTTTTACATTTTGTATTATTTTATACACTTGATCACTCCCCGAAGTCATCGACGACGACTGGTGAACAACCTGTCCACCCATACTGGTGCTCGCCGCAGCGCCAGCTCGCGCGCATCGAATGTTTTCAGCCTTTTCGACTGCCTTCGCCAGAGTTAAATCTCCTAGATCCTGGGAATACAGTTTCTCCTTTTCAACGCCTGGCAACATACCCATGATAAATCTATCCCGGAGTGCCTCCTCCACGTTGGTGAAACTGCAATGGGTAGTCAGCCCTCGCAGTCGCGCAGCCCACTGATTGTGGCTTTCGCCCTGCTGCTGAACAGCTGCATAAAAATTATGTCGCTCAGCAAAACCAATGCGTTTTGGAGTAAAATGTGTATCTAGTAGATTCAAAATATCTTCGAATGGTACATCTTCCAAATTTTTGGGTAATGCTAGGTCTTCTGCTAGCTTATATGTACCCTCCGAGAGTGCACTCAGCAAAATCGCGCGTCGTCTTGTCCCCAATTTATCTTCTTCGGAGATTGCATTTGCAATAAACCACTGTGTTATTCGACCTTTGTAAGTTTTCCAGGACTGAAAACTGTGGTCAAAGGTGGATACCGAAATTAGACGTACTCATGTTTTTTTTTCACTTGCGAATAAAAATGTGGGTAACTCGTCGGCACTGTTACGTATGCGAGCGGGGACGAGTGAAACAACGAGCAGCTAGTGACACACTGATTGTATTCGTGGAACGAACATAGGGTTGTGCGGACACGCACATATTGACATTTTATACATAACACTTACCAACAATATTTTCTATCTATGAAAGAGTTAGCACTTCATGGCAAGGTTGTAGATGCTGCACTTATAGAATATGTCATTGATGGCATCCGAGACTTAGAGACAAATAAAACTATTTTATATGGTGCTTCAGATATGAAAGATTTTCGCAGGAAATTAGACATCTACAGTGATTTCAGAAAGAAGATACAGAACAAACCTGCACACACTGGTCAATCATCTGGGCACTATTCAACCCGAAGGACAACTTATGTAAAAAGATGTTACAACTGTGGCGAGTCGGATCATCAATCACCTACCTGTTCGAAGGGAATGAAATGTTTCAAATGCAACGAGTATGGTCACAAATCAACTGAGTGTACAAATAAAGGAAGAAATAATGTAAATAATACGCTGAATATTCAAAATATAAAAGAAGAAGAGAAAGTTCCCTACAAAAAGATAAAGATTAATGGAGAAGACTTTACAACCTTGATAGATACTGGAAGCGACGTTAACCTCATTACAAAATCAGTATTCGAGAAGATTAAACAAGGAATTGAAGATTATAAAATAGAATCAACATGCTTAACAGGAATAGCGGAGAACAAAGTTTATACTGAAGGAATATTTACTGTAAAAGTACAGATCGACGAATACTACACAGACGTCAAATTTAATGTTGTGAAAGATAGCGAGATACCTGTAACTTTACTGATTGGAAATCCTATCCTTAAAGATTTTGAAGTGTGTTTCACACCTGAAGGTGTATTTGTGGAAAAGATTATGCATCTTACACTTCTAGCGGAGGAGAAACGCGAACAAGAATATGATATAGAAGACTCTAAATACGCTGAACAGATTCATAAGATGTGTGAAGAGTACAAACCTAACGAAAAGAAGAAAGAAAGCAACGTGGAATTGAAAATAATATTAACTGACGAAGATCCAGTTTTCCAGAATCCGCGACGCCTATCTCCTTTAGAAATGAATGCTGTGAATACACAAGTAAAAGAATGGCTAGATAAAGAAATAATCAAACCTAGTAAATCTGATTTTGCATGCCCTATAGTTCTGGCTGATAAAAAAGATGGATCACGAAGAATGTGTATGGATTACCGACGACTAAATAAGAAAGTAATCAAAGAACGGTTTCCCCTACCTATAATCGAAGACCAGATAGACAAACTGAAGGAAGCTAAGGTGTTCACTTCCCTTGATCTGAAGAATGGTTTTTTACACGTAAAGGTACACAAAGACAGCCAAAAGTACACCTCATTTGTAACTCCACAAGGCCAGTACGAATTTCAAAAAATGCCTTTCGGATTGTGTACAGCACCATCTGTTTTTCAAAGATTTATCAACGACATCTTTAGCGATTTTATTATCGACGGGACTCTGCTCGTATATCTTGATGATTTAATAATACCCTTGAAAACAGAAGAAGAAGGAATATGTAAGTTAGAGAAAGTATTAGAAAGAAGTGAAGAATTTGGTTTAGAGTTTAATTGGAAGAAATGCCACTTTCTAAAGAAGGAGATTCAATATCTCGGTTACATTATTTGCGACAACGAAGTACGACCGTCTCAAGAAAAGATGAATGCTGTAGCAAATTTTAAGAAGCCAAACAGTATAAAGACTGTTCAGTCATTCCTCGGACTGACAGGATATTTTAGAAAGTTTATCAAAAACTATTCTCTGATTGCGAAACCAATGACGGATATGCTAAAGAAAGACGCTATATTTAATTTTGATGAAAGATGTGAGAAAGCTTTTTTAGAATTGAAACAGATATTGTGTAGTTCACCAGTTCTCAGAATATACAATCCAGATTTAGAAACAGAATTAAACACTGACGCATGTGCAGACGGGTATGGAGCGGTTCTTCTACAGAGGAATCCCAAAGATAACCAATTTCACCCTGTTCACTACATGAGTAAGAAAACGACTCCAGCTGAAACAAAATACCATAGCTTTTACTTAGAAATATTAGCTATTGTCGCCGCTATAAAGAAGTTCCGAGTCTATCTACTAGGGATACATTTTAAAATAATCACAGATTGCTCTGCCTTAACTATGACACTACAAAAAAAAGACTTACCGCCGAGAGTCGCTCGTTGGGCTCTGCTTTTAGAAGAATACGACTATACTATCGAACATAGACCAGGAACTCGAATGAGACACGCTGACGCATTAAGCAGATATCCTATCTGTATGATGATTACTGAAACTACGGCTCGTATAAGGAAAGCACAGAATGAAGATGATTATGTAAGACTGATTAAGAAAATTTTAGAAACAGAGAATTACCGGAACTATATCCTAGAAAATGAAATACTATACAAGATGAAAGATGGAAGTAAACAAATTGTTGTACCTAAGAAAATGCAGTATGAGATAATCAGAAAGAATCACGAAAGAGGACATTTTGGAATTTTAAAAACTGAAGAACTGATAAATAGGGAATATTTTATTGAGAATTTAACAGACAAGATTAAAAAAGTCATAAGCAATTGTGTTGAATGCATTCTCATATCACACAAAAGAGGTAAAAAAGAAGGATTCCTTCATCCGATAGACAAAGGTAATATCCCACTCTCGACTTACCATGTTGATCATCTAGGACCAATGACTTCAACTCACAAGAATTACAAGTACATCCTTACCGTCGTAGATGCATACACAAAATTTACTTGGATTTACCCTGTCAAAACTGTAACAACTGAAGAGACATTGGAAAAACTAAGACTACAACAGCAAACTTTTGGAGCACCAGAAAGAATAATTACCGACCGAAATGCTGCTTTTACAGGAAAAGACTTCCAAGAGTATTGTAGAAATGAAAATATAACGCACTATACAATCACTACCGGACAACCAAGAGGAAACGGTCAGGTTGAGCGCATCCACCAGATCATCATCGCCGTATTGAGCAAGCTAAGTGCTGATGACCCTACTAAATGGTACCGCCGTGTGTCCAAAGTACAACGATGTCTGAATGGAACATACCAAAGAAGTATAAAGATGACATTTGAGCTGCTTTTTGGCACTAAAATAAGAGATGAAGACGATGAACTTCAGAAAATGATAGAAGAAGAAAACATACAGAATTTTATCGAAAAAAGAGAAGAACTTAGAGAAAAAGCCAAAGAATCAATACAGAAAGTACAAGAAGAAAATATAAGAAACTATAATAAGAAGCGAAAGGAAGCAATAGCCTATAATGTTGGCGATTTAGTAGCCATAAAGAAGACACAATTTTCGCAAGGAAGTAAGCTGTATCCTAAATATTTGGGATCCTACGAAGTCTTGAAAAGCAATCGAAACGATCGCTACGCCGTGAAGAAAATTGGTACAATCGAAGGCCCGATTAACACGACTACCTCAGCTGATCTCATGAAGCCGTGGATATCGCCGGAAGACGATTCATCTGGGGCAGATGAATAATCAGGACGGCCGTGTCGGATATTTTATTATTTAGAAGTTTTTTGTTTATATTTTAGAATATAGGTTGTTGGCAATACAAGTTGAAAATGACTGAAGTTGTCAATTAATTTGTAAAAGCTGCAAGATGTGTTTATGTTATGAATAATTTAAATAAAGGTTTTATGGAACATATTTTCGCTTCAAGTCTTGGAATGTCCCAAATATAAATGATAATATGTTAATGAGTGCGTTCGCCGCTGCTCGGTCTGAACAATGTTGATGCACTGACTCGATATGAAACAATATACTAAGAAAGCGATGCAACGAGCGAACGCAGCAGAAACTTGTATGGTTGGCCCGTACAATAGAAGTATTTTTAATTATCAAATCATTTCTTTTTTACAAAAATAGTTTTAAAATACAATTAGTGTCTGTTGTTTTATTTGCCCTTCTAATTCTCAAAACTACATACTATGTATCCAATGCGGCAGTAGTAAATACTCTTTCCGCCAATATATCGCCGCCGTATAGTCTTTGATCTTTACGGGAGTTGGCGCTACATGGACGTTCGACATAATCTTCGTCTTGTCCATGTTCATTGTAAGACCAAAATATAAATAAATAAATTACACACGATCTAGCTCGGATCGTCACAACATATATTGATATCTTATTAAATTACTCCGTACAAAGCGTGAATACACTAACAAGTCGAACATGCATACTCTTCGAGCGGCCATTGTAAAGCTAACATTTTATTTGTAAGGTATCCCTATAAAAAGAAAGCTAATCGATTTATTAATTTATTCACCGTATAAATGAGATACCTTAGATGTAAATTTTGACATTTAGTGTAAGTAAGTCCTATTCACGCATTGTACAGCATTAAGTTTCATTGTAAGAGAGTGCAAAAACATTTTAAATATAATAATTCAATTTGCGTCAAATAATAATGATTCTAATAAAATGAAAAAATAAAATTTTAAATTTATAGAAAAAAAAAACATAATAAATAAGTCAATTATAGAATGTATTGTATGTTTTATCCAGGTTTCAAAATGACATACATTTATATCTATATATTTATTAATTTAGAGTTTCATGAGAAATACTATTTAAAATAAAAACAATTTCAAGTGAATAAATTTTTATTTTTATACCAGATTATTTTTATCAAGTCACAGAAATGCAAATTGTAACAATACGATTGTGTAGGCGGCGATGATTCCCAATAGACGTAGCGGTAGTCCCGCATCCACAGTGAACACGCCGCACGGATTTAATTTCCTAAACATCGCGTTTTTCATTCGTAGTACGTTCTTACACAATTTTCTTTCTTCATCTAGACAAAAAGAAAGAATATGTCACTTTACTCGTACATCTTATGGAAATGTTTAATGTTTTTATATTTGTTGAAATATTTTTATTATTTAAAAATGAGTGTCTTTCATTGAATTTAATGACACCCTGACATGACTCGTTCCTGAAAGCTGGTTTTAACCTATCTATAGAAATATATGCATCTCGTCCTGACATTCGCACTAAATATAACTTATTTTTCCTATCTAAACTTTAAATGGACCATCATAAGTTGGTTGCATAATGGTTTTTTAACTAAATTAAATCACACAAAAACATGTTCGCATTTACTTAATTCCCGATATACGAATTAATTGGTAGCGTCCTTATACGTTATCGGTTTCGGTGTCAAGGTACCTAACATTTTACGAAGGCGCTCGACGTATTCACAATGATGACTAATATTACTATTATTATCTATATTATAAAAACTCCGGGTAATCTAAATGTTTGTCCGTAAATGATTTCAGCGGCGCTATATGCTGACCGCTGTAAGCGCGACTCTCCTTGGGGTTTGCGGAACTTGGGGTGGGTGCAGGGCATTGTGATGATACCCTTCATCTTAAGATCAAATTTTTATGCATATTGCAACTGGTACAGGTATCTAATGATAAATAATATATTTATTACACATGTTATTTAATTGCTAATCAAAAATCTAATATATAAAAAAAAAATGCGTGTAATCTTTGCACGCAGTCGAAATGTAACGTAATTATTTGAATATTGTACGATGTTCAATATAATTGACTAAAACGCGCTAGAGCATTACTTCAGAGTTACTGTATAGTTTCTTTTTAAATGAAGCGGCCGTAATTCCATTTTGGTAAAATAATCTCACATGGGCAGTAACAAAAATAAAACCGCGTAAGCCCATATGTCAAACGTCTGTTGCTGCCGCCGGCCGGCAAGAGACTAGCTATTGACCGGTATTGTTCCCCTTCCGCGTCTCGCAAACCATTAGGAGAGTCGCGCTTACGGCGGTCAAGCTATAACACTAGTGCTATTCCTTGGTGCTGTTTGAAGTCTTTATAATACTATGGCTAGTTCTTCGACCCAAATACTAGAATTTAATCTCGCCATAAGTGCAGCTTTGAGAGACCTGTGCCATCTCTCAATCATACCTCACTTACATAAGTCACCAAATATACCGCTAATAATTATCTGTCATAAGTTAGTGTTCTGTAAAGATGTCATTTTCTTCGAGAAATAACATAACGGCTCCATGCATTATACGTATAGTGTTACAAAACAGCACCCACACAAGTATCCGAGGCGTCCGTCATAAATGCAAGCGGAGTATCGGGTTTCGGATAAGTTAGGCTGACTGCGCGTTGTAAATCCAACTTACATTGAACAAATACTTCACTTGATTTCTCTGTCCAATTCATTTTATAATTATCATTTTTTTTCGAATTTACCAAATACTTATTTAGTTCTGATTGGTACTTAACTGCATTAGATAAATCTAAATGTTAAAAATTAATCATACCTAAAAATGTTGATCAATGGTTTCGGGTTTCGGCAAAGAGATAATTGCGTCTAATTTCTCCTGAAGGGAGCTACTTCATAACCTGGAAACTAAATTGTAGATTGACCGAAACTACATTTACTTAAATATATCTTTATACAGAATTTATTGAACCTATCAAAAACATCGCTTAGATGACATGAAAACAAAATGACATCAACAACCAAGGTAAAGGACTATATTTAACGAAAGTTAAGAAAACCGTTAATGACTTCTAATTTTTACTTACAATTTAATTTTTGTTATTATTTTGTTAATTTCGTTAATTAACGGTTAACGGGTTTCTGCCCAGCTTTAGTTATGAGGGTAAATTAACTAGATGAATGTTAAGTATGAAGGTAAACTGACGTATATGAGTAGAGAAAGACAGAAGAAGGTATGAATGGAATGCGTGAATATTGAGATGACAACTGATAGTGTGGAAGAGCAAAACAAATTGTTGTGCTAAACCTCCTTAAGTTGCAACCGAAACGTTAAAATGGAAACAGTCGTTCTAATTGATTTATTTACCTGAGCAATTGCTTGAGTTAATAAATACCGAGCAGGTGGAATGTATGTCGCTTAAAGTCATGTAGAAATTCTCGCATTTAACGCACAAAGCAATTTCTATGACCACATTCATTAACAGCCAGATCAATACACCTACTATGTTAAAATAAGGGTTGTACTGAAAAAAAGAGAGATCCACTTACATCAATCAGCAATGATGGGGTAGCACGTATTTTCACGTATCGATTGTCGTGAGTTCAAACCCCTACAATAAATCTCCATTTTCGGTGAAGCTGATCTAATGCTTGTTTGGCTAGATACAAACCTCAAGTTCAAAATCTGACGCCAATCACCTATAGGTGTATTCAGACAGCTGTACTTGAGAGCTAGATCCTATAAATAATAATAAAAAAACATTGATTGTTGATGAGTGTTTTTCTGCGATCATCCCTTGTGTCTTAGAGTTAGACTATAGACTGGATCTCGAACTCCATGTACATGATAATAAACGTGCGTTCGCCGTTGTTTTCGGAATGAAATGTGCTAACATTGGGCAAAATTGGGCAGTCAATTTACATTGCTACTTAAAAAAAAACGTTTTTTTAAGCCTGCAGGTCACTGGACCAATATAAAAACTAAACTTATAAATAGTTTAATTGCAGTCTATACTTTTATCTACATTACTATTTATAAAGTTTGTATGTTTGTAGGAGGTAATCTCTTGAACTATTGATCAGCTATATTAATACAGAGTGCCACTGACTCTAAGGGAATCAAATTGCCTGGTTTCAATAAAATCAGCCCATTTGAAATATATTTAATTTAATTCAGAACTAACCTGTACAGCTCTTGTGACAAATAATAGAAGAGATGTAAGAGACTTACTGCTTTATTAGATTCCAATGATGCATTAGTCAGCAATAATATTATTTCAACGTTTACCAAAGCACGAATAAACATGTCAACCGTATGAAATAAAATCTGAAAATTACAAAACACATTAAAATACGCCTCCAATTTTATGAAAATGATAAGAACACAGTTGTTACCGGTTATGTGTAACGATTTAATTAATTATTATTACTTTTGAAATCGATACACTACTACTGGTTTGGAAAACATCGGAGTCATCGAGAAGAACCAGCAATAAACTCGATCGGGCTTATCTTTATTTTAATTATTTTTTTCCAACTATATAAATAATATTTACAGTTAAGGATCATATTATTATATTTAGTTATTACACAGAGAGGTAGTCACTTCTAGATATCACTATCATTCACATAATGATCCACCCTATAATAAATACCTTTTTGACAGTAAATCCTGATTGACATGGTACTTGGGACTTAGTAATGTTCGCCGGGATCTTATTATAGAACCTAACACTATAACTTAAAATACTTTCATTAGTCTTACTAAGTCTAAAACACGGTACGTCTAATTTATGTCTATTTCTAGTATTAAAACTATGCTGGTATTTGACAAAATTAAGCTTATGAATTTTTTTCGAATATACATTAAATTATCTAGAATATATTGGGAAGGCAAAGTTAAGATATTAAATTCCTCTTGTTATTAAGTGATTCGCGATTCTCATGTTGCTCGAATTGCCCGGTTTTGTAATATGAAAATGGTTTCTATGTGGGGTTCAGCAATTGATGCTGAACACTACAGCAAAATACTAATAATCTTCCCGCCAAAGTTTTAATGTGCCCACTGTAATTTTAATCAAGTGTAATACCCAAGTAGACAGTATTATCAACTAAGCCTACTAAATTCACTTGTATCTTGATATTACTATCAACACGCTGAACATTGAGTGAGGCAAATCTCATACTATTGATTTTATTTGCATTTAGTAGTAAATTATTTAGAGCAAACCATTTAATTTTTTTTTAACTAAAGTATGATTTAATTGCCTAACCCCTGAATCTATTCTTTTCACTTTAAATAAAAATGGTGTCCTCTGCAAAAAAAAACCATGTCAGCACTTTTCATAACTTTTGCGGTAGATCATTTATATATACGAAAAACAAAAACGGTCCCAAAATCGACCCCTGAGGAACGCTGATTCTGATTAATGATCCCGAAGACGTTGCCCCGTTCATACTTATTTTCTTAAAGGGTTCTGTTAAATAAGAGATTAGCAGGTCGAGAGAATTTTTACACACACCATAGTGTTTCAGCTTAAGTATAACCGTACTGTGGTCAACGCAGTCGAAAGCTTTTGTGAGATCACAAAATACACCGATTGAATTCTGCGACTTCTCCCAGGCTCTAAATATATGACATAGCAGTGGTGCACCAGCATCAGTGGTTGATTTTGATTTCGTGAAACCACACTGCCCACTAGCTGCTTAAGCATAATTTTCTCGTAAATTTTACTAATCGAAGGAAGTACAAAAATTGGTCCATAATTTCGAAGATTACTTCTACAACCTGATTTAAACAGAGGAACTAATTTACTAATTTTCATTAGATTAGGGAAAGTTCATGTTTCTATGCACTGATTAAATATATTAGCCCGATTTAGTGAAATATTGATAATTAAGAACTGGACTACTATTACTGACATTCCTCAAATGTCTTCAGTGTGCTTTTAGTTTAATTGTTTAAAAATCTTTATTGTTTCATCTGCACTAACGGATGTGAAATAAAATTTGGGATTTAGAGGTTTAATCAGATTTTCATAGTGACACGGCACCAAGGGTAGATGAAATTATATTTTTTGTTACTAAATAATCCTGGAAAACAGTTGCTACCTCTGAACTGCTTGACATATGTATTCCCTCGACGTTTAGATTAAGTGAATTATCATATTTATATTTTTTCTTAATCTATTATTATATGTTAATACCCAAAGCCAATATACCAATATGCGAATTGATATTTTATATCAAGACATGTCGTATAATGCTTTTATACACGTTTCCCTTAAGCTTTAGGGGAATTCGTGGAGCTCATCTGATTCCCGAGGTCTATTTCATTCATTAATTTCATCCACCCTGCATTTATCTTATTTTTCACGTCCCGGTCAATCTTACCGTTGTTTTGGATTATTAGAAATAATAAAACTGAATTTATCATAAATGATATGGAATCAACAATTACTAGTATTTTAAGTACCTGCTTAACAGATTTATTTTTGGCTTCTTCTTAGTTAACTACACAAAACGTTATATACCTAGTTATGCAATAAGTATAACTTTGTAATTTTTTTAAATGCAAGTAAATCTGGACGAATTAACTTTGGACTTCGACATCTTAGCAGCCTTTTCAAGCTCCATATTAATATCAAGTAATTTAATATAATATTTGAAAATATATATAGAAGAATTTTTAATAATCAATCATTTCTTTTTTACAAAAATAGTTTAAAACAGAAACAGTATGCGCTCGTTCTCACTTGTCGGGTGTTGGGCCAAGATTTTAATCGAATGTCAGCGCCTCTGTTCAAACTTCGGTTAATAATCGGTTGTCGGCCACGGTCGAAGCTGGTGCTAATTTTTAACACTCTACTCGAGGCGATGTGCACGATGGACGTTGACGAAGTTGTTGTGATGTACCTACTATTGTTTAAGAAGAAAACAAATATAGATAACTAAGGATTTAAGGGTAAAATTTAAAGTTTTGTCCCAAAGGACACCTCTTTCCTGAACTAGTGTGATCAATACTTCAAGGTTTATATTTATTTCCATTATTACGAAACTCCAAACGTGGATACAATAAAAACATAACAAATCTGCTTACGCACCGCGATGTATATGTGAGCGATCACAACGACGCACGCACGGGCGGAACCCCTTGTTAGCGGTGAGAGGAATGTCGTCCTCGACATCCGACAAATGGCAAAACACCCGACATTTCTTGGCGACATTTGGCGCCGACACAAAATCGGTTTCCGACAAGTGTGAATATCTTCATATAAAATATTCTGCCACTGGAACATCCGATTAAAATCCGTGCCGGACACCCCATAAGTGGGAACCAGCTCTATCTATTCAATACTCTTTCCGCCTCTATACTAGATGGTTTGAGCCTCGATAATTAGTCGTGTATCAAAGTCACTAGGGACTTACTCAATACCTTTTTTATGTCACACTGTCAAGTTCGTATACTATAATTTATATATTAGTAATGTTTCTAAAACTAGTTATTTTCTAAATCCTGTTTAGCGTAATCATCATTTGTCTGTATTGTGCGCGATTTGTCGACAAACTGACGACTTGTAAAGCCAGTGCAAGATCACTCAGGCCTTCAAATGATGCTGGTACGTCCTTGGTACCGCCCTACCTAGGGATTGTAAAGGAAAGGAAAGTAGGATTTTGTAATCCCGCGGGATCTAGCACCATTTGAAGGCTCGACTCGAGTCTTATTTTTATGTGTAAAATATAAAGAAAAGTATCAACTTACCAGCCATTCAAATGCTTTCTTGTATAACTCATAAGCTTCTAGTATATGTTCATATAATAAACACCTTTCCGACCAAGACAAATTTATTTTTTTATTATGTTCTGATTTATTTATGTTTACCGAATCGTTAATTTCATTATTTAATAAAACCAAAGCATCGGTGATGATTTTCATTAATACATACGCGTAAACGATGTTAATATTGAAACATAATTCGACAATGTTACAAATCAGATCAGTAAAGTCAAAATAATTGTAAAAATAATGAAAGTATATATATAATAATAAACTGAAGAAAATGACTACCGACAAGATGATCCAAATAAAAGTTTTTATTAAAAAGTAATCATGTTTATTGTATTTAAGATTTTTCATTATTTTTTGTATGTTCAAAACTAGTTGTATGTTATTATTACTTTGGTTGGTGTTCACAAAGAAGTTGATCAGATATCCCAGCATATATAAGATATACTTTAAAAACACACAAATGTTCAATATTATATCTCGTTCAGCCAATACATCCAGTCTAGCTCCAAAACATAGGTGGATAATAGTTATCGCAATGTATACAAATGTTCCACATAATGATATGATGTTACTCAGAAGACCGGTTGGTACAATAAAATCATTATTTATCCTGTATTTTGGATATAAATATATACTTTGTAATAAATTTAACGGCTTCAACATTGCTTGGATATCTTTATCTAATTTGTTATTTCGTAATTCTTCTATAGATTCCAAAGAGCCAAGTTCTCGGCTTGAAGTCATTTTATTGTTTGTGATTATAATATTGTGTTCCACAGTCAATATTTCAATTTCATTAATTTGTTGCCATAGTAACATTGTGTTGCGTGTTTAACACGTCACTTGTCATTCACGCTTTATGTATTCTGAGGCATTGATAATTGATTAAAAGCAAATAAAATACATATTATATTGACCATATAAAATTACTAGCAATTTAGCGCAACTTCGTTCGCGTTAATTGTAATAATCCTAATACGAAGTTAATATTTCGTAATTTCTTATTTTTAAAAATATTGTCTCGATTTTGTACCAATTTACAGACTTAATTTTAATGATTTATTGAAAACTTGATCTGTTGTTTCTTAATATTAAGGTATTTAGTTTTCTCTACTTGGGGCAGTCCGATTGGTGGAATTCCTCCACGCTACAGAAGAGCGCAGCCAAATAACCATGTGTTGTGGTCCTGCGGTAAGTAGAGTTTCCAGAACTCTTTGGGGTATGGTGGTTCAAGTTCGGCAACACGCAAGATATTATAAGTGTCTATAGGCTACGGTAACTGCTTACTATCAGGCGGGCCGTATGCTTATATGCTACCTTAGTAGTATAAAAGTTATCAATAAAAACAAGACGTTAAAGTATGTAACATATCTATTTAAATAAAATTATTGATGTTTGACGTTGTGCGCTCATCACGCAAAAAACTACTGGGTCGATTTTGATCAATTTGTTTTTGTATTACTCCTTCAATACTTGGTTCTTATAAAAAAAAAACGCGATAAATATCTTCAAAAAAAGTTTAAAAGTTTACATATTATAGTGAGTTAAAAAAGAAAATCACTTCAGATATATTGATTGCAGAATATTAATATTAATGACATAATTATTTTAATGAACAATTAAAATTAATGAACATTGAATCAATAATGAATATAAATAATCTCAAATTTTAAAGTACATATGTATATAATAAACTTGAGTTGTAGTGGATAATATTTAAATATTTATTTTTCCAACATTTTTTTTGTATACTTAGTACATTAGTATGTATTTATTGCCATTCGATATTCACTTGTGTCCTGCGTCTGGCTGTGATTATCGTCAATCACTCCTGACCCAATCCTCAGTAAACATAAGATCTTAACTTTATATCCATACTAGCTGACCCGGTGAACCTCGTATCACCTACGTAGTTGTTTACAACTTTTGATTCGTGATGACTGGTTGCAATACGTACGTTTAAAATGTTTAGTTATTTACTGAAGATTGTTCATGATTTAAAAATAAACAAAATTTCGAGAGTTTTATGAATAGAAATAATACTTTCATTCAAAATATTTACTATGTTTTATTTATAGAAAAATATATTGTTATATAATATTAATATATTATCTTTTATATTATATTATATATTAATATAATAATAATAATATATAATATAATATTAATACAGTTTGTTTGTGAACTACATTATTGGTTTCATTTTTGGAGCATAAATAAATAGAGATGATGATTTCGTACACTCGAGCATGCCACATACAGCTGACCATGCGAAAAACACGGAAATTCTAAATTAGTTTCGCAAACTTCCAATGATTGGCCTCGCGATTTGTTTATGGTCATTGCAAAAGTCAGGTGCAGTTCCCTGTCTGTAGTCACTCGAACGGCAAGTCTGTTGGAATCATCGGGATACGTGGAATTAAAACATTTTCTTCTTTGTATTTTCCTTTTATAATTGTTGTTTCAATGACATTATTCATGAGTTTCCTTACAGTCAATCTCGTTCCATTGCATAACCGAGGTTGATTAATGTTACGCACATGATGATAACTGAACCAATTTTTAGTTGTAAATTATGAGTTGGTAATCCAGGTAATTCCAGTGAATTGAGAAATTCCGTAGGATAATTAACCATGGCATCTTGATTGATAATAGTAATGACTGGATCGAAAGGAAAACAACTGTCCTGGGATAAAATTTTGAATTACCGTGTTGAGGTCATCGACATCTCTGTTTTTTGGTGCCAATATTGCTCTTTCTTTTTTTGTAAGCTGACAAAAATCCTTAGGGAAATTAATAAATCCTGTTGAGCTGGAACTTTACCATCACCTATTCTAACAATTGTTTTGAAAACGCATCTGCACTTTGATCTTGTTGTAAAAGTACACGCATATCTCAATCTAAGTGTCTTTACATATCGCCAAAAATTAGATGATTTTAAACCCGCGTTTAGTTCATCGGCTGCAGTTGATCGTGGAATAACCGGAAGGGTCTGACGGAAACCACCGGATAACAGAATCATAGCTCCACCCAAAAATATTTTGGTTATTACGAAGATCTTTTGAAGTTCTATCTAGCGCCTCTAGTGATCTCTTGTGGGCCATCGTACATTCGTGCGAAATAATCAGCTTGCACACCTGTAATTTTTTTTGCCATTGCGCTATTTTTAGCGATGTTGCAAGTTGGTGTCTCGTTGATTTTTAAACAGATTGTTTAACAGTAATTTCAACGCAGAATGTACGGTTCTTCCCCCTTCCTTCAAAGTCACTGCTATTCTAGATGATGCCAACGCTAGGGCAATGTCATTCTGCAATCGGATAGTCGCCAAAAGCATTGATATCAAAAAAAAAATCCAGCTCCTCCAGGAGCATCTAAGAAATAAATTCTACCAGTTCCATTGCTCACAGCTTCTATCAAAGAGTCATAGGCAATCTTCAGTTGTCGATTCAATTTTGGAACCTTTTTGCGAACTAAGTGCTAACTGCTAGTGCTTGTGCATCATATTGGCGTTCTCTTTGCAACTCATGATTAACGGTATCATGCATAAGACGAATTAATGCCTCATTGTAAATTTCTTCAGTTATTTGCAGTATTGGATTTGCAGTAATACAGCGCATACGATGTAAAATATCTTGAGACATGCTGTCATTATATTTAACCCATAAATCATTTGGATTCGATGGAAGACATGTGGATATGATGATGGCAAACAATGTTCGAATTTGATGCGGTGATGAAGAAATGACGGAATCTTTAAGCGTATTATCCCAAGGGGTATCGTTCTCAAGCAACTGTATTGCCTGATTTACACTCTCGCGCGAACAGCGAGACGAGCCGCGAGGCAAACCACGAGACGCATATGTAATCGGTGTGCCGTCGGAAGCGGTTTTTTGGGCACGAGTCAAAGGGGCTTGCGGGAGAAGCGCGCGTAGTGTTTACACACGCGTTCGGTCTTTATTCGGCTCCAAACATTTTGCTGTGCCGGTTGTGTTGTGAGTGGTGTGAATTGTTTTGAATTTTTACGTACGTTACATTTCATACCGGAAAGCGGGCTATAAAGTGGTAAATTAATGGTGCCCATGTTAATTTTATTCCAAAGTAAACTATTTTGAAATATTCCTCCATCGCTTATTCTACCCTGAGCACCAATATCGACAAATGTAAAGCGGTAGTTGCTGTCTACTAAACCTAAGAGCACTATATTAAATGTCCCTTTATAACTATAGTATTCAGGCCCAGTTTTGGTTCAACGTAACACAACAAAACATTTGGACAACGTATTACGACATGTTTGCCGTCAATATAGCCCACACAAACTGGAAATTTTCTTTTGAAGCCCTTTTCTATAGCTAACAATTCATCTGCAGTCTGTGGCATATGTAACAAAGAAAATAATATTGTATAATTACATAGTATAACCATCAACACATTATCAGTAATTTGAAATAAATTAAATCTATGAATATAATTATGTTCCAGATAACATCACCACCGCCAAGCGAGAATGAATTTAACCAGAACTCTAGTACTAGCGAACACAATGATGAACATAATAATGATCAGAAAAATATAACAGTTAACAACCAAGATGAAAGTCCCACACAAAACAAACTGTCCAACAATAAAAAAATTAAAACCACCCACCTAACAGGAAAAGAAGCGTCTTCATGCCGAAACAGATATTCATAAAAATATTAATAACATTGTATCTAATTTAAACAGCATACTAATGAATAGAAAAGAAAATGATGAGTGCGACATATATCCGCAATTATTAGCCACAAGATTACGGGAATATTCTAAACAAGAACGGCGCCAGATTATGCATCGCATTGATGGATTTCTTTTAGCCAATCCACCTCACCTACTGCAAAATTCGCTTCCCATATGATCTTCCTCACAGTATGTTAGTCACAGTAGTTATGTCATGCAACCTCAACAATCTCCTGTGCAAGTTTCTATTCCAGACCGTCATTCTTCCTATAATTCAACATATCCGTATTGTATTGATACATTTTCCGCTACGAGAAATATGTCTTCACAATCCACCACTGTTGGTCCTCGTATCAGTGTCCTTTCCCAGGAAATAATACAGCCGTCTGGTTCCCAAAGCATCCTTAGTAAAGCATATTTAGCTGCTATAAATGAGTAGAATTGAAACTAGAAAACTTGTTCTTCAGTTTGCGCCTAACAAATTCAACTTGATTGATAAGTAGTATTTTAAGTTATTTTTAACGGCAATAAATGTATGTAGATAATAAATAAATAAGTTAAATAAACTAATTATATTTCTTACCTTTATTTGATCCCTTAATATTGTGTTAATAGCCTTACACACTTCATACACAATAAAAGAGATGGCAGCACTTGAAATCTTGAACAAAAAGTGAAGGCTTCGGTAGCTGTCGCCTGCAGCTAGAAATCTTAAGGTAATGGCTAAGCGTACTTTTGCAGGAATGGGTATTCTAGGTCTAGTCTTTTGTTTTGTAATCCGTTGATTAAAACGTTCAATTTTGCTTAATAAAAACTCGAAATCAGTTGGCGACATTCTGCATAAATTTCTGAATTCTCTAGAATCTTCATTCAACAATTATTGAATCATCTTTTCCATACTTTGACTAAAAGTAAAAATAAATACAACAACAATATTATATATATATATATATATATATATATATATATATATATATATATATATATATATATTAGCAATGTAATAAGCAAGAAATATATAATCACGTTACTTAAGGGGTTCTATTGCGATGAATCGATAACATCCACCATCTTCTACGGCGACGACGTTTTTTTTACTTTTTGTGTTTGTAAATTAGTTGCGTAGTAGTAGAAGCTCAGTAAAGATAGAGTTGATGCCGCTAATACTTCGACGTCCTCCATAGTTGATAGTTCGAAAACAACTGAACGCGCCGCGAGAGTGTGAACATAAATTGATTAACCTGACGAGCGAACGAGCTTCGGCCGAGACATAAGACGAGCCGCGAGGCGTGAGTGTAAATCAGGCATAAGAGTTGACACGCCTCACGATAAGTTGCACACAAATGTCCATTAACGGTTTTTAGTTATTGGAATGACGTTGGACCACGAAGATTTACCAACAGCAACCGAAGGTAATAACATTCATCGTTATTTGGATGCACAGTGTAAACGCGACCCAGAGCGTCTGAAGCAAAAACATCAGGATGTTCTTCAACTGGTATTCCTTGTTTCTGACTTTGAAACGACTTCGATGATACGTTCCTAGTATAATAGCGTGGCATTTCAACATCATAGAATTATGAATATACAGTATAGAACAAGAACAACGGTCGCACCCGTCCTACAACTTATACATGATTTTTTTATGTATGTCTTTTCTGACGCCCGTACCTACGCACAGTCTGTTCGTGCGTTTCAGTCAGTACTTGTCTCCGTCGAAATAATACTTTTACAAAGCAAAATATGTAATTGTGCATTGAAAACCTGTAACAACCACTACAGAAAGAAAAACCTAAAATCCAGTGGTATATGAAGTCTTAGTATTATTTGTGATTATAATATTATTTTCCACGTTCAATTTCATTCATTTATTATTATAATAACATTGTATTGTGTGTTTATTTATTCCTCATCTGTCATTCGGGCTATATTTATTTTGGGGCATCGATAATATTGATTGAAACGAATATTCGTAATTATATGTTTTGATATTATTTATATTATATGTTCCGGCGTTGTTTGAATCCAGCGAGTTCAGCAACTTTTACCAGGTCGTCGGTCCCCCTTGTGTCGGGTCCGTCTGCGTTACGTCTTCAGGTACATGGCCACCACTCGAGAACACTTTGACCTCATCGGCCATCGCTCATTGTGGCGAATATTGGAGGAGGCCTATGTCCAGCAGTGGACGTATTTCGGCTGAGATGATGATGATGATAATGATTATATGTGTAATATAAACAAAATACAATATTTTTTAGTAATTGTAATATGACGTTTGGCCGCTGTATCGGCATGCGCTGATGAAACGGTTTGAAATAGGTGAAAATAATGTACTACAATATAGTTCTACGCTAATAAATTAAAAAAAACTGTTTACAACAGTATACGTGTAAATTTCACAGAAATCTCGGCAAAAATTATTTACTTTGGAACACCACGGTATCTATTTAATAAAATTAATTAAGTAGGTAGTCACAGAGCATCTGAGCGTATAATTACATCAAAAAAGTTAATAATCCACGACATTGTAAAGCAGCTTTTAGGGTTAGTCGTAGATAAAAGGCTTACAAAGCAGTTTGCTATATCCATATTATCTTTTTCGTGTTGTGCAGATGTGTACTCGTCTCTCAGCCAGAATAACTGCTTCCAACAATATCTGATCCTTCAAACTTAGGTGAAGAGACATTCAAAACAGGCTGAAACCGCCGACATGACAGCGTCAACTGGTGATGGATTATATATTTCACGGAGGTCGCCGAAGGATGCAGCCTGACGCCGCGGAATATAACAACGCATTCAGGGTGCTGTTGGGGCTGGTACGTATCTGCAGTGTCTAACAGATATTTGTAGATAATATAACAGATGGATTTTACGCAACTGTGAGCAAACGAATTGCATCTCTGATGACCCGTGTGTGGGCCAGTACGAACAGCACTTCGCAGGTGATTGCAATTAGTATCGACTACCCGATTTTGCAGCATTGGTTGCGCTCTTATTTTATAGGAGATATTTAATGTCTTACTAACACAAGTGTAAAAGTAAAATATAGTATTAATCATAATGGATCGTATATCTGAAAAACAACTGTCGCTAAGCTTTTACATAATATTTACTTTAATGTACTGTCGTACTCTGTTGTTATGTAACATTGTGCCAGTGTATTAGGTACTTTATTTCTTCTCTCTTTTTTTCATTTATCTACCTATCTATCTATCTTATCTATCTATTATCTATATATCTACCGGACCGTAGGCTACTCTAAATATGTTTGATCTAATTATATTTATAAAATAATTTCAACTGTTTTCTTCTACCAGTATCCATTGCCGATAATGATTATGTAAATCTTAATACCAACTTAAACACGAGACAACAAAAAAATACGATAAATGAAATTAATTAATAAAATGAAATGCCGTTGTACCTATCAAACTATGTCACGATGAAGATTATTAATATACAACGTTATCAACCAAATCGAAAACTTTCTATGTACTCATATTAATATCTTTTGTTTATCAACCCTGTACATCATAATGCTATAAGCATTTAGTTCATTTGGAAATTAATATCGAAAATACCTATTACATTATTCAGTTCTACGTCAACTACTAGAAGTCATTCTTATTCTCAACTTATCTAAAATAAAGCAGATAAAAAGCTTTATCGTAAACTGAATATTAGAAAGATGCCTGTTCGTCGCAACTGCGCAGAATTACTTTATAACAATGTCGATGAAAATTTTCAAATGTTTCTTCGACCTCTTAATTAAGTTAAGATATTAACTTCATTGCTAAGTCTGATCAAATGAGTTCTGTCTATATGATAAGCTCACTATCGGTACGTGTAAAGGGAACCTGTTTCTCATAGAAATAGTATGTACTCGCAGCTTAATATTACTTAGCAGTTCCGCGCAGTCAAGTATATCGTTAGTGATTTTGAAAAGATATTCTTCTATGTTCATCGAATCCACCCGCCCATTCATTAAGCCAAAATACGTTCACTGCTGTAAATAGGCCTCTCCCAAAGATCGCCACGACGACCGGTAATACGCTGCTCGAATCCAGCAGAGTCCCGCAACCTTCACCAGGTCGTCAGTGCAATTTGTGGTGGATCTGCCTACTCTGCGTCTTCGTGAACGTGGGTGTCACTCAAGAATTGTATAGCCCCATAGGCTATCAGTTCTACTAGTGATATGCCCCGCTCACTGCCACTTGTCTAGTAATTCTAAAAGCAATGTCGGTGACTTTAGTTTTTCTGCGGATCTCTTCATTTCTGATTCGATCATGCAGACAGACTCCGAGCATAGCCTTCTCAATAGCCCTTCGTTAGTGACCCCGTCTTAGTATCATATGTTATCGCTGGCAACACACACTGGTCAAAGACTTGCGTCTTGAGATATTTCTGTACCTTGGTTGAGAAGATACATAGCTTGCCGAATGCTGCCCAACCGAATTAGATTCAATGATTTAACTCTTTCTCGAAGTTGAACTTACATTACTGAACAGTTTGTCCCAAGTAAACATAATAATTAAGAACTTCAAGCGTAGAGTCTCCGATTTGTACGAGAGTTCTTGCTACATGGGCGTATGAAATGACCTTCGTCTTATCCATGTTCATTTTAAAACCAACTTGTTCCAGGGGCTCTACTGAGGTCCACCATGCTTTCAGCCATGACTACGATGTCATCGGCAAATCTTAGGTGAGTGATGTACTCGTCGTTTATATTGATGTCCAATCCTTCCCAGTCCTGAAATTTAAAAATATCTAGTGCAGTGCTAAATTGTTTTGGAGAAATAACATCTCCTTGCCTGACTGCCCGTCACATCGAGATAGGTTTCGTAATCTGGTCCTGCAGTCAGACTGACATAGTGGCGTTTTCATACAAACACTTCAACTCTTCGATGTAGCGATAGTCAATTTGGTACCGCTAGAGAGACTACATACAGTCCAGGTTTCAATCGAATCGAAGGCTTTCTCCTAGTCCAAAAATGCTAAGTAAAAGGGGAGTTTATACTTTTTATAATATACCTTAGTGCATGCATGTACCGGTTTGTACGGGAAGTCGTGAAACTTGCATGCGAGATGGTTCGTAATAACTCTCGAGAACAGTCTGTAAACATGATTCAGGATTGAGATGGACCGATAATTCTTCAGTAGATTTTTTTGCAAAGAAATCACTTTTCTGCGTTCATGGAGAGGAAGTATTTGATTGATTTTACAAGGAAATAGTTAGTATGGTATCGTTTACTTCTATACTGTATGAACCAAGAAACCTCTTTAATATTCGTTCTATACAGTTAAAGTTTTAAGACATTCATATTTAGATGATAAACGCATTAGAAATCCAAGAGCTTTTGATGCTTTGTTATGCATAAAATGATTAACAAGTAATTTTGTAATCAAATATCACACTTAAGTCTTAATGATGTGGTCTTGATGGTTATTATGAGCTCCTTTCTATTATTATGAAGTAAAAAGAATAGTTATAAACAAATTTTTCATATATATTATTTAATAAACCAGGTATTTAAATTACAACTTAAAAAATCTTCAAAATACTATGCTTCTAAATGTTTCTTCTCCATCAGTTTTAATTGCGATCTCCCGTTGCCTTTCTTTCTTTGTCTTCAAATTTTCGTAGATCTCGTGTAAGCTTCGCTGTTTCGTCTCGGGAATTACTAGCAGCACATAAATAGAAACTAATACGCATACAATTCCGAAGAATAAGTATATAGAATAAGTAATGGTTTGAAAAACAGCATTTGGAGTAATGATCTCCATGACGGTGCTTCGATACTGTAAAAAAAGTTTTATAATTAAAATCACACTAGAGCTACACAATGTATATATGTACAGGACGGAAAGGACAAGTTTAAATAAAATCTTATAAAAACTTATAGGTGTAATAGTACTCTGGTTTATTCTTGATTAACCTGAATCAAACCTTGCCATGATTTGAACATAAATAATAATTCGATTAACCAGGATTGACGACTGGCTCTAGAGCGCAATTGCCAAAACGCACCAATAGATTGTTGTCCACAGTTTTTTAACTTAAGAGCTATAGTTACCATGAAGCACAAATAAATATTATCCGACCATATATTGGATAGGTTGCTTCATAATATTTTCTTTTACCAAAAACTTTTACTGTAATATTCGAACCCTCGTCTAATAAATTTTAAAGTATTCTTCTAAATAAGTAAGCAGATAGCGAGGCGTAATTTAAAGTTGTTATTATGAACCTTATAAGAAATAATGTCGCCTGTAATAACAACAGATATTGGTTGGAGTCCTGAAGAATCGCGGAAGATGCACAGGCAAAGCGTAGTGATGGGCAGCCATGCTGGAGGGGAGTAGCCACTATTCTGGGCCAGTAACCGGGAGGCCAAGGCGCACATACTCAGACCAGATACCAAAGATGTAATAAACAAAAGAGGCTGAAATTAAATAATTGCGTTTTTAAGTCAGTGCAGATACAGAAACTTGTTCGTTGAACTGTACATACAGTATATACCTAAGTGAATATCAATATTCTAAAAAAGATAGACTTTCAGAGCCTTTAATGGGTTTGTTGTATGTAAAACTTAGAAAGTTTTTGAAAATTAGGTTTAACAAATATCGAATTCCATGTATTAAGTTGTCTGAGAGACTAACATGTTGGCCCTAATCACAACAAATCTGCTTCAATTGCTTCAATCTGCTTAACTGTTTTTTTTTTTAACTGTAACCTTTAAAAGAGGATTCGATTAGCAGATGATGTACTTGTTAATAATTAGTTTAACTTGACTGATGCAATAATAACACAGCATCAGATAGTAAATATGAGGCAGTCCAAAACAACGGTGACAACAGAGAGTTGAGGTTGTATAAACAATTGTTGACATCGTGTTAGCGTGCGTATATCTCTTCACGCCTTAGAGAAGAGATATACTTAAAGGCTTCAACATTCTATTAAAATAATCTCTATATATTTACCTTCCTCCCAGCTTTCTCTACCACGCTGGAAGCAAGCACTGATCCGATAACTTGTTCTGCTCCCAACATCATAGCTTGTTGGTTTGGACTCAAGAACAAGTACGTCTTTTTTGAAGCCATAGAAAATATGTCTTCAGCAAAATTTAGCACTGGTATGGCACCACAAACTTCCCGAACTAATGATACTGTCATTGCGATAGAAAATGCCCTGAATAATATTTTGTCAGTTACTGAAAATTAAAATATGAAATTAAATTGGATATTTAATTTCCAATTTTAAAAATATTATATGTACATCATCACAATGGCATCGCGCGCTGCAGATTCATGTCAAGTATGCTGCTTGGAGCTTAAATAATTACAGTGTTCATTCTTTGGTAGGCATTATAAACAATATATATATTTTAATTATTTTTACATTTAACTTTCTTTATTATTTTGAGGAATGGGGGAACATGAGCAATAATCTTGATCGCTTCAAAGCATTACACATCAGCAAGTCTATATTTAGTTAGAGAGCAGCTTTTGAAATGAATTTTCCACTGACACAATCTCTTGGAGCTCATGTTTCCTTTTCAAACTATACCATCATCACATGGTGATACATAAAAAATAGGTATTTTGTCGAGCTATAACGGATTAAACAAGTCTTTAGTCTTTTCATTTATCATGTCATTTAAAAGTATAAAATTAGTATTTTTTGCTTATATTTCAATAGGACAATGTAACAAAATGTTATGTACGTCCGCATTGTCTTCGTGATTTTCGTTTAGGAGACTTTATTTATTTAATTAATTCGTATTTCTACGCATTGGCATTCTGTTGTTTAATTTAACGGGATCTAATTAAATTGACATTTACATAACCGAATCACAATGTGATAAGATATAAATGTAATGTTTGCATATTTGAATATAATGTTTGCGAGAACAAATACCCGTACTATTGAAACAAGTAAAAGTTGTTTTTTGTTACTTTGTAATTAGTGGAAAGAAGTTGATTTATGGTTTGTTAATGTTTTCACAATTGAATCGTCCTCCTTGGAAGATTATATGTAATTGTTTAAATTTCTTTTGAAAGGAATTACCTATTTCACTGCGCAGAAGTATAATAGTTAAACACTTAGGATACTTTTGATGGTGATACTAACAAACTACAGGGACGCTTTTTAAATGTCATGTCTCTGTCTCACTCTTGTTTTGTCATTATCTTAGTTTATTATATTTACAAGCCATGTGCTCGAATGGATTTCCCATGGGCAACATCTCAGGGATTATCATATTTTAACTTCTCATTTATTCTTCACTTTGCTGCTCGTTTATTGAGGAAGGTTCTATAATGTTTAACTTCATGCTACGAACGGAGGAAAAAAGCAGAAATTTAATGCGGGTCAAACCGCGTAATACAGTTAGTTTATGGATGAAAGTCTCATAATTAGAAATATGAATTATTCACGTAAAGCTTTCAATGCAAATCGGCTGCTTTCTGCATCTTTCTCTTGTTCTTTACTGATGATATTGACTTCTTTTAAGACTTTGTAATCATCTTCCGTTCTACATCGGAGCCAGGCAAACACTCTGGTTGTTTCCTAACGAAAACACATTTTAATTTTTTATTACCAACTTTTAAACTTAGTACCAAGTCAAACTATCTATTCACCTATTGAAAATTATAGTAAATCTTCTTCCGTCATCTAAGCTGTCACCACTTACATGCCGTGGTAAAACAAGTAAACTTTATTTAGTGTACGGGGTCGATATTTTTTTATTTCTCTCTGTTATGTATGCTCACTATCGTTAAAACAGTATATACTTATTTATTTATTATGGTTCACCAACATATCTTAGCATTATTAAAGCACATTATTTAGCACATTATTAAAAAAAACTGAAGATGCCTTTATATTTATAGGTAAACACGGCATGAACAGATAACACTTAACTGTATAAATATAAAATAACCAAACTTAAACATAAATAAGAATAATTATATAATAAAAATAAGAGAAATTGAAACTGAAATAATTAAATTAACTATGAAATAAGTCAAATAAGAAACCGGCAAAGTTAAAATAATATAATTAGTAACTAAAATAGAATTAAAATTCTATTTCAATATTAGACTTATAGTCTAATATTGTCTTATTTTTAAATTTTGCAATTTTATTCGAAATATGTCGCAAGATCTGTGTATTTTATTACTAGTTTTAGAAATTCTATTAACTGGACAATATAAATTTCAATTAGTGGAGGAGTGAGGGATGTAAAATGGGACGTATTTCTTAGATCTGTGGAGCTTAATTTTGGGAGCTTAATTAATATTATTTTTTAATTTACTAGTGATTTGTGGACAATCTATCATTCCATTGATCAGTTTATATAAAAACATAAGTTCCAATAACTTTCTACGATCTCATAATGTGGTAAGGTTAAAAATGTTTGAGACAATCATAATATTTTGGAATATTTTTGACTATATTAAAACTATAACAAAGGTGCCATAAAAATATTTTTTGTACCCGTTTTATATTTTTTATATAAATTTCATTATATGGATTCCACACTGGACTGCAATATTCTAAATAAAATCTGACTAGGGATTTATATAAATATAATTTAGTACTGGGATTCTTAAATATATTTCAATTTCTCAAAACGAAACTTGGTATTTGAAATGATTTTGTTATAATGTAATTAATGTGCTTATTTTTATCAAAAAATTATACCTAAATCTCTGATATAGTCAACTTCTTTTAAAAGAGTTTTTTTTTATTTATATAAACCATGTGAATTAGACTTATCTCTTGTGAATCTTATGTAAAAGCATTTATTAATATTAAGTTTCATGAAATTTGAGACACACCATTGCACTACACGGTCTAAGTCTTCTTGAATAAAATTTGTGTCTTCTGGGGTACTGATAATATTTGCTATTTTAAGATCATCAGCATAGAGATAAAAATCGGAGTATTTGAAGCATGATGTGATATCATTAATAAAGATATTAAATAACATCGGGCCGAGATGACTCAAATCAATTCAGTAACATACCAGATATACCTATAGAAGATAATTTATGTAAAATTAAGTCATGATGAAAGTCTCTATATATAATATCGACAAGGATACGATTATCTACAGATAATTAACTACATTATCGTGATAAAGAAGAAGGTTCGTTAACGTAGATTTAGATTTCATGAAACCGTGTTGGTTTTCGGTAATGATTGGGTTGACATACCATGAGAAAATAGGATATAAAAGGGATTCAAACAGTTCACTAAAGACAGACAATATGGATATAGGTCTATAATTTTCTATAAGATTTGGTTTGCCAGCCTTGGGTATTTGCACTATTAAGGATGGCGCGATTGTGCGATTTCCACATTGTGGGAAATATACCAGTCAGATTATATATCATGCTTAATGGATGAGATATAGGTTCTGCACATGTTTTGCAAAAAAATATGGAATTTCATCACACCCAGCACCTTTAGAAGAATCTAAGTTTTTAAGAGCTTTGTATACTTAATCTTTATTTATAGTTATAGAACTTAAACACATTGAATTAGAGTTAGAGAAAAGATTATTTGTTGAAATATTATTATTACTATGTTTTAAATAAGTAGATGAGATTTGTTGGGCAAATAGTGAACAAATATCAGAACTATTTGATGCTACATGATTATTGAGGTACATGGGGTTAGGATATGAACTAGAGTTTTCTCGTTTATTTTTTATAAAAGACCAGAATAGTTTTGGATTGTGTCTCATAGATTGTTCCAGGAGCTCTCTGTAATTTTTGTAACAAATCTTTGCAAATTTTAAACATCTTTGTTTTAACAAGTGTCTACGCCGTGCACCTGTACATTTATTTTTCTGTGATTTGGCGGGTGGATGGCCGGCACGTCGCATTCGAGTATTTTATTTACTCTCACCCGCACCCTATTGGATTCTCGCAACGAACAAGAGTACACGGTTGTGTCGCGTCGAGCAAATTCTATAATTATTCATCTATTACATTTGTAACAATTTTATAACAACTCAAGATTATAGAGTATTACCAGATTAAGAGGTTTTTCATTACAAAACTTCCAAATGTCCACTATGAGACAACAAGTTATAGCTGATGGAATCTAAGTGATTATGATATTTTTTATTTTAATTCTGTATTTTTTTCTTTTAACATTATTTTTAGTGTATTTGTGTAGCAACTAGGATAATAATTATTTTAAGGTATTATTTTAGGGACAAATTCAATAATATGGAATGGAATTCACATTATCTATACCTGCAAACTCAATTTCCAAGTCAACATCATTAAGTTTGTTAATAATACGTAACGTAAAGAAAAAAATCAGACATATAGGATAACGTATAAGGTTCACAATGGTATGGATTATGCCTGTTTCTCTTTCATAAATTACACGCTACCGGCCTCTCGGTATTTTATCAATATATAGATTCAGTAAATTTATACCATTAATAGGATCATAGTAGGGCAGAAAAATTACTACACCGAATAAAGTTTACCAACTACTGATAAAAATACATTCATTGTTGATGTGGCAACAGCTCCTTGTCACATTAACACTACCATTGTTGACTGTGAAGTAAAACTTTATTATCTTTGTATTTATGAAACTTAAGTCATGGCTTATGACAGGTTATTTTTGTTACGTTTAAACACAGACTGGATAGGAATTACAATATTGTAATTTTTCTATTTCATTGATTCATTTCATCCACCCTGCATTTATCTTATTTTTCACGTCCTGGACAGTCACCGTTGTTTCGGATGTTTTGAAAAGAAAGAACAACAATAATCGTAGTGAGTTTATTATAAATGATATGGAATCAACAATTATTAGCATTTTAAGTAGTAGTTACGTTTTAGTTAGTTAAGTAGTTACTGCTTAACAGAGTTTAAGTAATTTGGTTTCTTATTAGTTAACTGCACAAAACGTTACATACTTAGTTATGCTATAAGTTTAACTTCCTTATTTTTTTTAAATGCAAGTAAATTTGGACGAATTAACTTTAGACTTCGATATCTAAGCAGTCTTTTCAAGCTCCATACTGCAGTATCAAGTAATTTGATATGACATTTGAAAATATTTATAGAAGTATTTTTAATAATCGACAAAAATATTTTTAAAATACAAATAGTGTCTGTTGTATTATTTGCCATTCTAATTCTCTAAACTACATACTATGTATCCAGTGCGGCAGTAGTAAATACTCTTTCCGCCTATATATCGCCGCCGTATAGTCTTTGATCTTTACGGGAGTTAGCACATGGACGTTCAACATAATCTTCGTCTTGTCCATGTTCATTCCAAGACCAAAATATAAATAAATAAATTACACACGATCTCGGATCGTCACAACAGATATTTGAAATCTTATTGAATTATTCCGTACAAAGCGTGAATACACTAACAGGTCGAAAATGCATACTTTTGGAGGTGGCCATTGTATAGCTAAAATTATAATTGTAAGAACTGTTAAAAAAATACAAGTGCGGTGTCCCAAAAACAAGTAAGCTAATCGATTTACTAATTTATTCACTGTATGATGAGAATGAGGAGAGGATGATGAGGTAACTTTGATGTAAATTTTCACATTTTGATGCAAGTCGACTTTTCTGCTTATTCGTGCATTGTACTGCATTAAGTTTCCTTGTAAGAGAGTGCACAACATTTTAAATATCATAATTCAATTCATGTCAAATAATAATAACAGATAAAGCCACCAATAAATTAAAAAAAATAGAAATTTTCATCAATAAAAAAAATGACGATTATGGAGTGTAACATAACATACATTTATATCTATACATTTATTATTTTAAAGTTTCATGAGACATACTATTTAGATAAAATAAAACAATTTCAAGTGAATAATTTTTATTTTTATACCAGATTATTTTTATCAAAGTCACAGAAATGCAAATTGTAACAATACGATTGTGTAGGTGGCGATGATTCCCAAAAGACGTAGCGGTAGTCTCGCATCCATAGTGAACACGCCGCACGGATTTAATTTCCTAAACATCGCGTTTTTCATTCGTAGTACGTTCTTACAACATTTTCTTTCTTCATCTAGACAAAAATTAAGATTATGTTACTTTACAATGTTTTGATATTTGATGAAATATTTTTATAACTTAAAAATGGGCCTATAGCTTATTTCATTGAATTTAATGACATACTGACATGATTCATTTGTAAAAGCTGGTTTGAACCTATCCATAGAAATATTTGCATCTCGTTCTGACATTCGCACTAAATATACCTTATGTTTACTATATAAAACTTTTAATGGACCATCATAAGATAGTTGCATAATAGTTTTATAACTAACTCACTTCTCACAAAAACATGTTCGCATTTACTTAACTCCGGATATACGAATAAAGTGCTAGCGTCCTTATACGTTACCGGTTTCGGTTTCAAGTTGCCTATCATTTTACGAAGGCGCTCGACGTATTCACACTGGTTAATAATATTATTATTACTATCTATATTATAAAAAAGGCCTAGCTTGTTACCCTCCCGCGTCCAGCAGACCATTAGGAGAGTCGCGCTTACGGCGGTCAAGCTATGTCATTCCTTGGTGCTGCTCGAAGTCCTAACAAAACTATGGCTAGTTCTTCGACCCAAGTATTAGAATCTAATCTCGCCTTAATGACCTTAGATTTGGTTTCTGCTGTTATATCTCTGGATCTATATAATGGAAATGAAAAATACATCAGCCATCTATTTTTTCTGATGATATTGTCTTATTTTGTGAAAATGCTAAAGAGGTGGAATCAATGATATTTTCATTGCGATCGGAAAGTAAAAATTGTGGATTTGGAAATAAATTTAATTAAAAACATTTTGCTATCACCAATCAAATCAATAAAATTAGAAGTAGAGCGAAGAATTGCATTCGCATGGAGAAAATTTGACTTGACTTGCATGCGTTATCTGTATAGTGTAACAAAATAGCACCCACGCTAGTATCCGAGGCATCCGTCATAATTGCAAGCGGAGTATCGGGTTTCGGGTAAGTTAGACTGACTACCTGTTGTAAACCAACTTACATTAAACAAATACTTCAGTTGATTTCTCTGTCCAATTAATTTTATATTTATCATTTTTCTTAGACTTTACTAAATACTTATTTAGTTCGGATTGGTACTCCACTGCATTAGGTAAATGTAAACGGTAAAAATTAATCATACCTCAACAACTTGATCGACGGTTTCGTATCTCGGGAAAGAGTTAATTGCGTCTACTTTGTCCTGAAGGGGATGGATCCCTTAGATACAGACTTCATAATCTATAAACTCAATTATAGATTGACCGAAAGTACATTTCAGGGCGGCATGACAGCGGTGACCGCCGGTTGATTTCGATCTCTCGATTGTCGCTGCTGTATTTGGATTGTACTGTGCTTACCATCAGGGGCAGTACAGTCAATGTGCCGAGCTATTATATAAAAAAAACATTCATTTAAATTTATTTTAATATCGAATTTATTTAACCTCTCAAAAACTTTGTTTAGATGACATGAAAATAAAATGACATCAACAAACCAAGGTAAAGGACTATAGTGATAGAAAGTTAAGAAAACCGTTAATGACTCAATTTAACTTTAGAAATTATTTTGTAATAAACTTCGTTAATTAACTATCAACGGCTTTCTGCCCAGCTTTGGTTATGAGGGTAATTTAACTAGAAGAATGTATAAAGGTAAACGGACAAATATAAGTGGAGGAAGAGCGAAGAAGGTATGAATGGATTGCGTGAATACTGAGATAACAACTGACAGAGTGGAAGATGAAAACAGATTGTTGTGCCAAACCGACTTAAGTTGCAACTTAATAATTAAAATGGAAACAGACGTTCTAATTTATTTATTTACCTGAGCAATTGGTTGAGTTAATAAATTCCGAGCAGGTGGAGTGGATGTCGCTTAAAGTCATGTAGAATTTCTCGCATTTAACGCACAAAGCAATTTCTATGATCACATTAATTACCAGCCATATCAATACACCTACTAAGAAATAATAAGTTTTAAACTGAAAAAAAGAGAGATCCACTTACATCGATCAGCAGTAATAGTAAAGCAACCTTAAGTTGAAAATCTGATGCCAAGCACCTATAGGTGTATTCCGTCAGCTGCACTTGAGAGCTAGATCCTATAAATAATAATAAAAAAGGTGTGTGTACGATTCACACACGATAGAAGTGAAACTTCATTTTAAAAGACATTTTCTATTTTATTTAAACAGTGTGCAATATACATACACATCGACATTTACTCTCTCGCTCTTGCTCACACAAAGAGGAGAAACCGATAATGTGCATTAAACGTTTAACATTTAAAATTTTGGAGGTAATGCCTAAACTTTTGATCAGCTATATTATTACTGAGTGCCACTGACTAAAACGGAATCAAATTGGCTGGCTTCAATAAAATCAGCCCATTTGAAATATATTTAATTTATTGCAGAACTAAACTCTTGTGACAAATAAAAGAAGAGATGTAAGAGACTTACTAGTTTATTATATTCCAATGATACATTAGCCAGGAATAACATCATTTCAACGTTTAGCAAAGCACATATAAACATGTCAACCGTATGAAATAAAATCTGAAAATTACAAAACACATTGTTAACGCGCTCGCTTCACTGCCCCGCGCAGCCGCTGGGAATGCTGTGTGGTTGGAGAGGGGTTGGCGACGCGTGGGACGGCGATCTGCGCCGGCACCGAGCTACACTTGTTGGCCAAGGACCGCTGCGCCACGCCGTATATTTTCTAAATAACCGTTGTAATTTTAACCATATAAGCAATATACTTCTTCCATATGTAAAACGGGTTTCACTTCTAAACTCGCAAATGTCAGCGTAGACACACATTAAAATACGCCTCGAATTTTATGAAAATGATAAGAACACAGCTGATACCGGTTATATGTATCGATTTAATTAATTATTATCAGTTTGAAATCGATATGTAAATCGTAATATATAAGTGGTTAGAATGTTGTGTGTTTTTGATGAGCGTTACAAATATTAAATAAATAGACAATATCTTTTTGTACGACCCAATATTACAATAATACGGGATACTTCCGGGATTGGTGCCAATCCTGCTGAATACTTTACAAAATTAGATAATTATAATGTTCATTTATATTAAACTTACTTTTACCCATATAACACTTGAGCAAGGTCGACACAACATCTTTTCTCTTGCACTCTCCTCTGTCAACTGTCTTCTTCGTATTCACAACTTTTATACGCATATCTGACTGTACCTCAGAGGTATACAATAGTAACTCCACTTTGTCAGAATTACGTTTATTGTACAATTAAAATCGCAAGAACCAGTTCTACATAATGGTATAAATCATGAAGTCCTACGGCGCCTATGAAAAGAGATATCCAATGGTATATCACATTACAGACACAAATATAAGTATACCGATTGCCGATTAGTGCGTGCGTTGTCGTTGCTTTGAGCGTATAAAAATTAACGTAATTAACTGAATAAAATTGTAAAAAACATGTATTCACGTGGAAAATTACTGTGTAACCTAGTCATTGCCAGAGAAAAATGTGATGCAACTCTTGAATATGGTAAGTGCTTTTATTACTACTTTAGTTGTAGTAGTGGTGTTTCATATGGGATGAGACCGTGGCAGGTCGAGGTAGGAATGAAATGGCTTCAGGAATAGTTAGTTAAATTTTTTGAACAGACTGACGATAGTGCATTGAAAGAACTAACCTTATGGAGCGACAATTGTGCGGGGCAGAATAAGAATGTCTACTTGATGATGACTTACTTGTGGATATTATAACTCATAAAGAGAATTTTCAAATAATAAACCACAAGTATCTACTAAAAGGGCATACTCCATGTGAGTGTGTAGAGTGTGAGGATGTTATCCACTTAATAATAGAGCGAGAAAAGAAAAACATCCAAGAGTGTCTCATCGTTACTCCGTGGGATTGGCAGCAGTTTATTAAAAGCTGTTCAAGAAATGCTAAAATTAAAGTGATCAATATGGAAACCGATCACTTTAAGGATTTTTCCGCTTTTTGTGAAGGATCATCAGCTCCTTTTGTTCACAGAAAAAAATCGAATGCAGGAGAACCTGTGCCTCATTTGGCTATAGTGTGGATTCAATTTCTAAAAAATTAGATGGGTTCAGTGTTCTATAATACTTCTTTTGACCAGGAAACATTCGAAGAAGTTAGTTTTATTAGAAACAAACGAAGAAAATCTTCGATGCCCACTCCGATACCTATCCAAGAAACTCGAAAACCCATTTCAAGACTGAAATACAACGACTTATAAAAATCGTTGCGGTGGATTCCATCCATGTTTCATGAATATTATAAGAATCTTCCATGTGCGGTAGTTCCTGACTTGCCTGAGGCCTGCGAGTGAGCTGTTAGTCTTTTATAATTATTAGATAAATGAAAATAAAACATTATCCAATTTCTAGCACAGAGATATTACTTTTATTATATAAAATAAATCCTCCTACCTCCCTTTCTCCCTTGAAAATCAGTTCCAGGTATTTTTTTATTACCTTATAATATTGTATACCTCTGGAAACTCATTTAAAAAAAAGGTATATAGTCTCAATCCATAAAATTATATGATAGATATAATTATTGTAATTATTAATCGATTATGATACTTCCCTCTATTTATTATAAAAAATACAGCTAAGTTAATTCTTTTGCCTTTAAAATAATGTTCTCAAAATTACATTTAAAATTTCACTACGCGCATTTATGTCTCTCCTGTAAAATTTGACTTTAGGCTCTTAATGTTGTATACCTCTGAGGTACAGCTGATTCTTCACACAATCCATTCACACCTTCTTCAGTCTTCATTTACTCATATATCACCTAACTAACATAGGCATCTTCATACCTAACACTCTTCTAGTTTATATCTTTCATACCTTCTCATAACATGTCTATACCACGCTCACCTATAACATCTCAACTTCTCTGTCATTGGTGCTATTTTCATACTCCCTCTGATATACACATTTAAGATTTTATCCATTCTATATAGTTACACTACTCATCCATGTTAACATTCACATCTCTGCCACATGCAATCTTCCATCATCCGTCTCTTTCGTTGCCCAGCACTCAGATCCATAAAATAAAAATACTTTATTAAATTTTCGCCCTGAGAAGGTACTTAAGAACGTCAAGCACTACTATACTACTACTCGTTCGGAAAACATCCCAATTATCGAGATACCCTTTTGACAGTAAATCCTTGTTAACATGACCCTTGATTTCATTCTCTGGCAAATCAGTAATGTGCGTGGGTATCTTTTTATAGAACCTAACAGTATTACTTAAAAACTTTTAATTAGTCGTACTAAGTATAAACCACGGTACGACTAATTTATGTCTATTTCTAGTATTAAAACTATGCTGGTCTTTGACAAAATCAAGCTTATAAGAGTTTTTTAGATTTTACATTAAACTATCTAGAATATATTGGGAGGGCAAAGTTAAGATATCAAATTCTGGAAGCTTTTCTTTAGTGATTCACGAGGTCAAATGTTATATACTGCTCGAATTGCTCGCTTGTGTAGAACTAAAATTTTAATGTGTAAAACCACACTGTAATTTTAATCAAGCGTAATACCCAAGAAGACAGTATTATCAACTAAGCCTACTAAATTTATTTTTATATTAATATGACTATCAACTCGCCAAATATTGTGTAAAGCAAATCTCTTTTTTTTTTGTTTGCATATAGTAGTAAGTTATTTAGAGCAAACCATTCATAAAATTTTAACTAAAGTATTATTTAATTGCTTAACCTCTGAATCTATTATTTTCACTTCGAATAAAAGTGAAATGACATCTGCAAAAAGAACCATGTTAGCACTGTTCTCAACCACTAGCGGTAGATCATTTATATATACGAAAAACAAAAACGGTAACAAAATCGACCCCTGAGGTTGCCCCGTTCATACTTATTTTCTTAAAGGGTTCTGTTAAATAAGAGCTTAGCAGGTCGAGAGAAGTTTTACACACACCATAGTGTTTCAGCTTAAGGTTAACCGTACTGAAGTCAATGCAGTCGAAAGCTTTTGAGAAATCACAAAATACACCGATTGAATTCTGTGACTCCTTCCAGGCCCTAAATATATGACTTAGCAGCGGTGCACCAGCATCAGTGGTTGATTTTGATTTCGTGAAACCATAATGCGCACTAGCTGCTTAAGCAAAATTTTACTAATCGTAAGAAATACAAAAAATGGTCTATAATTTCCAGGATTACTTCTACAACCTGATTTAAACAGAGGAACTACTTTACTAATTTTCATTTGAATAAGGGAAGTTCCTGTTTCTATACACTGATTAAATATATTAGCCGATATCGTGAGATATTGACAATTAAGTATGGAACTACTATTACTGACATTCCCCAAATGTCTTCTATGGGCTTTTAGTTTAATTGTATAAAAGTCCTTTATATTTCATTTGCACTTACGGATGTAAAAAAAAATTTTGAATTTATAGGTTTAATCAGATTTTCCTAGAGTGACGCGGCACCATGAGGTGATGAAATTATATTTTTTATGACTTCTAAAGGCATGATTAAGTAATAATCCTGGAAAACAGTTGCTACCTCTCAACTGTTTTAGATATGTACTCCCTCGACGTTTAGATTAAGCGAATTATCATATTTATATTTTTTCATGTTTCCTAATTTATTATTATATGCTAATCCAATGCCAATATGCAAATTTATATTTTATAGCAAAACATACATGTAACGGTTTCATACACATTTCCCTTAAGTTTTAGGGGCATTTGTGGAGCACTTCTGATTCCCGGGACTTATTTAATTCATTCATTTCATCCACCCTGCATTTATCTTATTTTTCACGTACCGGTTAATGTCACCGTTATTTTGGATTAAGGTGACGCATTGATAAACTATTGTTTCAAAATCGAGTACGTTCGCACTCAACCGAATCGTACGTGACGCCACGGACGGCGCGCCGGCCACGCCCGTCAATTCGATTTGACCTCAAACGATTTTCGGACTCTCGCTGCCGGGATCATAACTACCACGGAGTCGCCTTGTCTTTATTTATTTTTACAAAAAAAGGCTAAAATCGAATACAATTATTTTGTTAATTTTTTTTTTTTGCATATTTATATAAATATTGTTTATGTATTCAAATCATCAGCATATCAAAATTTTTAGTACCTCTGATTATAATATGGAAACACATGATATTTACTTTTAACAAATTATGCAACTTAGGGAGTCACGAAATCAAATTATGTATATATTTACGAGTATGTACGTCCGTCCCTCATAGTCACTTTTCTCCAAATTTACTGAATCGATCAAGTTTAAACTCGGTACATAATAATTATGTGATTAAAAAATTGACGTTAAAAATAAATAAAGTAATAATTTATTTCTTTTCATTTAATTTGGATATTCTAAAGTCAGTTTAAATTCGCTAAGTAACATTTATTTTATTATTATATATTATTGATTTTTTAGGCTCCAGTGGGAAATAAATAAAATAAAGGAATCATTAAGATATTGCTATCAATATTCTGAAAAAGCATCACATAACCTGTATTACCTACGACAGAACCATCGTCAACTTCATCAGTATTTTTTTGCTATTACGTATTCTGGGTCACGAATAGGCATATTTCTTATGTATCTAGGGTCGACCAACTCCGGAAGAAAAAATCATAATAAAATTTCAGCAGTTTTGGCTCCATTACATCTGACCAAAATGTATCGTCTTTTTCTATCACTTCTGTTTTTATCTTTTTGTCACCGTACCATATTCCAAGTAAGACCTGCTGTTTGTAGCAAATATGTAACTGACCTTGTACTTGAAAATACCAATCTGATTTTTTGTTTATGACAATTTCAAAATCTTACGTGGGCAATACAATATATAACTCTGCGTAAATCGATGATATTTCTGGTTGGCTACAAAATAAAATGTTATAAATAATTATTAAAAAGTAAAAGCTACAGCACTCTTATTAAAACGCCATTCCCTGGGTAGAAAGATAGTTAATCCATTGTAGTATGAATTATTTAAATACGGTTTGTAGTTTCGGCAATATACGTCAACATACGTACAAACAAACGAACATACATTTATAGAATATATCACAAGTTTTAGAAGCATTTATCGACCTACGAAATTGTGAAATTCATGCAATTCAAACAATATTATATACACGTTAAGATTACATACAAGACCACATTTTGTACCTCTCTTATGTCTTCTCTTTTATTTTTTCTGTATAATTTTTTGGTGTCAATAATGTGTATTATATTGTACTGCATTGCACTGTAGTGTATAAGGAACCTACTTTTTTTGAAGTCGGGTAAGAATAACGGTTTTTTTAATACTGCGTAGTTACATAGTATAATTATATTAGACAAATGTTTCTAAAATATCAAGGGACGACTCCATAGATTTTTGTTCTGATATTTCTTTCCTACACATTATACGGTAAATTATGAAAAAATAAAAATATTATTCAACTTGACCAAACATTCCATATTTTTTTTTAGTTTTTGTTTTTTGTTTCTGTAAAAATAATTCTTTCTTTTTTTTCCCCGTTTTCTTATGAATAACACTGTAGTATATAAAATATGTAATTAGTGAACACGTCAAAATAAAAATATAACCTAACGTACTAACTATTATATAATTATCTAAAACTACAATATACATAAAAGTCTAACTTATTTACAAGGTATTATAAAAATGATTCGAAAATAAATCGTTCGGCTGTCGGCGCACAGAGCGGCCGAGACGTGCATTCGTGACGAGCGGAGCTCGCTGATTGAGCTCCACGTCGCATTATATTGTAAATCTAAGCGGCTCTAGTTAAAAGTTGAAAATCGCCTAGCACAGCTGATGAAAATGATAGCAGTGAGCTCTAGGCGTTATTTTTGACTGTGTTTTTATATAATTACTCATAATATAAACATTAAATAAAATAACTTCTCGGTCTATGGAATAGAATAATGGTCTGGCTATTTAATTCGTAAAAAATAATGGGGTGTTCGCTGATAATTCTAAGCATTCGAATTATTAAACTTTTTTTGGTGTGAAGTTTGTACTTCTTTTGTAAATTAGTCACCCTAGTTTTCAAAAGTTTGTCCGGTCTATGAAATTATACAGGTTTCCCCTTATATATGATATTTTTATAATTTGAATTATATCGGTCGTTGCTTCACACTAGGCATTCAAAAGTACTCGTTTTCGTGTTTCTTGGTTCAATGCGTCGTCTTAATGGACCGAAATAATAGAAATAATCAAACTGAGTTTATTATAAATGATATGGAATCAACAATAACTATTATTTTAAGTACTCTGCTTAACAGATTTATTTTAAGTAATTTGGTTTCTTATTAGATAACTGCACAAACGCTACATACCTAGTTATGCAATAAGTATAACTTTGTTATTTTTTTAATGCAAGTAAATTTGGACGAATTAACTTTGAACTTCGATACCTAAGCAGTATTTTCAAGCTCCATATTAATAACAAGTAATTTAATATAATATTTGAAAATATTACAGAAGTATTTTTAATAAACAATCATTTCTTTTTTACAAAAATAGTTAATAATATATATAGTATATGTTCAATAATCTTACCGCCTCTACACTATATGGCTTGAGAGTCGATAATTAGTCGTGTATGAAAGTCACTAGGGACTTACTTAATACCTTTTTTCATGTCACCTTGTCAAATTCGTATACTATAATTTCTATTTTAATAATGTTTCTAAAACTAGGTATTTTCTAAATCCTGTTTAGTGTAATCTTCATTTGTCTGAATTTTGCGCGATCTGTCGACAAACTGATGACTTGCCAAGCCAGTGCGAGATCCCGCAGGCCTTCAAATGATCCTGGTACAGTCTTGGTACCGCCCTACCTAGAGGGATTGCAATCCAGCAAAGTAGGATTCTGCAATCCCTCGGGATCTAGCACCATTTGAAGGCCGAACTTGAGTCTTATCAGTAAGTATAAGTATAAGAAGTATCAACTTACCAGACATTCAAATGCGTTCTTGTATAACTCATAAGCTTCTAGTATATGTTCATATATTAAACACCTTTCCGACCAAGACAAATTTATTTTTTTGTAATGTTCCGATTTGTTTTTGTTTACCGAATCGTTAATTTCATTATTTAATAAAACCAAAGCATCGGTGATGATTTTTAATAATACATACGCGTAAACGATGTTAATACTCAAACATAATTCGACAATGTTACAAATCAGACCAGTAAAGTCAAAATAATCGTAAAAATAATGAAAGTATATAAATAAAAATGAATTGAAGAAAATGACTACCGACAAGTTGATCCAAATAAAAGTTTTTATTAAAAAGTAATCATGTTTATTGTATTTAAGATTTTTCATTATTTTTTGTAAGTTCAAAACTAATTGTATGTTATTATTACTTTGGTTGATGTTCACAAAGAAGTTGATCAGATATCCCAGCATATGTATGATATACTTTAAATACACACAAATGTTGAATGTTATATCTTTTCCAAAAAATACATTGAGTCTAATTCCAAAACATAGGTGGATAATAGTTATCGCAATGTATACAAATGTTCCACATAATGATATGATGTTACTCAGAAGACCGGTTGGTACAATAAAATCATTATTTATCTTGTATTTTGGATATAAATATATACTTTGAAATAAATTTAACGGCCTCAACATTACTTGGATATCTTTATCCAATAAGTTACTTCGTAAATCTTCTATAGATTCCAAAGAGCCAAGTACACGGTTTGAAGTCATTTTATTGTTTGTGATTATAATGATATGTTCCACAGTCAAAAAAAATTGGTTATTTTTCAATTTCATTAATTTGTTGTCCTAATAACATTGTGTTGCGTGTTTAACACGTCACTTGTCATTCACGCTTTATGTATTCCGAGGCATTGATAATTGATTAAAAGCAAATTAAATACATATTATATTGACAATATAAAATTACTAGCAATTTCCCGCAACTTCGTTCGCGTTAATTGTAATAATCCTAATACGAACTTCATATTACGAAATTTGTTATACTTTTAATATTTACAATTATTATGTCGATTTTGTACCAATTGATATATTTAATTTTAATGATTTATTTAAAACAGGATGTGTTATTTCTTAATATGTAGGTATTTAGTTTATGTAGGTATTTAGTTTTCTTTAAAGATTTCTCTCTACTTGGGCCAGTCCGACTGGTGGAATTCCTCCACCCTACAGAAGTCCGCAGTCACTAACCATGTGTTGTGTTCCTGCGGAGAGTAGAGTTTCCAGAGCTCCTTGGAGTAGGGCGGTTCAAGTTCGGCAACGCGCAAGATATTATATGCGTCCATAGGCTACAGTAACCGCTTACCATCAGGCGGGTCGTATGCTTGTATGCTACCTTAGTAGTATAAAAGTTATCAATAAAAACAAGACGTTAAAGTACCATATCTATATAAATAAAATGTTTGATGTTTGTCGTTGTGCGCTCATCACGTAAAAACTACTGGATAGATTTTGATCAATTTGTTTTTGTATTACTCTTTAAATACTTGGTTTTTATATTTTAAAAAAACACGATAAATATCTTCAATAATTCTGTAATCCACGCAAGCGGATTCTTGGGGACAGCTAGTTGTAAATAAAATAATACTATACTATGATATACTATATACTAATATATATAATATATATACATTATATATATATATATATATATATTAAATCTCGGTACTCATTCAGCGTCCTTTCATTTCGCATCATTATAACGTCCACTAGTTCCAGTAGAGATAGATGGATAATTTAAATGAATATTGGCTGAAAAAGTGTTAAGAATAACAGTGTCCTACTTATTTTTCTCGAAAAATAATGTATGTTAATATACAAATATATGTATATCACCAACCAGAGCGCAATCATTTAGGACCCCCTTCCACACCAATGACTTTGAGACTTCCCGTGAATATTATTAAGCCTATGTTTACTTTCTTTACTATTTTGCTTCCTATAATGCGACGTTGCCAGATTGATACAAAGCTATACATTGAACCGAAATTGAGTAATAAGTGTAGGGTAAATTGGTTAGGTATACTAGTGAATCGAATATTTGTATTGTACGATTATTTATATGATCGGTGGTCGCATATTTCTTTTTTATCATTATAGGTTTGGCGTAGAGGCCAAAATCTCACCTGATGTTAAGTGACGATGTGGCTCAAGACGATAACACACTAAACCTAGTGGATGACTGTCTCTCAAGTGCAGCTGCTGGAACACACCTATTGGTACTTGGCGACAGATTTTCGACTTGACGGTGGTAGCTAGCCAGGTGGGCATTAGAACATGTCCTACTACCATGCTATGGTTTGTAAATTTATCGCTATTTGCATAAACACAGTTAGGGGAGAAACGGGTAATGGGGGTCAGCGGGCAATGGTAGTCAGTACAATAATAAGAAAACTAAAAGACGTTGACAAGTGAATATCGAGCGAAATGATCGGACATACTACGCCCGGTACCCAGATCTAATCACCGTTTTAATTGTAACGTGACGTTTGGACGAAAAAGGTATATTATTGTCCGCCGCGATTTCATTATAATTTTTCCTGTGTATAACATAAGAGATGAGATATTTATTTAAATATTTTTTTAATTATAACTTTTCTTTTTATTTTAGTAAATTACTAAATAATATTTTTGTGAGACATTTTTAATGAAATATTTAACGATTTATTTTCATTTAGTTTTTTTTAATTTCATTTCTATTTTGGGGTAATGGGAGTCAGTTGACCCCCACGGAATAGAAAAAACGCAGCAAAGCAAAAAACTTTTAGGCAAGGCCAAGGGACGTGTTCTTCAAGATAAACACTCCTTCTGAGAGTTAGATACAAGTTTCTGTAATATATGTGATGTCTATAAAAATGACGATCCAAAGTAAGTCCTTGATTTGTGATGAGTTTAGTTGCAAGAATGAGTTGAGACCTTGACTATAGTTTTTGCTGGCTGGCGCAGTACTGGTAAGGTAGCATGTACGGATTATAACCGTCAAACAAGAATCATTGTTAGTAAAGCTATTTTGTGGTATTACCGGGCTGCATATTCTGCGGTACGGCGATATGGATAAATTTAATACAAATTTTTGAAGATAAAGTTAAGATAGAAAAGTACCTAAGTATATAATAATTTTTTTTATATACGGTACACACTCTTTTGGCTAAATATAATGAAAATCGTCAACATAAAGTGGTCTAATAGAGGTTTTCGGACCTGAGAATGTCGATTAAATATTGTCACATTATATGCAAAATCACTCATATTGGGTGCAGAATAGGTTATGGGATGTAATATATATATATATATATATATATATTTGCAATATTTAATCGACATTCTCAGGTCCGAAAACCTAAACTTAAACTCATCACAAATCAAGGACCTACTTTGGATCGTCATTTTTATAGACATCACATATATTACAGAAACTTGTATCTAACTCTCAGGAGGAGTGTTTATCTTGAAGAACACGTCCCTTGGCCTTGCCTAAAAGTTTTTTGCTTTGCTGCGTTTTTTCTATTCCGTGGGGGTCAACTGACTCCCATTACCCCAAAATAGAAATGAAATTAAAAAAAAACTAAATGAAAATAAATCGTTAAATATTTCATTAAAAATGTCTCACAAAAAGATTATTTAGTAATTTACTAAAATAAAAAGAAAAGTTATAATTAAAAAAATATTTAAATAAATATCTCATCTCTTATGTTATACACAGGAAAAATTATAATGAAATCGCGGCGGACAATAATATACCTTTTTCGTCCAAACGTCACGTTACAATTAAAACGGTGATTAGATCTGGGTACCGGGCGTAGTATGTCCGATCATTTCGCTCGATATTCACTTGTCAACGTCTTTTAGTTTTCTTATTATTGTACTGACTACCATTGCCCGCTGACCCCCATTACCCGTTTCTCCCCTAACTGTGTTTATGCAAATAGCGATAAATTTACAAACCATAGCATGGTAGTAGGACATGTTCTAATGCCCACCTGGCTAGCTACCACCGTCAAGTCGAAAATCTGTCGCCAAGTACCAATAGGTGTGTTCCAGCAGCTGCACTTGAGAGACAGTCATCCACTAGGTTTAGTGTGTTATCGTCTTGAGCCACATCGTCACTTAACATCAGGTGAGATTTTGGCCTCTACGCCAAACCTATAATGATAAAAAAGAAATATGCGACCACCGATCATATAAATAATCGTACAATACAAATATTCGATTCACTAGTATACCTAACCAATTTACCCTACACTTATTACTCAATTTCGGTTCAATGTATAGCTTTGTATCAATCTGGCAACGTCGCATTATAGGAAGCAAAATAGTAAAGAAAGTAAACATAGGCTTAATAATATTCACGGGAAGTCTCAAAGTCATTGGTGTGGAAGGGGGTCCTAAATGATTGCGCTCTGGTTGGTGATATACATATATTTGTATATTAACATACATTATTTTTCGAGAAAAATAAGTAGGACACTGTTATTCTTAACACTTTTTCAGCCAATATTCATTTAAATTATCCATCTATCTCTACTGGAACTAGTGGACGTTATAATGATGCGAAATGAAAGGACGCTGAATGAGTACCGAGATTTATATATATATATATATATATATATATAACTATATATAATATACTATATATATATAAAAATATATTCCGTTTAAAAAAAAATATTTCTCAAAAGAACACAGTTCACTTAATAAGAATAACATCAACTTTGTTAAAATTTAAAAAGTTTACTTACAGTGAATTAAAAAAGAGAATCACTTCAGATAGATTAATTAAAGAATGTTAACATTAATAACATAATTAACTAATGATTAATTAAAAATCATTATCATTGAATCAATAATTATCATAATTAATTGCATATTTTAACGTATGTATATAATTAACTTGGGTTGTAGTGGACAATATTTAAATATTTATTTCATTCATGTTTTTTGTATGTGCTTAGTAAATTAGTAAGTGTTTGGGCCGATATTACAGTTGGATCCTTTATCGCCAATCACGGGGATAAGAGGTCTCACCGCCAATCATTGCGCGCATGAGACTCTGAATGCGCTGCAGCCAACGTTTAGATAACAATTATTGTGCCGCAACCAATTGCCTCGCGACATATCTACCGCTATGCGGTATGTTGGTAGTACGAACGAGTACGTTGCTACATTCTGGTAAAAACTGACGTTCTAATTAATGGAACCTATTTAAATATTATAAAAAACAATTAAGTACATCGGTGTTCCCCGCGCGGCTTATGTTTTATAAACTATAATATGTGGTGTTAGTGACGTGCTGCACAAACTTTAAACGGCCGATACATTTATATGTGTATTGTGGAAGGCGCTGCGACGGATATCATTGCTCGAGCTTCATGGTCTGGAACCTTAGACCACCACCAGGTGAGTGAGACAGTTCCTATCCTTGGTATTGGTGAGAGAGGATCCAGCGGTGTAAGCCCCAGGGCTACCGGTAGTTTGCTGCCTACCCCGCGTACCATTTGTGTCGCTGTTATATAGCGGCCGAATTCTATAGAATTCCTAGAGCGCTGCTACATTTTTAATGGTCCTTCGAGCCGGATAATATTATCCTTAAAAAATAATCTAGTATATATTAGGAATCATAAAATTTCATTTTTTTAAATTATTTCATTTGAAGTCGGTAGTAGAAAATAAAGTTACGTGTAAGTGTACCAAGTAACGCGTTTAACGATATACTATAATTACATACGTAATAGATATTTGTTAACGTTTTATTTAATTTGGTTTTCCATTTGTTATTTTTATTTTTTATTTTTTCTGAATTTCAACCATGGCCGAAACAAAAAGACGTAATAGAATTAAATTACAGGAATCTCTTTTACGTTCATATTTTGCAAAAATTCAAAGTTTTTATGATTTATCTTTGACCTTAGAAAATACTTCTGATGATATTCCGAATTTCTTAAGTGTTACGAGTAATCTATCAACTTTACGGACAGAATTTATGGAGCAAGTAGAAGAGTTGAATTTATTAAAAATGGACGAGAACCCTAATTACGAACCCTGTTTCAAACAATGGGAATCATTTGAAACTTTGTACTCTCACATTCAAAATAAAATTAGTTCGTTTAAAATAAAAGAAAAACCGCACACAGAGTTTCCTAAAAACACAGTTAAATTACCACCCATTCAATTATTAGATTTTAACGGGGATCCGAAAAGCTGGCCAATGTTCTTTGAATGTTTTAACAATATCGTGCATTGTAATCAACAGTTGTCGGACTCGGAGAAAGTGTACTATCTGTGTGGACAACTAACAGGGAAGGCTCTTAACTCGATTGCGGGCATTTCGCCGACAGGCGCTAATTACGAATTAATTTATAATACGTTGGTAGATAAATATCAAGATGTCCGTACATTAGGAACTTCGTATTTAGAGGAAATATTCAATTTAAAAAAGATGCTGAGCCCTTCTTGTGACGGTTTAAATGCGTTTATTGACAAATTTTCAATTTCTATTAATGCGTTCGAAAAGTTAAACATTAAAAATAAATTAGATTTTGTTTACTTATACATGGCGCTTAAAAAAGTCGATACGGAAACTGCTCAGTTATTTGAGAATTCCGTTCGTGGAGAAAAAATTCCTACGTATACAGAATTTGTAAGGTTTGTCAAGGAACAAGTAAAAATAATAGAAAGGTCGGGTGTTCATGTTACGGTCAATAAAAATTTACAGTCATATGACAAAGTGCCTGTACCTAGAAGTTTTAAGCCTAATATATCTACAAAAAATATGAGAGTTTTGGTCGCGGCGGGAACGACGTGTCCGTTATGTAGTGCTGCGGATCACGATAAGATTTATCGATGTACAGAATTTTTGAAACTTAACGCAAAAGGGCGTTATAATGTAATTAAAAAATATAACGGTTGCGTAAAGTGTTTGAGTTGTATGCACAAGTCACCAGCTTGTAATAACAAGACTGTATGTAAAACTTGCCAGTCTAACTCTCATAACACTTTATTGCATTTTCCTAATAATATAAAACTTTTTGGGAATTTTGACGATCCGATCGAGCGTCGCACCGACGTGTCGTCTGTGGGTGATACTAGAATAAGTGAATCAGCTGACGGTGGGGTTTCGTTGTGCTCTTTGCATAATACGGGGGCGCACAACTCGACTTGTTCAAGCTTGGTTCCGTCTTCTATGTTATTGGCTACAGCGCGCGTGCGTGTTGTGGACTCGAGTGGCCGTCAGCAAATGGTTCGTTGTCTTATTGACAGCGGCTCTCAAAATCATTTTATTACGAAGCGTTGTTTTAAGCGATTGGCTTTGCCATCGCTTCCTCTGGTTGCTCCTATTTCAGTGCACGGATTTGGTGGTGGATCGAACCTTGTTAAGGGTGAGACCGAACTTGAATTCACGTCACGCTTTAATACTGACCTATCGTATAAAATTCGCCCGTTGGTGGTCGATTGTATTACAGATAGGTTACCTACGTGTAAAATTGACAAGTCGACCTTATCGTACTTGTTTAGTGTTCCGCTCGCGGACGATACATTTGAGGTTCCGGGTGAAATAGAGTTGTTAATTGGCGCTCAGTTATTCTCTCGCCTGTTACTCTCTGGTCGGATTCTTGGCCCGCCTGGACAACCTGATGCAGTACAGACCACCCTTGGATTTATTCTCATGGGAGAAGCTCCGATGCTTACAGGATCTGAGCGTCCTCGTACTAATGCACTTTGTGCATTTACGAGTTCACCAATAGATGATATGGTTCATAAGTTTTGGGAACTGGAAGAGGTACCTTCTTGTACCAGCCTTAGTCGGGAAGAACTAGAGTGTGAGAACTTTTATAAATGTACTACTATAAGGGATTCAACTGTTCGGTATACAGTTGCATTACCTTTTAAGTCGAATCCTCAGGATTTAGGTGGCTCATTGGCCATTGCACAAAAAAGGTTCTTTGCTTTAGAACGCAAACTTCAAGCCTCGGCGCAGTTTCGAATGGCTTATGATAATCTCTTTAAAGAATATTTAGTACATAACTATATATCTCCAGTCAGGGAGGTCGATGATAATGGATATGTTATACCTCATCATGGAGTTATTCGTAATGACAAAGTGACGACCAAACTGCGAATAGTTCTGGACGCAAGTGCTTGTGCAAACAAAGGCTTATCCTTGAATCAAGTCCTTCATTCAGGCCCGAATTTACAAGGGGACATTTTCCTAATATTATTAAATTTTCGATTGTTTCCAGTCGCATTTTGTGCTGACGTGAGGCAGATGTATTTACAAATTAAAATGCAACCTGCATACCACAAATATTTGAGAGTTCTATATAGGTTTAATCCAAACGATAAATTGCAGATGTTCGAATTTAATAGAGTTTGTTTCGGGTTGTCAGTTAGTCCATTCTTAGCACTACGTACAGTGAAACAACTCTGCGATGATGAATATCGTAATTTTCCATTAGCAGCGAGTCTCCTTCAAAAAGACTTGTATATGGACGATGTAGTTTCGAATGAGCGATCAGTCTCAACGGCTACTAGTGTCGCATTACAGTTGATTGGGTTGTTCAAGGCTGGTGTTTTTGATCTCATGAAGTGGTCGAGTAATTCCTACGAGTTACTATCCCAACTGCCAGAAACTCGCTTACACCCCCAGACTGTCCTATTTAGTGATGACTCCAGTCAAAAGATTTTAGGTGTTAAATGGGAACCCAAATCAGACGTGTTCACCTTTGATATTACACCATGTAGAAAAGTCTGCACTAAACGGAATATTTTATCCGCAGTTGCTAGACTTTGGGACGTGCTAGGTTTTGCAGCTCCAGTTATTTTATACGCTAAACTTCTTATTCAAGAGTTGTGGGTATTAAAAATCGACTGGGACGCAGTTCCGCCTCAAAATATAATTGAAAAATGGAAAAGGTTTGAAGATGAGCTACCTTTATTAACTCATCTTAATATAGCTCGCCATGTTGGGGTCGTAGACTATTGCATGGCCACATTATTGGCATTTGCGGACGCCAGTGAACGTGCATATGGGAATGTTATATATCTCCATATTCAATCTGAGAAGAGTGTAAGCGTCAATTTGTTATGCGCTAAATCAAAAGTCGCTCCTTTAAAGATAATTTTGTTAGCACGTTTAGAACTTTGCGCTGCACTTTTGATGTCTAAGTTAGTCAAAGTAGTGTTAGACAATTATGCGTCTCGTTATAAGATCGAGCGAGTTCTGGCTTTTTCAGACTCGACCGTAACACTTCATTGGATTCACTCGAGCCCACATCGATGGAAAACTTTCGTAGCGAATCGAGTAGCACAAATTCACGAGAACCTCGATGCCTCCAATTTTTATTATATTGCCGGCAAAGAAAATCCTAGTGACTGTTTGTCACGTGGTTTAACTCCAGCTCAACTTAAAGAGCACCCTTTGTGGTTTAAGGGGCCAGCTTGGATTAATCAAAACTCTACTGGTTGGCAATTACAGCTATTTAATTTAGATAATTTTCCGAACTCAGATATGCTCGAAATTAAAACCTTCGCTACTCCTGCGGTTCAGCAGGATTTACCAATGTTTGATATTACTGCTCAACAAATCGAGGCAGTACTTAATTCTCGTCCCTTAGGCCACGCTCTTAGTCCGGACCCGTCTGAACCCGTTGCGTGGACTCCTGCGCATTTTTTACATAACGTTCCTTTAAGGTCATTACCAGCTGCGCCACTTTCCGATAAAGTAGACCATTTGATTTCGCGGTATTTACGTTTGGATAAGTTAGTACAGTCATACTGGCGTAGGTGGAGTTTGGAATATTTACATACTCTGCAAGCTAGGGAAAAATGGTTGACTGATACCGAACCCATTAAGAAAGGCACTGTGGTACTAATAATGCACAACAATACGGCCCCTTTACACTGGCCATTGGGTGTTATTCAAGAAACTTATCCAGGAACTGATCGACGGACACGCGTGGTTCTAGTTAAAACAAAATCTGGTACATTTACACGTCCTATTGTTCGATTGTGTCCCTTACCGACACAGTAATAACATGTATTTTAGTTTTATTCTATTTTTTACATTTCCTAGTTTATTTATTAGTTTTAGGATAAATGGAGTCATAGCATAGCACTTCTGTACTCCCTAGTTGAAGTTTCTTGTCTATATAAGTTAGATTTCCTAATATTCTTATAAGCTTTTGAAAGGTAATCTTTCAACCCGGGGGCGTTGTTTGGGCCGATATTACAGTTGGATCCTTTATCGCCAATCACGGGGATAAGAGGTCTCACCGCCAATCATTGCGCGCATGAGACTCTGAATGCGCTGCAGCCAACGTTTAGATAACAATTATTGTGCCGCAACCAATTGCCTCGCGACATATCTACCGCTATGCGGTATGTTGGTAGTACGAACGAGTACGTTGCTACATTCTGGTAAAAACTGACGTTCTAATTAATGGAACCTATTTAAATATTATAAAAAACAATTAAGTACATCGGTGTTCCCCGCGCGGCTTATGTTTTATAAACTATAATATGTGGTGTTAGTGACGTGCTGCACAAACTTTAAACGGCCGATACATTTATATGTGTATTGTGGAAGGCGCTGCGACGGATATCATTGCTCGAGCTTCATGGTCTGGAACCTTAGACCACCACCAGGTGAGTGAGACAGTTCCTATCCTTGGTATTGGTGAGAGAGGATCCAGCGGTGTAAGCCCCAGGGCTACCGGTAGTTTGCTGCCTACCCCGCGTACCATTTGTGTCGCTGTTATATAGCGGCCGAATTCTATAGAATTCCTAGAGCGCTGCTACAGTAAGTATTTACTGGCATTCGATATTCACTTGTTTCCTGCGTTTGTCTATGATTTTCGTCAATCACTACCACCTCTGACACAATCCTCAGTAAACATAAGATCTTAATTTTATATAAATACATATAACATAGACATCATAATATCTGTCACGTGTATATAAATAAAAGACTTATCATTTGAGTGTGATATCAAATAATTAATGTCATGTGCTTACTAGGATCAGAGCTACTCTTGGCTGAATAACAAAAATAATTCAGTTTTCTGACAAATAGGCATCTCGACAGCACTAACTTAAAATGAACCGGGACTACAAAAATTAAAGGATCGTATTAGTAAAGGCACCTCCCAACAGTATATGTCGCACGTCACAAACAAAAGGGTATTTAATTCCAATGAAGCTTTTTTTATTTTCGTTTTGAAAACTAAATTATTTTCTCTATAAATTGGTAAGACAATAGTATTTTCAGGCTAAATAATTAGTGAAATATGACAAAAAAAAGGTGTGTGTGCGATTCACACACGATAGAAGTAAAACTTCATTTTAAAAGACATTTTCTATTTTATTTAAACATTGTGCAATATACATACAAACCGACATTTACTCTCTCGCTCTGGCTCCCACAAAGAGGAGAGACCGATAATGTGCGTTAAACGTTAACGTTTAACGCTTGGAAGTCGCATAAGAAGTTTCACTTCAAAAAATCTTTATTGACCGTTCTATAACGCCGTTTTCGAACCAATCAAAACAGTCGCATCTTAGTTGATTCACATTACGTTGACAATTTCGGAGCAAATGCTTATAATATGAGTATTCTATATAGTACTATTTTAACTTAATACCCCTTTGCCTAATAATTAATACGATTTTTTTGTACCATTTAAAAATAATATCTATTTGACTGTCTAATTTTAATCATTTTTTTATTTTCAATAAATTATTTTAAAATAATACATTATAGCCCTTGATTTGTTTGACGTTGTAAATGTTGCTCAGTGATTGGAAGTTACAAATGAAATATTAACTTTTTGTCTGGTATTTATTGTTACCTTTCTTTATAATTAAAATTTACAACGGTGAAAATGATGACGGATAAAATAAAATTGCTTCATGTTAACATATCAGGGAAAGAAGAAAAACTAAGGAAAATACATAAAACCAGAAACGAAAAGACACATTTCCATCTACAAATAAAAGAGGTGATCGCTAGAAGTAACAAGATGGCCAGAACCTACAGACAAAAGAAGCGATGGCAGACTATGAAAATGGTGGGCTGATAAGATAATTAAAATCGGTGGGTCAATCCGGTTAAACATTTCACAGGTTAAAGAAAAATGACACGAGATTGAGGAGGCTCTTACCCAAAGGGATCCTAACACAATAAAAATTAAATAATTAAGAATACAAGTTTTATTATAACCAATATAAATAACACTAACATTATTTTTCAGTTGTTCAATTCTTCACCCAGTTGTATAAAAGTCCGAATAAAATTAAAACTACTACTGATTTCAAACATTGCGGTATGGATGACGGGAAGACTCTACGTAGTTTCCCAAACGCTGCCCAGCCCAGCTGGATCCTCCTCTTGGTCTTCTTCTCAAAATTGTTTTTATCTAACTGCACAATCTGCCTGAGGTAAGAGTACTCAGAAACAATTTCAAGAAGGTGGCCATCCACGACGACCGGTCCTGGATCAAGGTGGCCATTGATCATGACTTTGGTTTTATCCAAATTCATGCCAATACCGATACTTCGCGAGGCTGAAGCTAGGCCGTCCAGCATCCGGGTTAGCTCTTCTAGCAACTCCACCATTAAGACTATGTCATCAGCGAATCGCAGGTGTGAGATGTAATCGCCGTTTGTGTTTATGTCTTTTTAAACATATCTTCCAATGCGCTCGTGAACTGCTTCTGTATAATCTGCCTCACTGTGTGAATGTGGTCTATGGTGCTACGAGTATATACTCCGCGAAACCCGGCCTGTTCCGATGGCTGGAACTCGTCGAGTCTCTTGGCGAGACGATTCATGATCACTCGTGAAAACAGCTCAAAGACGTGGCTCAGGAGAGTAATGCGTCTGTAGTTTTAAAGAAGGGCTTTATCACCCTTCTTAAAAAAGAGCACCACCAAACTCCTGCTCCACGCCTTAGGAGTTCTGCCACTGTGAAGGATGGTATTGCAGAGGTTCTGTAGTTCCTGTATAACAGGAGCTCCTTCTGCTTTCAGAAGCTCTGAAGTAATTCCGTCCTCACCGGGGGCTTTTGCATTTTTAGGCTGTCTCAGAGTTAACACTATCTCGTCTTGACTGATTACAGGCAGTTCGTCGGTATAGTGGCGTGACAGGGTGGCTCTGGAATCATGGTCATCTCGTCGGGAATAGGGGGTATGTGCAGTGCACAGACGGCCATAAAGTCCTCTATCTCGGCGAAGATCTCCGCCTTCAACAATACGGTCCTCCCAACGTGCGTTTTAAGCGTCGACAGGTGGCTCCTGACAAGCTGATGAGTGAATAATTTGGACCCTCGGTTTCACTCTATCGCCTCTTTAATGAGGCGTGTGTTGGAGCTCCGAAGGTTGCGGCGTACCATCTTCGCAATTTTCTTGTTCAGGTCTGACCTATCTGACGAAGTCGCTTGGGTGGTTTCTCGTTTTCTTGTCATCAGCCCCAGAGTCTCATCCGAGAATATAGACTTCTTGCCAGTACGCTGGTTTTTGCAAAACTTGATGCCCTCGTCTCTCAGCGTTTCGACCAGATTGTGTAGGGTCTCGTCAACGTCATCAGTGGGTCCCAAGACATCAAATCTATCCCTAAGAAGCTGCTGGAACTTCTCGGTGCCCGCCATGATATGGATTGGGTTAGGACGGAGTGTGGACATCCTCAGACGATTTCAAAGCATCAGGTTGATATTCAGAGAGCCTCTGAGTAGTTCGTGATCAGATCCGGTATTGAACCTGTTGATCTCTGAGACATCCCTGAATATGTGCTTGCTATACGTTATGATGAAGTCGATCTCATTTTTAGTCACAGCGTCGGGGCTTTGTCATGTCCACTTCCTTTGAGGCTATTTCTTAAAGAAGGAGTTCATTAAGAACAGCCCCTATTTCTCGGGATTCGTTGCCAGTCTGGGTTCTCGCCTTGCTGTTAAAGTCCCCCATAACAACGTTGAAGTGAGCCTTAGTGGCTGTTGTGCAAGGCTTTGGATATGTCTTCATACATATCCTCCACTTCATCGTCAGAGTGCGCCGAGGTCGGTATGTAAACCTGAATTACCATTTTCTATTGGCGGTAATCTTCATAAGGGGGTAATGCCCATAATCCCTACGTTGGGCAGGCGGGTTGGGGATCGCAGTTTAGTAGTGGGGTTGTTCTGCGGGGGCGCTGCTGCCCGCCCCCCGATATGTCCTTTAGTCGCCTCTTACGACACCCACGGGAAGAGTTATGGTTGTTACAATTCTAGGCCGGCAACACACGGCAACTAACGTTCTAACAAACGGTCACTAAACATATTCAACATAAACTAGAAGAATGTACCTTTAAATCTAGGTATAAATTACATTTGAACCTTTATTTATGCAGAAATGAATTTTCAAACTTTCAAAACGCGATTACATGGTTTTTGAAGAAAATTGTTGTTTGTGACGTGCGATATGTAAACTAAACTGTGAAAGCCATCTGAGGCTTCAGGCCTCTTTCGGCTACCAGTGTAGCCATATAAAAAAAGCGTCTTATTTAATAATCTGTTGAAAGATGCACGCACATGTATAGCAATAGGCATGATGACTATAACAAAGAATCATTGTAATATTAATTTTAAATAATGAAATAAGTAACTAGGACTCAATTTTTTTTTAATATATTTACGAAGAGAGGTCCAAAAGTTCGTGGAATGGAAGGGTTTTAAATAAAATGAAACAATAAGTCTATCTTTCCTTTTCAATATAATCACCTTTAAGTTGAATACATTTATTAGATCTATGAATTAATATTTCTAAACCATCGCTTCCTTCCTATCGTCTTTTTTATTATAAAATCATTATATTTATATTAAAAGCGAAATCAGCTATGTTTTGATGTGCTAATGACGTCTCTGCACCGTTTTTCGATTATTTTATGTTTTCAAACTATTAAATTGCCTAGTTTTATGTTATCACAACCAAAAACCCAACAGATATTAGAAACTGAATAAGAATTTATTAAGGCTAATAACTTTAATTTGAGTAAAATTGATTTTCTGACATTGGGAATTGTTCTTGATTTAAACAAAAACTTTTGTTCAGTAGAATTTATATTTATCTAAACTTCCATGTAAGCATCTACATGAATTATCTATATTAAAATAATACAATCTAGAACTCAAATCCTCATAAAAACAGAACTATTTATTGATTAGTTTAAGGTTTTATTAACAAAACGTTATGTCGTAAACACTACTTACAAGCTTACTAATTGATTCTATTTGTTTTAGGTACAGTTTAAACGCGATTGAAAATGTGCATAGTGCATAGTAACATTTAACCTGAGTAATTTAACATCTAAAGCAGTATGCGGGCACATTAATGCCTAGTAAATAAAGAACAAGAAGCAGTTATTTCCGTAGCATGTCATGTATTGTTTCTCAAGGGTATTATTAAACAAGGTAAAAACATTAAGAACAGTATTCTAATGTTGTCAAAAACTACCCTGTCATATCAGGATCACCAGATGGGATTTATCAAGGGGTATTTATGGAAATCAAGTGATCTACAAATTATTGAAGGAAACTTGTTTAAAAAAACCCAATTTTTACTGTTAATCCTGTATTTTATTGAAAAGGTTTTTTTGTGAATAATAAATACGTAAGATCATTTTAGAAATGTTTTTCTAAATTAGTCATCATGCCTATTATTAACTGCCTTAAAAAAAGAAGCTTGACTTTTTCTGTAGTATTATTGTATGTGTGCGATTATTGTAGAAACTACACGATCGACTTTTATGATTATTTTACTGAGGTAATTTATATACTTATGGGAAACTTTTAGTATATAAAATAATAAAGTTACATTCTAATATAGATAAACCTCATAATTGTGTTTACAATTGATCCTTAATGGAGCAGGTTTTTTTTTTACTTTTTTAACCATTAAAATAACAAAAATGTAAAGTGTATAAATTTGTATTTATTTTATCATAGAAATGCAAAATGTGACAATACAATTGTGTAGGTGGCGATGACTCCCAAGTTGTAGCGGTAGTCCCGCATCCACAGTGAACACGCCGCAAGGATTTAATTTCCTAAACATCGTGTTATTCATTCGTAGTACGTTCTTAAAATAGTTTCTTTCTTCATCTATAGAAAAAAAATCATTGAATGTTCTATTTTTCAAACACCGACATACGAATTTCAGACATAGAGACACAAAAGAAGTTGATCAGATATATAAAACTTTGTTTAAATACATACAAAAGTTGAGTATTATTTCTTGTTTTGTAACGATATTCGGTAAAGAGTTGAAATTTATGTTGATAGTAAATATCGCTATATAAACAAATATCCCACATAATGATATGATGTTACTCAGGAGACCGGTTGGTAAAATAAAATAATTCTTAATCCTGTATTTCGGATATAAATATATACTTTGCAATAAATTTAACGGTCTAAATACTGCTTGGATATCTTTATCTAATAAGTTATTTCGAAAATCTTCTATATATTCTAAACAGCCAAGTACACGGTTTGAAGTCATACTATTATTTCTGACTATAATACAATTTTCCACGTTCAATTTCATTAATTTATTGTTATACTAACATTGTATTGTGTGTATATTCATTCGTCATCTGTCATTCGGGCTATATTTATTTTTGGGGCATCGATAAAATTGATTGAAACGAATAAGATACATATAACATTGAGCATACAAAATTACTAGCGACCGTTCCCGACTTCGTTCACGTTAATTATAATCTTTAGCTGTATCTGTTTTATAATAATATTATAAAGAGATTGTTTGCTACTTTCTGATTGTGTATGTAAAGGGTAATATCTGAAACTACTAAAGTGTTGACATTCATAAGTAACTATAAGTTTCTTGGGCCTAAATTTAAACATATTTTAGGTATTTATTTTGATATTGTATGTTCCTGCGTTGTTTGTATCCAGCGAGTTCCCGCAACTTTTACCAGGTCGGGTCTGTCCACGCTACGTCTTCAGATACATGGCCGCCACTTGAGAACTCTTCGACCTCATCAGCCATCGCTCATTTTGACAAATATTGAGGGAGGCCTATGTCCAGCAGTGGACGTCTTTCGGCTGCAATGATGATGATGATAATGATTATATGTGTAATATAAAAAATACACAATATTTTTTTAAATTGTAATATGAAGTTTGGCCTCTGTATCAGCATGCGCTGATTAAACGGTTTGAAATAGGTGAAAATAATGTACTACAATATAGTTCTACACTAATAAATAAAAAAAAACAGTCTACAACAGTATACGTGTAAATTTCACAGAAATCTCTGTGAAAATTATTTACTTTTGTACACCACGGTATTTCTATAATAAAATTAATTGAGTAGATAGTCACAGATCATCTAAACGTATAATTACTTCAAAACTGTTAGTAATCCACGACATTGTACAGCAGCTTTTAGGGGTAGTCGTCGATACAACGCTTACAAAGCAGTTCGGTATATCCATAATATCTATGTCGTGTTGTGCAGGTGTGTACTCGTCTCACAGCCAGCATACCAGCTTCCAACAATATCTGATCCTTCAAACTAAGGTGAAGAGACATTCAAAGCAGGCTGACACCGCCGACATGACAGCGTCAACTGGTGATGGATTATATATTTCACGGAGGTCGCCGGATGCAGCCTGATGCCGCGGAATATAACGACGCCTTCACGGTGCTGTTTGGGCTGGTATGTATCTGCAGTAACTAACAGATATTTATAAATAATATCACAGATGGATTTTACGCAACTGTGAGCAAACGAATTGCAACTGTGATGACCCGTGTGTGGGCCAGTACGAACAACACCGCGTAGGTGATTGCAAATAGTGTCGACTACCCGATTTTGCAACATTGGGTGCACTCCCATTTTATAGGAGATATTAATGATTTACTAACATTAGTATAAAAGAAACATATAGTATTAATCATACCGGTTCGTATATCTCAAAAAAAAAAACATTATTCGGTATGAATAAAACTTATCTGGCCGCAAATGTAAATCAGCGCTGGGGACAGATGTAATAGTGGTAGCCAACTTATGCTAAGTTGTAGTTGTTGTACGTTTGTAGTGTATTGCGGCACACGGACGATTGTGTAATATTGTACTGTCTAGATTAATAACGTAAATATAGGCCTATTTTTTATTTTTGTTCTAACTGACTATACTGTTAGCCTTAGGGGCCCTGAAGCCTTTGCGGCTTTTACAGTTTTACCGGGCTTGGGTGCGAGCGCGGAAGGCACTCAGCCGCGAAAGCTAGGTAACAAGCTCCAAGGGTGCCAAAGTGACCGGACTTCGGCTTGGGCTGTTGCCGATCATGCGAAAAGGTCACGATCTGACTAAATCCCTATCCATAGAAATTCTAGCTAACTAACTAGACAAATATACATGTTCATGCTTTCTGGGAGGAAGGAAGGAACATGTGTATATGCATTGAGTGATTTGGCAATCTTTGTCTAGCTAACTAGCCAAAAAAAGAAAAAAGGCCCCTTACAGAATGTATGTACCTGAGTACCTGGTGTTCATGTGTGAAGTGCAGTGTCATGTGTGTATGTCGATAGCTAGTGAATGCAGTGTCGCTGTACCACGCGAGCGGCTGCTGGCTTAAGGGCTCCATTCCGGAGGAACGGACCAAGGCTTGAGTTGCCGCTGGGGAGGGTGGTCGTTGCGGGTGTATCGGCTTATCAACACCTCGCCACGTATACGACCGCTCCGCACTACGGCCGGCTTGCTACTGCCTCTGTCGTAGGCGCTTGAGACGAAATTAAACCACTATCTTGAAAAATCAATAAACTTTATTTAATCTCTCTTTTTTTCATTTATTTCAGTTCTAGTAGGACTGTAGGCTAGTCTAATTATGTTTGATTAAATTATGTTTACAAAATAATTTCAACTATTTCCTCCTACCAAATATTCATTGCAAATAATGATTATGTAAATCTTAATAGCATCTTAAAGACGAAACAATAAAAAAAATACGTAAAGCATTATATAAGTTAAAATCGTTAAAAGAAATTAATTAATAAAATTCAATGTCGTGGTACCTATCAATCTATGTCACGTTGTAGATAATAATCTACTACGTTATCAACTAATTCGAAAACTTTCTATTTAATCATATTAACGTCTTTTGTTTATCAACCCTGTACATTATAATTCTATAAGCATTTAGTTCATTTGGAAAATAATATCGAAAACACCTATTATATTATTCAGTTCTACGTCAGCTACTACAAGTCTTTCATATTCTCAAGTTATCTAAAATAAATCAGATAAAAATCTTTATCGTAAAGTGAATGTTAGAAAGATGCCTGTTCGTCGCAACTGCGCAGAATTACTTTATAACAATGTCGATGAACATTTACAAAAGTTACTTCGACCTCTTAATTTATTTCAAGCAATTTACGTCTATCCTAAGTATAGAATACGGGATAACTTTATTACGTCTAATGATCTTACTACGAAAATATTATCTTTCTGTGCAACTTTAGTTTACTTAATCCTCTCTTGTTATTATCATGTGTTGTCTGGCATTATGAATAATAATACTATAATAGGAATACAGCAAGTAATCAGAACTACTAATTACTTTGTCTTTGCTAATATTTGTATCGGTTTTGCAATGAACTTTACAACCTGTATTTTATACAGTGATAATAACGTCAGTCTTGTTCTAAGATTACAAGACGCTTACAAAATATTGAACTGCAGAGAACTGAAACTTAAAACAATAATAATTTTCAACTGGATATCTGTAACAGTATTAGCACTTATTGATATTATAATATGTATCTTATTCCTGTATGTTTTGAAGAGCATAAATATATTTACGGTGATTACATATTTTATTTACACGTGTTTTGATTTTAACATGATTTATGCTATTTGCATGGTGCATTTATTGAGGAACACAGTTGAGTTATGGAAATTGAGAGCGAGAGAAGAAGACGAGTTGTGTTGGAAGAAAATGTTTAATGCATACGTAAACATACTCGAAGCTTATGCGTTGTATCAAAAGGTTTTCCGGTCATATGTAAGTACTTTAACTTCTTATATTTAAGGTTGCTAACTCTACAATTAAAATTTTTGACGCATAAATAGTATAAATGCAGGATGGAATGTTAAAAAACGGAATTCGGTCTGTATATAAGAAACAAAGGAAGTATTTTTATTGTAAATAAAACACACTGTTTTATTACAACATAGTACATTAAATTATTATATAAAGGCTTAGTGAGAGTAAACACTGAAAAATTAAAATATTATCATTATATAACATAATAGTTCATATACAGTAGTACTACTTCAAATAGCGCACAAATCATCATAAGCTAGGTGCCACTGCTGCAGGGGGTTACCCGTTGATGACTTTCATTTACGGTCATAATGTTTTTAAGAATTCAAACTGAGCTGTCTTATAAGATAATTTTATGTTAGTGCAGAAAAATAAACGTGCCAGATGCTCCACGGCGATCTTAAGCGAATAATTTAGAAACCGTAGCTGTGTTTAAATATTAACTGGTGTCAATGATGTCCTCAATGCAAGGGAGATTTATGATACTTTTTTTAACAGTGTCTCTTAATATAAGTTTAAACGTTGTTTACATGATCATGAGGATAATTTAGACACATAAAATGCATCTAAGACTTCTTCCCATTTGCGTATTTCTACTGAAGGCGGATTTGTATTTGATATTGAAATAGCCATAATATACACACAGGCCATATCAAAATATAGCGAAGTCTGTACCATTTCATATTTTTTTTAAATACCACGGTAAGTGACTGAACTTTACCTGATGGTAAGGTAACAATCCTAAAATAGGGGCGATTACCGAAAGATCGACAATCCATCGACAGTCGACAACATCTCAATAGGATTCATTTTGCAATATATAAACTGTGAAAGATAGTATAAATTAACTATTTTACAATCCTCAAGATTTTAATTATTATGTTTTTTTTCTCTTTTCCCAGATTATGTATCATTTGGTCGAGACTTTTGTACTCTCATTATTATATTTGCAATTGTGGTTAGAAATATTCAAAGTACCATCGGTAAAGGATGAATATCATGTAAGTTAAACTTATTATCTATACTTTCTTTCCATAATAATTGAGAACAGATGAGCTTAGGTCGCCTAACAGTATAATTACATATAGTTTTTAATATTTACTAGTTGTTAGGCATACTTGAGATCCCTAAGAGTTGGGTGTGAATGGACCCATATCTTTTATTTTCATCTCTTTTAACTATAACTCTTATACAAGTCCTATATATGACCCGTTAATGTACATGGTTCGACAAATCACAACCTTATATGTTTAGAAATGCTAATTATCGCTTATATATTTTATAGTTCGTATCTATGAGATTTAATGCTAGAATAGTGAACCTATATTGTGGTTTATGTTTGAATTTAGTGTATTTCTATGTTAGTATGCAATTTATATTTATACGTATTTATATATATAATATAAGGTAATTTACTGATTATAGGACGGTTTTATGATGGACTTATGTACAAGCATAAGTATTACATATAATACATTTGAATAGGAAGTACAATAAAGAGTTTTTAAGTATTGTGTTTTATTTTATGGTAAATACTTCTAATATGTTGACTATTTCATGTTTTTTTTGTATAATTTGTCAGGTCCGATACCTACGAGTTACGAAACTATACAGCAGTTTTTGATATTATTATTATTTTTTATGTAACGTGACACTCGAATTTCAGGCCTGCGATATGCAAACTGTATGTATTTGTAATGGCTGATCATGTAATAGTACTAAGTAACCGGATGGTATAAATATGGTGCCAAATTATACGGTCGAATTTTTTTTTTGTTGCGCACTTTTAAGTGCGATTGTTTTTATTTCGACCAAATCCACGCTTAGTGGTCGCTTGCCGGATACCTTACGGTGCCAACGAAGGCAAGTGGTGCGTGACCCGAGCGCCCGCTGGTTACCTCCTTCAGAGGTAAACGGTAAACTCAGCCGGGTCTGGGAATCTTAACCCTTTTTATTGCATATTTAAGCCCCAGGTATCTCCTTCCCACCCTACCTATACTGCTACGCTTCCATCCCCGATTGTTTGTTTGAGCGTAGCTAGGTATTTATACCGGCTGCGTTCTCTGCCTCGGGATTGATAGGGATTTCCAAGTAGAGCCCGATAGCTTCTTTTTTGCGAGTCATTACACCGTGACCCGCAGGTCCCTTTGCCATGCTCGGGATAGCCGTTTAAATTCACTCGGCGCACCTCCTTGCCTCTCCGGCGGGGAGGTTTGACCTCAGCCCCCCTCTCAACCGCCACAGGAATGGCCGGTATAGATATAACCGAGTGCTTCCTGTCGTTCCTTAGGGATCGCGATCACCTCACGGAGTTTAATAGGAAAAGCGCAACCCCGCGCCCGTACATGTCCTCGATGCTTCCCGCGACCCCGCCGCGAAGAAACCCGGCTGGCGGTTCCGCTCAACGGCACCGAGAGTACATAATCAAACACCGTACAAGCGGCCGCCATTGCGCTCGCTTTCACCGGCTAAACAAGCCGCGATTCCCGCGCCCACTGCGCTCAAGGCGACGAACTCGCTTTCGTCTCTTGTCCCCGATGCCGACACGTCGTCGTTGTAGCTCGTTACTCGCCCGTTAGTCCGGACCCAGAGTCCAACGATATGGACACCGAGATTACTGTGGAAAACGACGGCTTCACCGTCGTTACAAGAAATAAGCCCGTCAAACGAGCCCCGCGCTCGAGCCCCATGTCGTCAGAGACACAGTCTCGTCCGGATGGTCTTAGTTATCCTGGATTTATCTCCCGAGGGAAAATCCATATTCAACCTTTATAAAGTATGCGGAACATTTGTGGATCTTCATACAAAAAGGGTAAGTACCCTCGCAGTGTCACAACTGCCAGTTGTAAGGGCACTCTGCCCGCAAATGTTATCTCCGTGATCGGTGCCTTAAGTGCCTCGAGGACCATGCTACTAGCGAGTTTACGCGCACTCGTGACTCTTCTGCCCCTCCGAGCTGCGTTTTATGCGGTAGCATGGACCAACCTGCGAACTATCGCGGCTGTCCTCGTGCCCCGCGCACTACACGTCCCAGACAGGACAGACACACCTCTCCTCAGAGGGCATGTCTCGCCGTAGGCCCCAAACCGAAGCCTCTGCTCACGCCAGAGGCTTTCCCCAGATTCCCGGGCGTTTCCCGAGCTCCGGTGGCAGCCGCCCCCGCACCCTGCACGCGTTCACAACCCGTGTGAGCTCCTCAGGCCGCATGGGGCTGCCGTCCCCACCCCCAGCCTCCCAAGGCTCAGGCCTCTTCGCCCGGTAGTACAGGCTTCGGCCTGGACTACATGGCAATGCTGCTTCGCGAGTACGACGCTCAAGAAGTTCTTGAGTATGATCAGTGTAGCATTGAGTACGGCCCCGCTGAAGCGATCAGACGATTCCCTCTGCTGGTAGCGACGCTACATCGTCTGTCCCGAGCTGCAGCATTAAACACACTGGTAAAAAATGGATCGTATTAAAGCTAAGAGTTTAAACATATCCTTTTTTAACACGCGGAACCTCCTTCCTCAACGGGATCTCATAGCTACCTTTCTTAGAGACCGGGAGATAGACGTATAACCCATTATATAACCCAGTAGGCGCGATCCCAAGATAGCAAACTATAATATAGTTAGAAATGTTTGTGTCACCCTAGGTGGCGGCACCCTCATTTACCGTTCCCTCGTTCCTCGTTCCCTCTACTGCATGCCAGTAGACCCTCCCGCACTTACCAATATGGAAGTGTCAGTTTGTAGAATAGGCATGACTGGCCATCCGTCAATCACACTTGTCTCTGCATATCTCCCCCGGAGTAAAAGACTCCTTCAGTTCGATCTGGTGGCGCTCCTTTCACTCGGTCAATCTATCATAATAGCAGGAAACCTCAATAGTGGTCACACTCTCTTCAACAGCTCGTGTGATACCCCTAGCGGGGTCATACTCGATCTGTTGTGCGATGTGCTCAGCTTTGACATCATAGCTCTGCTCGATCACACATACTTTCAAGTTAACTGTCGTCCGACAGTACTTTATATAGCCCTCCTCAATAGTAACGTACGACTTGTAGAAGTCGTAAACGAACTAAACTCCGATCACCGCCTGGTTATCTTACAACTAGGGCAACCCTTCAACCCCGGTCCTCCAAAAGTCACAGTAGTTGACTACGCGATACTAAATCGTTATCACACGGATAACGCGTCCCCGTCCAGTTTAGATAGGATCCCAGACGTATTAGAGTAAACAGCAGACGCCGACTTAGCGATCGATTCCCTGGTCGAATACCTCCAAATCGGTGTACGGTAGGCCTCGGGACAGGTGCATGTGGCGAACGATCGCCGCTTTATACTCCCCCTCGACTTGCGAGTGTTAATCACGGAAAAGAACGCCGCGACACGTGCACACAACACTTATCCGACGACGGATAACATCCTATCTGGCTTACTGGAACCTCTCCCGCTTTCTAAAGTTAGAAGCTCCCCCCGCCCCCCGATTACGCCCCTCGAAAGGGGCACCGGTCTCTCTCCCGCGTTCGATAGCGACGATAAGATGATAAGAATGCCTTGCCGCAAGCTTAGAGAGCCAGTGCTCCCCAAACTGCAACAACGTAGACACTGCTCATATCGAGACTGCCGTACAGGAACTAAATTTGATTCCCCTGTGGAAACGTTAACCCCGGTCACTCATGACGAGATCTGTTCTGTTATAAAAACGCCTTAAGCCTAGAAGGTCCCCAAGCCCCGACAGTATCAGGAATGAAGTATTGAAACTTCTTCCAGATAACCTTATAGCTCTTTTGGTCTGCATCTTCAATGTAGCCATAAGCCACTGCTATTTTAAAGCCACCTGGAAAACGGCTATAGTGATAGGAATTCACAAGCCTGGCAAGAAAGCGTCGCTTCCCGACAGCTACCGCCCGATCAGCCTGCTAAGTACTCTAGGAAAACTTTATGAGCGGCTCCGTCTGAACCGTCTCAAAACCGTTATAGACGATAAAAATCTATACCCGCCCGAATAGTTCAGTTTTCGCACCCGACACTCGTGTACACATCAAGTGCACCCCCTCAGGGGGCACATCACGAATAACTTTGCTAAAAGTAATATCGCCCCCGCTCGCGGTCTTTTTCGACATATCTTAGGCCTTCGATAAGGTCCGGCACGCCAGACTAGTCCACAAATTACATCAATTAGAAGTCCTGGATATGCTAGTTCATGTAGTCCGTGATTACCTAAGCGACCTAAGCGACTTCCACTAATGAGTGGAAGGAGTACTCTCTACCGCCCACCAAATACGCTCAGGATTCCCACAAGGCTGCATTCTGGCGCCCTACCTTTTCAACATGTACGACAGCGTCCTCCCGAAACCCTCCGGGGTCGAGGTAGGGCTCTACGCTGACGACATAGTCATATAAGTGTCAAACAGACTCAGAAACAAATTTTACGCGTACGCTCCCGTAATCCATGCGTGCTCGCGCCCACGACCGCTAAACCACCGTTCTCTCCGCAGAAGACGTACGATTAACTTCGCTCCCTCACACCCGCCACCTTCCTCTACGGCAACTCAAGCCTAGCAGCCGCTCGCGCGACACAGTGACTCTACATTCACTAGCTATCCCAGACACACATTACACTGCATTATACACACATGCACGCCACATAGGTACATAGGTTCTGTAAGGGACCTTTTTTCGTTTTTTGCCTAGTTAGTTTAGACAAAAAAAATCAGATTACTAAATACACATGTGCCTTCCCTCCTCCCAGGGGCAAGAAATATGTATATATGTATAGTTAATTTAGTTCGAATATAGCGAATTAGCCAAATCGCGAATTCTTTGCATACGCGCAACAGTCCGAGCCGAGGTCTGGCCACTTTGACATCCTCGGAATTATTGCAATGCTTTCACGGCTGAGTGTCTTATGCGCTCGCGCCCAAGCCCGGTGAAGCTGTAAAAGCCACAAAGGCTCCAGGGCCGCTAAGGCTAACAGTATAGTCAGTTCGAAAAAATAAAATTCGGACGAAGCTATACTCGTACAAGCCGTCAGAGGCTCTATGGCGCTAAAGGCTAACAAGTAGTCAATTCGAAAAGAAAAAATAGACGTGACGGCTCGAAATTAACAGTTCAGTATCGGAACTACGGTCCGACTGTATTGTAAAGCACTTGACTTATGTATATCTATATTGAAATACAGTCCATTGTGAAGATCCAGTTGTTTTTGTGAAGAATCTATTGATCGAACCCCACACTAATAAATGCGTGAATTTAAAATAATAGTAATAATAATAAAAAATAATAATAATAAATTTAATATAAAAATACCGAATTCGGATGAAGAGATTTCTACTGAAGCTGCAATTACGAACTTTGTATAATATGTAACTTTTGTGACATTGGAACAAGAAATTGCATGTTTAAGTGGATCACTTTTATATCTACGCAGTAATTTCCTTTATTATTAGAAGACTCGCAGTCTATAATAGCATACAGAATTTTCTTGCTTGTTTCAGGTTATTCTTTTGCCAACTTTAGTAATACTCCTAACTTGGTTTATCAAAAATATGGGTATTCACATAGCATTGAACACCGAATTTGAGAAATTCTACATCGCAATCAACGAAGCCCAGTCGTACTCACTAAGATTAAACACACTGAACAATCTATCAGGTATATAGAGGGCTTCTCTATTTAAAATATAATTCCTTTTATATTTGTAAACTTGTTATATCTTGAAACTGCGGAATCTTCTACCGACTACATTTATTCCAATGAAGAGTCCTTCTAGCGAGAGGTGAAGTAACATTTTTATAAGTTGTCAATGGAACCTGTCCTGAACCTGCCCAATAATTTTCTCAATCTGAGGTAAAAGAATTGAGAACGCACCTTTACGATACTCTTAGGGCTATTTGAGTCTTATATTTTAATGCTACATTAATTTCAGTGCCTGAGCGACAAGCCCTTAAAAATATACAACGAGTGAACAGAGTTGCTTTTAGTAAGATGAGAATATATTGCTTGTTTACTATAGATGCAACGTTATCCCTGCGGTTATGTTACACCATCGCCACTTATACGATAGTGCTGCTGCAAATTGCTTTTCAACTGAATGAAAACACAATAACAGATGGCTTGCCTAAAAATCCTCTATAAACAATGTATATTTAAATTGTACTTTGAGTTAATTCTAATAAAAATAATTTTCCTTAAAATTTGTATGTATTTCTTTATTTATTAAGATATACAAGGTGATCTTACAGCTAACAAAATAAATCCCTACTCACCGCAGGAATACATTACAAGGTTATTTGGGTGTTATCTTCTGTAAGGTGGAGGTATTCCACCAGTTGGGCTGTCCCAAGTAGAGTGAAATCTCCAAAGAACTATAGAACTATAATTATATGAATTTAGTTAGTATATATGGCTAAAAAAATCCTGGTTAGAGTTTTCTTTTAATTTGATAGAACTAGTTTGAAAGAGATCAATATTTTTGGTTTTGGAAAAGATATTAACTTGATTGCTAACTCCTTCAACCTTCACCAGGCCGTCGGTCCACCTTGTGGTGGGTCTGCCTACGCTGCGTCTTCCGGTACGTGGCCGCCACTCGAGAACTGTATAGGCCCATAGGCCATTCGTTCTACTATCGATATGCCCCGCCCACTGCCTCTTGTTTAGTAAGTCTGAATGCTATGTCGGTTACCGGTAACCTTGCTAAAAACATTTATATTAGAGATGGGTCTATAATTCTCGACGTGTCGAAAGGACCCCTTTTTGTGAACCCTACTATACGTGCTTCTTTTCATATATTAGGCATAGAACATTCATGAATAGATTTATTAAATAGTATAGTGAGAGGATATTTAAAAGAATCAGCGCATTTAACAACATAAATAGACGGAATATTATCTGATCCCGCTCCTTTATTAATGTCAATTTTCTGTAGAAGGCTAAAAACCGAGTTTTCACTTATGGTTAAATTAGAAATACTGTCAATGAGGCCGTTTTGAGGAGGTGGTAAATCTAGTTTATCATAATGTGTTAGTTTTGGAGAGAACATACTACGGAAAAATTCATTAAAGCCGCGTACTGTGTCAGGCCCAGTACATAAGGTTGTATTTCCAGTAATAAGGGAAGAAAGATTTTTTCTTTTTGATTTTACATAACCCCAAAATTGCTTAGGATTTTTTTAAATTGAAATTTCCGTTAAATTGTGATATTTATTATAACATGCACTATGTATGCGCTTATAACGAGCCCTCAACAATGCGAATTCTGCATAATCATTATAATTTTTATATTTTTTCCAACGTTGATGGGCCCGGTATTTCTCTCGAATAATTTTCAGTAGGCTATGAGAGTATCACTCTGGGTATGTGTGTGTGTTCTTTGATAAAAACGTAGGAACGAAAAGGTTTATGCTTTCATATATTTTTTAATAAAATTAATCAACTGCATTATTCATGTCTCTGCGTGAAATTTCGTCATCCCACTTGACTTCGGAAAGGAAATAGTTTATATTTTCATAATTCGCATTTCGGTATTTATATTTAATTATTGTAAAGCGTTGTAAAAGGGGAATTGTTAAATCTGTAGCATCAGTAGTGAGCGACGGATGATTAGAATCTTCAGAGAGTAAAGGAAACTTGCATCTTGAAACATCTAACGCAAAACTAGAGAAAATTAGGTCTAAAGTTTTATCGTTTGGGTTAGTTATAAAGTTGTATTGTTTAAAACCATGGAAAGTAAATGTATCTATTAATTCTTTGGCGAGTGAATATGTCTCAAATTTTTCTGTCTTGTGATATATGGGCTTTCCAGGTGTCCACTGAATAAAAGGTAGATTATAATGTCCTAGTATTAAATAATTATCATGGGGTATAGTTTGTATGATTGATGTAATTAAGTTACTATATCGTACTAAATCATTGGTATGATTTGGACCCCCAGGAAAGTAGTTGGAGATTATATGCAGATCATTACTTACACCTAATGAACGAGCTGGGATTGTCATCCAGAGTATTTCTGTGGGGAGCCAGGAACGTTGTTTATGTATTATTGCCCCTAATTGACACCGTATACATACACACCACCTCCAATACGTTTTTCGTCATAGCTAGGTCTCTATCACACCGAAAAACATCATATTGATTATCACAAAATTCATTATCAAATATCTTCACATAACCAGGTTTCCACCAGAACAATTATGTCATAATTATTCGCTAAAATATTTCGGTAACATACGTGGGTTTTTGTTCTAAGTCCTCGGACGTTTTGAAAATAAACACTTAGTTGTGACTGAGCCATTGCGATAGACAATAATTAATAACGACTACATTGCATTGATGAGAAATAGCAATGAGCATAATCAGATAATAAGTAATAAATAATGACTAGTGCAATATTATGTCATTTCCAAAAAGTTCTATAATATTTAAAGTTGTACAAAATAACTCTTGAAATTACACGCTTGTGAGACCAATAATAAACAAAGAAAGATACAAAATATAAAAAATTAAAAATCTTGTGGAAAAAATTGTGACAGTAACAAAATAACTTTACAGAAATTAATTATAAAGAAATGTATATAAATCTTCCACTTTTTTTATACAAGTAATAGGAGATGTATCATTTTTTCTTAAAAATATCCTACAATTTTTAATCCATACATACTGCACTTGATTCTTTTAGCAAATTTTTATATTTTTTTCTCTACCGTCAAATGCTCATTAACAAAAACACGTTTGGCGTCGCCGGACATCGAAAGATCCTGAGTAGTTATTCCTCCTATATAGAAAATTTTACGTTCTTTTTAAAAATAAAATGTACCTTTAAAATTATTTTTTTAATATACAAAACCGGAAGAAAACACTTCAAAACAAGTTTTGACTAACTTCGATAAAACAAATTTTTAAAGTAATTAGTTTAGGAAATGGTTGGTTTAATGTATAAATATATTGCAGTGAGTACGATGTGAGGCCGTACGATGTGAGTTAGGTCGGTTGGTTTGGTCAAAAAAATAATAAATCGGTAAAACTGCTGTGATATAATATTATAACGGTAATATACGAGTAATGATATAACATTTTTAACAAAGGCAGAACGATTTTATTTTATAATTTTTACCGTTTTAGAATTAAAATCTATACTAAAAGATAGATCGATAGATAGATCTTGTAAATAGGCCATATTTACAAGAAGGCCTTTGGTTGTTGTAATAAAGGCATTTAATTTTTTAGGTCATGGTATGATGAACAAAAAAAAATAAAAAAAATCCTCTGACTTTAAATATTGTCTTTGGAGCAGTAGTAAATTGATGTTTGTTTTAAAGATGATAACAGAAAATACAAAATGTGTTGGAGTCATACTTCTATATTTTTCTAGTATAGTATAGTGAATATATTTGATGAACAACTCTTTCTTCTCGCAGCTAAGAGATGGCGCTACTAGTGGCATTTCATTATCACAAAATTATTTTAACAACTACTATCTACTGAAATTTTTGTTCAAATGTTTAATTATTAATTTGTATTTTATTTTTTGATTAACACGTTTTCTTTGATTGACTTTTCTTTAGAAACCCATATCTTTACAAAAAAACAATAGCAAACAAATTGTCTGTTCTCATTCATACCTTCTTTCGTACAATTAGCCAGAAGATGAGGAATTTCAGAACCTCACTTTTTTTTCGCTGTTCGCTTCACATGAAATGCTCCATATTTTACATTATTTACTTTATCATTTGACATATTTTATTTTATGCTCAAACTGTTGTGTTGGAAAATGATCTGTTTCTTATTAATTTTAAGGCAACCAATAAAAGTTAAATCAAGACGTTAGACAACCATTATTGTAAATAATATTATGATATAAGCGTTCATACTTTATATAAAGCTTTATATGACTTTTGAATCTATGATGGCTCAGTGGTAGCATGTACGACTTCAAATCAATTGACGTGAGTTCTTGCAATGAGCCTGAGCTTTCGGTGAAGGAAAACATCTTGGTATCATGAAGGATAACATGGTGGTAGGGCTCTTTCTAATTCCCGCCTGGCTAGCTACCCACCCTCAAGTTGGAAATCTGTCGCCAAGCACCAATAGGTGTGTTCCGGCAGCTGCACTTGAGAGCCAGTCTTCCACTAGGTTTAGCGTGTTATGATCTTGGGCCACATCGTCACTTAACATCAGGTGAAATTGTGGCCACTACGCCATTCCTTTAACGATAATATATATCCAGTAGCACCTCTTTAAGTTGAACCTCGATAAGTCGAAAACCTCCCAAACTCAAAAAAAAAATCTGTTCCCTTCCCTTCAAGCCCCATAGCCTCCATTGCTCGAAATTAAATTAAATTCAGCACATATATTCACTCTTTAACTAAAAAAAAAATTACCTCTGCATCTCGAACATAGCATGTTTGATTTTAAAACTCGATTTTTTTAATCGAATTAACTCTATAGCTCGAAGAAAATTAAGATATTGACTTTAAAAATATGCCGACAATGTATATAATAGTTTCTTAGAAATCAATATGAAAGTAGGTCTACAATAAACCGATTCTATGAAATTTATGACTGACGTTAAAACATGCATATTTACAGGTGTCAGGTCAGTTCTCTCTAAAGTGTAAGGCCTCTCTAACTCAAAATTTGTTGGAATAAATCTTAACATCTACAAGTCGAACGTTTCCTGGCAAAATTCGCTTAAGTCAAAGTCCTCCATAACTCGAAAACTCTATTACTCGAATTATTTTGGCATCTCCCTTCGACTTACATATAAAGTTTGTATTAGGGTTATTGCTAATGCAGATTTTTCACACATCAGCAGGTGCCAATACTAGTTTTAATTATTTTCTTAAAAAAATGGAAAAAATGTACTAATCCCTATGACTGAATTCATAAAAGATCCCCAATATCTTTGATATAAAAGTAAAAAAGGGTTTTGTGACATTTGTTGACAAAAAAAAAATGGCAACCTGTGGACACAGTTCTGCCACTGTAACGTGTGCAAGCGTGTACCGCCTTTGATCATGTCGCGACTCAAACATCAGCTAGCAATGTCAATGTGGATGCGGGTGCTGATATTCGCATCAAACCTAGTTTGTAAATAGGCATTAAACAATACATCAATAGTGTAGTTTTAATATGTGAAGTCTCAAATAAGTTTACAATAAAGTTGAAATATTTGATTCATGTTTCTTATTATTTATTACAGTAAATCGAATTTATTGTCATTAAATATTCTGTCATATCTGCTTTGTCTCTGAGCCAATATGCAAAAAAAATGTTTTTTCGACACATTTGCTTTTCAGCCGAGTTGGATTCGACGATTGATCTCTTTCTCGAAATTGGATCTACCTAACTGGATAGTTTGGCCCAGGTAAACAAAATCATCAACAATTTCGTGTACAGTCTTTGATCTTTACGGGAGTTGGCGCTACATGGACGTTCGACGTAAGCATCATCTTATCCATGTTCATTCTAAGAACAAATTATAAATAAATAAATTACACATGATCTAGCTCGGCTCGTCACAACCGATATTGAAATCTTATTGAATTATTCCGTACAATGCGTGAATACACTAGCAAGTAAAAAATTGCATTATTTTCAAGGCGGTCATTTTAAAACTAACAGTTTATTGGTAAGTTCTATTTTTTTTTTTAATTGACAAGTGCGGTGTCGGTGCGATATACTAATTTATTCACCGTATAAATGAGGTAACTCAGTTGTAAATTTTGACATTTAATGCAAGTCGACTTGTCTACCTATTCACGCATTGTACAGCATTAAGTTTCATTGTAAGAGAGTGCAAACCATCTTAAATATCATAATTCAATTTGAGTCAAATAATAATATTTTGAATTAATAGAAAAAAAAAAACAATATATAAGTCGATCTTTTATCGAGGTCTCAAAATAACATACATTTATATCTATACATTTATTATTTTAAAGTTTCATGAGACATATTATTTAAAATAAAACAATTAAAAAGTGAATAAATTTTTATTTTGATACCAGATTATTTTTATCAAAGTCACAGAAATGCAAATTGTAACAATACGATTGTGTAGGTGGTGATGATTCCCAATAGACGTAGCGGTAGTCCCGCATCCACAGTGAACACGCCGCACGGATTAAATTTCCTAAACATCGCGTTTTTCATTCGTAGTACGTTCTTACAAAGTTTTCTTTCTTCATCTAGACAAAAAGAAAGATTATGTCACTTTACATCTTTTGGAAATCTTTAATATTTTGATATTTGTTGAAATATTTTCATAACTTAAAAATGAGTTTATGTCTTTTATTGAATTTAATGACACACTGACATGACTCGTTCCTAAAAGCTCGTTTTAACCTATCTATATAAATATTTGTATCTCGTCATGAAATTGGCACAAAATATACCTTATCTTACCTATCTAAAACTTTAAACGGACCATCATAAGGTGGTTGTATAATGTTTTTTTAACTAAATCAATTCGCAATAAAACTTGTTCGTATTTACTTAATTCCGGATATACGAATAAAATGCTAGTGTCCTTATACGTTATCGGTTTCGGTTTCAATAAGTTACCTATCATTTTACGAAGGCGCTCGACGTATTCACAATGGTTACTAATATTACTATTACTATTTATATTATAAAAAAGTCCGTGTAATCTAAGTGTTTGTCCGTAAATCATTTCAGCGGCGCTATATGCTGACCGATGTAAGCGCGACTCTTCTGGGGGTTTGCGGGACGTGTGGCGGTGATCGGCGGGTGCACACGGATATTCATCTTAAGATCAAATTTTTATGCATATTGCAACTGGTACAGATACCTAATGATAAATAATATGTTTAATACACATGATATTAAATTTATTAAATTGCTAATCAAAAATCTAATCTATTGAAAAAAAAAAACTTGTGAATGTAATCTTTGCTCGCAGTCGAAATGGAACTTAACTATTTGTATATTGTACGATGTTCAATATAATTGAATAAAACGTGCTTAAGCATTACTTCAGATTTACTGTATATTTTTTTTAAATGAAGCGTCCGTAATTCCTTCTCGGTAAAATAATCTCACATGGAGCAGTCACAAAATAAAACCGCGCAAGCGCATAAGCCAAACGTCTGTTGTTGCCGCCTGCCGGCAACAGACTAGCTTATTGGCCGGTCTTGTTCTCCTACCGCGTCCCGCAGATCATTAGGAGGGTCGCGCTTACGGCGGTCTAGCTATAACACTAGTGTCATTCCTCGGTGCTGCTCGAAGTCCTTACAAGACCATGGCTAGTTCTTCGACCCAAATACTAGAATCTAATCTCGCCATAAGTGCAGCTTTGTGAGACCTGTGACATCTCTCAACCGTACCTTTGCATTGAGGATGATATGGTGTGGTACGTATCTTGTTAATAACTAAACACTAAATTAGCCCTTTAAAATTATTACTTTTAATTGTCTGCCCTGATCACTTGTCAGCTTAGCAGGACAGTCAAAACATACTATCCATCCTTTGAAAATAACCTTAGATATGATTTCTACTGTTATATCTCTAAATGGAAAATACGTCAGCTATCTATGTTTTATTGACGATATTTTCTTATTTTGTGTAAATGCTAAAGAGGTGGAATCAATGATATTGACATTGCGAACGGAAAGTAAAAATGTGATCTTGGAAATAAATTTACGTAAAACAAAAATTATAACGAATTTCGTGAGATATCCCATTATTGTTGCCGACAATCCATTAGAATACGTTAATACTTATATTTATCTAGGAAAGCAGGTTTCTATCACCAATCAAATCAATGAATTAAAAGTAGAGCGAAGAATTACAGAAAAAGGTTATAGATTCATGCTTGCTCCCATCTCATACTTACGCCTGTCAGACGTGGACATTTTTACACGTCGCGTAAAAAATAAAATAAGATCCTGTCAGCGGGGTATGGAAAGGAATATTATTAACGACATAAATGGCGGTGGCTGGGACATGTTCACAGAAGGAGTGATTATCGTTGGAAAAGCCAACTAACAACATGGTCTCGTCTTATAGGTAATAGAAAGAGAGGAAGACCTAAATCACGATGGCAAGATGATATGATAAAACTATTGGTGCTTACATATCAAATTGGCGTTTTGTTGATGTGGCCACCTTGATCTCAAATATCTGGCATTTGGTTAGACATTCCAAATTCGTTTCTAGTACGATTACAATTTTAGCCTTGTGTATTTGTGTTTCGAATTTAGTGATTCATTTGTTTTTGCACCATTTCATTTTTCTTTAACATCGTTCTTTTCACAACATGGAAAACTTAAAATATCGCGTTATTTACGAATATGAGTTCCACCGCGGCATCAGTGCTGCAAAAACAGCTCGAGAGATTAATGATGTGTATGGGGAAGCTACTGAAAAAGAAAGCACGGTACGTATTTGGTTCCAAGGTTTTCGTTCTTGAAATTTTGACCAACGGAACAAACCCCGTGGACGACCGGAGACCCTAGTTGATAATGAAGAATTGAAGGTGATCGTGGAAGTAGATCCATCGCAAACCATATTAGCGGCAGGCTTCAGTGTGAGTTTGTAAAATAATTTTACTTAACTTGAAACAAATTTTAAAAGAGAAAAGTTTGTGAAATGGCACACCAACAAACATGCATTGAGTGCTGCGTTACATTACTCAACTGTCACTAAAACGAGAGAATTTTGGATCACATAGTTACTTTTGACGATAAATGGATCCTTTACGACAATCGGAAATGCTCATCACAGTAGTTGAACTCAGGAGAACCGACCATATCCTGTCCCAAGCGAAAGTTGACTTAGAAAAAGATACTGGTGAGTATTTGATGGACCAGTGCTAATGTCATACACTACAGTTTCCTAAGATCTGAGTACACGATAGGCACATGTGTATTGTCAATGGAAAAACTAGCCGTTAAACATCAGAGACTGGTAAATCTCTCTGTATTCTAAATTATTATAATTTTTTAAATTCTACTTTGTTTAACATTAAATCTTTACTACGATCTTATTATTAATATTAATCAATTGAATGAATGCACCAGAAATTATTTTGTAATGCAAGAAATAAAAATCTTTCGATCTCTCGGTGGTGGCTGTTGTATTTGGATTGTACTGTGCTTACCATCAGAGACAGTTAATGTGCCGAGATATTACAAAAGAAATATTTAAATCTTGCAATAAAATCGGCTATGTAGACCTACTATATCTACATGTATATGCATAAAGCTTTCAGCATGTGGCAAATGTCTGTTTGGAAAAGTCTGATTTTACGTTACTATGAATTTTCACACGCTGGCAATTAACGCACGACTTTGCCAATTTGCCTACATCGCCAATCATATTTACCTAGAAAAATCTTTCTTTGACAAGCTTCCGCTAAGTTCTGATACCTGGGTGGCTAATTTTATGAATAGAGTCGAATGCTAGCCGCCTGAATTGTTGTGGCAAATATGGTTTGGCTCGTCATCTCACACGCAATAGGTATGTCGCTCCCTGCTAATATTATACCTATCTATAGAAGTATTTTGTTTGAAGAGCTTACGTAGGTCAACAAGCTCCTCGTCACTGGCTTGAGCTTGCATGATTTCGCGATTTGTGCGAGTAAGGTGGAACGAAAAGCGACTCTACTTGCGATAGCGCATCCGATACAAAATATTTATCACCTTGGATATGTTTTATGTACGCAGTGAACTCGCTGATGTATATTAATTGTCGAACGCGTCGTAGTAATTCATTTACACTGCCCCACACGAAAGAGCAAAGGTTAAGGTAAGATCACTAAATTTCGTCAATCAACCATATTTCTAAAATACCTTAATTATCTCTCATAAATGTGTGTTCTGTGAAGATGTCATTTTCTGCGAGAAATAACATAATGGCTTCCATGCGTTATCTGTGTAGTGTTACAAAATAGCACCCATACTAGAATTTGAGGCATCTGTCATAAGTGCAAGCGGAGTATCGGGTTTCGGATAAGTTAAGCTGACTGCGTGTTGTAAAATATCCAAACTACATTGAACAAATACTTCAGTTGGTTTCTCTGTCCAATTAATTTTATATTTATCATTTTCTTAGACTTTACTAAATACTTATTTCGTTCGGATTGGTACTCCACTGCATTAGGTAAATGTAAACGGTAAAAATTAATCATACCTAAAAAAGTTGATCGACGGTTTCGTGTTTCGGATAAGAGCTAATTGCGTCTACTTTCTCCTGAAGTGGATGGATCGCTTTGATACAGACTTCATAACCTATAAACTCAATTGTAGATTGAACGAAAGTAAATTTCAGACCGGCATAACAGCGGCGACCGCCGATGGATTTCGATCTCTCGATGGTCGCTGCTGTATTTGGATTGTACTGTGCTTACCATCAGGGGCAGTACAGTCAATGTGCCGAGCTATTATATAAAAAAAAACCATTCATTTAAATTTATTTTAATATAGAATTTTTTTAACCTGTCAAAAACTTTGTTTAGATGACATGAAAATAAAATGACATCAACGAACCAAGGTAAAGGACTATAGTTATCGCAAGTTAAGAATACCGTTAATGACTCAATTAAATTTTAGAAATTAGTTTTTAATAAACTTCGTTAATTAACTATCAACGGTTTTCTGCCCAGCTTTGGTTATGAAGGTAATTTAACTAGAAGAGTGTTAAGTATAAAGGTAAACGGACGAATATAAGCGGAGGAAGAGCGAAGAAAGTATGAATGGATTGCGTGAATACTGACATGACAACTGACAGAGTGGAAGATGAAAACAGATTGTTGTGCCAAACCGACTTAAGTTGCACCTTAATAATTAAAATGGAAACAGATGTTCTAATTTATTTATTTACCTGAGCAATTGGTTGAGTTAATAAATTCCGAGCAGGTGGAATGGATGTCGCTTAAAGTCATGTAGAATTTCTCGCATTTAACGCACAAAGCAATTTCTATGATCACATTCATTACCAGCCATATCAATATACCTACTAAGGTATAATAAGTATTAAACTGAAAAAAGAGGGATCCACTTACATCGATCAGCAGTAATGGGGTAGCACGTATTTACACCGTATCGATCGTCGTTAGTTTGAATCCCTACAATAAATCTGCACTTTCGGTGAAGCTAATCGAATGCTTGTTTAGTTTACCAACCTTAAGTTGAAAATCTGACGCCAAGCACCTATAGGTGTATTCCGTCAGCTTAACTTGAGAGCTAGATCCTATAAATGACAATAAAAAAGCATTGATTGTTGATGAGTTTCTATCTGCGATCATCTCTTTTCTCTTAGAGTTAGACTTTAGGCTGGATCACGAACTCCATGTACATGATAATGAACTCGTCATAATAACTCTCTTTTGGTGTGTCATATTTAAGACTCAGTGAAATAGAGTCCGAAAAGTTTATAAATTTTGTATATTTGTTGGAGGTAATCTCTGGAACTATTGATCAGCTATATTATTATTGAGTGCCACTGACTACAAGGGAATCAAATTAGCTGGCTTCAATAAAATCAGCCTATTTGAAATATATTTAATTTATTGCAGAACTAACCTGTACAATTCTTGTGACAAATAAAAGAAGAGTTGTAAGAGACTTACTGGGTTATTATATTCCAATGATACATTAGCCATGAATAATATTATTTCAACGTTTACCAAAGCATGTATAAACATGGCAACTGTATGAAATAAAATCTGAAAATTACAAAACACATTAAAATACGCCTCCAATTTTATGAAAATGATCAGAACACAGCTGATATCGGTTATGTGTATCGATTTAATTAATTATTATTAGTTTTACATCGGACAGTTTGACATTGATGAGCGTTACAAAATGGCTGCAAAACCGTTCTCGCAAACGCGAATGATTGAATATTAAATATATAGTAATAAACAAATGACAACTTTTGGAAAAATAATTCCATGTTTTTAAAATAAAATTAATTTGAAATTAGAATTCTTAGCCAAACAAAAATTATTTTGTTTTGAAATGGCCAGTACTGCAGAACGGCAATTTCATAGGTAAAGACCTATTATATGACTTAGCAGCGGTACACTTTCGATTTCGTGAAACCATACTGCCGACTATCCAAAATCTCTTGAGCATTCAAATATTCTACTAGCTGCTTAAGCAAATTTTTCTCGAAAATCTTATTAATCGAAGGAAGTACAAAAATTGGTCTATAAATTCCAATATTACCTCTACACCCTGATTGAAACACCTCTGTTTCTCAGTTCCTCAACTACTTTACTAATTTTCATTCGATTAGGAAAAGTTTCTGTTTCTATGCACTGATTAAATATATTAGCCAGATAAGGTGAGATATTGACAATTAAGGACTGGACTTCTATTACTTACATTCCCCAAATGTCTTCAGTGGGCTTTTAGTTTATGTGTTTAAAAGTATTTATTATTTCACTTCCACTAACGGATGTAATATATAATTTTGAAATAATAGATTTATTCAGATTTTCCTATAGTGGCACCATGGGGTGATGAAATTATTAAGTCCTTACATATGAAATTAGCGTTTTGTCCTACTGACCACTTTGATCTGAAATATCTCGTCTTTGGTTTAGAGTTCCAAATTCAAATTTATAAATTCATTTAGCTGGTATATTTGAGTTTTGAAAACAGTTGTTCATTTGTTTTTTCCTCATTATTTTTTTCTTTGGCGTCGCTTATTACCGCACAATGGAAATCATGAAATATCGGTATATATACGAGTACGAGTTCTACCGTGGCACCAATGCTACATAAACAGCTCGAAGGATTAATGATGTGAACGGCGCTGATGTCGCAAAAGAAATACAGTACCAGTACGTTTTTGGTTTCAACGTTTTCGTTCTGGAAATTTCGACCTTCAGAACCAACCCCGTGGACGGCCGGAGACTAAAGTGGAAAATGAAGAATTAAAGGCTATAGTGGAAACGAATCCATCACAAAGCACTTCTGAGATAGTTGAAGGCTTCGGGGCCAGTGATAAAAGTGTATTCATCCACTTGAAACAAATCGGGAAAGTAAAAAAACTTAAACGACCCACCTCATGAATTGAGTGAATCGAACTTGCAAACCCGCGTCGACTGCTGTGTTTCTTTCCTCAACCGACACAATAATGAAGGGATTGTAAATCGAATCATTACTTGTGATGAAAAGTGGATACTATACGATAATCGGAAACGCTCGTCGCAATGGCTGAATCCTGGATACCCAGCCAAATCCTGCCCTAAACGAAAATTGACTCAGAAAAAGTTACTTGTGAGTCTTTGGTGGACTAGCGCCGGTGTCTTTCATTACAGCTTTCCAAAATCTGGCACAAAGATTACGGCAGATATCTATTGTCAGTAACTGCATAACCATGAAGGAAGAACTTGCTGCTAAACAACCGAGATTGGTCAATCGCTCTAGGTCACTGCTGCTTCACGAAAACGCAAGACCACACACTGCACAAACAACCACTAAGTTAGACGAGCTACAATTAGAATGTCTGCGACATCCACCGTACTCCCCGGACCTTGCTCCAACAGATTACCATTTTTTCCGGAATTTGGACAACTTCTTACAAGGAAAAAAATTCAACTCTGATGCGGCAGTCCAAACTGCCTTCAAAGAGTTTATTGATTCTCGCCGGTATAGGTTTTTTTAGTAAAAGGATCAATTAACTACCTATGAGATGGCAAAAGTGCATAGATAACAACGGTGCATACTTTGATTAATTAAAAATATTTTACAAAAAAAAAATGACTATTTTCCTCCCGTACAAAACGGCAAATTCATATTTAAGGACCTAACATATTTTTTGTTATTTCTGAAGGTATGTTTATGAAATAATCCTGGAAAACAATTGCTACCTCTGAACTGTTTGAGATATGTACTCCCTCGACGTTTAGATTTAGCGAATTATCATATTTCTATTAATTTCTGTTTCCTAATTTATTATATGCTTTATTGTTTTATATCAAGACATATCATATAATGGTTATATACACATTTCCCTTAAGTTTTATGGGCATTCGCTGAGCACATCTGATTCCCGAGACCTATTTAATTCATTCATTTCATCCACCCTGCATTTATCTTATTTTTCACGTCCCGGTCAATGTCACCGTTGTTTTGGTTTAATGAACCAAAATAATAGCAATAATCAAACTGAGTTTATTATAAATGATATAGAATCAGCAATAACTAGTATTTTAAGTGTAATCTGCTTTACAGATTTATTTTAAGTAATTTGGTTTCTTATTAGTTAACTGCACAAAACGTTACATACCTAGTTATGCAATATATATAACTTTGTTATTTTTTTAAATGCAAGTAAATTTTGACGAATTATCTTTAAAATTCGATATCTAAGCAGTCTATTGAAGCTCCATATTGCAGTATAAGGTAATTTAATATAATATTTGAAAATATTTATAGAAGAATTTTTAATAATCAATCATTTCTTTTTTACAAAAATAATTTAAAATACATATAGTATCCGTTCAATACTCTTTTCGCCTCTACAACTAGATGGTTTGAGCTACGATAATTAGTCGTTTATCAAAGTCACTAGGGACTTGCTCAGTACCTTTTTTCATGTCACGTTGTCAAGTTTGTATACTATAATTTATATTTTAGTAATGTTTCTAAAACTAGGTATTTTCTAAATCCTGTTTAGCGTAATATTAATTTGGCAGTATTCGCGGGATGTGTCGACAAACTGACGATTTGCCAAGCCAGTGCGAGAACCTGCAGGCATTCAAATGATGATGGCCTTCAAATTGCAATTTAGCAAAGTAGGATTCTGCAATCCCGCGGGATGTAGCACCATTTCAAGGCCCGACTCGACTCTTATTCTTATGTGTAAAACATAAAGAAAAGTATCAACTTACCAGCCATTCAAATGCTTTCTTGTATAACTCATAAGCTTCTAGTATATGTTCATATATTAAACACCTTTCTGACCAAGACAAATTTATTTTTTTGTAATGTTCTGATTTATTTTTGTTACCCGAATCGTTAATATCATTATTTAATAAAACCAAAGCATCGGTGATGATCTTTAATAATACATACGCGTAAACGATGTTAATACCGAAACATAATTCGACAATGTTACAAATCAGACCAGTAAAGTCAAAATATTTGTAAAAATAATGAAAGTATATATATAGAAATGAACTCAAGAAAATGACTACCGCCAAGTTGATCCAAATAAAAGTTTTAATTAAAAAGTAATCATGTTTATTGTATTTAAGATTTTTCATTATTTTTTGTATGTTCAATACTAGTTGTATGTTATTATCACTCTGGTTGGTGTTCACAAAGAAGTTGATCAGATATCCCAGCATATATAAGATATACTTTAAATAAACACAAATGTTCAATATTATATCTTGTTCAACAAAAACATCCGGTCTAGGTCCAAAACATAGGTGGATAATAGTTATCGCAATGTATACAAAGGTTCCACATAATGATATGATGTTACTCAGAAGACCGGTTGGTACAATAAAATCATTAATTATCCTGTATTTTGGATATAAATATATACTTTGCACTAAATTTAACGGCCTTAACATTGCTTGGATATCTTTATCTAATAAGTTATTTCGTAAATCTTCTATAGATTCCAAAGAGCCAAGTACACGGTTTGAAGGCATTTTATTGTTTGTGATTACAATATTATGTTCCACAATCAATAAAATTTGTTAAATTTCAATTTCACTAATAACATTGTGTTGCGTGTTTATCACGTCACTTGTCATTCACGCTTTATTTATTCTGAGGCATTGATAATAGATTAAAAGCAAATAAAATATTATATTGACCATATAAAATTACTAGCAATTGCCCGCGACTTCGTTCGTGTTAATTTAATATAATACTAATATGAAGTTTATATTACGAAATTTGTCATAATTTTAATCTTTACAATTATTGTCTCGATTTTGTACCAATTGGTATACTTGATTTTATTGATTTATTGAAAACATGATGTGTTTTTTCTTAATATCAGGTATTTAGTTTTCTTTGGAGATTTCTCTTTACTTGGGGCACTTCTGACCCTATCCTCAGTAAATATAAGACCTTAATTTTATATAAATATAACATAGACATCATAATATCTGTCACATGTATATAAATAAAAGACTTATGGTTTGAGTGTGATGTCAAATAATTAATTCTATGTGCTTGCTAGGATCAGAGCTACTCTAAGCTGAATCACAAAAATACAATTTCAGTTTTCTGACAAATGGAACAAATGGGGGGCATCTCGACAACACTAACTTAACATGTACCAGGACTACAAAAATTAAAGGATCGTATAAGTTAAGGCAACTCCCAACAGTATATATCGCACGTCACAAATAAAAGGGTATTAGGTCCAAAAAGACGTTTTTTTTTAATTTCCGTTTCGAAAAGTATTTTTTTTTCTTTATAAACTAGTAAGATAGTAGTATTTTTAGGCAAATTACCTTTTGAGATATTACAAAAAAATCTTTATTGACTGTTCAATCACGTCGTATTCGAACCAATCAAAACAGTCGCATCTTAGTTGATTCAGTTACCGCTCAGTGCTGAGACGGGTCACACCTGTTTATTTCGAATTACGACCATTTCGTTGGTAATTTCGGAGCAAACGTTTAAAATGTGAGTATTCTATACAGTATTATTTTAACTTAATACCCTTTTACCTGTAAAATTAATACAACTTTTTTTGTATCATTTCAAATTGATACCTAATTGACTGTCTAATTTTTTTAATATTCATTGAAATTATTTTAAAATAATACTTTATAGCCCTTGATTTGTTTGAGATAATACTATTTACTTGTAAATGTTGCTCAGTGATTGGAAGTTACAAATGAAATATTACCTTTTTGTCTAATATTTATTGTTACCTTTCTTTTAAATTTTAGCTTAACACAAAATTATGAAGCGAAATAAGAGAGCTGAAATGACAATGAGGGCAGTCTACTACCTCCAAAGTACATCTGAAATCTATTACAACGGTGAAAATGAAGACCAGTTTACTGATGGTGATGATATTAGCGAACCCACGTATATCCCTGAAAATAATTCGCAGTGCCGTCAACACCGAAAGTTTGCAAACACAGAAACAAACACATTAGAAATTATGCATTATTATGAATTCTTAAAATATGTAATGAAATTTAAACCTGATAAAGTCCTAGTACACACAACATAAGTAGCGCTGGAATCTAAATAAAATCCCCAAACTTAATTTTATAAATAGATTAAATGTTCAACAAGGTGCTTGAAACTGGTAAAACTCCTCAGCAATAGTGCAAGTTAGACATAATACTTCACTTCAAAAAAGGAAATTCAGCAGATATTGGAAACTGCAGGCCAATAAGTGTACTGCCGAAAATTAATACATTTTTACCTCTATATTATTGACCAGGATATGATCAAAAATAGATTACAATCGACGAATGGAAAAAGCCGATTTCTGGTCTGAATTCTTCACTTTATTAGAACAAATACTAGAAAAATATAAAGCAAATAATCGTCCTCTTTATATAGCCTTCATTAATTACTCAAAAGCATTCGATAGCATAAAGTACTGCTCAATCTGGATAGCACAGATCTCTTGTGGAATAAAAAACGCAAACAGAACACAAATATCATTAAAAAAAAGACTTTACACACAAAGTAAAAGCAGTGAAAATGGATAAAAGAGATAAAAATAGGAAAGTGAGTCAAACAGCAGAACCCATTATAATCAAAATAGTTTATAGCTGTGCTGAGGAAATATTTAGAGAAATCAACTGGAGAACCAAGGGACTCAAAATACAATTACAACATATAAGCCACCTCAGATTCGCTGATGACATTGTCCTTTTCGCAGAATCCGCTACCAAGTTTGAAGAAATGATACAAACTCTGAACAAAAAGAGCAAAATAGTAGGTTTACTCATGAACTTGAACAAATCTAAAGTCATGACAAACTATAAAACAATCTTAAAACGACACTAACATAAAATATAGTATTTAAAAATGTATCCTAACAAGTTTCACATACAGAAGTCAAACATGGACATTAACGTACCATGGAAGGAAGTATATTAAAACTAAGGAAAATACATAAAACCAATAACGAAGAGACAAGGAATGGAAATAGGCAGTACACATATTAAGGTACAAAGAAAATTGGTGAACGCTAGAAGTAACAAGATGGCCAGGACCTACAGAAAAGAAGCAATGGTAGACCACGAAAATGGTGGGCTGATAATATAATTAAAAGCGCTACGTCAATCTGGATGAATATTGTCGAGGATAAAGAAAAATGGCAGAGGAGGGGGCTTTTACCGAAAGGGATCGTAACACAATAAAAAATTAAGAATAAAACTTTAATTACAGCTAAAATAATACAAACACTACTTTTCATTTGTATCATCAGCTAGATATGAAATAAAGACTTATTTAAAAAAAAACATTTTTACTTTTTTTTTACTGATTTTGATACTTTATTTCTAGTAAACCTTTTTTTTACCTACCAATTAATATTTTATAATATTAATTTGAGAGTAAAAAAATAATATTATGTACTTTTTAATATGATATCATTATTCATTACTACTTGATATTATCAAATTATTGTTAATTTTGTTTGGGCTAGACGGTCGTAAGTGACATATTTTAGCGATTTAAACTGCTTAAACAGTATCATCTTCACCCAGTCGTATAAAAGTCCTAATAAAACTAAAACTACTACTGATACACTCACTAAACTTACTCAACGTAAACTAGGAGAATTCGCCTTTAAATTTATGTAGAAATTAGGACATTTTAATATTTATTTATGCAGCAATGAATTTTCATACACTCAAAACACGATTACTCAAACATGGTTTTTGAAGATAATACCCTATTGCTCGTGACGTGCGATATGTAAAATTCGTATCGCTCCAGGGCCCCTAAAGTTACAATATATAGTCAGTTAGAAAAAAAAACTGTCTTATTTCTAAGCTCGGTTAAGCTGTGAAAGCTGTCTGAGGCTTCAGGGCCCTTTCGGCTAACAGTGAAGCTAGATCGAAAAAAAACGGCTTGTTTGATATATTGAAAACGCGCGCACGGTTATAGCAATAGGCATGATAACTATAACAAAGAATCACTGAAATATTAGTTTTAAATAATGAAATAAGTTACAAACTCTTAATTTTTTTAAATATTTATATTAAAAGCGAAATGAACATACACCTGTTAAAATAAAGCAAAAAATATTAGCAATCCGCCATGTTTTGTGAAACACCAAGCAGAGCGTATTACGTCACTGCACCGTTTTTCGGAAATTTTATGATTTCAAACGATTAAATTGCCTAATTATATGTTATCACAATCAAAAACCCAAGAGATATTACCAACTGAATAAGGATTTATTAAGGCTAATAGTTTAATAATAATTTAATTTGTTTAAAATTGGTTTTCTTACATGGGGAATAACAGTTCTTGAGTTAAATATAAACTTTTGTTCAGCAGAATTTATATTTATTTAAACTTCCATGTAAGTACCTACACTATCTATATTAAAATAATAATACAAGTTAGAACTAGAACTCGTAAATAACGAAGAATGCTAATTGTAGGTATCCATGAAAACGATTGAACACCACAGGAAAACGATATCCGGCGCAAGAGGACTAAGACGGCCGGGTGTCATTACTTTGGAAAAGTCAATGATCGATCGACCAGAACTGCATGCCAAAAATACCAGAAGCCGTTATACAATGAATATAATTATAGTATATGTATCTAGTGCTATAACCAAAGTGTACAAAATCTCAATCGGTCACCTAATGATGACAAAATAGGTTAAAATGTCAAAAATGATGGACCTATGTCGCTTTTTGATAGTTTTCTAAGGTTAAAGAAAAATTGATTTTTTTTCTAGTTTAGTTTAAAAAGGGTGAAATTTTTGTTTGTGTTTTATATATCAATAAAGACTGATTACGTATAATTTTTTTTTTTTTTAAGTTCCAATAATGAAAAAAAAGTAAAATCCTTTGGGGCACCATCGAGCCCCGCTCGTGTTATCACGGGATTATTGTAGGATTGTTGAATTATCCATTACACGCATGGAGTATTAACCCTGTATTTTATTTCAGTTTTTTTAAATAATAAATACGTAACATCATTTTAGAAATGTTTTTCAAAATAAGTCATCATGCCTATTATTAACTGACTTAAAAAAAAGTATTTCCCTAGTATTATTGTATGGGCCCGATTATTTCAGAAACTACACGACCGACTTTTATGATTATTTTACTGGGTTAATTTATATACTTATGGGAAAGTTTTAGTACATGAAATAATAAAGTTCATAGTTCAAAGTTCAAGTACATTGTTGTGTCTAAAATTATAGATAAACCTAATAATTGCGTTTATTATTGATATTTAATGGAGCCGGTTCTTTTTTTTTACTTTTTAACCATTAAAATAACAAAAATGTAAAGTGAATATAAGTGTATTTATTTTATTACAATCACAGAAATGCAAATTGTAACAATACGATTGTGTAGGTGGCGATGATTCCCAAAAGACGTAGCGGTAGTCCCGCATCCACAGTGAACACGCCGCACGGATTCAATTTTTTAAACAAAATGTTATTCATTCGTTGCATATTCTTACAAAGTTTTCTTTCTTCATCTATAGAAAAAAAAAACATTGAATGTTTTTGAAACACCGATCAGACATAGAGACACATATTATTAGTAGTTAAACTTGCAAATACTTTCTTGACTATTTATTTTGGTACCAAGATAGAAACGTTAAGCCAGGAACTATTAGGAAGATTATATGGATACATGTATGTATGTATATTATTATTTATATATATATATATAAATATTTGATCATTATAGTACATTGTTTGCTTATTTTTTTTTTCTGTTTCTGTTACCTACAATGACAATATTTTCTACAGAACCGCTGATTAGTTCGGTAAAATACGTCTTTTAATTAAAAAACCAATGTACGAAAATAAAAAAGCAATATCTAATTATTCTTTTACTCATTAAAAATACGGGTAGATGTGGATCTTTTAAAGTTAATAACTAGATTTTGTTTTGACTTTACAATTTTCTATACCTCAAATATTTCATTATCTACATCAAACTTCGGAACATTTTCAGTACCGATTACTTAACGGTATCAAATTTAAACAATCAGACATCTTGATCATTAAAATGTAAACAAACGTCTAAGCTTAGTTGTATTATAGTGATGATGATGTAATCGTGAAGTCCCTTATCAGGCACACAGAGCTCGCATAAGAGTTCTCTATTTACATCGACCGAGCAAGGTATCTTCAAGTTCTTCCCAGTCGAGATCAGTTGAAGCATACTCATTGAGCTTTTCGTGAAGTCCAGGGGCGAGCCAGCCTTATTTAGCAAACGACTGCCATAGGTGTCCTTGTGTCAAATCATTAATAATCATTTATACTTACCCCACTAGGCTTAGCGTGTCATCACTTAAGATCAGTTGAAATTGTGACCATAAGGCTAAAAACCTAAAAATGATTAAAACATACCTGAACAATCTCTCGAGTTAATATGTACTGAGCAGGTAGAATTGATATCGCTTAAAGTCTTGTAGAATTTCTCACATTTAACACATAAAGCAATTTCCATGGCCATATTTTTTAACAGCCACAATAATACGACTAAGGTGAGATAAGAACCGTACTGAAAAGAGAGAAGTAGTAACGGCAATTGTTGATATATGTCCTTCAACGGAAAACTCTGTTCCTAGAAAAGAAGTGATAATACCTCTGTGGTAGGTAGCGTGTTCGACCACTTCGACGATCGACGTCGTATAAACGTCGTCATGAAACCATAGCTTAGGTTTTGCTTTTTCTCACTACCAGCTCTCAGCTTAGCATGTTATCAAAAACCATATCGTCACTGAACATCAGGTGAAATCATGGTTTATCGCCAAATATCTATCGGTGTATCCTGGCAGCTGAACCTGAAAGCCAATCTCCGCATGACGTGAGATTTACTCTTTTTGCGTAAATCACGATTATTCACCAGTTATGATGAAAGCCAGGTTCAGTACCCTGGAATACTAAAAAATTTACAGTTATGAATTTTCTTATAATTTTATTTTGACGACGATGTTCATACTGGTATACGCCCGAGAAAACAGGCAGTAGAAATATGCAGGAATGGTAGGCCACTGGTCTAAACTATGGCTAGTAATCCCGTTCCTCCAATCAAATCAGCTTGTTTGAAACACATTTCGTGTAAAGCAGAACTTGACTGTAGAATTCTTATAACAAATGAAAAAACAAATGCGACACTTACTGGGCTATCATTTTTAAAAGAAAATTTACTTAGGTATAATATCGTTTCAACGTCTATCAAAACTCGAATAAACATTTCAGTCGTATGAAACAAAATCTGAAAAATACAATACACATTAAAATGCGTTTTATGAATAGAAAAAGTATACGACAGATACCGATTATGCGTATCAATTTCCATAACAGTCGTGAAAGCGAAATAAAACCCTGATAAAAAATTATATCTTTTTGGTGAGTATCACAAAATGTCAGAAATCCGTGCCGCTAACGCAAATCATGATCCTCATTTCGGCCGAAACACTGCTGGACATATGTTATGCCTCTCCTAAAGATCATCATAACAACCGGTTTGACCTTATTCGTATCCAGTGGCTTCCTGCAACCCTCATCAGGTCGTCGGTCCGCCTTATGTAGAGTCTTCCCAAGCTTTCTTTCGGTATTAAGTCCCCATTCGAAAGGCATACTACGAGCTGCTCATGCAATATTTATTCAATAAACATTGTTTTATCATACGACCCAATAATAAAGTGCTCCTTATTCTTTCGTGATACACCAAAAAATAATTTCCTACTTACCAGCCATTCAAATGCTTTCTTGTATAACTCATAAGCTTCTAGTATATGTTCATATATTAAACACCTTTCCGACCAACACAAATTTATCTTTTTATATCGCTCTGACTTATTTATATTTACCGAATCGTTAATTTCATTATTTAACAAAACCAAAGCATCGGTAATAATTTTTATTAATACATACGCGTAAACGATATTAATATCAAAACAAAAAACGGCAATATTACTAAGAAGATCAAGGAAGTCAAAAAAAACTAAAATAGAATGTAAGTATATATACATAAATGATCTGAAAAGAAACGTAAGCAACACGATGATCCAAATACTGGCTTTTATTAAAAAATAATCATGTTCATTATATTTAAGATTTTTCATTATTTTTTGCACACTCAAAACTAGTCGTATATTATTATCACTTTGTTTGGTGGTCACAAAGCAGTTGACTATATATCCCAGTACATATAAAATATAGTTTAAATAAATACAAACGTTGTATATTATTTCATGTTCTCTGTATATATTCGGTAAAACGTAGAACTTAATAGTGATAATAAATAGCACAATATACAAAAATGTCCCACATATTGATATGATGTTACTCAGGAGACCGGTTGGTAAAATAAAATCATTCTTTATCCTGTATTTCGGATATAAATATATACTTTGCAATAAATTTAACGGTCTCAACATTGCTTGGATATCTTTATCTAATAAGTTATTTCGAAAATCTTCTATATATTCCAAAGAGTCAAGTACACGGTTTGAAGTCATTTTATTGTTTGTGATTATAATATTATGTTCCACAGTCAATAAAATGTGTTAAATTTCAATTTGATTAATTTGTTGTCATAATAACATTGTGTTGTGCGTGTAACACGTCACTTGTCATTCACGCTTTATGTATTCTGAGACCCTGATAATTGATTGGAGTGAATAAAAATATATTACAATGATCACATAAAATTACTAACAATTGCCCGCGAGTTCAATCGCGTTAAATAGAATAATATTAATATAAAGATGAAGTTACGATATGAGACTGATACTCTTTAATACAATCATGGGCTGGAAAATAAAGCTTGATGGATAAGAATAAAAATGGTGTCAATAAATTATTAAACCTGCAATGAAAATTTAGCAGATTTTGGCAATCGAACAGCAGTGTGTTAAGATATTTCATGAAAGTGAGATTATGTAACAAGTTATACTAAAACGGACGAATTTTAAAGTGTGATTAATATTTTTATATAAATAGATAATACGTTTTATTATAAATATATGTCCTATTAAAAGTCGTGGTAACCGAATGATCAAACCAGTGGAATTTTGATCTGATGTAAGTAGTCGTAGATATGAGCCTCGGCACGTTTCGGAAGTCGCGTACCTACATTTAATAATTTGAATTACTTTAGCGACACCATGGGCTTATAGTGAAGGAAAACATCGTGAGCGAACCAGAACTCATAAGACACGCGCTCTAGTACCATAACATAGTCGGTGAAATACAGAAATAATGAATTATCGATGTTTGTACTGTAATCGCATAATATCTCGTGGACTAGCGTTGTTAGCCGTAGGCGTAGTGGTAAATTATTATTATATTATTACTGCAGAGTCTGTGGATTATAAGAAACACGATATTATCGTTGGTGGGTTTTTAAAATAAAATAAGAAACACTTTTTTGAATCATCTTCTTTTATAATTTAGTATATCATCTAAAAATTGTACAGGAGGAAATATATTATCTAGGTACCTAGCCCATCTAAGGTATCATATTAATGACATTACATGGGCGAAACCATCTACAGTTATTTTCCCTACAATACAGTTACAATAATATTATTTATTGCTTCCCTATCTCTGTAAGAATTATCGACTAAAATATAAACAACATAGGTTTTCCGGCTTATGCATCCTCTGATTAACTTTAGAGTTTTAAACTGAGGTAGGTTGCTGCTGACCTCCATGCACACTTCTATAATCGATCCATAATTTTCCATTACATCTTCACCGAAATAAGACTGTGCCTGCTTTATTTGGTATGTTCCTAATGCAATTAGTATAAGTTTACTTAAAAGAAAAACCGGGGAAAATAAGTTATTATTTTGCACATTAATTTCTTAGAAATTAGCTTTACCCAAATTATAATTGACCCATAATCGTGTTAAAGTAGGTTCCGGCTGATTATTTCTGATTTCTTCATTTGAAGGTTCATTGGGCAATTTAAGAGCTCCAAATGCTTTTTTTTCCGAATTGAATCAACATTATCGTGACTGCTTGTTAAAAGAAGATAAAACAATAGACAGACAGAGGGACGTGGAGTTTGAATAGTAGTGGAATAGTATACTCGTAATATAATTAATAGAATATATAGATTAAGAATGAAGTGTTTATTTATTATCGTACCTACATTAGTAAACTGAGTGTATTAACATTCGATATTCAATTGTGTCCTGCGTCTATATGTAACTGTTTTCAATCACTATCACGTCTGACTCAATCCTCAGTAAACACATACCTTAATTTTTTTATTAACACTAATAGCCATATGATCGAATGGATTTCCCATGAGCAACATCTCAAGTACCGTCCTATTTTAATTTCTCATTTATTGTTTATTTTGCAGCTCGTTTATTGACGAAGGTTCTGAACTATATAAGTTCATGTTACGGACGGAGGAACGAAGCAGAAATTCAATGCGGGTCAAACCGCGTAATACAGTTAAGGTTGAAAGTCTCAAAATTAGAAATATAAATTACTCACGTAGGTAAAGCTTTCAGGGCAAATCGGCTGCATTCTGCAACTTTCTCTTGTTCTTTACAGATGATATCGATTTCTTTTAAGACTTTGGCATCATCTTCCGTTCTACATGGGATCTAGGCCAACATTCTGGTTGCTTCCAAACGAAAACACGTTTTAATTTTTTATTACCAAGTTTGTAACTAAGTACCAAATCAAACTATCTATTCACCTATGAAAAATTATAATAAATCTTCCAACGTCGCGCGTCATCTGTCACCACGTCCATGCCGCGGTAAAACAAGTAAACATTATTGTGTGTACGGGCTCGATATTTTTTTTCTCTTTATTATGTTTGCCCACTATCGTACAAACATTATATACGTAACGTAAAGAAATGGTATGTGTGTAATATGTACCTCTCGGTATTTTAGCATTATATAGATTCAGTATCTTTATACCATTCATAGGATCATGGTATGGCAGAAATAATAACTGTATTATCTTTGTATTTGTGAAACTTAAGTCATGGCTTATGACAGTTATGTTTAAACACAGACTTGGATAGAAATTATAATATTTTAATTTTCCTATTTCATTTATTCATTTCATCCATCCTGCATTTATCTTATTTTTCACGTCCTGGTCAATGTCACCGTTGTTTTGGATTTTTGAAAGGAAATAACAACAACAATCGTACTGAGTTTATTATAAATAATATGGAATCAACAATTACTAGTATTTTAAGTACTCTGCTTAACAGATTTATTTTAAGAAATTTGGTTTCTTATTAGTTAACTGCACCAAACCTTACATACCTAGTTATGCAATAAGTATAACTCCGTTATTTTTTTAAATGCAAGTAAATTTGGACAAATTTACTTTGGACTTCGATATCTAAGCAGTCTTTTCAAGCTCCATATTGCAGTATCAAGTAATTTGATATGACATTTGAAAATATTTATAGAAGTATTTTTAATAATCAAGTCATTTATTTTTTACTAAAATAGTTTTACAATACAATTAGTGTCTGTTCTATTTATTTGCCATTCTAATTCTCAAAACTACATACTATGTATCTAATGTGGCAGTAGTAGATACTCTTTCCGCCAATATATCGCCGTCGTACAAGTCTTTGATCTTTCCGGTAGTTGGCGCTACATAGACGTTCGACATAATCTTCGTCTTGTCCATGTTCATTGTAAGACCAAAATATAAATAAATAAATTACACACGATCTAGCTCGGATCGTCACAACATATATTGAAATTTTATTAAATTATTCCGTACAAAGCGTGAATACACTAACAAGTCGGACATGCATACTCTTCGAGGCGGCCATTGTAAAGCTAAAATTTTATTTGTAAGTTCTGTTTAAAAAAAAACAAGAGTGGTATCCCTATTAAAAGAAAGCTAATCGATTTATTAATTTATTCACCGTATAAATGAGGTAACTTAGATGTAAATTTTGACATTTAATGCAAGTCGACTTTTCTACCTATTCACGCATTGTACAGCATTAAGTTTCATTGTAAGAGAGTGCAAAAACATTTTAAATATAATAATTCAATTTGTGTCAAATAATAATAACAGAGATAATGACTCTAATAAATTGAAAAAAAAAAATAATTAATATAAAACAGAATAAATAAGTCAATTATGGAATGTATTGTATGTTTTATCCAGGTTTCAAAATGACATACATTTATATCTATGTATTTATTAATTTAGAGTTTCATGAGACATACTATTTAAAATAAAAACAATTTCAAGTGAATAAATTTTTATTTTGATACCAGATTATTTTTATCAAGTCACAGAAATGCAAATTGCAACAATACGACAGTGTAGGTGGCGATGATTCCCAAAAGACGTAGCGGTAGTCCCGCATCCATAGTGAACACGCCGCACGGATTTAATTTCCTAAACATCGCGTTTTTCATTCGTAGTATGTTCTTACACAATTTTCTTTCTTCATCTAGACAAAAAAAAATTATGTCACTTTACATCTTGTAGAAATCTTTAATGTTTTGATATTTGTTAAATTATTTTTGTAACTTAAAAATGAGTCTAAACACACAACAAAATAATGAAATTAAAAAATCATGAAGCTAACAGAGTGTAAATTTTAACTTTGAACTGAGAAGATGATTGACTGTATAGTTTTTTTAAATGCAGCTTCCGTAATTCCATCTTGGTAAAATAATCTCACAAGAAGCAGTCACAAAAATAAAAACGCGTAAGCCCATAAGTCAAACATCTGTTGCTGCCGTTGGCAAGCAAGAGACTAGCTTATTGGCCGGTCTTGTTCCTCTCCCGCGTCTTGCAGATCATTAGCAGATTCGCGCTTACGGCGGTCAAGCTATAACACTAGTTTCATTTCTTGGTGTTGCTCGAAGTCCTTATAAGACTATGGTTAGTTCTTCGACCCAAATACTAGAATCTAATCTCGCCATAAGTGCAGCTTTGAGAGACCTGTGCCGTTGCATACCGTTGCATTGAGGATGGTAGGTTATGGTACGTGTATCTTGTTAATAACTAAACACTAAATTAGCTCTTTAAAATCATTACTTTCGAATTGTCTGCCCTGATCACTTGTAAGCTTAGCAGGACAGCTAAGACATACTATCTACATAACGAAAATAACCTTAGATATGGTTTCAACCACGTCAGAGTTAGCAGCAGGCTTCTGTGTGAGTTATAAAATAATTTTAATTCACTTGAAACAAATTTGAAAAGTGAAAAAGCTCGAGAAATGGGTAACGCTTGAATTGACTGAAGTACACCTACAAACACGCATCGAGTGCTGCGTTACATTACTCAACAGTCACAAAAACGAGAGAATTTTGGATCACATTATTACTTGTGACGTAAACTGGATCCTCTACGACAATCGGAAATACTCATCACAGTGGTTGAACTCAGGAGAACTGACCAAATTCTGTCCCTAGTGAAAGTTGACTCAGAAAAAGATACTGGTGAGTATTTGGTGGACCAGTGCTGGTGTCATACACTACAGTTTCCTAAGATCTGGCCACACGATAACGGCAAATCTATATTGTCAACAATTGCAAAACATGATGGAAAAGCTAGCCGTTAAACAACCGAGACTGGTCAATCTATCAATATAATAAATTATTGTTATTTCTTAAATTAATTACTCACTTTATAATTAATTTAATAATTACTATTACTAATAATTTAAAATTTAATATTACTAATTAGTTATTAATAATTTACTTTGATTAACATTATATCTTTATTACGATTAATATTAATCAATTGAATGCAAGCACCTTAAATTATTTTGTGATGCAAGAAATAAAAGGCTTTTTTTTATTTATCTCTAACCGGGAGTGCTTCCGGCCAACCAGTTTGTCTATCTATAATAGTAACTAGGCCGAAGAATTTCGATCTCTCGGTGGTCGCCGTTGTATTTGGATTGTACTGTGCTTACCATCAGAGACACTTAATGGGCCAAGTTATTACAAAAAATATATTTAAAAGCATATAACCGTCACACGCGATTGATGTAAAACTTTTTGGCGTTATAAGAGATGGCGATTAAGTTAAAAATTAAGCGATGGTCACCACCATCCCGACGGTCACCACCATCCCAACGGTCACCACCATCCCGACGGTCACCACCATCCCAACGATCACCCCCCACTTGACGATCACCACCACCCCAACGGTCTCCACCACTCCAACGGTCACCACCATCCCGACGGTCACCACAATCATACACAAAATACATTTACATGTCTGTGTCTCTATGGACTCACTTTTTCGTTTCATCGAGTTTGAAATCACGACAATTCTAAAGAAGTTTCACGTCAAAAAATAAACCTATTATAAAGGAAAAGTTAAGGTTTATGAACGGAAAGATCACTAAATTTCGTCATTCAACCATAATTCTAAAATACTAAGTCACCAAATATACCGCTAATAATTATCAGTCATAAGTTTTTGTTCTGTGAAGATGTCATTTTCTTCGAGAAATAACAACGGCTTCCATGCATTACATGTATAGTGTTACAAAACAGCACCCACAATAGTATCCGAGGCATCCGTCTAACCTAACGAAGTGCAAGCGGAGTATCGGGTTTCGGATAAGTTAGGCTTACTGCGCGTTGTAAATCCAACTTACATTGAACAAGTACTTCTGTTGATTTCTCTGTCCAATTAATTTTATAATTATCATTTTTCTTACGACTTTACTAAATACTTATTTAGTTCGGTTTGGTACTCTACTGCATTAGATAAATGTAAACGTTAAAAATTAATCATACCTAAAAAAGTTGATCAACGGTTTCGGGTTTCGCGAAAGGGTTAATTGCGTCAAATTTCTCCTGAAGGGTCCCCTTCGGTAGAGACTTCATAACCTAGATACACTCAATTGTAGATTGACCAAAAGTACATTTATTTAAATTTATCTTTATACAGAATTTATATAACATGTCAAAAGCATAGTTTAGATGACATGAAAACAAATGACATCAACAACCAAGGTAAAGGACTATATTGAACTAAACTTAAGAAAACCGTTAATGACTTTTAAGTCTTAATACTTACTTATTTAGTTTTTGTAATTATTTTGTTAATTTCGTTAATTAACGATTAACGTGTTTCTGTCCAGCTTTCGTTATAAGGGTAATTTAACTAGAATAATGTTAAATATGAAGGTAAACGAACGTATATGAGTAGAGGAAGACCGAAGAAGGTATGAATGGATTGCGTGAATACTGAGATGACAACTGATAGAGTGGAAGAGGAAAACAAATTATTGTGCCAAACCTACTTATGTTGCACCTTAATCATTAAAATGGAAACAAACGTTCTAATTTATTTATTTACCTGAGCATTTGGTTGAGTTAATAAATACCGAGCAGGTGGAGTAGATGTCGCTTAAAGTCATGTAGAATTTCTCGCATTTAACGCACAAAACAATTTCTATGATCACATTCATTAACAGCCATATCAGTACACCTATTAAGGTAAAATAAAAGTTATTCTGAAAAAAAAGACAGATCCACTTAAATCGATCAGCAATGATGGGGTAGCACGTATTTACACCGTATCGATCGTCGTTAGTTCGAAACCTACAGTAAAACTGCACTTTCGGTCAAGCTAATCGAATGCTTGTTTAGTTAGCTACTAAACTTAAGTTGAAAATCGGACGCCATGTACCTATAAGTGTATTCAGGCAGTTGCACTTGAGAGATAAAACCTATAAAAAAAAGATTGAATGTTGATGAGTGTCTTTCTGCGATTATCCCTTGTCTCTTAGAGTTAGACTTTAGGCTGGATCGCGAACTCAATTTACATACTCACAATAACTTTCTTTTGGTGTGTCACATTTCGGAATCAGCCTATGTATATATAGTGTCCGAAAAGTTTTTTGACGATCGTCGATCGACTGCCGATCTCTCTCGGTGATCGCCGTTGTTTTTGGATTGAAATGTGCTACCATTGGGCAAAATTGGGCAGTCCCTTTACATTGCTACTTAAAAAGAAAGTTTTTTAAGGTCACTAGGTCACTGGACCAACATAAAAAATAAAAATAGTTTAATTTCAGTATATACTTTTATCTACATTACTATTTATAAAGCTTGTATTTTTGTTGGAGGTAATCTCTGGAACTATTGATCAGCTATATTATGACTGAGTGCCACTGATTAACAGGGAATCATAGGGCTGGCTTCGATAAAATCACTCCATTTGAAATATATTTAATTGATTGCAGAACTAACTTGTACAGCTCCTGTGACAAATAAAAGAAGAGATATAAGAGACTTACTGGTTTATTATATTCCAATGATATCAGGAATAAAATAATTTCAACGTTTACCAAAGCATGTATAAACGTGGCAACCGTATGAAATAAAATCTGAAAATTACAAAACACATTAAAATACGCCTCCAATTTTATGAACACAGCTGATACCGGTTATGTGTATCGATTTAAGTAAATATTATTAGATTGAAATCGATATGTAAATCGTAATATACCAGTAGTTAGAATGTTGTATATTTTAGACGAGTGTTACAAAATGTCTGCAAAACCGTTCTCGCAAACGCGAATGATTGAATATTAATAAATAGACAATATCTTTTTGTACGACCCAATATTACAATACCGCGGGATATTTACGGGATTGTTACTGATCCTGCTGAATACTTTACAAAATTCGATAAGTATAATGTTCATGTATATTAAACTTGCTTTTACCCCATATACCACTTGAGCAGGGTCGGCACAACAACTTTTTCTATTGCACTGTCTCAGTTAAGTGAGCAGCACTCCTGCATCCTTGACAAGATGCAGTTCGCTAGCAGCGAAGAAGAATGCCAGGGAATCTACCGCAGTATTCTGTGTAGCCATCCCACACCCGGTGACACTACCAGCAGCAAACAAAGAGAAAATCCACCAGCTTAGGTTGGCACCAATGCACCTTTCCGTATTCACGGGACGCGATGATACCCACTGAAAAGGGTAATACACCCTGGTCCAGTTTCCCTACCGCCTCTTAGGAGGAGGGTGAGATGACTGAGTTACTCAATGGCACAATGTCTAGCTGCCGCTCGCGCGATACAGTGACAACGCATTCACTAGCTACCTACATACATGCATTACACTGTTTACAGACATGCACTACACTCAGGTACATAGGTTCTTTAAGGGACCTTTTTTTTCTTTTTTTGAGGCTAGTTTGTCGAGATCAAAAATTACAGATTACTAAATTCATATACACTTGTCTCTTACCTCCTCCCAGAGGATAGCGACTTGTATATATGTATAGTTAGTTAGATCGAGTGCTAGGACATTAGTCAGATCGCGACTTATTTGCATAACGCGCAACAGTCCGAGCCGAGGTTCGGCCACTTTGGCACCCTCGGATGTTGTTGCAAAGCTTTCGTGGCTGAGTGCCCTAAGCGCTCGCCCCCAAACCCGGTGAAGCTGTAAAAGCCGTTCGAGGCTCCTGAGCCCTTATGGCTAACAGTATAGTCAGATCGAAAAAATAAATAATCGAAAATAACAGTTTAGCATCGAACTTATGTCCGACTACACCGGTTCTTAAGAGAGAAATAAATACAGTCCAATGAATAAGAGTTGGTTTATTATTCACCCCAACAATATTTATAATTTAGTGGACGCACAGAGAGGTAGTCACTTCCAGATATCAATATCATTCACATAATGATCCACCTTATAATACCCTTTTGACAGTAAATCCTGGTTCACGTGGCCCTTGAACTCATTGTCTGGCAAATCAGTAATGTGCGCCGGGATCTTATTATAGAACCCAACACTATTACTTAAAAAAACTTTTGTTAGTCTTACTAACTCTAAAACACGGTACGACTAATTTATCTCTATTTCGAGTATTAAAACTGTGCTGGTCTTTGACAAAATCAAGCCTATGAAAGTTTTTTACATTTTACATTAAATTATCCAGAATATATTGGCAAAGTTAAGATTGTAAATTCCTGGAACTTGTTCTTTAGTGATTCGCGAGGTCGCATGTTATATATTGCTCGAATTGCCCGCTTTTGTAGTACGAATATGGTTACTACCTCAACTGCTGAACCCCACAGCAAAATACTATTAATCTTCTCGAAAAAGTTTTAATGTATGGACCCCATTGTAATTTTAATCAAGCGTAATACCCAATATGACTATCAACACGCCGAACATTGGATAAGGCAAATCTCATAAATTTGTTTTTGTTTGCATTTAGTAGTAAATTATTTAGAGCAAACCTTTCAGAAATTTTAACTAGTATTATTTAATAGCTTAACCTCTGAATCGATTCTTTTCACTTTGAATAAAAGTGAAGTGTCATCTGCAAAAAGAACCATGTCAGCAGTGTTCTCAACCACTAGCGGTAGATCATTTATATGAACGAGAAACAAAAACGGTCCCAAAATCGATGCCTGAGGAACGCTGGTTTTGGTTAATAAATCCGAAGACGTTGCCCCGTTCATACTTTTTTTCTAAAACCGTTCTGTTAAACTGTTTTTAGCCGGTTGAGAGAAGTTCTATACACACCATGGTGTTTCAGCTTAAGTATAACCGTACTGTGGTCAACGCAGTCGAAGGCTTTTGAGAGATCACAAAATACACCAATTGAATTCTGCGACTCCTCCCAGGTCCTAAATACACGACTTAGCAGTGGTGTACCAGCATCAGTGGTTGATTTTGATTTCATGAAACCATATTGCCCCACCCATCCAAAATATCTTGAGCATTGAAACATTCTACTAGCTGCTTAAGCATAATTTTCTCGAAAATCTTACTAATCGAAGGAAGTACAAATATTGGTCTATAATTTCCAATATTACTTCTACAACCTGATTTAAACAAAGGAACTACTTTACTAGTTTTCATTTGATTAGGGAAAGTTCGTGTTTCTATGCACTGATTAAATATATGTGCCAGATATGGTGCGATATCGACAATTAAGGACTGAACTTCTTTTACTCACATTCCCCAAATATCTTCAGTGGGCTTATAGTTTAATTGTTTAAAAGTCCTTATTATTTCACTTGCACTAATGGATGTTAAATAACATTTTTTATTTATAGGTTTAATCTTATTTTCCTAGAGTGATGCGGCACCACGGGGTGATGATATTATATTTTTTATTACTTCTAAAGGTACGTTTATGTAAGAATCCTGAAAAACAGTTGCTACCTCTCAACTGTTTGAGATATGTACTCCCTCGACGTTTAGATTAAGCGAATTATCATATATCTTTTTTTTTCTGTTTCCTAATTTATTATTATATGCTAATATCCAATACCAACAGCCAATATGTCAATATACGAATTGATATATTATATCAAAACATGTCGTATAACGGTTTTGTACACATTTCCCTTAAGTTTTAGGGGCATTCGTGGAGCACATCTGAGACCTACTTCCTTCAATCATTTCATCCACCCTGTATTTATCTTATTTTTCACGTACCGGTTAATGACACCGTTGTTTTTGATTAATGAACCGAAATAATAGCAATAATTAAATTTAGTTTATTATAAATGATATGGAATAAACAATAACTAGTATTTAAGTACTCTGCTTAACAGATTTATTTTATGTAATTTGTTGTTATGCAATAAGTATAACTCTGTATTTTTTTTAAATGCAAGTAAATTTGGACGAATTAACTTTGACCTTCGATATCTAAGCAATCTTTTCAAGCTTCATATTAATATCGAGTAATTTAATATAATATTTCAAAATATTTATAGAAGTATTTTTAATAATCAATCATTTCTTTTTCACAAACATCGTTTAAAATACAAATAAGATCTGTTCAATACTCTTTCCGCTTCAACACTAGATGGTTTGAGGGTCGATAATTAGTCATGTATCAGAGTCACTAGGGACTTACTCAATGCCTTTTTTCATGTCACCCTGTCAAGTTCGTATACTATAACTTCTATTTTTGTAATGTTTCTAAACTAGGTATTTTCTTCATCCTGTTTAGCGTAATCATCATTTGGCTGCATTTTGTGCGATGTATCAATATCTGACGACTTGCTGAGCCAGTGCCAGATCCCGTAGGCCTTCAAATGCTGTTGGTACAGCCTTGGTACTGTCTTACCTAGGGGTGCAAAGAAAAGGAAAGTAGTATTCTGCAATCCCGCGGGATTTAGCACCATTTGAAGACCCGACTCGAGTCTTATTCTTATGTGTAAAACATAAAAAAAAGTATCAACTTACCATCCATTCAAATGCTTTCTTGTATAACTCATAAGCTTCTAGTATATGTTCATATATTAAACACCTTTCCGACCAAGACAAATTTATTTTTTTATAATGTTCTGAATTATTTATGTTTACCGAATCGTTAATTTCATTATTTATTAAAACCAAAGCATCGGTGATGATTTTTATTAATACATACGCGTAAACGATGTTAATATCGAAACATAATTCGGCAATGTTAGTAATTAGATCAGTAAATTGAAAATAATTGTAAACATAATGAAAGTATATATATAATAATGATTTGACGAAAATGACTACCGACAAATTGATCCAAATAAAAGTTTTTATTAAAAAGTAATCATGTTTATAGTATTTAAGATTTTTCATTATTTTTTGGAGGGTCAGAACTAATTGTATGTTATTAATACTCTGGTTGGTGTTCACAAAGAAGTTGATCAGATATCCCAGCACATATAAGATATACTTTAAATACACACATATGTTGAATATTATATCTTTTCCAAAAAATACATCCAGTCTAAGTCCAAAACATAGGTGGATAATAGTTATCGCAATGTATACAAATGTTCCACATAATGATATGATGTTACTCAGAAGACCGGTTGGTACAATAAAACCATTATTAATCCTGTATTTTGGATATAAATATATACTTTGCAATAAATTTAACGGCCACAAAATTGCTTGGATATCTTTATCTAATAAATTATTTCGTAAATCTTCTATAGATTCCAAAGATCCAAGTACACGGTTTGAAGTCATTTTATTGTTTGTGACTACAATATTATGTTCCACAGTCAATAAAATTTGTTAAATTTCAATTTCATTAATATTTTGTCCTAATAACATTGTGTTGCGTGTTTAAGCCGTCATTTGTCATTCACGCTTTATGTATTCTGAGGCATTGATAAATGATTAAAAGCAAATAAAATACATATTATTATATTGACCATATAAATTACTAGTAATTGCCCGCGACTTCGTTCGCGTTAATTACAATAATACTAATACGTAGATGATATTACGAAATTTGTTATACTTTTAATGTTTACAATTATTGTCTCGATTTTGTACCAATTAATATACTTAATTTATTTATTGAAAACATGATGTGTTGTTTCTTAATTTATATTAAGTTATTTCTAATCTATTTAGTTATTTTTATAATAATTTAATCTATTTAGTTTTCTTAGGAGATTTCTCTCTACTTGGGGCAGTCCGACAGGTGGAATTCCTCCACCCTACAGAAGACCGCAGTCAAATAACCATGTGTTGTCTTCCTGCGGTGAGTAGAGTTTCCAGAACTCCTTGGGGTAGGGTGGTTCAAGTTCGGCAACGCGCAAGATATTATTAGCGTCCACAGGGCTAAGGTAACCGCTTATCAACGGGGGGGGGGCATATGCTTGTACCACCCGATTTTGCAGCATTGGGTGTGCTCCCATTTTATAGGGAATAGGGGAATATTTAATGATTTACTAACATTATTATAAAAGTAAAATATAGTATTAATCATAACAGATCGTATATCTGAAAAACAAAATCATTATTACGTATGAATAAAACATTACATTACAAATGTAAATCAGCGCTGGGGTCAGATGTAACAGTGGTAGCCAACTTATGCTAAGTTGTAGTTGTTGTACGTTTGTAGTGTATTGCGACACACGGATGATTGTGTAATATTGTATTGTCTAGATTCATTACGTATATATCGGATTATTTTTATTTTTTCTAACTGGCTATACTGTTAGCCTTATGTGCCCTGAAGCCTTTGCGGCTTTTACAGCTTCATCGGGTTTGGGTGAGAGTGTGGAAGGCACTCAGCTTAGAAAGCTAGGCAACAAGCTCCAAGGTTGCCATAGTGGCCGGATCTCGGCTTGGGCTCTTGTTGCTGATCATGCGAAAATGTCGCGATCTGACTAAATCCGAGCTAACTAAGTATACAAGTATACATGTTCCTGCCTTCTGGGAGGAAGGAAGGAACATATGTATATGCATTTATTGATTTGGTAATTTTTGTCTAGCTAACTAGCAAAAAAAAGAAAAAAAAAGGTCCCTCACAGAACATATGTCATGTGTGAGGTGCAGTATCATGTGTGTATGTCGATAGCTAGTGAATTCAGTGTCGCTGTATCGCGCGAGCGGCTTCTGTTTCAAGGGCTCCATGTCGGAGGAACGGACCAAGGCTTAAGTTAACGATGGAGAGGGTGGTCGTGGCGGGTGTATCGGCTTATCAACACCTCACCACGTGTACGACCGCTCGGCACTACGGCCGGCTTGCCTCTGTCGTAGGCGCTTGAGACGAAATCAATCCACTATCTTGAAAAATCAATAAAGTACAGTTATAATATTAGAATATTTATATTTATTAGTATTTACTGTCACTAAGTTTTTATGTAATGTTAACTTATTTAATCTGTCTTTTTTTCATTTATTTCACTTCAAGTAGGACCGGAGGCTACTCTGATTATGTTTGATCTAATTATATTTATAAAATAATTTCCACTATTTTCTCCTACCACTATCTATTGCTGATAATGATTATGTAAATCTTAATAGCATCTTAAAGACGAGACAATTAAAAAAAAATCGTCAAAGCAATATAAGTTGTTGAAATAAATAAATTAATAAAATGCAATGTCTTGTACCTATCAATCTATGTCACGATGAAGATTATTAATTTACTACGTTATCAACTAAATCGAAAACTTTCTATTTAATCATAATAACGTCTTTTGTTTATCAACCCTATACATCATAATGCTATAAGCATTTAGTTCATTTGGAAATTAATATCGAAAATACCTATTACATTACTCTCAGTTCTACATCAGCTATTAAGTGTCTTTCATATTCTCAAGTTATCTAAAATAAATCAGATAGAAAGCTTAATCGTAAATTTAATATTAGAAAAATGCCTATTCGTCGCAACTGCGCAGAATTACTTTATAATAATGTCGATGAAAATTTACAAAAGTTACTTCGACCTCTTAATTTAATGCAAGCAATTTACGTCTATCCTAAGTATAGAATACGGGATAACTTTATTACGTCTAATGATCTTACTACGAAAATATTATCGTTCTGTGCAACTTTAGTTTACTTAATCCTCTCTTGTTATCATATGTCGTCTAGCATTTTGAGAAATAATACAATAATAGGAATACAGAAAGTCATCAAAACTATTGATTACTTTGCCTTTACTAATATTTGTATCGGTTTCGCAATGAACTTTACAACCTGTATTTTATGCAGCGATAATAACGTTAGTCTTGTTCTAAGATTACAAGACGCTTACAGAATATTGAATTACAATAAACTGAAACTTAAAGAAATAATAATTATCAACTGGATGTCTGTAACAGTGGTACTACTTATTCATATTATAATCTGTATCTCATTCCTATATATTTTGAAGAGCATAACTATATTTACGATTATTACATATTTTATTTACTCGTGTTTTGACTTTAACATGATTTATGCTATTTGCATGGTGCATTTGTTGAGGAACACTGTTGAATTATGGAATTTGAGAGCGAGAGAAGAAGACGAGTTGTGTTGGAAGAAAATGTTTAGTGCATACGTAAACATACTCGAAGCTTATGCGTTATATCAAAAGGTTTTTCGGTCATATGTGAGTACTTTAACTTTTTATATTTAAGGTTGCTAATTCTACAACTGTAACTTTTGACGCATAAATAGTATAAATGCAGGATGGAATGTTAAAAAACGGAATTCGGTCTGTATATAAGAAAATAGGAAGTATTTTTATTTAAAAACATGACACACAGTTGCATTATAACATAGTACATTAAAGTAAGCTTTACATATAGGTTTAGTGAGAGAGTAAATATTCTTATTATATAATATAATAGTTCATATACCGCAGTACCACTTCAAATAGCGCACAAATCAGGATAACCTTGGTGCCACCGTTGCATATAAATCCATTAATGATTTTCATTTGCGGTCATAACTTTTTAAGAATCCAATCTGAGCTATCTCATAAGATAATTTAATGTTAGTGAACAACAATATCCGTGGCAGATGCGCCACAGAGGAGAGCTTACATATGTTCGTAGAAATGGGACATTCCATCTTTAGCTAATAATTTAGAAACCGTAGCTGTGTTTAAATATTAGCAGTTGGCAATGATGTCTTCAATTCAGGACGGATTCATGACACTGTTTTCATAGTGTCTCGTAATATAAGTTAAAAGGTTATTTACCTGATGATGAGGATAATTTAGATACATAAAATGCATCTTACTCTTCTTATGCAAAAAATATTTATCGGCCATTTGCGTACATCTACTGAAGGTGGATTTGCATTTGATATTTAAATAGCCATAATATGCATAAAGGCCATACCAAAATATTGCGAAACCTCAACCATTTTTTTAATAGCACAGTAAAGTGGCTGCACTTTGCCTGATGGTAAGGTAACAATACTAAAACAGGGGCGATTACCGAGAGATCGACAATCCATCGACAGTCGACAACATCTCAAAAGGATTCATTTTGTGAAACTATTTTACAAACATCAAGATATTAGTTATTCTGTTTTTTTATTTTCTCTTTTCTCAGATTTTGTATCATTTAGTCGAGACTTTTATACTTTCATTAGTATATTTGCAAATGTTATTGGATAATATATTCGAAGTAAAAACGGTAAAGGAAGAATATCACGTAAGTTAAACTTATGATCTATACTTTCTTTCCATAATAATTGAGAACAGATGAAGTAAGGTCGACTTGCAGTATAATTGCATAGACTTTTAAATACCTATTTGATATGTGATCCCTAAGAGTTTGGGGTGAATGAACCTATATCTTTTATTTTGATGTCTTTTTAATATAACTCTTATACAAGTCTCATATACGACACTTTAATTTACATTTTTCGATATATCACAACCTTATATTTTTAGAAATGCTTATTATCGCTTAACCTAATCGCTATAATAGTGAACCGATATTGGGGTTTATGGTTGAATTTTATGTATTTCTATGTTAGTTTGCAATTTATATATCTTAACGTGTTATATATATACTAGAAATTTACTAATTATGGGACGGTTTTACGATGGGCTTATGTACAAGCGTAAGTAATCTAAATACATTTGAATAGGAAGTTTTTTTTTTACGTTATAGGTTTGGCGTAGTGGCCACAATCTTACCTGATGTTAAGTGACGTTGTGGCCCAAGATGGTAACACGATAAACATAGTGGAAGACTGGCTCTCAAGTGCAGCTGCCGGAACACACCTATTGGTGCTTGGTAGCAGATTTTCAACTTGAGGGTTGTAGCTAGCCAGGCGGGCATTAGAAAATGCCCTACCACCATGGATAATAAGGAGTGTTAATGTGTTGTGTTTTATTTTATTGTAAATACTTCCTAATATATTGAACCAACCGTATGAAATGGAGTTGCTGAACTTTAAAGATTTTAATAGGTGAGATGCAATCATCGAAAAGTTATATAAGCGGAATCTTGCTGGGAAAATTAGTAAAATGCGTGTTGTGACATTTAAAAGGAACAAGGTTCTAAAATTGTTGTTAAAAACTCAATGCATGAAAATGCAAAATCATACTATATCGAAATTCAGTCAAAAAAAGAATAATTAGTCCCCCAGCATGTTATAAATCTCTACTACCTTTATCAAAAGCAAAACACGACGATTCACTGAAACTTTGTCGAGATATGATGATTCCTTAAATATTTCATAAAGAATATTACAGGTCTTACAAGTGCTAATAATGTCAAGGATACTCTTCCAGAATCTGATATCGAAGATATATTGATTAAGCAGTTTTTGGTGATTTTATTTCCAGTTTCCAATTTTTTATATCTGTTGAATATCTATTTATTGAGAAATGTATTATTTTTTTTAAGAAATTGTTTTGTAGAATATGTAGGATTACGAATAGTGATTCAAAGAATTCTTTTTTTTTTGGATTTGTAATGTGTAATAGCTATTTTAAGGATACCCATCATAAGACGACTTTGTTGTTTACTTGTATTTTGTATTTGTCTTATTTTATTTTGTAGTATTTTCAAAAAAAAATACTTTTGTACTTTTCATATCTATATATATAAAATAAAGTAGTCTTAGTTACACTATTTATAACTCAAGAACGGTTGAACTGATTTGGCTGAAAATTGGTGTGGAAGTAGCTTAGAACCAGGAGACTGACATAAAGCGGAGTTTCCCGTGTGACGTGACATAAAACGTCAAAGAGAATACAAGTCACTATATAACGTGGTATAACAATAACGCATCTGACATGGATTAACAAAACGCAAATAACAGCAAAACGTAATTTTGTTAAATTTTGTCAGAAATTAATAATCAGTAATTTGTATTTTCTTTGAATCATCATTAACAATGCCGCGACCAAGACGATCGAATCTTTCCTGACAAAGCAGTAATGCAAGAAGGATATGAAACATTGCGAATGAAAGGACTGAAGTAAAACAAGAAATTGCCCGTGAAGAGCGCCGCGTTAGTATGGTTTGACTTCATGCTTCTCAATCACAAGAGCAAAGTGAAGCAGCCCGTAAAACGCCGTGGTTGGCAATGCGAAATTGTCGAGTGAACAACAGAGATCAACAAGTAGACAATTTTCGACGCACAAGAAGAGATTTATCAAAGGCTGATTTGATTCCAGCAGCGTGTCGATACGATTGCAGTACTGATTACTGCTTGCATCATAGCGTTTGCATTGGGCCAATGGACGTTGCTTGCGAGTATTGTGTACTCGCAACTCCGCCACCTGAGCCATTGCATTCATTGCTTTGTGGAGAAACACCCGAGTCACGAAATTTCTTGCAAACACTAAAAAATACAATGGTTGTTTCCAAATGACCTTATTTGGGGCAGACATTATCAAAGAAGGAGAATTCAATCCGACATTCAAGGTATTTATTTATGTACTTACACACAATTTATGTAGTAGAAGAATAACTTACTATACTTATTCGTACGTATTATGTTTGCTAATTCTAAAAAAAGTGTTTATATATCGGTAATACTTTCTTTGCTTTTTATTTTGTAGATACAAGGACAGATTCACCATTGAATTGGATCATTGCAACCTCTTGAAGATGCACAGCATACATTTTTACAAATATACTTCATAGGCAACATAGAAGAACAACTTGATCGACGTCAAGAGGTTAATGTAGCAACGAAATGAGCAATTCGTCAAGATTTGCAGCAACTGCTTTATCAACATCATGCGTTAGTTAGGCTGTTCAAGATTGCTTTGGAGCGCGTGCCAAATGATGACTACAAAGTCGTGATCAGAGCAGATAAACAACCATCTGGAACACACGAACGCACATTTAACGATCCAACAATAGGTGAACTTGCCATCCTGATTGTTAGTGAACACTTGGAAACACGTAATATCAAAACGATAAATCCATTGAAAGTTGAGTATCAATATCATAGTTCAACATGATATACATTTTACATTGTTTGGTTTTGGTTTACAATAAAAGACTAATTACTCTGCTTACTACCAGGAGAAGATTAGGGGTTGTTTATATAGATAAAATTGGACAATGACTGGCAACCGATTTAAAATCATTTATCTTCACCCTTTTATAATTACACCAAAAATTTACATACGAAATCTACTGTTTTAATTTCAGGTAAAGAAACTACAAAGAAAGTTAGCTCGATGACTTATTACGCATATTGTTCGATGATTTGTCAAAATGCTGACAACTATTTGTTGCGGTTAAGTCGATGGTTTCAGCAGTATTGCGTCGACATGTACGTCAAAATAGAAACGGAGGGTTTAAATTTCATTAGGTTGAACTAAGTCAAAATGTGTTCTGAGGAGTATATCCATTTACGTGATGCAATTCGTACTGAAGGAAATGCAGCTAATATTGGTTGATTAACTATTCTGCCGGCGACATACATAGGTAGTCCACGTCATATGCATGAATATGCGCAAGATGCAATGACATATGTTCGTCATTACGGTCGGCCAGATCTCTTTATAACTTTTACCTGTAATCCAAAATGGATAGAAATTGTTCAATTGCTGCTTCCCGGACAAACATCAAGTAATCGACACGATATCACAGCATGTGTATTCAGGCAAAAAATGCGGTCCCTGATGAACTACACTGTTAAACAACGCGTCTTTGGAGATACTCGATGCTGGATGTATTCAATAGAATTGCAAAAACAAGGCCTGCCGCACGCACACATTCTTATTTGGTTAATGGAAAGAATTCAACCAGACCTAATAGATATGTGTAATACATATGTGCCGAGATTCCCGATCATGAAGCTGATCCAGACCTACGTGATGTTGTAATTACAAATATGATTTTTGGACCGTGAGGCGCCATCAATCCCCAATCACCTTGCATGGTCGATGGAAAGTGTTCCAAACGATATCCACGGAAATGAACGGCGTAGACCGTCACTAGCAACGATGGTTATCAACTGTATCGGTGTCGATCAACCGATGATAACGGCCGAACTATCACAACAAAAGTAAAAAGAATGGATTTCGTTGTCGACAACAGTTGGATTATTCAACTTTTCGCCACTTATTTCCAAAATGTTTAAGACACATCGCAAGGTTGAGTATTGCAATTCAGTAAAGTCCATAAAATAGTTATCGGTTTTGGCATTACATCCTCCAATACCAACGATGAAATTGTGCACTTTCAAGTTGGTCGTTATGTGAACTGTAATGAAGCAATTTAGCGTATATTCGCATTCCCTATTCACGAACGTCATCCTACCGTTGTGCATTTGGCGGTGCAGCTGGAGAATAGTCAACGAGTATATTTCACGGCTTAGAATGTTGTTCAACGTGCTAAAACACCTCCAGCGATAACATTGAACAGTTTCTTTACGGTCTGCCCAAGCGATCCGTTTGCACGAACTTTGCTTTACTCGCCACGTTATTATACTTGAAATGCTTCATCGAAGAATTTTCAACGACGGAAACAAGGCGATGCGGTTTCTGGTTATCCGGATGTGCGTTCTACTGATGTTCTTGGTCGTATGTATACAGTTCATCCAAAGCACGATGAATGCTTCTATTTGCGGTTGTTGTTGGTAAATGTGCGTGGGCCAATGTCATTTGAGACACTACGGACTGTTAATGGTATAATATTCCCAACATATCGTGCTGCATGTGAAGAACTCAATTTACTAGAAAACGATACCCATTGGGATACGACAATCGTTGCAGCCATTATCTCTGCATCTCCAAGTCAGATACGCACATTATTTGCTATCATCGTTTCGACATGCTTTCCATTGAACCCATGGCACAAATACAACGATACTATGTCAGAAGAAATTTTACATCAAATTCGTGTCAGTTCCAGAAATCACGATCTTGAAATGAATGAGGAGATAGATGATCGGGCTTTACACTTGATCGAAGACATGTGTTACCTCATGTGCGGTAGTTTATTATTCAGGTTAGGAATGCCAGCGCCAAATCATGAAATGAATGACGCATTTAATCGAGACGGATTGGAACGGGAAATGATCACCAGGAATTAGATTTAGTAGTTCAAACGAATGTACCCCTGTTGAATCCCCAACAAAAGGAAGTCTGTGATACATTAATGAAGGCAATTGAAATGGTGGTTTATATTTCCTGGATGCCCCTGGTGGAATTGGTAAGACATTCCTCATGTCAGAATAGTTTTAGCCACTGTTCGTGCGAGAACCAACATTGCGGTTGCAGTTGCTTCTTCTGGAATAGCAGCCACATTGTTAGAAGGATGCAGTATGGCTCAATCCGCATAAAAATTGCCGTTAAATCTTCAAACTATTGAAGAACCAACATGTAATATTACAAAAAAACTCAGCAATGGCCAAAGTTTTATCAGCATTAAAAATCATCGTCTGGGACGAATGCACAAAGGCAAATAAACATGCATTAAGAGCACTTAAACGAACATTGAAAGATCTACGCATTGACTCCAGATGTTTTGGAGGAGCAATGATTTTACTCTCTGGCGATTTCCGCCAAACATTGACAGTAATTCCAAGATCAACGGCTGCCGAAGAAATAAACGCTTGCCTCAAATCATCGAATCTATGGCGCTACGTGAAAAAACTACAGCTGAATAAACATGAGAGTTGCATTGCTTAATGAAAAATCTGCTGAAGATTTCTTTGAGCAATTGCTGACTATCGATAATGGTCGAGTACCTGTCGACGAATCGAGCGGATTGATTTCATTTCCTCCTAATTTCTGTAACTTTGTCTCATCGAAAGACGAAATTATCAACAAATTATTCTCAAACATCATTACTAACTAAAAAAATTATGAATGGTTGAGTGAGCGATCAATTTTAGCTACTAAGAGTAAAGATTTTGATGACCTATATTAATTATGACTACATAATTCAGAATGAGATCATTGGAACAATGCATTCATTCAAATCTATTGACTGTGTAACAAATGAAGATGAAGCCACCAACTATTCAATTGAATTTTAACTCCTTGGATATGCCTGGCTTACCATCGCACAATTTACGCCTAAAGGTTGGCTCCGTAGTAATCATGGTTCGAAACATAAACCAACCAAAACTGTGCAACAGTACGCGTTTGGTGGTGGGTAAATAAATTGGTGAACAATGTGATTTACGCGACGATGAGGAAAATTCGAAGATGAGGAAGTTCTCATCCCGATGATCCCAACCGATATGCCGTTTGAGTTTAAAAGACTTCAGTTTCCGATCCGTCTTGCATTCGCCATGACCATTAAATCACAAGGCCAATACTTGAAAATTTGTGGTTTGAATCTGGAATATTCATGTTATTCCCATGGTCAATTATATGTGGCATATTAACGGATCAGAAGATCATCTGCGTTGTTTGTTCTTGCGCCTGATAATAAAAAAAAAATGTCGTGTATAACAAGGTAGTTAACTGAAGAGTGCAACCTATGCACCAAAATATGAATTTTTTTCGCTAATGTTGAAATTTAAACAACTCTCCTGTAAAGTTTGTAAAGGGGCGGCTATCTCCTTTTGGCCGTTAGGCATCGAAAAGGACGTCACGACTCAAATGAAATGTTCAGTATCGAACTACGGTCCGATTGTATTGTAAATCGCTTTATTTATGTATAACTATATTGCAATACAGTCCATTGTGAAGATCCAGTTGTTTTTGTGAAGAATTTATTGATTGAACCCCATAATAATAAATGCGTGAATTTAATGTGATAGTAAATATAATTTAAAAATACCATATTCGGATGAAAAAATTTCTACTGTAGCTGCAAATACGAACTTTGTATAATATGTAACTATTGTGACATTGGAACTTACTAAGAAATAACAACTGTCATGATTAAGTGGGTCACTTTTATATCTACGCAGTTATTTCCTTTATTACTAGAAGACTCGCAGTCTGTAATAGGATAGAGAAATTTCTTGCTTGTTTCAGATTATTTATTTACCAACTTTAATACTACTTCTAATTTGGTTTATCAAAAGTATGTGTATGCAAATAGCATTGAACATAGAATTTGAGAAATTCTATAACGCAATCAACGAAGCCCAGTCGTACTCAATAAGAGTAAGCACCAGAAACAATCTATCAGGTATATAGAGCACTTTTCTATTTAAAATTAAATTTATTTTATATTTATACACTTGCTGTATCTTGAAACTGCGGAATCTTCTATCGACCACAGTTATTCCAATGAAGAGTAATTTATCCGAGAGGTGAAGTAACATTTTTGTAAGTTGTCAATTGAACCTGTCCTGATACTCCCCAATAATTTTCTCAAACTGAGATAAAATAATTGAGAGTGTACACTTACGATACCATTAGGTGCCCTTTGGGTCCTATATTCTAAATGCTTCATTTTTTTCAGTGCCCGAGCGACAAGCCCTTAAAAATATACAACGAGTGAACAGAGTAGCTTTTAGTAAGATGAGAATATATTGCTTGTTTACTATAGATGCAACGTTATCGCTGCGGTTATGTTACACCATCGTCGCTTATGTGATAGTGCTGCTGCAAATTGCCTTTCAACTGAATGGAAATACAATAACAGATGGCTTGCCCAAAAATCCTCTATAAACTATGTAAATTTAAACTGTACTTTGAGTTAATTTTAATAAAATTCATTTTCCTTAAACTTTGTATGTATTTCTTTATTTATTTAGAGATACAAGGTGATCTTACAGCTAACAAAATAAAACATATATAAGGAAATATCACAAAGAAAACCATTTTTATTTACTATTTTTTATACTACAAAGGCGGCAAACAAGCATATGACCAGCCTGATGGTAAGTGGCTACCGGAGCCTATGGACACTTGCAATACCATAGGTATCACGAGCGCGCTGCCAACCTTGAACCCCTTACCCCAAGAAGTTCGGAAATCCCTACTCATCGCAGGAATACATTATAAGGTTATTTGGCTGTGATTTGGTATTCCATTTGATATTTGGTATTCCACCAGTAGGCCTGCCCCAGGTAGAGAAAAATCTCCAAAGAAATTTCTCTGCGCCTTACCTCACGGGTAAGTAAGTTCACACAAATATATAGAACCATAATTATATGATTTTGGTTGGTAAACTTGCCTGGTTAGAATTTTCTTAAATTTGAGAGAATTAGTTTGAAAGAGATCAATATGGTTATATGGTTTTGTAAAAGATATTAACTTGATTGCTAGCTCTGGTCAAATAAGTTCTGTCTATATGATAAGCTCACTAACGGTACGTGTAAAGGGAACATTTTTCTCGTAGAAATAGTATGAACTCGCAGCTTAATATTACTTAGCTGTTCCGCGCAGTCTAGTATATCGTTAGTGATTTTGAAAAGATATTCCTCTGTGTTCATCGAATCCACCCACCCATCCATTCAGACAAAATACGTTCATTGCTGGACATAGGTCTCATCTAAAGATCGCTACAACGACCGGTCATACGCTGCTCGCAACATTCACCAGGTCGTCTGCCTACGCTGCGTCTTCCGGTACGTGGCTGCCACTCGAGACCTGTATAGCCCCATAGGCCATTCGTTCTACTAGCGATATGCCCCGCCCATTGCCACTTATCTAGTAATTATGAAAGCATTGTCGGTGAGTTTAGTTTTTCTACGGATCTCCTCATTTCTCATTTGATCACGCAGACAGATTCCGAGCATAGTCCTCTCCATCGCCCTTTGAGTGACTTTGAGCTTTTTATCAGAAACTTCGTTCGTCTCAGTACCTAATGTTATCACTGGCAACAAATACTGGTCAAAGACTTTCGTTTTGAGATGTTGCTGTATCTCAGTTGAGAGAATACATAGCTTCCCGAATTTTGCCAACCGAGTTAGATTCAACGGTTTTTCGAATTTGAACTTACCGAATAGTTTGTCCGAAGTAAACATAATAACTAACAACTTCAAGCGTAGTGTCTCCGATTTTTACGAGAGTACATGGTCGTTTGAAATGATAAAACCTTCGTCCTATCCAGGCTTACTTTATAACTAATTTGTTCCAGAGGCTCTACTGAGGTCCACCATGGTTTCAGCCCTGACTATGATGTCATCGGCAAATCTGAGGTAAGTGATGTACTCGTCGTTTATATTGATACCCAATCCTTCCCGGTCCAGAAACTTAAAAACATCTAGTGCTGCGGTAACTAGTTTTGGTGAAATAACATCTCCTTGGCTGATTGCCCGTCACAACGATATAGGTTTCGTGATCTGGTCCTGCAGTCAGATTGACATAGTGGCATTTTCATACAAGCACTTCAACACTTCGATGTGGCGATAGTCAATTTAGTACCGCTGGAGAGACTACAATACAGCCCAAGTTTCGATGGAATCAAAGGCTTTCTCATAGTCCACAAATGTTAAGCAAAGAGGGAGATTATACTCTTTGGTCTTCTGTATAATATGCCATAGTGCATATATGTAGTAGTTTGTACGGGAAGTCGTGAAACTTGCATACGAGATGGTTCGTAATAACTCTCGAAAACAGTCTGTAAACATGATTCAGAAGTAAGGTGGGCCGACGATTCTTTATTAGATTTTATTTGCAAAGATTTCATAGTTCTGCGTTCATGGAGAGGAAGTATGTTTTTTTTTTCGAACTGACTATACTGTTAGCCTTAGGGGCTCTGGAGCCTTTGCGGCTTGTACATCTTCACCGGGCTTGGGGGCGAGCGCGGAAGGCACTCAGCCGCGAAAGCTAGGCAACAAGCTCCAAGGGTGCCAAAGTGACCGAACCTCGGCTTGGGGTGTTGCCGATCATGCGAAAAAGTCGCGATCTGACTAAATCCCTATCCATAGAAATTCGAGCTAACTAGCTGTACATATATACATGTTCCTGCATTCTGGGAGGAAGGAAGGAACATGTGTATATGTATTTAGTGATTTGGTAATTTTTGTCTAAACTAACTAGCCAAAAAAAAAGGTCCCTTACAGAACCTATGTACCTGAGTGGTGTACATGTGTGAAGTGCACTGTTATGTGTGTGTGTCGATAGCTACTGAATGCAGTGTCACTGTATCGCGCGAGCGGCTGCCGGCTCAAGGGCTCCATGCCGGAGGAACGGACCTAGGCTTGAGTTGCCGCTGGAGAGGGTGGTCGTGGCGGGTGTGCAGGAGCGAAGTTAACCGCCCGTCCCCTACGGAGGGAACGGTGGTTTCACGGCCGTGGGCGCAAACACGCTTGACTTGAGGAGACGGATGGGTATGCCGCGTTAGCTACCGTGATTTCGTCATCGGGGTCGGTAAATATGTTCCGCGGCCTACGTTTTGCCTTCGGGGCGTCTGGGACTGGGGTATATGTTGCGGCGCATGCTACTAACGGGTTCGGATGGTTTGAAGCTCTGTCGAAATAGCTCTTCGCGAGAGTTTTGATGTAAGATTTGATCGAAGGAAGTTCCATATCTTTATGGAGGTCTTCGTTTCGAACAAACCATGGGGAATTAACTATTTTGCGTAAAAACCGATTTTGCAACCTTTGTAAGGGGCTGAAGTTTGATTTCGCCATATGGGCGAATACTACGCAACTGTATGTTAAGATCGGTCGGATACAAGTCTTGTAGAGTGTAAGCTTATGTCTAAGAGACAATTTACTTACCGAGCATAGCAGAGGATGCAAGCGAGCCAAGACCATAGCAGCCTTGTTTCGGACTCTACGGACATGTGCCCTGAAGCTAAGCGTATATCGAGCGTGACACCCAGGTATTTAGTCTGGGTAGCCCAGGGGATCGGGACACCGAAAAGGTGGAGGGGTTCAAGTGTCTTTCGTAGTTGTCCGGGATTAAAGAGAATCGCGGTACTCTTATCAGGGTTGAGAGCTATGCGCCATTTACGGAACCACCTGCTGAGTTGGGTTACGGCGCGTTGGACGCGCGATCTGAGGTGAGTTCGAACTGTAAATGACCGTGTCATCAGCATATAAGCCTACCTCGACCCCAAGAGGACGTGGGAGGTCGCTGATGTACAGATTAAATAGACAAGGCGCCAGAATGGAGCCTTGAGGGACACCTGAGCGTATTGAGTGGGGTGGAGAAAGTTCACCTTCCACTCGGTAGCGGAAGGTGCGGTCAGTGAGATAATTACTAATGATATGTACTAATCTGTCTGGGATTTCTAATTGGTGTAGTTTGTGGACTAGTCCGGCATGCCAAACCTTGTCAAAGGCCTTGGCAACGTCGAAGAAGACCGCAAGTGTACGACGTGCTTTGTAGAATTCGCTGAAGTTAAATGAGATGTGCTCCGTGAGTTGGTGCACTTGATGTATACACGAGTGTTGTCGTTTATAACTGATTTGGGGCGGTTCAAAAGAAGTATAAGTCGAACACGGGAGGGAGACCGGGGCCCCTGTCAAAGGGTGGCATCGGGATGGAGAGATCGGATTTCAGAGATCGAGCGAGTTTCCAGTAAGCGAGATGTGACGGTTTGATACCTTCTAGAAGGTTATCCCTTCTAACACCCTGGATCTCGGTTATACGGGTTCTAACCGCTCTCTGAAGAGAACGTAACCGTGCGCAGTTATCCCTAGACGGGTATGAGTCGTGTGCGCGTGTCGCAGCATCCTTTTTTGTGATCAGCGCTCGCACGTCGTCAGGGAGTACAAAGCGGCGTTCGTTCGCCGCTTGGACCTTTCTCGGGGCTTCCCTGACGGCGGTTTGGAGGTGTTCGACCAAGGAATCGATCGCCAAATCAGCATCCGCTATCGACTCTAATTCGTCTGGAATCCCATCTAAACTAGGCGAGGAGGGGTTATCTTTAGATACCGTATTAATTTCGCGTAGTCAACCACTGTGACAGTGGGAGGCCTAGGTTCAAATAGTTGACCGAGTTGTAGCAAGACCGGGCGATGATCGGAGTCTAACTCGTGTACGACTTGAATAAGTCGTATTTGGAGAGAGACACCTTTGAAGAGGGCTATATCAAGCACTGTCGGACGACAGTTATCTTGATAGTGGGTGGGTTCGAGAGGAGCTAAGACATCAAAGTTTAGGACTTCCACTAATTGACGGAGTTTCCCCCGTTAGGGGTATGAAACGAACTATTGAATATAGTATGTCCACAATTAAGGTCGCCTGGTACGATAACCGACTCGCCGAGGGAAAAGACAGCCTCCAGATCAGACAGAAGGAATGCTTTATTCGGCGACAGGTATGCAGACACAAGCGTGCTTGACGGATGGCCAGTCATACCTAGTCTGCAGATTGAAACTTCCATATTGATAAGTTCGGGAGGATCTACTGGCATGCAGTAGAGGGAACGCTTATAGTAAATGAGGGTGCCGCCACCTCTGGCGTGAGCACGGTCATTTCTAACAATTTGGTAGTTCGCAATCGAGGGATTGCGCTTACTCGGTTTCAACAGTGTTTCTTGTACAGTCTTCTTAGGTTTAATTCTATCCATTTTTAATTATTTATTTACACTGACGCGGGCCAGACGTTGTAACGTCGCTGCGACATTTGGAAAGCTTTTAATCGATTGAAAGGGGCCGAACTCCACTCTACAGTTGTCGAAAGCGATGATTTCTTGTATGTCGAGTACAAGAAGAAGCTTAGCCATCCAGTCTATGCCGAAGTCTTTACCGGATACTGAAGGTTCCTGAGCCTTATGAGGCTGTGGTTTGGTTAGGGGGGCCCATGGGGCCAGAGGGGTTCGCACAGGCTAAAGAGGTGCGCGGGACGTGGTAGCGGTAGCCATCGGAGCTCGTGATGCACTTGGGAGACTAGGGAAGGCCTCTGGTGTTAAGAGAGGCTGAGGACGGACAGCTGGGTCAAGTTGATGAACTGCCTAGCTTGACGGAGGCGCTTAGTACGCGGAGCACGGGGACAGTCATGATAATTTGCGGGGTGGCCCATTTCACCACAAAGGACGCAGCTTGGAGGGTCAGGAGAATCACGAGAGCGCTTGCACTCGTTAGTGGAGTGATCCTCAGTGCACTTTACACAACGTGGACGGAGGTGGCAATTACGGGCAGAGTGACCGTAAGTTGACAGTTGTGACACTGCGATGGATAATGAGACTTGCGGGGAGGTTCAACAGAGATGCGGTAGAGCTCGCAGACGGATTTGAGGTCAAAGATATCTTTGCCCTCCCTAGTACGGTCTAAAATGACTAGAACCATGTCAAAGGTGGCCTTAGTTATGTGGTGGTACATCCGATGTACCTCTCGGACAGGGTAATTCTGAGCCTTCAGAGACTCAACTACATCGGTGGTCGGTATTTCGCGTGGAACGTAGCGGATGACTACTCGGAGGAGGCGTTCCTCCTCTAGAGCGTAGGTGTAATAGGGAATTTTTCTTTTCCCTGAGGTAGGAGGTCAATTTCCTGTGGTACTCGGTGGTCGGTACTTTAACTTGAATGCCCGACGTTGTGTTCACAGCGGTTGTGTAATAAATATCACGCGCGTTTAGGCTTTTGGATATTGTTACCCAATTAACCTTGTCTTGGATTGTAACTGGCGGCGGGGCGCGGGGCTTTTTCGTGGCGGTCTGAGAATCGGTTTGTTCAACGGCGGGCAAGGCGTCGTTTGCCTGTACTAAAACCGGTTTCCCGGTAGCGGATTTCATGCGCTTAGAACGCGCTGAGTGGCTGACGGTTGTAAAGCCAAGTCCATTTCTCCGATGGGCGTATATACCTGCGTCAAATGGATAGGCTCGGGGTTTGTAATGAAATGTGGCAAAAGCGCTTCCGTTGACGAAGTATCTTGAGGAAGTATGTGATTGATTTTATAACTAAAGAAATAGTTAGTTTGGTAACGTCTATTATATCCGTTGAACCGTATCGGTTAAAGTCTTAATATATTCATATTTAGATGGTAAACGCATGAAAAATTTCTAGCTTTCTATGCTTTCTATGCTTTGTTAGGCATCTATAAGATGATTAACAATTAATTTTGGAATCAAATATAACACTTAAGTCTTAATGATATGGTTTTGTTGGTAATTGTGAGGTTGATGAGTTGGCCTTTCTATTTAATAAACCAGGTATTTAAATATCTACTTAAAAAATCTTCAAAATACTATGCTTCTAAATTTTTCTACTCCATCAATTTTAATTGCGATCTCCTGTTGCCTTTCTTTTTTTGCCTTGAAATATTCGTAGATCTCGTGTAAGCTTCGTTGTTTTGTCTCGGGAATTACTAGCAGCACATAAATATAAACTAATACGTATACAATTCCGAAGAAGTAGAAGGCGACGGCCTACGGTATTGGCTAATGGTTTGAAAAACAGCATTCGGAGGAATTCTGAGAAAGATGCTGCAAACATAATAATCACCATAACAGTGCTTCGATATTGTAAATAAAGTTTTCTAATTAAAGTCACACTAGAGCTACACAATGTATGTATATAGGTACAGGACGGAAAGGATAAGTTTTTAATAAAAACTTATAGGTGCAATAGTACTCTGGTATATTCTTCATTAACCTGAATCACACCACACCATGACTTGAACATCCGATTAACCAGGATTTACGACTGGCTCTAAAGCGCAATTGCCAAAACGCACGAATAAATTGTTGTCCACAGATTTTCAACTTAAGAGTTATAGTTATCATGAGCTCAAGTAAATATTATCCACCCAATCATCCTATGGTTATCATTTTACCAAAAACTATCACTGTAAAATTCGAACCCTCGTCTAATAAATTCTGAACTATTCTTCTAAATAAGTAAACAGATAGCGAGACATAACTTAATAATGTTATTATATGTATACCTTATAAGAAAAAATTTCGTCTGTAATAACAACAGATCTTGGTTGGAGTCCTGAAGAATTGAAAAAGATGCACAGGCAGAGCGAAGTGATGGGCAGCCATGCTGAGGGGAGTAGCCCCTATTCTGGGTCCGAAACCAGGAAGCCAAGGCGCACATGCTCAGACCAGATACATAAAATGTAATAAACAAAAAAAAGGTGAAATTAAATAATTGCGTTTTTAAGTCAGTGCAGATACAGAAACTTGGTCTTTGAATTATACGTTAAGTATATATAAGTGAATATCAATATTCTAATAAAAGATAGGCTTTCAGAGCCTACAATAAGTGTAGTAGGTAACAATTAGAAAGTTTTTTTAATTAGTTTTAAAAAATATAGAATTCCATGTATTAAATTGTCTGGGAGACTAACATGTTGGTCCTAATCACAACAAATCAGATACAGATATATTAGCTTTTTTTAAACTGTAATCTTTAAAAGAGAATTCAATTAGCAGATGATGTAGTTGTTAATAATTTGTTCAACTTGCTTGATGCAATAATGACACAGCATCAGATAGTAAATACGAAGCAGTCCAAAATGACGGTGACAACCGAGAGTTAAGGTTGAATAGACAATTGTTGCCATTATGTTAGCGTGCTATAATATCTCTTCACGCATTAGAGAGAGGATAAATTTAAAGGTTTAATTAAATATTCTATTAAAATAAACTCTATATATTTACCTACCTATTAGCTTTCTCTATCACGCTTGTAGCAAGTATTGATCCCATAACTTGTATTGCTCCCAACATCATGGCTTGTTGGTTTGGAATCAAGAACAAGTACGTCCCTTTTGAAGCCAAAGAAAATACATCTCCAGTAAAATTAAGCACTGGTATGGCACCACAAACTTCCCTAGCTTATGATACTATCATTGCGAAAGAAAACGTCTTGTATAGTATTTTGTCTATTACTGAAGATAAAAGTGTAAAATTAAACTGGATTTTTCATTTCCAATTAACAAATAAATTGATGTGAACATCGTCACAATGGCATCTCGCACAGCAGATGCATGTCAAGTATGGTTGGAGCTAAGATAAGCTATATCTGATCACAATATGATAATTTAGACCAAAAGAAAATACATTTACGAGGGCCATCATAGATATGAACATCAGCGCTATCTTTCTACCAATCTTGTCTCCCATGTAAGCTACTAGATGGTCAGCAGGGACGCACACCAAATACGGAACCGAAGCCATCCATGATAACTGCTTAAGTTAATTTAGGACTGATTTAAAGTAACTGTACTTATTATACTTTCGGTGTATTGATCAAAACAAGTTGGGTGGTAGACGTAAAGAAATGAAAAGCGGTGTAAATACTTTTGAGAAATTTTTTTGAAAAAAGGGTCAAGTTCGGTAGAAACGACGTCCGGAATAGCCTATGTCACCAATAAAAGAGCTGTGATTAACGGGTGCCAAGTTCCATTGCTGTTCTTTTAATTATAGCTATAGTAATTTACCTTCTTCAAATCATTTACATAACAATTTATTATTTTCTTTGATATGAGATTTCTAACTTGACAAGTCCTATATAAATTACGATAAAAAAATATCACTCTAAAGGAGTAAATATTTATTGACAATTAAATCTTGACCGAGAACTAGCAACAAAATATTTACCAACTGTCCATTCAGACATTTTACTGGCTATTTATTTATTAAAAAAACACGGCTTCATTACTTTTTGTACTAGTACTGTAAGACTAAATAATCAACTAATTTGTTTTTAAATTCATGTTTTACTGTCTTATTAATTTACCAAGCGCTAAAAAACTAAACGAGCGATGGTTTAAATGGATGGTTTAAACAGTTTAAACAGCTTTGCTGTTTTAAAAAAAGGAAGTTTATTATGGTGGCTCTGTTGAAGCTATAAGGCTCTCCTGTTGCCCTCCCCTAAATACGTATTTCGCAAGAGTAAAGTGCGATAGCAAAAATCGCTAAATACTGGTTTAATTACGGGGCCGACCCTTTCCCCCCGACAGATGATTTGGACTCGGTCACGCCTGAGGAAGTTATGTCAACCATTAAAGACCTTAAGCCTAGAAAATCACCTGGTCCCGACGGTATCAGGAACGAAGTACTCAAACTTCTTCCTGATCACCTCATAGCTCTTTTGGTATGCATCTTCAATGTAGCCATAGCCCACTGCCATTTTCCAGCCGTCTGGAAAAAGGCCATAGTAATAGGTATTCACAAGCCCGGCAAAAAAGCGTCACTTCCCGACAGCTATCGCCCTATCAGTCTCCTTAACACGTTAGGTAAAGTCTATGAGCGGCTCCTTCTGAACCGGCTCCAGTCAGTAGTCTCAGATAAAAATCTTTTACCACCTGAGCAGTTTGGTTTTCGTGCCAAACACTCTTGTACCCACCAAGTGCACCGCCTCACGGAGCACATTTTTCAAAACTTCAACCGCGACACAACACCTCGTCCTACACTTGCGGTCTTATTCGACGTCACCAAGGCCTTCGATAAGGTTTGGCATGCCGGTTTAGTTCCAAACTTTTGGAACTTCAAATCCCGGATAGATTAGTTAAAATCATACACGCGTACCTCTCTGACCGGACCTTCTGCTACCGAGTAGAGGGTGCTCTCTCTGAGCTTCATCCCATACGCTCAGGTGTCCCCCAGGGTTCCATTCTGGCGCCCTCTCTATTTAACTTATATATCAGTGACCTCCCTCGCCTCCCCGAGGTAGAGGTAGGTTCCTACGCTGATGACACAGTCCTGTTTAGTTGGAACAGACAAACCCTCAGGCTACGAGTCCAAAAAGCCGTAGATAAGCTAGGCGAATGGTTCCGTAGATGGCGCATAGGAATTAATCCCGACAAGAGTAGCGCTATCCTCTTTCATCCCACTAAAAAATTAGTTAAAATTCCCGCTATCAAAACTATTTAGTGTGGCTATCCCGTGGGCCAACCAGATTAAATATCTGGGTGACACCCAACACTAGATAAACACCTAAATTTCAAGGCACATATCGATAGAGTGCGAAGGAAGGCCGGTATGGTCTCAAGCCGCTTGCACCCTCTCGTGTGCTCGAAGAGCAAAATGTCCCTCAGACGTAAGCTCACGCTCTACAAGACTTGTATCAGACCGATCCTAACTTATAGTTCACCAGTCTTTGCTCACATAAGTAAATTCCCCCTTAATAAGTTACAAATAGTTCAGAACCGCTTTCTCAGAAGGGCGGTCGGTGCCCCTTTGTTCGCTCGGAACGTAGATCTCCATAAAGATAAGGAAATACCTTCGATCGAATCATTTATAAAGTCCCTTTCAAATAATTATTTTGAAAAAGCGTCGAACCATTCGAACCAGCTAGTAGTGGCAGCCGCATCTCAGAACCCGAAAACAGACATCCGAATGTCTAATAAATATAGACGCCCGCGCGACATTTTATCTGACCCCGATGATAAAATCACGGAAGCGAACGCGACTTTCCCGCCCGTCTCTAATAATCAAGCGTGCTTGCGCCCACTCCTGCGTAATCAGTTTTGTGGTCAGTTAGCCGTAGAAAATTTTTCAGATCACTAAATACATGTACGCGTGTTACATGCAAGAGACATGCATACATGTATAGTTAGTTAGCTCGAATTCGCGTAGGAATTTAGCTAGGTCGCGTATGTTGCAAAAACGACAATAGCTCAAGCCGAGGTTCGGCCACTTTGGCACCCTTGCGCATGTTGCCCCAAAACTCCTCGGCTGAGTGAGAGCAAAAAAAAAAAAGGGGCTGACCCTTTTCATTAATAATTAAAAGGAGATCAACTTTGTAATCGCTCAAAGGTGATTTTGTGGGGACTTCTCTGACTGGAGTAGCAATGTCATGGGTGACATCTATCCTACACTGGCTTCGTAGACGAATACTGGTAGATTTACTGTAACGAAAGTTTTAATGTTATAAACGAAGGGTTCTTTTTGAAAACGTACTTATATCAATGATGGCTCAGTAGTAGCGTGTACGAGTTCGCGTCGATTGACGTGGGTGCGAATCCCTGCATTGAGCCTGAGCTTTCGGTGAAAGAAAACATCATGAGAAAACGATAGCATGGTGGTGTAGGGCTTTTTCAAATGCCCGCTTGGCTAGCTATCACATTCAAGTTGAAAATCTGACGCCAAATACCTCTAGGAGTGATCCGGCAGCTGCACTTGAGTACCAGTCCTCCCATTAAGCTTAGCGTATTTTTATATCACATTTTAAAGATTTTCTTTCAAAACAAATATTGTTTTCACAAGACTTGGAGCACGACTGAAGCTACATATCGCGTAACTTCACGTAAATAAACAAAACGTTTTAAAAAGAAGCGACACGAGAAACTTTTTGTGTGTGACGCCTAGTTTCTCTTGTCATTATTTATTGTAAATGCAATGCTAAACCACTGCAATAACGTATCGAATTATTAACAAACCCTGCTGGTCCAATGGTTATGACAAGGGTTTGAAGCTTTATGAAAAGCCTTTTATCAAAAATTTGAAGATCGTTCATATTTTAGTAATTCTCATGTGATATTACGACGAGGCACTTTACCTTCAGTTCACTCACAGCTGTTGTTATTCTTTCTGTATATAATTTGATATCGTATCTGATATGGACAAACGTCCATTTATAATAAACATTATAAATAAAGCTCTAATTTAAAGTTTAATTATTATTCTGCATAAGGAAAATACGAAAATATAAGACATTAGAAAATGATAATCTTAAACAAAACTAAAACCTATTTTATTAAGATGCATCTTGAAACGTGGATTTCGTTATTTTGAATACTACATTACAGTTGCTGTTTCTTTACATCTCTATGTTGTATCAACAGTTATCAAACAGTAAGAAGCAGTAAGTAAGAGAGGTAGAGCACAGAGAAATTTCTTTGGAGATTTCTCTCTACTTGGAGCAGCCCAACTGGTAGAATAACTCCACCCTACAGAAGATCGCAGCCAAATTACCTAATGTTGTGTTCCTGCGGTGAGTAAGGTTTCCAGAGCTCATTGGGAAGGGTGGGTTCAAAGGAGGTAGGGCACAGAGAAATTTCTTTGGACATTTCTCTCTACTTGGGGAAGCCCGAGTGGTGGAATACCTCCACCCTACAGAAGAACGCAGCCAAATGACATAGTGTTGTGTTTTTGATTACATTTTATTTGTTGAGCGTTTAATCACGATCTCACCTGATGTTCAGTGACGATGTGGTTTTAGATAACATGCTAAACTGAGAGCTGGTAGCGAGAAAAAGCAAAACCCAAGCTATGGTTTCCTGACGATGTTTGTACGACGTCGATCGTCGAAGTGGTCGAACACGCTACCTACCACTGAGCTATTATCACTTATTTTCAAGGAACAGAGTTTTCTGGTGCAGGGCATCTATCAACAATTGCCGTTACTACTTCTCTTTTTTAGTACGGTTCATGTCACCTTAGTGGTATTATTGTGGCTGTTAAGAAATATGGCCATTGAAATTGCTTTATGTGTTAAATGTGAGAAATTCTACAAGACTTTAAGCGACATCAATTCTACCTGCTCAGTATATATTAACTCGAGAGATTGCTCAGGTATTTTTTAATAATTTTTCGGTTTTTAATCTTATGGTTACTGGCTCTCCCCAGAATTTTCGGAAGGCTCAACGAGTAAGCTTCAATTGGTCTCGACTGGGAAGAACTTGGAAATGCCTTTCTCGATCGAGCTAAATAGAGAACTCTTATGCGAGCTCTATGTCCCTGATAAGGAACTTCACGATTAACTCATCATCACTATAATAGAACTAAGCTAGGACGTTTGTTTACATTTTAATGATCAAGATGTCTGATTATTTAAACTTAATACCGTTAAGTAATCGGTACTGAAAATGTTCCGAAGTTTGACGTAGATAATGAATAATCTAAAACATTCTGAAACTAGTAAGCAAAAAAGAAAAAATGTCCCTTACCTATGTACCTGGGTATCCATTTAGAAATATAAAAGTAGAAACCATATCTAAGGTTATTTTTGAAGGTTGGATAGTATGTTTTGGCTGTCCTGCTAAGCTGACAAGTGGTCAGGGCAGACAATTCGAAAGTAATGATTTTAAAGAGCTAAATTTTAGTGTTTAGATCTTCACAAGATGCGTACTACACCTTAACATCCTTAATGCAACAGTATGGTTGAGAGATGGCACACGTCACAGGCACACTCTAGTACTTGGATCGAAGAATTAGCCATAGTCTTTTTAGGACTTCGAGCAGCACCAAGGAATGACACTGGTGTTATAGAGAAACCGCCGTAAACGTGACTCTTCTAGTGGTCTGCGGGACGCGGGAGGGGAACAAGCCCGGCCAATAAGCTAGTCTGTTACCAGCCGGCGGCAGCAATAGACGTTTGACTTATGGGCTTACGCGGTTTTATTTTTGTGTCTGCTCCGTATGAGATTATTTTACCAAGATGGAATAACGGACGCTGCATTAAAAAAAACTATACAGTTAATCTGAAGCAATGCTTTAGCACGTTTTATACAAGTATATTGAATAATATACAAATAACTTTAAGTTCCATTTCGACTGCGTCCAAAGATTACATGTACAAGTTTTTTTCAATAAATCGTTCTGCCTTTTTTATGTAATTTCTTTATATTACCGTTATACACATCGTAGAACAGCAGTTTTACCAATTTAGTCTTTTTTTCATCCAAACCAACCGACCTAACAAGCGCCTGACATCATACTCACTGCGTCATATTTATACATTAAACCAACCATTTCCTTAACTAATTACTTTAAAATTTGCTTTATTGAAGTTAGTCAAAACTTGTTTTGAAGTGTTTTCTTCTGGTTTAGTATATAAAAAATGTATTTTTCAAGGTTCGTTTTATTCTAAAAATGAACATGAAATTTTCTATTTAAATCGCTACTTTTAATATTTTACCGTAAATTATTTGTTGAATTCGATAATCTATTTCCAATATATCCGAATTTCAATTTCGACTATTCTTTAGTAGCCAATAATTAGACAGTTAAACACCATAGCCATAAAATGTGTTTCCATTCATATTACAAAGTGCAATTAGGCCGAATATAAACGAATTTCAGAATCTCACTTTTCTCCGCTGTCCGCTTCACGTAAAATATCCCATATAACAAATTTGGTAACTTGAAAAGATAATGTTTTTCATTTTCATATATTTTTTTTTTAATAAATATTAAATTTATTTAATTGAATCGATAAATAATGAAATTACTTGTCCTTTGTTATTTAAATAATGATTAGCGTCAATATTATCCATAACAAAATTGAATTCATGGTACTAGGCTAGCAGAACCAATCCGTGGTAGCTTCTTATTCGACCTCTCTACACAGCTGAGTATCTTGAAATCTCTGCAGAACATTTCTCCATCGCCCAAAGTTTGTGGAAGCGGCTGGTTTAGAGTTTTTGGCAGGAAGAGGGAAGCTGTTCCTCCCATCACTATCAGGATGCCCATGACTATTAAAGGTAGAGTTCTTAAGTATATCGCCTGCAAACAAAAACAAGTGAAAAAATAACAAAATTCTTAAAAAAGAGTTCATCAAGTTTAATGCTTCTTTTTATATTGGCTCAACTAATTTTAATATAAAAAAATTAGGTAATTAAGGTTCTTTTTAATACTTTTTTTTATATTTGTAATTCATAACAATTTACAATAAACGATATGTTAAAAGTTCCTGAAAGTTTGTAACTTTACCATTTGTTTTAAATGAAATTTAAACAAATTGATTAGAAAATTTAAATTAATGATTATTTATAGTTAGATATCTTAAAACAGCAAAGCAACCAAACTTGATGAATTTATTTTTTATTTTTGGGACATAATTCATAACCAATAGATTATAACAATTCAAAATACCGTATGTTGATAACTTCATTAAGTACAATTGCCGATCGGTATTCACGAAACAAATTCATTTTAGAAGCTTTAGTCCTTGAACCTTAAGTCATACCTCTATTCCTGCCGACGGCCAGCAATAGACTAACTCATTGGTAGGTGTTGTTCCTCTGCTACGTCCCGCAAACCATCAGGAGGGTCGCGCTAATAGCATATATGATCGAAAGTGTTCTAGCTATGATTCAAGAAAATCTGTTCAACTGTTTGAAGATTTTCAGCTCTTTTTTAGTTGATAAATGGATGTGAGCATCTTCCACAAGTCTGATCGAGTCGAAATTTAGTATTCTGTCACTTCACTGATGTTAGGAGAAAATGGTAACCTTGACACGATGCTGCAATGTCATCTAGAATATATAGGATACCTAACTCCTCAACAATTTACAGCAGAGATATCGTACAGGGGCTCATTGGAATTGTCTCAATAAAAAAGTTACTTGTGTCGGAGTTTTTTTTTATTTGTTTTTACCTTGTAATAAATAAATGTGAGTCTGAAATTTGGAAAATAAAATTACACGTACAGACAGAGATGAGTTATTAATATAGATGTCCTTTTCACTTTGTATGTTGATTAATAACTGATTATTTACTGTTTTTCAAGGGTTGTTGGATAACGAAACTGTCTTCAATGAGCACCTGGCCATTCGTGTTAGCTCGGGCAATGGTCGGAATATCATTGGCCGGTTGGTATGTCAGTTGCCCACTCTACACAAAAAAAATCAGCGAGGTTATCATTAGAGGAGTCTTGGGATCTTTGGTAATCTTCTAAAAGTTACGGGTTAAATATCTAATTAGTCTAAAGGGTTATCTATACTACAGGTTGACCGCCGTAAGCGTGATTCTCCTTATGGTTTGCGGGACGTGGGGAGCGGAACAAGACCGATCGATATTCTATTCTATTTTCGGCCGTCGGCGACAATAGAAGTTTGACTTGGGAGCTTTCGCAGTTTTATTTTTGTGACTGCTACACAATAGATTATTTCACCAAGATGGAGTACCCGACGTTGCGTGTTAAAAAAAATTATAATCAAAAGTAATGCATTCACGCGTTCTTAGTCAATTATATCGTCTATATCTACTATTAAAATCAAAGAAATTTACTTTAATCACGGGTAAAGATTAAACGTTAAATTTTTGCTCACTATAGTAGTTTATTGTTTACTACTTTAATAAAGACAAAATTATAATGTATTTAGTTATTTTATTTAAAATTAATTATTTTTCACAGTTGCAATAACATACATATCCTGTTAAAATATAAGCATATATATAGTCTTAAAATATTGGGTATTATCTCAATCTCGTATATATCCGCAGCCCGTCTCTGCGACCTGTACAGAGCATCGAGGAGGAATTTTGCGGATCTATCCCAGAGATGCGAACAGTATTCCATTCACGACCGATCTTGTGCCTTATGTTTTTATAAGTTTCAAATACAGTTGACCGGGCGTGAAAAACCCGTGAAACAATCCAGGTTAATCGAATTACGATCTATATTCAAATCATGGTGAGGTGTGTTTCAGGTTAATCAAGAATATACCAGAGTACTCTTACACCTACAAGTTTTTATAAGATTGTGTTAAAACTTGTCCTTTCCGTCCTGTATATTGTGTAGCTCTAGTGTGACTTTAATTAGAAAACTTTATTTACAGTATCGAAGTACCGTCATGGAGAAAACTATGTCCTCGGCATCTTTCTCAGACTTCTTCCAAATGCTGTTTTTCAAACTATTAGCCAATACCGTAGACGTTCACGTCGCCTTCTACTTCTTCGGAATTGTATGAGTATTAGTTTATATTTATGTGCTGCTAGTAATTCTCGATGCGAAATAGCGACACTTACACGAGATCTACGAAGAATTGAAGAGAAAGAAAGAAACTAAAGGGAAATCGCAATTAAAGCTGATGGAGAAAAAAAATTTAGAAGCATAGTATTTGAAGTTGTAATTTAAATACCTGGTTTAATCATTGTGAAATTTAATAGAAAGGACCTCACAATTACCAATAAGACCATATCATTAAGACTTTTAAGTATTACATTTGAATCCAAAATTACTTGTTAATCATCTTATAGATGCATAATAAAGCATCGAAAGCTTTTGGATTTGTCATGCGTTTTCATTTAAATAATGGATATATTAAGACTTTGACTGATACTGTTTAACGGATATAAAAGAAGTTATCATACTAACTATTTCCTTAGTTGGAAAATCAATCATATACTTGCTCTCCATGAACGGAGTTATCTGAATTCTTTGCCAAAAAATCTACTGAAAAATTAGGGGCCCATCTCACTTCTGAATCATGTTTACAGACTGTTTTCGAGAGTTATTACGAACCATCTCGCACGTAAGTTTCACGACTTTCCGTACAAGCCGTACAGGCATTACGGCAGACGTGTACAAACCGCGGCCCGCGGGCCGCATGCGGCCCTCTGTGGATACAAGATGCCATGTGCGTCCGTCCGATATTGACATAAAGCTGCGCCGCGTTCGCACATATGTCCAAACATAACTTTGCCCGCATGCAAAGAGTCCAAAATCGGTTTCTCCGTCGCCTGCTCGACCCTCCAGCCTTCGTTAGGAACATGGACCTCCACAGGGACATGAGGCTTCCCTCGATAGAAGCCTATGTGTAATATCTCACCAGGAGGTACTTCGATAGCGCTTCGAATCATCCCAATCCGCTCGTAAAATCCACCGTGAACTACGTCCCAGACAACTCGATCCCCGTTGCCAAACGTTATAAACGCCGTCCGCGAAATCTCTTTGATTTGATTCCGATGACGACATCGAGAAAGCTAACAATTTCTACGCGTCCGCTCCCGCAACATATGCGTGCTCACGCCCACGCACGCGAAACCACCGTTCCCTCCGCAGGGGACGTACGGTTAACTTCGTTCCCGCACACCCGCCACGCCCTCCTCTGCGGCAACTCAAGCCTAGGTCCGATCCATCGGCATGGAGCCCTTGAGTCAAGCAGCCGCTCGCGCGATACAGTACATGTATACTAATCAGTAAATTATTTTTAAACTTTTGGTGGCCCTTAATTCCAATAAGTCTGTGCATCCCTGCATTACGGCATATTATACAGAAGACGGAAGAGTATAAACTCCCCCTTTGTTTAGCATTTGTGGCCTACGAGAAAACCTTCGATTCGATCGAATGTTGGGTTGTATTGCAGTCTCTTCAGCTGTACCAAATTGCTACATCGAAGTGTAGAAGTGCTTGTAAGAAAATGCCACTATGTCAGTCTGACTGCTAGATCAGATTACGAAACATATCTTGATGTGACGGACAGTCAGGCAAGGAGATGTTATTTCTTCAAAACTATTTACCGCTGCACTAGATGTTTTAAAATTTCTTGACTGGTAAGGATTGGGCATAATACAAACGACGAGTACATCACTCACCCCAGATTTGCCGAAGACATCGTATTCATGGCTGAAACCATAGTGGACCTCAGTATAGCGTCTAGAACAAATTGGTTTTTAAATGAACCTGGATAAGATGAAGGCCTTATCTTTTCAAACGCCCATGTAGCACTAACTCTCATAAAAATCGGAGACTCTGCGCTTGAAGTTGTTAATTATTATGTTTACTTGAGACAAACTCTTCGAGAAAGAGGTCAATCGTCGAATATAACTCGGTGTGACAGCATTTGGGAAGCTATGTATCTTCTCAACTGAGATACAGCAATATCTCAAGACGAAAGTCTTTGACCAGTTTTTGTGGCGATCTTTGGGGGAGGCCTATGTCCAGCAATGAACGTATTTTGCCCGAATGGGTGGATTCGATGAACACAAATGAATATCTTCCTAAAACACACGCAAAATATTTATTAAGAGAGAATGGTGAATTTACAGTGTAATGTTGGGGGTTTAGGTATTAAATTAATGTAGTCGACCGTATTTAATGATAGATGTTTATTCACTGATTCACACTTACAATACTTAGGTAGACTTAATATAATAAAGGAGCATGCTCACACATTATATCTAAAGAAGAATATACATACACTTCAACAAAACATTAGCACTAGATTAGTTACTTTTTGAAAACAGCAAAGAGTATTTCTCAAGGCGACGTGCGATGTCGCCACGCGATGCATGCAGACTACTAGTAGTGGGGTGAGCGGCCCGTTATCATGTGTATCGCTAGTTGCACTTATTTTAAAATATAGGAAGAGTTTAATACTAATATATGAGCGCGTCGTTTACAATGGCCTTCTGTGTATTATTTCCTTATATATGTGTTATTATGTTAGCTATAAGATCACCTTGTATCTCTAAATAAAGAAAGAAATACATACAAAGTTTCAGAAAAAACAATTTTATTAGAATTAACACAAATTACAGTTTAAACTTCCATTGTTTATAAAGGGTTTTTTGGCAAGCTATCTGTTGTTGTGTTTTCATTCAGTTGAAAAGCAATTTGCAGCAGCACTATCATATAAGTGGCGATGGTGTAACATAACCGCAGCGATAACGTTGCATCTATAGTAAACAAGCAATATATTTTCATCTTACTAAAAGCTACTCTGTTCACTCGTTGTATATTTTTAAGGGCTTGTCGCTCGGGCACTGAAAACGATGTATCATTTAAAATATAAGACAAGTAGTAAAAATAGATAGTAACGTTAGTAGCTGTAAAATAAACGAATATGGCGTTCCGCAAGGTTCAATTTTTGGACTTTTACTTTTTTTAATATATCTTAATGGAATTGGTGAATTGGAACTATTGGGCCAATTAACACTATACGCTGATGATACTTTATCAGCTGATGATATTTTATGTTGGAACCTCAATACACACTATTATTCAACAAGCAGAAAATGACTTAGATAAACTATATACATGGTTCAATTATAATCTTTTGACAATTAATACATCTTAAACCTCATATATCATATTTACCGCAAAAAACAAAAAAATACATAACCACGCTCAATTAAAGATAAATGGAGAAATTCTAAAAAGAAGTCAATGCGAGAAATACCTTGGACTTAAATTGGATAACAGATTAACTTGGCTGAATCATATTGAACACCTAAAATGTAAACTGAGTTCTCTTACTAGTTGTTTGCGTGGATATTGCAAACACGTTCCCATACAAACCCGATATACAATCTACAATGCTATTATAAAATCACATTTAGACTATTTAATTGAAGTTTGGGGGTGTGCTTCTAAATCTATACTAAAAGACCTACAAATCGCGCCAAATAAAGCAATTAAAACACTATTTAATTATCGTAATTTAACGTCGAGTAAAAAAATATATAGTGAGACGAATATTATGACTGTAAAACAAATTTATATCTATAAAACATGTATTTTAATAAAAAACATCTTAAATAAAAATCTACATTCACATATAAACTTTCAAAAAAAGACATCAAAATATTGTTTGAGAAGCATAAATAAATTAGTAGTAACTAAACCAAGAACAACAAAGTATGGTATTCAGAACATAAAATTTGAGGGAGCTAAATTATTTAATAAATTGCCTAAAGACCTGAGAGAAACTGAAACATTGAATATATTTAAAGCAAGATTAAAAGAATACTTAAAGGATAAATATTTATTTTAAGTTATTATATGGATTTATTTTTCTCATTTTATTTTTTAACGTATGTACTTTTTCTTTTCTTACAAGTTATGGTGTTAAATGTATTTTTTTTTTATTAATTTTCTTATGTTATGTACTTTTAAACTCACTGGATGTCTTGAGATTTTGTTTTTTAAAGTAACAAAAATGTATGTAATTCTCATTAAGTGAACAATGTTATTTTGAGAAATAAATTTCTTTAAACCGAAATAGCACCTAAATGTATTGTAAAGGTGCGCTCTCAATTCTTTCACCTCAGATTAAGAAAATTATTGCGCATATCCAGGACAAGTTCGATTGTTAACTTACAAAAATGTTACTTCACCTCTCGCTAGAAGGACTCTTCATTGGAATAAATGTGGTCAATAGAAGATTCCGCAGTTTCAAGATATAACAAGTAAATAAATATAAAAGAAATTATATTTTAAATAGAGAATTCCTCTGTATACCTGATAGATTGTTCAGTGTGTTTAATCTTATTGAGTACGACTGGGCTTCGTTGATTGCGATGTAGAATTTCTCAAATTCTGTACTCAATACTATGTGCAAACACATAGTTTTGATAAACCAAATTAGAACTAGTATTAAAGTTTGCAAAAGAATAACCTGAAACAAGCAAGACAATTCTGTATCCTATTACAGACTGCGAGTCTTCTAATAATTAAGGAAATTACTGCGTAGATATAAAAGTGATCCACTTCAACATGCTAGTTCTTAGCAAGTTCCAATATCACAAAAGTTACATATTATACAAAGTTCGTATTTGCAGCTTCAGTAGGTCTACTGAGAGGTCTAAGAGAGGTCTCTTTTCATCCGAATTCGGTATTTTTAATTAAATTTACTATTACATTAAATTCACGCATTTATTAGTGTGGGGTTCAATCAATAAATTCTTCACAAAAACAACCGGATCTTCACAATGGACTGTATTTCAATATAGATATACAGAAGTCAAGTGCTTTATAATACAGTCGGACCGTAGTCCGATAATGAATTGTTAATTTCGAGCCGTCACGTCAATTATTATTATTTTTTCAAATTGACTACTGTTAGCCTTAGGGGCCCTAGAGCCTCTGGTCGTCAGTTTATAGCTTCGTTCGTATAATATGACACCATATTTAAACCATCCGTTTACTTAGAACTATTACCTGATCAGCCATTAAAACTACATACAGTTTGCATATCGCAGGCCTTAAATTCGAGTATCAAGTTGCATAATAAAAATAATATCAAAAACTGCTGCACATTACCTTACAAATTATACACAAAAACCATGAAATATTAGGAAGTATTTACCATAAAACAAAACACAGCACATAAAAACTCTTTCTTGTACTTCCCATTCAAAAGTATATGGAATACTTATGCTTGTACATAAACCCTTCCTATAATCAGTAAATTACCTTATATACGTAAAGACATATAAATTGAATACAATTAGTAAATATTCAAAACTCTCTCTATAATTATACTGTGAGGCGGCCTAAGCTCATCTGTTTTCTATTAGTAAGGAAAGAAAGTATAGATCATAAGTTTAACTTACATTATATTCTTCTTTTAACGTTGGTAGTTTGAGTATATCTAACAACATTTGCAAATATACTAATGAGAGTATAAAAGTCTCGACCAAATGATACATAATCTGTGAAAAGAGAAAAAAAAACATAATAATTAATATCTTGAGGATTCTAAAATAGTTTCACAGTGTTAATTTATACTACCTTTCAGAGTTTCTATATTGCAAAATGAATCCTTTTGAGATGTTGTCGACTGTCGATGGATTGTTGATCTCTCGGTAATCGCCCCTGTTTTAGGATTGTTACCTTACCGTCAGGCAAAGTTCAGTCACTTTACCATGCTATTTAAAAAAATATTAAATGGTACAGACTTCGCTGTATTTTGGTATGGCCTTGTATGTATATTATGGCTATTTCAATATCAAATGCAAATCCACCTTCAGTAGATGTACGCAAAAGGCCGGAAAATAAATGTTGGCTTAAGAAGAGTAAAATGCATATTATGTATTTAAATTATCCTCATCCTTAGGTAAACAACGTTTAAACTTATATTAAGAGACACTGTTAAAAAAAGTATCATAAATCTCCCATGCATTGAGGACATCATTGACACCAGTTAATATTCAATCTCTACTACGGTTTCTAAATTATTCGCTAAAGATCGCTCTGGAGCATCTGTCACGCTTATTGTTCTGCACTAACATAAAATTATCTTATGAGATAGCTCATTTTGAATTCTTAAAAACGTTATGAAAGCAAATGAAAGTCATCAATGGGGCTAAATGCAACGGTAGCACCTAGCCTATGCTGATTTGTGCGCTATTTGAAGTTATACTGCTGTAATATGAACTATTATGTTATATAATGAAAATATTTTATTTTTTTAGTGTTTTCTCTGACTAAACCTTTATATAAAACTAATTTTAATGTACTATGTTGTAATAGAACTGTGTGTCATGCTTTTACAATAAAAATACTTCCTTTGCTACTCTCACACAGACTGAACTCCGTTTATTTAAATTCTGTCCTGCATTTATACTATTTATGCGTCAAATATTTCTATAAGAAAAAGATAAACTTTATATAAGAAGTTAAAGTACTTACATATGACCGAAAAACCTTTTGATACAACGCATAAGCTTCGAGTATGTTTACGTATGCACTAAATATTTTCTTCCAACACAACTCGTCTTCTTCTCTCGCTCTCAAATTCCATAATTCAACAGTGTTCCTCAATAAATGCACCATGCAAATAGCATAAATCATGTTAAAGTCAAAACACGAGTAAATAAAATATGTAATCACCGTAAATATAGTTATGCTCTTCAAAACATATAGAAATGAGATACAGATTATAATATCAATAAGTGCTAATACTGTTACAGATATCCAGTTGAAAATTATTATTGTTTTAAATTTCAGTTTATTGCTATTCAATATTTTGTAAGCGTCTTGTAATCTTAGAACAAGACTGACGTTATTATCACTGCATAAAATACAGGTTGTAAAGTTTATTACGAAACCGATACAAATATTAGTAAAGGTAAAGTAATCAGTTGTTTTGGTTACTTGCTGTATTCCTATTATATTATTATATATAATGCCAGAGAACACATTATAACAAGAGAGGATTAAGTAAACTAAAGTTGCACAGAACGATAATATTTTTGTAGTAAGATCATTAGACGTAATAAAGTTATCCCGTATTCTATACTTAGGATAGACGTAAATTGCTTGCATTAAGTTAAGAGGTCGAAATAACTTTTGAAAATTTTCATCGACATTGTTATGAAGTAATTCTGCGCAGTTGCGACGAACAGGCATCTTTCTAATATTAAATTTACGACAAAGCTTTTTATCGTATGTATCTTATTTATTTTAGATAAATTGAGAATATGAAAGACTTGTAGTAGCTGACGTAGAACTGAATAATGTAAGAGGTATATTCGATATTAATTTCCAAATGAACTAAATGCTCATAACATTATAATGTACAGGGTTGATAAACAAAAGACATTATTATGATTAAATATAAAGTTTTCGAATTAGTCTATAGCGTAGTAGATTATTATCTTCATCGTGACATAGATTGATAGGTACCACGTCATTGTATTTTATTAATTAATTTATTATGACAACTTTAACTTAGGTATATAATGCTTTGTCATATTTTTTAATTGTCTCGTCTTTAAGATGCTATTATGATTTACGTAATCATTATCGGCATTGGATACTGGTAGAAGAAAACAGTTGAAATTATTTTATAAATATAATTAGATCAAACATATTCAGAGTAGCCTACGGTCCTACTAGAAGTGAAATAAATGAAAAAAAAGAAAGAAAAATAAAATACCTATTACACTGGCACAAAGTTACATAACAACAGAGTATGACAGAACATTAAAGTTAATATTACATAAAAGCTTAGCGACAGTAAATATTAACAAATAAAATTATCCTAATTATATAAATGAAGTTTATTGACTTTTCAAGATAGTGGATTGATTTCGTCTCAAGCGCCTACGACAGAGGCAGTAGCAAGCCGGCCATAGTGCGGAGCGGTCGTATACATGGTGAGGCGTTGACATGCCGATATTTACATTATTAATCTAGACAATACAATATTAAACTATCGCAATATCACCTAATGTTAAGTCACGATTTGGCCCAAGATGATAACACGCTAAACCTAGTGAAAGAATTGCTCTCAAGTGCAGCTGCCAGAACACATCTATTGGTATTTGGCGACAGATTTTCAACTAGAGGGTGGTAGCTAGCCAGGCGGGCATTAGAAAAAGCCCTACCAACATGCTATGGTTTCCTCACGATGTTTTCCTTTACCGAAAGCTCAGGCTCTTTGTAGGGATTCGAACTCACGTCAATCGACGCGAAGTCGTACACGCTACCACTGCGCCATCATCGCTTGGTGCACATGCGCAATGCTGCAAAATCGGGTAGTCGATACTATTTGCAATCACCTGCGAGGTGCTGATCGTATTGACCCACAAACGGGTCATCACAGATGTAATTTGTTTACGCACAGTTGCGTAAAATCCATCTGTGATTGTTGGGTCCGCGTCACTTCCCTCGACTGAGGAGAGGGGGGGTGACGAGTACCCGGGAGGGGGACGGGCGAAATTTGTATGTGCCGGATGCCCGTCTCGTGACACCCCCACTAATGTACCGGCGACTTGAAGCCTCGAGGCGGAGATGAAGGGTCCGAGGAGAGGAGGGGGGGGTGCAATATTGCACCTCAATATCCACCCGAAGCGACGACTCTTCAATGAAACACCAAAATCTTCTTAGTTGCGAAGACCGATCACGACCGCCGGCGGGAACGGACGTGTTCACGACTGTTCTCTGCCGCCTTTGTGTGAAGTTTTACGACCGACCGGCCTTGCTGCACACCTGCATCGCACCTGCGCCGCACCTGCGTATCGCCGTCTCGCTCGCACCCATTGTGTAGCGCTACACAGCCATAAAACTGCTCTTTTAAGAGCAAATTGTTTCTATTACGACGAAATCCACACTTTAGTGGTCACTTGCCTGATACCTGACGGTGCCAACGAAAGCAAGTGGGTGCGTGACCCAAGCGCCCCTCGGTTGCCTCCTTCAGAGGCAAACGATAGTACTTGGCCGGGCTCAGGAATCTTGGCCCTTGATAGAGTCATAGTCAAGCCCTGAGTGTCTCCTTCCCACCCTTCCGATCCTGCTACAAATCCATCCCCGAGTGTCTGTTTGGGCGTAGCTAGGTATTATACCTAGGTATTATAATTTATACCGGCTGCGTTCTCTGCCTCGGGCTTGATAGGGACCTCCACGTAGGGCCCGGTAGGTTCTTTTCCTGCGAGTCATTACACCGTGACCCGCAGGTCCCTTTACACGGCTCGGGATAGCCGTTTAAATTCACTCGGCGCACCCCCCTGCCTCTCCGGCAGGGAGGTTTAACTTCACCCCCGCCCGCCCAAACGCCACCGCCGGAATGGCAAACTTAGACCAAGTTAGGTTCAATGAAATAGTTTTCAAATTCCTCAAGGACCATGATCTTCTCGCGAAGTTCACGATGATAGCCGGGGCCCCGCATCCCGCACCCGCGTCCGAACAGGTCCCCGGGACCTCCCATACCCCCGCCGCGAAAAAATCCGGCTCGCGGTCCCGCTCAACGGCACCGCGAGCACTTAACAAGACGCCGTATAAAAGGCCAACGTCGCGCTCGCGCTCACCACCCGGCAAACAAGCCGCGATCCCAGCGCCCTCTGCGCTGCAAACATCAAACTCGTTCGCAACTTTAGTTCCCGAAGCGGAGACACCGTCGCTTGTAGCAACAAACGACAGCTACTCTCCCGCTAGCCCGGACCCCGAACCGAAGTCCAACGAAATGGACACTGCAATACGCACAGATAACGAGGGCTTCACCCTCGTACAAAAAAACAAGCCCGCCAAACGGGCCTCGCGTTCGCGCCCAGAGTCTCCGGAGACTCAGTCGAGACCCCAAAAAGCGCAGCGAACCGGGCTGGATAGCCACGCCCCCCGCTCCGCAGCGCCCTCAGCGCCTGCCGGTACCTTTGCCGGCAGAAAGGCGCGTCGCCCGCCCCCCGTCACGGTCCAGAACAAATCGGTCTGGACAAAACTCTCAGAGAAACTGAGAGAACTTCGCATCCACTACACCCAGGCCAGTAACACGGCCAACGGTATCCGCGTCCAGGTTTCCACCTCGGACGAACACCGTCAATTTACTAGGTTGCTCCGGGACAGCAACCTCGAATATTTCACATACTCCCTGGAGGAAGAACGACAACTCCGGGTTGTAATCCGCCGCATCCCGGTGGAAATCACACCCGAGGAGGTCAAAACTGACCTCTTAGCCAAGGCCTTCCCTGTCCGCGAAGTGCACAGAATGCACGGCGGACAATCCAAAAACAGACCTCTCGACATGGTCTTAGTCATATGGGAACTGACCCCCGAGGGCAGAGCCATTTTTAACGTTAGGAAAGTGTGTGAGCTCTCCGGAATAGCCGTAGAGCCCCCACACAAGAACCGCAGTCCTCCGCAGTGTCACAACTGCCAGCTGTACGGTCATTCGGCACGCAACTGCCATCTCCGTCCCAGGTGCGTTAAGTGCCTCGGGGACCACGCGACAAGCGAGTGCTCGCGCACTCGTGAGTCGGCTACCCCTCCGAGCTGCGTGCTATGCGGCAACGAAGGTCACCCCGCGAACTATCGCGGCTGTCCCCGTGCCCCGCGCCCCACGCGCCCTACGCGACCCATGCGCCCTACGCGACACACCCCTCCTCAGAGGACACGTCCCGCCGTAGGACAACCAAAGCCCCTGCTCACGCCAGAGGCTTTCCCCAGCCTCCCGGGCGCCTCCAGCGCCCCGGTGGCAGCCGCCCCTGCGCCCCGCGCACCCCCTCCGGCCATGCGAGCTCCTCAAGCAGCATGGGTCTCCACTCCCCGCCCTCAGCCTCCTAAGGCTCAGGCCCCCCCGCCCGTCAACACGCGCCGCGGCGTTGACTACATGGTCATGCTCTTCCGTGAGCATGACCCTCAGGAAGTACTGGCGTACGAACAGTGCGTCGCTGAGTACGGTCCCGGCGAATCCATCGGGCGTTTCCCCCTGATGACAGCGACGCTAATGCGCCTGGCCCGTGCCGGGAAATAGATAAAGGTTATCAATGGCACGCATTAAGCCTAGAAGCCTCAATATATCTTTTTTTAACGCGCGAAACCTCTTTCCACAACGGGACTTAGTATCCACCTTTCTTAGGGAACGGGAGATAGACGTGTTTCTAGTACAAGAAACACTTCTAAAACCCAGTAGGCGCGACCCTAAGATAGCAAATTACAATATAGTCAGAAATGACCGTGCCACCCTAGGAGGCGGCACGCTCATCTACTATAAACGTTCCCTCTATTGCATGCCAATAGACCCTCCCGCACTTACCAATATGGAAGTGTCCGTCTGTAGAATAGGCATGACTGGCCATCCGTCAATCACGCTTGTCTCTGCATATCTCTCCCCGAATAAAAGACTCCTTCAGTCCGATCTGGAGGCGCTTTTTTCACTCGACCAATCAGTCATAATAGCAGGCGACCTCAATAGCGGTCACACCCTTTTCAACAACCCGCGCAACACCCGTAACGGGGTTATACTAGAACTATTATGCGACGTGCTCGGCTTTGACGTCATAGCACCGCTAGAGCCCACGCACTTTCAAGACAACTGTCAACCGACAGTACTTGACATAGCCCTCCTCAAAGGTGTCTCACTTCGGTTACGACTTATAGAAGTCGTACACGAACTAGACTCCGACCACCGCCCGGTTATCTTACAACTCGGGCAACCGTTCGACCCCAGTCCGCCAAAAGTCAAAATAGTTGACTACGCGATCTTAAATCGCTACTTATCCGATAACGCGACCCCGTCCAGCCTAGCTAGGATCCCCGACGTATTGGAGTCAACCGCAGACGCCGATTTAGCCATCGATTCCCTGGTCGACTACCTCCAAACCGGTGTAAGGGAGGCCTCGAGAGAGGTGCAAGCGGCAAACGAACGCCGTTTTATACTCCCCCCCGGCTTACGAGCGTTAATCACGGAAAAGAACGCCGCGACACGTGCACATGACTCTTATCCGACGAGGGATAACACCCGTAGGTTACGACAACTTCAGAGAGAGGTTAGAACTCGCATCGGAGAGTACAGAGGTCACCGGTGGGATAACCTCTTAGAGGGTCTCAAGCCGTCCCATCTGGCTTACTGGAACCTCGCCCGCTCTCTGAAGTTAGAAGCTTCCGCCCAGATGCCGCCCCTCGAAAGGGGCCCCGATCTCCCACTCGCGTTCGATAGCGACGATAAGGCAGAATGCCTTGCCGCAAGCTTGGAGAGCCAGTGCTCCCCAAACTGCGACAACGTAGACACTGCCCACATCGAAACTATCGAGACCGCCGTTCAGGAACTCACGTTGATTCCCCCCGCGGAAACGTTAACCCCGGTCACGCCAGATGAGGTCTGTTCTATCATTAAAGGCCTTAAGCCTAGGAAATCTCCCGGTCCTGATGGTATCAGGAATGAAGTACTCAAACTTCTTCCTGATCACCTCATAGCTCTTTTGGTCTGCATCTTCAATGTAGCCATAGCCCACTGCTATTTTCCAGCCGTCTGGAAAAAAGCTATAGTTATAGGTATTCGCAAGCCCGGCAAAAAAGCTTCGCTTCCCGATAGCTATCGCCCGATCAGTCTCCTAAACACTCTAGGGAAACTCTATGAGCGGATCCTTCTGAACCGTCTCAAGGTCGTTATAGACGACAAGAATTTATACCCGCCCGAACAATTCGGTTTTCGCGCCCGTCACTCGTGTACACATCAAGTGCACCGCCTCACGGAGCACATCACGAGTAACTTCGCTAAGAGCAATATCGCTCCCGCCCGCACGCTTGCGGTCTTTTTCGACGTAGCCAAGGCCTTCGATAAGGTCTGGCACGCCGGACTGGTCCACAAGCTTCACCATTTAGAAGTCCCGGATAGGCTAGTACATTTAGTCCGCGATTACCTAAGCGACCGCACCTTCCACTACCGAGTGGAAGGAGTACTCTCCACCGCACGTCCCATTCGTTCAGGCGTCCCGCAAGGCTCCATTCTGGCACCTTGCCTATTCAATTTGTACGTCAGCGACCTCCCGAAACCCCCCGAGGTCGAGGTAGGGCTCTACGCTGACGACACAGTCATATACGCGTCAAATAGGAACAGATCTTTTCTCGCTCACAAAATACAACGCGCCGTAACCACTCTCGGAGAGTGGTTTCGAACGTGGCGTATAGCTATTAATCCGGTTAAGAGCGCCGCGATTATGTTCGAACCGACTACATGCAGATTACCACGCACGGTAGGACCTCTAACATTATTCGGTAAAAATATCCCTTGGGCCACCAAGACAAAATATCTGGGTGTCATCCTTGACTCGAAGCTTAACTTCAACCCACACGTCACTAGAGTCCGGAATAGGGCCATTTGGGTCCTTTCCCGTTTACGACCCTTGCTCAGTTCGGTAAGCAAAATGTCCATAAGACATAAGCTTACACTGTACAAGATGTGCGTTCGTCCGATCTTGACATATAGTTGCGCCGCGTTCGCACATATGTCGAAACACAACTTTGCCCGCTTGCAAAGAGTGCAAAATCGATTCCTCCGTCGCCTGCTTGACCCTCCAGCCTTCGTTAGGAACATGGACCTACACAGGGACATGAGGCTTCCCTCGTTAGAAGCCTATGTGAAGTATCTCGCTAGGAGATACTTCGATAGCGCTTCGAACCATCCAAACCCGCTTGTAAAGTCCTTTGTGAACTACACGCCTAACCACGCGATACCCGTTGTCCAACGTTACAAACGCCGTCCGCGAAATCTCTTTGTCGATCCCGACGACGACATAGAGAAAGCAAACAAATTCTACGCGTCCGCTCCCGCAACATATGCGTGCTCGCGCCCACGCCCGCGAAACCACCGTTCCCTCCGAAGGGGACGAACGGTTAACTTCGCGCCCGCACACCCGCCACGACCACCCTCCTCTGCGGCAACTCAAGCCTAGGTCCGATCCATCGGCATGGAGCCCTTGAGCCAAGCAGCCGCTCGCGCGATACAAGTGACTGTACAATCACTAGCTTTCACAGCCATACATGACACTGCATTATACACACATGCACAACACACATAGGTACATAGGTTCTGTAAGGGACCTTTTTTTTTCTTTTTTTGAGGCTAGTTAGTCTAGATCAAAAATTTCAGACCACTAAATACACATACACATGTTCCTTCCCTCCTCCCAGGGGGCAGAAACATGTATATCTGTATAGTTAGTTTAGATCGAATTACGGATAGGGAATTAGTCAGATCGCGACTTAATTGCATACGCGCAACAGTCCGAGCCGAGGTCCGGCCACTTTGGCACCCTCGGATGTTGTTGCTTAGCTTTCGTGGCTGAGTGCCCTAAGCGCTCGCCCCCAAGCCCGGTAAAGCTGTAAAAGCCGTAAAGGCTTCAGGGCCCCTCAGGCTAACAGTGTAGTCAGTTCGAAAAAAAAAAAAAAAAAAAAAAAAAAAAAAAAAAAAAAAAAAATTCTTAGTTGCGGAGCGTTCTTAGGCCGACCAATCTTCGTATTGCTGCTATTGACATCTGTCGGATTGACATCTATCTATAGACGCTAAATCACATGCCCCAGTACAAAACTCGCAAGCTTAAGTACTCCGAGGCGTTACCTTAAAGAGAGCCCCTATCGCCTAGAGAGCTCGGTTCACTATTGTTATCTATTTTCACTTTGGTCGGCCTATTTCCCGCTCTATAATTCTTTATTTATAATCCTTACATACATGTATTATACATCATTATTTTCCTTATTTTATGCTCTATATAATGCAAATTAAATCTTATTCGTAAAAATTACCATTTTATAATAATTTACAAAAAACCGTAATTTCTATGGGCGAACCCGCCGTCCGGTATATGTATTTTATATATTACTATTAAACTATTATAAATCTTATTATTATCTTTGTTGTATTCTATTCTGTATCTATAATTCTATAATATTAAACACAAATTCAATACATGTTTCAATAATTAATGGTTACTTAAACCGATGAAACATACATCTCAAGAAAATCGTATTATCTAGTACCAACCCTATACATATTCCATACATTGTAAACAAAATATCAATATTCTATTTCGAAACACATTCTTAACATAATTATATCAAATATATCTATAATAATAACTTATTCGTATGTCTCTATTCAATAATTACATATTCGTATGTCGCCAACAGTGATATTATCTACAAATATCTGTTAGACTCCAGCCAGCCCCAACAGCACCCTGAAGGCGTTGTTATATTCCGCGGAGTCAGGCTGCATCCGGCGACCTCCGTGAAATATATAATCCATCACCAGTTGACGTTGTCATGTCGGCGGTGTCAGCCTGCCTTGAATGTCTCTTCACCTTAGTTTGAAGGATCAGATATTGTAGGAAGCTGGTATGCTGGCTGAGAGACGAGTATACACCTGCACAATATGACAAAGATAATATGAATATAGCGAACTGCTTTGTAAGCGTTGTATCGACGACTACCCCTAAAAGCTGCTGTACAAAGTCGTGGATTACTAACTGTTTTGATGTAATTCTTCGCTCAGATGCTCTGTAACTACCTACTCAATTAATTTTATTATAGAGATACCGTGGTATACCAAAGTAAATAATTTTCACTGAAATTTCTGTGAAATTTACACGTATATTGTTGTAAACTGTTTTTTTTTTTAATTTATTATTGTAGAACAATATTGTAGTACATTATTTTCACCTATTGCAAACCGTTTAATCAGCGCATGCCGATACAGCGGCCAAACGTCATATTACAATTACCTACAAAAATATTTTTATTGAATTTTTTTATATTACACATATAATCATTATCATTATCATCATCTCAGCCGAAAGACGTGTCCACGTCCACTCCCCCAATATTGGCCACAATAAGCGATGGCCGATGAGGTCGAAGAATTCTCGTGTGGCGGCCATGTATCTGAAGACGTAGCGTGGACAGACCCGACACAAGGTGGACCGACGACCTGGTAAAAGTTGTGGGAACTCGCAGGATTCAAACAACACAGGAACATCAATATGAAAATGAAAATCTAAAATATGTTTTTCAATTTAGGCCCAAGGTACATATGAATGTCAACACTTTAATAATTCCAGATATTATACCCCTTACATACACAATCAGAAAGTAACAAACAATCTCTTTATAATATTAGTATAAAACATATACAGCTATAGATTATAATTAACGCGAACGAAGTCGCGAACGGTCGCTAATAATTTTGTATGCTCAATGTTATATGTATTTTATTCGTTCCAATAAATTTTATCGATACCTCAAAATAAATATAGCCCGAATGACAGATGACGAATAAATAAACACACAATACAATGTTATTATAACAATAAACTAATGAAATTGAACGTGGATAATGATATTATAATCACAAATAATATTATGACTTCAAACTGTGTACTTGAGACCGTTAAATTAATTGCAAAGTATATATTTGTATCCGAAATACAGGATAAAGATTAATTTTATTTTGGGACATTTGTATACATATATAGCGATATTTATTATCAGCATAACTTATTATCAACTCTTTAACGAATATACTTACAAAACAAGAAATAATACTCAACTTTTGTATGTATTTAAACTATATTTTTTACATGCTGGGATATCTTATTTTTAAACACTAACGAGAGTAATAATAACATACAATAATTAGTTTTGAACATACAAAAAATAATAAAAAATGAAAAATCTTTAATCCAATAGACATTATTACTTTTTAATAAAAACCTTTATTAGGATCAACGTATTGTTTACAATTAATTCCAGTACATTTATGTACATGAGCTCTGATTATCTTTTGAATTATTTTGACTTTCCTGATCTGTTTTGTAGCATTGCCGTTTTATGTTTCGATATTAATATCGTTTACACGTATGTATTAATGAAAATTAAAACTGATGCTTTGGTTTTCCTAAAAAATGAAACAACGATTCCGTAACATAAATAATTCAGAGCGAAATAAAAAAAAAATGTTTTGTTCGAAAAGGTGTCTAATACATGAACTTATACAAGAAGCTTATGAGTTATACAAGAAAGCATTTGAATTGCTGGTAAGCAGGAAATTATTTTTTGATGTATCACGAAAAATAAGGAGCTCTTATTGGGTCGTATGAAAAATTTGAATACATATTGCATAAGTATCTTGTAGTATGACTTTCGAGTGGCGACTTAATGCCGAAACACGGCTTGGGAAGACTTTACATAAGGCGGACCGACGACCTGATGAAGGTTGCAGGAAGCCGCTGGATACGAATAAGGTCAAACCGGTTGTTATGATGATCTTTAAGGGAGGCCTAACATATGTCCAACAGTGTTTCGGCCGAAATGAGGATCATGATTCAATCATTTGCGTTAGCGGCATGGATTTCTGACATTTTGTAGTACTCACCAAAAAGAAATAATATTTTATCACAAACTTATTTCGCTTTGACGACTGTTATGGAAATTGATACACGTGATCGGTATCTGTCGTGTACTTCTTCTATTCATAAAACGCATTTTAATGTGTATTGTAATTTTCAGATTTTGTTTCATACGACTGACATGTTTATTCGAACTTTGATAAACGTTGAAATGATATTATACCTAAGTAAATTTTCTTCTGAAAATGATAGCCCAGTCTTTCGTAATATTACATTTTTGTTTCATTTCTTATGAGAAGTCTATAGTCAAGTTCTACATTAAACTAATTAGGTTTCAAACAAGCTGATTTAATTGGAGGAACGAGATTACCTACTAGCCGTAGTTTTGATTTTTAACCTACCATTCCCGCATATTTCTACTGGCTGTTTTCCCGAGCGTATATCAGTATGAATATTATCGTCAAAATAAAATTATATGAAAATTCGAAACTGTAAATTTTATAGTATCCCAGTGTCCAGAACCTTGCTTTCATCATGGTGAATAATCGTGATCTATGCAAAAAGAGTTAATCTTACGTATTGCGAAGATTGGCTCTCAAGTTCAGCTGCCCGAACACTTTTTTGGCGATAAATTTTCAATATATGAGAGTTTAAGTTAGCGGACCAGTGCTAGAAAGTCTTATAAGGCATAAAACAGTTTCATCACGAAGTTTTTCGTCAACGAAAACTCCACCTCATGTAATTGGTTACACTTGCGTTTTATATATTCGAGCGGAATAATGTATAGTTTTATTTCATCTAATTGCTATATAATCATAATTATTTTTATATTGTTCTAGTGAAATTACTGCCTATAATGTAATGTAAAAAATAATTGCTCCGAAATTGTTACTGTAGTTGGAAATACTTGCACGAGATTGTCACAATACAAGAATTTACTAGTCGTCATTTTGTTTATATTTTATTTGTTGAGCGTTTAATCACGATCTCACCTGATGTTCTATAACGCTGTGGTTTTAGATAATATGCTAAACTGAGAGCTGGTAGCGAAATAAAGCAAACCCCAAGCTATGGTTTCATAACGACGTCGATCGTCGAAGTGGTCGAACACGCTACCTACAACTGAGCTATTATCCCTTCTTTTCTAGGAACAGAGATTTCCGTTGAAGGACATCTATCAACAATTGCCGTTACTACTTCTCTTTTTTCAGGACGGTTCTTATCTCACCTTAGTAGTATTATTGTTGCTGTTAAGAAATATGGCCATGAATGGCCAAGAAGTAAATATATACATACATACATTTTTCCATATAATTTTCATAATAGTTCCTGGCTTTAGGTTTCTACATTGGTACCAAAATAAATATTCAAGAAAGCGTTTGCAAGTTAAACTACTAATAATTTGTGTCTCTATGTCTGATCGGTGTTTGAAAAATAGAACATTCATGTTTTTTTTTCTATAGATGAAGAAATAAAGTTTTCTAAGAACGTACTACGAATGAATAACACGATGTTTAGGAAATTAAATCCGTGCGGCGGCGTGTTCACTATGGATGCGGGACTACCGCTACGTCTTTTGGGAATAATCGCCGCCTACACAAGCGTATTGTTACAATCTGCATTTCTGTAACTTTGATAAAAATAAAAATAATGATACAAATTGTTTTTATATTAATTATTAATTGAAAAAAAAAACTTCTTCCATTGAAACACAATTATTTTAAGTCTGTACTGTAAGCTTATGTATATGTCAGAGAATCGTGTCTATGTCACTATTTAAAAAGAAATGATGTTTCTTAGCAACGAGATAACAGATCATAACAGGTATTCAAAAATACGGCGTACATAAAATAAATGAAAATAAAGTAGAGATGACGCTACGCGCTTGCAACAGGTGTGCTCTGTGATCCACGCAATCACATAAGCAGACAACGACGGGCTTGAAGGATGATTCTAGCTCGAGCCCTCGTAAGGTGCAGATCTCCATTAATATTGGATCCTAAGATTGTTCGAGACCACCTACTAAGTAGGAACCCGAAGAGAAGATTATTCTGGCTGGAGCTTGTCGTCGTTGATTTTATGTTCGGTGTTCGGTGCAGTTTGACAGATCAATTTTCCCTTGTCATCATGAAGTAATAGTTTGTAATGAACGTTTATTGAAATACACCGACAGAGGGCGTGAGTTTGCACTTTCTGCGGACGCATAGCAACATTATCGAAAATTGAAGGTAAATAAGAAATAAGTAATGACATTTACGGAGGGTGTGATTGGTATGAGTTTCATGGTATTGTGTGCGCGTAAAAGAAACGAAATATTGTCGTTATAGTATTATGATTTTGTATCAATTATTGTAGGGTTTAATTGTGGATTGTGCACAGGGTAAGTGATAGTTACTAAACAACAAATAATTTACTGTGTAAATGAGTCGTATCTTTGGAATAACTCAAGGACGTAAATTCTATTACAGTTTTCAGAAACGCCCATTACCCTTAGGGATAAGAGCTACCCCAGCCATATTCCGGGATATTCTCATCCAGCATATTGATATTTACGCCGCCTTCTTTCTTTATATTTGGGACCAGATCAGACACAAGGCCGTACTGTCCTTAAATGCCCGTGGGAGGAGATCATGATCAGGAATTATTAGCTTTTATATTTTATACTACCTGTGTAACTATAAGTTAATTGTTAACTTTAATCGGAGATTGGAGTTACTAGGTTAAGGTTTCTAAGATATTGTGTATAAGTTATAGTAAATAAACGGCATCTATTATAAAGGTCTGTACAGCTCATTTTCCCTCCATACACGAACCCGAATCACTACAAGTTTTTTTCAAATTACTGAGAGACTATTGAAACTATTTAAAGATAATCTAAGCATGGTGCCAGCGGGTCACGTACCAATAAATGTTCATGTTAATAGTGATTTAGATGATGATAAGCAAGTTTAAGTTGTAATAGAAAGTCGAGTAAGGTATTCTATTGGCGGTACTGAGTTCTGATCCATGCGCTGGATGTGTGAGAGCAATGCGATTGCTAGTAGGCTAGAGAGCCGTGACATTAGAGGCTTTACTCGATTGGTTCTATTATAGTAGAGTTAAAAAAAAGATTCGAGCGACTGTGGTACATGACCTAGTGTTGTTATGAAAATTTAAATGAAGTGAAATAAACTACTTATTTGTTAATTTATTTAATTTAAGGGTAGATAATGGATCTATTAAAAATATTTACTATAATTTGTACCTCTCAAATATTTAATTACCTATATAAAACTACCCCAATATTTTCAATGCCGATTACATAACGATATCAAAATTAAATTAGCTTAGTTATGTGATGGTTATGTAATTCTGAAGTCCCTCATCAGGTACATAGAGCTTGCATAAGAGTTCTCTCAATAATGTTATATATTGAAAAGAAGAATACTGGCACGCGCAAATTGAAGACACAAAAACTTCCTAATTGTAACGTTTTGCTACTATAGCTATCTCTTTCACTTACGCTCTTTTCGTGTACTTGGCGTTGCTCATTAGTTCAACTTGTACAATAGACCGCGCGATCAGATTTTCAACGTCAAATACAATAAAGGTAACATCCGTGCATATAATATCATTAAGTTCTCTGTTTAGCTCGATCGTGCGCACAATCTTAAATTTCTTTCAAGTTGAGATCAGTTGAAGCATACTCCTTTTCAACAGTACGCCATCAGAAAGTTCCCGACCGTCTTTATCCAATGACTGCCATAAGAGATCTTGTATCAAATAATTAATAATTTTATATACCTGAGTAATCGCTCGAGTTAATATATATAGAGCAGGTAGAATGGATGTCGCTTGAAGTCATGTAGAATTTCTCGCATTTAACGCATAGAGCAATTTCCATTGCCATATGTCTTAAGAGCCACAACGATATCGCGAAATAGAAACCGTACTGAAACAAAATAGAAACGGTAACGATAGGATGTCCTTCGGTGGACAACTCTGTATGACAGCCCAGTGGTAGCGTTTGCAGCCACTTATTGTTTCCAATGACAGTTACATTATCTTCGAAATTATTTATCAAAATGAATTACGTTTACACAATATTTAGTCATTTCACTGGGTCAAAAGATATTATAATTTTATCGCAAATAGATTAATGATGGCTTCTTTAAATTAGTAACTATGTATAATGCCAGTCATAAATCTTATATCTTCTATACATATAATTCAAACTCAACGTCTCTCTGTCTGTCTGTACGTTTATGTTGTTTTCACGAGAAAACCATTAACCCGATTTACATGGTTTTACCTTTAATTCATCAATATGTTATCTGATCAAGTTATAGGATATATTTTGTCAGATAAAGTAACATACGAAATAATCGGTGACGATAATGGTAAATTACGCTGTGCAAACTATAAGAGATGTATCAAAATAATGTACTACATAATTGTAGATCTTAAAAACACGTACAAAAAGGTCAACGATATCATATATCTATCTCTTTAAATTAACTGTCGAGCGATTTCCGTGTGTGGTTGCGGGGGCAGCACAATCGCGCATGTGCTCAACCGACGGCACTCTGTAGTCCACGCGAGCGGAGCCGCGGGCACAGCTAGTGAAATATAAATGTAACCATACAATGAGCTTTAAAAGAGAATAAATCTGTAGATTAAACCGTACTGTTTTATAGGATTTTTCTGGCACTGCGCCTGCTCAGCTAAGTTTTTCGTAATGAAAATTTATCGGCAAGTAACTATTTGTCAGCGTGCTCCAACAACTACAATCGAGAGTCAATCTCCACATTACAAGAGAACAAGAATCAATATAAATCTAAAATTATTTGTTTCAGGTTAATTAACAAACATATTTTTATTTCTGTAACTAATAATTTATCAATATAAAGCAGTTTTTAAAATTTTGGGATAGTAATTTAGTTATAATTACGCTTTATAACAAAAACGACTTCCATCTAAAGCGGTTAGCGTATGCCCACAACCCACACAAAGTATACCAGCGCGGTACCATAACTCATTGATGCAACCAAACTCATCGCAAATCAAAGATCTATTTTGGAACGTCTTTTTCATCGACATCACATATATTGTAGAAACTTGTATCTAACTCTCAGGAGGAGTGTTTATCTTGAAGAACACGTCCCTTGGCCTTGCCTAATGATTTTTTGCTTTGCTCCTTTTTTTCTATTCCGTGGGGGTCAACTGACTCCCATTACCCTAAAATTGACAATGAAATTTCAAAAAAATCAAAACATTTAAATAATTCATTAAAAAAGTCTTACAACAAAATTGTTTAGTAATTTTCTAAAATTAAAACAAAAGTTAAAAAAAAACTCATCTCTTACGTTAGACATAGGAAAAATTATAATGAAATCCTGGCGGACAATAATATACCTTTTTCGTCCAAACATCACGTTCTAATTAAACCGGTGATCAGACGGGTGCCGGGTGTAGTATGGCTGATTTTTTCACTCGATATTCACTTGTCAACGTCTTTTAGTTTTCTTATTATTGTACAGACTACCATTGCTCGCTGACCCCATTACCCGTTTCTCCCGTAACTCTTTTTAGATTGATCATGATCGCACACTTACTCATCAGTTATGACGAGATCAAGGTTCAGCACACGGGGAAATCATATGATTTTAAGTTTTGAATTTTCTTATAATTTTATCTTGATGACGGTGTTTGTGCCGCTGTTGCGTTCGACAAAAGAGGTAGTAGGAATATGAGGGAATGGTGGACCAAATGTGATCACTACTTCTGGTAAGCCAATCAAATCAGCCCGTTGGAAACACTTCGCTTAATGTAGACTTTGACTGTACCCTTCTTATAAGAAATTAAAAATTAATTAACGTCATATTGCAATGAGTCTTACTGGGATATTATTTTCCGATGAAAGTTTAGTTAGATATAACGCCATTTCAATGTTTGCCAAAGCACGAATAAACATGTCAAACGTATTATATAAAATCTGAAATTCACCATTCAAATTAAAATACCCCTCTAGTTTTATGACAAGGAAACAAACATAATAGATGTTATTAATAATATGTGTTGTTTTCCATAATTATCGTCAGTTGGATAATTTACGTAAATCGAAATGAACCTGTATTGTATTTTTTTAATATCGAAACATAAAACGGCAATGCTACAAAACAGATCAAGGAAGTCAAAATAATTCATAAAATAATGAAAGCACATATACATGATAATATTGAAAATAATTCTAAACACCACGTTGATCCAAATACAGTTTTTTATTAAAAAGTAATCTTGTTTATCGTATTTAAGATTTTTCATTATTTTTTGTATGTTCAAAACTAACTGTATGTTATTATTACTCTGGTAAGTGTTCACAAAGTAGTTGAGATATCCCAGCATATATAAAATATAGTTTATATACATACAAAAGTTGAGTATTATTTCTTGTTTTGTAAATATATTCGGTAGAGTTCAAATTTATGTTGATAGTAAATATCGCTATACATACAAATGTTCCACATAATGATACGATGTTACTCAGGAGACCGGTTGGTGAAATAAAATCATTCTTTATCCTGTATTTTGGATATAAATATATACTTTGCAATAAATTTAACGGTATCAATACTGCTTGGATATCTTTATCTAATATGTTGTTTCGTAAACCTTCTATAGATTCCAAAGAGCCAACAAGTACACGGTTTGAAGTCATTTTATTGTTTGTGATTATAATATTATTTTCCACGTTCAATTTCATTAATGTATTGTTATAATAACATTGTATTGTGTGTATATTCATTCGCCATCTGTCATTCGGGCTATATTTATTTTGGGACATCGATTAAATTTATTGGAACGAATAAAATACATATAAGCATACAAAATTACTAGCGACCGTTCGCGACTTCGTTCTCGTTAATTATAATATTTAGCTGTATATCTTTTATACTAATATTATAAAGAGATTGTTTGTTACTTTATGATTATGTATGTAAGGGGTAATACCTGGAACTACTAAAGTGTTGACATTCATAAGTACCTATAAGTTTCTTGGGCCTAAATTGAAAACCATGTTTTATATTTTTATTTTGATATTGTATGTTCCTGCGTTATTTGAATCCAGCGAGTTCCCGCAACTTTTACCAGGTCGTCAGTCAATCTTGTGTCTGGTCTGTCCACACTCCGTCTTCAAATACGTGGCCGCCACTCGACAACTCTTCGACCTCATCGGCCATCGCTCATTTTGGAGAATTTTGGGGGAGGCCTATGTCCAGCAGAGGACGTCTTTCGGCTGAGATGAAAAGGATGATAATGATAATATTTGTAATATGAAAAAAATCAATAAAAATATTTTAGTAATTGTAATATGACGTTTAGCCGCTGTATCGGCATAAGCTGATTAAATTGAAATAGGTGAAAATAATGTACTACAATATTGTTCTACCCAGATAAATAAAAAAAGAAACAGTTTACAACAGTATACGTGTAAATTTCACAGAAATCTCAGTGAAAATTATTTACTTTGGTACACCACGGTATCTCTATAATAAAATTAATTGAAGTAAATTAATTAAAGTACTTACAGAGAATTACACCAAAACAGTTAGTAATCCACGATACAGCAGCTTTTAGGGGTAGTCTTCGATACAACGCTTACAAAGCAACTCGCTATATCCATATTATTTTTGTCGTATTGTGCAGGTGTGTACGCGTCTCACAGCCAGCATACCTACTTCATTCAATATCTGATCCTTCAAACTAAGGTGAAGAGACATTTAATGCAGGCTGACACCGCTGACAGGACAGCGTCAACTGATGATGGATTATAGATCCAATAGATAGAACGGTGGTCGCCGGATGCAGCCTGACGCCGCGAAATATAACAACGCCTTCAGGGTGCCGTTGGGGCTGGCTGCAGAGTCTTAACAGATATTTGTAGATAATATCACAGATCGATTTTACGCAACTGTGTGCAAACGAATTGCATCTCTGATGACCCGTGTGTGGGACAGTACGAACAGCACCGTGCAGGTGATTGCAAATAGTATCGACTACCCGATTTTGCAGCATTGGTTGCGCTCCTATTTTATAGGAGATATTTAATGACTTACTAACATTATTATAAAAGTGACATATAGTATTAATCATAAAAGATCTTAAATTTGAAAAACAAAATCATTATTAGGTATGAATAAAACTCATCTGGCCGCAAATGTAAATCAACGCTGGGGTCAGCTGTAACGATGGTAGCCAACTTATGATAAGTTGTGCAGCGTTCGTAGTGTATTTCGGTACACGGACGCTTGTGTAATATTGTATAGTCTATATTAATGACGTAAATATCGGCTTATCAACGCCTAACCACGTATACGACCGCTCCGCACTACGGCCGGATTACTACTGGCTCTGTCTGCTGCGTCTACACGCTTGAGACATATTCACATAGGTACATAGGTTCTGTAAGGGACCTTTTTTTTCTTTTTTTGCCTAGTTAGAGTAGACAAAAATTTCAGACCACTAAATACACATACACATGTTCCTTCCCTCCTCCCAGGGGGCAGAAACATGTATATATGTATAGTTAGTTTAGATCGAATTACGGATAGGGATTAGTCAGATCGCGACTTAATTGCATACGCGCAACAGTTCGAGCCGAGGTTCGGCCACTTTGGCACCCTCGGATGTTGTTGCTTAGCTTTCGTGGCTGAGTGCCCTAAGCGCTCGCCCCCAAGCCCGGTAAAGCTGTAAAAGCCGTAAAGGCTCCAGGGCCCCTAAGGCTAACAGTATAGTCAGTTGGAAAAAAAAAAAGCTTGAGACGAAATCAATCCACTATCTTGAAAAGTCAATAAACTACAGTTATATAATAAGAATATTTATATTTGTTAGTATTTACTGTCGCTAAGCTTTTATGTAATGTTAACTTTAATGTACTGTCGTACTCTGTTGTTATGTAATTTTGTGCCAGTGTAATAGGTACCTATTTCCTTTATTTATTCTCTCTTTTTTATTTATTTCATTTCTAGTAGGACCGTAGACTACTCTAATGATGTTTGATCTAATTATATTTATATAATAATTTCAACTATTTTATCCTATCAGTATCCATTGTTGATAATGATTATGTAAATTTTAATAGCATCTTAAAGACGAGACAGGTAAAAAATTCAATAAATCATTATATAAGTTAAAGTTGTTAAAAGAAATTAATTATTAAAATTCAATGTCGTGTTACCTATCAGTCTATGTCACGTTGTAGATAATAATCTACTACATTATCAATGAATTCGAATACTTTCTATTTAATCATATTAACGTCTTTTGTTTATCAATCCTGTTCATCATAATGTTATGAGCATTTAGTTCATTTGGAAATTAATATCGAAAATACCTATTACATTATTCAGTTCTAAGTCAGCTACTAGAAATCTTTCATACTCTTAAGGTATCTAAAATAAATAAAATTAAAAGCTTTTTCGTTAATTGAATGATATTCAATTTCAATTTCTAATATTATTAGAAAGATGCCAGTTCGTTGCTATTGCGCAGAATTACTTCCAAAACTAAATATCTGGGTGTCACCCTCGACTCGAAGCTTAACTTCAACGCACACGTTACCAAAGTCCCGAATAGGGCCATCTGGATCCTTTCCCGCTTGCGACCCTTGCTCAGTTATGTAAGCAAAATGTCCTTAAGACGTAAGCTTACACTGTACAAGATGTGTGTCCGTCCGATTTTGACATATAGTTGCGCCACGTTCGCACACATGTCTAAACACAACTTTGCCCGTATGCAAAGAGTACAAAATTGGTTTTTCCATCACCTTCTCGACCCTCCAGCTTTCATTAGGAACATGGACCTCCACAGAGACACGGGGCTTCTCTCGATAGAAGCCTATGTGAAATATCTCACTAGGAGATATTCCGATAGCGCTTCGAATCATCCCAACCCTCTCGTAAAAGCCACCGTGAATTACAACCCAGACAAATCGATCCCAATTGTGCAACGCTATAAACGCTGTCTGTGAAATCTCTTTGTCGATACCGGTGACGACATCGAGATAACTAACGAATTTTACGCGTCCGCTCCCGTAACTCATGCGTACTCGCGCCCATGCCCGCGAAACCACCGTTCTCTCCCCAAGGTACGTACGGTTAACTTCGCTCCCGCATACCCACGACGACGAACTCAAGCCTAGGTCCGATCCATCGGTATGGAACTCTTGAGCCAAGCAGCCGCTCGTGCGATACAGTGACCCTATATCCACTAGCTATAACAGACACACATTACCCTGCATCATACACACATGCACGCCACATAAGGTACATAGGTTGTGTAAGGGACCTTTTTTTTTCTTTTTTAGCCTAGTTAGACCAAAAGAAATTTAGATTACTAAATACACATACACATGTTCCTTCTCTCCTCCCAGAGGGAAGAAACATGTATATATGTATAGTTAGTTAGATCAAATGATAGGGAATTAGCCAGATCGGGACTTCTTTGCATAATCGCCACAGTCCGAGCCGAGGTCCGGCCACTTTGGCACCCTTTAACTAATTTAAGAACGGGAAAAGCAGAATGAATTTAAAACTACAGCTACATACACTTTTATATTGCTGGATGTAAAAATATGAGTAAAGACACAAATTGAAGATAGTCTAATGCAGTGGTGGATTTCCCGTAAGGCCAATTAAGCCCAGGCCTAGGGCGGTCAAAATCATTTTAGCCTAAACGATTTCAGAAGACTTTATCGCTTGAGCTTTTCTTTTCCAGCCTGATATTGTTGTTCTGTGTTGCTTCCGTCAGTTTTGCTCTCATCAAAAACTACTCGTCGCACGTTTAATCCATTTTTCCTTAATTTCTTACATAAAGATTTTTCTTTTGAAAAATAGGTTCGTATATAAAATACAATGTAATGTACGTATATTGTATACTAGAAGGGTAAGTTCGTTAAAACAGGGTAAATTTCTAGGGTCATGTTATAAAAATATATTTGGATCTCGTTGCGCGACGCGACGACAGCTCGAAATTAACAGTTCAATATCGGGCTACGATCCGACTGTATTGTAAAGCACTTGACTTCTGTATATCTATATTGAAATAAAGTCCATTGTGAAAATCAAGTTGTTTTTGTGAAGAATTTATTGATTGAACCCCACACTAATAAATGCGTGAATTTAATGTAATAGTAAATTTAATTTAAAAATACCGAATTAGGATGAAGAGAGGTCTCCTGAAGCTGCAAATACGAACTTTGTATAATATATAACTTGCTAAGAACTAACATGTTTAAGTGGGTCACTTTTATATCCACGCAGTAATTTCCTTTATTATTAGAAGACTCGCAGTCTGTAAAAGCATACAGAATTTTCTTGCTTGTTTCAGGTTATTCTTTTGCCAACTTTAATAACAGTTCTAATTTGGTTTATCAAAAGTATGAGTATGTTTATAGTATTGAACACAGAATTTGACAAATTCTACATCGCAATCAACGAAGCCCAGTCGTACTCAATAAGATTAAACACACTGAACAATCTATCAGTTATATAGAGAACTTCTCTATTTAAAATTTAATTTCTTTTATATTTATACACTTACTGTATCTTGAAACTGCGGAATCTTCTATAGACCACAGTTATTTCAATGAATAATCCTTCAAGCGAGAGTTGAAGTAACATTTTGGTAAGTTGTCAATGGAACCTGTCCTGAACCTGCCCAATAATTTTCTCAATCTGAGGTGAAATAATTGAGAGCGCAAATTTACGATACCCTTAGGTGCTATTTGAGTCTTATATTCTAAATGCTACATTAATTTCAGTGCCTGAGCGACAAGCCCTTAAAAATATACAACGAGTGAACAGAGTAGCTTTTAGTAAGATGAGAATATATTGCTTGTTTACTGTAAATGCAACGTTATCGCTGCGGTTATGTTACACCATCGATAGTGTGCGACTAGTGTGTCACTTATACGATAGTGCTGCTGCAAATTGCTTTTCAACTGAATGAAAACACAATAACAGATAGCTTGCCCAAAAATCCTCTATAAACAATGTATATTTAAACTGTACTTTGAGTTAATTTTAATAAAATTGATTTTCCTTAAACTTTGTATGTATTTCTTTATTTATTATATTTAGAGATACAAGGTGTTTTTACAGCTAACAAAATAAGACATATATAAGGAAATGACACACAGAAGGCCATTTATATTTATTATTTTTTATACTACAAAGGTGGCAAACAAGCATATGACCCGCCAGTTGGTAAGCGAACACCGTAGCCTATGGACACTTGCAATACCATAGGTATCACCAGCGCGCTGCCTACCTTGAACCCCCCTACCCCCAGGAGCTCAGAAATCCCTAATCACCGCAGGAATAGATTACAAGTTTATTTGGCTGTGATCCTCTGTAAGGTGGAGGTATTCCACCAGTCGGGCTGCCAAAGAACTATAATTATATGAATTTGGTTGGTAAATTTAGCTAAAAAATTTCCTAGTTAGAGTTTTCTTAAATTTGAGAGAAGTAGTTTGAAAGAGATCTATATTTATGGTTTTGGAAAAGATATTAACTTTATTGCTAACTCAGAACAAATGAGTTTATTATAAATGATCTGGAATCAAAAATTACTAGTATTTTAAGTACTATGCTTAACAGATTTATTTTCAGTAATTTGGTTTCTTATTAGTTAACTGTACAAAACGTTACATACCTAGTTATGCAATAAGTATAACTTCGTTATTTTTTAAATGTAAGTAAATTTGGACGAATTAACTTTGGACTTCGATATCTAAGCAGTCCTTTCCTTTGCAGTATCAAGTAATTTAATATAACATTTGAAAAGATTTATGGAAGTATTATTAATAATCAAGTCATTTATTTTTTACAAAAATAGTTTTAAAATACAAATAGTGTCTGTTGTATTATTTGCCATTCTAATTCTAAAAAAACTACATACTATCCAGTGCGGCAGTAGTAAATATTCTTTCCGCCTATATATCGCCGCCGTATAGTCTTTGATCTTTACGGGAGTTGGCGCTACATGGACGTTAGACATAATCTTCGTCTTGTCCATGCTCATTCTAAGACCAAAATATAAATAAATGCTAGCTCGGATCGTCACAACCAATATTGAAATCTTTTTGAATTATTCCGTACAAAGCGTGAATATACAAAAAAATCGAAAATGCATACTTTTCGAGACGGCCATTGTAAAGCTAAACTTATATTTGTAAGTTCTATTTTAAAAATAACAAGTGTGGTGTCCCAAAAACAAGTAAGCTAATCGATTTACTAATTTATTCACCGTATAAATGAGGCAACTTAGATGTAAATTTTGACATTTAATGCAAGTCGACTTGTACGACATTAAATTTCATTGTAAAATAGTGCAAAAACATTTTAAATATCATAATTCAATTTGTATCAAATAATAATAACATATAAAGCCAAAACGAAAAAAATAAAATTTTAAATTTATAGAAAAAAAAAACATAATAAATAAGTCAATTATGGTGTGTACTGTATGTTTTATCCAGGTTTCAATATAACATACATTTATATCTATACATTTATTATTTTAAAGTTTCATGAGAAATACTATTTAAAATAAAAGCAATTTCAAATGAATAAATTTTTATTTTGATACCAGATTATTTTTATCGATGTCACAGAAATGCAAATTGTAACAATACGATTGTGTAGGCGGCGATGACTCCCAAAAGACGTAGCGGTAGTCCCGCATCCACAGTGAACACGCCGCACGGATTTAATTTCCTAAACATCGCGTTTTTCATTCGTAGTACGTTCTTACAAAATTTTCTTTCTTCATCTAGATAAAAAGAAAAAATATGTACTTTACATCTTTTGGAAATGTTTAATGTTTTGATATTTGTTTAAATATTTTTATAACTTAAAAATAGGTCTCTGTCTTCTTTCATTGAATTTAATGACATACTGATATGACTAGTTCATAAAAGCTGGTATTAACCTATCATTAGAAATATATGGATCTCGACCTGACATTCACACTAAATATATCTTACCTTTTCTATCTAAAACTTTGAATGGACTATCATAAGTTGGTTGCATAATGGTTTTTTAACTAAATCAATTCACACAAAAATATATTCGCATTTACTTAATTCCGGATATACGAATAAAAGTCCTTATACGTTATCGGTTTCGGTATCAAGTTACCTATCATTTTACGAAGGCGCTCGACGTTTTCACAAATGTTAATAATATTACTATAACTATCTATATTATAAAAACGAATCTAAGTGTAATCTAAGTGTTTGTCCGTAAATCATTTCAGCGGTGCTACATGCTGACCGCTGTAAGCGCGGCTCTCCTGGTGGTTTGCGGGACGTGGGGCGCGGCGGGTGCGCATGGTTGTACACGGTATTGAGATGATACCCTTTATCTTTAGATCAAATTTTTATGCATATTGCAACTGGTAAAGATATCTAATTATAATTAATATGTTTAATACACATAATATTATAAATTGCTAATCAAAAAACTAATATATTTAAACAAAAAATTGTGCGTCTAATCTTTGCACGCATTCGAAGTGGAACTTAATTATTTGTACATTGTACGATGTTCAACATAATTGAATAAAACGTGCTAAAGCATTAATTCAGATTTATTGTATAGTGTTTTTTTTAAATGAAGCTTCCGTAATTCCATCTTGGTAAAATAATCTCACATGGGGCATTCACAAAAATAAAACCGCGTAAGCCCATAAGTCAAACGTCTGTTGCTGCCGCCGGCCGGCAAGAGACTAGCTTATTAGCCTGTCTTGTTCACCACCCGCGTCCCGCAGGTCATTGGGAGAGTCGTGCTTACGGCGGTCAAGCTATAACACTAGTGTCATTCCTTGGTGCTGCTCGAAGTCCTTACAAGACTATGTCTAGTTCTTCGACCCAAATACTAGAATCAGTCTAATCTAATCATAAGTGCAGCTTTGAGAGACCTGTGCCAACTCTCAACCATACCGTTGCATTGAGGATGGTAGGGTGTGGTACGTATCTTGTTGATAACTAAACACTAAGTTAGCTCTTTAAAAACATTACTTTTGAATTGTCTGCCCTGATCACTTGTCAGCTTAGCAGGACAGCCAAAACATACTATCCACCCTTCGAAAATAACCTTAGATATGGTGTCATTTGTTATAACTCTAAATGGAAAAAATGGAAATGGAAAATGCTATGTTTTACTGACGATATTGTCTTATTTTGTGAAAATGCTAAAGACGTGGAATCAATTATATTTTCATTGCGAACATAAAGTAAAAGGGTGCGTTTGGAAATAAATTTAAGAAAAACAAAAATTATGACGAATTCCGTAAAATATCCCATTATGCTTGCCCGCAAACCATTAGAATACGTTAATACTTATATTTATCTAGCAAAGCAGGTTTCTATCACCTATCGAATCAATGAAATAGAAGTAGAGCGAAGAATTGCATACGCATGGAGAAATTTTGGAATTTCAAAAAAATATTTAAAAGTTACGTGCCTTTGAACATTAAGAACAAGGTGAAAGATTCATGCTTGCTCCCATCTCTTACTTACGGCTGTCAGACGTAGAAATATATACATCACGTAAAAAATAAAATAAGGTTCTTTCAGCGGAATATGGAAAGAAGTACTATTAACGTCAGGAAGATTAAAAAAATACCCCATAGCGCTATTAGGAACCAAACAAAAGTAACTGATGCCCTCAGCTGTTGATAAATACTAAAGTAGCGGTGGGCGGGACATGTGAACAGAATGAGTGATGATCGTTGGACAAGCCGACTAACAACATGGTCTGGTCTTATAGGTACTATAAAAAGAGGAAAACCTAAATCACGATGGCAAAATGATATGATAAAACTATCGGTCCTTACATATGAAATTGGCGTTTTGTTGCACTGGCCAACTTGATCTCAAATATCTGGCGTTTGGTTAGGAATTCCAAATTCGTTTCTAGTACGATTTCAAATTTAGCCTTGTGTATTTGTTTTACGAATTTAGTGATTCATTTGTTTTCTAACCATTTGTTTTTTTTTTTGATATTTTTTTCACAAATTGGAAAACTTAAAATATCGCCTTATTTATAAATATAAGTTCCACCGTGGCATCAGCGCTGCAGAAACAGCTCGAGGGATTAATGATGTATATGAGGAAGCTACTGTTAAAGAAAGCGTGGTACTTCTTTGGTTTGGACCTACGAAACAAACCCCGTGGACGACCGGAGACCATAGTTGATAATGAAATATTAAAGATGATCGTGAAAGTGGATACATCGCAAACCACGTCAGAGTTAGCGGCAGGCTTCAGTGTGAGTTATAAAACAATTTTAATTCATTTGAAACAAATTTGAAAAGTGAAAAATCTCGAGAAATGGGTACCGCTTGAATTTACTGAAGCACACCAAAAAACACGCATTGAGTGCTGCGTTACATTACTCAATTTTGGATCATTTTGTTACTTGTGACGGAAAATGGATCCTTTAAGACAATCGGAAATGCTCATCACAATGGTTGAACTCAGGAGAACCGACCAAATCCTGTCCCAAGCGAAAGTTGACTCAGAAAAAGATACTGGTGAGTGTGTTTGGTGCATGCAACTTAAATTATTTTGTAATGCAAGAAATAAAAGGCTTTTTATTTAATTCTAACCGGGAGTGCTTCCTCCGTCCAACCAGTTTGTCCATCTATAAAAGTCACTAGGCCGATGGATTTCGATCTCTCGGTGGTCGCCGTTGTATTTGGATTGTACTGTGCTTACCATCAGAGACAGTTAATGTGCCGTGCTATTACAAAAAAAATATTTAAATCTTGCAATGATTGATGTGTACATAAATCCTTCAGCAAGTGGAAAATGTCTGTCTGGAAAAAGTCTGATTTTTCGTTCCTATGAACTTTCACACGCTGGCAATTAACGCACGACTTTGCCAATTTGCCTACATCGCTATTCATATTTACCCAGAAAAATCTTTCTTTGACAAGCTTTCGCGAAGTTTGGATCTCTGGGTGGCTAGTATTATGAATAGAGTCGAATGTTAGCCGCCTGAATTGTTGTGGCAAATATGGTTTGGCTCATCATCTCACACGCAATATGTATGACACTCCCTGCTAATATTATCTCGATAAAAGTCTTTTGTTTAAAAAGCTTACGTAGGTCAACAAGCTCCTCGTCACCGTCTTGAGCTTGCGCGATTTCGCGATTGGCGATTATCTAATTCAGAAGGCATTAGATAAATGTAAACGCTAAAAATTAATCATACCTAAAAAAGTTGATCGACGGTTTCGGGTTTCACGAAAGGGTTAATTGCGTCTACTTTCTCTTGAAGGGGACGAATCCCTTCGGTAGAGACTTCATAACCAAGAAACTCATTTGTAGCGTTAATGACTTATGTTTAACTTACAATTTATTTTTTGTAATTATTTTGTTAATTTCGTTAATAAGCGATTAATGGAATAACGGTTTTCTGCCCAGCTTTGGTTATGAGGGTAATTTAACTAGAATAATATTATGTATGAAGGTAAACGGACGTATATGAGTAGAGGATGACCGAAGAAGGTATGAATGGATTGCGTGAATACTGAGATGACAACTGATAGAGTGGAAGAAGAAAACAAATTGTTGTGCTAAACCTACTTAAGTTGCACCTTAATCATTAAAATGGAAACAAACGTTCTAATTTATTTATTTACCTGAGCAATTGGTTGTGTTAATAAATACCGAGCAGGTGGAATGGATGTCGCTTAAAGTCATGTAGAATTTCTCGCATTTAACGCACAAAACAATTTCTATGATCACATTCATTAACAGCCATATCAAAATACCTAATAATGTAAAATAGTTTTTATTCTGAAAAAAAGAGAGATCCACTCACAGCAGTGATGGGGTAGCACGTGTTTACACAGTATTTATCGTCCTGAGTTCAAATCCGTACAATAAATCTGCACTTTCGGTGAAGCTGATCTAATGCTTGTTTGGCTAGCTGCCAACCTTAAGTTGAAAATCTGACGCCAAGCACCTGTAGGTGTATTCCGGTAGCTGTACTTGAGAGCTAGATTCTATAAATAACAATAAAGAAACATTGATTGTTGATGAGTGTTTTTCTGCGATCATCTCATTTCTCTTAGAGTTAGACTTTAGGCTGGAGCACGAACTCCATGTACATGATAATAAACTCGTCACAATAACTCTCTTTTGGTGTGTCACATTTCGGAATCAGCCTATGTATATATAGCGTCCGAAGGGTTTACAAACCAGTATGACAGCGACGCCGATGCCGATCTCTCGGTGATTGCCGTTGTTTTTGGATTGAAATGAGCTACCACTGGGCAAAATTGGGCAGTCACTTTACATTGCTACTTAAAAAAAAGGTTTTTTAAGCCTGCAGATCACTGGACTAACATAAAAAATAATTAATAATATTAATTAATTAATTGTAGTCTATACTTTTATCTACATTTCTATTTATAAAGCTTGCATATTTTGGAAGTTATCTCTGGATTTATTGATCAGCTATATTATTACTGAGTGCCACTGATTACCAGGGAATCAAATTGGCTGGCTTCGATAATTTCAGACCAATTGAAATATATTTAATTTATTGCAGAACTAACCTGTACAGCTCTTGTGACAAATAAAAGAAGAGATGTAAGTGACTTACTGGTTTATTAAATTCCAATGATATCAGGAATAATGTAATTTCAACGTTTACCAAAGCAAGTATAAACGTGGCAACCGTATGAAATAAAATCTGAAAATTACAAAACACATTAAAATACGTCTCCAATTTGATGAAAATGATAAGAACACAGCTGATACCGGTTATGTGTATCGATTTAAGTAAATATTATCAGATTGAAATCGACATGTATATCGTAATATACCAGTAGTTAGAATGTTGTATATTTTGATGAGTGTTACAAAATGGTTGCAAAATCGTTCTCGCAAACGCGAATAATTAAATATTAAGTAAAAAGACAATATCTTTTTGTAAGACCCAATATTACAATACCGCGGGATATTTTCGGGATTGGTGCCACTCCTGCTGAATACTTTACAAAATTCGTTAAGTATAATGTTCATAAATGTTAAACTTGCTTTTACCCCTTGTACCACTTGAGCAGGATCGGCACAACATCTTTTTCTCTTTCACTTTCCTCTGTCAACTGTCTATTTGGTATTCACAACAATTATATGCATATCATTCTTCACACAATCCTTTCATACCTTCTTCGGTCTTCCTCTACTCATATATCCATCCTCCTTCATACCTAACTCTCTTCTAGTTTATAATTTTCATACCTTCTCATGACATGTCCATACCACGCTCACCTATAACATCTCAATTTCTCTGTCACTGCCACATACTGCCTCTTATATACTCATTTCAGATTTTATCCATTCTATATATTTACACTACTCATCCATGTTAACATTCACATCTCCGCCCCATGCAATCTTCCATCATCCGCCTCTTCCGTTGCCCATAAAATAAAAATACTTTAGTCAATTTACGCCCTGAGAAGGTACTTAAGAACGTCAAGCACTACTATACTACTACTGGTTCGGAAAACATCCCAGTCATCGAGAAGAACGAGCAAGAAACTCGATCGGGCTTATCTATAATTTAATTATTTTTTCCAACTGTATAAATAATATTTACAGTTAAAGAATCATATTATTATTATATTTATAATTTAGTGCATGCACAGAGAGGTAGTCACTTCCAGATATCACTATCATTCACATAATTATCCACCCTACGATACCCTTTTGGCAGTAAATCCTGGTTCACGTGGACCTTGAACTCATTTTCCGGCAAATCTGTAATGTGCGCCGGGATCTTATTATAGAACCTAACACTATTACTTAAAAAACTTTTAGTCTTACTAAGTCTAAAACACGGTACGACTAATTTATATCTATTTTTACTATTAAAACTGTGCTGGTCTTTGACAAAATCAAGCTTATGACAGTTTTTTAGATTTTACATTAAATTATGTAGAATATACTGGAAGGACAAAGTTAAGATTGTAAATTCCTGGAACTTGTTCTTTGTGATTCGCGAGTTCTCATGTTATATATTGCTCGAATTGCCCGCTTTTGTATACGAATATGGTTTCTACATCAACTGCTGAACCCCACAGCAAAATACTAATAATACTCTCTTTAAAGTTTTAATGTGCGAACCCCACTGTAATTTTAATACCCCAGAAAACAGTTATATCAACTAAGCCTAGTAAATGTCCTTCTATCTTAATATGACTATCAATACGCCGAACAGTGGGTAAGGCAAATCTCTTCTTTTTTTTGCATTTAGTAGTAAATTATTTAGAGCAAACCATTCAGAATTTTTTACTAAAGTATTATTTAATTACTTAACCTCTGAATCTATTCTTTTCACTTTGAATAAAAGTGAAGTGTCAACTGCAAAAAGAACCATGTCAGCACTGTTCTCGATCACTAGCGGTAGATCATTTATATATACGAGAAACAAAAACGGTCCCAAAATCTATCCCTGAGGAACGCTGATTCTGGTTAATGATCCCGAAGACGTTGCCCCGTTCTTACTTATTTTCTAAAACCGTTCTGTTAAATAAGAGCTTAGCCGGTCGAGCGTTTAAACACTATAGTGTTTCAGCTTAAGTATAACCGTTTTTTTTTTTCGAACTGACTATACTGTTAGCCTCTTAGGGGCCCTGGAGCCTATACGGCTTTTACAGCTTTACCGGGCTTTAGTATAACCGTACTGTGGTCAACGCAGTCGAAGGCTTTTGAGAGATCACAAAACACTCGGCTTAAATTCTGCGACTCCCCCCAGGCCCTAAATACATGACTTAGCACCGGTGCACCAGCATCAGTGATTGATTTTGATTTCGTTAAACCATACTGCCAACCATCCAAAATCTCTTGAGCATTGAAACATTCTACTAGCTGTTTAAGCATAATTTTCTCGAAAATCTTACTAATCGAAGGAAGTACAAATAATGATCTATAATTTCCAAGATTACTTCTATGAGCTGATTTAAACATAGGAACTACTTTACTAAATATCATTTGATTAGGGAAAGTTCCTGTTTCTATGCACTGATTAAATATATGTGCCAGATATTGACATTTAAAGACTGAACTACTATTACTGACATTCCCCAAATGTGTTCATTGGGCTTTTAGTTTAATTGTTTAAAAGTCCTTATAATTTCACTTGCAATAACGGATGTAAAATAAAATTTTGTATTTATAGGTTCAATCTTATTTTTCTAGATTGATGCGGCACCATGGGGTGATGAAATTATATTTTTATTACTTCTAAAGGTACGTTTACGTAATAATGCAGGAAAACAGTTGATACCTCTCAACTGTTTGAGGTATGTACTCCTTCGACGTATATATTAAGTGAATTATCATATTTCTATTTTTCCTGCTTCCTAATTTATTATTATATGCTAGTATCCATAGCCAATATGTTAACAAACGATTTCATATTTTATATCAAAACACGTCGTATAACGGTTTTATACACATTTCCCTTAAGTTTTAGGGGCATTCGTGGAGCACATCTGAGACCTACTTCCTTCAATCATTTCATCCACCCTGTATTTATCTTATTTTTCACGTACCGGTTAATATCACCGTTATTTTGGATTAATGAACCGAAATAATAGCTATAATCAAACTGAGTTTATTGTAAATGATATGGAATCAACAATTACTAGTATTTTAAGTACTCTGCTTAACAGATTTATTTTTAGTAATTTGGTTTTTTATTAGTTAACTTCACAAACGCTACACACCCAGTTATGCAATAAGTATAACTTTTTTTTTTAATGTATGTAAATTTTGACGTATTAACTTTGAACTTCGATATCTAAGCAGTCTTTTCAAGCTTCATATTAATTTCAAGTAATTTAATATAATATTTGAAAATATTTATCAAAGTATTTTTAATAATCAATCATTACTTTTTTACAAAAATAATATAAAATACAAATTGTATCTGTTCAATACTCTTTCCGCCTCAACACTAGATGGTTTGTGGGTCAATAAGTATTTGTGTATCAAATTCACCATGGACTTACTCAATACCTATTATCATGTCACGTTGTCAACTTCGTATACTATCATTTCTATTTTAGTAATGTTTCTAAAACTAGGTATTTTCTAAATCCTGTTTATTGTAATATTCATTTGGCTATATTTTGTGCGATGTATCGATAAACTGACGCATTGCTGAGCCAGTGCGAGATCCTACAGGCCTTTAAATGATCCTGGTACAGCCTTGGTACCGGCCTACCCTAGAGAGGTTGCAATAAAGCTAAGTAGGATTCTGCAATCCCGCGGGATCTAGCACCATTTGAAGGCCCGACTCGTGTGTTATTTTTATGTGTAAAACATAAAGAATGGTATCAACTTACCAGCCACTCAAATGCTTTCTTGTATAACTCATAAGCTTCTAGTATATGTTCATATATTAAACACCTTTCTGACCAAGACAAATTTATTTTTTTATTTTGTTCTGATTTATTTATGTTTACCGAATCGTTAATTTCATTATTTAATAAAACCAAAGCATCTGTGATGATTTTTATTAATACATACGCGTAAACGATGTTAATATCAAAACATAATTCGGTAATGTTACAAATTAGATCAGTAAATTGAAAATAATGGTAAACATAATGAAAGTATATATATAATAATGATCTGACGAAAATGACTACCGACAAGTTGATCCAAATAAAAGTTTTTATTACAAAGTAATCATGTTTATTGTATTTAAGATTTTTCATTATTTTTTGTATGTTCAAAACTAATTGTATGTTATTATTACTCTGGTTAGTGTTCACAAAGAAGTTGATCAGATATCCCAGCATATATAAGATATACTTTAAATACACACAAATGTTGAATATTATATCTTTTTCAACAAACACATCCAATCTAAGTTCAAAACATAGGTGGATAATCGTTATCGCAATGTATACAAATGTTCCACATAATGATATGATGTTACTCAGAAGACCGGTTGGTACAATAAAATCATTATTTATCTTGTATTTTGGATATAAATATATACTTTGCACTAAATTTAACGGCCTCAACATTACTTGGATATCTTTATCTAATAAGTTATTTCGTAAATCTTCTATAGATTCCAAAGAGCCAAGTTCACGGTTTGAAGTCATTTTATTGTTTGTGATTATAATGTCACAGACAATAAAATTTGTTAAATTTCAATTTAATTAATTGCCCTAATAACATTGTGTTGCGTGTTTAAGCCGTCATTTGTCATTCACGCTTTATGTATTCTAAGGCATTGATAATTGATTGAAAGCAAATAAAATACATATTATATTGACCATATAAAATTACTAGCAATTTCCCGCAACTTCGTTCGCGTTAATTATAATAATCCTAATACGACGTTGATATTACGAAATTTGGTATACTTTAAATGTTTGCAATTATTATCTCGATTTTGTACCAATTGGTATGTTTAATTTTAATTATTTATTGAAAACATGATGTGTTGTTTCTTAATATTTAGGTATTTAGTTTTCTTTGAAGATTTCTCTCTACTTGGGGCAGTCCGACTGTTGGAATTCCTCCATCCTACAGAAGACCGCAGTCAAATAACCATGTGTTGTGTTCCTGCGGTGGGGAGAGTTTCCAAAGCTCCTTCGAGTAGGGTGGTTGAAGTTGGGCAACGCGCAAGATATTATAAGCGTCCATAGGCTACAGTAACCGCTTACCATCGGGCGGGCCGTATGCTTGTATGCTACTTTAGGGCTATAAAAGTTATCAATAAAAACAAGACGTTAAAGTACCATATCTATATAAATAAAATAAATAATAGTTCAAAAAAACTAAAAAAATACGCTTTTATATAAAATCCAACTAAAAAATTAATTATATTTTTTTAAAAATTTGAATTAAGAATAGTATATATAAGAAGAAAATATTTTTTATTTAAAAAAAAACGTGGGGTGCATGTATTTTATTGACAGATATAAGTAGAAGGATTATCAATTTGATAATATCTTAAAAAGCACCCCATGCTTTTTTACAATAAAAAATATTTTTTTCTTATATACACTAATCTTAATTCAAATTTTTAAAAATTTATTATTTATTTTTTGTCGAATGACGGGAAGTGTTTGTCTGAAATCGCCTGAGAGGACTAACAGAATGCCTCCAAATAGTTTGTTGTTGTTCTTAATGTCTTTCAAAGTCTGTTCAAAGCCTCAAGCGAATGTTTGTGTGCCATAGTGCGTTCATCCCAGATGATGATTTTACACAGTTTTAGTACTGTAGACATAGACGATTGTGTTTTTATATTGCACACTGCATCTGGGTTATTTTCAATATTTAGTAGCAGCTTAAATACTGAATGAGATGTTCTGTCTCCATCCAATAAAGTTGCCGCAATGCCAGATGATGCGACGGCCAATGCGATGCCATTATTTGATTGTATTTCGATGAGAATTAGCGAAACTAGGAATGTTTTGCCAGTTCCATCTGGTGCATCCAAAAAAAAACTGCGAGGATAATGCGGTCGTAAATGGTTCCTTGTTCAACATTCATTAGTGAGCGTTGCTAATCAGCAATCGCTGCCATTTGTACAGTATTGTACTGCAGTTTACAATTCATTTCAGTGTTCATTAAATCAGATGTACTTCGATTTGGCGAAATCATACCGAAATGAGTGAGTGGTAAATTGGCAATGATAATGCAAAGATCCTCAATAGCAATCAATGCTTCATAGTAGATAGCGTCGCTGAATGTTATCGTTAGATCATTGCATCGTATACGAAGTTGATGCAATATATCATCCGTCATTGAATCTTTGTGATTAGCCCACAATGTCTCTGCTCGGGCTGGAAAATATGTAGTCAACACTATAGCGAATAGTAGACGAATTTGTATTGCTGTACAGTTCAATGCTGCTTCAGCAAGCATACATTTCCACTGGTTGTCGTCTTCCAGCAAATCGAATGTAAGGCATGCATCTTTATACGTTGGATACTGTTGTCCATTCACTTACGTATATCTTGAAATTACAATGGGCCAGTGATATTAACCAACAACAGTCGATGATAAAAGCATTCAGTCATTCTTTTAATTCTTCTTGACGCAATTGCGACATGCTCACACGCCTGAAGTTTTACTTGTTTGACGGCCCAAATTAGCACCTTTACGCTAGCATTTTAGCATTGTACAATGTACAAGACACATATAAATAGAACTAATTGAATTACTTAAAGATGTTTAATAATAAACAAAAACTAATAATAAATGATTAATACCTGTAAAATAATAGCTGTTGTTGGCGGGAGCTCGTGACACGTGTTAAGTACTTTTGAGGTTAAGTAGATCACTTAATTAACTAATCGTGAGAACTACACTTAAAATTAATAATTTTATTAATTATTTGTAATTATAGCCCAGCGAATTAATAATAAATTTACTTGGGAATTACACTAAGAAAGTAAAATGACAGATGTAAACTTCACTACTACGCTCGATACATAAACAAAAATAATGACCGAAAACTGTGTAGGAAGTAAGAGAAGGCTTATTCTTTGAGAGAGACAGGAGACCGGCTTCGTTCTCATCACTACTCCGTGCCGTTTACTGGGTGAGAAGTGACACCGGTAGACGCCTGGCTAACTGGGGATAACTGATCTCGTGAAAATTGATAAGTTATCGACCAGGATTAAAAAATATTAAATTACTAATATGGCTATTAAAATATAGGGGTTCGTGATTTAAGAGAGAAAGAAGAGAAGAGAGAAGAATTGTACGTATTTTTTTTTGCCACATCGTAAAAAAATAAAATTGAAGAATTTTGTCAAAAAAATAAAAAAAAATGTTTGGGGTTGACAATCCTTATCACTTAGGGACTGAAAAATAGATTACGACCAATTCTCATACCTACCGAATATACATATTGTTACGTATGCGAGCCCGACGAATAAAACAAGAGGCAGATAGTGACACACTCATTGTATTCGTAGAACGATCATAGGGGTGTGCGGACAGTCAAACGTAGACATTTTATACGTAACACATATAAAATTTCATAAAAATCGGTCAAGCCTTTTTCGAGGAGTATGGCAACTAACACTGTTATACGAGAATTTTATATATACACAAGAGATATATAATATCATAGTATAGTAGTATTTAGTAGTATTATTTTATTTACAACTAGCTGTCTCCACAAATCCGCTTGCGTGGATTACAGAATTATTGTTTTTGAAGATATTTATCGTGTTTTTTTAAAATATGAAAACCAAGTATTGAAGGAGTAATACAAAAACAAATTGATCAAAATCTCTCCAGTAGTTTTTGTGTGACGAGCGCACAACGTCAAACATCAATCATTATACGCTTTTTAATTAGCGTTAACGCTTGCCATATTTACCTTACTCCCACCTCGGCCAATACAAAAGAACAGTGCCGCCATCTGTTGATTTAACAAGAAAAAAACTAATATCTTGCGTCGCGTGCGATGGTGCTTGTCAGCAACCGGTGTAACACGGTTTCGCGAGCGTTTTGCTGTGCTCCGGGCAAATTAATGAAGAAGTTATCATCCAAAGTGTAATTCAGTGATTGTACTGTGGTGAACAATAAAACAGCCGGAAACTGTAACATAACCGAAGGATCGAGGCGATATAGGTCAAAGGCCCAGGTAAGTTCATAACCAAACCTTTCCTATCCGTTTCTCCCAAGTGGACCAAGTCCAGGGTTCAGAGTAATACCTAAATACATTGGTCAAGGGCTTACGGGCAATCAAAGCAACCGTCTAAGTCACACCATTAAAAAGTGGTCACTTCGAGCGCGAATTTCCTATGGATAAATTGGGTTCAAATTCATTAGAAAACTCCAATATATAGTGCATTCTCAAGTTTTCATTTTATTTTGAATATTTTTATTGTTTTTTCAACTGATTAATAAGTATCTTACTTCTTGTGCTCAGATAAATCGAATTTATTTCTTATTTTTTTACGTAGTTCGGTACATTGAAATATCTTTTGTTGAAGTTTGCAAAGATGGTTGTAGACCATAGTTCTCAGTTAAGACTTGTTAATACCCGCAAAGAATATATCTTCCGTGAAATACAAATATTGTATGATTTGACGAAAGATATCGCGAAAGATAAGTCGAAGATTAGTGCATTTAAGAGTAGGTACAAACGTATCGAATCTATTCGATCCAAACATTACGAACAGCACGGCGCAGGTGACTGCAAATAGTGTCCACTACCCGATTTTGCAGCACTCCCATTTTATAGGGGATATTTACTTGACTTACTAACATTAGTATAAAAGTAACATATAGTACAAGCATACGGCCCGCCTGATGGCAAGCGGCTACCGTAGCCTGTGGACGCTTATAATACCATAAGCGCGTTGCTGGCCTTGAACCCCTCCACCCCAACGGAAAATATTATGAAAGAAAATGTGTATACGCTAAAATCAATATTGTTTCATCATTAGAAAACTGCCTGCTGTGTGCAACACGGCCTTGTTTTTTTTATACATTTAGAAAATTATATGATAGATCGGTTTTCTCTACTACAACTTCGATTTTTAAATAATACAGTAATTATTTTAGTATATTTTATCATTATTAGTATTTTGTGTTTAGTTTATTTAAAAAAAGTTGGCTCGGCAGATGTTGTTCGGCCATTTCCGCTAACCATCTGGTACCACCTATCCACCAATCCCGAATGTCTTTTCCTGAAGACTTTTCCAATACCATAAAGAACATAACATAATAAGAATTACGTACATCCGTCCTTCAAATCGAGTTATAGTAGCTAGTTAATAAAAAATACAATTTAAGTTATTCCTAAATTATGCGGGTGACTTTCAAAATTTTCTTTCTCTAAAAACCTTAGTCAGAATGTTACTAACATTCTAAAAAAATAAATAGCCAATTCGTTCGACCGTTCTCAAGTGAAGCGCTTAGGAATGAACAGCATTTAATTTTTATTTATATAGATTAATCATAAAAATGGTCGTATATCTGAAAAACAAATTTATTCTTAGGTATGAATAAAACTCATCTGGCCGCAAATGTAAATCAGAGTTGGGATCAGCTGTAACGATGGTAGCCAACTTATGCTAAGTTGTGCAACGTTTGTAGTGTATTGCGGTACACGGACGATTGTGTAAAATTGTATTGTCTAGACTAATAACGTAAATATTGGCTTATCAACGCCACACCACGCATACGACCGCTCCGCACTACGGCCGGCTTGCTACTGCCCCTGTCGTAAGCCCTTGAGACGAAATCAATCCACTATCTCGAAAAGTAAATAAACTTCATTTATACAAACAGAATATTTTTATTTGTTAATATTTACTGTCACTAAGCTTTTATGTAATGTTAACTTTAATGTATTGTCGTACTCTGTTGTTATATAATTTTGTTCCAGTGTATTAGGTACTTTATTTCTTCTCTTTTTTTTTTCATTTCTAGTAGGACCGTAGGCTACTCTAATTATGTTTAATCTAATTATATTTATAAAATAATTTGAACTATTTTATCCTACCAGTATCCATTGTTGATAATGATTAGACGATAGATTATAAGACGTGACAGGTAAAAAAATTATATAAATTAAAGTCGTTAAAAGAAATTAATAAATAAAATGCAATGTCGCGGTACCTATCAATCTATGTCACGTTGTAGATAATAATCTACTACGTTATATTAACGTCTTTTGTTTATCAACCCTGTACATTATAATGCTATAAGCATTTAGTTCATTTGCAAATTAAAATCGAAAATACCTATTACATTATTCAGTTCTACGTCAGCTACTAGAAGTCTTTCATATTCTCAAGTTATCTAAAATAAATCAGATAAAGAGCTTTATCGTAAAGTGAATATTAGAAAGATGCCTGTTCGTCGCAACTGCGCAGAATTACTTTATAACAATGTCGATGAAAATTTACAAAAGTTACTTCGACCTCTTAATTTAATGCAAGCAATTTACGTCTATCCTAAGTATAGAATACGGGATAACTTTATTACTTCTAATGATCGTACTACAAAAATATTATCGTTCTGTGCAACTTTAGTTTACTTAATCCTCTCTTGTTATCATGTGATCTCTAACATTATAATTAATAATACTATAATAGGAATACAGAAAGTAATCAAAACTACTGATTACTTTACCTTTAGTAATATTTGTATCGGTTTCGTAATGAACTTTATAACCTGTATTTTATGCAGCGATAATAACGTCCATCTTGTTCTAAGATTACAAGACGCTTACAAAATATTGAATTGCAATAAACTGAAACTTAAAACAATAGTAATTTTCAACTGGATGTCTGTAACAGTATTAGCACTCATTGATATTATAATATGTATCTCATTCCTATATGTTTTGAAGAGCATAACTATACTTACGGTGATTACATATTTTATTTACACGTGTTTTGACTTTAACATGATTTATGCTATTTGCATGGTGCATTTATTAAGGAACACTGTTGAATTATGGAATTTGAAAGCGAGAGAAGAAGACGAGTTGTATTGGAAGAAAATGTTTAGTGCGTACGTAAACATAGTTGAAGCTTATGCATTGTATCAAAAGGTTTTCATTTTCGGTCATATGTAAGTACTTTAACTTCTTATATTTAAGGTTGCTAATTCTAGAACCGAAATTATTGACGCATAAATAGTATAAATGCAGGACAGAACTTTAATAAACGGAATCCGATCTGTATAAAAACACTGAAAAATTAAAATATTCTCATTATATAATATAATAGTTCATATACCACAGTACCAGTTCAAATAGCGCACAAATCAGCATAAGCTAGGTGCTACCGTTGCATTTAACCCCATTGATGACTTTCATTTGCAGTTATAACGTTTTTTAGAATTCAAACTGAGCTATCTCATAAGATACTTTCATGTTAGTGCAGAACAATAAGCGAAGCAGAAGCTCCACAGCGATCTTTAGCGAATAATTTAGAAACCGTAGCTGTGTTTGAATATTAACTGGTGTCAATGATGTCATCAATGCATGGGAGATTTATGATACTTTTTTTAACAGGGTCTCTTAATATAAGTTTAAACGTTGTTTACCTAATGATGAGGATAGTTAAGATACATCAAATGCATTTTAACCTTCCTAAGCCAAAATGTATTTACCGGCGTTTTGCGTACATCTACTGAAGGTGGATTTGCATTTGATATTGAAATAGCCATAATATACATATAGGCCATACCAAAATATATCGAAGTATCCACAATCTAATATTTTTTATAAAATAGCATGTTAAAGTGACTGAACTTTGCCTGATGGTAAGGTAACAATCCTAAAACATGGGTGATTACCGAGAGATCGACAATCCATCGACAGTCGACAACATCTCAAAAGGATTCATTTTAAAATATAGAAACTGTGAAAGATAGTATAAATTAACACTTTGAAACTATTTTACAATCCTCAAGATATTAATTAATCTGTTTTTTTTTCTCTTTTCCCAGGTTATGGTATCATTTGGTCGAGACTTGTACACTATCATTAGTATACTTGCAAATGTTTTAGATATACTCAGAGAACCAACGGTAAAGGAAGAATATCATGTAAGTTAAACTTATGATCTATACTTTTTTTCTACAAATTGAAAACAGATGAGCTTAGTTCGCCTCACAGTATAATTATATAGAGTTTTTAATATTTACTAATTGTAAGGCATAGTTGTGATCGCTAAGAGTTTGGGGTGAATTCTTTTATTTTCATGTCTTTCTACTATAACTCTTATACAAGTCCTATATACGACGCTTTAATGTACATGGTTCGACATATCAACCTTATATGTTTAGAAATGCTTCATATCGCTCATACGTTTTATAGTTCGTGTCTATGTGATTTATTGCTAGTATAGTGAACCTATATTGCGGTTTATGATTGAATTACGTATATTTTTTATATAACAAATTATGTTATATAAAACATATTATAATATTTAAATTTGTTATATATAACAAATTATGTTATTATATAAAATTAATATCCATTAATGTTTTCTTATTTTTATTAGGGTGTCTACTGATTATTCTTTCTTTTGTAAAAAGTTTGTTATATTTTACCATGGCACCTTTAACCTAGTCATATAAAATGTATGACTGTATTGTAAAGGACTTGACTTTTGTATATCTATATTGAAATACAGTCCATTGTGAAGATCCGGCGGTTTTGTGAAGAATTTATAGATTGAACCCCACACTAATAAATGCGTGAATTTAATGTAATAGTAAATTTAATTTAAAAATACCGAATTCAGATGAAGAGAGGTCTACTGAAGCTGCAAATACGAACTTTGTATGATATGTAACTTTTGTCACATTGGAACTTGCTAAGAACTAACATGTTTAAGTGGGTCACTTTTATATCTACGCAGTAATTTCCTTTATTAATAGAAGACTCGCAGTCTGTAATAGGATACAGAATTTTCTTGCTTATTTCAGATTATTCTTTTGCCAACTTTAATAATAGTTCTAACTTGGTTTATCAAAAGTATGAATATGCACATAGTATTGAACACAGAATTTGAGAAATTCTACATCTCAATCAACGAAGCCCAGTCGTACTCGATAAGATTAAACACACTGAACAATCTGTCAGGTATATAGAGAACTTCTCTATTTAAAATTTAATTTATTTTATATTTATACACTTGCTGTATCTTCAAACTGCGGAATCTTCTATAGACCACAGTTATTTCAATGAAGAGTCTTTCAAGCGAGAGGTGAAGTAATATTTTGGTAAGAGTATAGAATGAGAATATATTGCTTGTTTACTACAGATGCAACGTTATCGCTGCGGTTATGTTACACCATCGCCACTTATACGATAGTGCTGCTGCAAATTGCTTTTCAACTGAATGAAAACACAATAACAGATAGCTTGCCCAAAAATCTTCTCTAAACAATGTATATTTATTTAACTGTACTTTGAGTTAATTCTAATAAAATTGATTTTCCTTAAACGTTGTATGTATTTCTTTATTTATTATATTTAGAGATCCAAGGTGATCTTACAGCTAACAAAATAACACATATATACGGAAATAACACACAGAAGGCCATTTTTATTTATTATTTTTTATACTACAAAGGTGGCAAACAAGCATATGACCCGCCTGTTGGTAAGCGGATACCGTAGTCTATGGACACTTGCAATGCCATAGGTTTCACCAGCGCGCTGCCTACATTGAACCCCCTAACCCCAGGAATACATTACAAGGTTATTTGGTTGTGATCCTCTGTAAGGTGGATTTAGTTTAGTTGACGCATAAAATTTTGCTAAGCTACCATGCCTAGTGCCGACTCCGTGGCCGAGTAAATAACAAAAGAAAAGTTTACGTCCTGTGTATATAACGAATATATAAAATGTATTCAGTAAATAAAATATAAACAAGTATTTTCATAAATTTTAATCACGAATCATTAAAAACACTCATTGATACAACGACCTTAGAATAACTTTCAATAATAAAAATCTGAAAACTTATAAGTTATATTTATAAAAGATTCTGTAAATAATTTCATATATACGTATACCACCAGTTGGGCCGCCCCAAGTAGAGAGAAATCTCCAAAGAACTATAAAACTATAATTATATTAATTTGGTTGGTAAATTTAGCTAAAAATTTGCCTAGTTAGAGTTTTCCTGTATTTGAGAGAACAAGTTTGAAACAGATAAATATTTATGGTTTTGGAAAAGATATTAACTTGATTGCTAACTATATGAGAGCTCACTAACGGTTCATGTAAAGGGAACTTGTTTCTCGTAGAAACTAATAGTAGGTACTCACTAATATTACTTAGCAGTTCCGCGGAGTCTAGTATATTGTTAGTGATTTTGAAGAGGTATTCGTCTGTGTTCATCGAATCCACCCACCCATCCATTTAGCCAAAATACGTTCACAGCTAGACATACGCCTTCCCCAAAGATCGCCACAACGACCGGCCATACGCTGCTCGCATCCAGCAGGGTCCCGCAATATTCGCCAGGTCTTCGGTCCACCTTGTGGCGGGTCAGCTTACGCTGCGTCTTCCGGTACGTGACCGCCACTCGAGAACTGGTCCCATAGCCCACCCGTTCTAATAGCGATATACCTCGCCCACTCCCACTTGTCTAGTAATTCTGAGAGATATGTCGGTGACTTTAGTTTTTTGCGGATCTCCTCATTTCTGATTCGACCACGAGGACAGACTCCGAGCATAACCCTCTCCCTTGCCCTTTGAGTGACTTTGACCTTCTTTATTAGAACCTTCGTTAGTGACCACGTTATGTTATTACTGGCAACACACACTAATCAAAGACTTTCGTCTTGAGATATTGCTGTATCTCGGTTGAGAAGATACGTAGCTTCCCGAATGCTGCCCAACTTCGACGATTGACCTATTTCTTTAAGTTGAACTTACCTTACTGAACAGTTTGTCCGTCAGGTAGTCAGGTGGTCAGTTAGTATGTAAACATAATAATTAACAACTTCAAGCGTAGTGTTCGATTTTTATGAGAGTTCGTACTACATGGGTGTTTGACATGACCTTCGTCTTGTCCATGTTGATTTTAAAAACAACTTATTCCAAAGGCTCTACTGAGGGCCACCATGGTTTCAGCCATGACTATGATGTCATCGGCAAATATGAGGTAAGTGATGTATTCGTCGTTTATATTGATGCCCAATCCTTCCTAGTCCAAAATTTAAAAACATCTAGTGCAGCGGTAAATAGTTTTGGAAAAATAACATCTCTATGCCTAACTGCCCGTCACATCGAGATAGGTTTCGTGATCTGCTCCTGCAGTACAACCCAACTTTCGATCGAATCGAAGGCTTTATGGTAGTCCACAAATGCTAAGCAAAAGTGGAGATTATACTCTTCGGTCTTCTGTATATGTAATGCTTGTATGTACCGGCTTGTACGGGAAGTCGTGAAACTTGCGTGTGAGATGGTTCTTAATAACTCTCGAAAACGGTCTGTATACATGATTCAGAAGAGAGATGGGCCGATAATTCTTCAGTAGGAGATCTTGAAAAGAATTAAGATTTCTGCGTTCATGGAGAGGAAGTATGTGATTGATTTTACAACTAAGGAAATAGTTAGTATGGTAACGTTTACTTCTGTACTGTATGAATCTAAGAAACCTCATTTATATCCGTTAAACCGTATCGATTAAACTCTTAATATATGATAAACATAAAAAATGACACATGACAAATCCAAGAGCTTTCGATACTTTGTTAGGCATCTAGAAGATAATTGACAAGTAATTTTGGAATCAAATATAACACTAAGTCTTAATGATATGGTTTTGTTTGTAATTGTGGGGTCGTTTAAACTTATAAAAAACATATAAACAAATTATTTATTTTACTCTTATTAAACCAGGTATTTAAATTACAACTTCAAAAACCTTTAAAATACTATGCTTCTAAATTTTTCTTCTCCATCAGATTTATTTGCGACCTCCTGTTGCCTTTCTTTCTTTGTCTTTAAATCATCGTAGATCTCGTGTAAGCTTCGCTGTTTCGTCTCGGGAATTACTAGCAGCACATAAATAGAAACTAATACGCATATAATTCCGAAGAAGTAGAAGGCGACGTGAACGCCTACGGTATTGGCTAATGGTTTGAAAAATAGCATTTGGAGGAAGTCTGAGAAAGATGCCGAGGACATAGTGATCGCCATGACGGTGCTTCGATACTGTAAATAAAGTTTTCTAATTAAAGTCACACTAGAGCTACACAATTTGTATGTATGTACAGGACAGAAAGGATTAGTTTTAACAGTCTTATAAAAACTTGTGCATTATTTGAACATAAATAGTAATTCGATTAACGTGGATTGACGACTGGCTCTAAAGCGCAATTGCCAAAACGTACCAATATATTATTCTCTACAGATTTTCAACCTAAGAGATATAGTTACCATGGAATCACAAGTACATATTATGCGACTACATCCTATGGTCACATAATGATATTTTCTTTTACATAAAAGTTTCAATGTAAAATTCGATCCCTCGTTTAATAAATTTTGAACTTTTCTCCTAAATAATTAAGCAAATAGCGAGGCATAATTTAATAATGTACCTTATAAGAAAACATTTCGCCTGTAACAACAACAGATATTGGTTGGAGTCCTGAAGAATCGCAGAAAATGCACAGGCAGAGCGTAGTGATGGGCAACCATGCTGGAGGGGAGTAGCTACTATTCTGAGCCAGAAACCAGGAGGCCAAGACGCACATACTCAGACCAGATACCAAAGATGTAATAAACAAAAGAGGCTGAAATTAAATAATTGCGTTTTTAAGTCAGTGCAGATACAGAAACTTGTTCGTTGAATTGTACATAAAGTATATACCTAAGTGAATATCAATATTCTAATAAAAGATAGGCTTTCAGAGCCTTTAATGGGTTTGTTGTATGTAAAACTGAGAAAGTTTTTGAGAATTAGGTTTAACAAATATTGAACTCCATGTATTAAGTTGTCTGAGAGACTAACATGTTGGCGCCAATCACAAAAAATCTGCTTCAATTGCTTCAATCTGCTTAACTGTTTTTTTTTTGTAAACTGTAATCTTTAAAAGAGGATTCGATTAACAAATGATGTATGTGTTAATAGTTTGTTTAACTTGACTGACGCAATAATAACACAGCATTAGACAGTAAATACGAGGCAGTCCAAAACAACGGTGACAACAGAGAGTTGAGGTTGAATGAACAATTGATGCTATCATGTTAGCGTGCGTATATCTCTTCACGCCTTAGAGAAGAGATATACTTAAAGGCTTCAACATTCTATTAAAATAAACTCTGTATATATACCTTCCTCCCGGCTTTCTCTACCACGCTTGAAGCAAGCATTGATCCCATAACTTGTACTGCTCCCAACATCATAGCTTGTTGGTTTGGACTCAAGAACAAGTACTTTCCTTTTGAAGCCAAAGAAAATATGTCTCCAGCAAAATTAAGCACTGGTATGGCACCACAAACTTCCCTAGCTAATGATACTATCATTGCGATAGAAAACGCCCGGAATAGTATTTTGTCAGTTACTGAAAATTAAAATATAAAATTAATTGGATATTAAATTTCCAATTAAAAAAAATGAAATGAACATCGTCACAATGGCATCGCGCACTGCAGATTCATGTCAAGTATGCTGCTTGGAGCTAAAATAATAAAATTACAGTGTTCGTTCTTTGGTAGACATTATAAACAATATGTTTTTTAATTATTTTTACATTTAATTTTCTTTTTTATTTTGAGGAATGGGAGAACATGAGCAACAATTTTGATCGCTTTACATATCAGCAAGTCTATATTTAGTTAGAGAGCAGCTTTTGAAATGAATTTTCCACTTACACAATCTCTCGGAGCTCATGTTTTCTTTTTAAACTACTAGGAGGGGTCAAAAAGTAGAGAGAACGACATACTCCTCGGTAAGACAAAAGAAAAATACTGGCAGGCATAGCTCAGATATATATTGTAATATTAACAAAGAAAAAAATTTTCGATTCTCTTTTGTTTTTTTCTGAATGTAGTCATTTGTTTGCTTCGTGTCGGAACGTGTTCTCGAAAATGGAGAAAAACGAAGTGCAAGCCGTTATTAAATACCTCTTTTAAAAAAAATTAACGACGCAAGAGATTCATTGCGATTTGGAGGCAACATTAGGAGAGTCTGCTCCGCCGTATTCAACTGTCGCAAGGAGGGCTTCTCAATTTCGAGTAGGGAGAACGAGCACGGAAGACGAACATCGTTGCGGCCGTCCATCGACGTCAGTCACCCAAGAAATTGTTGCGAAAGTCGAGAAAATTGTATTGAGCGATCGAAGATTTACCATCCGATACTTAATTCAAGAAACGGGCATTTCATATGGAAGTATTCAATCCATATTGAAACAATCTTTTAATATAAGAAAAGTCTCCGCAAGATGGGTGCCGAGAATGTTAACCGACTTTCAGAAACAAAATCGACTTGACATTTCGAAGATATTATTGGACAAGTTTCAAGAAGATTCTGAAAACTTTTTATCTCGTTTCATAACAATGAACGAAAACATGGTTCCATCATTTTGATCCCGAGACAAAACAGCAATCTTCGCAATGGAAACGGCCATGATCACCGACCCCGAAGAAGCGCATACCATCATCACATGGTATTTTGTCGAGCCATAACGAATTAAACAAGTCTTTAGTATTTTCATTTATCAAGTCATTTAAAAGTATAATATTAGTATTTTTTGCTTATATTTCAATAGGACAATGTTACAAAATGTTAAGTACGTCCGCATAGTCTTCGTGATTTTCGTTTAGGATAGTTTATTTAATTAATACGCCTTGGCATTCTGTTGTTTAACGGGATCATGTTAAATTGACATTTACATAACCGAATCACAATGTGGTATGCGATAAGATATAAGCGTAATGTTTGCATATTTGTATATAATGTTTGCGGGAACAAATATCCGTACTATTGATACAAGTAAAAGTTTTTTTTTTGTTACTATGTAATTAGTGGAAAGAAGTTGATGTATGGTTTGTTAATGTTTTCATAATTGAATCGACCTCCTTGGATGATGATATGTAATTGCTTAAATTGATTTTGATAGGTAGTACCTATTCCACTGCGCAGAAGTATAATATTTAAACACTTAGGATACTTTTGAAGATGATACAAACAAACTACAGGGACGCTTTTTAAATTTCATGTCTCTGTCTCACTCTTCTTATTTCATTATCTTAGTATATTATATTTACTAGCCATGTGCTCGAATGGATTTCCCATGGGCAACATCTCAGGTATCATCCTATTTTAACTTCTCATTTATTCTTCACTTTGCAGCTCGTTTATTGAGGAAGGTTCTAGACTGTTTAACTTCATGTTACGAATGGAGAAAAAACCAAAAAATTAATGCGGATCAAACCGCGTAATACAGTTAGTTGAAGGAAGAAAGTCTCATAATTAGAAATATAAATTACTCACGTAAAGCTTTCAGAGCAAATCGGCTGCTTTCTGCATCTTTCTCTTGTTCTTTACTGATGATATTGATTTCTTTCAAGACTTTGGCATCATCTTCCGTTCTACATCGGAGCCAGGCCAACACTCTGGTTGCTTCCTAACAAAAACACATTTATAATTTTTATTACCAAGTCTGCAAAATCTCTATTCAGATATTGAAAATTATACTGAATCTTACCCCGTCGCGCGTCATCTAAGCTGTCACCATGTAAATTCCGTGGTAAAACAAGTAAACTTTATTATGTGTACGGGGTTGATATTTTTTTTCTCTTATGTATGTTTACCAACTGTTGTACAAACATTCTATACGTAACGTAAAGAAAAATTTCCAACGTATAAATTAAAGAATAAGGTTCACAATGGTGTGGATTATGTCTCTCATGTCAATATGTTTCTCTTTCATACTTCACGCGCTCCTGGCCTCTCGGTACTCTAGCAATATATAGATTCAGTATCTATATACCATTCATATGATCATGATATGGCTGAGAAATTACTATACCGAGTAAAGTTTACCAACTACTGACAAAAATACGTTCATTGTTGATGCGGTAACAACTCCTTATCACACTAATACTACCATTGTTAACTGTGAAATAACTTAATTATCTTTATATTTGTGAAACTTAAGTCATGGCTTATGACATGTCATTTTTGTTTTATTTGAACAAAGACTTAGATAGAAAATATATTATTGTAATTTAAATAGAGAACAGATTAGATTTAAAAAAATGTTTTTATTAATTCAGCTGAAAACTTTTTAAAACTGGATGTGGGGAACACTATGTTGTGTGCAGTACTCAGGATCCCTACAAGAAAAAAATGATACCATTCATATGTAAATAATTGTATATATAATATGACATATCGTCATAGTGATTTTTTTTATTTATTGATATTCATAAGTTTATTAATTTTTACATTAACTCGGGAAAGGATGGCATCTTTCTAAAAAGTATAGATGTGACATAGCTAGACTGTAACCTATAATATAAATAGGTTAAGTGACTCAGCAGTGACTAATGACACTATGATTATTTTTTTAAACCATTAAATATGATAAAGGAGCGTTGTAACTTAACAATATATCCTCAAAACATTAATCGCTTTTACGGCAAATTATTAGATATAGAATTATTATTAGATAAACAGAGACTTGGCTTAAACCTGACAATATATTATTTGATACACCACACTTCTCGGTTACTAGTGTATATAATCGAACAATTGCTTTTGGTGGTAGTTGTATTATATTATTCAATAATAATTTCAAATTTAAAGAGCGAAAGGATATATGTAGTCTCTCAATAGATTATGTATGTGAAGTGCAGGAATGGATAGATTAGTAATTATACTGTGTGTTTATAGACCTCCAACTTCATTTACTTTTCTTTTCTTAAAAACAATAAAGGAAATGTTTAAAGACATTTTAATTTCGTCGCCACATTTAACTTAAATTTACTTTTCAATGAATCAACTAGAACCATGATCCAGACTTTGTCTTTTATAGACAATATTTGTAGTAACTTTAAAATAGTTGGCAATAGTATTATTACTGGGATACAATCTGACCATAAAGGCCAAATCGTTGAAATAAACTGTGACAAACCTGACAAACAGTGATTACAAGAGAACAGGTAGACTTATTTCAGAAAATGAATTAGATCGTTAAAATGATAAAACTAACCATCAATTATCTACAGAGGTTTTCAATAAAATAGACCCATATACTAACTATGGTAGCCTGTTTAATATCATAAGCACTGAATTTGGTAAGCATTGCTCAACAAAGGTTATTAGTGTTAGAAGGGAAATGGTTTTTAGTGAATAGGCACCTTAGAAATTATAAAAAGTAGGACCAACTTCTAGGAAATCGTTGAGAACTAGTGATTCATTTCATGCTTATGTTACAGATTATAAAAAAAAATCATGTTTGTGTAGCTGCAAAGGCGATATTTTTAAGAAATAAAGTTCATAAATCCAGTAATAAGACCAAAACTGTTTGGCATATAATAAATAAGGAAACAGGAAAAATAAGAAAAATGATAATCGCTTAATCTAAACGTTGAGAGAGTACATATTTCAAACAGTTCAGAGGCAGCAACTGTTTTCCATGATTATTTCACAAATATACCCTTAGAAGTAAAAAAAAATATCAGTATCACTTTTGGAAAATCTGATTACACCTATAAATTCTTAATTTTATTGTACATTATTTAGTACATGTGAAATAATAAGGACTTTTAAACAATTAAAATTAAAACATACTGAAGACATTTGGAGAATTTCAGTAATAGTAGTCTAGTTCTTAATTGTCAATATTTCACTATATGTGGTTAATATATTTAATCAGTGCTTAAAACAAAAACTTTCTCTAATCTAATGAAAATAAGTAAAGTTGTTCCGCTATTTAAATCAGGTTGTAGAAGTAACCTTGGAAATTATAGACCAATTTCTGTACTTTCTTCGATGAGTAAGATTTTCGAGAAAATTTTGCTTAAGCAGCTAGTATTTCAGAGCACAAGATTTTGGATGGTCAGCAGTATGGTTTCACGAAATTAAAATAAACCACTGATGCTGGTGCAACACTGCTAAGTCATTTTTCAGGGCCTGGGAGGAGTCGTACGATGCAGTCGGTGTAGTCTGTGATCTCTCAAAGGCATGCGACTGCATTGACCACAGTATGTTTATACTTAAGCTGAAACACTATGTTTTGTATGGAACTTCTCTCGACCTGCTAATCTCTTATTTAAAAGACCGATATTATAAAATAAGTATAAATGAGGCAACCTCCTCGAGATCATTGGCCAGAATCGGCGTTCCTCAGGGCTAGATTCTGGGACTGTTTTTGTTTCTCGTGTTTATAAATGGCCTATCTCTGGTGGTTGGGAATAGTACTGACATAGTTCTTTTTGCAAATGACACTTAACTTATAATTAAAGTGAAAAGAATAGATTCAAAGATTAGGCAATGAAATAATACTTTATTTATGAATGGGTTGCTCTAAATAATTTACTGAAAAATGAAAACAAAAGCAAATGTATGGGATTTGCCTTGCCCAATGTTTGGCTTGTTAATAGTAGTATCAAGATAGAAAGGAATTTAGTACGCTGTTGGATATTACGCTTGATTCAAAATTACAGTGGAGTCCGCACATTAAAACTTTTGCGGAAAGATTAAGTTCTGCTGAATTCATAGTAAGTAAGATTTGCCAGTTAACAGATATTACCACTGCTAGGTTAGTCTACTTCGCTTACTTCCATAGCTTAATATCTTACTGTATTTTGATGTGGGGTTCAGCAGCTGAGGTAGACACCATATTCATATTACAAAAGTGAGCAATTCGAGCAATATACAACATGAAACCTTGCGAATCACTAAAGAAAATGTACCAGAAACTTAATATCACTTTGCCCTGCCAATACATTCTTAATAATATAATGTATATTCGTAAAAAATTGAAAAGCTAGATTTTGTCAAAGACTAGCACAGTTTTAATACTATAAATAAACATAAATTAGTCGTACCGTGTTTTTGACTTAGTAAGACTAATAAAAGTTTTTTGGCTAATAGTGTTGGGTTCTATAATAAGATTCCGAAGCACATTATTGATTTGCCAGACTATGAGTTCAAAGACCATGTCCAGCAGCTTACACCGACAAAAGGTTATTATAGGATGGCTCATTATGTGAATGATAGTGATATCTGGAAGTAACTCCATCTCTGGACATTCATTAAATTAATAATATGACTGTTAACTGTAAACATTGATTGTACTGTAAAACTTGAATAATTTTGAATCGAATTATCAACACTTCATGTAATACTTTATTAAAAATTTAATAGTGGCAACGGTTTTTGCTGTTCGTAATGAGATTACTATAATGAATAAATGAGTAATGAAATACTAAAGTTATTTTTTTGTATTTTGCAAACGCAAAACTGCGAATATACATTTTAATTTGCAACAAAAACTCCCTCGAAAGTTCTTTACAACGGAGCCATCATCTTATTAGAGCTATGTTTGAAGATTATAATAATACTAGCTGTGCCCGCGGCTCCATTCGCGTGGACTACAAAATACCAGAATTATGCTGCTACCACACATCACACACAGCGGTCGCACGCCGATTTGTTTTAGAGACAAAGATGCTTATTATAATTGTAAAGATCCTTAAAATATAGACTTATACTATTACTGATTTTTATATACCTATTTAAGGTCTATAATTATGTAGGACATTTATTTGATATATCACTTTTGGTTTACTCAGCGTAAATGATTTAAGCGCCCCAAAAGTGTATATTTTCAGAATTGATTCACCATTATCGTCACTACTTATTTCGACCGTTACTTTGTGTAATAAAATATGGCAGGACTGATAATACAGGGTGTTAGGAGACCGCTCCCGAAAACGAAGACAGACGATAGCACTAATGACACCTTTGAAGATGGCACAGAAATAAAATCGATCCAGATTTAAAAAAAAAACATATTTTTAAAAGGTTATATTAGCATTATTTACGCTCCATCATGTTAGTACAGCTAAATGAAACGATAGTTTTATAAAAAAACACATTACTTTACAAAAAAATAACCAGCAATGGAAACACAAATTCATAAGGCGCCCAAATACTAAACATAATAATCAACGCCGCCAAAACAAATTGCTCCTTTTGCGAATGCCCGCGGGCGTTTCGATCATTTCCACAGATCAATAAAGCGTTAGACATTCCCAACTTTTATTTTATAAGCTTAGTTATCCTTACTGACTGGTCTTTTTTTGGAATTTAGAAGTTATAACTCTAATTATTTAATACAACTATACAATCAATAGTACTCTGACGTAACAAGAAGCTCGTTACTACAAAAATGATATTAGAAGATTAAATTAACCTAATTAGATACTCACGTACACAAATAGAAAAACTATTTAATATTTATCTTTGATTTTGTACAAGATTAAAAATGAAATGGTATAGAATAATTTGATAGTTAAAATTAATTGGAATTACGATCGACAGTTAATTAATCTATCAGAATGAATTTAAAATAGTATTCTTACACTTTATGTTAACAGACTTTCCGTTTTTAGTCCGTCCAGTACCATAATTTGAATACAGGTAGGTACGTCACAACTATCTAAAATTACTTGCAATTTTTATTGTGAACGTCGGTGAACTTTTATGATGCCTGCAAATTTTATACCTACAAAGTTTTAAATTTTGGGGTGCGCGGTATCAAAGCCGCGCCACCGCCGCTCGTTTATGAATTTGCGTTTCCATTGTTGGTTTTTTTTGTTGTAAAGTAATGTGTTTTTTTATGAAACAATCGTTTCATTTAGCTGTACTAACATGATGGAGCGTAAATAATGCTAATAAAACGTTTTAAAAATATGATTTTTTTTTAATCAGGGTCGATTTTTTTTCTGTGCATTCATCAAAGGTGTCATTAGTGCTATCGTCTGTCTTCGTTTTCGGGAGCGGTCTCCTAACACCCTGTATAGCTATGAATTAAAGGAAAAACTATGCAAATCGGATTAATGTTTTCCGCGTGAAAAGAACATAAACGGACAGACAGACAGAGATACGTTGAGTTTTATAATATGTGTATAGAAGTAGAGAAATATTCTACTCACATGACATTGGCAGAATTGTGGATTAACATAGTTGCCATTAAATAAAAAGAAGTAGGAAGACTATCACTTTGATCGTATGGTTACCTCCAATTTCCCTTTCTTCACCAAGTATGACGGAGATTCTGGCATCATCATAAACAGTACTAAATGGAATGTTGGCAACGCTAAGCATATCCACAAAACAGTGCGATAGCTAAGAATATCTCCTATGATATACAGGAAAAGATTTCCAGTAGTGTGGAAGAGAATCACCTGAAAAAACTTGGTATTTAGTAAAACTTTCGCTATGTTTATGATGTCCTGGTACATTCGTTCCTATTGCAACATAACTCGTATGCACGACCCTGATATACAGAACATCCTAGAACGTCTCACTAGCAATGCGTGACAGCCTCAATATCCTAGGTGTGGATATTCGCAGTGAACTCAACTCCAGGGATTACATCAGGAGTGTTATCTCTACTACATCTCCGAGACTGGGAATCCTGAACAGGGTGCGCGGTTTTTTACGCCTGGTCAACTGTATTTTCTTTATAAGGTACAAGTTCGGCAGTATATGGAAACTGTTCGCATCTGTGGGATGGATCTGCAAAGTACCTCCTCGATGTTCTGGACAGGTTGCAGAGACCGGCTGTTCGCATTGTTAAGGATGCAGACGTTATTAAATACATCGAGCCGCAGCTGCGCAGGGACATTGCCTCGCTGAGTGTGTTCCATTGTCTTTATCCTGGCGAGTGTTCTAAAGAGCTGTTCAATCTAATTCCCTCATCTCCTTTCCACAACAGAACCACACGCGCTGAGATTCGGAGTCACAGTTTCACGGAAACCTCTATCTAGGCATGAACTAAAAGTTCTCCATGACTTGTCTTTGTCGTACTGTGAAACTGTGGACCAACTCCCGGCTAATGTGTTCCCTCCTTCTTACGACATCGCACCCTTTAAGAGTAACGTGAAGGGATATTAATGCTCGCCGACATGACAGCGGCGACCGCCGACAGAATTAGATCTCTTGGCGGTCGCCGTTGTGTTTGGATTGTACTGTACTTACCATCAGGGATAGTACCGGTAATGTGCCAAGCAAATATAAAAAAAAAGTTATATAGACTATAAACTTCTTAAAATCTAACTAGTACTTTCAGAGATTAACGCGTTCAAATAAACAAACAATCTCTTAAGGTTTATAGTATTATAGGCCGACCGCTGTAAGCGCGACCCTCCGAGTGGTTTGCGGGACGCGGGGCAGCGGGTGTGCACGGACATATACGGGATTGAGAAATTAACCAATATTTTAAATCAACAATATATCCGTGTTATTGCAATTGTGACACATATGTAATTATAAATAACATAATTAATATATATTTGTCTTTATTTAAAGTAGTAAACAAAAAACTACAATACCGAACAAAAATTTAACGTGTAATCTTTTCTTTACCAGTGATTAAAGTAAATTTCTTTGAATTTAATAGTATATATTGACGATATAATTTACTAATACCGCGTCAACGCATTAGTTTTGATTAGATGTTTTTTTAAGACGCAACGTCGGGAACTCTATCTTGTTAAAATAATCTCATGTGTAGCAGTAACAAAAATAAAACCCTCCAAAGCTCCCAAGTCAAACGTCTATTGTTGCCGACGGCCGGCAATAGAATAGCATTTTGGTCGGTCTTGTTCCCCTCCCCACGTCCCGCAAACCATAAGGAGAATCGCGCAAGGCCTGTAGTCTAGATAACCCTTATAAACTAATTAAATATTTAACCCTAAAAAAGTTTTAGAAGATTACCAAAGATCCCAAGACTCCTCTGATGATGTCCTCACTGATCTCTTTCGTGTAGAGAGGACAAGTGACATAACAACCGGCCATTGATATCCCGACCATTGCACGAGCTAACACGAATGCCCAGGTGCTCATTGAAGACAGTTTCGTTATCCAACAACCCTGGGAAAACAATAAATAATCAGTTATTTACCTACATAGTACCTACAAAGTAAAAAGGACATCTATATTAATCTCTGTCTGTACGTGTAATTTTATTTTCCAAATTTCATGATATACATTTATTTATTACAAGGAAAAATGAAATAAAAAAAAACCCCGACACAAGTAACCTTTTCATTGAGATCATTCCAATAAGCCAATAATTCCAATAAGTGGGCGGAAAGTGTGCACGGATATACACGGTATAGAAATAATATATCTTAGGATTAATATTTTATACATTTGTAACAAAGATTTAATGATAAATATTATAAAATATTAGCTGTGCCCGCGTCTTCGCTCGCGTGGAGTACAGAATGCTGTAGGTTGAACAGATTCGCGAATCGGAGGTACTGTCCCCGCTTCAAATCATAGCGGTCACCCGCCGACTTTTTTAAAGTCAAAAGTGCTATTTGTAGATGATCCTTAGAAGAAAGACATAAGCTATCGCCGACTTTTTTGTGGGTATTTTTAAGATCTATAATTATGTACTACATTATGTTGGTTTATATCTTATGGTTTACTCAACGTGTCTCCCAAAGCGTCATTTTTCTGTATCGATTCACCAATATCATCACAACTTTTTACATATGTTACTCTATATAACAGAATATATCTCATAACCTGGCCAGAAAACAGCTATGAAATAAAAAATAACATGTTAATCGTATAAGTGGTTTTCGCGTGAAAAGAACATAAACGGACAGAGAGACGTTGAGTTTTATAATATGTACTGTAGCAGCGCTCAGGGAATTCTAAAGAATTCGGCAGCTATCTTACGGTGACACAAATGGTACGCGGGGTAGGCAGCAAACTACCGGTAGCCCTGGGGCTTACACCGCTGGATCCTCTCTCACCAATACCAAGGATAGGAACTGTCTCACTCACCTGGTGGTGGTCTAAGGTTCCAGACCATGAAGCTCGAGCAATGATATCCGTCGCAGCGCCTTCCACAATACACATATAAATGTATCGGTCGTTTAAAGTTTGTGCAGCACGTCACTAACACCACATATATAGTTTATAAAACATAAGCCGCGCGGGGAACACCGATGTACTTAATTGTTTTTTATAATATTTAAAAAGGTTCCATTAATTAGAACGTCAGTTTTCACAAGATATAGCAACGTACTTCTTACTACCAACATACCGCATAGCGGTAGGTATGTCGCGAGGCAATTGGTTGCGGCACAATAATTGTTATCTAAACGTTGGCTGCAGCGCATTCAGAGTCTCATGCGCGCAATGATTGGCGGTGAGACCTCTTATCCCCGTGATTGGCGATAAAGGATCCAACTGTAATATCGGCCCAAACAACGGGTTGAAAGATTACCTTTCAAAAGCTTATAAGAATATTAGGAAATCTAACTTATATAGACAAGAAACTTCAACTAGGGAGTACAGAAGTGCTATGCTATGACTCCATTTATCCTAAACTAATAAATAAACTAGGAAATGTAAAAAATAGAATAAAACTAAAATACATGTTATTACTGTGTCGGTAAGGGACACAATCGAACAATAGGACGTGTAAATGTACCAGATTTTGTTTTAACTAGAACCACGCGTGTCCGTCGATCAGTTCCTGGATAAGTTTCTCGAATAACACCCAATGGCCAGTGTAAAGGGGCCGTATTGCTTTGCATAATTAGTACTACAGTGCCTTTCTTAATGGGTTCGGTATCAGTCAACCATTTTTCCCTAGCTTGCAGAGTATGTAAATATTCCAAACTCCACCTACGCCAGTATGACTGTACTAATTTATCCAAAAGTAAATACCGCGAGATCAAATGGTCTACTTTATCGGAAACTGGCGCAGCTGGTAATGACCTTAAAGGAACGTTATGTAAGAAATGCGCAGGAGTCAACGCAACGGGTTCAGACGGGTCCGGACTAAGAGCGTGGCCTAAGGGACGAGAGTTAAGTACTGCCTCGATTTGACAGAGCACCGTCAGTAATTCCTCATAAGTCAGGATTTGATGACCAATAACCCGAAACAAATGTGTCTTAAAAACCTTTATTGTGGCTTCCCAACTGCCGCCAAAATGTGGCGCGCTAGGTGGTATCATTTGCCAACTAATAGGTTGGTTCGCCAACTCACAATTAAACTGTTCAGTGTAATTCTTAGAACGAACAAATTCCCTTAATTCATCCAGATAGCCACGTGCACCAACAAAATTGGTCCCGTTATCAGAAAATAGCTTTTCAACAGGTCCTCTACGTGAGAGAAACCTCTTCAACGCATTAAGAAATGAGTCGGTACTTAAGTCAGGAGCTACTTCCACATGCACTGCCCGCGTCGTAAGGCAAATAAATGTACAAATATACGCTTTCTGACTTTTTACCCCACGCCTACGAGTCAGTGTAATGTTAATAGGCCCACCGTTATCAAGTCCTGTATGGGCAAAAGGCTTAGATAACTGTAGTCTGCATTCTAGCAAACTAGCCATAACAGGCGCAATGCAAGCCTTTGGTCGGGTTTTAAAACAAATGTTACATGCGTGAACGCGGGATCGCACTATATTACGTCCTGACAAAATCCAAAAACGTTGCCTGAGCAAAGACAAAAGTAAATGTGGACCCGTATGACAATGCTGACGATGCGTATAATCAATTATCAGATTAACAATATGATCCTTTTGTGGTAAAAGTATTGGATGTTTATGATCAAACGTCAAGTTGGAGTTTTCCAGTCTACCTCCTACTCGCAATATACCGTTGACCAAGATTGGCCGGAGTTTTTGAATCGGCTTGGAACACGGTTTATTCGATTGTACTGCTTTTATAGCATCTGCAAAGTGGACGAGCTGTAAGGATCGGATAATGACTATTTCAGCTTGAGTCATATCGTTGCTGGTAGGAAAGCCACGAGACATGAGTTTCCTAGCAAATCTCAACACATAAACGATAACACGTAAGTATTTTTGCCATGAAGACATGCGTTGAGCCGTAATATAAAAGATTGGTAAATCCTGCTGAACCGCAGGAGTAGCGAAGGTTTTAATTTCGAGCATATCTGAGTTCGGAAAATTTTCTAAATTAAATGGCTGTAATTGCCAACCAGTAGAGTTTTGATTAATCCAAGCTGGTCCCTTAAACCACAAAGGGTGCTCTTTGAGTTGAGCTGGAGTTAAACCACGTGACAAACAGTCACTAGGATTTTCTTTGCCGGCAATATGATAAAAATTGGAGGCATCGAGGTTTTCGTGAATTTGTGCTACTCGATTCGCTACGAAAGTTTTCCATCGATGTGGGCTTGAGTGAATCCAGTGAAGTGTTACGGTCGAGTCTGAAAAAGCCAGAACTCGCGCGATCTTATAACGAGACGCATAATTGTCTAACACTACTTTGACTAATTTAGACATCAATAGTGCAGCGCAAAGTTCTAAACGTGCTAACGAAATTATCTTTAAAGGTGCGACTTTTGATTTTGCGCATAACAAATTGACGCTTACACTCTTATCAGATTGAATATGGAGATATATAACACTCCCATATGCACGTTCACTGGCGTCCGCAAATGCCAATAATGTGACCATGCAATCGTCTACGACACCAACATGGCGTGGTATATTAAGATGAGTTAACAAAGGTAGCTCATCTTCAAACCTTTTCCATTTTTCAATTATATTTTGAGGCGGAACTGCGTCCCAGTCGATTTTTAATACCCACAACTCTTGAATAAGAAGTTTAGCGTATAAAATAACTGGAGCTGCAAAACCTAGCACGTCCCAAAGTCTAGCAACTGCGGATAAAATATTCCGTTTAGTGCAGACTTTTCTACATGGTGTAATATCAAAGGTGAACACGTCTGATTTGGATTCCCATTTAACACCTAAAATCTTTTGACTGGAGTCATCACTAAATAGGACAGTCTGGGGGTGTAAGTGAGTTTCTGGCAGTTGGGATAGTAACTCGTAGGAATTACTCGACCACTTCATGAGATCAAAACCACCAGCCTTGAACAACCCAATCAACTGTAATGCGACACTAGTAGCCGTTGAGACTGATCGCTCACTCGAAACTACATCGTCCATATACAAGTCCTTTTGAAGGAGACTCGCTGCTAATGGAAAATTACGATATTCATCATCGCAGAGTTGTTTCACTGTACGTAGTGCTAAGAATGGACTAACTGACAACCCGAAACAAACTCTATTAAATTTGAACATCTGCAATTTATCGTTTGGATTAAACCTATACAGAACTCTCAAATATTTGTGGTATTCAGGTTGCATTTTAATTTGTAAATACATCTGCCTCACGTCAGCACAAAATGCGACTGGAAACAATCGAAAATTTAATAATATTAGGAAAATGTCCCTTTGTAAATTCGGGCCTGAATGAAGGACTTGATTCAAGGATAAGCCTTTGTTTGTACAAGCACTTGCGTCCAGAACTATTCGCAGTTTGGTCGTCACTTTGTCATTACGAATAACTCCATGATGAGGTATAACATATCCATTATCATCGACCTCCCTGACTGGAGATATATAGTTATGTACTAAATATTCTTTAAAGACATTATCATAAGCCATTCGAAACTGCGCCGAGGCTTGAAGTTTGCGTTCTAAAGCAAAGAACCTTTTTTGTGCAATGGCCAATGAGCCACCTAAATCCTGAGGATTCGTCTTAAAAGGTAATGCAACTGTATACCGACCAGTTGAATCCCGTATAGTAGTACATTTATAAAAGTTCTCACACTCTAGTTCTTCCCGACTAAGGCTGGCAGCTACACGAGAAGGTACCTCTTCCAGTTCCCAAAACTTATGAACCATATCATCTATTGGTGAACTCGTAAATGCACAAAGTGCCTTAGTACGAGGACGCTCAGATCCTGTAAGCATCGGAGCTTCTCCCATGAGAATAAATCCGAGGGTGGTTTGTACTGCATCAGGTTGTCCAGGCGGGCCAAGAATCCGACCAGAGAGTAACAGGCGAGAGAATAACTGAGCGCCAATTAACAACTCTATTTCACCCGGAACCTCAAATGTATCGTCCGCGAGCGGAACACTAAACAAGTACGATAAGGTCGACTTGTCAATTTTACACGTAGGTAACCTATCTGTAATACAATCGACCACCAACGGGCGAATTTTATACGATAGGTCAGTATTAAAGCGTGACGTGAATTCAAGTTCGGTCTCACCCTTAACAAGGTTCGATCCACCACCAAATCCGTGCACTGAAATAGGAGCAACCAGAGGAAGCGATGGCAAAGCCAATCGCTTAAAACAACGCTTCGTAATAAAATGATTTTGAGAGCCGCTGTCAATAAGGCAACGAACCATTTGCTGACGGCCACTCGAGTCCACAACACGCACGCGCGCTGTAGCCAATAACATAGAAGAAGGAACCAAGCTTGAACAAGTAGAGTTGTGCGCCCCCGTATTATGCAAAGAGCACAACGAAACTCCACCGTCAGCCGGTTCACTTATGCTAGTATCTCCCACAGACGACACGTCGGTGCGACGCTTGATCGGATCGTCAAAATTCCCAAAAAGTTTTATATTATTTGGAAAATGCAGTAAAGTGTTATGAGAGTTAGACTGGCAAGTTTTACATACAGTCTTGTTATTACAAGCTGGTGACTTGTGCATACAACTCAAACACTTTACGCAACCGTTATATTTTTTAATTACATTATAACGCTCTTTCCCGTTAAGTTTCAAAAATTCTGTACATCGATAAATCTTATCGTGATCCGCAGCACTACATAACGGAAACGTCGTTCCCGCCGCGACCAAAACTCTCATATTTTTTGTAGATATATTAGGCTTAAAACTTCTAGGTACAGGCACTTTGTCATATGACTGTAAATTTTTATTGACCGTAACATGAACACCCGACCTTTCTATTATTTTTACTTGTTCCTTGACAAACCTTACAAATTTTGTATACGTAGGAATTTTTTCTCCACGAACGGAATTCTCAAATAACTGAGCAGTTTCCGTATCGACTTTTTTAAGCGCCATGTATAAGTAAAAAAAATCTAATTTATTTTTAATGTTTAACTTTTCGAACGCATTAATAGAAATTGAAAATTTGTCAATAAACGCATTTAAACCGTCACAAGAAGGGCTCAGCATCTTTTTAAAATTGAATATTTCCTCTAAATACGAAGTTCCTAATGTACGGACATCTTGATATTTATCTACCAACGTATTATAAATTAATTCGTAATTAGCGCCTGTCGGCGAAATGCCCGCAATCGAGTTAAGAGCCTTCCCTGTTAGTTGTCCACACAGATAGTACACTTTCTCCGAGTCCGACAACTGTTGATTACAATGCACGATATTGCTAAAACATTCAAAGAACATTGGCCAGCTTTTCGGATCCCCGTTAAAATCTAATAATTGAATGGGTGGTAATTTAACTGTGTTTTTAGGAAACTCTGTTTGCGGTTTTTCTTTTATTTTAAACGAACTAATTTTATTTTGAATGTGAGAGTACAAAGTTTCAAATGATTCCCATTGTTTGAAACAGGGTTCGTAATTAGGGTTCTCGTCCATTTTTAATAAATTCAACTCTTCTACTTGCTCCATAAATTCTGTCCGTAAAGTTGATAGATTACTCGTAACACTTAAGAAATTCGGAATATCACCAGAAGTATTTTCTAAGGTCAACGATAAATCATAAAAACTTTGAATTTTTGCAAAATATGAACGTAAAAAAGATTCCTGTAATTTAATTCTATTACGTCTTTTTGTTTCGGCCATGGTTGAAATTCAGAAAAAATAAAAATAACAAATGGAAAACCAAATTAAATAAAACGTTAACAAATATCTATTACGTATGTAATTATAGTATATCGTTAAACGCGTTACTTGGTACACTTACACGTAACTTTATTTTCTACTACCGACTTCAAATGAAATAATTTAAAAAAAATGAAATTTTATGATTCCTAATATATACTAGATTATTTTTTAAGGATAATATTATCCGGCTTCCGAAGGACCATTAAAAATGTAGCAGCGCTCTAAAAATTCTATAGAATTCAGCCGCTATATAACAGCGACACAAATGGTACGCGGGGTAGGCAGCAAACTACCGGTAGCCCTGGGGCTTACACCGCTGGATCCTCTCTCACCAATACCAAGGATAGGAACTGTATCACTCACCTGGTGGTGGTCTAAGGTTCCAGACCATGAAGCTCGAGCAATGATATCCGTCGCAGCGCCTTCCACAATACACATATAAATGTATCGGTCGTTTAAAGTTTGTGCAGCACGTCACTAACACCACATATATAGTTTATAAAATATAAGCCGCGCGGGGAACATCCGATGTACTTAATTGTTTTTTATAATATTTAAATAAGGTTCCATTAATTAGAACGTCAGTTTTTACCAGAATGTAGCAACGTACTCGTTCGTTTATTTTTTTTTTTTTTTCGAACTGACTATACTGTTAGCCTTAGGGGCCCTGGAGCCTTTACGGCTTTTACAGCTTTACCGGGCTTGGGGGCGAGCGCTTAGGGCACTCAGCCACGAAAGCTAAGCAACAACATCCGAGGGTGCCAAAGTGGCCGAACCTCGGCTCGGACTGTTGCGCGTATGCAATTAAGTCGCGATCTGACTAAATCCCTATCATTCGATCTAAACTAACTATACATATATACATGTTTCTGCCCCCTGGGAGGAGGGAAGGAACATGTGTATGTGTATTTAGTGGTCTGAAATTTTTTTGTCTAATCTAACTAGCCAAAAAAAGAAAAAAAAAGGTCCCTTACAGAACCTATGTACCTGTGTGTGGTGCATGTGTGTATAATGCAGTCTCATGTATGGCTGTGAAAGCTAGTGAATGTAGAGTCACTGTATCGCGCGAACGGCTGCTTGACTCAAGGGCTCCATGCCGATGGATCGGACCTAGGCTTGAGTTGCCGCAGAGGAGGGTGGTCGTGGCGGGTGTGCGGGAGCGAAGTTAACCGTATGTCCCCTGCGGAGGGAACGGTGGTTTCGCGGGCGTGGGCGCGAGCACGCATATGTTGCGGGAGCGGACGCGTAGAAATTGTTAGCTTTCTCGATGTTGTCATCGGGATCGACAAAGAGATTTCGCGGACGGCGTTTATAACGTTTGGCAGCGGGGATCGAGTTGTCTGGGACGTAGTTCACGGTGGATTTTACGAGCGGGTTGGGATGATTCGAAGCGCTATCGAAGTATCTCCTGGTGAGATATTTCACATAGGCTTCTATCGAGGGATACTCGTTCGTACTACCAACATACCGCATAGCGGTAGATATGTCGCGAGGCAATTGGTTGCGGCACAATAATTGTTATCTAAACGTTGGCTGCAGCGCATTCAGAGTCTCATGCGCGCAATGATTGGCGGTGAGACCTCTTATCCCCGTGATTGGCGATAAAGGATCCAACTGTAATATCGGCCCAAACATGTACATAGATTTAATAAACATTATATTGCTGTCATTAAATAAGAATTCTAACAATATAATATATATTGACAATATAATTTACTCAAAATGCGATAAAGCATTACTTTTCATTGACTATAAGGTTTTATAACCAGCAGTGTCGTCATTTCTATATTCGTAAAATAATGTTATGAGTAGCAGTCACAAAAATAAAACCGCAAAAGCCCTTACGTCAAGCCTTTGTTGGTCGGTTTTGTTCCTCTCCCGCATCCCGCAAACCATTAGGAGAGGGTCGCGGTTACGGCGGTCAAGCTGTACCAGATCTTGTTCAATATGATAATTTAGACCGACAAAAAATACACTTACGAGGGCCATCATGGATATGAACATCAGCGTTATCTTTCTACCAATCTTGTCTCCCATGTAAGCTACTAGAAAGTCAGCAGGGACGCACACCAAATATGGAACCGAAGCCATCCATGATAACTGCAAAAGTTGATTAAGGAATGATTTAAAGTATCACTTGTTTATTGTGTTTTTGGTATATTTTAATAAACATAAACATAATTGGGTATGTGAATGTTTTTTTTTTTTGTGATAAATGAAAAGATCATATGTACGTTTTATAACAAACTATTCTTATTTTGCGCAATATTTCAAAAGTTATTTCAAATTAAAAATTAATGTTTGAATTCAGTACCCGCTGATCGTTCCCGAATAAATCCGAGCGACAATGTTAATTTCTACTCATTGTAGCACACAGCTGTTACAGTGCTTTGACACTTAATCGATGAAATTCCTATAACATTATGACGTCACAAACCTGACGATCAATCGTGGCGCGGGTTTTTAGTCACGTGATTCTTTTTAAAATATAACAATTTTCAGTTGTTCATTATTAATAAAAAAATGTTTTAAGAGTTTTTCCAATTGACTATTATCGTAATTATGATGAAGCTTTAAAATATATAAAAAAATCGATATTCTTTTTTTTTTCAAATACCCAATTGGGGGAAACAGGCAAAGGTCGGTAGGAACGACGTCCGGAATAGTCTATGTCACCAAAAAAAGAGCCGTGGTCTAACGGGTGCCAAATGCCATAGCTGTTCTTTTAATTATAGCTATAGAAATGTACGTTCTTCAAATCATTTACATAACAATTTATTACTTTCTTTGATATAAGATTTCTAACTTGACAAGTCCTAAATAAATTACTAAAAAAAATCATATTATGGAGGCTATGTTGAAGCTATGAGGCGCTTCTGTTGCTCTCCCCTAAATACGTATTTCGCAAGAGTATCGCTAAATATTTAAATTTTAAACCCTTTTCATTAATAATTAAAATGAGACAAACTTCGTAATCGCTCAAAGGTGGATTTCGTGGGGAGTTCTCTGACTGGAGTAGCAATGTCATGGGTGACATCCATCCTATACTGGCTCCGTAGGCGAATACTGGTAGATTTACTGTAACGAAAGTTTTATTGATAAATATGGTTATAATCAAACGGTTCTTTTTGAAAATGTACTTAGATTAATGATCAGGATCAGTGGTAGCGTATACGGACACCGCATTGATCGATGTGCCTACAATGAGCCTGAGCTTTTGGTGAAGGAAAACATGGTGATTAAATAATAGCACGTTGGTAAGACATTTTCTAATGGCCACCTGGTTAGCTACTATCCTCAAGTTGAAAATCTGTTGCCATGCACCTATAGGTGTATTCTGGTAGCTCCATTTCACAGCCAGTTCCACCACTAGGCTATTATAGCATCTAAACATCTTGGGACATAACATTAAAGCTATATTAATGTATTTAAAATCATATAAATCACTTTGTTTCCTTGCGTCACCAAAAATTTTGTTAATTTAAGGAATTACACCACCTAGAGATTTACAAGAGAATCGTTTTTTTTATTTTGCGTAGATAAATTGCGTGTCATAGAGCTGCTCTTAAACTATGGTAACGATTTAACCGTTCAAACTCAACTTAAGCCCTTGACAAAGTATATTGCACTTTTAGTCAGTCCTTCATAACTTTTACAATCGTATTTCCCGTGTTTCTACAAGAACTTCAATTTAAAAACTATTAGCGACATGCGTGTCTAATATAGAGCATTATTGGGGCTACCGCGATACTGTACCGCATTTGAGATATTTTGTTGATGATTTTTAAGTCATCACGCGCATCCACTATGGTTAGACTTCGTGGTTGTCCCAACTCAGTAATGAGGACACTCATACGAGTAGGTATGAATGATAGTACATTTATGAAGTACTGAATATCCGTGATTGTTTGGTCGGGTGAAGTCATATTATTAGTCATAATTATGACGTTTCATCAATGTACAAATATCGATTAGTGTTTAACTTTTATATTATTTTGAGTATAAGTAACCTTTAATATATTATTTTATAGTGTGTACTCTTATGTCTTTACATAAGATCTTTATCTTTTGTAGTCTTACAAATAAATATTAATATAAATAATTCCTTGGAAGATTTTTGGTAATTAAAAATAACTAAGGTAACTAAAATTGTACATATGTATACTGTAGTAATTGAGTAATCTGTCTCTACATCACACTGTATTGCAAATCCTATCAAATTCAAATCATTAGAGTTAAAATATATGTAAAAAAAATACATTACTTACTAAGTATCGCACATATTATTTGATTAATTTTACTTCCTTCCTCGAATATAAAGTAAAATTTCTTCATAGTCGCCTTCTTCTTGGATCAATATCATATAATATCACGTTCCCGTTATTGTATATTTTAATACATTTTATTTATTATTTAAAATATTTATTCGTAATATTTTAAGCTCCTTGATTGAAAATAGTACTCTTTATAATATAAAAATAATAATAGTGTCTGTCTGTGATGATTATATTTCTGAAAGCTTATCAACCAATTTGTTTCTAATTACAAGAGGTACATTTTTATGGTATTCCACTTTTTAATAATGCTTCATTCAACCGGAAACTAAATTATTAATAGATAATTGTATCTGTCATTCACAAGTGATTTAAAAAATGAAGTACTAGAACTAGAGTCATAAATTCGAATTTCATCAACAGCTTTTTATGTCATTTTTTAAACACATAAAATAATTGAATTAAAATAAAAGACAGATCATCTTTTCCAAATGATTAAAAAATATATGAATTTTTTTTTTTTATACAGTGGCACTATAAATAATTGATTTGTTGTTTTGTACGGTTTTGATTAATATTTCTTTAATTTTAGATGTTTATTTTAATACTGCGTCCGATATTCACAACGAACGACTTATAACTGAATAAATTGAAGCAAACATGTTCTATTATAAACAAAGCTACGTCAATGAGTTTGATATCATTAATTTAACAACTCAACCGTTATTTGCGCTGAAGATTTAAAAATATTTCACTCCTCAAATTCACATTAGCCAACTAGGCATGGAGTTGAATTTATCGAAATTTACAGAATCTATTAAAATGCTAGATGTGTGCCTGTTGGGATTTCTTTAACATATTTTTAACCATTTAAGGGATGATTTTTCAACAATCCTTTCTTAGCTTACTTTCCGCACTGGTTGTTGGTTTAATCACCCCGCTCCATCATACTTCATTTAATGTCTTACTGTAAAGAGACGTTTTGATTATGAGTGTTATTGGTGTCAATCAAAAATATATCTATCGAGACCCTCCAATCTACAATATGGAGTCCATAAAAAATTGACATTTGAGCAGGTCGCCAGACAGCGATAAGTGACGATGCATCACGATTATTCGGTGGTCGCCAATGTTATTATATTGCACTGTGCTTACCATTAGCTACCATAAAAAAACACAGTAAACTTACTAAAATGTTGAATTATTTTAATTTTCCATTATCTCCCAAACTATGCGTCCAAATAACATGCTATAAAGGGAAAAGTTTATCTTCATAAAATTGATGATAAAGTTAATTTCGTTTGTAAGGATTAATATGCCATGCCTAGTAATAATGCTCATAAATCATAATAATTTTTCGTCACAAAATACCTTATTGTGGCTTATGTATAAAAGATACGCATATGCTTTTTTTAGATCTACTAAGTAGAAATATTTTTGTACAACATTATATTTACGTAACACTAACCATTACGCCAGCACACGCGGGTAAAGCAGTTCTGGAGTGCTTTCTCTTCTAACTTACTACTACTTGAATATTCAAGGCTAGCTGAGATAATAATTAGATAATCTATAGTTAGATAATCTATACTATTCCTCATAAATCTGGATATCATATAAAATAAAAAAGGTGTGTGTGCGATTCACACACGATAGAAGTGAAACTTCATTTTAAACGATATTTTATATTTTATTTAAACAGTGTGCAATATACATACACACCGACATTTGCTCTCTCGCACTGGCTCACACAAAGAGGAGAGTCCGATAATATATTGCTCTCTCGCTCTGGCTCACACAAAGAGGAGAGACCGATAATGTGCGTTAAACGTTTAACGTGTTGGAAGTCGCATAAGAAGTTTCACTTCAAAAAAATCAAAAACGCACTGATAGTTCCAGAGATTAAACGCGTTTAAACAAACAATCAATCAAAATAACTCTTCAGCTTTATTGTATTATATGTCAGGGACAGCAAAGTATAGGTAAAATAGTTGATTGGCCCGCTTACTAAACGTGTCTAGCTGTTACGACATTATTCATGTGATTACAACTATCATTCTTCGCTTAATACCTTTCATTATTAACATTAAATTCTAAAACAAATACACATCTTATGTAATTAATATTTAAATAAATACATTTAAGTTTAACAGTACTATTTACTGATGAGAGTAATTTACTGCCTATCTATTTCAGTGTGTATCTAAGCCACTGTTTTATTTATAAACGGCTTGTGATTTCTGTTCACCTTTATCGGTGACTCCGGTCAGCTCTCTTTCAAGGGTTCAGTACCCGAAGAAGGAACGATATTGTAACGCCCGCCGCTCATGCCCTCACTCGCATTGGTCTTTACGAGTCACATGCAAGTGTCAGCGTTTAAAACCTATAACATAGTACCAAACTCCGTATTTGCTCTCATCGATCCTCATTGATCGTACCTTCCGCTACCGGGTGGAAGGCGAACTCTACTCGATGCATCCGATACGCTTTGGTCTTCCGCAAGGCTTCATCCTGGCGCCTTTTCTTTTCAATCTGTAGACCTACTCGGTGTATGGTACCGTAGATGAAGAATAGCGATTAGCACTATTAAAAGTGCTGCGATAACCTTTGACCCCTTTTCGGGGAAAAAGACATTCAAGCTACATAGACTTAGCAAAACAAACTGCTGCGTAGATAAGTTAGTGCCGAACCATTCGTTCGTAATAGAGATATCCACAGAGATCTAGATATTCCTTCGATAGAGTCATATTTTCGATAGCGCCGCGAATCATCCGAACCCGTTAGTGGTAGCTGCCGCGACATACACACCAGTCCCAAACGCCCCTAGGGTAAAACGTAGGCCGCGTAACATACTTACCGGCCCCTACGATAAATTCGCGGAAGTTAACGCTTCATACCCGTCTGCATCTCCAAATCAAGCGTGCTCGCCCACGCTGGTGAAACCACCGCTCCCTCCGCATGGGGTCAGATTCAAGTCTTGGAAAAGCGCTGGACTCAGGGTGTAGAGATACTCGGAAACTATGTAGAAAAATAAATTATTAAGTTATCAATAGTCATTATATTCTATCTCATTCTCACTACTCTTTGATCCCTCCTCGTAGTTAGGTGTCATAATTTCTTAAGCTAGCAACACTATGTAAACTCAAAAATTTAGCGTACATTTATATTATGTAATTTTAGCGGCATTTTACGTGATGCAGATTAGCTATTGAGCACAAGTTAAGTGGATTATAAATGACTAGCTGTGACCCGTGGCTTCACCCACAAATAATTTAAAAGAAATCGCTGATTGATTATTTATAATACTTCAGTATAGACAATATTTTCATCAGGCGGCCAATGTTATACGTCTCAACTCGCGGCTCGTTCGCGGCACTACACCTATATTCATAGGCCCGAGCCAAGTGTTGAATTATTTTAATTTTACATTATCTTCTAAACAATTAGTCCAAATAACATGTTATATAAGGCAAACTTGTCTTGATGATGAAGTAACTTTTGTTCGTAAGGATTAATATGCCATTACTAATAATAATGCTCATAAATCACTTTTGAATTTTCAATAAAACTTTTTCACAAAATACCTTTTTGTGGCTTATGTATAAGAGATAGGCATATGGTAGGTCTTTTTTTTTTAGATATACTAATGAGCAATATTTTTGTGGAACATTGTATTTACGTATCACTAACCATTACGCCAGCGCACGTGGATAAAGCAGTTCGGAAGCGCTGCTTCTTCCGAATTACATAACAAAAATGAACATTAAAGGCTAGCTTAGAGGCGTGGCCTAATGCTAGTTAGCCTATACTATTCGTCGCGAATCTGGCTATCATATACAAAAAAATATAAAAATAGCACTGATAGTTCCGCTTTTTTATATTAGATGTCAGAGACAGCAATGTGTAGATAAAATAGTTGATTGGCTCGTTTGCTAAACAGCTGTTAGACACTATTCATGTGATTTTATTTTTTACAAATCCGACTGTTAGTTTCAGAGATTAGCGTGTTTAAACAAACAAACAAACAAAAAACTCTTCCGCTTTATTAGTATAAATGGTATAGACAACTAGGAACACGCATTTTAAGTTGCCACAAAAACTCCTTGTATAGTTTTAACAAAAGATCCGCCATCTTATTAGGGCTACGTTTGAATATATATTCTGATCACATGACGTTGGTAGTTCAAATGGACTATCGGTGAACACAGTTGCCATTAAATAAAATAAAAAAGAATAACCAAAAAAGAAGACACATGCGCAGAAGCTACGAGTGATGACAAAAGGAATGATGCTGATTTTGAAGCAAACGGCTTTAGTGGTAGCGTGTACGACTTCGCGTCGATTGACATGAGTTTGAATCCCTGGAACGAGCCTAAGCTTTCGGTGAAGGAAAACATCGTAAGGAAACCATAGCATGATGGTAGGGTATTTTCTAATGTTCGTCTAGCTAGCTACCACCCTCAAGTTGAAAATCTGTCGCCAAGCACCAATATGTGTGTTCCGGCAGCTGCACTTGAGAGCCAGTCTTCCACTAGATTTAGCGTGTTATCATTTTGGGCCACAGTGTCACTTAACATCAGGTGAAATTGTGGCCACTACGCCAAGCCTATAACAATAAAAAAAAACACAAAACAAAATTAATGATCAGACATAATTTTAAAGCTTATGTTACTCGCTGTTGTTGTTTTTTTTTTTAAATTAGTGTTATTTTTGTTGAAATCAAGAGATTTAAGAACAGACCTCTAATCTTATATCTTTGAACGAGCAATTCTTGTATATATATGACAGGCCTCGTGGCGCAATTGTAGTAAGCCCTACTATTAAGCCGAGAGGTCGCGGGTTCGATCCCCACCCATGACTGACTTTTGTGTGATGAGCATAATTGTCAGTTGTGTGTCTGGGTGTTATATATATATATATATGTATAGTATATCAGCTGTTTAATTACCATGATACAACCTATGCTTATATTATATATATATATATATATATATATATAATCTGAATCTCACAAACGGCTCCAACGATTTTCACGAAATTTAGTATACAGGGGGTTCGGAGGTGATAAATCGATCTAGCTAGGATTCATATTCAGAAAATGAAAATGAATTTTGTGTTTTCAATAATCAACTTTATCGATAATCAACTTAAACGTACACTTTTTTTATTGAAAGAAAAATAACAAAAAGGTGGCATTTACGTAATCCCAATATTGCCACTTAAACAGAAAAAAAATTAGCTATTAACAGGAATAACAAAAGACATTATGATAATACAAGTTACATTTGTCTGACACAAATCCCAAAAGATCACGCTAATGACCTTTTTTTCAAGACACCGAGCATAGCTCGGTCGCCCAGATATTGAAAATATATTCAATCAACATGAATAAGGCGTCATCTATTAACAATCTTTTTAACTAACATGAGAGCTCTTAGACTATTAACATTCTATAATATGTGCGAAATATTCCCATTAATATAATCAACCATTAATTCAGCTATTAAGTTGATTTCGATTGACTTCTTATTTTAAACACTAAACATACAGTTTTTTTTTTTGTCAAAGATTAAAGATTTGAATATGCGTTCCTGGCCGGCAGACATAATTGTGGTTCGGGCACAGATTTACCTGGAGAAAGCTGCCTGCTGCCCGTGCTCATAGCACGGCATAACATAGCATAGCATAACTGATCTATTGATCAGTTGGGTTACTCTTGAAACTTATTCGAATTTGATTTTGTTTCTGATTCGATGTCACTTTTGATTCGAACTCGACCCTATAAGTGAACTCTTGAACCAAACCGAATCGAAAATCAAGATTGGGTAATAATCGAATCATATCAACATCGTTATCTTTATCCGGTCACAGTACACACACTAGTCACCGTAAAGTATTACAAATCTTTGCTTGGATTCTTTAAATTTTATCATTTTTACATAAAAATGCTAGATTCAAAATCGATCGAAGTTAGTTCCGATTCGAGTCACAGCACGATCGTGCGCTAGTGTTGATTTCAAGAGTGTCAAATCTCACAAAATCGAATTTTATTCGATTCGATTCAGAACTCGAACGCGTCAAGAGTAAGGCGGCAGGCAACGGGATGAATAAATCCGAAAGGGAACTGTAGATGCGTGCGTACAAAGAGATGTGCCCGCGAGATCGCACCGTAGTGTAAATACAATAAAAATTTAACGTGTCGATTTCCTCATTAAAATGGCATTTAGTAGTAATAAATTTTTTTGGGCAAGTTATATAGAACTTTACAATTTTTTGCCGTAATTATTATTGATGCCCGAGACCTTGTTGTGGCGAAAACACAGACAAATCTGAGACGCAGTCGGGAAAATCTATAACTATTATGACTAGCTTCAGGCAAAGTCACGGATCAGATCTATAACGAGTTTCTCGGGTAAATCTGTGCGTATATGACTAGCTAATATTTTAACAAAACTCAGATAAGGTCATAGTCCAACCTATAATAACTACACTAATGTAAACTTTGTCTATTAACTAGTATTTGACGTAACATACATCCTAGACTTGTCATGTTAAAATTTAAAAACATACAAAACAATAATAACAATTTGTGTAAATGAAATTTAATTAAAATCAATAATGGGACTCAATACATGTAAGATAAATATATAATATCAACCCTACCCCTTCGATATGGTCTTGATTTGGATACTCCTATATATTTTTACTGCAGGTAAACAAAGATTCATCATTACAGTAAATTCTATAGTAGTACGAGTAATACAGGTGATATAAAAAAACCTTTGCTGTATATTCACGTATAGTGTCTTGCATAAAAAATACCTAAGTAAACGATACATCATGTAATTATAAAATTTCAACAAAATCGTTAAAGCCATTTCCAGGAATTCAATTACATATAGTTACAAGAGTTTCAAGCATGATCAACTCTATCTGCTTTACAAACGAAAAGTTCGGTCTTGTATGGAATACTGTTCGTACCTTTGGGACGGATCTGTAAAAGACCTGCTCTATTCCCTGGATAAGTTGCAGAGGCGGGCTGTCTACGTTGTAAGGGATGCAGTCGTTACTAAATTAATTGAGCCGCTTCAGCTGCGCATGGACATTGCCTCGCTGAGCGTGTTCTACTATCTGTATTATGGCGAGTGACATGAAGAGCTGTTCAGCCTAATTCCCTGCTCTCCGTTTCATATCAGCATCACACGCGGTGAGCTTCAGATTCACAGTTTTACGTCATATCTTTTCCGTACTGTGAAGCCTTGGAACCATCCCCCGGCCCATGTGTTCCTTCCCTCCTATGAGATCAGGTCCTACAAGCGTAACGTAAACAGACATTTGAGCTGGTCGGCATAACAGTGACTGTGTTACCCTCAGGAATAGTGCAGTCACTTTGCCGAGAAACTATTATATAAAAAAAAAAATGCCAAGTGCGTGTCGGACCACGCGCTGTGTAGGGTTCTGTAGTTGCCCGTCACAATATGCAGACTTAAGGATGCTTTGTTACATCGGGCCGGGCGTCGGCTAGGTCACGGTCCAACATTTATAGAATACTTTTGTATAAGGTAATTCATTCTACACCGGGTATTACTTCATACAAAAGTATACTTTAGACGTTTCATCGTGTTCGTGTAACATGAATCATCCTTTAGAGAGGTGTCTTAAAATTTTATCTGGCGACCAAGGTTTACGTCACAATTCACACGACTCGTTCGTGCCACTACACATATAGTCATAGAGCCGAGCCGAATGTTCAATTATTTTAATTTTCTATTATCTCCCAAACCAAGCATCCAAATAACAAGCTATAACAGCTAAAGTTTATCTTTATAAAATTGTCTTGATGATGAAGTAACTTTCGCTCGTAAGGATGAATATGCCTTGCCTAATAATAATGCTCATAAGTAACTTTTCAATTTTCAATAGATTTTTGTTTCTTACCAAAGATAATCTAATTCTAATCTTACTGGTACTTAGCGAGTTAAACAAACAAACAAAAAATATCTCTTCCACTTTATTATATTAGTATAGATTGACTATTACCCGTTAACTTGTAAAGCCTACTTAGCTCTGATAGTTTTAACTTCATTATATATACTACGACCATGAATTTTTTCACACATTCAAAAACAACCATTTAGCTTCCAGGGGATTGGAATATTTGATTCTAACAAAAAGTAGCACTTAAAAGCTTAATTTTATAAGTTAATTTACTCATTAATTTGTAAAGCGTACCTACCTCTGATAGTTTTCCTTTTAACTAAATTATAGATATGCTACTACCATGAATTTTTCCACATATCCAATAACAACTGGCAGGGTGGGGAGCGGTGGGGCACACTTGACTCTAACAAAAATTTGCAATTTAAAGCTTTTTATTTCGGAAACGGATCCTTGAATCGAAAAATTGTTATCACCAACCCACAATATTTTTGACCGACCTTTCCAACGACATCCCACACGATGTTATAGTCAGAAAAAAAAACATTCCGACTTTGCGTATAGGGGAGGTACCATAAACATTTATTTTATTTTATATTATTACTTTGTTGGCGTGATTAATATGTATACCCATACCAAATTACAGTTTTCTAGTACTATGAATTTATGTGCTAAGCCGCGGATAGACAGACGGACATACCGAAACTATAAGAGTTCCTTGCGACTTCGGAACCCTAAAAAGGTGAATACAAATCACCATATCACGTCGTAAACTAGCGTAGGTATTAACTAGCGCTTTACATCAAAAAGATGCTTTTACCTGAAAACTTATAATAAAACTTATAAAAAAATATCTTTAATGAATTCTTTTCCATTGTAAATACTTGATAGATTTTTTTGTTGTTACAGTGTCCATCCTTATCTACAATGATGCGGCAAACGCGAACACATTGTCGGATTTCTCCAGAAACTTCAAACTTTTGGTTGACGAGCTGTCGGTGTATTTCGAGCCTTGCGGTTTCCCCATCGAACTAGTCGCCAGGCTGTGCTCGGACTGCATCCAGAAAATCAATTAAAATGCATTAAAACTATTTTTAAAGTATTAACGAATATCTGTTAAACATTAACTATAACACAAAATTTTAAATTCAAACTATTGGTCGTAGAAAATAAGGCACTCCGGACAAACAAAATTAAAATTACAACGGACATTTAATTTATATAATTAAGGCCCTAAGAAGATACATGAATGTCACAACACTAAGACCGGTTCTTTTCTACTGCACATTACATTTACTAATCCTTATTAATAACTTAGTGAATGCGAAGATAATGATTCATTTCCAGATATCATTATCATTCACGTAATTTCATGTAGTAGGAAAACTTTAATGTTTTAAATAGCCAATACGTAGTTGGCTGTCGAAGTCTTGAAATCCATGTCAGAATTCCATCGTGAAGATGCATTAGCCCAGCAATAAGAAATTTATGATCTGTTTTTATTTTCTATATACAATCAGATAAACTCCCATTCATCGGTTACGTTATGAGAATGGTATATAATTGAGCGAAAAAACCGTAGTGTTTGCGAATTTTAATAATAACCTTTCTGGCATTCATGATAGTGATGGTCTTATAGTATGGAACATAAGTTGCTAGAGCTTCAGACTTCGGTATGGTAGGCAAATTGCGCAGAATAGATTATGTAACATGTACTCCGCCGAAATAGCACTTGTGGCTTTCTGCTACTCTGTGGATACTCCAGATAGGCCTTACGATACTTTTGATAAGTTTAGATCCAGCTAACAATATTCCCACCTCCACCTCATCGTCCTTCCTGCCTTACGGCGTACGGACTGAGCCGCGACGCGGTACTTGCCTGCGGCTCTTTCCTGCGTGCGGTTTCTTGATCCTACAAATTACGTATCGTGCTAGCCTTTCTACCCTTAATAGGGGCAGACTTCTACTATTGCAATCGTTCTCCCCTAATGGGGCGAGTCAGTACAAAAATGCTACTCGGCGTCGATGTGTAGTGTCACTGCTGTCCTCGTTCTTCAAACTGGACTCGCTTCGTGTGCCATATGTGCGCAAACTTGCTAACAACAGTAAAGATACTATCAGACTTGCTGATGAGCCTCCACGATTTTGTGATGATGGAGCTGCTGATGGTGTTGATAATGGAGTCGGCCGGACAGGAGAATAGAGGTTGGCAGCGAAATTTTACACGATTTTAGTTGTCTTAGTGGGAGACGATATTTACGGCACGCGTGCGTCCTGATCGATACGTGTTTAAGATGTTGTGCATGACGACAAAAAGGTTGGCGTCTCGATACTTAGCTAACTGGAGCTGAACGAGTGTTTTATTTTTTTATGTTAATGATACATATTAAGATCCACATTGACTCAGTTCGCCACATTATATACATGTAAGTAGTTTTTTTTTATTATTATTAAAAACCTTTAATAATACACATATTTAGAGAAAATATAATATAAAATCATATACTTCATAAAGTTATTCTCAAATAAATTTAAAATGCGTTCCAACTGAACGTTCTTCATCATAAGAAGCCTCATGAAGTGTCCTTAGAAGTGGAACGTAAATTGTTAAGTCGTGCAAATCACAATATAATCTAGAAACATGCATTTCAACTATCAATGATCATTTTAAAACAATTATTATACTGATAAACGTTATAATAACATTTTGCACGAAGAAATCCTAAAAAAAAATCCTCTATACAATTTAAAAGATTTTTCGTTTTTTTTTTCTTACTACTTGCAGTGTTACTTTAGTGTTTCTTAAAACTAATGGCATAATAATAATATCAATTAACCGTACATATCGAAAATTATTCAAACACCATTGGATATTTTTAATTTCAAATAAAGAAATATATTTATATCATTCCTACATTTTTCTGCAGCAGCACGCAACGAAGACTATTGACTGGAAGAATTAATCTTTTTTTTAGTCTGGCATTCAATAATTCTAGTGTTCCAGATCGCAAATGTTGTTGTAGTTTATTTTCGTTATTTCATTTACACAGCTTAAACACCCCTCAATTGATTTAAAGCATAATCGTATTATCGATTATATTTAACTCTATAAAAGAATGTATAATCGTAAAATCAACTTGAAATATAAATTATGCCACCATCTTTAAAATAAACACGTGACATGTGTCATGCAAGCCTTTTTATCACACTAATATCATAAATGTGAAAATTTGTATGTTTGGATGTTTGTTATTCAATGACACAAAAACGGCTAAACGGAATTGGATAAAATAGGATAATTTTTATCCCGGTAAATGACATGGCTTAATAACTTATAAATTTATTTTTGTGATTAGTTTATGTTCGTTTTATAAATAATGATTATCTTTCAATTGAGGTTTGTCTATTTAATTACTACGTTCAAAGAATCTAATTTATTAAGGTTTACTTTCTTGATTAGATTACATGTAAACAAAGTTACTTGGCTCTTTATCAGTCTAATAAGTGGTTGTCTATTTTTCAATCGGCTTTTATTTGAAGTATAACTATTAGACCGATAGTTCAGACTGAAGCGCCGCTAACTTCATGGAGGTGAAACAAATATATTGCATAAGTACACGTTAGAGCAGGACAGGCTATAATAATAATATAAGGCGCTCTTGAGGTTACGTTTAACTAGTGATTTTGTAGTTTGTTGTGCTCGGGTTATTTTGTTTTTGGTTTATTCATAATGGAATTAAGATGTCCAGCTAATTTTAATACTGCTGAGATCCACCTACTCATGACATTATTTTTTTTTTTTTTATCTCTTATCATGGAAAGTAAATATCGCACATACTCTTTTAAAGGTACAAATTGACGATGGATTCTATTAAATCTCAATCTCATATATGATATAAAATGATCGTGCGTAGATATGCCGCTGTTTTTTTTTTCAGTTGGAATGGTACATTATTTGTCATATATACTCTTCCTCAATTACCAGGTCATCAATACTATATAATTTATAATAACACTCTTTTTGTCATAACCCAAAAATCAAGAAATATCTAACGTAAAATCAAATATTTCTTTTACAGTATCTGTCATTAAATCAAAAGTATCTTTAGAATAACCGTTATCTGGCCGTCGAAGTGATTGATAAAGTTGTTTCTCAGGTAGTCGCATAAAGTCTATCTGACGATTGAAAACTCGATTTTATGATATTTGTCGAATAATCACTATCTCTCTGTTTATCTGAGGATTGAAAAATCGGCCTTAAATGGCATAAATAGGTTCGATATATAAAGGTTATTAAAGAAAAGTTTCATTAATTTCTTTAATAATTTTATTATTGTAAACACTTAGCAATATGTTATAGCATTATTATAATTTTATGTTAAATATTAAATAATAAACTGCACATTATATGAATAGCAATTAGCTATGTACTTTCTGGTATCTGATATAATATTTTATGACGAAATATAATAGTACCTATTACATACACTTTTAAATGCTTTCTTTATTTGATTTTAGATCATGAAACGACGAGTCTTTCATTTACGCGTTATGTTACATAATTGATGAAACCTTTTTATCACAAGAAATTAAAGCGAGCAAATTGAGTCTTGGAATCTTTTTATTCTAAGATCACAGTTTACAACGTAAATCCAGTAAAGATTGTTGTCTGTCTAAGCTTCCTACCACGTCAAATAATCAGCTAAAACAGATTCGTAGCCACCGAAATATATTAGTGTTCAAAAATAAAGCTATAAAAGTGCTCAATAATAATAACAAGACCCATAGACAATTCAACCTTTTAAAACTATTCAATAGTACCAAGACAGTCCATAGCTTTCACATAAAATATTTTATTAACGAAATTTACGACCTAATGAAGTCTAAACGAGAAATAAATAGATTTAAAATTAAAGTCTTGTCCATAAATGCATCAAGAAGTAAAGATTTTTTATTAATTTTGTAATGTAAATAAAATTCATTACTTTATGTACACTTACCGCTAACACAAAATATAAATACAATAAATAAACAGTCAAAATCTTAAATTTTAACTCTAAAATCACTAATTCTCTATCTAAATTGTTATGTATCGTTTTAGTTTCAAATAGGCCATTTTGATATATATTTTTTAATCTTCATTAATAATTATTATAATCATGATACAAACGTTACTCGAATTTTAATGTTTGTACTGATTGCTTTTTTACTTGTTATTTTGTAGTAACGCATCTTTAACTAAGCTAAAAAAAATATCAATGAAACCAAAGTGAATTCTAAATCATGTTTTCGCGTCAATATTCTTCAAATAATTACAGATACTTTAGAGGTGCTTAAAATAATCGATTATTGGAAGACAATTAATTTATATATTTTTACTACAAGAGACTTGGCACTAACAGTGGGGACCTAAACCCCGTGATTACTATAATGGAAAGTAAGCGAGATATGTCAATATGACTGGTTTTAATTATATACTTAATGATTAAATTATCTTTTTTTATCGATATAAATAGTTTTTCGGTTCCTCTGCGATCGGATTCGTGCATGTTCCAAGGTATTTCATTTGGACCAAGCTTCTGTAAAAAAAAGAAACAATAAAGTATATGGAACTTATATTTGCTTTCAAAATGATTTCAACTACATATTCTATGCATATTATAAAACTGTTGTCGAACGGGCCAGCTAGTTCTTTATAAATATCAGGCAATCATAAACTAAAATATAGGTAAAACTCACCTAGACCGACAGTTCTCCATCTCAAGGAAGCATTTGTTTGAGTAGGTCTTATTGTCCGTGCCGCATACCGGATCGTATTCTGTAGGGCAAACGCGAGCACAGCCTGCGTATTGGAAGCGAGCCAAGCAGCGCTTCAATGGAACCACGAACACGTGCTTACTGTACAGAAATAATAAAACATATTATTTATGATATCCTAGTATGTACATCGAACATAGCGTAGGCAAATCCCGAAAACACGAACAGCCAAGGAAAACCGGTCGTCGATACCCACCCGTAACGCGACTCGCTTAGTGACTATGTCGAGTTTTGAACCGTTAGTGTTAATGTACTTGGCTACAACTAAAGAAGAGAGATTTGACCAAATTCTTCAAAGTTTGTTGTCTGAAAATCATCACAACCATATCGTAGTCCGCTAATGATGCCCTCAATTTGAAAATATTTCCCAAGTGACCATCGGTTTATTACTCCATTTATTGTTTGTAATTGTTTTGTAAATAAATTTAAGTGACTTGTGGTTTAGGCCGAGGCATTTTCCCTTTTTAGGCTTTGTCTATTGTCAAAATTTTAGCTATGAAATAAAAATAGAAAGAATGGTTTACTGTAATTAACCTTTTTTTTAACAAATATATGAAAGGGATTTTGTACTCGTCCTTCACACAGCCGAGATGATCAGAATATTTGCCATTAGCTTCTCAGACATCCTGCCCGTTATGATGATTCGATAGTTAAGAATCTTACCCGCAGTTTTCCTTTTTCATGAGGCACTCGTTCTTGTAGAACCTGTTGTCAGAGCCGCAGACGAAGGCGGGCGTGTCTGGACACTCCTCGTGGCAGAGCGCTGTGGTACGGCAGTGAGACGCCGCTACTGGTACAACGTGCTGTCCACATGTCAACCTTCGAAGCTCGCACTCGGATCTATCAAATTTAGATTGATCTTAATAGTAGAATGGTAAAATGACTACGCTATGCCTGATGGTAAGCATAGTAGAATCCAAAAACCAAGACATTTAGCGAAAGATCACCAATCCATCGCATTTTTTTATGCAACTAAGGTGGCAAACAAGCATACTGTTCGCCTGATGCTAAGCGTATCACTATCGCGTTGCTGACCTTGAAACCCCCTACCTCAAGGAGTTCTAGAAACCCTACTCACAGCAGGAATACAACACATGGTTATTTGGCTGAGATCTTCTGGACTATGGTGGTATGGTGGTATTCCACCAGTTGGACTGCCCCAAGTAGTGAGAAATCTCCAAATAAATTTATTTGTGCTAGGTAGGGCTTACCTGTACCTTTAACTTCTTTAAACTGTCGGTCGGTAGATTGTGATAGAATACTAATAATTTTGTATTTTTGAGATTATGTCTATTAATTAAGGAAAATTATGGTACTGGGACTTAAAAAGTGTGAATTTTCAATACTAATTTATTTCTGGCATGACGTTATAAGATCACAGTTTCAACCTAACCTAACAAATCCAGTTAGTTTATAAACCAACGAAAATTTTAATATTAGTTTTCAAATTTTAGTATACGTTTACAATCTACCGACAGTTTACAATCTGACTAGATTGATTATTTGGTGTCATATTGTATTGAAAATAGTATTTCGTGTACGCTAAATCAGAAGATTTATTTGTTCAAGGAAGTATTACAAAACTTAAACCTAGTTCGCACTATGCTAGTAATTTAGTCGAGTAACAAGTAATTTAGTAACTAAATAGTCGCTACTGCCCAAAAAATATTTTGCACTACGGTCGTGTGTGTGCTTACACAAGTGAGCAGTGTTTTCGGTAGAAAGATGAACGGTGTGCAACGCAATAAACTAAATAAGGTAATAAAGCTTTTGGTAATGGCCATTTTAGAAGAGCAACAAATTTTTGTGCTTAAGAAAAAAGCTATGATTACGAAAATGGATCAATAGAAGAGACTAACTGGGAGCTACGAATTGTATTTTCTAAGTCCATGTATGCAGATTGCTCCATTTGTTTATTTTTATAATATGGGGACTTAATATTTCACAAGCACTCATGTTCCATTGAAACGACATTTTTGATGCAGCTCATGAACTCGACTAAAACGGCAAGTTCGGACTTGTTTAGCTGATGAACCAGTGAGCAGTGACGTGTAGAGGGGGCCGTTACTCGTCCGATAAAATAGAAGAAAATGGATCGACTTGACTAAATTAAATGCTAAACTATTAAATGCGGAGCCAAGCGTCACAGGAAGGTACTTCGCAATAACATCCAGGGTATCACGAAACCGGCTATCCGCAGTTTGGCTCGCAGAGGCGGTGTTAAACGTATCTCCGGTTCGGCTAAATTTTCGTTATTCAGACACGTTTAGTTACTAAATTACTAGTTACTCCACTAAATTACTAGCCGAGTGCGAACTAGGCTTAAGGGGTTAGGTATACTTACTTATAAACATTTCCGTCGGATCCGCAAACCGGTTGTTCTATTGCGTTTTCACAACTCTCAGGACAGTCGATTTCAAGCCGCGGCAGTAGTGTGCAGTTTCCGAAGTGGGCCAGTTGAACTCCTTTTCTGTAAGTGATGGTTAAGTTCAAGTTATAGAGTATCTATGATATGGTCACCTGTGATAATCACATTTACTTCAGATTTGCCATACACTCTTATTTTTTTATTACTTTTTGAAAGCAATATAGTCTTTCTCTAAGGTTCTGTACAATATTTAATTATTTTTTTTTCTGGTGGTGACCAAAACATTTTTTTAACATTAAAAGAGAACGGACATCTCACTGAGATAATTCTTAGTAAGTCAACAATATTACTCGCCATAAAACAGCTGCTTTAATATATACATATAAGCATTTGCAAATAATTAAAAAAAAAAAACACTTAGTCGCGTTTCATTTTGTAAGTGCGCATACATACGTCGTGCTCATTTAGCTCTCGAGGTTTATAGTTATAGTTCTTGCTTTTTCTCTGTGTCTCTCTAGCTAAGTACCCATTTTCTATTATTTTTTAATTTAAATTACTAAATTATATATCAGCGCGTCCTGACAATTTCCACTTCATAAATAACATTATATTAAATAGAACTTACAGCGGTCATTTTTATTGCTTACATTTTTGAAACGCGAACAGAATCAGATTCAGGTCAGATTTTTGAAGCAATGATATCTCAGCGGTAGCGTGTACGGACCCTACATCGATCGACATGAGTTTGAATACCTGCATTAAGCCTTAGCTTATGGTTAAGGAACACATCGTTATGAAATCATAGTATGGTGGTAGGGTATTTTCTCATGCCCGCCTAGCTAGCTGCCACTCTAAAGTTGAGAATTGGTCGCCAAGCACCTATAGGTGTGTTCCGGCAGCTACACTTGACAGCCAGTCCTCTCACTACCCTTAGCGTGCTACTTATCTTGGGCCACTTCGTCACTTAACATCAGGTGAAATTATGACCAAACGCTACTTACTACACCTATACAGATTAAAAAAAAAACATGACTGGTAGGTAGTACGAGGTATAGGTATATACGAGGTATATAAATAACTAGGAGAACATAACTTACAAATTACATGCGAGTACACTTACAAGCAAGTAGCGACTTTCAAATGGCAAGGGTTTGTGTAGACGTTCGCATCAGTACCACAAATCGGATCCGGCTCGCTGGGACACTTCACCTTCATACATTTATTTATCTTCGAACGACATTTCTCCATGTCCACCTTCTTAACGATCTTTCTGTTGTTTACACTAAAAAAAATTGCCTTGGTCATCGATAATCAAACGGTAAAATAGCGGTCATGTGTGCGTCATTTTATTTAAGCAACATTGGTGAAATCATACATTTTACCAATCGTTCAAAAAATTACACATACAGTTTAACTACTTTTATTGTTATCATTAATTGTATCAACTAATATTGAATTAGATACTAGGATAGCAAACACAATGAAGAGGTTGATAACAACTCACCCACAGTTGAGCATTCTCATTTCGCACTCGTTCCTGTAAATATTCTCGTCTGAGCCGCAAACCAACTTTTCCTTCTGATCCAAGCAGTCCATGGGACATGATTCGGCGCCCGATGTCCTTTCTTGTGACACGCAGAACGCCATTGGTACTTCGAACACGTGTTTTCTAACGAAATTGACATAAAGTTTTTATGAGCACCTAGTATTTCAAACTAAGGTCCGAAACACATGACCACATTTAAAACGCGCGTTTAAAAGCGTCGTTTTTGAAAAATAATGGAATCAAATTAATGGCAAGCGACACGATGCCTGATTTGTTCGTTTTAATAGAATGCGTATTTAAACGCGTTATAGAAGCCGTCCCCGTTTATAAATTATTTTTCTATTCAATTTAGATCCTAAAAGGACCTTATGAATTTCGATACACTAGATTGTGTGTATAGGTAGTGTACGCTATTGTATGTATACATACATGTCGTAGACTAGGAATTGTGATAGATATACCCTTTATAAGTTGTACAACGTAGTCTTTGATTTTATCTATTCTAATACTAGCTGTGTCTGCGACTCCGCTCGCGTGGACTACAGAATGCTGTCGGTCAAACGCACGAGCGATCGTGCTGCCTCAAAAATGCTATTGGGTGATTATTAGAAGACAGACATATGCTACTGCTGGCGTTTTTGTAGGTTTACTCAGTATAAGCCATTAAAATTGTCACAAAGGCGTATTTTCCCCCGAATTTATAAATTATTTAATCACTGCTTATTTCGTAAGTTACTTTATGTAACAAAATATCCAACAACCTGGCCAGGTAACATATCTATGAATTAAAGGAAACCCAAGTAAATCGGATTATTGGTTTTCGTTTAAACAGAACATAAACGGACAGATAGACAAAGAGACGTGGAATTTTATAATATGTATAAATAAATTATATAGCTCAAAAGAATGTCTTTTTGTTTGTTTGGTTGAACGCACTGATATCTGGAAATAACAGTCAGATTTAAAAAATATATATTCGTATATAGCCTAATTAATAAGGAAGGTTATACGTTATATAACTTCACACTACGGGTCTATGAATCGTAGCAGAAACCATTATCATCAAGTAATCTGGAAAGCCGTGGGCAAGTACGGGAAATGAGGACAACGATAGGGATTGCATGCAACAAGTGCATTGGTAGCGTCGCGGTGGAGAGTTATATAATCTAACCGAAATAATCTAAGCTAGTGTTTAATATATAGAAAAAATGATTAGATCTGGTATTGTTAGGTTTTCTTCAATTGTATATATTTTAAAACAATAATTGTTTATGGACAACAAACCCGCAGTTAGTAGCCTTCATCCTGCAAGCATTCGCGTATAATTTGCCATCGGAACCACAAGTCGGTCTGGCAACGCGCCAGCAAGACTCACGGCAATGACGTGTCGTCTGGCAATGCTTTTTGCTTGTCCGGACCACACCTTGACTGGAAACAAAACAAAATACAATTGGCGATAAGATTATCACTAAAATATTTATGCTGAATATTACACAAAAGTAATTTTCAAATTTGATTCGAAGATATTAAAAAAAACTTCTTAAAAAAAGATAACTCTTGGACTTTTTGGTGGAGAGTCTTGATCCGTGTCATGATGTTATTTTTATTTTAGTTAATAAATATATGTTATTGTGCACAAAAAGTGAATTATAAATAATAACTAGAATCATGAATGTTAAGTTGCCACAAATACTCCGTGGACAGTTTTAACAAGAGAGTCACCATCTTTGTAAAGCTTTGTTTGAGATCTGAAGATTAGAAAAATATTCTGTTCCCGTGACATTGGCATAATCATATGTATAAAAAAAACAACACACACTGCCATTACATAAAAAGAAAAAGGTAAATGTTGCGTAAAAAAAGTATTCACTGTTCCCGTATTCCCTTCTAAATAACCGAGAAAAGTACCAGGACTTCATACTAAGTAAACAGGTTACCCGCAAGTAAGCAGTTTCATCTGACACGTGCTCTTGTAGACATTTCCGTCGGACCCGCATATAGGCCCGTCCAATGGCGCCTGAGAGCAGTCAACCGGGCAATTTTCACGATGAGCACTAATATTATTACACGCACCCAAGTGAGACAGACTGATGCCGACCCTGGGAGAAAGAAAGAGAACTCAATAAGTACATTTTAAGTCTACTTGCACACTGAGAGGTTACAAACAGGAATACTTATCTGCCAGGCTAAATAGTGATCGTAAAACCTTACCTGCAAACTTCTACCTGCAGCATGCATCTGTTCAAGTATGTCCTGCCATTGGTCCCGCAGACTGGATCCCGCTCAGACGTACAGCGGTGGTCACATTTAGATCCTTGCGCGCGGGAACAGGTACCCGGGTCCTGGGATAACCTTACACCTGGAAATTATGACAATTGTAAGTTAAACTATAATTGTACAACTCCTACTTACAAAGGAAAAAAAAACTAAATAAAATAACTTTAAATTAAAGAAACGTTGCGGAAAAAATCCTAAAATATATCAATATCGTCATCCTTACAAATTATGATAAACACTATATATTTCCCCTGTTAAATAGTAAAACATAATTAGAATTATTTTATTTTGTTGATTATATTAATTAATTTTTCTCTTTCTCTGTTTTATATAACACACAGAATTACAAACAATATATTAATACAAGCAACTCAAGTGATATAAACATTATTCAACTTGAGCCTTTAGAAGATTCACATGATTGACGCGAAAGGCAAAAGTTCGAGAATCAAACATAATGTATTTTGCTACAAAGGCAGAGATACAATTTCAAAGATGTATTCAACGTCTCACTTGTTCAATCTTGTACCTTATATTGCTATATACTATTTCCACTTAAAAACATTCTACATACAATATATATACATACATAGTATATCTTGAAATATAACATAATTTATATATGACATAATTTGTAAAATATCAAAATTCCATAGCAGTGATTGCCTAAGTGAGGAAGAGGTACCTTAAGAATCAACTGATACAAAAAATAATCACGCGCCGATTTTCCTATATTATGGTAAGTTGGCAATAATGGCTCAGTGGTAGATTATTCGAATACTCCGTGTAAACGTGACTTCAGTATATGAAAACAGGGTGGCAATTTATAATAGATGTGTTACCGCAGGTGTCGCTCTAGGCTAATTTTATCATATCATGCTACATCGTCACTTAACATAAGGTGAGTTTGTAGTCAAACGCTATATCAATAAAGTATAGAAAAGAAAGGTACCTTTCCCGCAAGTCTTCTTTCTCATTTCACAGAGAGACGGGTAGATGTACCCGTCAGTTGCGCATACAGGCTCACCCTGCAATGCTGGCCCGCATATCCTGGGGCAGGAGGCATCACGAGCGGCTTCGCACCATGATGATACTGAAAACAATAAAAAAAACTTCTTGAGACTAGATGCTTCGTAGGACATTAAGTGGCAGACTATTTGTGGTCATCGGAAAAAAATGTTTTAACATTTGCAAAGGTACATCAAAACGTCATTTGTAAACAAAATGAAATCTCTCATATTAGCTCAAGTAATTCTGCGTTCGATGGTCTATTATATATTTCTTAGGTATGATCATATGATATATTATTTTTTAAAGGTGTTTTTTGTGTTAACGCCATATCTCCGTAAATTCTTTATCAACATTAATGATTCAAACATCATTTTAAAGCGTACGTTCTCCATTATTGACGAAAAATATACAAATAATTTAAAAGTATATTTACGTTTTTTTAGTTCCCTAACGACTGCCTAACTCAGATCGGGAGCCTTGTGTCTTCTAAAATATTTTACTCTGTACCTTTCCTGCCATGAGAAAACTCCTACAGTATCCCTATGCAATTGTTTTTTTTGTTGAAATTGTTAAAAATAATTTTATCAAAAGTGAATTTCCATTAAGAATGTCAACAGATGAAATACACTAAAATGTAGGAGGCGCCATTTGTTAATAATATATTTAACTAAAAAGCTGTTAGATTTTTTGCATTATTTAAACAATTGTAATCTATCACGTAAATCATTAATATTAAATCAACATATACTTTATAACTCGATGCGAAATATTCGCACGAATCAACTATTTTTTATAATATACATGTGCCGCAGAGTTTCACTCGTGTCAAATTTTATTTGTGCGGAACCCTAGTATTTTTCTAAAATAAAAGTACCTTAAATTACTCCTTATAATATCAGCTATTCTAGAAAAACAATCAAAATTAGAGCAACCGTTTCGGAGATTAGCCGGAACAAATAGATAGACAAAAAATTTAGAAATTGATTTTTGTTAATTACCGTTTCATATAATTTCATATGCATTTAGTAAAAAGTTGTTATTTTGACTAACTAAATATTTTTGTAAAATAAAAGTAGCCTAAGTTATTCCTTATAAGCCAGAGATCGAAATAGGCTGACTATATTTACCTAAACTTAGAAAGAAGACCAGATACGAAATTTGGAGACTTCCTTGAGAGTTTTTTTTTTCGGAGCACTTGTCCTGGCTTTCTGGATTTGACTTAAGTATATTAAAAATAATGTTATTCGAAATAGATAGACTATATTTAACTAAAATTTACGAACGTAGAGTTGTTATAAATACAAAATTGTGTAGAGGTGGCTTCGAAAAACTTAACTTGAAACTGTCGTCCAAGAATTCTTAAAAGTCTTCTCTAACATCTTGGAAAAAGCAGTTAAATGTCACAAAAATAGCAACCACATAATTATTATTTGATATATGTTAAATGATATAGGTTATTTAATTTTTTATCTATCGTTGGTCGTTTTTGAGATATTAAAAATCAAAAAAAAAGTTATAAAATAGATATTCAACCCGAATTAAACTATATAGTAGAACATTTTTACTTATACAAATAGCGCTTACTAAATAACAAGAGACCAATTTATTACTGCCCGAGTCTTTGCATTTCGTTGACGATGTCAAAGTAGTACCAAACATAACCATTAATGAATCAGTAAAAAAAATCAAACATAAAGATTTAGACTGTAATCCTGATTATGATGTGGTTAGGAAGATATGAGAAAGGATTGAACAGGGAATTGTTTTTTTTTTATAATAGCTCGGCACATTAACTGTATTCTCCCTGATGGTAAGCACAATACAATCCAAATATAACGGTGACCACCGATTGAATGATGCACCAGTACATTTCAATTTATTTATTCCTAACTAAATTAATATTCAGGATTCCGATAAAATTTTCTATCGAAAGTAAATAAATATATGTATTTTTAATCTCGCTTGTTTTATTATTTAAATACCTTTTTTATGCCACCAGATTATCATAGCACAGACGGAAGTCTCAAAACTCAGTTGAAATATGTTTATTACACGAATGTCCTATAAAAGTAGTATATTGTTTTCAGTGTTCACGTAGTACATATATTTAAGTTTCTTTATTCCACGATAACTTTTCGAAAGTTGAACTAAATAGATGTATATGTATATAAAGAAACTCAAATACATGCATGGATACAAACAACAATACACTCCTTGTTTTTGGGAAATCTTCGGAATTTTTACATTAACACGGGTGAAATAGGCTAGGTTATGTCTTGAAAAAACCTTGTGGTAGCTATGATAATTATATAACCTTATAAGATCAGCTATCTGCCAGCGAAAGTCCTTTCAAGATCGATCCTACAATTTCGGAGATTAGCCAAAACAAACAGACAGACAACAATTTTAAAAATTGATGTTTAAGTAAAGGTTGGTGGTTTGTTTTAAGTACCATATATACTTTAATATGTCTTGAGTAAAAATATGTTATTTTGACATTACAAACAGAGACTTTAATTATATTTAATTGTATGTAAAGGTGTTGCCTGCATTTCTTGTACCGTATCATCGTCACATATTATAAAATACAACTTAATAAATATTGCAGGATAAAATAGACAAAATTGTAGAATTCTAGAGATACCCCAACTATACTTCGTAAATACGCGGTAGCTGATAAGGATTTGCAAACATGCCACGACGTGGACCCACTAAACACTCCTTCAGACCGCTTATATTTTAAAAGTAAGTAAATATTATGTACAATTTAATTGTATATGATTTTTTTCTCAAATCTGTTATGAATATATCAAGTTAAGGATTCGTCTGGCTATTTTTTTGTCTTCTTTTTACGATGACAACGGTGTTTTACGAACCTATATCAAATTTGACGTATTTAATTAAGTAATTTCTCAGAAACCTATAAGAGTCTATTTATTTTTGACAATAATAATACTTTTTAACTTTTTAGGCCCTAAATTTTAAATAAGTTATAATAACATCGATTTCTATTTTTAAAACAAACGTGTTAAACTAGCACACTTGAATCCTTTGAACAAGAACTACAATTTTGTTTAATAAGCAATTGTAATTTTAGATACCTCCAATTTTTTATTATTACGACAGTATTTTAAAGATACCGTATTGGCACGACATCTAGTCCGAGACATATATCTTTTAGTATTTTTAATGGAAATAAACTTTTTTACTTCTGTGACTGATATTAGTTTTAATCATGTTTTTGTTTCTAAATAAAGATTACCAAACGAAGAAAATAAATTGTAAATGGTTCTTTATAATCTATACAGTAAGTAACGAGGGTTGTAATAATTAAATTCTAACTTACCCCACTAAAGGATAACGTAGTTCATAAGGGAACTCAGAGAAAACGATAATAAGGTTGTATCGAAATAAAATAAAAATCATTCAATATAGGCCGTAAAAAGGCGTCGAATGAATGTCAAAAGAACGTCAAAATATTACCACCGGTTAGAAAAATATCCCAGCCAACGAGAAGAACCGGTAAGAAATTCAATCGGGTGTATCTTTTGTTTTCCAACTGTACAAATAATATTTACAGTTAATAATTAATATTAATAATTTAGTGGATGCACATAGAGGGCGTCACTTCCAGACATCACTATTATTCACATAAGGATCCACCCTATAATATAAAATGATGGGTAAATTATTTTATTTTCCGAAAATAACCAAAGAAAGTACATAGTATATAAATAAATAATTGCGATAGAAGCAAGCGAAAGTTTAACTTACTAACGAGTACATGTTGTGTAGTAATTGGAAATTTCACTTAAATTAAATTAAATACTAATAGGAAAAAGAATTAAATTAGCTTTCTTATTGAACGTCGCGCGTTCAATGGCTACAGTTTCTGTTATAAAACGCCCGCAGGCGAGAACCAATGTAACTAGAAAACTCCATTACCACCAGCAGCGGAAACACACAAGACACTTATCTACTCGTATTATAGACAGTATTGATGTATTATAATAGTTATGTATATCGCTATTTTATTAGGTATAATATTTAATCTTATGTTATGTTAGTTATGTGTTTGAAGTACCGTGGAAACTGTGAAACCATCTCCCGGCCAATATGTTCCCTTCTTCTTACGACATTGGGCCCTTCAAGCGTAACATGAAGAGTATGCAAGCCGGTATGACAGCGGCGACCGCTGATGGATTTCGATCTCTAGGTGGTCGCCGTTGTATTTGAATTGTACTGTGCTCACCATATATAAAAAAGATTTCCTCTACAGCTTCGTCGCGTAAAATTTGATTTAAAATATATCATGTTATTTGCAATAAAATTTTGCTAGCTAAAATCAACTGTTTGCTGTTCTATTAATTTATGTAGTGTCTGGACAACGCGTAGATCGATGTAGATTTGAATCTTATAATGAGGCTGAGCTTTCGGTGAAGGAAAACATAATGAAAATTAATGTCATATCCGTAATCAAAGCCCTTTATAATAAAAGTCAAACAGGAAATATGGAAAATACAAGCTTGTAAGATTTGATATAAACACATGATTTAAAAAAATTATGCACCGCGGTCGCGGCACGCTGCACGCTATAAATTACACCAATTCAGGTAACCTAAAATGAAAGGTGATTAATTTAAATTGGAAGTTGCGATATACATAAAATTCAACTTATAATTATAAAATTAAACGCCCTAATAAAATACGTAAATAAAGTTCAATGGCGATATAATTAAAAATACATGTTTAGTTTATTACACATTACATTGTTTGTAATGACATAGTTAAATATTTTTTTTATAATTATGTATATCTTCTATGCTAATCTCAACGAATGATACAAAGTTCAAGAGATTGATTCTGTCTTTGTTTGCTTGAACGCGCTAATCTCTGGAACTACCGGTTACGTTATTTTTTTTACATTTTATAGCCTGCTAGTTATGCCCGTGGTTCCGCTCGCGTGCTGGACTACAGCATTCCGGAAAAAATACGTAAGACCAAAATGCTTTTGTCGGTAATCCTTAGAAGATAAATATATGTTATTGCTGACTTTTTGTAAGTCTTTTTAAGAACTATAATTATGTAGATCCATAATTGGACATATCTCGTATGGTTTACTCAGTGTAAGCCATTTAAGTGCTCAAAATGCGTCTTTCTTCTTATTGTAAATTCGTACAGCTTATCAATTGAAGAATAAAATATGTAATTCCGTGTACAATTATCATCAAATTCAATTAAGATTTTTTATTTTATTTTGCTATTTTTAAAAGTATTGACAATTGTTATAGCCCACCAACAATGAAATGACTTTTTTCCCATCAAATACGTCTAGTAATTATGAGATATGTTGTTTATTGCTTTTAATTACCTACTCTGAAGTAGTTGCTAGTTAATAGGACACGAGGACACGACAGTGGCGTCTGATTGGACAACCGCCAACGTAAGGTCACTTTGCTAATATTAGATGTGCAATTGGGATATTAAAATAGCTAAACAATTTTACAAGAAGCCATATTTCAAATATAATATGATATAAGACACTTCTTATGCTAAAGACGAACATAAATAAGATTTAATAACCATAATTATACGATTTCCGCCATAATTTTATTTAAATCACTGTTTTAAATTGTCATTTTTATCTTAATCTAAAAATTATATGTATAATATTAAATACATAAAAATTAGTCATTAATTTAATTATGTAAAGACAAACATATTTATGAAGTTAGTTATTATACTCTAAATATCAATCTTTATAACTAAAAGTTGCCAAGTGCGTGTCGAGCCACGCGCAGTGTAAGTTTCCGTAGTTGCCCGTCACAATATGCAGACTTAAGGATGCTATTGTTACTTAGGTCCGGCCCAGGCCCAGTGAAGCATGAATTACTTCATACAAAAGTATACTATAGATGTTTGTCCGTGTCCCGGCCAGTGCTCGGCTTTGTGTAACAAGATTATTCCTCATGAATCTGGCTATCTTATACAAAAATAATTTTTAGAATCCAACTGGTAGTTCCAGAGATTAGCATGTTTAAACAAACAAACAGTCAAACACAAATTTCTTCCACTTTATTATATTAGTAAAGACTGACTATTACTCGTTAACTTGTAAAGCCTAATTACCACTGATAGTTTTCCTTTTAAGTTCATTATATATATATATATATATATATATACCCACTGCTACCATGATTTTTTTAATATATCCAAAAACTACCATTTACTTGGCAGAGGGTAGGGTATACTTGACCTTAATATTTCGCAAACGGATCCCTGAATTGTAAAATGGTTTTCATATACCCGCAAATTTTTTGAACAACCTATTCAACGACACCCCACACGAAATGATATACGAGATAAAAAAACATTCCCATTTTACGTGTAGGGGAGGTACTCTAAACATTTTTTATTTTATGCTTTGTCGGCGTGATTAATGTGTATACCCACCAAATTACAGCAAAATGAAATGCTGTTCGTATGTAAGCGCATCACTTGCGAATGTCCGGACAGATTTGGCCATTTTTTTTATCTTAGTAATACTCCGAGTAAGGTATTTATGGATAGAAATTTTTTAAAAGTTACACGATAAATTGTAAAAATTATACTCCGAGTAAGGTATTTATGGATAGAAAAATTTTAAAAGTTACACGATAAATTGTACAATTTTGGAGAACCTGAAAATCCATAAACTATTTTTTTTTCAAGATCTCATAACTCATCATTCAAGCGATGGAATTTATTTTGTTTTGTTTATCGGTCCTTGAAAAGTTTTCAGGAAAAAATCTTTGTGCTGTGGTCGAGTTGTTGACTATTAAAAATCGCAGAACAAAGTCTCCGGGGCAGCTAGATAATAGAAAAACTATATGTTTAAATTACACTTAAAATGTATCACTGCTGATCTTCTAAGGGCTATAGTTTTAAGATATTTTAAAAGATAATCAAATCAATCTTTAAAAAAATCATGTATCAGTAAATTGCATACAATCAACTTTCCTTAGTACCAGGAAGCGATAAGTTCGAAAGATGTTAATCTTCGTGTAGTTGTTATTCTTGTTTTAAGGACATTGACACAGCTCGGTAAAAATGTATGACCACACGAAACGGGTCAAGTATTTTAACATTGTAGAGTCACCCGGCCGCGACTGCCCTTGAAGTGTCGACGGAATTGGGTCATATCCCTATTGAGTTATCTAGGGGCTCCTTTGTTGCATCTGCTATGCAGCTATACGTACCAACGTGCACTAGCATGGGTAAGTGAACTTTGCTCAGTCTTGCCGGAACGAGTTATTTAATGTTTTTTATTTTATTTTTATCAGTAGAATGACGCGCTCCATTGTAAGACTTATTGTGGGGAATCAATCAACTAACTCTTCCCTCGAGCAAAGTACGAGGTTATAATAAAACATAGAACCTAAATCTATATTAATAAATCTCATCTTTACGTGATTTTTTTCCAAATTTGCTGATAGATATCTTCTATACACATATTATAAAACCAAACGTTATTCTATCTGTCTGTCCTCTATGGTCTTTTCACGTTGAAACCTCTTATCCGATTTACATTTTAATCTATAGCTATGTTATTAAACATTTTTTTATCCAAAAACCTGTGTTTCATTCAAAAAGTCTCAGACTTATTGACCCGCCTAAGTCATTCCATCAACAATGGTCTATAAGGATTGTTAATAAGACGTTTAGAAATATATATTTTTTAATTACACTTTATTATTCAATGAATCCTGATGAAGTTTTGTGTACGGGAAATATACTATGTTATTCCATTATTGATAGTCTATATTATAAAATGGTCAATCAACCTTTTGGAAATCCTAAAAAAACATATTTTTGTTAATGATTTTCATGAAACTTTGTGGGCAGTATAAGGAATTTGAAAATTGATACGCTGTATTGAATTGTATGTATTTTAAAGCTTTATCATAATTGTATTAATAGTCAATTGGATATGTACATGCTTAACATATATATTTTTTAACTATAAACAATTGAATATTGATAATATTTTAAAAATAATCACATGACTACGAATGCGCCACGATTAGTCACGAGGTTTGTGACGTCATAATGTTAAAATAATTTCGTTGATTAAGAGTGAAAACCAGCATCAGCTGTGTTCTACTCGTACAATGAATAGAAATTAACACTGTCACTTCAAATTTTTTTTCTTAACTGACTATACTATTAGCCTTAGGTGCCCTGGAGCCTTTACGGCTTTTACAGCTTTACCGGGCTTGATGACTTCAAACGCGCTCGGTTTTGTTCGGGAAAGATCAATGCGTTTTCGGTGCAGGATTAAAAAAAATATTTTTAAAATGATATAACTTTTTAATTATAGCGAAATAAAACTAAAAATAGTTTTGTTATAAAACTTGTATATGATCTTTCCATTTATTTCAAAAACCTAATTGTCATTGATATAGGGAAAAATTAAAATTACGAGACGAAACAAATGACTACGCAACATACGCTTAAGGAACCGTGGGGCACCGCTAGTATGTATACGTATGTTCTTATTTAGCAAAGTAACGTCTGTGTGAATCTAATCTATCTTCGTTGTAATAAATTCTTTATCACACAGCTTAGACCAGTATATAAAGCATGAAGTTATGCATGCGAGTTCCCAAGCCCGGTGAAATTGTAAAAGCCGCAAAGGCTCCAGGACCCCTAAGGCTAAAAGCACTAATAGTTGTCAGTTCGAAAAAAAAAACATGCGAGGTTATTAAATAATGTAGGTAAACATAAATAAAGGATTTTTTCAAAATTTCATTCCCTAATGGGCTTAAATATGAGTTTAAAAATTTTGAACTCCTCAAAACTCTTCGGGTACACGGGTAGTATATTTCATTGTTTGTACAGTGTTTGTTTTTTCATAACTATATTTCAACTACTACATCTCATTGTCTGTCCATCAGTCACGATTTAACGGCTGAACGAATTTTAATGAAAGGCAAAGAAGTCAATTATGCCACGGAATAAGACATGATGATTTATATCAAAATTTTATTTATGAATATTGAAGCGGTTGGTTAAGAGTTAGTTTTTCACATATTTTAACCGCTTTGACCACTGTCCAATATGGTTCATGCTCCATCAAAAATGTCACGTTGTCAAATAGCCAAATAATTAAATAGCGAAATAGGGGATTCAATCTGCTTTTTATAAATTTACTTTAACTAAGTGACCCATATTATAGAATGTTAACAAACTAACTAACAGCTTTCACGTTGGTGCCTCGAATATATTTTCATTAGCATCAACAGATGACATTCCTGTTTTTTATCGTTATAGGTTTTGTCGTATTGGCCACAATCTCACCTGATGTTAAGTGACGATGTGGCCCAAGATGATAACACGGTTAACCTAGTGGAAGACTGGTAGTGGCAGCTGCCGGAACACATCTATTGGTGCTGGGCGACAGATTTTCAACTTGAGGGTGGTAGCTAGTCAGGCGGCCATTAGAAAAAGCCCTACCACCATGCTCTATGGTTTCCTCACGATGTTTTCCTTCACCGAAAGCTCAGACTCATTGCTATACTTTACATCGTGAATTTGTTTATCATATACAAAAAAAAAATCGAATCCGTTTGGTAGGGTCAGAGATTAACGTGTTTAAACAAACAAACAATCAAACAAAAAGCTCTTCCGCTTTATTATTTATTTTTTATAAGAAGTTAAATTTTCTTCAGCTTTCAACATTACCGTTGCTTCTATATGATTCAATTGTCTTAACGTCAAATAGTTTGTTTCTCCTCCTATATTGATAGATCATCAGATGCTTTATAGATATTTTACCTATAGCCAGTATGAAAAGGAGTATAAAGCCCTCGTTCAAACGCGCCATTGTGTTCTTAGACCATAAAAGTCGTTTAAACTAAATCAATAGTGTAAATGTAGATAAAAGATAAACTGCGCTGAATAATGATCGTGTCTCATAGTAAATGCATTATAACTATTAGGGTTGTCATGCAATGTGAACATGTTTTTACTTCTTGTCTTCTTTGTGACTAGAAATGTCACCTATAATTAAATGACAATTCACCATATTTATTAATTAAGGGTTTTTTTCTAATTTATCAGAACAGTTAGTTAGTTTTAAATTATATAAAACATAAACAATTTCAGCTTACATTTAACATACCATTTTTTTATTTATACTAGAAATATCTTCAATAAGTTTAGCCGTTAAACTTTAAATTATCAACTTAAACAACAAGTTAAGCTTTAACTTGTTTATTTAACTTGTTGACTTTCTTCTTGAGGAACCCAATACTATAGACCTCTGGGAAAATTGCGAGGAAACTCTCCGAAGCCGTACGGTCCGCGACCATTTAGGGATCCACCCAGCCGATGGCGAGCGGTGCAATGATAAAAAACACCGTAGATATCATATCAAACAATTTCTAGAAACACAATCCATTATACAAACGTTAGAACACATACAAAGAGACGATGTCTCCGACTGTAACCTCTATTATTCGATATTTACTATGGTTTTCACCAGTATAATAAGTAATAATATATAATAATAAGTATAACTCGTAATGCCCGCCATACACGCTACGGTCTAAGGTAATATTTACCTGTGCAGTTGTGCCTGTGCAGCTCGACCGCACGTCGTAGCGTGTATGCACAGGTTCACAATATTGAAAAAAAAAAAATGATTTTGCGCCGGTCGCCTCCACAGGTTCTAGAAACAGCATAGTTCTGTTCCAGTTCACACTCTGGTCTACCTTTGCAGGTACACTGGTACAGGTAGACCTCTCCGGTAACCGGATTAAATGACGTCTAAAACTCGTTATTTAAAAAATGTATTATATGCCTGTATTCGTTTGACTCGAAAAGGAATAAACAAGCGAGATAATATTGAAAACAAGAAGATTCACAAGTGACAACCCTACAAAACAGCGATGCAGCTCTCGCGCAATCTGTGGGCGAATGGACATGCGCTTGCGCACCGACCGCTTCTAAATTCAAATCTCCCGCTTGTTATGTGCCGCACGCATGCGCCGCGCCGGGTGATCGACCCAGCCTCTCTCCGCCAAAATGGTAATTTACGCCATCCACATTTCCAGTGGCCATTGTGTCCTTTGTTCTCGTAACGGTACATTTATTGTGTGATGTCATATAAGCGTGAGATAATATTTTTTGTCTATTATTCCGTTGCTTTTGTGTGGGACGATGTTACCGTCCTCTCCGTTTATTATTTCCTGGTACTCGGGTGAATAATAAAAAGAGCTTTTTGAATTTAAGCTCCTTTTTATATGAAAAATATTAATAACCCAAGCTTTTTTTAATAAGTTCGTTTATAAAATTGTCAACCAATAATTAATTAAGCAGCCGTTATGCCAACGATAAATTACAAGAAGTTAAATCTTTTTCACACATATTAAAACAGAGAACCTCTCAGAGAACCATAAAATTGATTTATAAATAAATACTTTACAATCGTACTATTGAAACTTCTTATGCAACTTCCAACGCGTTAAACGTTAAATGTTAAACGCTTAACGCACATTATCGGTCTCTCCTCTTTGTGTGAGCCAGAGCGAGAGAGCAAATGTCGGTGTGTATGTATATTGCATACTGTTTAAATAAAATATAAAATATCTTTTAAAATGAAGTTTCACTTCTATCGTGTGTGAATCGCACACACACATTTTTTTTTAAATATCTACTGTCTGTGCCACACGTGTTGTGTTTAATTTACAGTATATTCCGTCGTAAGCTATTGCTAAGTTTAGCTATTCTCAGTTTGGCGCTTCTCTTAAACTTGCTCTAAACTTTTTACAAAAGCTAATTTAAAGGTTTTATTTACTACATGAATTAAACACATAATACTAGTAAAATAAATAAAATATTTAATTTTAATTACTCTATTCGTATATTTGGCTTTTCTAAACAGCGCAATAGAAAAGTGTTTAAAAGTGTTAATATGATTTTCGTTTGGATGTTCATTTCTTGAAATTAATGAGCACCATCTCTATTAATTAATACAAATTTAAAACTACAAAAAGAAAATTCGCAATGTTTCTAGAAAGTGAAATCTTGTATAGTGAAGCTACATCCTGAATCACTTATTCATGGTAAGTAAGTACCATGGTGTTCTAACTTTCGATCTTACCGATAACCACCCAACTCACGTAACGTGTCGTGTCGCCAACAACTATTTTCACTTTTAACATAGTAAAAACACCTTGCTCTCGCGGACTTGCAATAGGATGTTCTTGTTCTCTCACTATGGCTAAACACTTATTAGAATATACTATTGTTTCTTTAATTTGCCTTTTTGATGTTAAATGCGGCATTTGTTTGGAATCTTTGCAATATTGGTCGAGTTCAATACAAAAAAAAAATTCAGGTGTGCGCGTTTTTATCTTAACATCCCAGTTTGCCTTCCACCCCACTTTTCGAAACGTTTCACTAGCAAAGCGTTACAGTCTTAGGTATGGATATTCACAGCGACCTTAACTCCATTGATTACGTCCGGAGTGCCATCTACGCCACTTCTAGGAGACTCGGAATCCTGAACAGATTGCGACGGTTTTTCACTCCCGAACGAACAGCTGTATCTGCTTTACAAGGCACAAGTTCGGCCTTATATGGAAAGTAGTAAATATTATTGTAGAATAGATCTTTCTAGGACAATTGTAAGCTAAATATACATAAAACTGTTTTATGGCATCATGTTTATTGAGTTAAGATTGTAACTAGTGTCAGGTGCTATCTGGTATCTTTGTCTTTTCTGTGATCAAATAAAAATATTTAGACCATAGGTTGTTTTATTTACATGAAAAATGAAATCAAACATGGCTGAAGAAAGGGTGGATGTTATAGCAATTTTTATAGAATTTGTTAGCTAATATTTAAACACAAAGTAATTTTGCGAGTGTAATATACTATATTATATAGCAAACTGCAATAGAACATACAATGCATTCCAACAAGATAGCAAATTGTAACTTATTAAGTTATTCGTGTAAGCGCGAATTTAACAATTTGCAACAAAATGTTAGATTTATAACGATGTATAACTGACACGGCAGCACCATTAGAAAGTTGTATAAACTGTTATAGTTTTATTTTATTTATCTTCAGAACGTAGATATTGTTTTAAATGCAATTATTCAGTGATAATAGAAGAACAAAATGTTTAAATTATTACGTTTTATTATAATAAACATTGCTAATTACGGACCACACGTTCTTTATACTAAATAAAAGCGCAAACATCGAAATGAAAAGAAGTCTCGCAAAATATAAAAATACTATTGAAAAACTTTCCGCGAAACTGCGGTAACATTTTCAAGAGAAAGTCATTCAATTTAAACATATTTTTTTACATTTTCACATTTTCATTTCCCTTTTCTATTTTCCATAAGGTGTTAATATGTCATTACTATAGCAAAGTGCCATTGAGAAAAAAAAAGTAATCATGTACTGCCTGCCATATTGCGATATAGGTATTTACGTTGACAACTTTTACGTGTAGTAAAGACGTACATTATATTAGTAGTGGCTTGACAAAAGAAGTTTTGAATTCGATAATTTTTTTTTTTTTTTTTTATACAAAGAAATAATAGATTCAAGTATTTTTTGTAGCAACCAATAATATAGAATTGGAATATAATATTTAAAAACTCATTGGCAATTTATAGACAGCAAAAATAAAATGTATATAGACTATATTAATTAGCTATAATCAATATTTATTCATATTTACTGTTTTTTTGAACTTGCCAAAAAAACAGATGGTGTTTCACAATGTGTGCGGTTGCAGCAATTACATTGGGCATGATACTACCATTCGATATCACTCCTGTACTATTGCTTGTCCGAGACTCTGTGGTGCGCTCATCCTTGGCTGATAGGGTTGTTTGAATGGTCAGATATTAATTTAAAAAATGAATAAATCAGACTGAGTTTTTCTTTATATAATTAGCACAAAATCGAAACCCTGGGCAGTTCGCAGAGACGGGTTGACCGCATTGTAAATGATGTAGACGTTACTAAGTTCATCGAGCCGCTTCATCTGCGGAGAGACATTGCTTCACTGAGCGTGTTCTACCGTCTGTATCATGGCGAGTGTTCTAAAGAGCTGTTAAGCCTAATTTCATCTTGTCTCTGTCATAATGGAACCATACGAGCTGGGCTCCGGAACCACAGATTTACGGTAACTTGTATCTCGGCATGTACAAATAAATTTGCTACGTCTTATCTTTGCCGTACTGTGAAGCTTTGAAGGATAGGTGGAGGAAGGAAGATCTGTGTGAAGGATATAGTCCTTCCACTTTTTTACTTAAGAATTTTCTATTTATATGTTCGTCATACTTTTTTCCTAGGAGGTAATGTTAATTAAAAAACATTATTTTTCGGATCTTTAATAAGAAGTCTATGAGCTTCTCTATAATAAATACAACCTCTTTGCTGTTCCCTATTTTCTTCTTCTTTCTTCTTTATTATAAAGATTTTTACGTCATTTGCTTCCCAGATATTGATTTCCGCTTTCTATAGAATTAGGAATGTATGTCCATGTTGCTTAGTTTCTCGTGAACTGTTATTTAAATGAAATATTGCTCTATAATTTACAACGTGCATGTACCAAGTAAACATAACAAACTATTATTATTTTCATAAAGTAGAGAACACGACAGACAAACTGCGCCTATTGTATTTATTATAAGGTTTATCCGATATTAAATCTTGTATGTTTATATCTTCCTGGTAGGTATTTATACTAAATTATCTTTACCAAGAAAACATTGAGAATCCAGAGCGTAACGGTACACTCTACAATCCAACATACAAGAGCATGCTTTCTCTCTCTCGAGCATTTGCCTATCCTTATCTTTAAATTTCGTGGAATATGGATCTTGGAAACTATCAGTTATAATTAATTCAGACCTATTTAATGTAATGAAAGATTAAGAGGAAAATTCTACAATTATTCAAGAACCAGAGTCTTATTCATTACATTTAATAATGTCACAAGTCTCACAGTAATAAGAGTTATTTGATAACAATAGTTTTTGGATCATACTATACCGTCAAGTACTGTATAAAGGACTTTTCAAAACCAGTATAATAGACTCAATAGATAAAATTAATAAAAAACATATAAAAAATGCGTAGCCATCACTCGGCACTCCAATTATCCGAACAATTATACCAATTTTGTGACGTTCATCAAACACAATGCAAGTCAATCTGTTAATTGGATACGCTGCACAAACCTTTGTTACAGGGGAAAGGCTACTTTCACTGATAATCATTTATTTTATTACAGAGTTTTGTTGTCTTAAGCGGGTACACATGTTTCTTCCAGTATTTTTAAGGCTCTTGAACTATTGTTTTTTTTTTCAGAAATGAAATCCTTTGTATGTTGTAAGAAATAGTAATGCAAATGCCAAAATAATAGAGATATTAAAGATTTTGCTAGTTTTTCAACGGATGATATTAAAAGGAAATGTGAATGCTAAAAAACTTTACTGTGATTTATTATAATGTTCTGCTATAAGCCGACCGCTGTAAGCGCGACCTTCCTGATGAAATTATGAAATTTCTTCAGCACATGTTATAATTTTAAAGCTCCTATTTCAACGCTTAGTAATAATTTTAGAATGCCACATCACAAAATAATACTCAACTGTGTATTCATTGAACGGTGACGTCATGTTTTCTGTAAAGTGTTTCCAATCACGTGACTCGTGAAAAATTAAATAAATAAACAATTATTTTCCAGATTTGTATTATTTTAGGTTTTTTATCAATAGACCAATATTCTTAAATAAATAATTTTAATTTTCCAACTGTCAACTCGCGAAGTGTCTTGATTTATTTGATATTGATATATATAAATATATTCTTGTTATAGGTTTAGCATAGTGGCCACAATCTCACCTGATGTTAAGTGACGATGTGGCCCAAGATGATCACACGCTAAACCTAGTGGAAGACTGGTTCTCAAGTGCAGCTGCCGGAACACACCTATTGGTATTTGGCGACAGATTTCGCGTCTCTCTTATCGTTTTCTCGTCTATCCCATCGTGTAGGGTGTCGTTGGATAGTTCGTTCAATAATATTATAGGTATATGAAACCATGTTTCGATTCAACGATCCGTTTGCGAATTATAAAGCTTTAAATTGCTATTTTTTGTTAAAGTCAAGTGTCTCCAACCCCTTTCAGTTAATGGTTGAGGCTAACATAATCAGTTTAAAATATATATATATATATATATCTCTTTAAATGTATGTTTTCCTTGTATATATAATATATATAACTTTTTACATATTAAGCTATTTATTTATTAAATATTATTAAATAATTATATACGAATATTTTCCTTTTTTTTAATTAGCACTTACTTAGGGGAAGGAATTATTAAAATAATATCTCGTTAATAATAAAAAAGGCAGTCTAAAAAGTGAATAAAAAAAAATCATAAATTGAAAAAGCAGGCCTATGGTTGATACTCATAAGTATGTATTAGGATAACATGTGTTACAAGATCTACTTTGCACGCAAATAAATTCAATGTTGGAAAGGCGCTCGGAGAAAGTGAACTATCCGGTCATTCAAACTCCTCTCATAACATGGTCGCTTGGTACATATCGTACAAATAAAACGTGCAACATGCAACTGAAGTCTATCTTTACAATACATAAAAAGTAAATGCGATAGGAATCCTAAGTTCAAAGATGTGAATGCAGAGTGAAGAATTTTTCTTATAGGTAACATAAAAATAACTTAGCGTGTACGAAAGTGCGATGTATTTGATGGATAAAACGAAGTAATGTGGGTTGCGTATGCCACTTATCTATGTGATGCGCAATCTCTACTTAACGCACAGGATGATTTAAAAAAAGTTTTTTTGTTATTTTACAATACTTTAAAAATGTAAAAGTCTTATAATTCAATAGTTACAATTATGGCTTATGAAAAATAGTGTAACATTTTCCAATAGTAAAATTAATTGAATTACAATTTTCATTTATGTAATAAATTATATTCTCAATCAGTCATTATATATATACAATCAGGATTATTAATAAAATTCACAACTTGTCTTATAAAAATATATTATTTTTAATAAAGATAAAAACGATGTTTTCTTCTGATTGCATTAAAGGCAAGAATTTCAAATAAATCGTGCTTTATTGGATGAGTGATTTTGATAAAATTTATAAAATAAAGTACAAAACATTCAAATTTAAGGGAATATGGATTCCTATATCCTGGGGATTTTCCATAATATTTTTTAGATGTATAAAATTCTAAAGACACACGAAAAGAAAACGCAAATAAAATTTTATTTAAGAAAGATTTTTTAAACAAGCATTTTTATGTATACATTTTTAATTTTAATTAATACAGTTACATGAGAACCCCATCTTTAGTTACCGATCAGAGGTACAGGCAGGACATACTAAATAAAATTTATTAAAACTAAGAAAATTTAAAAATTGTAATATTTCTTTAAGAGTTTGAGGCACGGCTTTCTAATTAAACTTAAGTCTCAAGATTTAAAAAAAAATATTATTTTTTTTTAAAGTCCTAAGTATATGTAAATTACATTTCTCTGGATTAATTATAACCTGGTTTTTAACGTCGCATCTGGTTTTCTAACTGAGCGAGAAAGACAGCGATATAATAAAGTGTAACGTAGTTATTATATGCTGTTCAATCTGTTAGATTTATTAAAAAATAAAAACAAGACAAGTTTAAGTAGCTAAATATTGATAATATTTCCTTAATATCCAATTATAGATTATAAATGTTTGAGTGTAGTCATAAATCTAGCATATAATCACATCTGAATGAATATTCATGTAAAGAGTTTTATATCCTTGTTTTATGACTCGGAACAAGGTAGGCAATAAAATCTAAGCTTTATTTATTTATGGCCTAGTCTAAGAACATCAAAATACGAGTCTCACATACCATTTCATACAAATATATATCATACTAGCTATTCCCGCAACTCCGCTCTCGTGGACTACAGAATGCCGTCGACCACCCACCACCCATGGCGGTCACTCGCCGGTTATTTTAAAGATAAAAATGCTTATTGTGAGTAATTCTTAGAAGATAGACATATTATGCTATTGCTGACATTTTTGTAGGTCTTTTAAGGTACAATTATGTAGTACGTTAATTTGATTATAGATTATAAATCTCTTATGGTTTCCTCAGCGTAAGTCATTTAACCGCCTCAAAAGCGTATTTTATTTCGCATTAAATTACCATTATCTTCACTGCTTATTTCGTTCGTTAATTTATGTAACAAAACATATCCTAGGAAGATGAAATACCTAACAATAAAAAAAAATGTAAGTCGGATAAGAGGTTTTCACATAAAAAGAACGAAAACGGACAGACAGAGAGACGTTGAGTATTAAAAAAACTGTAGTTTTACTAATGCGAGGTCTCAGTTCATTTTACATATCTGTACCCTGTACCCGACTGAGTCGCATCCGCCATGTACGTTGTAATAAACATTATACATTGTTAATTGTACATTAGACAATAATAATTATTAATTTTAAAATTATTTGTATATTACTTACTATTAAACATTTAACCCGTGTTACAAAAAAAATATCGACTTTCACCATTATTTTAATAACGGTAGTTTTTTATTAACAAATTTTTATTTTTAACGTGTTGTTGAGCACATGTCATTTATTTATTGACCATATTATGTATCCGATAATTTACTCCATCAATTGATGAAGACCAACCTATGTGCTCATTTGAATTTTAAATATTTGAATAATTAGTTCGTTCAAATTTCAAATAGTTGATAGTTATTTAGTCAATAGGTAGAAGAAATAATACATAATTCAAAGAAGAATTATATACCACTCTTGCTATTTGAATATGATTTATTAAATAACATTATCAAATAAAAAATATAATCAAATTATAAATACAGTAACGGCCTGTATAAAGCATTTACCGCTAAGTCTTATTCAGATGCAAAAAATCAAGATCAGTGTAACACGGACGCTACGTGTTGCTATGTTTATAAAATAGACAATGTATACAAATGTGTAAGAACCATATAATTATAATATAAATGTTATACTTTTATTTAACGGATAACATTTGACTTTTGAACTGAGGTTTCTCGAGTATTATAATTTTTATTAATTCGCTCTCATTTTAGTTGAGATTAACTATAAATTATCAATCAAGACGGTCCCTAAACCGTAAAGATTGATTCTTAAGACGACTTAAGCTTGTGGACTTTGTATCTTTTTTTTAAGTTCCTAAACGACGTAATAATTTTTGTCGTGGTTGACTAGGATAGCATAATTATTAAATATCTAAGTTTTTAATCGTATCCAGAATTTATTTTAAATTAATTTATTTCACGATAAATCTAAGTAATATCGATATGAATAATTATGTAGTACTCTGTCTGTATATTTTTTTCCAAATTTTCCGATAGATGATATCCTATAAGGAAACTGATCACAAATATGCTATTTTTTTGTCTGTCTGTTTGTGTGTCCGGATTTACCTTAAAAACGGCTTGACCGATTCTTATGAAATTTAGTACTCGGGAAACTTATGTCATTAGTCAAATGATAGGCTATTTGAATTTCCAATATTACTTTTAGAAATTGTAAAAAAAATACATTTTCATCAGTTGTCAACCTATTCTGATCAAATTTTATGCATACAAAATCTAGCTTGTACGTATGTAGTATGCACGCTTTAACTGAGTCATGATAGCTTTAAAGTTAATTTCCTATAATCGATGTTATCCTAGTCCTTTGAAACCAAGACTGTTACGTAGCTCACTTATCACTTAGTATCCAAGCATAAAATAATGTTCATCAAACAAGTATTAGTATCATTTCGCTATAATTTTTACACGATGATTAATCAGAGTTAATACGGTTTGATAAGTTAATGAATCATTGTAGATGTCGCATTAACGGATATAGACAGGCGGCGCTCAGCGATCGCACGCGTTGTCGATCACGATCTATAGATCATTGATCTACTTGTATAACATTACGGCTAAATGTGAGATGAATTCTATTTAATGAGATGCGCATACGATCTTTTATTTAAAAGTTTTCACTTCTTGTATTTATATTTTCGTCTACCAGGTTATTATTTAACAATATAATTAATTAATTACAAAAAAGATAAACCTATCTTGATTGTACATATTTTTTTAAATAGATAAATCTTAAAAAACTTATAATGAGAAATGGAAACCAGAATTGGAATCCAATATAATGTATAAAATTATGGTTGACCATGAATCCGATTTTCACAAGAATAATCTTAAGTGCTGTGGAAAAAAAACAATACTATATTTGGTAAATTAAACTACCTATCAAATAACAAGTGCAATATTATCTATCTTTGAACACCTTATTCGCTTACTGCAGATTCATAAGTCCTTTCTCCGCGTCAGTTCCAAATATCTTTAATTTCTCCTACGATCGCTTTGATTTTGATGGACCCGTGTTGGACAGCCCTGATTTTTCATAAACTTAACTTTCTGTTCTCCTTTTATTTAGTGAATTTATCCGTAAAAATGAGATAGTGTCCATGGCGTAGGGCACCCTTACAACGGAGCCATGAAATCGCGAGTCGATTCGCGCACTTAATCAACTTTTGTATGATAACTGATAAGCGTAAAAATTGTCAGTTGCATATGACTGGGTTATAAATATCTATATATATGTGTATTGTATAGTATATCAGTAATTTAGTTGTCATAATACAAACTTTGCTTAATTTAGAAATGAATGGCCTTGTTTAAAGAAAAATATATCGTAACATTTTTTTCTTTATACATATTTTAAATTAAGATTGTGGTAACTACACATTAGAAAATACCCTACCACAGCACTACGGTTTCATAATGATAATTTTCCTTCAACGAAAGCTCAGGGTCATTGCAGGGATTCGAACCCACATCGATCAAAGCGTTATCCGAACACGCTTCGAACGGTCCTTCAATATTAATTTAAAACTCAAAAAACATGATAAACCGCACACAAGCTAAAAAATATAAAATATACTCGAACTTTAATCGAAAAATTATGCAGCGAAATTGCAACAAATGCACTCGGCAGCGGTACACAGATAATACTCGTATGTGAAACCGTTGAAAAAATACGAAGAATTTCATACCGTTACCGTGATATAAAGCGCGCTACACACGTATGAAGCAATTCAGCTTATCACAAGTATCAAAAAACGAAAACTCATATATATTGCGAACGGTACATTGAAAAGTGTTTAACATGCCCCAAGTCAATTACTCTTAATTAAGCGTCAGTTATGTAGGTAAATTGTGGCTTTAAGTGACTTTTTTTTAAATTAATTTTCTCACTTGATTCTTTTGTCCGTCTGTATAAGCGACTTGATTCTTAAAGACCTATTCAGTGGAAAATATGTAATAAAAAACATTCATACAATTATTATTACGTCTCTACTTATTTTTTACAATCATGTGCGAACGTATCTCTATGTTATTACGAAAACGACCTTTTCGGCTAATGCCTACCGATAACTGAAATGGTATGGAAGATTTTATAGTTCTTGTCTACTTACCTATCAGCTCAGGTTGAAAGTTTTGTCAAGACCCTTTCGTTGCGGCTGTACTTAGCTCAGTCCTAATTCTAGCCATAGCGTGTTGTCATTTTTGACCAATTCATCATTAAGTATTACATCTAATTGCTTAGGCGTTTGGTATTTATAACCAGGTGAACATAAATTTACAAACGTATGGGAAATCGATTCATGTTTTCATAACATCGTCAATTTATTCATGACTGAATTTGTATACATGAGGAGATTTTTCATCGGTAACAACTTTAACCCCCATGAAGTTTCAAAAATGTTTCTTAGTTCTCACCTAAGTAATCCTAGACGGTTTGTCTCGTTTCGGAATCAGTCAGTGTATGTCTAGCTGGTGAGAGGCTGCCAGCGTTGACAGCGACGTCCGCCGATCTCTCTGTGGTCACCGTTATGTTTGAATTGTACTGTACATAACATCAAGCACGGTACCGTCCTTTTATCGAGATATTATAAATTTGAAGCAGTGATGGCTCAGTGGTAGCGTGCACGGACACCGCGTCGATCGACGTGAGTTAGAATCCCTGTAATGAGCTTGAGCAAAGTTGAAGGAAAACATCGTGAGTGATGAAACCATATTAGGGCTTCTTCTAATGCGCGCCTGGCTAGTTACCACCCTCAAGTAGGAAATCTGTCGCCAAGCACCTATAGGTGTGTTCCTCCAACTGCACTTGAGAGTCAGTCTCTTAGGCTTTTTTGTACACTTTTTTGTGCACCAATTTACCATCTTGGGCTACATTGTCACTTAATATCAGGTGAGATTTTGGTCAAACCGCTAAACATATAAAGAACTGTTTTCGCGGCTCCGCTCACGTAGATTACAGAATCGAAAATAAAAGTAGCCTAAGTTACTCCTTATAACATTATCTATATTCCAGTGAAAGTCCCGTCAAAATCGGTCCAACCGTTTTGGAGATTAGTCGGAGCAAATAGACAGACAATAAGCTGTCATTTTGACATTACAAACAAACACTTCAAGACATTTTAAGAGAGGTATGACACAGAGAAATTTCTTTGGAGATTTCTCTCTACTTGGGGCAGCCCGACTGGTGGAATATCTCTACCCTACAGAAGATCGCAGCCAAGTGTCTAAGTGTTGTGTTTCTGCGGTGTAGGGATAGGGTCTTTGGGTGGAGGGGTTCAGGGTCGGCAACGCGCTTGTGATACCTTGTGGTGTTGCAGGCGTTCATAAGCTAAGGTGGCGCTTACCATCAAGCGGACCGTATGACTGTTTGCCCCCTTTGTAGTATTAAAAAAAAACTTCATTTTATGAATAAGCAAAATGAAAATAATTATGTTAATGTACTTGGGATGTCGAATGATTAAAATGTGTAGTGTGACCTTGTTTTAGAGAATTCGTGTTGAGTGGGTGTTGTTTAGCTTTTAAATATTTTAGATCAAATTGATTATCCTCGTAGTCTAAATTAACAGTTGGCTTCCTCTATACAGCGTAATTAAATTACATTAGTTGATAATTATCTTGGATCTATGTTCGAATCGGTACATGTTGTTGACACGTCGCCTACACACTTTGAATACTCGTCTGGCTGGTTAAATTAGTTCGTATGAATTTTGTGACGCCTTTCGTTTTATAATTTCATTTAGAGGTTTTGTTTTTTTTGCTTCTTTTTGTACAGCGAGTGAATTACGAACGCTAATACTGATGATAAGTAAAATACAGTCCAAAAACATCAGCGACTATAGAGATAGGAAATCTCATCGCCGATCAGTGCTGTTGTTTCGGGCTGCAAACTTGCCGACTACTGATTCCAAATTATTATAAATTAATAGAAAGTCACTATAAATAAATGCAGTAGAAATGAGAGCGCTAAGAAGTATGTTAGGGCTGAAATTGAGTTATCTACAGGATAAGAAATAATGTGGTAAGAGAACGTTGTGGTATGAAAGAAGATATAGTGACATGGTTTGAGAAAGGGATGCTCAGATGTTTTGGGCATGTAGAGAGCATGAATGTAAGAAGAATCACTAGACAGATTTATAAGATGAGTGTGATTGGGAACGTTGGAAGAGGAAGGCTTAGACGAACGTTCCACGACCAAATCGAGGATGATCTGAAGAAAGGTCAGGTCAAGAGTACTCTAAACCGACGAGCGTGCATGAAAAGATAATGTTGAAAAAGCGAAAGATGTATGTCAGGATCGTAGCAAGTGGAAGGACGTGGTCTCTGCCTAACCCGCGAAAAAAGCGTGATTTATGTATGTGATGGGTTTATCACCACGTGTATGGTGGCCTAAATGTATCACTATGGTGGATGCTACACATGGCATATTAGTCGTGATTAAGTCGGATGCAATTTTCGTGTCCTACCACCACCCAGTATCTTTGACATAAACCTTCCAAGTTCGGTGACGCTGTAAAAGCCATCTGAGCCTTCAGGGCACCTGTCTTTAAGCTTTTTAATAAACTAGCTGTGTCCGCAGCTTCGCTCGCGTGGACTACAGAGTGCTGTCGGTCGAGCGCATCCGCGAATCAAGCTGCCCTCGCTGATCGCTTCCACCCATGGCGGTCGCCCGCCGGTTATTTTGAAGAAAAATATGCTAATTGTGGGTGATCCTTAGAAGATATGCTATCACTGGCTTTTTGTAGGTCTTTTTAAGATTTAACATTAATTGGTACATTATTTTGTAAATCTCTTATGATTTAATCAGCGTAAGCAATTGAGGCACCCCAAAAGCGTCTTTTTTCCAAATTGATTTACCGTTCGAAAAGGGTAATATAAATCGGATAAGTGGTTTTCCCGTGAAAAGAACATGAACGGACAGACAGACAGAGAGACGTTGAGTATTGTAGTATATATAGAAGATATGACGTATTATTGATGAACTCTCATGCTGATAAAATATTTAATTATGTATTTGTTCATTAGATGGCGGCATTGGGTGAATATTTTTCGTTCGGGTTTCCTCACTTCTTACTCAATAATTTCCCCGTACCGTTTTCGCTATATTTGTTTAAATAAAATAAGAAATATTCAAAATAGCAGATAATGCAACTTACCGATTACTAGGAGAGCAGCGCCGAGGAACAAATGAGTTCTGGAATCCATTTTTAAACACTACAATATTTTTTCAAAACTAATCAGTCTTTTTTTTTTCACTTTATAACTTATTAACCTGGCCGTGGCGTAAGTCAGTCGTCCATATTGTTCTGAAATCAAAGAAAACGATATTTTAGTAATTATAATATATTAGCTGTATTCGCGGCTCCGCTCGCATGTACAATGCCGTCGGTCGAGCGCACGCACGAATACTGCTGTCTCCGCTCAAAATACGGAAGACAAAAATGCTTATTGTGGGTGATCCTTAGGAGATAGATATATGTTATCGCTAACTTTTTATGGTCTATAATTATGTAGAACATTAGTTTGATATATCTCGTAAGCCATATAAGCGCCCCAAAAGCATCTTTTTTCGAATTGATTTACCATTACCGTTACTGCTTATTTCGTATGTTACTTTATCTTACAAAATATACCCTACAACTTGGCTAGATAAGGTAGCTATGAAAAAAAAACATTTGAATCGAATAATTAGGTGTTTTCCGCGTGAAAAAAACATAAGAGGACAGACAGAGAGATTTTGAGTTTTATAATATCACTCACGTCGATCGACGCAAATTTCATCCAAATCCGTTCAGCCGTTTTTGCGGAACTAAGTAAAGCTTAAAAAATCTAAGATTGACTAACAGTCCCTTTGGGGTTGAATGTGGGGTTAAAATTTGAATAATCAATGAGATATAGCCAATGGTAAATCCCAGTGTAAGCTACTAAAAATTTACCCTGCCGGTTACAACAAGGATACGTCGTGTTGAAAATTAAGTAGTACGTTTAAATCGTGACTAGAGATATTGTAATTCAGATGAAGGGCACCGGAAAAGGGAAAGCTTGAGAAAGGCTTGGAACACGACAATGTTTTCTACTTCAAATAATCTATGCTTCTTATTATTTACTACTTCTTATAATATAGTCCATATTAAAATTATAAAGCTCAATAATGTGTTTGTTTAAACGCGCTAATCTCTGGAACTATGAGTCTGATTTGAAGAAATCTTTTCGCATATTTTAGGCTATTTATTAGGGAAGCGTTATAACCTCACGCTACGTCTCTAAGGAGCGGAGCAGTAGGTAACCACGAACTTCAAACAATTTGGCAAGCTGTAGGCGAGTACTGAATAAATTTAACACAGAGAACCAAAGTTATCGACATAGCTCAAAGAATTATCAAGCTGAAGTGGCAGTGGGCCGGCCATATCTCGCAAAGAACTGACAACTGGGGTAAACGGGTCCTTGAGTGGAGACCGCGACTCGGCAAACGTAGTGTAGGACGCCCTCCGGCTTATGGGATCTGTGAAAGACCGCAGGCAGATGCTGGATGCGGCAAGCTGAAGACAGGCCGCTATGGCGCTCATTAGGGGAGGCCTATGTCCAGCAGTGGAGTACTATAGGTTGATGATGAAACCGCGAGTAATAGCTAGTTAGGTCGCTTAAAGAAGGAATTCCTCTTTACTACGTTCACTCTGGCCGCAAACATCGAAATTATTACACTAGCAAATTTTTATACCTTTAATACCGTATACGAGTATCTACACAAAAAAGGTAAATGTTAGTATTTTACGATATAATAACTCATATAAGTCGACTCGATATAAGTAATTATTGCCTAAAATGAATAAAGACTGTATATTGTTTATAAAATAAAAAGAGCCAATACATATTTTCCTTAAAAATTCATCTGTTTCTTTCGACGTTTATCAAACGGTTATTTTAATTCAAGTCAAGACTAAGTCAAGCCAGTCAAGTTTAATTATAAAAACATAATATCGAACATAGCATCGAACCTTTATTTGTAAGGAGCAACTTCGACCCATTTTGTTTATTCTATCGTTTGTAGAACGGGTTGTATTCCGAAAGTATGTTCGACGATGCCTACAGCAACTTTTCATTAATCGTCGTTAAAGGGTCGATAACGCGCATTTGGTGCTTCTTGTGTTGCAAGCATACATAGAATGCGGTTACGAGTACCGACGACTGTGTGGTATAAAAAAGGTCTCGGATGACATTTGTCGGTTGTAACGTCACTGTCACTTCATTATTTTACCGCTGGTAGTTTAGACATATCTTTTTTTTTTTTTTTTTTTTTATCGTTATAGGTTTGGCTTAGTGGCCACAATCTCACCTGATGTTAAGTGACGATATGGCCCAGGATGGTAAACGCTAAACCTAGTGGAAGACTGGCTCTCAAGTGCAGCTGCCGGAACACACCTATTGGTGCTTGGCGACAGATTTTCAACTTGAGGGTGGTAGCTAGCCAGGCGGGCATCAGAAAAAGCCCTACCACCATGCTATGGTTTCCTCACGATGTTTTCCTTCACCGAAAGCTCAGGCTCATTGTAGGGATTCGAACTCACGTCTCATTCGACGCGAAGTCGTACACGCTACCACTGCGCCATCATCGCTTCGCTCTTAAATATCATATGACATGTGACGTAGTTGATTTGTAAAGTCGTATACCTTCACGGTCGTTTGTTATGACGTTAAAAGCAATGTAAATATCTAATTTTAATTTCGTCCAATTATAATAATAAATTAATATAAGAACTAATAAGAGCTGACGGCAATGCAAGCCCGACAAAAATGTTAATATTCCATGGAGAGCGGTTTTTTTTCGGTTGTAATTAGCAACCGTAATGATAGATAGTGATTGTAGTAATAAAATAACATTAGTTATTCTTTTCCATTCATCCTAGGAGACGCGACCTACACAGTGAGCCTGTAGGACTACTTACTCCACTTTATCTGTAAGTAGTAAAAAATGGTACGCTCTAAATTCGGAACAAAGTTTTTATCCAAGTGATTATAAAAAGTATGTTTTATATACTATTTTACTAAAGCTTCCACTTTTTCTCGTTAATGACATGCCTTTCTACATTTGACGCCTAATTTTATTGAATGTCATTTTTCAATATAAATAATATTGTCTTCAAAAAGATAAGTAATGATTTGGCATTATGTCGTATTCAGGGTCCATTTATAAGTATACTAGTTTTGCCCGCCGCTTCGATCGCGTTGATTACAGATTGCCGTCGCTCGGGAACACGCGCGAATCGTGCTCATTTTCCGAATTATTTTTATTTACGCGGAACGCTGTTTCTTTTTTCCTAAAATAAAAGTAGCTTAAGTTACTCCTTATAACATCAGCTATCTGCCTGTTAAAGCCCCGTCAAAATCGGCACAACCGTTTCGGAGATTACCAGGAACAAACAGGCAGAGAGTTTTTTTTTCAAAAAAAAAAAGTTTTATGTATATAAGTACCGTATATATTTTTATATGCATTTAGTAAGACGCTTCAATTTTATTATACTTATAGATATGTTTATAATACCAAAATGTACATATATGATTGTAAATAGATAAATATGGATAATAATATATGGACGTTAACACTAACATAGTATTGAATTTGTATGCGACTATTCCCTATAATTAAGGTCACACTAATACAACATACTAACGAAATAAAAGTAAACATGAAGTGCTTACAGTTTACTGGGATGTGATAATTATTCTTAAGCAAAGAGTCTGCAAAAGCTCTGCGTTCGTCGTAAAGACTAAACTGCTCCATTGTGTAAATCGTTCACAACTTTGTTTGTCTGACGGTCAAGTAATATTGTAAGTAGGTTAACAGCGGCCAATGTTACCGGTGCAATGCGTTTGAGGTTAGCTACGACAACAACCAAGAACCAAGAAACTGCCGGCAATTACAATTTTATTTAAATAACCCGGTTTCGTTCCGTACTCAATGCGAGATGGGCATGGAAACGATTTCTATTTTAAAATAATTTCATAAAAGTGATATTATGTTTTTATCACTGCTATATCTCACGTGATAATTGAAAATCTGCTATATTTTAAAAGGAATTTTACACATAATTATATAGCTGCGTTTGTCTGAATGCAGTCAATAGAATCAACCAATAAGACATGACGACCTTTTGTTTAGTTCACCGGTCATTTTTCATATTACATCAAATATACCAGTGATACAAGTTCATTAGCATTTATCATAATATAGCAACTTATTTTTCATCCCATCTGAAAAATAGCAGTGGTAAAATTCATTCATAATTATCATTTGTCAAAAAACAGTGACACAATATCATAATAATTATCATATAACAAATTATTTTCCTTTTCATAAAATGTTACGTGCCTAATTCGAAAACAATTAAACAGGCTTTTTGTTTTTCGACACTACTGATTCGACAAGTCCTTTCTAAGGCCAGAATTATATCCATGGCAATTGACATATACACCTACTCGTTTATGTAGGCAATCTACAACATGAGACCTCGCAAGTCACTAAAGAACAAGTTACAAGGAAACCGACAAGTTTGATTTTGTCAAAGGCCGCTACATATTAGAAATAGATAAGAATTAGTCATTTCTATTTTAGACTTACGAGTAGTAAGACCAATAAACGTTTTTTAGGTACCGAATATTGTTAGGTCTTATAATAAGATCCCGAAGCAAGTTATTGATTTACTGGGCAATAATAGTTCATGTCTCAGGTAGGTTGTACTGTCAAAAGTTTATTATAGAGTGGATCATTTAGTGAATGATAGTGATGTCTGGAAGTGTCTGTACATCCACTAAATTATTAATATAATTATATTAACTGTAAATAATTATTAAATGTACAGTTTGAAAAAAAAGATAAGATAAACCCGATCTAGTTTCTTGTCGGCTATTCTCGTTGACTGGGATGCTTCCGAACCGGTAGTAGTGAGTTGAATTTCAAAATTTGTACCTTTTTAGGGCTTAAATTGGATAAGTGTTTTTTGGTTTGGTTTTGATATAATTTCTTGAGTTTTACTGTACATTAGCTTAGTGAAGACTTTTCTCTACATCATTGTCGTTTGATTGGTCATTGGAGTAATATATTATTTTATTCCATTCTGACAATTGTTGTATTTATTATCAACAAACCTGTGAAACAAATTCATGACTTCATTTCTGATACATTTCTATTTTGACTTTAGCAGCCACAAGTAGATACATAAGTTTGTAAATTATTTAATAACTAATTATTTAAACTTTTCTTACTATATAATTTCAAAAAGGAATACCTACAGCTTGAGTCGGTGTCAAAAATTGAAGTTATTTGATAAATGTGTTTTGAAGTACGGTAGGCGTGTCCACCCACGTCTAACCATCACACGGCCGGTAAAGACTTTAAACGTTTGAACAAATGAAAGGAGGTCTCTTGGTATTGCTTAAAATTCACTTAACCTATTAACCCATTCGTGATCACGCCGATTTTAATATTGACATTTTCAGATTTCGATGCAATTATGACTGAGAGGTAGCGTAGCGTGTACGGACTCCGCGTTGGACGATGGACGTGAATTCAAATCCCTACAATGAGCTTGAGCTTCCGGTTAAGGGAAACATCATGATGAAACCGTAACATGATGGTAAGCACGTCAAGCACCTGTAGGTGTGTTCTTGTGCGCTTGCATTTAAGAACTAGTTTCCCCCACTAGGGCCACATCGTCACTTGACATCAAGTGAGAAGTAAGATGTTAGACTAAAAGGAACGTTGATCTTTGAACACGAAAGTTGCTTTCCTTTTTGGCACTAAAATGTTAATCGACGGTTTTAATGGATTTTCCAGCATTTTACTTAGGTATGATCGGATATAAACAATTCCATAATAAATAATGTCAAGAAGTACCTCCTACTCCAGTTTTTATTCCTCTTCTTCTGTTGTATGATGATTTGCTGTCTCTTCGTTACCTTCTTTAATAATTCTTTTAAATATTTTTTTTATTTTTTTCCCAGAACCCCGTTATAAAACCACACTATTATCCACCCGTCGAAGAGTATTTCATACTAGGGCCGCATAAAATAATGGATCCGATCTATTCTTAGAGAATTATATCAAACATTATTAAAAAGAAACTGATGACAAGGGCCAGTATGTTTAGAGTCAAATTTGATGGCATTCAAATTTGACCCAACTTTTTGTTCTAACGTAACAAGGAAAAGTTTAAAACACTGTAACTTGAATACGGAAAAATTACGAAACAGATGGGGTGGTAGGCCGACATAAACCAAGGGTTCAAGGCCTTAAAAAAAGAAAAAAAAAAGATGGGTGGTGTTTCTATTTATTTTACACGATTGATATTTAGAATTGCCGATAGATGGCGCTAGTAGTTATACAAACGCTGAAATAATATACCTATATATAAATATTTATTTCTTAGTACTTTGGTCCTAAAATTGTTTTTCTGTCTGACTTTTTTGGATGTAGCATCCGTCATTTTATTCGTAAAAAACATAGCCTATGTCTCCCAGACAATACTAATGAATCGGTTAACACCACATTCATTAAAATCGGACGACTAATTTAGGCGCTACAGCAGAACATACATAGACTGCTACAAACATAACCCTTATTGCTTTGCCGTAGTTGGGTAAAAATATACAAACTGTAATTGGCAATACATATGAAATGAAATTGCTTAGCCGTGTGCGAGAAATATCAAAACTTACCTACGCCAATTAACCCCTCGATGTATTCTACTATCCATGCATACCGATTAAGAATAAAACTTAAAATTACGACTATTTATTAAATGTATGTAATAACAGTGTCTTTGAACGAGGAATATTGACGACTGTGTGTAGTTTTTCGTAGCGTATATCTGTATACTTTTAAATTGTATGTTATAATTGGCTTTCCCTTGACAGGTTTTTAAATTTAACGTTAACCCAATACGACGTGTGTGCGAGTGACTTTACGATACCTGGTTGTTCACTTTCGAGTCTATTTAAACTTAATTACACGTTCGTGTATTGGTTAACGTTTACCTATTCATTGTTTATGTTAACCTAGTAGAATTTCTCCGACCTTGTTCAAGCTTTATTTATTTGTATAATATAATTTATTTATAGGTTCGGTCACTTTTGGCACCTTTGAGCTTGTTGCCTCCCCCCAAGCCCGGTAAAGCTGTAAAAGCCGTAAAGGCTCCAGGGCCCCTAATACTAACAGAGTCAGTTCGAAAAAACAAAAAAAAAACTTTTGCCTCGCTTTCGCGACTGAGTGCTTTCCGCGTTCGCCCCCAAGCCTGGTAAAGCTGTTAAAGTTTCTAATGGCTCCTGGGCCCTTAAGGCTAGTATTATAATAAGTTGGGAGAGATCGAATGATAGGGATTTCTCAGATCGCGACTTAATTGCATACGCGCAACACTCCGAGCCGAGGTTCGGCCACTTTGGCACCCTCGGATGTTGTTGCTTAGCTTTCGTGGCTGAGTGCCCTAAGCGCTCGCCCCCAAGCCCGGTAAAGCTGTAAAAGCCGTAAAGGCTCCAGGGCCCCTAAGGCTAACAGTATAGTCAGTTCGAAAAAAAAAAAAAAAAGTTGGGAGAAAAAAATACAGCTCTTACTATAGCAGTATTTTTTAAACACATCTTTAAAAATTTGATTTGAAAACATTAGAAAAAGGCTTCATTAATATTTGTCAATAAATTATAGTTTTTAGTAAGCTTACAACAGTATACAATACAAGTAATCTCTTGAATTAATAATATAATTAGTATCGTGAAAGCATAAACGATCCATGCTTAATCTCTTTACTTTCATATCATTATAGTTTTTGAAGTATACATATTCAATTTACAGTCATCTTTATTGTTAATTATTTCTTCAGAAACTAATTAACGTCAAACAGAATAAACCTCAATGCGTTAAAATCACATAAAATTGTGGAAAGTCCGAGCACAACAAAAGTTGTTTTAAACTGTTAATAAAAATTACAAGTATTTATTACACGGACAGGCAGACGGACTTTATTTCTCATATGTATGTTTACTTTAATTTATTTATCGTATAAGTAAAAGATGTCGGTCAAGTTTAATAAACTAACCTAAGCAAGTTAAACCGTGTTGATCTTCGGTTAAATCGTTCCTCACGCATATCACTAAATTACTAGGCTGTCATAAAATCAGGGAGGTCAATGTACATAATCGACCTTGAATTTCTGGGGCGTGACCCATGACCCGGAACAGTGTACGCCTCCAACTCATGAAAGTACTCTACACTGTTGTCTACATACAATAATTTGTAGACTGTCACGATGGCTATGTCCACCTGGTACTATGGATGACGAATTCAGATACCTCATTGTTTTTTATTCGTCGCATAAATTTTATAAAAATCGCTTTTTTTTTATTCGCTTTTAAAAACAATCAAAATAAATTATTATTACTTACGAACTGCAGTCAAAACATTATAGAGGTCACGAAAGTATCATTAAACGATTAAACCATTGACCCAAAACGGTTAAAGCAGAAATTGTTTTTTCCTTAAGCGCAAAAACAGTTTCTATTGTTGGACAATTTTGTCACATTTCGGACGTAATAATGTATTAAATAAGATTTGTTTAGTCGGTTAACGGTAAATACTTTTTACTTCGAAGATGAGTTAACTATTGAAATACGCGAAACAAGATTTTTTATATGCTTTTAACAAAGTACTGGAAGTGTGTCAAATTAAACGCCATTAAGATCGATTTTATAACTAAATTAATATATCCGAACAAATTAGACAGATTTAAAATTAATTTATGTTTTATATATTAACTGCGTATGTGCTAGTTAAATAATTATTTAAATTGGCTCGTAACTCATTTATTTTATTAACGTTAATTACTATTTAACGGTAGCTATTTAAAAACTATCTATCCTAAGACATATTAAACTGGATAGAAAAAGATTGAAAAGTTTTCTTTGGATTGAGAGGAAATCAAACTTAAACCGCCTAAGGTGATCTAAACAACCATTTTACTAGTCCGATCCATCGGCATGGAGCCCTTGAGTCAAGCAGCCGTACGCGCGATACAGTGACTCTACATTCACTAGCTTTCACAGCCATACATGACACTGCATTATACACACATGCACAACACACATAGGTATATAGGTTCTGTAAGGGACCTTTTTTTTTATTTTTTTGCCTAGTTAGATTAGACAAAAAATTTCAGACCACTAAATACAAATACACATGTTCCTTCCCTCCTCCCAGGAGGCAGAAACATGTATATATGTATAGTTAGTTTAGATCGAATGATAGGGATTTAGTCAGATCGCGACTTAATTGCATACGCGCAACAGTCCGAGCCGAGGTTCGGCCACTTTGGCACCCTCGGATGTTGTTGCTTAGCTTTCGTGGCTGAGTGCCCTAAGCGCTCGCCCCCAAGCCTGATAAAGCTGTAAAAGCCGTAAAGGCTCCAGGGCCGCTAAGGCAAACAGTATAGTCAGTTCGAAAAAAAAAAAAACCATTTTACTAAGTAGCGACAATTTAATGTTACAGTTACTGCTCTTTATTTCTTCAAGCCTAGTACAGTTACCGTATAGTTAAGGGAACTCTAGTCAAATTTTTATTAATTTATTATTATTGCTTATTTATTATATTTTGTTTATATATTATATATTATTATATATTTTATTATTTAGTCCAGGACACACAAGCTTAACTTTAAAAGCAAATCCTAAATCAGAATAAACTACTAGTTTTAACCATAAACTTTACTTATATAATTATGAAATGTTGTATCAAAATATGACAGCAATTAAAATCAAATCACAAGATGACTGACGATCATAATTTTTATGTTAACGAGAGTGGCTATATTTTTTTATAGTTATGTCATTTTAATGGTTTATTGTATTCTATCTATCCGGGTCATCGTGTCTGAGAATTTTAGAAGCTTTAGGCACGATGTAAGAGTATATTTAGCCTTTTTTTGGATGGAAATAAAGTCCAGTAAAATCTTTAATTGAATTTGGTTCTATTTATTTTTATATAATTCAATGATTTCTAATAATTATTTTATGAATAACCAAAAAAAAAATCGTTTAAAAATATTTTATCCATATTCTTTTATTATGTTTCCTGTTTAATATGACTGTTTTTATTGTGAGTAATATTATTTTATAGTACTTATAAACGTAACAATTATCTGCTAAAAATTAATAGAAATTTTCTTTCAAACGCGTGTAAAAGATACACGTAGTAACTTTTTTTCTATAATCCCATTTAAAATTTTCTGGCATAATAAAATTACTTCATTTTATTACAATAACAAATATGGGAGAAACATGGCGAATGGAGACGCAGCAAGTTTGGAGAAGAAACTGAGGAAATTTCATACTCCAAAGTACTAGGAAACAAAATTACATGGGATGCACAAAAATAATAGGGCAGCATAGAAACATAACACTTCTAGAAATCAATACATCTCACATTTCTTTCATCCATCCTAATATATATAATATATATTACCTTCTCTCACGCGATGCTGTATCGATGACCAGCGAATTCAATATTACCAGGAATTCATGGCCGAAACCGAATCAGTTGTCCAACTAGTCACACGAATGTATGTTGACAATATCGATCGATACATCGTTTACGAATATTCCCTAATTATAACATTGGGAGTTTTTGGCGGGATCTTAAACAGTCATGTGATGGTCTTTATTTTAATTAATTATTATTGAAGTGAAACTTCTTATGCGACTCCCAACAACGTTGCGTTAAACGTTTAACACTACCATGGAGGGGGTATGAAAGCACATTATCAGTCTCTCCTCTTTGTGTGAGCCAGAGCGAGAAAGCAAATGTCGGTGTGTATGTATATTGCACAATGTTTAAATTAAATATATTTTAAAATGAAGTTTCACTTCTATCGTGTGTGAATCGCACACACACTTTTTTTTATCCTATATTATATAATTTAGGCGGCATTTTGCGTGATGTAGTTTAATTATTTGTTCACAAGTGAAGTTAAAAAAATAACTAGGAACAAACATTTCAATTTGACGCAATAACTCCCAAAACAGTTTTTTAATAAGGGAGACGCTATGTTTGAAGATTTACAAGAATAAGTAGAAAAATATTCTATTCACATGACGTTGGTAGAATTGTAGAATATTATTGTTAAACTTATAAAATTCTTTATAATTTTCAATTTTAAAATCGCGCTCTATTCTACCTAACGCTTAGGGAAAGAGACTTGGTTCATTTACGGGAATCGATTGGTTTTATAAAATAATAGTGAACCGTTACTAGAAGTCAATGGCTTTTCGGTTAAGTGAAGCTGCGGTTGCTAACGGGTTAGCTTTTTCTCCACGCTAATTGATCACATTAATTATGAGAAGAAATACTGCTGTAAATAATAAAATTTACTTTACCATATAATTTTATTGTTCATTAATTACTATATTTATCACGTTTGTGAGTAACCCTAGTTTTTTTTTATAGTTGCACTGGCAAAGTTTCGGTTGATGTGGTAATTAAACGAACTTCATATTTGTACAAACAATGATTGATTGGTCGGCACGAAACACATGATTATATTACCTATTTATTATTATACTAGCTGTGCCTGCGGCTCCACTCGCGTGGAGAAAAAATGCCGTCGGTCGAGCGCACACATGAATCGTGCTGCCTCCTCTACCACTCACCACCTATGACGGTCTCCCCCGGATATTTTAAAATCAAAATTACATATTATCGATAATCCTTAGAAGATAGATATATGCTACCGCTGACTGTTTTGTAGGTCTTCTTAAGATCTATAATTATGTAGTACATTAAGATTTATTTCTTATCATAAGTCATTTAAGCGCCCCAAAAGCGCTTTTTTCTGTATTGATTCACCATTTTCCACCAGATAACATGGCTATGAATAAAAATACCATATAAATTGGATAAGAAAAGAACATAATCATCTCGCGTGAAAAGAACATAAACGGATAGACAGACGGAAAGAAGTTGGGTTTTATAATATTATACATACGTACAGGTTACTATTGTTTTGTTAAGAATACGGTTTTAGCTATCAATCATGCGTTTCCTGTAATTATGGTTTTAATATTTGGTTAAATTTCTATTCTTATTTAGTAATCAGAACACCAACTTCTCCATGTACCAATGGGTAACTCAAATACAAATATGTAACTCAAAAACATGAATCTCGTAGAAGAGAAGTTTTACTGGCGCAAATTTCGACACCCGCCGAGAACTTTAATATTAAGTTACCTCTATAAGTAGCAAGGCAAAAACATGGCACTGAGCATGATGATAAATAAGCACAGTACATTCGAAAACAATGGCGACCATCGAAATTTCAGCAATCCAACGACGATGTGGTTTATTGTCAAGCACACGATGACATGGTGCGACCCAGTCAGGTAAATAGCCCTATCATCTCGTTCTATTACTGGATATACACCAAGTTATACCTCCTGTAAATTTGCCATAGGAGTAGGATAGCTTGGAAACTGGAGAAGGACATAGTATGGAAAACATACAGACGAAGCCGCAGAAAAAGCTAGTTACTCTTATATTTAAAAGGAAAATATTTATATTAATACAGACACACATGCACACACGCACGCACGCAAGCATGCACGCACGCGTGTACATATTAATATTTATAGGCCAACAACAAAATAGTCCAACAACAACGGAAAAACGAAAAAAAAACGCATGTGACTAGTTGTACCTACTATGTCCTAAACCGCTATTCCCGCAGTTCCACTGACTCCCTCCCACAACATTACAAAGGCCGGATCTCAATCAATAAATACATTTCGCAGTATAAGTTTTTAAAAACGATATCGTTAGAAAATGAACTATCGACCTCCTTTTTTTATATTTATAGCAAATAAAAAAATATGTCAAGTATTGTGTCAAGCACACTTGAATCTGTTTTTTACGAGCACTTGAACGTGTGTTTTGATAGTTATCAAGCAATTGTTAAGAATACGGTCAGTATGATATATTGAAGACATCCATAGTCGAGGGGTCAAGGTTATAGTTAGTTAGCGTTTTGAATGCCACAGGTCGAGATTTACTGGTTATGAGTATATACAAAAGAAATGTCATTTTTTTAATGTAATAAAAGGCTTTAAATCTCAGGAATAATGGTTCATTAGTGGCGTTGATCGACGTGCGTTCGAATCCCTGGAATGAGCCTGAGCTTTCGGTGAGGGAATACATCGTGATGAAACCATAGCATGGTGGTATGACATTTTCTAATGCCCACCTGGCTTAGCTACCACTCTCAAGTTGAAAATCTGTCGCCGAGCACACCTATAGGTGTGTTTCGGCAGCTGTGCTTGAGAGGCAGTCCCTGTAGGCTTTAGCATGTTACCATCTTATAAACCAGATGGTCATTTAACATTAGGCCATAACGCTATTTAAAAAGAAACGAAAACCTTAACCCATAACTTCTTAACTCTTTCTTGCCCACTCATGCATAAGTGTTGTGATTGATCTGATCGAAGATAATTTTTTATACATTTTTTTCATTATTTACCATATAACCGGAATCCAAAAGTAATAATAGTTTTTGATGTCGGTAATAGTACGTAGGTACTCTTTAAAATATACTAAAATGGTTTAAAATAAACAAACATGGCGCACACGTTCATTTTTCAAATGCTCTTAAATAGTCGATAGAAGTCATTTCGCCAATAAATTGATGCTCGTTTATTTCGCAACGTGACTTATACATACGTGTTGTTGAAAATGACAAGCGAACAATAAGATCGAAAGTGTTATGAATAAAGCAAAAAAAAAAACAACTAACTTTCTTATGATCATACAATGAAATATTTGATGAACCTCCAATTTAAACGCATTCTCGTCGATCAATGCACCCGAAGTGCAGACAATGGAGTAATTTGGAATACGGATCTTATTTTATTTTGTTAGCGTTCAATTTTGGTATACAAACTCGATTTTCTATTATCGTTGATTTTTATACTTTGCTTTGAATGTTGGTTATAATTGAAAACTGATGCATCGTGGACATACATAATTTCAACAGTAACTGACAAGGAGTTAAATAAGTTTTCCAAAATTTTGATCATGTTTTAAAAACACATACATAACATTATTTTATATTAGTTACCCATGCTTACTCATTTCGTGTGCAAATCACCGAACAAATAATGTTATAAAATATGAAATATAGTGTGGAAAGGATAATATTGATCAATAGTTTAATATTAGATAGCGTCTACTTGTTTTTGGACCATCAATATATGATCTAGTGAAATCCATAAGATTGGTTTTCGTAATACGCAGAAAAGGTGGTTCAAAGCGAGGTACAAGAATATTTTACATTTAATTAATCTATATTTATATTATAAATATGTAAAAAATTATCAGTTTGGGTAAAAGATATAATCTCCGCAGCTACTAATCCGATTCTGAAAATTCTCTTACTAATAGGAAGTTATATAATCTGTGAGTGAGTGCTATAAGATATAGGTAATATATTAGTTTTAAGGTTTATTATAATTAATGCGTATGTAGTTGCGGGCGGTTGCTAGTTTGTAAAATTTGTAATATAAAGTTTAGACTCTAAAGATTTATTTTAAGTAGGTTTTTTTATCGTTTATAGGTATTTTGTGTGTCATTACTGTGGAGTACTTTGGAGTGTCATTATACAAAATTAACTTAATATTACAATTAATGGTGGGTGCTGAAAATTGTACCGGAAAGACTTTCCTTCTTCGACATTCTAATGTTTTTAGGGCACACACATTGCCATAGGTATAACGAGACTAGACACATCCTAGAAATAAATATAAAATAGACTTTCTATGCTTTAGACTTAGGGACGATTTTACAATCCTTTTGATAAAATGTTAATTAACTATCAAAGGAATAAAGTTACTTGTCTCTGTATCAGTCTAATAAATGGTTGTCTATTTTCAATCGTCTTTTATTCCACTTATAACAACAATCAGATCGATAGTTCTGACTGGAGCGCCGCTTACTTTTTTTATTTATCGTTATAGGTTTAGCATTATGGCTTTATGTTAAGTTACGATGTAGCCCAATATGATGACACGCTAAGCCTAGTTGGGACACTGGCTCTTAAGTGCAGATGCCGGAACACACCTATAAGTTGCTTGGCGACAGATTTTCAACTTGAGGGTGGTAGCTAGCTAGGCGGACATTAGTAAAAGCCCTACCAAAATGATATGGTTTCATCACGATGTCTACCTTCACCGAATACTCAAGCTTTTTATAGGGATTGGTGACCGTACACGCTACCATTGAACCATCATTAGGCATATGTAACCATTACTAGTTGGGTATATAGTTATCTGAACACAACGGCAGTGTGTATTAATGTCACCTGTCGGCTGTAACACGTCACTGTGTAATAGACAAAATAGTCACGGACAGCTCATGTTTCATTAATACAACTAGTGTAGTGAAAGCGTTATTAGCAACATTCGTTATTGTTATTGTAACAGTCTATTTTTATACTTTCGTTTTCACGTGTCTAATTTAAAGTATGAATGTATTAAGACTGTCGAATCATTATTTTCAGAACATATTTTATATCGTGATATATTTTATATTCTTATTTAATTTGTATTCAATGTTTATTAATACATTTGTGGTTATATCTGTTCATTTTTTTTTTCAAATTTCTCGATAGATATCTCTTATAAAGGACAATGCTACGAATATGCCTTTAAATATTTTTTTTAGGACTTTCTGTCTCTGTTTTTAGTGTTTCCGGATTTAATTAAAAAACGACTTGTCCGATTTTGATGAAATTTGTAAACGGGAAGTATAAGCCATTCCGTGATTGATGGGCTATATAAAAGTCGTAAAAAAAGTATTATAAAAAATATGTATTAATTTCATTGACATATATTCTACCAATAGTCAAAAACGTTTATGAAAACCATTTGTTCAAATAATGGTAAGAGTCAGAACTAAAGTTCGCTGCAGTGCTAAAATATTATGTCGTTTATCCAAACTATTAAAACATGCAGCGATAGATCGCTTTAGGAGTATAGTTTTCTCGGGACCAAAACGTGAATAGGCAAAGACTGCGTGACACGTAAATGTTTTTTTTTCCTTTGTGGTATTATAATATTATTTCCTATTTATTCACTTGAACAATAAATAATTTTACTTACTTGACTAATGTTTGATATTTACGTCCAGGTTTACGCTTTGACACGAATTATCGTATTATTAGTGCTGCTCCGTATGCGCCCACACTGCATAAATATCGAAGCTAAACTAAAGTAAGGTGTACGGATTCCAGTACATTTCAGTCGAATAGAGTGAACGTTTGGATAGTGAAATATAGCAATCGATTTTGATGAAATGTATTTACACGGGAAGTACATGAAGAGTACGAGAAATAAGTGGCTCATTTATATTTTTTATAAAATCAAATAAATAATCAGTTTGATAGATTTTGAACCGGCCTTTTGTATGACACATTCTACTAAACTAACTAATTACTACGACTAACTAAAACGAGCACATTTCCTGTTAAATAGGTTTATTTAAAAAAAAGCTAATTGGAGCCTATTGCTGTGCAAACCGGATAAAAAAGAGCGCTCTGCATTCGATACTGGCTAAGAAGGGGTACATTACCAATTGATATTATTAAAAACGCGCCCATTGTATCGTCATTCTAAATGAACTTGACAAAAAGGGGCTGATTGGTGCAATATGCCCCTTCTTGGTCTTCAATCTTTAATTGGCAATTTTCTCTAATTATCCTAATTATTGATAAGCCCCTTCTTATCCTGTGCCCTTCACATTATGTTATTCCGTAATTCTTCGTCAATAATACTTTTAGAAATCGCAAAAACCATTAATTCTTAATCAATTTGTATGAAATTTTGATAATTCTTCAATTGATAAGCTACATAAGTTGACAATAATAGGAGTAAAAATAGAAGTAGAACCATAGTGGTGTGACGCGTTCCCGCCTGTATCGCGATTACCATACACATGGTGATAGCCCTGAGAGACCAAAATAATTACTACGTAATAATAAATATGGTAAATTCTTTTTTTATATACAAAGTTTCATTCTTACTGCCATTATTTTATTTCTGTTGAAGACTTGTTTTTTTTTTTGGTCTTTTATTTTACCGAGGCTTCAATATATTCCTAATGACTATGCCAGCCTCATAGGAGAAGTCAATTTATTAGATAAAGTTTTAAATGTTAATTAAGTTTAGCAATCAATGAGACAAATAAGTCATCTTTTTAAAACATTAAATTTTAGTCATCTTTTGATGTTATTGAACTAGAAAGTGATGAATTAGTATATGTGTAAGATATTGCATTTTTATAGGATCTTTCTTATATAAATCAATGTGCATTCTAATACGCGGATGTCACGATTCACGACTTCAATTACCGCTATGGTAATGTAAATTTGCTTTCGTCTGATCTAGTTAGGTCTTGTCAATTTAGCATAAAGAGCAGCTGTAGTTTTAATTGTAACTTGTGACAATCATCACAAGACATTAAAATGTTCTAATTAAACACTAAATCTGATGTCCAATTAACATTCCATAATTATTTTTATTTTTCAATGGTAAATGTGTTCAACCACAATTCTGTCAAAGTCACGTGAATAGAATATTTTTCTAATTATTCTTGTAATTTCCAAACATAGCTCTAACAATATGGTGGTTCCCTTATTAAAACTGTCCAGGACATTTTTGTGTCAAGTTAAAGTGCATGTTATTAGTTATTATGTACATAAAATAGGCCCAAATAATATAATTGAGGGGTATAAAAGCAAAACCGCTTCAGTCCAAAATTGGCGTTTTTTAACTAAGTACACCAAATTTTAGTGCTCAAAAGTACCAACACTATAATATAAACATGAAAGAGAAAATCCGACTTCATCCAAGGTAAAATGTACTTCGAAAGTAACGTTCAAATGCAAAACCGCTTCGATCCAAATTTTGTTATAAACAAATCCGCTTCAGTCACATTTAACCAATCAGAAGCCGGCATTTCAAAATTTTTAAGACAACGAATATGTCACTTGTCATAGAAAGTCGACTGAAGATAGCGTCCGAATTTTTTGTGTTTTTTAGTTAATTTAGAGTGTAATGGAATAAAGTATTCAACCTGCTCGTTCAGGACAAGCTAGGAAACGTCTGAGAAATGAACACCAATGGCGGCGAGTGCGGAAAAAAGCAGAAAAGTAACAAATAGTTCACTAGTATTTTGTTCGTTTTGCTAGGGTCTGCAGAAGAATTCTAAAATAACAAACTATTTTTTTTTGCATATTATTCATTTGTTGTAGTCAACCTATTTTATCTGTACAATACTAGTATGTTATTTTATAAATTTTGCTTTTGGTGACGGTTTTTTTTTCTATTGCTTAAGGTATTCTGCAAAAGAGTGAAAACCTTCAAAGATGTTCTGCAATTGCCTTTAGCTAAAAATAATGTTATGATAAACAAAGATAAAATTAATGATGTTTGTAAGTTGCTAGAAAAAAATTATGGATTGCAATGGGAAAGTCACCAAGAACTAGAATATTACAAAAATATTTTAATGATGCAAAATTTCAAGATCCTTCTGCCGTTGATTCAAATATTATGATTAAGTATTTTATTTGAATAAAATAATTGTATAATAACAAAGACTGTAATAATAAGAAAAAAATTTATAATGCTGATTTTTTTTAACATACATACATAAAAAAAAATTGGAAACGGTTAGAAATTTTCGATATTTTATGGAACATTACAATTTAAAAATAATTTCTTTGGTATTGAATCTTTGATTGAACATTTGGCGAAATCGCGACCCTTTTCTTTGGCGAAACACGGATCAGCACACACTCGGATAACCGACGTGTCCGTGTCTGGAGAAAGCCTGGAGATTTAGAGGCAAATAATTTTTAATGTGTATCTGATGGTCTGCCTGTTCCATTAGCGAGCGTAGCTTCGAACTTTTTTTGACTATTTTAAATTTGTCTGCGGCAAGTCTTCGCGGAGAACATAATACTGGTGAGCTTGGTGTAGTGCGAATGTAATGTGTGGTGTTTGACGGGACGGAATACCACATGGGCGAGAATTACCAGATTTTTTTTTTTCTAAAATTGCGTGACATAAAGAATTACTGCCTACTGACACATTTACACTTGAAATTAGACTAGTGCTTAAATTTAAAGTAGCTACAGCGCTGATATTGGTAAGGTTATCTACAAGTTTCTGGTTGGCAACGTCCACAATGAGGCGATAATGGGCAAGAAAATCTGCACTAATTATGGTTTTAGTAGCATTGGCCACTATGAAGCGCCAAGAAAAGCCTCGGCGAAGGCCTAAATTAAAATTTAACTAAATGTATCCCAAACGTGTCTATAGCTGAACCATTAACAACACTCGGTTGGTAAGACGTTTTTGATCGACACTCGCGAAGTACAGATATAGCGTTACACCTCACGTCATTTCCCGTATCCACTAAAAATTGCTCGCGTAAACGGCGATGCTCACAATGAATATTTATTTTAGTTTTAATTATAATATATTTTGTTTAATTATAATTATTATATTAAATCACCTACATTTATATCACAGTGTATATGTATTGTATGAATATGTTCCTTTATATTTATCTGCTAAAAAATATATAATACTTTAGTCAAAACGGTTTTTAACTTGCTGTCAGTACCTTACGTCAATGTCATTTTTTGACAGTCGATGAATATAACAGTGAGGTGCAAATTAGCTTTGATCCAAAGCTATGAAAAGCAAACATGCTTCGATCCAATGTTAAAATGCAAAGACGCCTTAGTCCTATACTATTTGTGAATTATTAAGGGATTTATATTGTTTTATTTTATTGTAGTTTATGTTGTTTCCATCGTAAGTTCTAACTAATGCATCTATACAAAAATCTTGCAATTATATCCATTTCTTACGCCATTGCAGAAAATCTTAAATATCTGAATTTTGATGTTTTGTGACTGAAGCGGTTTTGCTTTTATACCCCTCAATTAATGAATCCTAACTAATATTATGAAGGCGAAAGTGAGTTTGATTGTTTGTTAATTTATCGCGGAAAACCGGCTGAATGGATATAGATAAAATATGGCACAAACATAGTTCATAACCTAAATTAACACGTAGGATACATTTTCTAATTCACACAGGCGGAGCCGCTGGCACAGCTAGCTTAAAATAAAAACCATCACATGACAGATAAAGATCCAGCCAAAAATTCGTATTACATAGTTATCCACCAATCAGTGTTTATTTTCTTTAATAACGACCACGCATTCGAAAATAAGCTGGCCAGTAATTCCGCGAACAAAAAAAAAAGTTTAATAACAGCCGGAGTGCAAATAGCAAAAAAAAAAAACAAAGCAGACAATGAACGTCAGGAAGTAAGGAAAATGATAGTTTTACCAGACCGTGAACAGCGTGAAGCGGGATGCCCATTGAAAAAAAAATACAGCAAAATTACTCAACGAACATCAGATGAATGAGTTATTATGATTAATTTGTTAGGACTGTGCCGTTGGTGGTTTCTCAATGTTGGCAACATGTTATTTTACAACGTTACAAAAAAAGCAGTTTGGAATTAAGAAGGTGGGTAATAACACGATTCGTATGTGCTACCTATCACATTAAAGCCCGGTAAAAATATTTCTTTACATTGTAAAAAAATACTTAACATTGGTTTGTTTTGAATTAGGTACTTTATTAGACTACAAATACAAAATTTAATAAGACATATCATATGGTTAATATTCAAGTACAATGGCCTAAAATACTAGAACAATGAATTAAAAAAAAAACATAGTTGCGTTAGTTCAACTATCTAAGCTGAGCAATCGAGTGAGCAATTCTTGTATAATAAATAGTATACAATAAATATATTAAAGGCTTTATTCTGATTGATTCATCATTGCCTGGCCCAAAATAATAATAATTTTCAATATGTTTCTATATGTTTAGACAAATTAGTTACACTGTTTGCACAATTTGTTGATTTATATTTATTAACAATAAACATAACTAAATATAAATTCAATTAAAAAATAGTACAAATCTTATAGTTTACACGAGCAAAGCCGTGGGAGGAAAGCTAATATATATACGGCTCTAACGACATGGATGAAATTTAGTATTTAAGTAATGTTATACTTTCGAAGTTTACCCAGACTAGTGTGTTTGTTTTTTGTTTTTGTTTGTTTGTTTGTTTTTAACTACCAACAATCAAAGCAAATGAGCATCGTAGTTAAATAAGGAAAAATCAAAATGAGACAAAACATGAAACGAGAAAATATATTTGGTAATTCTATCTTCTAAACTCAAGCCCGCTTAAAAAAATATTATAAAACGATAATGTAAAAATAATATATCAAGCGATTTTATACTATAATGATCCAATAATGCACGTCGGTCTGTCGATTGTAACGCAGTTGGATAGTGATGTGCCAACATAACGGAACGCCACTGACTCATCGGAAGATCGAACGGAAATAATTTTATTAATCTCAACATTAAGATAGACCTGCAAAAATAGATAAATCTGGTGTCTGAGTACACTTCAAATATAATTATAAAACAATAGAATATGTTTTTTGAATTTATACTGTTTCTAGCGCGTTAAGTAGAGGGTAAAATTGAGAGCTGCTCGCATATTAACGCATCGTGTGACAATAACACGATGAGGAGCTATCAATAATGATAATGTGAATGAATACAATATTTAATAGAAAACAAAAGTTACTAAAATGAATTCATATTATTATCATTGATGGCTAACTTCGTGACATTGGTACGCGGAATAAAAATTTGGGAGTAATTCTTGTTTTCTTATGCCAAAGAAGACTTCTTACTTGCCTACACACATTTTTTTCCTTACGTTATAAAATTGACACGCATTTCTCTTCTCTCTTCAGTTTCTGGACCGTGTAAATTATACATAAATGTAAGTTTAATGACATTTATTAATGTTGACATTTTGCTGAAATAACGAAAATGTATCCCTGCTTCTTTTGTGAAAGAATTTTATGTGTTTTAGTTAAATTTTAATTGTATGTCATGTAAGTAGCTTATACTGAGTGCATGTTGTTTTTGCCTATCATTAGTTTGTACGTTTTTCTAATTCTTCTTTTAATTTTCGTGAACTGTATGATACTAGAAAAATACCGTACAACAGTAGGTTAACCTAATATAGAGAGAAAAAAAAATATCTTCTCATTTCTCATGACTTATGTTAATATTTAGCGATTTTTTGTATACGTTACTTCAGATTTACAATGTGTTGGTTTTATTTTATGTATATCATTTTCTATGGTCGAGCACGCAGCAATAACGTCTATGCAGATCTTGGACGTGTTTTTCTCGCCTTTGCCTGAGCTCGTAATAGTTGAGATAAGCTTTATATTATTAGCGTTTTCCGAATGAAGGCTAAGTCGTAATAGCCAGTCTGCAAAAGTAAAAAATAAATGTAGCTTGAACTGCAGTATTACTACAATATACTATTTTTCCAGACCTTTTGCTTTTAAAGTATATAGTCCCGCGTAGGCACAGGTTCGATTTTCATTACAGATATTAGTTATTAGCTAAGCATTCATTAGTCATTAACATGAGTTGGATTATTGCCATACGTTATTCAGTTCGAATCATTCGATGAGTTTCAAATGTCTTATGTCCCATCTCTCTAGCATCATCAAAGATACAATATGCAAATCTCGCAACAATATATACACCGACCAGTGTTGCTGCTATCCTGGTACTTAAATCAAACAGCGCTTCCTTGTTTATTTACAGAAATTTACATACTATATTTACAGAATGTGATTAAAGTGGACGTCAGCAGTATACGTAGGTATACAGATGTTTTATCAGGGGTTTCATGCAATACGTGCCAGTGTTGTCAAGTCTGTAGAAACTTATTGGCAACTAGCTTTTTAAGTAGCTAAACTATTTATTTTTAAATAAAAAAATAGCCTAAGTTACTCCTTATAATATCAGATATCTGCCAGTGAAAGTCCCGTCAAAGTCGGTACAACTGTTTCCGAGATTACCAGGAACAAACAGACAGACAAACAATAATTTTAAAAACTGTTTTTTTTTTGTTGTGATGGGTGTCACGTATTAATAAAAACGTGTTATTTTAACATTACAAACAGACATTTCAGTTTTATTTATTTGTATAGATATCGAAGATAAATCTGATGCACCTTTAATTTAGACTTTTGAATTATAATTTAAAACATTAGAACAGATATTATTAACAAACAGATTGTATATTTCACAATTGTTGGTAGCTTGAATCCTAAATCCTAAGCATCCTATTGCTAATGATCCGGTTTGCACACTACTTTGTAGGCTTAGAAATAGAGAGAGACAAGCTTGTTTACTCAACAAAAAACAAACAAATTATTAGTTATTTATACTCGAAAATCTATTGATGATTCATAAGCACCATTTTGAGAAATTTATAAAACAAAATGACTGAATTTGAAGAATTTTGATTTAAATGTTCATTTATAATGGTAATACACAGGACGGATAATATTCAGAGTCGAGTCGACGGGCATGATAACGATCTGCAGAGAATAACCAACAGAATTAGTAAGCTCGAGACACGTGAGCCAGTAGCCGTAGTAGCTTCACCGTCGTCTGCGAAATTTGAATATTTACGAAAATAATTTATAAAAATACTTCTCGAAATATGAATTATAAAATTTTAAGGATAGAAAATGTATACACAGGTAGGTACTAAATATTTAGAGAATCTTCTTACAACATTTAATACCTAGAATATTCCACACAAATTGCAACATTTCAATTTAAAACTGAGTAAATTTTTAGTTTCAGTTATTTTAATTTGCAGATATTTATCATATCTTAATACACAATTAGATGGTTCGCATTTTTTTTTAATTAACAAAACTACCACAGAACAGCAAAAGAACAAAAACCTGTAACACATGAAAGAAGTTTATTGTCTTGTTTCTTTTTCACACTTGCCTTTTAGGTGCGTGATTGAAAGGGACAAATAACGTCAGTTTTCTTTACATCGTGTGAAGAATCGATTATTTACTAAAATAATTTGAACATATTGGTTTTTATTATTTAATTTCACAACTAACGTTGTTGGTGACTATGACATTGTTATTGGAATCTAAAATGACTTTGGGTTGCTTAATTTAAAATTTAAGAGTGGTTTTGAAACCATATCTGATTAGGATAGAGTAGGTCTAATTGTTCGGAATGGTCAATCTAGTACTAATTGTTGGGAACGGTCAACGTACTAGACGCAGTGCATATTTTTACGATAGTGTCCGTAGATATCTCATTTATATATACCGTCATTAAACCCTAGAAATGTGTGTCAAATCCTGTTTCTACCTGAAATATTTATAAGTTACGTAGCTGGTTTAACTGTTCTGTAGCATGAAGCTGTTCTGTAGCTACAACGGGGTACAAAAGCGATTTTGCTGCAATCGAATTAAGAGTATTTGCATGACTCTATTCGAAAACATACTTGAGTTTAAACAGGACAAGTTTAACAATTTCTTTTCACATCAATTTAGTCGATCTAGTTACAATTTTTAGGTATGCCTCTCTCAGAGGTTTAACTGTAAAGGATACTCCTGAGGTAGATACCATATTTACATTACAAAAACTGGCAGTTCGAGCAATCTTTATTACACTCTAGTGAACAAATTACAGGAATTTAATATTTTAATTTTCCTTTCCCAATATATCTGTCAAAGTTCAATGTATGTTCGCTAAAACTTATAAACTACAATTTGTAAAACTATCGGTATAATTTTAATACCAGATTTAAGCACAAATTAATCACCTCATGTTTTTTGAGTACAATAAAATCAAAGCGTATTATAGATTTTCCGGATAATGTGTTCAGGGATCATGTCAAATAGAATTTACGGTCAAGTGGACCGATATGTGTATGATAATGATGACTGGAAAAGATTCTTTCTCATGAAATCTACTAAGCATAATATAATTATTAATTGTAAATATTACTTATACAGTTAATAAAATGTTAAGTCCGATCGAGTTTATTGCTGCCTTTTCTTTATGAGTGGAATATTTTCCGAACTGGTGGTAGCATTTTAACGTTCATAAGTGCCATCTCAGAACCAAAATTGAAAGAAATATTTTAGATTTTAAGGAAAAGCAATAGTTTAATTGCCACACTGAGGCTGTCTTTCGTTCTGTATTCTTCCATCTATAGTGTATAACTATGAGAAAAATATTCCGACATTCGCCTTTTCCGTTATATTGCAAATTCGTACAGGTGTGCAAATTCAGAATTTAATATTTGGACATCTGTTTCACCTGATCTTAACCATGCAGCCACCAAAATTTGAAATCCTTTTTGAAATTTGAAAATTGGTATTTGAAATCCTTCATAACAAAAGCGCTCGATGAGGCCTAGTTTCGTAGTCTGGACCATAAAAGAACTATACGACCTGACACGATCACGTCGACCGCGCTACAAAAATGAAGGCGCTTGTGTGTTCTCATTGAGATCGACATTTTTTTTAATCTTTATAAGTTTTGCGTAGTGGCCACTATCTCACCTGATGTTAAGTGATAATGTGGCGCAAGATGATAGCACACTAAACCTAGTGGAAGACTGGCTCTCAAGTGCAGCTGCCGGAATACACCTATTGGTGCTTGGCGACAGATTTTAAACGTGAGGGTGGTATCAAGTCAGGCGGGCATTAGAAAATGCCCAACCACCATGCTATGGTTTCCTCACGATGTTTTCCTTCACCGAAAGCTCATTCTCATTGCAGGGATTCGAAGTCACTTCAATCGACGTGCTTTGCTTCATTCATTACTGCTTTTGGATTGATTTGTACAGTCAAGAAAAGATATTCTCCCAGAGACAATGTTCAAAGCATCTATCATAGACGTAAAAGCCAGTGACGATGAACTGATGATCACAATAATATCTATCAGTTTAAAATGTTGTGTTAGAGAAGATTACTATGTATTTCTGGGACTGCAAAGCCATAATTCCAATTTCAAATCTCCACATAATAAAATGTCAATGTACATGTCTTTTGGGAATAGATTCTAAACATCTTTGGTTATATACAATGCATTCTCGAAAGCATCATGTAGATGAGTGTGTAATCCTTGGGCAGATGGAAGGTTTTAACTTGACGATTAGATGCTATATTATATTGAATGGTAGGAGAAAGCTTAAACCCGTCAGTCAGAAATAAAAAATATAGATAGTCTATGAGTACGATCCTCAATACGGAAAAAAGTGAAAACAAGTTAAATTCAAAAGTGACCCAATTAGGTTTTCGTAAAATTACTTGTTTATTACATTCTTGTATGATTTTTTTATTGCAGAGACAATAGGTGAAAATGTATCTAAAGATGCTAACACGCTAAGAATAAAAATGGAATAGTTATTTTTTAATAGCTGAGAGAATTCATTGAAAACTGGTTTATGACTTTAGCTAGCTAGACTGGTACTGGAAAGTGCTTACTCACCACTTCTACATATGAAGCATGAAATAAGCACTTTTACAAAGCTACCAACCATCGTTTAGGTATTTTTTTAACTTTTGCCGACAATTATTTGCTATATTTTGTTCCATGAAACTGTTAAAACTGAATAGATCTGAACTATTCGACTACATTTCTAAAGAGACATTAAATAAATTTCAATAGATACGTGTGGTACACTTATTGAACGTATTTAGATTACAAACAGTGATGTAAATCTGAATTGTTTTATTTGCCAAATAAAATAGTTTGTTTAGGTAAACGAGAACAAATCGTCGCGTGTGACTCATTTCAACTTTTACCTTATTCCGTTTGCTGTAAATACACTTTACTTATGTGACAGAACGACTGATTAATTCAACACAGCTCTAGAAATTTGGTGAAACTCCGAAACGTCCTTGAAATTCGCACATGCTTTCTACATACACACGTAAAAAAGAAAAAATACAAGCCTTTTTATTCCTTAATCGTTTCGTCTTAAAGGTCATTGCGAATTCGATTACTAGGAGCTTATATCTAGGCAGCGCTTTGAATTCAACTATCGTACATCGGATATAGGGGCGGCCCGGCGTGCCACAAGGCGCATTGCTGGTCCCACTTCTGTATTTGCTTGTTTCAAATAATCTAACAATAGACGGTCGTGTTCAATGCCAGCGGATAGTGCGTTTTACGGTACTGATTTAGCGGTTGGATAGGTTCGAGTTTGAATTCAATTATATGCGGGAGATCAGTGACCGGAGCATTGTATGCACAGAACAAGGCAATCGCAATCTCCGACAGAATTTATTACCTATTAGTTTATGTGATCCTAGTGAAATGGATTATATAAAGATGCAAACACCACCTAATAAAAATATTATTTTATTTTATACCGCTACCAATAAAAGCATCACAGCCTGTCTGGCTTTAATAACCAATTAGTCAATCCATGAAATGAACCAATTAGTCAATTGGAACGTTCTAAACGCAGTCATAACAGCTCCGGGTAACATTTCAAAATATTATTATGTAATAAATTTTTATCTCAATAGGTATATTAAAAAACATGTAATATAAATTATAAAAGTGGTTTGTCTGCCTGTCTGTCATAACAAATTACAATAGATACATTCTGTTGTCAGTTTTTAATTATGTCTGCCTGGCTATTTCTTGAATGCGTCATAAAAAAAATGTTGTTTGGTTCAGAAAAAATCTGCGCTGCATCTCATCCTACTATGTTACCATATACAAAAAATGATCACAACATTTCAAATCAAAATCAATGAAAAATACCTTATTGAATTTAGGCCCTGAGAAGACATGCATGAACGTAAGAACACTGCTACTATCGGTTCGGAAGACATCCACATGCGGCTGAATGCTAAGAATAATTTTCTTTTTGAAATCTCTGTTACCAAGACAAGATTCAACCTTGTTGGTTGCATGATCTATTAGTGCATTTAAAAAATAGTTAAGTATGTTATGATCTTGTTTGTGTTGATTTGCACTCTTACGTATTTTTAGGTCTGTTTTTTTATTTATTTATAATTTTGCTATTATTGATATCTTAAATTGGTTTCCTAACTTATATTTTGGATGTTATTGATTGAAATTATTTGTACAGTTATTTGTGGTTGAAACTAAACCGATTATATTGTGTATTGCTAAATTCGTATAAACTGATTTTGGTTTGTGTTTCTCGTTTTTTTTTTTGTTCATTAGTAATACTGAATTCTCTTGTAAAAAATAAACTAGCCGACAGGAAACTCAGGTCGACCAATAATTTCTTTTCGGTTTTATGATTTTTTAAACTATGCAAGTGTTATCATACAACCAGAGTCTCAGAGACAATATACGTTAGAAGATTGATGATGTGCATCACTTACTGATGGAGTGTGCCAAGTACAAGAGTGAAAGGAAGCCGCTGATGAATAGTATGAATTTAAACTGTCAAAATATAGGTGTTAGAACCTTATTCAGATAATACCAAGATGTTATATGACCTGCTAGTGTTATCACATCAGCGACTTTCCTGATGTGGCGCTATAAAGGATAGTGTACAAAGGAACTAAAACTGTCGGTAATATAAATATCCTTAAAAAAATGTTTATTATCTACGATCTACGAATGGAATGGCTAATATTACAGCGCCACATAATAAAACGGTCGTTTTTTTTAACTGTACAAGTATCCAATGCGAGTTTCAATAATTCGAAGACGAATAAACCTTTCTACATGTATTTTTCTTACACAGCAGTGCATCTAGCGAGAACGCAAGCTATTTTATTATATTATTTTTTTAAGAATAACGCACTATACACGTTGAAAGTCCTTTCAAACATTAAGATGATTATTAAAAGAAGATAATTTTATTATAGGGTGGAAATGACTCCCTACTTGTACATAAACTACAAAAATATCATTATAAGATACGTACGTAACTGCAAACATTATTCACACAATAAAAAAAAAGATAAACCTGATCGAGTATCCATCCAGCTCTTCTGACTTGAATATTTGGAATAATGGAATAGCTTTCTTAGGGCCTAAATTGAGTAAAAAATACTTGATTTTGAAATAGAAAATTCAATTTTGCTTAAACTACAATTGTTTTCGTGAATAATTCATTTTTATTTAAAAACATTAATTCATCAGACTGATGAACGGTACATCTCTGTCATTGGCACTGACGAATGGAGTCTTCGACTAAAGGAGAGAAACTACAGACGATTTATATAGTAATAAGACCACTTTTTGCATTTTTGCTGGAAGCGAACTGCCTTGAATTCGAAATTTGGTTAGTTGATAATTAATTTGTTTAAATAAGAGGATGACATGCCAAAAGTAAAAAGTACTCAGATACAAAACATACATTAAAAGCAAAAAAAAAAATAGCTACTCTCAAAACCTATCTAAAATTTATATCATAAAAAATTAAATCATTAAGAACGGAAGCCGCTTGGAAAGACTAATCAAAAATAAAATAAGAAGACAAATTCTTAGAACACACCGCTCGCGAATTCGAATAATTGATGTGTTGATAAGTGACCTTATTTGATATGAATAATTTGTAAAATCATATATATTATTTCTCAATTTTATTTTTTCTTGACAACGCCATATCTCCAATAATTCTTCATGAAAATTAATGATTCAAACATAATTTTAAAGCATATATACCCCGATACTTACTTAATTAAAGTAATGTTTTCGTTTAAAAATGTTTAAAAACTCTTTCATTAGGAATACTAATGAAAATATATTCAAGGAGATATTGAGAAGATTGTTGACATTTGTAATGTCTAAAATATTCATACAAATCAACTAGTTTTATATTATATTAAAGTAGCCATATTATTTTCCTACTTCTAGTCTCTCTTGCAATATGCTGAACTCCTAGTACAGAGAAATATTAAACCATTTGACGGGTTGTATACATTCTTATAATATGACAACTAAGATGGAAAACAAACGTTACGGTCCGCCTGATGGTAAGCGGTTACCGTAGCCTATAGACGCTTGTATTAATTAATTAGCACGGTGTCGACCTTGAAATCCCCCAAGTACTCTGGAACCCTAGTCATCGTGGGAAAACAGCACAAGGTTTATTTGGCTGCGATCTTCTGTAGGGTGAAGGTATTTCCCCAGTCAGACAGTACCAGGTAGAGAGAAATTCCCTACAAGATTTCTCTTTTAACCTCTAATACAAAACATTAATAGAGACATTATTTTATGAACAGTACGTTCGATCGTTAGCAAAACCGCTCAATTTTCAAAGATGCTGTTCGACTTGAAGCGGTAACTCGCAACGGTATCTGTTAAGCGTGACCGACACTCACAATTTACTTAAACCGCTCACGTAACGTTAAGTTACTCGGTGTTGAATTACGTGTAACGTTTATTCAACATATATTTTATTACTTTCTTTGATGCGGTCGTTTATTTTATTTCTCAGCTGTATTTTTTATTATCATAAAACTTAAATGGGTATTAGAGGTTTTTTTTAAATTAAAATAAATAGGAAATAGATATTTCACCTGATTTTAAGTGATCACTATAACCCAATGCTAGATATAAATAACATAAAAAAAGTTCTTGATCTGTCATGTTGTGGTTTTTATTCTAATTCATAAACTTACGTTAATTGGCTCAAAATTATGCATTGTTGGTTGTATTTTGCGTATTTTACTAGAAACATGAATTTTAGTTGCCAGAAAGACTCCCTAGACAGTTTGTTAAACCGCCATCTTGTTAAAATGTTGCTTGAACAATAAAAATTAGAAGCAGAAGTAGGAGTGAGGCGTATTTATCGGAACAGTTTAAAAGAACAGGTATTTACAAATATCAGTTTGGAACTGTTATCTGTAAACTGAAAAAGCAGTTCCTATGTATTTGTTACACATACTGGTATGTAACAAAAAAGTAAGCTGTTTGAATTTAGAACATGCTCAACTCTATCCAAGCGGATGTTTATGTTAGAAAACTTGAAACAAGCTCTATACTGTTTTTGATTATAGTAATAGAAAGAGATAGCATCATGTAACAGGCTGTTATTTTAGAACATGTTTTTGCAAGTTTTATTTCTTTGGAATAGGAGCAGGTGGAACCTGTTCCTTTATTTTACCCTTCACCTCTAAACAGAAGAACTAACTTCAAATAGGACGTCATTTGGAAGAACCATCATGAGCAGTGCTGTTTTGAGTCAGAAATCATTGTGAAGGTGATGCTTTCTCAGTCGAACCTTATACACGTATTAACACTATCAGAAAATTATCTTAACTCTACTACAGTTTGTTTGTCTCTGTCTGGTTTTCTGTTTATGTTCTTTTCACGCGAGACCACTTATCCGATTTTTTTTTTATTCATTGCTATTTATCTCTGGTCAGGTTATAGGATATATTTTATTACATAAAATAACGTACGAAATCAGCATTGACAATAATAGTGAATCAATTCGGGAAAATGACGCTTTTGGGGTGCTTAAATTGTTTACCCTTAGTATCCATTAGATATATAACAAAATTATTTACCACATAATTGTAAATCTTAAGAAGACCTGCAAACAAGTCCATAATAGCATATATCTATCTCCTAAGGATCACCCACAACAAAAACATTTGTCTTTAAAATTACCGGCGAGCGACCGTCGTGGGTATTGGATGGGAGCGGGGGCTGCAATATTCCACGCAAGCGGAGCCGCGGGCACAGCTAGTATATATTTAAAAATTGATATTAGTATATTTATTTTATATCATACATACATAAAAATCATATCTTATATCTATATAAAAATCATATGTTCGTCTTTTAGTGGAGTTCGTCTTCTATAACTTCTGAACGTCTTGACCGATTAAGCTTATATTCACATAATATATACGTTTTATCGAGGCGATGGTTCATAGCCATGTTAGAATCCTATAGGTGGCGCTGTAGTCGAGCCATTAACTAACGGAATGGGCAGAACAATGTCTGCCGGCCTGGATAGTATGAGATCGATAAACTCCAACACTGTTTGACCGTTTATCATTAAAGTTGCTAGATATAAGTGTTTTTTTTCCATTGAGAGGGTTTCTCATACTATTCCTAAACACGACATCAGGCGCTTTGGTCGAGTTATTAACTACTGGAACTTACAGTATTTTTTTTTCGTTTTGACTATACTGTTAAGGGTAATGAAGCCTCAGACGGCTTTTATAGCTTCACCGAGTGGGGGCGAGCGCTGAAGGTACTTAACCACGAAAGCGAGGCAACAAGCTCAAGTGTGCCAAAGAACAACGTCCGCGGGGCAAGCTAGTATAATGTACATACGGGTGCACTCATCGGTAAAATCTTAACAATATTATTAAATTATTTAATTAATCACCTGTTATGTCCTAATAAACCTTTAAGAATAATTACAGATGTAATATTTTTGTCTAACAACAATTAATAGTATATTTAGAATCAATGTATCGAAATATAAAAAATATCTAATTACATAATCTTACGTACAATAAACCACACATTCTGTTTTGCATTTAACAACTTTTACTGATTAGCACCTATGGAAAAGCGTAATAAAACACTGAAAATTCCTCAATATGCCAACAAAAATCCCGTCAAAATCGGTTCAGCCGTTGCGTAGATTAGCCTAGCATGCGTTTTTGCATGTTACTAAAATCAAAACGCGCGCTTTAAAATTTGTTGTGTCTAACTGTCTGTTAGTTTGTCTAGGCTAATCTACGCAACGGCTGAACCGAAACTATATAAGACTATACTTGATGCACCCACTGTACTCTTAGTAATTACGACGGTATATGGAATCAGTTTATTGGGATATAATTAATACATACATTAAATTCTTTTCACTGGGGTTTTCAAGGTTCCCGTTATTTCCGGGAAGCGGCCGCGCCGTGCAGACGTCTTACTTGCACGCTAATTGGGCACTCAAATAATGTTTCACATATCATATATAACACTTTAATAATTTACGTTCTAAAAGATATTGAAGCAACGGTTTTTAAGTTATACTTCTTTAAGCACGTTAAACTTTAAATTGAAAATGTATCGCCATTTCATTGCGAAGTATTCCATCACACACTTTAAAGCTATACACTTTTCTAATTTTAGTATGTTACCATCTCTACGCAATAATAACTTAACACATAATAACTCTGTTGCCAAACGCTAATCTACAAAGATTAAAATAAATAACTTCACTGTATATACCTTTTTTTTTTTTTTTTGTCGCCGCAGAAGTACTTGCCAGTATCAATGATTTTAAGCCTTCGTAGTATTTTGTAATCTTCAAAGTGGGGTCTAACAAGATGGTGGCTCCCTTGTTAGAACAATCCAGGGAGTTTTTGTGGAAACTCAAAATGCATCTTTCCATGTTTATAATCCACTTGATATATGCACAATAACCAAATTATATCACGTAAAATGCCACCAATATTACATAATATATGGTCAAATATCCTAAGATAATGATTTAAAATAAAAACCACAACGTAGCAACTCAATACCCCGGCCAAAAACTCCAGTAGGTACCTTAACAGTAAATACAGTAAAATCCAAAGAGAAGTTTAAAATTAACCAAACTAAATCTTGTTTTTTTTTTTTTAATTGAATAGCAACGTGTTGATATACACAGATAATGCCAATGGCACTGCGATATTTCTAATCTTAACATATTTCTAATCTTCAGAGTTCAAACTACGCTCTAACAAGCTGGTGGCTCTCTAATTTAAACTGTCCGTAGAGTTTTGTGGCATCTTAAAATGCATATTCCTAGTTATATTATTATTTATAAATTACTTAACTTGTGCACAATAACCAAACTATATCACGGTGTATGCCGCCAATATTACATAATACATGGCCAGGTAATATAAGTTTAAGAATTAAAATAAGCAACACAACCAGAACAAGATCCGGCCAAAATTCCAACCAAAGTAATTATTTTGATCTGATCTTGGCAACGTGATCTACATTCTTCTCAATATGACATGAACTTTCAAGACCAGTAATTACAAAACCCGATGATATTGTGAAATAAAAAATAAAAGAGTATTTTTCCCACTGCATGGTTTTTAGTCCATAGCGTAATAATTTCTAGATGTAGAGATTTAAAAAATAAGATGAATATTTATTATAACAACTCTCAACGCTTTATGATTTCCTGTGTCTAGTTGTATTACGAATGCATGTCTAAACCCGTTATTTACATCGCTTCTTAGATCTCTGTTTAAAATTGTACAACTCTATTTATTAGGGTTGTCATTTAAAATTAAAGAATATTATCAACTGCCTAGTGAAATGTTTTGTTATTATCAACTTAATTTTCTACGAAAATAATTATATTTAGTTAATGGTTTCTTTTATGAATAATTGATTTCTAAATTTCCAAATATTACACATAGGTATGTGGTAACATTACATTATATATAATGATGATATGTAACAAATACTAAGTTATTGTGTGGTTAGTTCAATCTAATATAGTTTTTTTATAGAACTTTATACATATAAAGCCCCCTTTAGAGAACTCTTTTTTAATAATATCCAAAACAATTTTGGTGGCTTTTTATAAATTTTTGTTATTTCTTTTCTAATAGACATATAGTATGTTTTATTATTGTTTTTAATTATTGATATCTCTGGATACATGCCCTTTAAGCCTAACTTCGTAATGTTCTTAAAATAAATAAATAAACTCCAACAAGACGTCGGGACTCTTGTTAAAACTGTCTGTTATGAATTGATAATCTTTTATTTACACATTTTGGTCGTAAACTGGTGGATTCAATGCCACAACGTATTTTCATCCAGCTAACCAGTTGTTGTTAGTAAAAAAAAATCGTAATAGGTAGTGCTAATAAGTGACTAGTAGAGAAATTAAGAAAATAATTTCACTTACACAAGAAGCGCAAACCCTGAACATGATATCTCTATTCTCAGAAACAACGTGTATGTTTTTTTTTAAATTGTTTATAGCATATGACCACAATCTCACCTGTTCTTAAGTGATGATGTGATCCAAGATGTTAACACGCTAAGCCTAGTGGAAGACTGGCTCTCAAATACAGCTACCGGAACACAGCTAGTGGTGCTTGGCGTCAGACTTTCAACTTGAGGGTGGTAGTTAGCCAGGCGGACATTAGAAAAAGCCCATATTATAGTTTCATCACGATGTTTTTCCTCACCGAAAACTAAGGCACAGTACAATCCAAACACAACGGCGACCACCGAGAAATCGAAATCCACCGGCGGTCGCCGCTGTCATACCGGCCTGCATAAATATATCTCTTCATTTTACGCTTGTAAGATCCGGTGCACTTAAATCTACCAACTGTCATGGTGGTCAAACGGTATTGGAGTTTATTAATCACATATATAGCAATATCCATTTTTATATATAAAGAGAGTTGTCAACCTGATAATCAAAACAAAGAACATTTGAACATAATATATGCCATACTATACATATTTCTTTCGCACACGTTCATCGTAACAAGTGGTATTCAATACTTAATCTACATCTGTTCAAACGGTTTTTGTTTGTTCCTTTTATTGACAGAGGTCAACAATGTCGAACAAAGGCGCTCACGATCTTCATTACATTTTATTGGCTTAATTGATTCCTTTCTTTTATCAAGTAAATCTCAGTGATGAGGATCGAAATAAAAACATAAATATGAACATACAGTAAATAAACATTTACGGTAATTTTATTCCACCGGCTTCCCTTTTAAAAATATTCTTCCAAATGATATATATATTGATTATTGTATATAATATAGATTTACATAATACAATTTGCATTAACAATTGATGCTTTCATTGTTTGAATTAAACAACATACTTTGTAATGTATTTTAATTTCACTCCATTAAAAATGTGAGACTATTTTAATGGTAGAGGCTTTCAAACTGAATTTTAAATATTTAATATTGACATTTATGTTACACTAAACATGCTAGCTCTGGTAGTAAGTAAAAAAGTGTGTAGAATTTTCTTAACCTCAAACAGTTCCAGAAATGTATTATCTTAAATTTGCTATTCCAATACATCCTTGGTAATTTAATGTATGTTCGTAAAAACTTTGTCAGGCTAGAGATTTTGTCAAAGACCGACTCAGTTTTAATACTAAAGATAAACCTAAATTAGTTGTACCGCGTATAAGTATGAGACACCGCAGCACATTTCTGATTTGCCAGAAAATAAGTTCAAGTACCATGTCAAGCAGGTTTTATTGTCAAAAAGTTATTATAGAGTTGATTACTATATGAATGATAGTGATGTTTGGAAGTGACTCCCTCTCTGTACATCAACTAAAATAATTAATATGATTACTAACTATAAATATTATTAATTGTACAGTTGAAGGAAAAATAAAACCCGATCGAGTTTTTGCCGGCTCTTCTCGAACCGACCTTCTTAGGGCCTAAATTTAATAAAGTATTTTTTGATTGTATGTCGCTTGTATGGACGTGATAAGAAAAGTTCTATGCTTTAAGATAATGTCAGTTCAGAATAATATTTAGGTGTCGTAAAAGAATAAAGATATTCAAGTATATCTATCTCGTTCACTCTTTATTAGAATTATGTTACTTTGAGTAACGCCGTAAATTACTCTATATTATGAAGTCCGTGAAACCCACGGACCACCTTCAGCTAAGCCCTTTAAAGTAGCCACCATGTTTTAGTGCCAAATTGTATTCTACTGAATATGAAGATGATATTGACTGATAATAATTATAATCATAACATACCTATATTATTTCAAAAAGGCGTGTTTTCCTGGTAACGCCATTTCTCTATTAATTCTTCATCAATATTAGTGATTGAAACATCATTTTAAAGCTTATATTTCAAAATAATGTTTTTATTTTATTTAATACTAAAAAAAAAACATTAAAATATATTCAAGGCGCCATCTGTTAACAATCTGTGTAACTAACCAGCTATTAGTAAGATTATTTATATTCTATAATGTGCGAAATATTTGCAAGGGTCGACTAATAATATACATTATTATTGTGTTGCTTTGTAAAGTAAACTTATTGATATTTCTTTTTTATTTTATGAATATTTGATATTTTGCTGTCAAAAAATAATATCAAAAAGATTAGAATCATCCGTTAGCATCTACGGTTGGTTTGCGGTTTCAAAATTGGCAACACTGTCCAACTGTCCATGATATAACTGTCAAATAAACCACAAGTAATTTCGTTATTTCATAAAGAGTTAAATGACAGAGGGGAATACCACTATTCCAACCGTAGACAGAGAAATTTTCTAAATTTCCTTCATCAGCCTTTTTACGACCTATAGTAAAATACTAGTTATATTAGCTACATGGAAAACAGAAACTTTGCTTTTCAAGCTATGACACTACCATGTTAAACATCTATCTAGAAGCACCTATAGATGTGTTCCGGGGGCTTCATATGAGAGCTTAAGAGTTGAGATTGCGGTTAAAAGCTAGGTTAGAAAACTAAACTATAGCGATTTGCTTTCATTACGAATATGTTTAAGTGCGTGTCGGCCTAAGCGCAGTGTAAGGTTCCGTAATTTCCCGTCACAATATGCAGACTTAGAGAGAGAGCTTTTAGTAATTTTCAATGGAATTTGTACGAACTAACATCTCCAAGTACATTTCATAGGTTGTTTGACTATTACTCGTTAACTTGTAAAGGCTACTTACCAGTGTTCGTTTTCCTTTTAACTTCATTATATATAATACTACTACCAGGTTTTTTTGTCACATATCCGGAAACAACAATTTAGCTGGAAGGAGGGACCCACTTTACTCTAACAAAAATTAACATTGTAAATTTAATATTTTCTAAACGGATCCCTGAATCGAATATAAATAGTTTTCACATACCCGCAATATTTTTGTACGGCCCATTCAACGACACCCCACACGATGGGATAGACGAGAAAAAATCATTTACACTTTACGTGTAGGGGAATACCCAAAAGTTTTGTTTCAGGATTTTATTTTACCACTTTGTTAGCGTGATTAATAAAATTACAGCTTACTAATACTAAGAATCTCTGAGCTAAGCCGCGCGCATCGTTAAAATTCAGTGTCACCATTTTTTCATAGTATTACTTCAAGTTCAATACTAACTTGATATACATTACAATTTTAGATTATTCCATCGAAGTATTATTTGACCAAAGTCACACCTTATGTAAGATAAGGCACATTTTAAAAAGTAACGAGTATGCCGAAGATGTTTTGCCATACTATTAAGAAAAGTCTGTTAAGCTCATAAATCTTGTTAGCTAATTAAACGTAACTAGCTACCCATGCGAATATTTCGTCCATTAATTAATGTGAACAATGTAACTAACTAACTGTCATGTTAGTTAAACAGATTGTTAATAGATGACGCCTCCTAAATGTTTGTTGAATATAATTTCTGTTGATGACATATCTAATGGAAAATTGTAATTAATTTTTCAGCTAAAATATTAATTTTAAACTATTTGTCAATAGCGGGTAACATAAGCTTTACAATTATGCTTGATCATTAATTTTGATTAAGAATTAAAGGAGATATGGTTTTGCCAGGAAAAACGCCTTTAATAAATATTGTATACTGCCTGTCCGCTCGAGCCAATTAAACAATGCCGTCGGTCGAGCGCATGCCGGTTATTTTAAAGACAAAAATACATATTATGGATAATCCTTAGTAGGTAGACATATGTTATAGCAAGATTTTTTGTAGGTATTTTTATAATCTACAATTTGTAGTACATTAATGTGATTTATCTCTTATCATAAGCCATATAAGCGCCTATGTCAAAAGCTTTTTTTTTCAAATTGATTCACCATTGTCGTCACTGCTTATTTTATGCGTTACTACATTTAACAAAATATATCCTATAAAATGGCCAGATAACATAGCTATGAATTAAAAGAAAATAACATGTAAATCGGATAAATGGTTCTCGCGTGAAAAGAACATAAACGGACAAACTGACAGAGAGACGTTGAGTTTTGTAATATGTATAGGTATAGAAGATATAGGTAACGCAAATTCACGTAATACAACATAAGATAGAAATTTAAAACGATATATAAAAAAGTTAATTCTTTTAAATAGTAATGAGCACTTGCGTAAAGACAGCGGTGTGAAGGAAATGAACGGATTCTAAGTTTTTCAAACATCGTGTACATGTACGGGAGCGGTGTCCATTACATTTGACCTAGCAACGTCTCTCAGGAAGTTGTATGTCTCTTGAGTGCTTGTATATTTTATTTTAAGTAATTAGTTGATGCTGACAGTATGTAGTGATGTGTTTTACATCTATCTAATGATAATTAAATATTTTTATTTAACTGTAAATATTTTTTAATGGATGTTCTTAATTAATTAGTAATTAATTTAAACCACACATAACACGAAAATAAACGGTCTACTAAAATAATCTTTTGAGTTTTAATCGTTTGTTATTATTACAAAATATTCTACCAGGAATACATAATGCCCAGCAGGTATTGGTAATGTCACTTTATTCTAATATGAACTCGAATAATAAATTGTAACATTTAGATGGGTCCAAGTGAAAAGGAATTTTGATTAAAATACAACCAACTGTTATATAAAGTTCTTTTTAAATACTTAATATTTTTTTAAAGTTTTTTAAAATGAAAGTTATAAATATTTAAAAAAATGTTGGAAATATTTCTGAGAGTTTGTTACACAGATTTCTCAAAGAGTTTGTTCCTGGTAACGTCATATCAGTGTTAATCATTAAAATTAATGATTGAAACATAATTTTAGAGCTTATATTCCCCACTATTGTCGAAACATAGACAAATAGTCTAAAATTGAAGTTTTCATTTAAAAAAATGATATCAGTAATGCTATTAGTAAAATATGATATATTCTATATTTGTATTTATATAGCATTTCTTCTGTTTTTATATAGTAGTAATCTCACCATTCACAATTTATCTCATTCGCAACTAGTTCCATTTGCAAATAAAACCAATTGTAATTCTTAATCGATAAAAATGGAAAAAACCTATCGGTTCTTCCTCAATCTGTACTGATCGACACTTTAAGACACAGACAAAAACAGTCGGTAAGAAAATTTCACCGATCTAAATAACACTACAATTGATAGGAATAAGAAGTTGAATTAATTCTTAACAAGATGTAGGTACTTAAGTAAATTAGTTGTTCGATGGCCCCGATGGTCCGGTGTTAAGCCTCAATGGACCGATTAAGGTCACGTATTCAGATGCTTACACTTGGTTTTGTTCGGATCGGTACATCGTAATATTTGGAATGAGCTTTCTATTTTTTTAACTGATCGTTTATTAGATTAGTTCACTTATTTAGTACGTATTCGACGTGATCTGTTTGAAGGTGCCAATTTAACATCGTTTTTTTTTGTTATGTCTCGGTATGAGTTTGCTGAGAAAACTTTTACGTATAACCTTTTTAAAAAGATTATTTTATGATAATGTATCAACTAATATAACTGATATATACTATCACTTCATTTGGCGATAAATTTCGCATAACTGGCCGTCTTTATTGAAGACCATTACTGACATCGAATATATTGTGTCTTGTCTTACGGCGATTTAAGAATCCTAACAAGATGGTGGCTCCCTTCTTAGAACTTTCTAGGGAGTTTTTATAGGATCTTAGAGTTCATGTCCATGTCATTATTACGAAAATATCACTTCACTTGTGCACAATAACAAAGTTTTATTATGCAAAATGCCACCTGTATTACACAATATGGAGTCACAAAACCACTACATGACAGTTTGAGATTCCACACAAAACTTCTACCTTATTCTATCACCGAGAGATCAAAAATCCATCAGCAGTCGTCCCTGTCATGCCTTCATAAAAGCAAGCAGATTATAGACAATTCATATTACGTGTTTATTTTAATATGATCGTAACAAATTTTGTAAACTGTAAAAATGAGACCCAATTGTCGGCAGGGTGTGAACGCTTTATTCAACAAAATATATAGTGACGACGTATTTTGAAATATTAAAAGTTTAATATTTATCAACGGTAACAACGTACATCAATAAAAAGTGTGCGTAGGTACTTACTTACGCACGTAGAAATTTATAATTCTTTGGCGTAACACAACAAAAACATCTCCAAAGTCCAGTGATCTAACAACATGAAGTTAGTCAGTTCAACGACGAAAATAATATAAATTCATTTCATTAACTATTTTTTAAATTGTGTACTTAAAAAATGATACAACAAATGAAGATAAATGACATCCAGGACTATCACAGTCGTCATGTTTTCTTACAAATGCAAGCCCAAGCAACTAACCAGGTGACCAGATATCGTTTAAAACCTAATTTATAATAGTATGTTTAACAATAGAAGATATTTTCTATTAAATTTAGCTCGTTACCGCACAGCGGGCACTAAGGTATCATCAACGCCCCTGAATCTCAAAACGGATTTTTATAACTAATCTGACACAAATCTCTTCCTGTTGTATTTTTCTCACTTTCAAATTACTCAGGCTGATACGAGACGGCGATATTTATTCGACGCAGGAGATGAAATTACCGTGATATCCATTTAATGTGGTGAATCGGAAAGGCAAGGTAACGGTGTAAATAAGTAAAAAAATAATCGCCTTGTTAAATTGACCGATAAGTCGATTGATTATTTTGTGTATTGCTGTTTCCGGTAAATGTATCGGAATACAGATTCGATATTCATATATTTATGATTTTCTGGTATAATTTAAAATAATCGTACAAAAGCAATAAGTAATCTTCAATTCTTGTTGTCAATCACACTAGAGGCATACCGTGATGATATTATAACATATTAATTATTCTTATTATTTTTTGTTTTTCATTAATTTGCATAAAACTAGCGAATATTATTAAATACTACTAGTACGAGATCCCGCTGCGGGATTGGTGTACTCATCGACTTTTTGTTTAAAACCAAATTTTTATGTTTATTTATAATTAAGAGAATATATATTTACTAGGGTGCCTATCAAAATTTGGCCGCCATTATTTTTAATTAAATTATTTTTAATTGATTTTTGGTAAAAATTTTCGTTTATTTATTATTTAAATAAAATAACGTCTACATCACGGTAATTAATATGAAGATTCTAAAAAATCACGGTTGCCGTTGCGCACCTGGCCGCACTTCTTTGCAGCCAGGTGTAAACAGGTATGATTTCGATAAATTTATACGTTTATAGCCTATATTTATTAATTATAGGTCAAATTGAAGCTAATTTTTTTCTATTAATTATCATATATAGTTGCTTAATTAAATCTGGCCGCAAATAAGGGTTACTGGCTGTTAAAGATAATAAATATTTAAGGTAGAGTGAAAGAAAGTTAGCGCGTAACATCATTAGTCAGACGAGGACAGCGAATGCCGGCTGTGCGACGCTTTTAAGCCACTGCGCATGCGTCGAATGTTAGTGTTCTCAACTGAACAGATGCAGCATTTTTATTCTAACGTAAAAACCACGCTGTTTTGGGGTTCGTAATAAACAACGTTTTATATTTACATTGTTATTTTATTTGTGCATCTGAAAATTATTATATTAATTAACGTAAAATAAAATTGATAAAGATGAAGTCGTGTTTTTTGTGTAACGAAAAAAGCAATGTACTCGACTTTAATAATGTATCATTCCAAAAGTGCTCGCTAATGTTATTGTTTCGTCGTAAAAAAATATATAAATATCATGACCTTTTATTTACAATTGAATCTACTAATGATTTTGGATATCATTCAGAGTGTCTAAAAAAAATTGTGGTTCTAAAGCAAAAAGATAAACAAGAATTTGAAGATTTTTGCAAAACACAAACCGTAAGTAAAAGTTGAATTGAATTTAAGAATAATATAGGTTATAGTTGCAATATAAATGACACAGTTCTAACTTTGAGGTTTTTTTGTTAAAAATTTTTTTTTTTTAATTTCTTATTTTTATAAAAATGAATTACTGTATTTTTTTAAAAATTAACAATTTAACAAATATAATTAATACATTTTTTAAATAATTATTTATTTTTTTGGAGTATTTATTATAAGTCGTCTCTATTACTCCCCGGTGGTTGAAAACACTAACGTTCGACGCATGCGCAGTGGCCTAAAAGCGTCGCACAGCCGGCATTCGCTGTCCTCGTCTGACTAATGATGTTACGCGTTAACTCTCTTTCACTCTACCTTAAATATTTATTATCTTTAACAGCCAGTAACCCTTATTTGCGGCCAGATTTAATTAAGCAACTATATATGATAATTAATAGAAAAAAATTAGCTTCAATTTGACCTATAATTAATAAATATAGGCTATAAACGTATAAATTTATCGAAATCATACCTGTTTACACCTGGCTGCAAAGAAGTGCGGCCAAGTGCGCAACGGCAACCGTGATTTTTTAGAATCTTCATATTAATTACCGTGATGTAGACGTTATTTTATTTAAAAAATAAATAAACGAAAATTTTTACCAAAAATCAATTAAAAATAATTTAATTAAAAATAATGGCGGCCAAATTTTGATAGGCACCCGAGTAAATATATATTCTCTTAATTATAAATAAACATAAAAATTTGGTTTTAAACAAAAAGTCGATGAGTACACCAATCCTGCAGCGGGATCTTAGACCATACTAAACTATGTGTAAAAAAGTTGTTTAATACAACAAAGTTGGCAAACAAGTATTCGGCCCGCCTGATGGTAAGCAGTACCATATCATATGGACGCTTGTAAGACCATAGGAATCATTAGCGCGTTACCGACCTTAATCCCTCCTACCCCAAGGAGCTCTGGAAACCCTACTTACCGCAGGAACACAATACAAGGTTATTTGGCTGCGATCTTCTGTAGGGTGGAGGTTATCAACCAAGCCGACTACTACCCCAAGTAGAGAGAACTCAGTAAAGAAATTTCACTGTTCCCTACATCTCTTAAAACTGAGAAAAATCCAAACAAAACTCGTTTACTGTATTGCTCGATCCGTATTTTAATATATAGAATGCATTATTTTGTACAGCTTATAAAATATAACCTAAAGTTTTAAAAAAAAACTGTAGACTTTCTCAAAATCCGCAACTTTATAGAATTAAATTTATAATTATCTTTAAATGTTCTTATTATTATTAACACGTTTCTATCAGTTTCACTTGTAAAACTAACAAACAGTGTAATAAAATCTAAGAAGTCAATTTTAACCTACTTCTAATTGTAGTATCGTAATTAAACTTTGTAAGTTTGTAGTTCGGATGATAACACCATAATTTGGTATCTTGAAGCTGATCTGATGATGGAGCCAGGATGTGGATAGTGGATAACATCAGTGGCTACTAATAAACTCCTCTAGTTTTTTTTTGTCCCTACGACTCCCCTAATACATATCAGGGAACTTGTGTCTCTTAAATGAGGCTTAACCCTTACACCCATCCTTCTGCGAGGAGTTAGTCCCAATAACCCTAAGCTATATTTTTTAACAAATTTAAGATCTAATACTAATACTTAAATCTAGCCAACGCTGACCTTCTCTTTTTCCTGTCTTACTCTAATATTTTGTAATTCTAACATGCTACAATAGTGAGTATCTTATTCTAACAATACATGTTACAACTCTGGGTTAGTCACACGACTGGTCGGTTGTTTAAAAATATAATAATAATTTATAATTTAATAAAATATTTGTAAAATTTAATAAATAATAAATGATTAAAAACCAATCAACATTATGGTCAAATTTAAAACTGAATAATTTATAATACCTAAAGTCTAATAAATCATTTGTAAAGTTGTATGTCCTTAGCTAATTTTTTGAAAAACGATTAGCCACTAACCTATTGAATTGAGGTTGAATTTAAACATTAAATAAATCTAATAAATATGATCGAAAATTAAAGCTGTAAATTGAGGTTTTCCGTATGTTGTAACAGTAGTTAGAATTTTGTTATTTTTCTGTGCTATGTCTTTGTGCCTATTTATTCCGTAGCCCAGCTCTTTTTGGAACGTCTTCTATAAAATCTAAGAAGGCGTTGCGATGCTCCACATCTAGCATCAGAGCGGGCAAGGTATCGAGTCCAATTTTGACTCCCGTACTGCACTCGAGGTCGTACCTGGAAGAGTCGAATCTAGGACAGTCTATGATAAGATGGAAGACTGTCTCGGCGATATCCGTGTCGCAAGCACACGCGGGGCTATCTTTAATTTTGAAACTGTGCAGGTACGCTGCGAAGCCTCCGTTTAACTCATATTGAACTCCGTTGAACACCTCGAGTTTAGGCTCATATGATTTGTTTTGACAAGTCAAATAGATTGGGCTTGGTAACGAGATGTTATTATAAGACTAAAAAGTTAAAAAGACCCTGAAATTAAATTATTTAGTTTTGGATTCAAACTCCTAAGCATTTAACAAGCATTTTCCAAGGGAACTAAAATTTAAGCAAATATTATATATCAATTACAATAATCAACGCGTATAATTATCAAACATCTCTTTCATTGACAAGAGGAAGCAAGAAACTCAATCAAGTTCATCAATATTTTTTAACTATATAATTATTGTTTAAAGTTTATTATAATTTTTTAGTGTATGTACCCAGAGGGAGTCACTGCCAAGCCCACTTCCAGACATCACTATCATTCACGTGTTGATGCATCCGATAACAATAACATCTCGATAATAAAACTTGCTTCACTGCTAACCGGTGATGCAGTTAGGAAGTTTATTATAGTACCTAACATAAACTACCTGAAAAGTCTTATTTTTCCTACTGTTTATATTTTATTTACATTACACAAACTCTCCACCGCGCCGGCGCCAACGCACTCGTGTAGACCAATTGTTGTTCTCACTTTCCGCACTTGCATGCAGCTTGACAAATTGATTAACATTCATGGTTATTAATCCGCTCCTTAGAGACGTAGCGTGAAGTTACGAGTATATAGCCGATACCCTTTATCGATAAATAGGTTATTTTCAAATCTGACCTATAGGGACAGATTAGCGCGTTCAAACAAAAAAAAAACAATCTCTTTAGCTTTATAAAAAATATATTAGAAAGTAAGAATACATTAAAATATAACAATGGCTAAAATTGTTGTTTTTGTCTATTATGGGCAGGAAAGGAAGCTTAACATATTTTTATTTAAAAGATGTCACAAAAACTAATAAAATATATTAAACTCAATGTATTTTAAATAAATTATTAATATTAGATAATGATGTTATAACTAATGTATTCTGATAAACGTTCTCATCGAATTTATTAGGTAGCTTTAAAAGTTATTTTCGAATTAACTTTTAATAGCGCTTTATATATAACTATATATCTATATTTATAATTATTATAATAAATCGGAAGAGCTTTTTTGTTCGTTTGTTTGTTTAAACACGCTAATCTCTAAAACTACCAGTTGGATTCGGAAAATTATTTTTGTATATGATAGCCAGTTTCACGAGTAAATTGTATAGGCTATCTAGCATTAGGCTATACCTCCAAGCTAGCCTTAAATATTGATTTTTGTTATGTAAATCGTAATAAATAGCCCACCCTAACTGCTTTATCCGGGTGCACTGACGTAATGGTTAGTGATACGTAAATACAATGTTCTACAAAAATATTGTTCCTTAGCACATTTTAAAAAAAGTCCGCGATACTATATGACTATATCTCTTATACATAAACCACAATAAGGTATTTTGTGACAAAGTTTTATTGAAAATTGGAAAGTCATTTATGACCATTATTATTAGGCATGGCATATTAATCCTTAAGAACGAAAGTAAATTTATCATCAAGGAAATTTTATGTAGATAAACTTTGCCCTTTATTGCATGTTATTTTGACGAATAGTTTGGGAGATAATGTTAAAGTAAAATAATTCAACACTCGGCTCGGGTCTATGCCTATAGGTGTATTGGCGTAAACGAGCCGTGGGTTGTGACGTATAAACTTGGCCGCCCGATAAAAATATTGCCTATACTGAAGTATTATTATAAATCATCAATGAGCGATTTCTTTTAAATTATACGCTGGTGAAACCGTGGAGCACAACTAATTTATAATATAGGAAAAAAAATTACCTACTTATCCATACTTGTTCTATACATATTATAAAACTCAACGTATATCTGCCAGTCTGTCCGTTTAATATTTTTTCTCGCGAAAACCACTTATTTCATTTAAATGCTTTTTATTTTAATTCATAGCTATGTTACCTAGCCGGTTTATAGGATCAAAATAAAAAAAATACTTTATACTATTTACGCCCTAAGAAGAGTACTTACGAACGTCAAACGCTACTACCGTTTCTGAAAACCTCCCAGTCATCAAGAAATACCGACAAGAAACTCGATCGGGCTTATCTTTTTTTATTTTATTTTTTCTAACTGTATCAATAATATTTACAGTTAATAATCATATTATCACAGAGCGGGAGTCACTTCTAGTCATCACTATCATTCACATAATGAAATGATCCAATGATCCATGCTTATTGATCTTTAAATGATCATACCTTTTCACAGTAAAACCTGCTTGACATGGTCCTTGAACTCATTGTCTGACAAATCAGTAATATGCTTGGGAAAGTTATTATAGAATCTAATACTATTACCTAAAAACACTTTTATTAGTCTTACTAAGTCTAAAACACGACACAACTAATTTATGTCTATTTTTAGTATTAAAACTGTGCTCGTTTTTGAAGAAATCAAGCTTGTCCAAGTTTTACGAATACACATTAAATTATCAAGAATATACTGGGACGGCAAAGTTAAGATATTAAAGTCCTGGAACTTGCTCTTTAGTGATATATTTTGTAAGATAAAGAAAAAAAGCGCATTTGGGGCACTTAAATGACTCAAGCTGAATAAACCACATGAGAGATATCAAATTAATGTTCTGCATAATTGTAAATTTAAACAACGTACAAAAAATTCAGCGATGGCAGATATATTTTAAGGATCACCCACAATAAGCATTTTTGTCTTCCGTCTTTTGAGCGGGAGCAGCACGACTCGTGCGTGCGCTCAACCGACGGCACAGCTAGTAACATTATAAAGCTGAAGATATTTTTTTTGTTTCAACGCTTCTTGAACTGTCAGTCAGATTTGAAAAATATGTATTGGATCTGAGCATTAACCTTGAACGTTAATAAATGAAGTTATCTGGCAAGATGGAGAGAAGTATCGGAAGTGAGACCGACGATAGGCTACACCGGTGCTTTAGCTGCGACTCTGTTGAGAGTTAGTCATAATGATAAAGTAGTAGTCGAATGGTTAAGACCGGTGTAACATTCATATGATATTTGCAAGTTCGAATCTCGACAAGTACAATCTGAATTTCAGATTTCACGTAAGCAACAGATAAACAAATATGTTAACTTGTTTTTTTAAAATATAAATATGCATATGAAACATTTATGGCTCAGTTGTGCATGCTCAGACAACGTGTCAGTCGACACTGATTCAAACCCTACAGTGAGCCTGAGCTTTCAGTGAAAGAATACATCGTAATGAAACTATAATGTGTTGATAGGGAATTTTGTATTGTCGTACTGGTTAACTACCACACTCAAATTGTAAATCTTTCACCTAAAGGTGTATTCTGGCAGCTTCATTTGAGAGCCAGTCCCGTGTCCCAGTATACTTAGCGTGTTCAAACATCGTCACTTAACATCAAGTGAGATTGTAGTCAAAATTCAAAACCTATAAAAGTAAAATAATATGTTATTTATTTAATAAAAAAATATATCGTAAACATTTAAGAAAGATAATTATTGTAAGCTTGTTAAAAATACATCCGAAGTCATTTAATTCAACATCAATATTAAAGAAATTTTTACATTATTATTCATACATTTTAGTAACCTTCATCTTCAATTCTAGATGCACTACAGACATATGGTGGTGATACATCTAGCCTGAATAATATACGAAGAAGATTAAAGGATACTAGAGAAAAGGCTGTGTCACTACACGTCGGGACTTCAACCACCACAAAGAGTAGGAAATTCATAGTGTCGTTGGGAACAATACAAATTCAAAACAAAAATCAATTAAGTTTCCACTGTATTGTCGATGTCTAGTTAATAAAAATAAACCTAGTTCTGTTTTCAGTCGCTTTAATTGGTTGAGATTCTTGATAATTCTAATATTTAATTTAATTCTAATATTTCTTGATTATTATTCTATTCTATTATATTATAATTCAAGTAGGTAAGATAAGAGTTAAAAAGTAGTTGACGATTGGCAACTGAGTGTGAACGTTAATTTATCATGTCCGATTTGAAAAAAATAAAATGATTAAAATTAGCACTGCAGTACATTATGTGCGATTTCTATACTTCTCTATATTAATGAATCATTTGGAGTTTTGTCTGTACCTAGATGTAAATTTACTCGAAGTTTTGTGCTAGGCATTTTATAGGTCACTGATCGCGAATTCGCCATTTAGAAAACTTTTCTCTGTTGTCCGTTTGCATGCCTACATATTTAACTCAAAAAAACAGCTTGGCCGATTTTGATATAATTTGTATACCTACGTGAAGTATATAAATTCCTCAATTGATAGGCTGATACGATTTTTTTTCTATAATTTATACTATTTTGAATAACTTTTAGTAATCGTAAAATAAAGTAAAGTAGTCGTAAAACATCGATATCACCTCTAAAAAATCTAGTTATTTCTCGTTTCAAAATAAATGATACCAGAAAACTTCATGTCATATGAGTTCAACATAAAAACTCATACAGTAAGATTGCGACAATAATCTGTAGGTATTCACTCGGTGAATATAAATGTAGAAATTTAATAAGACATGGGATACATTTTGAAACTTGCGTAGGTGAGTTAATCGCTTGTACTTAATTATCATTATAAACTACTTAATCAGTTCCATCTTTTACACAAAGACATATAGGCCACGAGCTAGATGGGAGCTACGAAATACCTTCGCTGCTTACACCGAAATCGGGAACTAAAAGGGCCCTAAAATCTGTGCATGTGAGTCTCTCTCTCTGTAAAGTCTAAAAAAAGATCATTTTTTCATTATTATTTTTTAACAATAATTGTACCAGGTTACTATAAAACGATCAGCGATAATATAATGTGACCGCCAACGTGTTCGTAAAACCGCAACTACCCTACGTATTTTTGAAAAACAGCATATAATATTTAAACGCTTACATGAGTTAATTATAACAATTAAGAAATAATTTAATTAATATTTCATTATTTAATAAATACATTAAAAATAACTTACTCTAATTGTTTCCGAAATCATAAACTTCTTCGATGCTCACACAAAAACAGCACTTCGAACTCGGAAAGCGTTTTTCGAATTCAGAACGTACTCGTAAAATAAATAAAAAAAAGTTGTGCGTTTGTGTAATCAACCGTTGTGCTTACGATTCCGGTAAGGGCCAGTTCACACGTTCGGCCTTGTCTGCGAACGCGACGCAACTGGGTCCGCGCCGGCCGTACCACAAGCTAATATATCTCGAATACTAGTTTTCATCGTCTTTCACTGGTTTAAGCCGCGAGTCGATGGCCAGCATTTTCTGGGTTAATGAGGAGCCTGACGCAGCCGATGTGTTCACTGTTTTCTACGCGTTTTCGAATTGACGCTTTGAGTACTGATTTCGATTGTCTCTATGTTTTTATACGTCCCTGGTACGTACTTGCTTGTGACGGTTACTTTTTTTGCATAAGTTTTTCTTATTTTGTTGAAATATAAAAATTAGCAGCTAATTTGAAAAAAAAAATGATTTTTTAGGTCTTCTGTAAAAAGTAGATATGTTTTTCACTCGGATTAGTCAATATTTACGTCTATAGATTGGGTCGCAAACAACAATTGATGTCGCTATAATAATGGCACACTTAGGCTTGTTATGTTCCGGGATCAGCCGTTGTACAATCAGAATCAAGCGGGTTACAAACCCGTCACAGTGACTCTTATTTGATTTGTCGCTTTAAAGGATTAGTCATTAAGGAAGTAGGAGGACACAGAAAATTTTTTTTTTTGATATTTCTCTCTCATTTAGGCAGTCCGGCTGATGGACTACCTCCACCCTACAGAAGATCGCAGCCAAATAACCTTATATTGTATTCCTGCGATGAGTAAGGTTTCCAGAGCTCTATGGGGTAGGGGGATTCAAGGTCGGGAACGTGTTAGTGATACCTTTGTTATTACAAGCATCCATAGGCTACGGTAGCCGCTTACCATCAAGCGAGCCGTATACTTGTTAACCTACTTTGTGGTATTAAAAAAAAATGTACAACCACTTGCCAAGAAGCTTGCAGGCCAGCATGACAACGGCGACCGTCGATAGCTCGGTGATCGCCCTTTTTTTTTGGTTTGTACTATGTTTACTATCAACAGTGCTGTGAGTTTGGAGTGTCACTATAAAAAAAAAACTTAATATTATAATTATCGGTGGGTGCTGAAAATTGTACCGGACAGACTTTCATTCTTCGAAATTCTAATGTTTTTAGGACACACACATTGCCATAGGTATAACGAGACTAGACACATCCTAGAAATAAATATAAAATAGACTTTCTATGCTTCAGACTTGGGACGATTTTTCAATCCTTAGATAAAATGTTAATTAACTATCAAAGGAATAAAGTTACTTGACTCTTTATCAGTCTAATAAATGGCTGTCTATTTTCAATCGTCTTTTATTCCACTTATAACAACAATCAGACCGATAATTCCGACTGGAGCGCCACTAACTTTTCTTTATTTATCGCTATAGGTGTGGCGTTGTGTCCGCAATCTCACCTAACGTTAAATGACGATGTGGCCCAAGATGATAACACGCTATACCTAGTGGAAGAATGGCTCTCTGAAAACCTATAACGATAAAAACAAAAATACTAGCAACCGTCAGAGATTTGGTACGCTTTAATTACAGTATAAAACTTAACATTAAACATATATAATCTATATATTATATCCTATCCTATAATCATCAACCTGAACGTAGCTTTCTAACCTCCAACAAACGAGGTACGTACTATCATATTCATAAACTTTACCTCTTTAATATTGTTAGTATAGATATATTGAACTCGATGATTTAGATAGAAACTTATATACAGCGAGAAGTTACTCAGGAGCAGTTTTTATTGTAGTCGATTTATTAACTGAGATCTTCACGATTTTAGTTCGAGCAAGAATGTCTTCAAGACGGTCGTTGTCTTCTTTTAAGGTGCGTGCGGTCACCTGTTGCTATTGCGCTCAGCTAATAGTGCGGGTCAATAATAAAGTCAATAGTACAAATACTAAGTCAGTATGCATGCCATAATCACATCGATATGCTTCTCTGACATACTCGTAATATATTAAATAGAATCTTATTTAATATGACGCGTTGATAGATGAAACCAGTCTTAACAAAGACGCTGGACAACTATGTTTGACGTTGTAACATTGTAACAAGTAACTTTAATTAAAAAAAAATAGCGTTGGTATCCTACAGGCTCACGACAATCCTACACTTATCTGTTATAACATCTTACTTATATGAATCGTGTTTCAGACTATCAGTCGATGTATATACAGTTTTACTTATATTCTTTTGGCGGAACATGTGTACTCCGGCTTGATGACAGCTACTGAAGTTGGAATCATGACTCTTAGCATAGTGAGTAGGGTTTCCAGAGCTCCTTGGGGTAGGGGGGTTCAAGGTCGGCAACGCGCTTGCGATACCTATGGTATTGCAGGCGTTCATAGACTGCTGTAGCCGCTTACCATCAAGCGGGCCGTATGCCTGTTTGCCACATTTGCGGTATAAAAAACAAAAAGCATACTTGACCATATAGGAACGCCTTTATATAGTGCATAAATACTTCCTTGAAATTAATTTTCTATTGTTAATCTATACGAATATTATAAATCTCAAGGGATTGTTTTTAAGCGCCAGTCTAACTAAGAGAACTACAAGTCAGTTTTGAAAATATTTCTGCATTTTGAAGCCTGTTTATTGCGGAAGGTTAATGATTATTTAACCTCACGCTACGACTCTAAGGAGTGGAGCAGTAGCCATGAATGACAAGTAATCCGGAAAACTTTAGGCAAGTAAGGGAAATGAAAACAAGAGGTCCGTAGGCGACGGCGCGATGTAGAGTTGGTCGAATGAAAACCAAAAATACTTTATTCAATTTAGGCCCTTCGAAGACACTTATGTACGTCGAAAACTACTACAGAATAAATTTAACAGGGTTTAAACCATGGGGCACAGCTAGTTCTAATATATTTATTACTTTATAATGATATATGTACCGCTTGTACGAGATTGCCGTCTTGCGGTCAGTTTGACACTAACCTTATAGGTCGCGGTTTCGAGACCCGCTTGTACTCTTTGAATTTGATTAAATTCGTGACTGTTGCGATCTAGTCATGGCTTTTAAATTGAATACCTACGTTTAAATCATAAAAATGGACCGTCCACCAAAAAAGTAAAGGATTGGGTTACCAAAGTTAAATTGAAAAAAATTAAGTTTTTATAGAACTAAGAAGGTAAACAAGCGTACGGCCCGCCTGATAGTAAGCTTCTACCGTAGACTATGTACGCTCGTAGCCCTTCTTCTCCAAGGAGATCTGGAAAGCCTACTCACTTTTTTTTTCCATTTGACTATACTGTTAGCCTTTGGGGCCCTGGAGCCTTTGCGGCTTTTTCAGCTTCACCGGGCTTGGGCCCTTATTCACCACATGAACACAACACAAGGTTATTTGTCGGCAATTCGGCGAATCAAGTAGAGATGTACCAAAATGATTTCTCTGTGGCCTGCCTCTCTTAAAATTCTTCTAGTTATTTCATTTCTCCTCATAACGTGTCTACACCACGTTAGTCTATTATTTATCAACTTCTCCACTGATGCAACATATTTTCTTTGATTAACCCATTTCTAATAGAGTCTTAACGCTACAAAATTCTTGCTCATCCTACTACTCTTTGCAATATCTTCCTTCAATGAAACTTAATTGTATTTGTAGACCAAACACTGATGCAGTGGTTGAGATACCAGCATTTTATTCTCAAGAAAAGGCCCTAAATTGCTTCACAACTAGATCTCTCTAACTATCTCCACCAAGGACCAGTATACCAGCTAAGAGTCAGTCAAACGACTTGACAATTCACCGCGTCTCTCTATCTATCACATTTATCTATGTATTTAAATTCAAAATTCACTTTCATACGTTTCACAACACACCTTAATGGCATATGAGCGTGAACGGTAAGGTAATGGATAATTATCTAGGCTTGTCCATTCCCTGGCGATAGGCCAGCGTGTTTTCCCACCTCGGTTGTGTTACTGTGTAGAATCGACGTCGTCCTTGTAGTCACGTGTTAAGTGGAATCATTTTTAATGAGTTGTTTAAAAGTAAAGTCTTAGTACTAAGACTGATAACACACGTAAGTATATACTTTAGAAGTTTGTATCAGCTTATGTTTATAAAAATTACACGAGTATGTTACGCTAATGTACACTTGTGCAAAATACCTATACATACTTTGTTAAGTATGTTTTAGTTGTGTGGCCGGCTTTAGTGAACTTCGCTGGTGGCGTAGCAAGAGTTTCAGTCGCCCGAGACCAAATTCGCCGCCCGGTTATTAAGGTATTTCAGAAAATATAAAGTGCACTAGCAACCGCCCGCGACTTCGTTCTCGTCAATCTATACTAGTATTCTAATCCCCACTTCTCTACGGCAAGAAAACACATCGGTGAACGCGAAGTGCTTATAAAAATCGTGCTTATAAAATTTTAATAACTTTTGATTGGCTTAAGATATCGTGATGTTTTTTTTTTTAATAAGTTCCAAAAGTATGTAAGGATTAAAGAAATAAAAAAATCATAATATAACCAGTAGCTTTTGCGTGATGCGCGCACAACGGCCAACCTACCAATCATTTTTTATTGTATTTTTTTGAAAAGTTTTAAGATAAACTTAAAACAAAAAAATTGCCAAGTGCGTGTCGGCCCACGCGCAGTGTAGGGTTTCGCAGTTAGTCGTCACAATATGGAGAAAGGGGGCTTTAAGTTATTTTCAATGGAATTTGTACGAAATTACTTCGCCAAGTTCATTTTATAAGTTGATTGACTATTACTCGTCAACTTGTAAAACCTGCTTACCTCTTATAGTTTTCCTTTTAACTTTAATATATATTATATACTACTACTATGATTTTTTCACATATTCAAAATCAACCATTTAGCTGGCAGGGGAGACACTTGACTTTAACAAAATTAACACTTTAACGCTTAATATTTCGCAATCCCTTAATCTAAAAATGGTTATCACATAACCACAATGTTTTTGAACGATCTATCTAACGACACTCGCACGATGGTATAGACGAGAGAAACATTATTTATTCCCACTTTACGAGGAGACGAGGTAACCTAAACAATTTTTTTTCAAGATTTTATTTTATCACTTTGTCGTCGTGATTAATATGTATACTCATACCAAATTACAGCTTTCTAGTAATAGGAATCTCTGAGCTAAGCTGCGGACAGACAGACGGACATAGCGAAACTATAAGGATTCCTTTTTGACTTCAGAACCCTAAAACTAGCCGAAGATGTTGATGTTTACGTGTGGGAAAAGGCCGTCACTGATTACCATCATTGACCCTTACCGTAAAGCCCATGATATTATCTACCTTAAAAACTATTTGAGAAGCGGATCTTTAGGCATGAGCAGTCTGCAAATCCTGGACTGACAAATAATTAATTTTATTTGTTTAGGTGCAACAAACGTGACCATAGGGTAGACTGCCCCTCCCGTATCGATTTAGTGAATCACCAAAAAAGTGGCCGTACTTACGCAGCGGCTTAAGGCATCTTTCACAGATGGTCAAAGGCCAATGATGATGATGATAGAGTACAAATAAAGGAGTCATATATTTACGTATGCTTTCTAATAAACTCATTGGTTACAAAAGTTTTCAAAATACCAAATAAAATACGATAAAAATATAAAATGTAATGATTCAAATTAGATCAGATTATTATTGATATACAAATAAACAAATGGTATATATATAGCAAAGAGCTAGGTTTAATATAAAACCGAACCATAATAGTAATTCTACATCGTGGTTTTAATCTTAACGAACTGAACTTGTAAACTAACTTAGCTAAACCTTAAACTATTTCAAGTTAGAAGTTAATAGATAGAATACCGCTAACTTACCAACACCGGAGGGAGCGGTTTAACTTAAAACCAATTAAAGTTAAGCAACACGACTCGGTGGATAGGTACCAGGCCCGCAGTATGTTAAGGAGGTAATTCTAATATAAATTCATGGGATTGTAATCCTTAATATAATACAGTCTGTCAACGGCTTTGCTCGCCTTTTTGTGAAGCAAGGTATTATTTACTACCATCTATATTTCTAATAGAAACTATTAAAAACATATATATTCAATTAAACTTTCTGTCGTATAAAGCGTACAATGTAAAGTCAATCACGTGTATTGTTTTCATATAGGGTTGTCACCTGTATTGTAGAAAGCTTAGTATTTTTTATACTACTAAGGTGGCAAACAAGCATGCGGCCCACCTGATGGTAAGCGGTTACCGTAACCTATGGGCGCTTGTAATACCATACGTTTCACTAACACGTTGCCGATCTTGAACCCCTCTACCCCAAAGAGCTCTAGAAACCCTACTCACCGCAGGAACACAATAACACGACAAAGCGTCCTGCACTGTACTTGATGGTAACTAGCATAGAACAATCCAACAACATCGGCGACCACAGAGGGGATCTACAATTCATGGCCAGTCATCGCTTTCATGCCGGCCTGTTCAATATCTCCTCACATTATGTTTTAAGGACTCCATGTTTTAGGAAGGAGGGAACAAACTGGCCGGAAGACCGTTTCACAACTTTTTTATCGTTATAGGTTTTGGCATAGTGGCCACAATCTTACCTCATGCTAAGTGACGATGTGGCCTAAGATGATAACATGCTAAACCTAGTGGAAGACAGGCTCTCAAGTGCCGCTGCCGGAACACACCTATTGGACGCTTGGCGACAGATTTTCAACTTGAGGGTGGTAGCTAGCCAGGCGGGCATTAGAAAATGCCCTACCACCATGCAAACTTTACAGTACGGCAACAATAAGACAAAAGAAATTAGAACCGTCGTGGGGAGTCCCACATGTTGGTTTTTACTGTATTTTTCTATTCTCAGCGCTGGGTTGTAACACTAAAAATATTTATACAAGTAATATTAATAACGTCAAGGAGTTTTATCTCTAAATCTCGACTTTTAGGGGGAATCAGAGCTAATTCTAGAGGGAAGAAAACTGGTTACAATGAGTAGATTATAAATGTGTTTTATATTGACTTTCGAAAGACTAATTGACTGTCGTGCATAGAACAAATTTACACGTTATTCATTTAGACATTCCACCGGCGATATGATGAATATTCATGCAATAGCAATAAGTAATCAAATATTTACAAAAATACGGTAAAAGAATTGTTTTCGTGTCGAGTTTCATCACAAACTAGGTAAAGTTAACCTCTCTATAGCCCGGCTCTGAACTTAAACTTAAACTTTACCACTACCACTGAAACGCATTTTAATATAGTTTATGATTCCTCATGGGGGCGCCTTGTAGATGTGAAACATTACATTTAATCATATTTTTATGTTGAAATAAGAATAAATAATAACGAATATATCTATAAATGAAATGTGAATAAACTAACCTTTGACTTGATTCACTTGATTGCTGAGTACATGTTAGAGGCATTTCATTATAAGATAGATTCACTTAATCTAATATTCAGGAATAACCTATAAGGTTAGCATAAGAAACAACGCATAACGGTTAGCATAACACACCGGTAAGGTAGTGAGTGTCAGCACAAATCTTGAGAGAGGGGCGCTGGAAAGGAAAAGGAAGGCGAAAGGAAGGAGCTGACCAGAAGCGACCCTGGACGAATGGCATGTAGCAACATCCCATCAGAACGCTTTTATTCCCGTACAAACGCGCCATTAGATATTTCACGTAAAAAATACTTTATTAACAAAAATAACTTCGGTATTGAATTTTAAGAGCAGTAGAACTTTTGCAAGGTTTGTATATGCTAGCAACACTACCATATCAATTTCTGTTACAAGCCATCAGTGCTCACTGTGTTCTGGTCAAAATAAAAAATACACTATTCAAATAAGGCTTTTTATCGTTATAGGTTTTGGCATAGTGGCCACAATCTTACCTGATGCTAAGTGACGATGTGGCCTAAGATGATAACATGCTGAACCTAGTGGAAGACAGGCTCTCAAGTGCCGCTGCCGGAACACACCTATTGGACGCTTGGCGACAAATTTTCAACTTGAGGGTGGTTGCTAGCCAGGCAGGCATTAGAAAAATCCCTACCACCATGCTATGGTTTTCTCACGATGTTTTCCTTCACCGAAAGCTCAGGCTCATTGCAGAGATTTGAACTCAAGTCAATCGTCGCAAAGTTGTACATGCATACCACTGAGCCATCATTGCTTCAATTTAGGCAATGCAAGGTCAGTCATTGTTAGGTTACTATTCTTGAGGTTAGAGAGTTTCTTGACAATGACTGGGGATGTTTTTCAAAGCGGTAGTAGTGTTTTAACGTTCATAAATACTTTCTTACGGACGAAGTTGAATAAAGTATTTTTAACTTTGATTTTTCTCTTTACTCGAACCCGTAGTAGTGGTCATATAGTGTGGGCTAGACTGTCGTGTTTGGTCTTCGCTGTTTGGTTTGACGCTTTATACATACCGACTGTGTCAACTCAATTAAAAATGCACTTTGTTCACATGAATCTAGTTAATTAATTTCACAACACTAAAAGTGTAATATCATGTGTTTTAGGTTGAACCAAAACAATTAAAGTGGATAATTGTCAATTACTCTCTGTACTTCGATACTTATAACTTATAATATAACAGTAAAGAGTTGAAATCTGTACATTAAAAATATACGACGGAGGGGTTTAGGATCATGGACAAAAAATATTACGAATATTTTTTAATTTTTTTCCATCTATCTGTCATTTAGTTTGTACGTCAATCACGCAGAAACAACTGGCCCGAATTTGATAAAAACAACTGGAGGCACATTTAGGATGCATTGCTACACGTATGGATATTTGTAGGGTGTATAAATTGCGTTTAAGTTATGTATATACAGAAATGAATGTATGTATATATAATATATCTTAAATGTATAGTTAATTGAAGTGAAATTATACGAACTTGGTCCAAATTATTTTATCTTCGTTATTTTGAATAGGCATAACAAAAATGTGTGTATTTTTCATGATTATTTATAGATGGCGTTTAAATTTTCTGAGACATAATAAGGAATAATAAACTCAACAATTTCTATATTAGGTTTATCCCGAGCTAAAACAATCATGAATTTGGGTTGAATTTACTGTTTTGTTCTGAAGTTCCACGAGAGATGTCGTTGTTTGGTGTTTTTTGCGCTATCAGGATTTTAATTCAATTTTACAAAAAACAGGCATACTATGATGCGCCGTTATTCACTGGATATTAACGGGTTATAAATATAAAAATATTAAATAAATACTCTTTTCCTAAAAGATTGTGAAACTTTAAATTTTTATAATGAACTTCTCAGTTCTTTTGTTCTGGATAATATCAGTTATTATCTAAAATGATTTTACTTGTGTATTTACAAAGGGCATTTGATTAATTCCGGCACAATTTGGATTTCAATTAAATTTTGTGACTTTAACTTTCTATTAGTATTGCATTGTAATTTGCATTTGGCTAAAATGCCAGGTAGATAGTGGACGCGATTTTCTCAATTCTCCTTTACTCTAAGAAAGAGTGAGATCTGTTCGTTCTGGGGAATACCGTCATGTGAGACTTGACACTGACCAAGATGCTAAGAAAAAAAGTGGTACCACGCTTCGTCTCAGGAATCAGAAATATTCATAAAGCACCAAACACGGGTAAAGCGCTATTTTTCGATCTGAGTATACTATTAGCCTTAAGGGCCCTGAACCCTCAAAAGGCTTTTATGAAGGCATTCTTCCGCGAATGCAGGGCAACAAACTCAAGGGTGCCAAAATGGTAGCAAGATAGGTAGGTAGGGCACAGAGAAATTTCTTTGGAGATTTCTCTCTACTTGGGGCAGCCCGACTGGTGGAATACCTCCACCCTACAGAAAATCTCAGCCAAATGACCTAGTGTTGTGTTTCTGCGGTGAGTAGAGTTTCCAGAGCTCCTTGGGGTAGGGGGGTTGAAGGTCGACAACGCGCTTGTGATACCTATGGTATTGCAGGCGTTCATAGGCTGCGGTAGCTGCTTATCATCAGGCGGGCCGTATGACTGTTTGCCACCTTTGTAGTATAAAAAAAGTGGCCGAACCGTGGCTTGGGTTCGGTTAGTTGCAATTATGTCGCTAATTGACTTAATTCCCCTACTAATTACTTCCTTATCCGTAGAAAATTCGATCTAACTTATCTACCTTCTGGAAAGAAGGGAGAAACATGCGCATATTCATTTAGTAATTTGGCTATTTGTACTAAAAGTAATTAGCCAAAGCTAAATCGCCGATAGTGAATGTCAGTTAACCTATATACCTATCTGTTTTATTTTTATCGCTGTTTTTCATAAACACAAAATTCTACGCGAACAAAGTCGCAGGTACAGTTTGTATATTTATACATGTATATTTCTCTTAGATACCGATTGAGGGTAATGGGTTAGTGGAATACACTACACGTTTATAAGCTCCATTGTGTGGCTTAGGAGAGTCATGAGCCGAGTTAAAGTGTCAACAAAGAGGTCGAAGTAAATTATTGTGTGAATATCCACACATTTCATGATGGCCTGGTAGGTACTTACGGCCAGTTAGCATTATTATGGTAATTTTTGGTTAACCTTAACTTGCCTTTGAAGTATATTATTATATAGCACAGGAAAGCTTTTTTGCCCTTAAACATAATTTACGTATTTATATGAAAACTATAAGAATATTTTTAAAATATACATACATATACCATAACTAGGTTGGTCACTATGAAATCAGAGTTGGTATGAAGAATCTATGATAGTCAAATGATATATCAAAAATACGTATGAAGTCTCATTAACTGCAGCTGACGACATTGAACAATACATATTATTCTTTGACGACATAAGAACAGCCCTTAAAATGCCTTTGATTTTGAATCCATCACATTATTTTCTTCAACGTAACCTCAAGATGACTGAAATTTTGTTTTTCCTTATACTGAGCAAAGTTCCGTCGTCCAGATATATTAAGCAAAGAAACGCATATAATTTTAAAATATAATTCATTCGGTTTTAAAATGTCACATCGAAAAAAATAACAAAGTTAAGTAGGTTATCAGTACATTACTGTTACCGTTTTGACATCGATATTAAATACCCTAAAACATCTATTCGTATATGTTATGAAGAAAAACTTCGAACATTTTCTGTTTCAATTGAATTTACAATACAATGTTGCCGTTATCTTAAGTGTGTTATAATCTAATTAAAAGCGTAGAAAACATCAATGTTTGCGATCGATGTTAAGATTTGAAGAACATTTTCGTGCAATGTTAGGCTACAACTTTTTTGTCTGTGTTTAGACGTATAATGAATAAATCAATAATTAGCAGGAACAAAAATTAGGTCCTAGTATATATATGGGAATCTATGCTATTATCCTCTATGTCACGTGTCATTTTTTACTGGCGACTAGGGAACACATAACTGTTAATGAAGTAAAAAATATATATCGAACTGCTCACTTACAAACAGCATTGAGGTCAATTTAGTTATCTCTTTCAATAATTTATACCATTAAATTCAACCATACATTTATTGTATAACAATCCAATATTTCTCTAGTCGTGTTTCAGACATATCTAAAAAAACGATGAATAAAACATCGCGACATCTTTAAGATTTTTGCACCCTTAATTATTACGACTAAATAGAAAATAACCATACATAGTAAATATATACTTATCTAAGAAAGGAACGCACACAACACAAATTATTGAAGTGAAACTTCTTATGCGACTTCCAAGCGTTAAACGTTAAATGTTAAACGTTTAACGCACATTATCGGTCTCTCCTCTTTGTGTGAGCCAGAGCGAGAAAGTAAATGTCGGTGTGTATGTATATTGCACACTGTTTAAATAAAATAGAAAATGCCTTTTAAAATGAAGTTTCACTTCTATCGTGTGTGAATCGCACACACACCTTTTTTTTATTAATATTATTTTAAATCATGTAATTATTTATAATTAAACATTGAGTTGAATAAGTATTATTATTTTTATATGCTTTTTATGAAAAAGTATCTTGATCTTGGTCTAAAGTAAAAAGTAAAGTATCAATTATGAAATGGTACGTGTAATGGAACGCAATGCCTGCGGATAATGTCTATTTCACAGTATCATTTACATTACTTTTAACATTTTTTCCCACCATAAAACTAAATTCCAAAGACAAATAGTAGTAAAAAATATATAAAAAAAAAACAATTAAATCTTAATATGTTTGAAAAACTTAGGTACCATATATGGGCATTCTCCTTTGTTATTAAGTACTAAAAATAATTACCAAACTACGCATAGGAACGGACGCGTTTTTTCTTATCAAAGAGAGCTTGTATCGTATCTACAGGAAGTCCTTTCGTTTCTGGCAGATAGAATATACAGAATACGGCTGTTAAGAAACAAATGACGGCGAATATGTAAAACACAGGCCCGAGACCGACTGCTCGGAGCAATGGATTGAATATGACCAATATTAACGAATTACACAGCCAAGCCATCTCAATAACCAGCATCGAGACAAAACTCTTCACCTGAAAACAGAAATAAGCCGTTTAAATACAAACGATTGTAATAGCCACAGAGTACGGAATTACGAAAATAATGCTTGTGTTTTGTGTGATTTTTTTTTATATTAGCACGTCAAAGTTACGCCACTGTACCTGGGTGGTAAGACCACCACCACCGAAAAATCGGCTATAAAAACTGAACTATCAGTGGCAGATCTCCAGTCCGTTTATTTTTAAAGAAAATTCGAAAGTCAATTAATTGTCTTATTTGTCTAATTCTAATAGCTAAATATATTGTTAGTTTTATAATTTTATCAATAATCGAGAACCTTAAGGTAAATCTTCCAGTTACCTGCATTGTTTTTGTAAACAATAATGAGTTCTATTTTCTATCGATTCATTACGGATCCTAAGAATAAGTTTGAGATCTCTGTGACGAAAAACATCTCGAAGAAATATAAGCGTTCGAGAAACATTTTATTATTAAGGAAACAAATAAATAGGATATCCTGGCAATTGAAGTTGTCAATACATCGTTGGCAGGCGTGCCGATATAGCCCATACTTTCTCTTGTGAAGTAGTATTTACTCCGTAATGAAACCTTCTGGCGATAACAGTGTTTATCGTTTCCAGCGGTTAAGTGGTTATAAAAGGCCTTGTCGTAATTTAGTTCGGAAAGATATTAACACAATTAAATATTATAACAGATAGACATCGCAAATTTGCAAAGAGAGCTAAATAATTTTAAGCTTTGAAATTGACCTGGTAAACAATTTAAAAATACATGGAGGTGCGTTACAAGTTATACTAATTTGAGTAGTATAGGTACTCGAAGTTACGAGTATGTGACGCATAACTCTACACGTGACTATCTTCATACAAGACAGCAAGATTTTTTTTAATGGGAAATTTTTTAATTTTTTTTAAGCAATGTTGACTAGTGGTAGCGTGTACGGCCATCGCGTCGATCGACGTGGCCACAATCTCACCTGATGTTATGTGACTGAGCTGAGCTATCATTGCTTCAGTGGGGCTGTCGATACAACAATGCGTTAATATATACCGAAAGGAACATCGTCACTACCGACTGTACTGCGAAACAACTCGTTTTTTTTTAAATATAAACTTATTTTACATAACTCGCTATTTGTTCTTTACCTAAGTTATAATGATAATAGAAACACAAAAATCGCTTTGAAATTAATGTTAATTATCACGAGAATGTGAAAACAATTATTACAATATCCGTCAAAAATTTGTATTTCCAATAAACAGACAAATGGTTATAGATGGTATAATCTATATTAATAAATCTATAGTTCTTTATGTACATATATAGGTAATATTTTTTTTCTATATGAAAGAAACTGATTACAAGTATGCCAATTCTTATAAAATTTTGTACACGGGAAGCATATGTCATTCGTCAATTGATTGGATATAAGGTTTTTTTGATATTCTTTAAGAAATCGCAAAAAAAATTTTCTTAGCCGACTTTTATGATACTTTGTGCACGGAATGTGTGTATTCTCAATAATATGAGTAACAATAAAAATACGGAATGACAATAAATACTGCGTAACAAACGCGTGCGAAGCCGCGAGGCATGCATGCATGCACGAGGATTGTATGCACTTTATTAATAATAATCAGAAATGGAGAAAGTCGAAATCATAATAACGATACGTTCACTTCTGTTAAAGTTTCATTAAGACATTAAAATAAAGGAAACTTGATGGGCATGGACAATGGGCTTTTGATGACTCAGCCTCATACTACTTGCAGTAATTATTTTCGTCTCGTATTTAATATTTACTCTTAATACTGATAATTCTTATAGCCCATCAATGAAGGATAGACATATACTTTCCGGGTACAAAATTTCATCCAAATGTATTTGACAATTATTATAGCCTATCAAGTGTGGAATGACATGTGTTTTTCCCATTAGCAAAAATTTTATCAAAATCGATAAAGAATTAAATAAAATTTTAAATTAGTTTTTGACTATTTCTAAGTATTATTGACAATGTTTATAACCACTCAATTGAGCAATGGCATAAGCTTCCCGTGTACAAAATTTTATGAAAATCATGTAAGGTTATAATAATATATCTTAGAATTACTAGGAAGGTTTCGAGTAAATTACAATATTACTAGTGTTTAAAGCAAGACTTCCACATTATTAAAATATATTATATTAAAATATATTTCTAGCCGATTAGATTTATAAGATGTTTAATTGATTAAGTTTACGAGTTAGCGTCGTCGACCAATCATAGGCGTCGACCAATCATAGCGATCAGAGGCGTCGGTGTTATAAAAATGTTGTATTCTAATAACTAGGTAGTTTTCGAGTAAATAAGAATATCACTAGCGTTTAAAATTAATACTTTTTATTATTATAATATTTTTACTAACAGATTACATTTATAAGATGTTTAATTAACTAAGATTGCGTATTAGTGATTACGTATTAGTGTCGTCAACCAATCATAGGCGTCAACCAATCATAAGCGTCGGCGTTATAATGATTAATGAATTACTAGGAAGTTTTTGAGTAAATAAGAATATTACTAGCGTTTAAATTAAGACTTTTATATTATTAAAAATATTACTATCCGTTTAGAATTATAAGATGTTCAATTAACTAAGTTTTGCGAGTGAGCGTCGCCGACCAATCATAAGCGTCGACCAATCATAGCGTAATCAATCGCAATGTAGTAGCGATATAAAGAGTGATGCATATGGAACAAGGGGATTATCGGTGGAATCTCGGTGGGGCAAGGAACGCTGGAGGAGTGTGACAAATTAATGTGAAACAGTTATTGTATATTTATAAATTGGAGGAATAAATGGAGGAATAACGGAAAAGTGGCAATAAGTTTCATTCTTCCTGACCCGAACCCTTTAGGTCAGAAGCGGGATAGTCGAGAAGATTTCATATTTTCTTGTCACGCCCACTACAAAAAAAAACGTAAGTAACAACTTTCATATTTATTAATGCTGTATCTCGGTAATTTTTTTTTTTGTTATGCGGGGTCGTAGTTACACTGGGCCTAGTTTGCTAGGTCCAGCCCACATAAATAAGATCACGTATACAAAAAGGTTACGATAGCTGATAGTGAAGTTACTGAAGGAGAAGGTATGAAATGAGTACTAGCGAGATGAGAAGATACAGTTTAATCGGACAGAACAGAAAGTAGAAATAGTTTATAAGTACAATTATTAGATATTACAACGATGCGCGGCAATACGTGTCTACAGTACCCTGATCTGTCCATGAGTCCGTGGTAGGAGTGAGGCGTATTTATCATAACATATATAAATCACAAGTATTCGAAGATAACAGATAACAGTTGTTATTGCAATGTCATTATATCTGTTAAAAAAATATCATTTATAATTCATCATACTCAAGTTATTCAACCACTATCAGCAATCAACATTTTCAGTATTCGATAACAGCCGGTCACTAACATAGCTTGAAATAACAGAACATCCAATAAAACCTGAAACAACTATTCTTATCTTTGTCTTTTGTATAATATTGTCATAAAATAAAACGAGACACGCCTAGTATTTATTTGAAATAAACCAAAATTATATATAGTATGACATATATAGTAAGACTGTTGTTAAAACGAGAAGCTTTATAATACTAGAACGAGAAGAATTATAATACTAGGTGTATTATAACCCGAAATAACCCGAAAAATAGAAATTTTAACCTAACAAGAAGATATCATTTTTGAAACGTGACTCTTTAATTAGTTACTTTAATTAGTTCCTGTTATTCTCACTCACACCCACTTGATAGACTTTTGCTAAAACGAGAAGCATCTAGTATTATAACACGAATTGTGTTCGGAAACAGTGCAGGACTAATGTTAGTATGATTATGTTATTTTAGAATGGTAAGTGTTGCTTCCTTAAGTAGGTATATATAATATAAATTGGTCAAACAATTTGCATATTTTATACAAGTTCAGCCTGGCTACGCTTTACTGTGACTTTCTCTGATTTTAATTTGTATTAACGTTTATGTTAATATCATACGTAATTACAAATTTTTGACATATCTGAGCTCAACAAAGGCAGCCATGACAATGAAATTGAAACATAATTTGTTAACGCCATTCTTTGATGAATTTGAAAACTTATAGGGAAAGTTGAAGATCGATTTCGTAAATGGACCGAATGTGCCTTATGCAAAGCTTGGTGGTCTAAAACCATCTTCGCATTATTGACTTTCAAATGAAACAGGTTTGGGGCACATCGGTTGAATGGTTTCAAAGTCTATTTCGAACATGGGTAGAAACATAGTACAGATATATTAATAAGATCTAAATAATAGTGAAAGTAGTTATAGCTTCCATTTTAAGAAAATTAAAATGGAATTTACTTGGAACTTTTAAAATAATGACGTACGTATCCGAACGTCTATATCACCATTTACTGCATTGGTTACAAAATGTTCAATGTAACTTCAACTTTTTCCTGTAAAGATAAAGGTGATATTCATTTGACACTAGATTGTATAGTTTCATTCTTGCTTTTTGTCGTTTCTTTTTGGTCAATTTTGAAATTCATGGGCCATGGGCGGCGGTGACCACTTATCATCACGTGCACGGCCTGCTCGTTTATCGGCTATAGACGTTATTTTAGAATGACAACAAACTACTAGTAGTCTCTAGTACTCTTAAATTCATATTTGTATGTTATTTCCTTTCTAATGGGCTGTGGTTGAAAAAAAAAACACTTATACAAATAACACTGTTATTTAATAACAGAAATTGGTACCTGTTATTATTGCGTCACAGTAACAGTAAAAACAGATATTTTGTTTGTCCTGTTATAAACCCACGTCTAGTCCGTGGCGCGGGCGCAGCTCCGCCAATCGTACGACTCGCACGGAAACCGGTTTCTGGTCTCGGTCGAAAATCATACGACCGAGCGATTAAATCGTAATTGTAAGGTGGTGGTACAATAATTTCCCGATGAGCGTTTCTGCACTGTGGTCGGGCACGCCACATATTATTTTTACCAGATCGATTTTAAAAATAAAATATTTATTTAATTTAATAAAATATTTATTTAATTTAAAGGCGTAACGTTGGGACCTATTAGGCATATGCGATTTAAAAATTTCTCTTAAATAAATATACCCCTTATCTCGGTATTTTTATTGTTTTACTTTTTTAAATAAATAGTTAGTAGTAATATATATTAAATTGATTTCTGAAAATATATTAAATTGATTTCTGAAAGTTTCAGAAATGGAAAACTACGACGAGTATACCCTAGATGGAGGGTTTGATTCAAGGATGGAAACCCTAGGTGGAGGGTTTGATTCAAGGATGGAAACCCTAGGTGGAGGGTTTGATTTAAGGAAGGAAACCCTAGGTGGAGGTTTTGATTTAAGGAAGGAAACCCTAGGTGGAGGGTTTAATTTAAGGAAGGAAACCCTAGGTGGAGGGTTTGATTTAAGGAAGGGTGGAGGGTCCGACTTAAGGCGGGAAACCCTAGGTGGAGGGTCCGACTTAAGGCGGGAAACCCTAGGTGGAGGAAGGAAACCCTAGGTGGAGGGTTTGATTTAAGGAAGGGTGGAGGGTCCGACTTAAGGCGGGAAACCCTAGGTGGAGGGTCCGACTTAAGGCGGGAAACCCTAGGTGGAGGGTCCGACTTAAGGCGGGAAACCCTAGGTGGAGGGTTTGATTTAAGGAAGGGTGGAGGGTCCGACTTAAGGCGGGAAACCCTAGGTGGAGGGTCCGACTTAAGTCGGGAAACCCTAGGTGGAGGGTCCGACTTAAGGCGGGAACCCTAGGTGGAGGGTCCGACTTAAGGCGGGAACCCTAGGTGGAGGGTCCGACTTAAGGCGGGAACCCTAGGTGGAGGGTCCGACTTAAGGCGGGAAACCCTAGGTGGAGGGTCCGACTTAAGGAGGGAAACCCTAGGTGGAGGGTTCGACTTAAGGCGGGAAACCCCAGGTGGAGGGTCCGACTTAAGGCGGGAAACCCCAGGTGGAATAAGGTAACTAACAAAAGACGCAGTGTGAATAGAAAACGATCATCACGATCAAAGATGCAGAGACAGCGCTCTTCATCGACCGGTACTGGAGAAGAGTCGTCTTCTACGGAGCCGGGAAGGAATAGGAATTCACGAATGATACACAGGTCCGATGGCCTAAATAAAAGACACGCCACCTACTCTTCATCAGAATCAAGGCAAAGCAGAGATATCCAGGATACCGTACGGAGAAGTAGATTCGGAACCAATGCAAATCGAACGGATCCTTTTAAATCAGGTAATGTCATTTTCTAAAAACAGGGCAAAGCAGAGATACCCAGGATACCGTACGGAGAGGTAGATTCGGAACCAATGCAAATCGAACGGATCCTTTTAAATCGGGATCGGTCATCGCAGCTTCAAGTGTGAAAACCCCCCTTCAAGTGCACCACAATATGTGATCGGCTTGGTCACCTTACTTCCAATAAAAACTGCGGCCGAGACTGGGAAAAATACAGGGCCCTGAACAGGAAAACTAAAAAAGATCATTACCCGATGCGTAGAGTTGATGAAGATCAACTTGATTTACTGGCAGGGATAATGGGAATACCATTCAAGATTCTGACGGACTGCAACGCACTTAGGTCAACATTAATCAAGAGGGATTTGGTACCCCGTATTTTTTGCTGGTGGGTTCAGTTACAAGAATATGATTGTACGATAAAATACAGACCAGGTGCTCGGATGACACATGCCGACTCACTCGGCAGAAACCGAATTATGTAAGCGAAGAGCATGTTTTAGATGTTTTAGCGATACAGGAATCCGACCACCACTGGATATCAACAGTGTAATCTGCTGATGAAGAAATAAGGAAAATTAAATGAATTTTCTCTGACCCTTTTGTGGAGGAAGCCATGGATATATATTGAAACTATAAACTGAAAAACGATAGTTTACCGTATGGTAGGGGAAGAGATGAAATGGCTTGTACCTCGAAGTGTGAGACGGCAGGTCTTAAATGAACCACGATGACCTGGGGCACTGGAGATTTGAAAAAAAACTCTACAACGTATAAGAGAATATTATTGGTTCCCAAAGATGCGCAGGTTCGTTAAAGAAATATGTAACCTCATGGTTAGAATGTGCACACAACAAAACTCCCGGTGAAAAACGCGAAGGCGTGAAAAGATAAGGGTACGAGTTTTACAAGCAAAATATTTAAGGACTCTGTTCAATCATACGGAATAAAACATATTCAAAATGCGGTTGCTACCCCTAGAGCTAACGGACAGGTCGAAAGTTTCAATAGAACTATCTTAGAGGCGCTGTCTCACTACATCCAATCGCGGTGAAAATGAAAAATCTTGGGATGAGCATATCGCCGATATACAGAATTCCTGTAGAAAAGTTAGAGGATCTGAGACAGAACTGGAGAGGAAATTATTTCAAGTAGTTCAATTAAGTTCATAGTTTTCTTAAGCTTAATTAGTTTTCTTTAATTATGATTATACCGCTATACAAGCTGGGAAGAAAACATACTTTCAGAACGATTACGTATAAAATTTAAATGGTGTTTTGTTGTTGTGCGATTAATTTATTTTAAGTAGTTCAGTTGAGTTCAGCAGTTAATATCATGAAAGTTCAATTAAGTAATTTGGTTAAATTAATCAGCTTAATTCTCATTTTTTTAAGCTTAATTAGTTTTCTTTCATTTTACTGCGACAAGCTAGGAATAAAACCATACTTTCAGAATAATAAGTTATAAAATTATCAAAAAAAGAAGCGATGGGACTCGCTATAGAAAGGATGGCCGAGCTGTAAGGTTATAATAATATATCTTAGAATTACTAGGAAGGTTTCGAGTAAATTACAATATTACTAGTGTTTAAAGCAAGACTTCCACATTATTAAAACATATTATATTAAAATATATTTCTAGCCGATTAGATTTATAAGATGTTTAATTGATTAAGTTTACGAGTTAGCGTCGTCGACCAATCATAGGCGTCGACCAATCATAGCGATCAGAGGCGTCGGTGTTATAAAAATGTTGTATTCTAATAACTAGGTAGTTTTCGAGTAAATAAGAATATCACTAGCGTTTAAAATTAATACTTTTTATTATTATAATATTTTTACTAACAGATTACATTTATAAGATGTTTAATTAACTAAGATTGCGTATTAGTGATTACGTATTAGTGTCGTCAACCAATCATAGGCGTCAACCAATCATAAGCGTCGGCGTTATAATGATTAATGAATTACTAGGAAGTTTTTGAGTAAATAAGAATATTACTAGCGTTTAAATTAAGACTTTTATATTATTAAAAATATTACTAGCGTTTAAATTAAGACTTTTATATTATTAAAAATATTACTATACGTTTAGAATTATAAGATGTTCAATTAACTAAGTTTTGCGAGTGAGCGTCGCCGACCAATCATAAGCGTCGACCAATCATAGCGTAATCAATCGCAATGTAGTAGCGATATAAAGAGTGATGCATATGGAACAAGGGGATTATCGGTGGAATCTCGGTGGGGCAAGGAACGCTGGAGGAGTGTGACAAATTAATGTGAAACAGTTATTGTATATTTATAAATTGGAGGAATAAATGGAGGAATAACGGAAAAGTGGCAATAAGTTTCATTCTTCCTGACCCGAACCCTTTAATCAGTATAGCCCTTTTTGAGTTAAATCGGACATAAAGACAGACAGACAAAAAACATGTTGAAAGTTATATTCTGTATCATTAATTAATTACCTATCCTACCTCCCTACCTAATTAATTATCTATTACGATATTTGAGATAAAAATTACATGTACACAGACAAATCTACAAATTTATTAATATAGATTAAAATCAATAGGTATAATGTTCATTTTATTTAAGACCGTAAATTACATGAAAAATACCACACCACACACACTAAAACTAACTACTACACCGAATTACAGCCGAACACCGAATATCGACAAATGTTCGATGCAATAACAAAACTGTATACTAGGCAATCATAAGTGATAATAACTCACCTCAGGTAAAAATACCTCCGCGAAAACTACGTAGGGCACATTTCCAGCTCCGAAAGTGTACACCACGGTAAACAGGTACATGAAAACAGCCGTTACCCAACCTGGACCCCAGTGCATGTGGATCTGTGTTCCTAGTACAATGCAGCTGATACCAGATGCGAACGATGAGTAGATCATCAAAGGCTATCAAAATTAACCCTTTATTTATAAACATATTTGAAGGGGTCTAGACAAACACAATTCATGTCATGTCTTTAAAACATAAAAAGCTAAATAAATAAAAAGTGTGTATATATTTGGTGTAAGAAAACAAAATAACTCCAAAAATGTTAACCCACACGTACCAACTACTATAAACCATAAAAACATTTTTTTTTAATTTAATATATTAAAATCCGTAAAATGAATGTACATTATTGTCATTGATGGCGAAATTTATCATGACGCACATCCATCCATCACACGATGCGCGCTCAGCTCTCAAATTTTACCTGTATAACGCGGTAAAATAAATTATATAAACAGCAATAAATTGATTAATTTTGAGGCGATTTTTCAATCATCAGATAATTTTATTTTTGACAGATAATGTATGGAAACCCTGTCAAAATTTAAACATTATTTTATTTTACTCAAATATAGTCAAAATAATTGAATAAGGCCCTTATTGTATAAAACATTATGCAATCATTTCTTACTTACAACCAGAGTAACATAGAAGAAAAGAACTTTACCCGTCTCCCAGCCCGTTCTGTCATATAAGCTGCAACCACACCAGAACAGACCGTAATAACAGCCAGAATGACACTACACACCGACGCGGACATGCTGGGTATTGCCTCCTCGAACAATGGCTCAGCGTAGACTTGTACAACGACCAGACCTTGGAATATCGCCACTGACATCAGTATCAACGTGACGGTGAGGGCTTGGCGGGTTGAACGAGATCTTTCTGTGGGAAAACTTACAAAGTTTAAATGGATTCAAATATAGTAAATATAATTTCTTCTTCTTGTTTTTATGATGTCCTGGTAGAAAATCTAGGTACTGGCAATAATCGGTTCTGTTTGTTTGTAGCCTTCCAACCATCAGCCAACCCGACTTGATATTATTGACCATATAAACCCGAAAACAAAGTCCAAGGAATAGGCCGGCAGAGGTTTTCAAAGACTTATACTTATACCTCTAAATATTATATAATACATTATGATTACAACATTACTAAACTACTTGAGCAGGCGCGTATCGCGATTGGGTCCAGGGGTCGCGCGAACAAGGATCCGAATATTAATTGTCTTAAAGCAGCTTACCTGCCACCAAGGTCTGCAAGAGAGCCTATTTTAAAGCGGATACCCACCTCATTGTGCGAATAGTCGTGATCTAGTAGGTCATCCGACTAATAGTCAAGTTTACTGATGTCTGACCAAAGCCGTATGATATGTTTTACCTTTGGGTCATATCCATTACTATGCAGATGATAGCCTTGTTCATGGGTGGTATAACAGCAAGCCCACTTGCGGTCGAGGAGAAACAGAAAAGAGACGGGAGGAGCTTGTCATTGAACTTAGTCAATCCTTGCACCGCATATCTGCATGGGGCGCAAGTAACCTGGTTGAGTTCAATGCCAAGAAAACTCAGGTGTGCAAGTTTTATACCAAAAAATCCCCGTTTTCCCCTCTCCTCACTCTTCAGAACGTCTCGCTAGCAAAGCGTGACAGCCTCAGTATCCTAGGTATGGATATTCGCAGCGACCTTAACTCAAAGGATTACATCAGGACTGTCATCTCCGCCACATCTCGGAGAATCAGAGTCCTGAACAAGGTGCGACGGTTTTTCACGTCCGAACAGCTGTATATGCCTTACAAGTCACAAGTTCGGCCTTGTATGGAATGTTCGCACCTTTGGGACGGATCCGCTAAATACCTCCTCGAAGCCCTGGACAGGTTGCAGAGACGGGCTGTCCGCATTGTAAATGATGCAGACGTTACTAAGTTCATCGAGCCGCTTCAGCTGCGCAGGGACATTGCCTCGCTGAGCGTGTTCTACCGTCTGTATCATGGCGATTGTTCTGAAGAGCTGTTTAACCTTATTCCGTCTTCTCCCTTTTATAACAGAACCACACGCGCTAGTCTCCGGAGCCACAGCTTTACGGTAACCTCCTACTCATCATCATCACATCATCATCAACCTATAATAGTCCACTGCTGGACATAGGCCTCCCCTAATGAGCGCCATAGCGCCCTGTCTTCAGCTTGCCGCATCCAGCATCTGCCTGCGGTCTTTCGTAGATCGTCATCCCATCTGGCTAGGGGGCGTCCTACACTACGTTTGCCGAGTCGCGGTCTCGACTCAAGAACCCGTTTACCCTCGGACCAAGAACCAATAACCTCCATCTCGTTCGTGTCGTTCTCTAAAATTTGCTACGTCGTATCTTTGTCGTACTGTGAAGCTGTGGAACTGTGTCCCTGCCAGTGTTTTACCTCCTTCCTACAATATGGAGTCCTTCAAACATAAAGTGAAGAGATATTTAAGCAGGCCGGCATGACAGCTACGAGTATCGATGGATTGCAAATCCCGCGGTGGTCACCGATGTTATTGGAGTGCACTGTGCTTACCATCAGGTATAGTGTAGTTACTACGATAAAAAAATAATAAAAAAATTGAAATCCACAACCACTCTCGATTAATTTTAAACAGGACTCGACTATCAAACCTCAAATACCTGAAAAGGCCTGAATGTTTTTAGAAGTTTCTATTCTGTATGTCCAAATCGTGACTAAGTCTAGTTTAAAAAATTAATGAAAGGTTTGTTTATTATACTTACTGATAAACTGCAAAACCGACAACTTCTCTTCTGGCTTTTCAACTGGCTTTAATTTTTCTTCTTCAGTGTTGATATCTGTATAAATAAAAAAGTCAATTGATATACGCAGCTAATTTATTTCTTAATGACTTAATTTACAAGGATAATGTTATGTATATCAATAGTAAAGTATAGTAATTATCCAGAATAGCGGTGTATCTAGAAACATACAGGTTGTAACATTGAGATAGGTTGCTAGGAAATCCTATGTCTAGAACGCAAATAAAATGATGAATATAATTATTTTCTTATGAAATGTTCATAATAACAACCATTTTATAGGATAGAGTAGTATTCAACTATTTTAGGTAACGGATTTGTTTGTTTTGTAAGTTCAAGGGGTGATTTAGTTTTAAAATGGTCTTTATGGACTTTTTTTTCATCCTGACTATACTGTTAGCCTTAGGGGCCCTGGAGCCTTTGCGACAGCTTCACTGGGCTTGGGGACGGGCGCTTAAGGAACTCAGCCGCGAAAGCAATGCAACAAGATCCGAGGGTGCCAAAGTAGCCGGACCTCGGCTCGGACTGTTGCGCGTATGCAAAGAAGTCGCGATCTTGCTAATTCCCTATCATTCGATCTAAACTAACTATACATATATACATGTTTCTTCCCCCTGGGAGGAGGGAAGGAACATGTGTATGAGTAGGTATTTAGTAATCTGTAAATTTTGTCTAAACTAACTAGGCAAAAAAAGATAAAAAGGTCCCTTACAGAACCTATGTACCTATGTGGTGTGCATGTTTGTATGATGCAGTGTAATGTCTGTCTGTGAGAGCTAGTGAATGTAGAGTCACTGTATCGCGCGAGCGGCTGCTTGGCTCAAGGGCTCCATACCGATGGATCGGACCTAGGCTTGAGTTGCCGCAGAGGCGGTCGTGGCAGGTGGACTTTATGGGCGCTGTTAGACGTATAAAGGTGTCGTGGCTTTTGTAAATGTACTTATGGTGAAAAATCACGCCGTAGTGATTCGCTTATGCGTGTCGAGTGAGGACACTGGCTCGCAAGTGCAACTTCCAGAACATTTATTGGTACTTGGCGACAGATTTTCAACTTGAGGGTGGTAGCTAGGCAGGTGGGCATTAGAAAAAGCCCTATCACCATGCAAGTTTCCGGATAAGCTAGTACATATCCAGTTTATATTTACGAAGGCGCGGCCGGTACGACAGCGGGGATTAGTAAGGAATTGTTTATCTCTAGGTGGTCGCCACGTCTTTGGATACTAAAGTGCTACCATCAGGCACGGTTATGTCAATTCGCCAAGCAAAAAGGTGACATCTATGCTGTTCACTAATATATAAGTTTATTTTTATCAATTTTAACCGAAGGTACAATAGATAAATACCGCATCCAGATGTAAGATTTCAATGAATTTTACGAAGAATACTTAAAATTATTTAACACAAAACCATATAAAACTTTATAAAAGTAGAAAATGTCAGGAAAACTGGCAACGGATTTCATTATGCAAATGCGATTTAAAACATTGGGACCTTTGTTTATATTCAGTACATTTATTTTGTGATTTTCGGAAAACTAAAGGACCATCGTAATAACAAAAATAAATCATGATTAAAGAAAAATACAAAGGCAGAAATACACTGAAGAATTTCTTAAAATCAACTTCACATAGTGCTAAAAAACTGAATATAAAAATAATTAAACAAATAAAAATAATAAAAAAATAAAAAATAAGTCCGCTGGTACAAGATAGTTAACAATATTTAATAATATTGTTTATATTTATTTATTACAACATGAATTAATTCGTTTAAATTATTTACAATTCAAAAAAATGACGCGTTTCGTGATTTTATTATATGAGATCGTATATTTCTTTACGATACGCCATATAAAAATTAATCTTACTTATTTACACTTCTTATAGAGTTTTTATGATACTCGTATATAATGACACAAGAGGACGTCATTGTCTCAAATTACTACATAATGACTATTAGATTACTTATGTATTCCTGTTATCTCTTTGTTTAAAGAAATAAAGAACGGGTTTCCCATGAAAATTTAATTGGGTTTTTGAATTATTATTTTTGATCATAGGTATATAAGTTTTATAACAACTATTTTTTTTTCCGCAATATTTCAAAAGTTTTTTCAAAATAAAAATTATTTTTTGAATTCAGTACCGAAAACGCGCAGATCGTTCCCGAATAAATCCGAGCGCGTGTGACGTCACAATGTTAATTTCTACTCATTGTAGCACACACCTGATACAGTGGTTTGACTCTTAATCGATGAAATTCCTATAACATTATGACGTCACAAACCGGGCGATCAATCGTGGCGCGTTCGTAGTCATGTGATTCTTTTTAAAATATTACAATTTTCAATTGTTTATTATTAATAAAAAAATGTTTTAAGAGTTTTTTCAATTGACTATTATCATAATTATGTTGAAGCTTTAAAATACATAAAAACATCGATATTCTTTTTTTTTTTTCAAATAAACTTTACCATCGGCTTTACCCGCCTTTTTAGTCTGTTTAAAATATCGTTTATTTAATCAAACTGGCAACCACCACTGACTTCGCTCGCGTTAATTATAATATAAACATTAATAAGTATAAAAAATAGCCTATATTCCTTAGGCTTTTTTTTCGATCTGACTATACTGTTAGCAATAAGGACCTTGAAGCCTCAGACGGCTTAACAGCTTCACCAGGCTTGGGCGATATTTCTCAGGTAGAGTACCTATAGCTTCCTAGTAGAATTTCTAAAGAATTTTCAAACTAGGATCATCAGTACCACCAAAGATTATCTCCAATAACAATATATTCACAAACTTTACCTCTTTATAATATTTGTGTTTAATATATTATTATATATACATATACTAGCTGACTTGTAGCATTCTTTCGCACAATATAGAATATAAGCCATCTAACAAAGCTGTCATGATAGTTAATCAGGTTAATAATAATAAATGGTACCTCCTATGTGTTAGTTGAATATGTTTTCAACAGATGTTATTCCTAGTGAAGAAGATTGTTTAATATTATTCTACAAAAATACTAATTTTAAGCTATTTGTCTATTTTTCGTCAATAGCGGAGATAATAAGCCTTAAAATTATGTTTGTTTAATTAATTTTAATGAAAAAAAGGTGTGGTTCACACACGATAGAAGTGAAACTTCATTTTAAAAGACATTTTCTATTTTATTTAAACAGTGTGCAATATACATACGCACCGACATTTACTCTCTCGCTCTGGCTCACACAAAGAGGAGAGACCGATAATGTGCGTTAAACGTTTAACGCTTGGAAGTCGCACAAGAAGTTTCACTTCAAAAATAAAGGAGATATGGTGTTACCACGACAACATTTTTGACATGGACAAACTCTTGAGATCTACTCATTTATACCTGGAGTGTCCAGCTCCGGATGTATGGCTCGCCGTATCACACTCATCTCCTCTATAACTTCTTTGGAATCTGGTTTAGTTCCTCTATAAAATGCTATAGATTTTGCCGCTTCCTGTAATTATAAATATGAACGTTATATTTAAAGATATATAAACCACATTAACAATTCAAATGTACATATCACAAACGCTGTACTAAAATGTCAAAAAGCACGATGAGGTGGTATTGAACAATTTAGTTGGTAATTTTTTTTACAAATGATGTTAACTTAAACATCGAGAAATTAACATTTTTGAGAATGCTTTATCTGCGTTATGGATATCCGATATTTAAATTAGCTGTTATGTTTTGTAACTTTTTAGCCCTAAATAAGAGCGAATCCCTTACTAAACAGACCAAGGTTAAAATATGGATTCAATTATTTTGTAATATACTTATTAAAAATATTTTATTATAAATTACTAGCGGTGCTTCGCGCGAGTTTATTATGCAGTAATTCGTTTAGGGCCGATTTTTCAATCGCCAGGTGACTTTATTTGAGGAATAATTTTGTCGTTTTGACAGATTATGTACTGCTAACCTGTCAAGATTTAAAAAGTATTCCCCAAACAAAGTTATCTGTTGACTGAAAGATCAGCCCTTAGTGTCCTAGTGTTATTTTGTATCATATTAATTGCACGTCTTATAGCCCATTAATTGAGAAATGAGGTTGACTTCTTGTGTACATTTATTAAATATATTTCTTAAGATTGTTAAAAGTATTATTGAAAATTCTTATAACTAATCATTTGAGCAATAAAATAAACTACTTCAGTATAAAATTTCATTTAGACTATTTTTGAGTTAAACCCGGACATACATACAAGCAGACCGACAGACCTTTTTTTAAATATGACGTCATCAGGTACTTTGGAAAAAATACACGTGACATAGAAGTACAATTTTTTAATTTAGATACTCACATCATCCAATCCTTTTGCCATTAAGAACACCGGCGTCTCTTTCAATATATAAAGACAAAGAACGCCAATTACTGACATGGACAAACACACATATATCATTATGTGATACTCCAAACACGACCCGATGATATACGAGAGTAGTATTCCGATTCCGTAAAATAACATGCTCCCTGAAGTCATAGCGCCTCTTATGGACTCTTGGGATATCTCGCTAACATAGACTGGAACTACCAGGAACACACAGCCGCTAAGACCGGACACGAATAGTGCTGTTAGGAGAACTTCGACTCGGTTACTGCACACTATCATGGCCCAGGATATCTGTAAATTTGATAACGTACTATATTTCATCCAGTGGTAAGTATTTTTATTATTAAATAGGCGCCTAAAAATTTTCTAACAGCAAACGTCTATAATAATAATAACCTTAACTTATTGTTAAAAAAACCGATCATAACGAGCAACATTTTGGTGGTATATAAGCGTGCGGTCCGCCTGATGGTAAACGGTCACCGTGGCTTACGGACGCTTGCATATGTTAGTTAGCAAGCATCACTATACGCGTTGATGAGACCGTTTAAAAACCTGTGTATTCAGGAATGTTATAATTAATCCAACCAAAGTTAAAGGTAAAAATTGGCAAATATACCAGGACTCCATAAATAACAAGGATTGTAAACAAAAATTCAATTTAGAAGTGATTACAACATCTCTTTGGACGTAGGTACTAGGTAGGTATACCGGGTTGTTGTCTTGAACGAAGTGGGTTCATTGTAGCGGGTTATTCAAAGAAAAATGTCTATTGGCGTATTCCGACAGCTGAACTTGAAAAACACTCTTTCTGAATTTATATTTCTTTTGCCGCTTTGTGTAGTGGGTAAAATTAAGAGCTGTGCGCGTATCATGTGACATTATGAAGATAGCTGTTAATGATAATAATGTGAATTAATTTTACGGCCTTTTTTATTGTGCACAAGTAATGTAACATTGTAAAAATAAAAAATAATTATTTTAACTCATAATAAAATTGGTAGCTAACTTATTCAAGTTGATACGTGAATATAATTACTAACTACATGTATAAATGAGTACATACAATGGAAACGCTAGCCTCAACTCGCAAACTTACCGCGCACATAGAGGCAGAAATAATAGCACAACGCTTCCTTCCCAATTTATCCAAGTACATGCCAGCGATAGGAGTGCCTATCAGTGCTCCGATAGATGACAGACTGCCGAATAACGTCAATTCAGAGTCGCTCATCGGTCGGTGTAGGGTTGTATTGGCAGATTCGAACAGTCGCAGTGTAGACGACGGCCACGCGATTATAACTCCCATATTCATACAAAGTAGGCATACTGTACAAAAAAAAATCAAAACCAAATTCACAAATCCTAATTAATGCTATAAAATGCAGAATAAGTAAGTTAGAAAATGTAAATGAACGATATCTATACATATTATAAAACTCAATGTCTATCTGTCTGTCTATCCGTTTATGTTCTTTTCACGCGAAGAACGATAAAGCGAAATAAGCAGTGAAGATAATTATGAACCCATTCAAAAAATACGCTTTTGAGGCGCTTAAATGGCTTACGCTGAGTAAACTATAAGAGATATATCACAGTGGTGTACCACTTAATTTTAGATTTTAATAATACCTACAAAATAGTCTATATATCTTCTAAGAATCGCATTCTGTAGTTCACGCGAGCGAAGCTGTAAACACAGCTAGTCTATCTACATAAAAAAATTAAATGCTGTTTTTTCCTCAAGAACATAACTCACGATTCAAACGATGGATATGCTTAATTCTTATTTTGATTTATTCTTATGCTCCTGAAAAAGTTTTCAGAAGAAAAAAGTTCAGGATAGGTGGCGCTGTTGTCGAGTTATTGATTATTGGAAAGAATAACGTCTGCTGGGCCAGCTAGTACTTATAGTATATTAATGAATTATTGTGTTACTAGCTGTTCTCGCGTGGACTACAGTTTGCCGTTGGTTGAACACACGTGCGAATTGTGTTGCCCCAAAATGCTTATTGTGTATGACCCTTACAAGATAGACACATGCTATATGTGACTTTATTGTAAGTCTTTTTAAGATCTACAATTATGTCATACATTCATTTGATACATCTCTTATGGTTTACTCAGCATAAGCCATTTAAGCGCCCGAAAGTGTCTTTTTTCTGAACCCATTATCGTCACTGGTTATTTCGTATATTATTTTATCTAACAAAATATATCCTGTAACCTGGCTAGATAATGTAAGTGAATTAAGAAAAAAGTACCATGTAAATCGGATAAGTAGTTTTCGCGTGAAAAGTACACAAACAGACTGACAGACAGAGAGACGTTGAGTTTTATAGTATGTCCTAGCTGTGTCTCGCGGTTTCACCCGCGTATAATTAAAAAAAATAGCTGATTCATCATTTATAACACTTCCAATCTACTCGTCCAAATGAAATACTAAAAAGGGTAAAGTTTAAGGATGAATTAACTTTCGTTCGTAAGGATTAATATGCCATGCCTAATAATAATGCTCATAAAACTCTTTTCAATTTTGAATAAAACTTTGTCACAAAATACCTTATTGTAGCGTATGTATAAGAGATAGGCATATGTTATCGCAAATTTTTTTTAGATGTACTAAGGAGAAATAGTTTAGAAGTAAATTGTATTTACGTATCACTAACTATTACGCCAGCGCACGCGGATAAAGCAGTTCGGAAACAATGTTGCTTGCGACTTACTTAATAAAAATCAATATTTAAGGCCACTTTACTTAAGGATCATTCATTTTACATCGGGCCGGAGTCAAGCTGGGCTCCGGCCGAGATACGGTCAAACATTAATAGTCTACTTTTGTACCTTTTACACCGGCCCGGTGTAGCATGTAACTAGGGGCCCTAGGGTCCAAGTCTGCTAACAAAATAGTGTTTGAATAGTGTGTCGAAAGTATCTCAATAGATATTTGGTATTCTCCTATTTGTCTATCATTCTATCGGAAAACCACTGAATCATTTGGTATTCTGCTCTACAATCGCGTCTCAGTGATGTTTCGACAGCAACTCGGTGGTAGGTAATGGTATTCTCTTAAATATTAACAGCTTTATCAATCGTACTTCTATGGTGTTTTGACTATTGAGTAGCCATTGAACAACAACAGCGTTACGATTACTTGCACGTTTCCTAAAAATAATATCAATTGATAGGCAACACCGACGACAGATATTGCCATCTCACTGACACACTATCACAACACTATGGAGATTCTATCACGACAGTAATGAAATTTTAGCAGAATACCAAATTTGTTACAATTTCGATATAATTTCAGTAGAGTGTCGATATAATGACAATGGTATATTCTTAAATGTGAAATAGCAGACTTGGACCCCAGGTGTAACATAAGCATCCTTAACTCTGCATATTTTGAGGGCAACTACGGAACCCTACACTGCGCATGGCCCGACACGCACTTGGTATTTTTTTTTATAAATATAATCTGTACGGATAAAATTTTCAAAAACAGGATTTTTTTAAGCAAAATATATAGTATACTCACACAATCCTGTACAAACTACTTGAATTAATACAGTCATATTTTCTAGAACACTATGATTGAAAAAAAAAAACAGGCGTCTTAAAAATTAGGACAGTCTCGTACTATCTGTATCGTGTAACTAACTGTTTTTAAACATAACTTTCGGTTATTATATCAAGTGGGTAATAACGATATGGAAAGAGCTAAGTAAACTTCAATATTGTAGGGATTTTGTTTGAGATTAGAGTTATGACATTCGTGACGTTTATGTGGTTTGTGATGTCAGTTATTGTTATTTTGTGATTAAATTTCTATATTATAGTGCACGGGTGATCAAAGTACGACCCAATTCCTTCTAAAGTAGGGGTTTATGGCCCTCGTAAATATATTTTGTCAATATGTTTACAAAGCACAGCAGGGCTCAGAATGCTTCTACGTTGGCTGGATACGTTGTGGCTTACAAATACCTAAAAACAACAAACACTATTCAGAAAGAGAGTTTGTGAAAGATTGCATGTTGAGCGTAAATGACATTTTACGCCCTGATAAAATTGAAATGCTTGAATCCGTCAGCCTATCACGAAAATAAATAACAACGCGAATTGATTCAGTTGCAGCAAACTTGTTGACTCAATTTAATACGCATATAGAAAACTTTTAGTTTTTCCTGCAACCATGGACGAAAGTATTGATCTAAGTGACACTGCTCAGTTATTGATATTCATCAGAGGGATTGATGACAAATTCAATATTAGTGAAGAGCTAGCTTGCTTGCTATCACTGAAGGGAAAAATCACAGGTGAAGTAATTTATAACAATTTTTCCGAAGGGTTCAAAAACTTAAATGCGCCTTTTTCAAAATTATGCAATGTAACTATGAATGGAGCGCCAAACATGGTTGGCAATAACTTGGGATTTGCAGGAATTTTTCAAAAAGAAAATCCTCATCAGGGTTTTGTATTTTTACACTGCATTATTCACCAAAATGTCTTGTGTAAAGCTGCAGTGGATAATAAAGATGTACTAAATCTCGTTATAAAACTGATCAATACAATTTGGTCCCGTGGGTTAGTACATCGACAGTTCCAAGAGTTTTTAAAAGAAGTCAATGCCGATTACTCCAACCTTTCTTACTTTTTCAACAACTCTTTCTTTCTTCTTTCTTTCTTCTTTCTACCACACTAAAGTAAGGTGGTTAAGTTGTGACAGTGCATTCGAACGGGAAAAGAAAAAATAGAGGACTTTCTAAAGAACATTGACAAATGGAAAGATTTTGTAGTAATTGAAGCACTATAATAAATTAAATAAAAAATTACAAGGAAGGAATAAATTTTTGAAAGAGAATAGGGGTTATCTAAAGTCGTTTAAAAGCAGCTTGTTCTTTTTATAACAGTATGGAGAGAAACAACTTAACTCACTTTCCGCGATCAAAATCTGTCACTGGTATGTGAGAACAAACTGGATGATATCAGACAGAATTTTATAAAACTGCATAAAGAGTTTGAAGTCAGATTTAAAGACTTTAACAATATTCAGCCATCTTTAGATATTTTTTTAATGCTGTTTAACGGATACTTGGACAAAGTCCCCCTAAATTGCAGCTAGAATTTATTGACTTGCACTGTGGCACTCATTTGAAACAACTTTTCCTTAATTCTACGAAACTTGAGTTTTATAGAACACTGACGAACGATCAATTTCCAAAAATCATTGCTCATCCCCAGAAAACTGTGGCAATGTTTGCGTCATCATATGTGTATGAACAGACGTTTTCTACCATAAAGATGCGGAAGAACTGCCATCGAATCAGGCTAACTGACTAACACCTTTTCTCGCTGTTGAAAGTAACATCGTCTCAACTTGAACCTGCATACGGGGACATCATGGCCAATCAAAAGCAATTCCATGTAATGTATCAAATACATCTACAATGGCTGGACCTTCAAACAAAAGTGAAATTATTTTATTTTGTAAATACTTAAGTAGGTATTAAGTTTTGTAACTTTAACATCTATACATATTATAAAACTCAACGTATCTCCATGCTCGTTTATGTTATTTTCACGCAAAAGCCACTTAACCGATTTACATGGTCATTTTTAGCTATATTGTCTGGCCAGGTTATAGGATATATTTTCTATACGAAATAAGCAGTGAAGATAATAGTGCATCAATTCGGAAAAAGAATTGGGGCGCTTAAATGGCTTATGCTGAGTAAATTGTACGAGTTATATCAAATTAATGTTCTACATAATTGCAGATCTTTAAAAGATCTATAAAAAGTCAGGGATAGTCTTTCTTCTAAGGTTCACCCACAATAAGTATTTTTGGGACAGCAGAATTCGCTCGTGCGCTCCACCAACAGCATTCTGTAGTCCACGCGAGTGGAGCCGCGGGTAGAGCTGGTAAATAATTAAATTTGAAGTATTTCAAAATGTTTCATTTTACTTTCTGGCCTCTCCTGAAATGGGTTTATTTGTTCTGGCCCCTAATGAAAAAAGTTTGCCCACCCCTGTTTTAGTGTATTATCTTAGCTGTATTAGCGAAGAGGGTTTTCTACGGTTAAGAATAATCTAACTACCGTCAAAATAAGTGGATTGTAGTACCAAAATGGATTTTAAACATGTTCAGACATGTTTGAGTGACGTGTTCGGCTTTATTCGGATACCTCCGACTACTATTGGATCACTCATTAAAAACAAAAGACATCCGCCCATGCACGCCACTCAGGTACATCGATTCTGTAAGGGACCTTTTTTCTTTTTTTGGCTAGTTAGTTTAGACAAAAATTGCCAAATCACTAAATACATATACATGTGTTCCTTCCTTCCTCCCAGAAGGCAGGAACATGTATATATGTAGAGTTAGTTAGCTCGAAATTCTATGGATAGGGATTTAGTCAGATCGCGACTTTTTCGCATGATCGGCAACAGCCCAAGCTGAGGTTCGGCCACTTTGGCACCCTTGGAACTTATTGCCTAGCTTTCACGGCTGAGTGCCTTCAGCGCTCGCCCCCAAGCCTGGTGAAACTGTAAAAGCTGTCTGAGGCTCAGGACTCTCTTAGCTAACAGTGTAGTCAGTACGAAAAAAAAAAAGAGTGCATTCTCGCTTGAGCCTTCGAGCAGTTCACATCGTCTAGTCACTCATTCGTAGAGCGTGAATTATATTTGTAGTCCATGAATTATATTCGTGGTTGTCAGAACATTAGTCATCTAATAGTGTAGTTTAGTTCTCTTAATTAGTAACTCCATTTCCACCCGGTTGCTTTGTGATAAATTATAATATCGATATTAATAAATCTGTATTTCTTGACTAGCGCTTTGCCCGCAGTTTCGCTCGCGTTATAGTTGTGTTATGTGTCCCATTATATGTTTTAGTCAAAATTTTTTAATGCCCGTCAAGAACGTAAGACGTTATAGACAGTATAAATCTTGTGCGCGCGGTCCTGTGTGCAGATACAGTACCTATGTGTGCGTGTCAAGAGGTACAAGTACACAAGATAATAAGAGAGTTATTTTTATTATATTAAAAATGTTTATTTCTTATTTGTTTAAATTTAAAATAAACCAACAGTTCATTAAATGTATGTTTATTGAACATATTATTCCGTATCACTACCACTAGAAATGAACTTTCCATTACCTTCCTAAGTTTATTTTTCTAAGTTGCTCCTTAACATCTAAATATACATAATACATACATATAACATCATCTATCTGCCAGTGAAAGTCCCGTCAAAATCGTTCCAACCGTTTCGGAGATTACCAGGAATAAATAGACAGACAAAAAAAATTTATATGGGTATTTTGTTATAGGTAACGTGGTATACTTCTATATACATTTAGTAAAAAGATGTTATTTTGACATTACAAACAGACACTTCAATTTTATTATATGTGTAGATAGGGTTTAGGATGATAAGCTCCGGATTAGTCAACACACTTGTTCTAAATGTGCACCTTTCCTCAGCACGTCCCCTTTTTGATCGTGGAACGTTCATCTTTGGGTTGTTCGGAAAGTAATTTCGTTTTTTTTTTTGTGGATATGAAAGACAGTTTTCGTATAATAAACAAATACTTTATTAAAATATATATTGGCCATTCTGGTCCAACACCTTTTGCCATCTTTTTGGTAGTAGCATAATTCCACGCTCATAAAATTTTTGGTCTTTTGAGGTGAAGGTTTTACCGTCTAAAAAATTTTGAAGTGACCGGAACAAATAATAATCCGATGATGCCAGGTCTAGAGAATATGGTGGGTGTGGCATTGTATCCCATTCAAGCTGTAAAAGCTTTTGGCGAGTGACCAAACTTGTGTGAGGTCTTGCGTTGTCTTGGTGAAACACTACACCTTTCCTGTTGATTAGTTCTAGCCTTTACTGTTGAAGTGCATCATTCAGTTTGTCCAGCTGATGACAGTATACTTCCGGAATAATAGTTGTGTTATCCGGTAAAAGCGCAAAAAAAACGCTTCCTTTAAAATCCCACCAAACAGACAGCATCACCTTTTTTTAGTGAATATCGGCTTTGGAAATGGTTTTAGCCCATTCATCTTTTTTGCTCCATGACCTCTTGCCTTTGACGTTGTTGTATACAACCCATTTTTCATCCCCAGTGATGATGCGCTTCAAAAACGGATCATTTTCGTGACGTTTGAGAAGCGAATCGCAGACGTCAATGCGGCGACACAGATTTCTCTCTGTGAGAACATGGGGAACCCATACATCGAGCTTCGAGGATAATCCCAGGCCTTCCAAGTGGTCATAAACTGTTGAATTTGATAAATTTAACCTCAATCCGATCTTACGTGTTGTTATTCGCCGGTTTGCATCAACTAATGACTTTATCACGCCTTTAGCAGCTTCAACCGACCTTCCCGAACGTGGTGCATCTTCGACATCAATATTGCCGGATCGAAATTTAGCGAACCAGTTCTGGCACTGGCGTGCTGTCAACACACCTTCTCCATACACATCGGTCAATTTCTTTCTGGCTTGAACAGCATTTTTACCCTTTACAAAAACAGTAAGATATGTCGAAAATGCTGCTTATCGCTCTCCATATTTAAAAGGGCACCTACCAAAAATTACTGCTTACAATTAATTGGAATTTTTCACACACAAGCCTTGCTATATGAGCTTTTAAAGCATATAATAATTATACGGCTTAAGTGTGAAGTTAGGTGCAAAAAAATACAATTAAGTCCTCTGTCGGGAAAAAACTAAATTACTTTCCGAACTACCTTTTAGAGGCCTTCCTTTTCCAACGTTTCCATTCACACTCATCTTTTAAATCTGTCTAGTTATTCTTCTTTCATTTATCCTCTCTACACGCCCAAACCATCTAAGCATCCCTTTCTTTTCTTTTCTCTTCATTTTCATTAATATGCGTAATACATAGAAATACAACAATGGCATGATCTACTTTCTCCCCTGTCTCCACTAATGCCAGATTGGATCTCGACTACAATAAACTAGTTGTTACTTAGGCGTGTCGCGTTCCGGAACCGGCTGGTGTATATCCAGTAACCATGCGGAATAGTATCTGTATCCCACTGGCTCGTGATCACCACGCAAATTGTCATAAACCAATCACAGTAACTCTCTTTGTGTTTACCGCTTTTCGGGATCAGCCAGTGTATGTATAAATCCTAAGGCCAAGAGCATTGCAAACCGACATAAAAACGGCGACTGTCGATAGATTGCCGATCTCTCGGTGGTAACCATTATTTTAGATTAGTGTGCTTACTATCAGTCACTGCGCTGATACTTTGCCGTGCTACTTATATATACTTTATTTCGATACAGTGTACTTTGTTATTACAAATTTATACTACAAAATGTGGCAAACAATCTGGAACTCTGGAAACCCTACTCACCACAGGAACACAATACATGGTTATTTAGTTGCGGTCTTTTGTAGAGTGGAGGTATTCCACCAATCGGGCTGCCCCAAGTAGAGAGAAAGCAATAAATAAATTCCTCTGTGCCCTACCTCTCTTTGAACCCTCCTCCCATCAAGGAGCTCTGTAAGCCCTACTTACAGCACGGACACAACAGTAGGTAGTTTTTGCTGTGATATTCTATAGGGTGGTGGTATTTCACCAGTCGGGCTGCCTCAAGTAGAGAGGAATCTCTAAAGAAATATCTCTGTGCCCTGCCTCTGTTCCTGAATCCTAAATTCTAAGCCCAGATTTTCTACAATCCACAGAGGGCTACATACAATGTATAACATTTTCCTTATTCCATACGGAATAGCAATTTCAATGCTTTTGTGAGTAATGTTTATATGCCTTATGATCAGTTATTTTCGCTAGAAAATATTATAAAAACTTTAAAATACTTATAATATTTACACTAGATTAATTTCATGTGATCTAACATATTAAATCTTTATATCTAACAAAGACAAAAGGACGTAGAGAAAAATAAAATACACCTTTATAAAATTAATGTTTATTATGATATCCTAGTACTCAGACTACAGGTGGAAGACGTTTCTTCTTAGAGAAGGCAACTTGAATTTCTTCCACTGACTTTCCTTTGGTTTCTGGTAAGAAGAATAAGCTGAAGACTGCAGTGAAGAAGCCAAATACGGAGAATATATAGAAAAGTGGGCCCAAACCTACGGCATTGACTAAAGGATTAAAAATGAACAAGATAACCGAGTAACAAACACACATCCATTCCATGACCAGCATTGAAACGATGCTTTTTACCTGAAAAGTATGTGAAGAGGAACATCAATATTGTGTTAAATAAAACATCATATTGATTTATGAAAAAAATAGCTGGCTTCGCATACGTTGTACTGCACTTCCCGTTAGTTAATGGCAAGACAACAATGCCACCTATCGAATCCTAACACAAGTATATCATGTAAATATGAGCTCGATCGGTCAAGTCGTTCAGAAGTTGTAGAACCACTAACTGACGTAAAATTATTTTTATATTTAAGAAGATAAATATAAAATAATAGTTACTTAGCCGTAGCGCTGTAAAACAATGTTAACTTTTTTTATTGTAGTATAGAAAGTACTGTGCCTGATTGTAACAGCGTAAGCCATAAACAACTGCACCCACTCAGAGATCTGCAATCCGTTGTCAATCATCATGTCATGTTGTAAGCCAAAAGAGATTCACAGTGGCGGGCTTATCACCATGTGTATGGTGGCCGTCACACAATCAAATACAGATCTCTACTACCCCGCTTGATTACTGGATATACACCAGCTGATCCCGGAATGCGCCATGCCTAAGATTACCACTATGATTGTTGTAACAACACCTGGAGTAATGTGTGTCGCGAAACAGGTCTACACAATTGTCCTACCATCCAGCGCTTCTGATCACTATTATCTTTTATACCAGATATTTACCTAATGGTAAATATTATTAAGCTTTCATTTCTCAAAGTGTCTGATGAGATGACATAATAATTCATTTTGTAACTCAAAAAATGACTAAAATCATTTTTATGTGTCAATATATCAAGTATTCTCGTCAAGTACTGATTTATACAGAATAGATTCATACCTCAGGTAAAAATACTTCAGCTGTAAGAACGAACGGCACTATTCCAGCACCAGAGGTATACACCACTGTGAACAGGTAGATAATGAGAGCTGTTATCCAACTCGGACCCCATTTCAACTGAATCTGCGTTCCCAGTAAGATGCAGCATATACCAGATCCAATTGAGGAATAGATCATCAAACTCTAGAAATAAAAAAAATGGTCGCTTACTGGCCTACTGGCTAGAAAAACAACCCTCTCACACACTAAGATTGCAAATGCTTAATAGTGGAAACATATATTTATACTACTCGATTCTGCAGTGCTAAATTTAATTGACCAACTCTCCACCGCGCCGCTGCATTGGCACCCGTACAATCTATCGTTTTTCTCAAGTCCTGTACTTACAAGTGTTTTTTTTTAATAATCTAAGAATCCTGTATCGGCGTCACTAAAATGTACCCAAAATGCCACGTTGTATATCAATGCAGTATATATAGTATATAGTATTTTTAGATAACAATTTGTACCGTCAAATTCAGGCATACTATATTTATCCAACCAACTGAATAAAATTAGACCATTTATTATATATTTTGTTAAAATGTTTTAAAAGTAAATGAGGAAACCGTAGAGTATCCTCTTTATTGGAATGAAAATTGTATACACAGATTTCCTGAATAACGCATGTTCCTTTCTCCCTTTGAGCTGGCAACATAGATTGTCTCTGATACTATACTCTGATACTTTGTTCTCTTTTGTCTTTGCTTTTGGTTGGACGGCTTTTCAAGGTGTGTACGATTATGTGTTCTAACTCTTTATTTGTAATATATTATTATAGAAAATCTCAGTTATTTTGTTATTGAAGAACCCAACCTGAACACTTTGATTTTGAATTAGCCCAATGAAGAATATTCTACATTGTTTACAGTGGGCATGAATAAAAAAATAATTTAAATGTTACCCGTCTTCCAGCTAACTCTGTGAGGTAAGCAGCCACAAACCCAGCCACGACACCGACTATAGCTAGCAATATACTGCACAAAGTTGACGACATCGTTGGAATAGCCTCAAAAAATAACGGTTCCGCGTAAACTTGTACCACGACTAAACCTTGGAATATGGACGCCGTTATCAAAACTAAGCTCACGAACATAGCTTGGCGTGTTGAACGTGAGTTCCCTGGAAAAAATCATCACCAACCACTTTAACTTTCAATATGTTAATCACCGAATATGTAGAATCCATTGGAACATAATTAAAAGGTACAGAAAGATAAGTATTTATGTCTATTATTAATTTTGAGAGGATCCTGTTATCGGCCCTCTCCGCAACAGACGAACGGGCGGCAGAAGGGGGCGATTTCCTTGCCTCCTTCCTCTGCCCTAACCGAACCAGGGGAGACGGGTCGGGGGCAGGCTTCCCATTGCACTGGTTCGGCGGACGGGAAGACAGGGTTTTACTGAACTTTCTCCATTAGCGCTGGGGCCCAGCATCTTGCCGGGCCGGCCGCCGGGGCGACGCGGTAAAATGCTACAAGCGATCCCGTGTTGCCCCATTACGGCGGCGGATGGTACACCGTGGAATATTAAGGACTAGGAGTCTCACATAACCACTCACTCTCCCGAGCGGGTGTGTACCCAAAACGGGTCCTCCACGTAAAAAAAGGTAGTGTAGCGTGTACAGATACCACGTCCATCGCCATGGGTTCGAACCTCTACAAGGAGCCTAAGTTTACAGTAAAGAAAAAAAAATGTGATGAAACCATAGCATAATGTTAGGGTATTTTCTAATGCCCGCCTGGCTAGCTACTACCATCAAGTGAACAATCTGTCTCCAAGCACCTATAAGTGTGTTTCTGCAGCTGCACTAAAGAGCCAATCCCAACAAGGTTTAGTATCTTATAATTTTGGGCAACTCGTTTATTACCACCAGGTTTGATTGTGCTGAAATACGAAACCTATATACAATACAAAAACGGATTTTCATTCAAGGTTGTTGCGGCCATATTCTGTCAAGAAATGTTGGGGACAACTTCCGTCAATACACAGGTCTTGCAATTTAGTAAAATTACTTTTGTCATAAGGATTGTAAAACTTGTTGAGAGGATATTATCAGGAACATACTCTATGAGGAGTAACAATAAAGGACCTTAAACCACTTTTAGCAAACCATGGTGTACGCGATGGCTCGATTTGTAAAGTCTTATACCAAATGCTTTTATCTTTTGATCGAAATATACTATCCAGGTCATATGATTTGGATTTAAATTAGGATAACAATTCTGTAATAAATATTTAAAAATTAATTTATACAGGTAAACAAAAGATATAGATGTCCCGATAAGCAATTTTCAACCGTAAAAGTGTTAAGATTTAGGCTCTAAAATATACTACATTCATATTTTTTGTCTATCAAAAAGATAGACCAACTAAAAAACTCGCAGTCTGCAAACATTTAGAACCTTAAAAATTCATAAATGGAAAGTATCAATGTTAATATTTGCAACTACTCTAACGTAGTATTGATCTAAATAATTACTTCGTCTAGAAATTCAAAAAATATATATTTATAAGGCAATTTACTGTAACGCAAATTGAAAAACTAAATTAGTGAACAATTTTTAAAGAATTTTTTTTAACAGCAAGGATGGCAAACTAGCATACGTCTGATGGTAACCGCCTACCATAGTCTATGAACGCTCGTAATAACATAGGTATCATTAGCGCGCTGTCGACCTTGAACCCCCTACCCCAAGGCGCTCTGGAAACCATACACACCGCAGAAACACAACACAAGGTTATTTGGCTACGATCTTCTGTAGGGTGGAGGTATTCCACAAGTCGGACTGTCCCAAATAGAGAGAAATATCCAAAGAAATTTCTCCGTGCCCTACATCTCTTTAAATGGTGACAGATTAGTAATTTAATTAAATATGATATCAATATTATTTCCCTCTATGAAAAAATAATTAAATTTGTTGTAGTTTTTCACAAATTTCACAAAAGGACAAATCTCGTAAAGCCTTCTCCTTCCCCATATACATTTTATAGTCCTTTGGACATAGAGGACCCACTTTATATTCTTATGTTAGTTCAACGTTGCTGTATGGGACATCCTGTGTTAATTCAAATTATGTGAATCAATTTATCATGGCAAATGCTTAATTAAGACTGGAGGAATATTAATAGGATGTCCCAAGTTTCAAATTTTGGCTCACAACTTTTTTGGCTCTTCGATCATTAAAACATCACGTACTTCCTCTTCGCTAACTATATCTACCCATGCTTCCTATAATAATAAAGACATTACATTTATAAAACAAAGTAAAACTCACTTATGAACTGCCAAAGTGAGAGCTTCTGAACCGGTTTTGTTATTGGATTCAATTTCTCTTCCTCGGGAGTGACCACTTCTATAATAAAAACGAACATATTTTCCTATAACATCAGAACCGCCCATATCCGCATACATCAGTATACTTCTTAGTCCTTAATTGCTACATTCTATAATATTTTATTATTAATTTGGCTAAAATAAAATTGTAAAAAAATCTACATAGCTTTTTAATATACTATAGAGGTACATGATTTATTAAAAATAAAAATAATCAATGTTTTATTAGTCAAATACAGAAACTTAACCAATTATGCAGTGTGAAGATACTTTTAAAATTATCTAATTTTTGAATATCATTTTACGTATTTTTAATAGTTTAGAAAATTAGATGAAAGTAATGTCCAAACAATTTATACAAACTAACTTGGAGTGTCCATATCTGGATTAAGTGAGCTACGTATTGTGTTGATTTCATCTAAAACTTCCTTATCATCAGACTTGACGCCTCTATAAAATGCAATGGATCTTGCTGCTTCCTAAAATAAAATATGATACAATATTATTATATTCATTATTGTTGCTCTTTTTCTTTATCTACAAGAGACCTATAAATAAAATCACGGGCTCACTTTTTTTGGTAAATGATCTCCTTGTCATAAAGTTTAAAATAAATAAGTCAGTCTGTTACAATAAATTAAAAACAAATTCACGATTAGAGTATTGAACAGTATTGACATGGTACTTTATGCTGATGACTCTTCACTTATATTCAGAGTGAAAAGAATAGATTCACAGATTAGGCAATTAAATAATATATTAGTTAATATTTCTTAATGTCTTGCTCTAAATAATTTACTACTAAATGCAAACAAAACGAAATGTATGAGATTTGTCTTGCTCAATATTCGGTGTGTTTATAGTCATATCAAGGTAAAAGGGAATTTAGTAGGCTTAGTTGATAATACTGTCTTCTGGGGTATTAGGCTTGATTCAAAACTACAGTGAGGTACATTAAAATTTTGGTGGGTAGATAAAGTTCTGCAGTATTCGCAGTACGTAAGATTATTTTGCTTGAGGTATGTACCATATTAATATTACAAAAGTGGGCAATTCGAGCAATATACAACATGAGACCTACTGGTTCTATAATAAGATCTCGACGCATGTTCCTAATTTGCCAGATAATGAGTTCAAGGACCATGTCAAGCAGGTTTTACTATCAAAAAGTTATTTTAGGGTGGATCACTATGTGAATGATAGAAATGACGATGAAGTGACCTCTCTGTGCATCCACTAAGTTATTAATATGATTATTAACTGTAAATATTACTTATTCAGTTGGAAAAAATAAAAAATAAAAAGATAAGCCCGATCGAGTTTCTTGTCGGTTCTTCTCGATGACTGGGATGTTTTCCGAACAGGGAGGGTTACAAAATGGAAGTAATAATGTTTCTTATAAAAATATTAAAATACCAATCTTAAACAATTTATTGACCACTGGAGTAATAATTTGTTATAATTAAAATAAATTTCCAATATCTAACATAATTGCTCTATATTACTATAAATATTACAATATTTTACTTACTTCTTCCAAACCCTTTGTCATCAGATACACTGGGGACTCCCTCAAAAACGATACCATCACCAATGCCGCGACAGCTAACGTCAAGCTCACGTATATCATCGTATAATAATCTAAATATCCCCCCAAGAGATAGGACAGCAGCATTCCCAGCCCGTAAAATACCATAGAACCAGAAGTTAGGGCACCTCGGATCGATTGTTGACAGATTTCACTAATGTAGATCGGTACTACCATGAATACGGACCCTCCCAGACCGGAAATGAAGACTGATATCAGGACAGCCTCCACTCGATTGCTGGCTGTTATCAAAACCCAACACACCTGAAATAAAAATTGTTACTAAGCGTCTCCCGTGTCAATTAAGGTAAATAAATTCTAAGCTTGATGGCAAAATCTATCATTCCCAGTAAAAAATAAAACAGAAATTTATTTTACACCAGTATTGTTTAATTTTAGTCCAGCTTCATAAAACAACTGTACTTCAACAAGTTATAAATAAAAAATTATTTTAATATACACACTACAACATAATATTCAGACTTATTTTCACTTTTCCATGAAAACTTTAATAATGTCGATATACCAGTTCACTACTTAAAAAAATCTAGGATAACAGAGACAATATGAATAGCTTAAAGATGACGATATCGAAAGGAATCTTTAGAGACACTAGATACATTGGCTGCCCGCGAAACTGTTAACACCTAAAACAAGTACTATAGCGGCCTATTCATTATGTATAGATGAATCTACTATGCATAAATATTCTAAGCCATAAACTAATCTTATACCTAATTAAGTAAAGCAACTACAATACATCGATTTTCAACTACAAGCTAACTTCAATCGTCAGCTATAATAACTCGCCGACCTAGATGAGAACTAGAAAATATCACAGCATTATGGTGCATATGGCGAAAAGCGCGTCATAGTGATTATTTTATAAGCGTCGCGATTCTGGATCAATCGTTGCATATCTAATTTCTATTTAGGCTGTGGTGACTGGCGATGGATTGATGATGTCTGTGTCTACCACCAGGCACAATTCTGTAACTTCTGTCGAGGTACTATAAAAAAAAATGTATCCCCTAAAATTCAGGTTCATTGTTGGATTCATTCTATAACTCATTTTGTTTTTATTCTCTGATTTACTATGTTCATTATATTTGAATTTTCAACTCACCACGTTCAACAGAGCTCCAATAATATTGCTATATTTTCTTCCAATTTTATCTAGAAACATTCCGGCAGCTGGTATTCCTACAAGAGATCCGATGGACGAAAGACTGCCAAACAGTGCCAATTCTGTTTCAGTCATAGGTCTGTGTAGAGTTGTGTTCGTTGACTCGAACAGTCGTAGAGTTGAAGATGGCCACGCAAACATTATACCAACGCTTAGGCATAAGAAACAAACTGGAAATAATATTGGTTCAATCATAGACTTCTTCTTCTTACCCTTATCTCACTTAATTCGGTTCGGAACAACATGTTTTCCTCCTCCAAATGTTATTTCAATATTCACACCTTTTATAAGTATATCATTCTTTACTTAATTTATTCATGCCTTCTTAGATCTTCCTCTACTCCTATGTCCGTTTCAATCTCGTACATAATATTCTTCTAGTTATTCATTCCTCTTCATAATATGCACTTACAATGCTAAACTTATCTATGACTGATGCTATTTTAATACTTCCTCTGATATAGTCATTGGTAATCTTATCCATTCTAGTTACACCACAAAGCCATCTTAACATTTGCATTTCTGCGACATGTAATATTCTTTCATCCATCTCTATCGTTTTTATTATTTCAATTATCAGCATTCAACGTTCAGAAACACCGCTTTGTTACATTTGCGATTACTTCTGAACCATACCTAATGGAACTACTAATAATTCTAATAAAAACCCAAGAGCAACTATTTTTAATAATCCTTTTTTGGCACTTACTGAAAGATATTAATTACTCGTACTTTATTGAAGCCAATATCAAATTTTAGTAAACATTTTTAATTTAAACACATTTATCTTCACACAATGTGAAGAAAACTAAGGTTATAAAGTATTTTAATATAAATGGCAAATCTCTAAGAGGAATCTACTTCAACCCAAATATCCTTATGCTGTGTTCCTGCGGTGAGTAAGGTTTCCAGAGCTCCTCGGAGAATGAGGTTAAGGTCGGCAACGTGCTAGTGATATTTATGGGTATGGAGTTACAAGCATCTATAGGTTACGGTAAGCGCTTACCATCAGGCGAGCAGTATGCTTGACAAGTTACTTTTATTTATAAAAAATAGGATTTTTTGTAGACACTAAAAGGCATCAGCTGAAGGGATTTTTCTACTCCTATTTCTGCCGCAAAACACCAGTAATCACGCTTCTATGTTCTGGTCTAAAGGTTGCCAACAAGCACTGATTCACGAGTGGTTCTAACGTTGAGTTCCATCATTCAAAAATACGTCTCCAGTCTTCCTGTGGTCAGCCATAGATAAACAAGTCTATACTCAAGCACATCTATACTCTGTTCAAATACTTACTTAATCCAGTGCAGCAAATTTGTATTACAATCCCCATAGTTCCGTTTTATAAACTTCACATACAATGTATTACGATTCGGAATGTCTACGGTGACTGTCTGCGACTAGTACAACTGATTCTCACCTTAGAATTTTTTATTTATCATGATGACTGTACCAGGGCCGGTCTACACAAATATTATGGGAATTAAGTCCACACCATATATTTATACAGTCTGTACCCTCTCTTATTACGACTGTACCTAAGTAAAAGATGCTGACGTTGTATATTTACTCGTATGTTATATATGACCACTTGATGTGTTTAGTTTAGGATGTACATATTTTTGTTAATGGATTGTAAGTCACATGGTGTTTAAACTATAACAGGTTACTTTTAAAACCATTGTAACAGCATCATTTATTATGTTGTAAACCTTCTTAAGAATCAGTCGTATTTAATTTTTTAAACCCCTAGGCAACGCCCCCCGTACGTAAGTATATTAATATTATTATAATATGAATGTTATTAATTGATTATAATAATTATAAATATATAAGTATATACATATATTATTACTATAATTATAATACGCTTACATTTACGATAAAATAACTAGTCATCCAAACAACTAGTCCGTAAAATAAGATAAAAATATTTAACTTTAGGCAAATATAATTTTATTTCATTACAGTCGATTACCCTGCATATATTTTTTTATACAAAATCTAGTATATCTAACCTGTAATAAAGTTCAAAAGATTGTTTTTTCTTCGTGTGTTTGACGACGCTAATATCTGGAACTGCCAGTCAAATTTGAAAAACCTACTAGCAAACCCGGCCACGCGTTGCTGTGTAGCTGAGTTTTTATTTATCCGATCGAATCCAAACTAGTAATATGAAGATTGTCTGAAAATTTCATAAAAATTGCTCCAGCTGTTTTGGAGTCCATCGGGAACATACATACAAACATGCATTTTTATATGTAAGAAGATTTCTTGACAAATAGTATAGGTTATCGAACATTACGCTACAAGTCTTAGGAGTGGAGCAGTGATTATAAACGTCAACCAAACTGGAAATATGTAGGCAAGTATTATTGTATATATGAAACAGGCATCTACAATCCAAATTTAAGGTGAATACGAGTAACAGCTAGTATTATATAAAATTTGAACCTGTATATGACATAGTATTTCGTTATCGGCGTTTGAACTTGACCACCATTAACTTTCTAGCCCATGTCTTTATTAAAGTTGTTTTCGGATTAGGACTTGAAAGTTAGTCTGGGTCTGGGTAGTAATATCTTGTTGGCATTGCCAAAAAGTATTACGTGATTTTAAAATCAAACAATTAATAAAATATATACAATAATAAGAATAATAAAAGTTTTTTAGGTTCTACAATAAAATTCCTAAACACATATTTGCCAATAATAGGTTCCATAATCATTGTCATTTTTACGTGAATGACAGTTTTGTCTGAAAGTGACTCCCTCTCTGTACATCCAATGAAAATGACAATAGATGTAAACGAAAGAAATATGAACTTTAAAAACAATTTAAAAAAAAATGATTTTTTTTATTGATATTACGTTTAATACTATAATAAAAACGCAGAAAGACACGTTTTGTTGTTCAAACAGACGACTTTGCTGTAGTAGGAACGTTAACGATCTGGTTTTGTTAATTGTACTATTCAGCAAAGTATTCACTACTCTTGGCAATTGTTACAACTTTGTCTTGCTTCACCGTCCGTCATCCGTATCAAGTGCCCTTTTTAATAAATTCAAGTTTGTAGATAACTGTTATAAATTACTTAAATAATGCTTTGTTTTACATTTAGAAACTACGTTATTTAATTGTAAAATTATTTAGTAATACCAACAAAAAGTACGTACCTGTACAGAACAATGTAATAAGGTACTAAGCACACATAAATATTTGAAGATGAATTATAGTTTTACTGTGTCAATCCCTGATACACTTTTCTGTGAGATTTTATAGTTTAATTATACCAAAGGTCGTTATAAATTTTATATATAAAGCATAGAAATGCTTGTATACTATTAAACAACTTTTTTTTTAATTTTTAAAACAGTTTTAAAATATAATAATTAAATTTTAAGTATAATAAATGTCATAATAAAAATTTAAAAGCGTGTAACCGTCACACGCGCGTTAAAAATTTACCGACGGTAACCACCATCCCGACGGATGGAGAGAGGAGACCGAGAACGTGTAGTGTGTTCTATCTCATTCTCTCGCCGACTGAATCCTATACATTTAGGTACGTGTTTCAAATGACAACGATTCTAATGAAGTTTCACTTCAATAAATTATTAAAATACTGTTCTTCGTAATGCGCGTAAGATAGATTTAAATCCATTTTCAAATTAATTAGAGCATCCTGTCTTCCCTGAGTGAGCTCTAAATTAGAATATTTTGTTGTCCATTTTTACCTGACTACGGCAAAGCCACAGGAAGGGTTATGTTTTAGTAGCCTACGTATGTATGTTTCATTTACTACGCATGGCTCACAGTAGCGTCTAAACTACTTATTCGATTTTGATGAATGCGGTATCCATCGACTCGATATTATTCTCCGGGTGACACTAAATAAAATCAATGTGACGGATGTTACATACAAAAAAGAAAGGGGTCTATAATTTTTTTTATTCGCTATCGTATTGAATGCTTAATGAAAGAGAAGAAAATTTTGAGCTCATAAATGTAGTACAATATTAAATATAAATAAAATATACCAAACCCCAGAAAATCATGTTTATACTATAATATATTTCTACTGTATATATTTTATACTATAAGTAAAATCATTTTACATATTAACTGATATTATCAACTAGACATTCATATGGGCAAAGTAGTTCAATATAAAAATTTATGGTTTTCCAAGGCGCTAGGAAAAGCTAAGTTTTATTTAATAATTTTATTTACCTTTAGTATCTGAATAATGGCGCATTATAGTTTGTTTAGTATAATGAATTAATAAAAGATTCGATAGTGCAAAAAACACCAAATAACGACATCTATCGTAGATTTTAAAACGTAATAGACCAAACTGTAAAATTAATAAATACCAGGATATTCTTATGTAATAATATTACAATTTTAAAAATAAAATAAAATTATAAAAAAAAGGATAAGCCGAGCATTAAATTATTTATACACGCGCTTACAGAAAATTTACTTAAGTGTGACTATAAAACTGTAATTATAATGCACGATAAACCTAGCATAAAATTATTATCAAAGGTCTTCCTTGTAATGTCTCAGAACATTCAAAACGGATAAACTAAGCCGTATAACGCTGTCTATGAATAATCCTGAAAAATACATACTATTGCGTTTATTATTTTTATTGAAAATTACGTGAAGGTAAAATAATGTCGATAGATTACGTATCATTTCAATTTATTTCACTACTAGCTGTGACCGCGGCTCCGCTCACGTGGATCATAGAAGAACTAGTAGTGCTTATAAAATCGTAGTTTTAAAATTGATCAAGTAGTTTTTGCGGGATGCATGCATAACGGCAGACCTTTTATGTCATAATATCTGGGCGACTGAGCATCGCTCGGTGTCCTGCAAGAAACCTATCTAGATAACCTGAAAAGTATAAGATTATCTAAATAAATTATTTCATGCAAATCATTATAGCAGTTTCCGAGAAATCATATTATGTATACAAGAATTGCTCACTTAACAGTATTACATAATATTTATTTTCTACATTATATTATTATAAGCTATTTACATTTTTGTACTAATGTAATCTAATAATTGGGATGTAACAAAAGCTTATTGTGACATAATCGATTTACAGTCTTAAAAAATTTACAGAAAAAAAAATACGGACATAATATATAATAGGTCTTTACCTATGAAATTGCCGTCCTGCAGTACTGGTCATATCTAAATAAATTATTTCATGCAAATCATTATAGCAGTTTCCGAGAAATCATATTATGTATACAAGAATTGCTCACTTAACAGTATTACATAACATTTATTTTCTACATTATATTAGTATAAGCTATTTACATTTTTGTACTAATGTAATCTACTAATTGGGATGTAACAAAAGTTTATTGTGACATAATCGATTTACGGTCTTAAAAAATTTACAGAAAAAAAAATACGGACATAATATATAATAGGTCTTTACCTATGAAATTGCCGTTCTGCAGTACTGGTCATTTCAAATCAAAATAATTTTTGTTTGGCTAAGAATTCTAATTTCAAATTAATTTTATTTTAAAAACATGGAATTCTTTTTCCAAACGTATTCATTTGTTTATTGATTAGTGTTACATTTTCATAGCATTTCAATCTTTTTTGTCATCATGGATACGTTAAAAATTCGAGTAATTATGGAATATGAGTACTGTCGTGGCAGTAACGCGGCACAAGCGGCACGCAACATCAAGGACGTTTACGGAGCTAACACTACAAACCAACGCACCACCTGTTATTGGTGTGCTCGCTTCCGTTCTGGGAAATTCGACCTGAAAAATGAACCTCGCGGTCGTCCGAAGACTTTGGTCGACAATGACGAATTAAAGACGATTGTGGAAGCTGATGATACACAATCTACGGCTGAATTAGCAGCAGCTTTCGACGTTAGCGTCAAAACAATATTGGTCCATTTGCGTCAAATTGGCAAGGTAAAAAAGCTTGAAAAATGGGTGTCCCGCGAACTCAATGATCGCCAGCGCGAAGTACGCGTCAAGAAGTGCCTTGCACTACTCAACAGATACACAAATGAAGGAATTTTGAACCGCATTGTTACTTGCGATGAAAAATAGATTCTGTTTGATAACCGCAAGCGCTCAGCAAGTTGGTTGGATCCTGGTTCAGCACCTAAACAATGCCCTAAACGAAAACTTACCCCTAGAAAAGTGATGGTCACTGTTTGGTGGTCTAGCGCCGGTGTGATTCATCACAGGTTCTTAAAAAACGGGGTGAGCATTACTGCAGATGTGTACTGTGAAGAACTGAACACAATGATGGAGAAGCTCGCACATCTCCAACCAGCATTGGTCAATCGCTCAAGTTGCAAGAACTGGGGTTGGAAGTTCTCCGTCATCCGCCCTACTCACCAGACCTTGCGCCTACAGACTACTACTTTTTCCAGAATTTGGAAAACTCCTTGGCAGGAAAAAAATTCAATACCCGAGTGGCAGTACAAAATGCCTTTGAAGAATTTGTTGCCTCCCGTCCAGCTGATTTCTTTAAGAAGGGCATCAATAAACTGCCATTGCGCTGGCAAAGATGCATTGATTGCATGGGTGATTAGTTCGATTAATACAAATAAAAAATACATGAAAAAACATCGTTTAAATTTTTTCATACAAAACGGCAATTTCATAGGTAAAGACCTAATATATTTTTAAGATAATAAAAAAATATATGCGACATTTATTAGTAAGTTCCATAACTATAACAAATCTTTAAAACTATAGGGGAGAGTGGGGTAATCGCGGACGCGGGGTAATCCCGGACACCACGATTTCAGTACCTTAGGGAAAAAAAAAATGTTTTTTTTTTACTTGGAATTGTAGGTTAATGTATACGTAGTGTCAGGCAATAAGTCAGCTGCTCAGGTTCTGCATTTTATTCAAGGTAAATATTATTTAATATTTTAATCCTTTTGCATGTAATTTTTGTCATGTATATATTCGTTAAATTCTCGCTACACATAAATGATATAATTATAATTTATTTATGATGTGTTAAGTAGAAGTTAAGAAAAATTTTCTGACACAAATACTTATATTTATTTATTTCTAACCTCAAAAAAATATTAAGTTTTTATTTTTTAACGTTGTGGGGCAATGGCGGACGAATTGAGTGGGGTAATCTCGGACATTCGCAATTGCCCCACATCGATAATCATACTGTACAATTTTTAATTTTAATTTTGCTTTTTTCCAGATGGCTCGAAAATATAAAAAAAATATATGAAAAACCAAAAAAAGACACGAAACCAAAAAAGACGAAAAAACAAAAAAACATAACAAAGAATATAAACAAACTCAAAATGAGTATTATTGTATTTTTTGTGCGGGAAAATATGAAGAACCACCCACTGAAGAATGGATAATGTGCTATGGATGCAATTTATGGGCACATGAAGAATGCAGTGATGGTGAAAGCACAAGCAAAGGGTTCCTCTGTGATTTATGTAGAGATTAATTCAAATTTATTCTTTATTAATTATTTATTTTTAACTTATCTATTAACAAATGACTTATATACGTACTGTTCAAATTGATTTTATTAAAAAAAATTAATTTCTTATGTTGAAAATAAGTTGAAACTATTTATTTATCTTAAATTATTCTACTCGTTACTACTTAATATGTACTGTCCGTAATTACCCCACCACTGTCCGGGATTACCCCACGGATTTTAGAGGATCACGAAAATAACACTTTTCTTTTTTTGACAAAAAAATTACTTAATTTTCAAATTTAATTAAATATTATGATTAAAAGTAATAAATAAAACCTTTATCTTTGTTATTAATCAATAAATTAACAGAGTTTTTATTTAGTATTTTTAATATTTACTTTTTTCCTTAGGTGTCCGTAATTACCCCACTCTCCCGATAATAAATAAACAGAAAATTCGTGAAGTTAGTATAAAAAATAGTATTATTATTCGCCAATAGATGTCGGGAAGAGTCAAATTTTTCTCCGTCCGATCTTGACATATAGCTGCGCAGCGTTCGCACATATGTCCAAACATAACTTTGTCCGCATGCAAAGAGTCCAAAATCGGTTTCTCCGTCGCCTGCTTGACCCTCCAGCCTTCGTTAGGAACATGGACCTCCACAGGGACATGAGGCTTCCCTCGATAGAAGCCTATGTGAAATATCTCACCAGGAGATACTTCGATAGCGCTTCGAATCACCCAAACCCGCTCGTAAAATCCACCGTGAACTACGTCCCAGACAACTCGATCCCCGTTGCCAAACGTTATAAACGCCGTCCGCGAAATCTCTTTGTCGATCCCGACGACGACATCGAGAAAGCTAATAATTACTACGCGTCCGCTCCCGCAACATATGCGTGCTCGCGCCCACGCCTGCGAAACCACCGTTCCCTCCGCAGGGGACGTACGGTTAACTTCGCTCCCGCACACCCGCCACGACCGCCCTCCTCTGCGGCAACTCAAGCCTAGGTCCGATCCATCGGCATTGAGCCCTTGAGCCAAGCAGCCGCTCGCGCGATACAAGTGACTGCACAATCACTAGCTTTCACAGCCATACATGACACTGCATTATACACACATGCACAACACACATAGGTACATAGGTTCTGTAAGGGACCTTTTTTTTTCTTTTTTTGCCTAGTTAGAATAGACAAAAAATTTTCAGACCACTAAATACACATACACATGTTCCTTCCCTCCTCCTAGGGGGCAGAAACATGTATATATGTATAGTTAGTTTAGATCGAATTACGGATAGGGAATTAGTCAGATCGCGACTTAATTGCATACGCGCAACAGTCCGAGCCGAGGTCCGGCCACTTTGGCACCCTCGGATGTTGTTGCTTAGCTTTCGTGGCTGAGTGCCCTAAGCGCTCGCCCCCAAGCCCGGTAAAGCTGTAAAAGCCGTAAAGGCTCCAGGGCCCCTCAGGCTAAGAGTGTAGTCATTTTTCTGGTTATTGTTTAAATTGATTATCGAAAACATGAATTCTTTTTCATTTTCTGAAAATGAATCTTAGCTAGATCGATTTATCGCCCATAATCGACTACATACTAAATTTCGTGATAATCGGTGGATCTGTTTCCGAGATTCAGATTATATATATATCAATAATTGCTCGTTTAAAGATATAAGGTAGATATATTTAAAATATATATATTACAGTATTACATATACAAATATTGCTTTTGATGTATACACAACTTAAATGCCATTTTTACACCTTACAAATATCCATACGTGTAAAAATGAATCCTAAATGTGACTATAAACAATACACATACCAAATTTCATCAAATTTGGTTTAGTAATTTCCGCATGATTGACATACAAACTAACAGTCAGACATTTTTTTTTTAACTGTGTACATGTTTTTGTCCATGAGTCTAAACACGTATGGATAAAACTAAAACGTAGTATTTTTTCAAAAATATATTTATGTACAGATTCCGACTCTTCTGTTTTATTATAAGTATAGAAGATGATAAATGTGAAAATGCCAGAAGACTTCAATAGAATTAAATAAACTGAAATATCTAACATATCAAAAGACGTTGACATTGTCATACTCAATAAGATGATGATTTATCTTATTCAATAAGTCTTCAGCACCTAACTTATTTCTTACTCTTTAGTTTAGTTCATTTATGCCTAGTCTGGTTTTAGGACTATTTTCGTTTAATTATACGAGTATGTCTATTCGGTGGTAATCGGGTTACAGTTTCTTTTTTTTTTAATTTTTTGTTTCAGTTTTTGTGGGACAACAAAAAGAAGAGTTGAACAAATTCAACTTTTGCACTAGAAATGAATTTGAACGGAGGTACTATGGAAGGCGAATATAGGACTCGTGGTGGTTGTAGCAGCTAAGGAACTTGTTTTTTTTTTTTTTTTTCGATCTGACTATACTGTTAGCCATAAGGGCCCAAGAGCCTCGAACGGCTTTTACAGCTTCACCGAACTTGGGGGCGAGCTCTTAAGGCACTCAGCCACGAAAGTTTTGCAACAACATCCGAGGGTGCCAAAGTGGCCGAACCTCGGCTCGGACTGTTGCGCGCTATGCAATTAAGTCGCGAAATGACTAATGCCCTAGCACACTATCTAACTAACTATACATATATACATGTCGCTATCCTCTGGGAGGAGGGTAAGAGACAAGTGTATATGTATTTAGGGAACTTGATTAAGCTAAACAAACCTCTACACCCAATGTATAAAACTATCCGATACCGGGTATAAAAGCGTGACAGCGCCATCTTGTTTTGACAATACACATTATAGTGCAAGAAAACAAAATTACATTTTACAAGAGTGATATATTATTTTTCATCTTAAAAGTCTCGCGGCGTTGGATCACTCATACAGAGAAACCTGTAGTCTCTTTATATTGTCAGTTAATTGGATAGTAGGGATTTACTTATTTATGAACATAGGAATTTTACAAATTAAAAGTATTAGTAAAATAATTGAAGCAATGATGGCTCAGTGGTAGTGTGTACGACTTCGCGTCGATTGACGTTAGTTCGAATCTCTGCAATGAACCTGAGCTTTCGGTGAAGGAAAACATCATGAGGAAACCATAGCATGGTGGTAGGGCTTTTTCTAATGCCCGCCTGGCTAGCTACTACCCTCAAGTTGGAAATATGGAAATCTGTCGCCAAGCACCAATAGTTGTGTTCCGGCAACTACACTTGAGAGCCAGTCTTCCACTAGGTTTAGCGTGTAATCATTTTGTGCCACATCATCACTTAACATCAGGTGTGATTGTGGCCACTACGCCAAACCTCCAACAATAATACCCATACTTAAGAGAGGTTTGATATTTTTTGGAAAAAAAAATCAATAAACTATCAAAGTGATTACAAGTCACTATCAAAGTGCACTACCACGCTCGTATTTTTGAAGGCAAACAGAATGGAATTAACTAACTAAAAATATTCGTGAACGTAACTCGGTATACGAAAATTGTAAGGGTAACGAAATAAGAGTTTGTTTTATAAAAGTATTTTGCCTTATTGCTATTTTATACTACACATGATAAACTTTATAATTCTGTCTTCTTTCATAATAGAAACTAACCCCAAAGTCACAAGTAAAAGTTTATTTATAATTAAAGTTCATAAGTTAATACTATCATAATTATACAATCATAAATGATTGAGTCATTTGCAAAAATATAAAAAGTTTTATTTGATTGTCTCAGAATAGAAATGTCTCTGCGTGTGCCCTCTAGCCTACATCGCGATTAATTCTATTACGTAAACAAAAGCAATGATACGTAAAAATTATCACAGCGGAATGTAACTACGTTTAAACGAAATAAATTTCAGAGCAGTAACACTTAAATCCGAAAAATAAACAAGATAAAACTTTATATGACTTTCATATAACAGGTATTTCCCATACACTTTTATAACATAATGAAGTCTTTGTGTTTAGGAATTTTCGTCAACATAATAACACCATAATTATTCTCTTGTTATTCGATTGAAATTAGCAACCTTTATATAAATTATTAAACTATGTATCATAATGACTTTTGGCCACGTTTATAATACCTAATTCGGGAGTAGACAATTTCTGAAAAACACTTCTTATATTAAAAATAATACCCGTGAAATATTATGTATTCATCATTACATAAAAACGCGGTATTCAATAAATAAAATTAAGATTCAAGATTTAATATGTAAAACTGAGCTCACTAGAATTTCAGCTGAAACTTATGATAATTCTTCAGCACCTATATAAATTTAAAGTTACTATTTCTACAGTTTTACAATTTAGCCCGCTGTGCTCGAAATTTCTCTGGGGGATCGAATCAGACATGAGGAAATCCGAAGGAGAACCAAAGTCACCGACATAGCCCTAACAATAGCTAGACTTAAGTGGCAGTACGGCCACGTATCCGAACGCGCAGCGTGGGCAGACCCGCCACAAGATGGTCCGACGACCTGGTAAAAGTTGCGGGAAGCCTCAGGATGCGGGCAGCAAAAGACCGGTCGTTGTGGTGATCTTCGAATGAGAACTATGTCCAGCAGTGGATGTATATCGACTGAAATGATGATGATGATGACAATTTTAGAGTCACTTGTCACAAGATTTAACACTCAACTGTGTATATGAATATTGTACGATGACGTCACGTTTTCTGATTGGCGTTTCCAATCTACTGACGCCCAGATAATAAATCTCAGTTTTCCCAAGGAAAAAATATATAAATGTACATGTATAGTTGTATTTTCTTGGCTTTTTGTCAATAAACTAATATGATTAAATAATTAACTTTAATTTTTAAACATTTTATTAACTCGCTAATTGAATCAGATAGTGATGTTTGAAAATTACTTCCTCTCTGTACATCGACAAAAGATAATATTATAATTATTATTTATTTACTGTAAACTTTATTTGCACAGTTAAAAAAATGTATAGTCGATCGAATTTTACCGGCTAGTTATTAAACAGTCATAAGTTTCATTAAAATATTTTAATTTGATTTCAATTCAAATACCGAGATTTATATTCAAAGAGAGGTAGGGCACAGAGAAATTTCTTTAGAGATTTCTCTCTACTTGGGGCAGTCCGACTGGTGGAATACCTCCACCCTACAGAAGATCACAGTCAAATGACCTAGTGTTGTGTTTCTGCGGTGAATATGGTTTCCAGAGCTCCTTGGGGTAGGGGTTTCAAGGTCGGCAACGCACTTGTGATACCTATGGTATTGCAGGCGTTCATAGGCTACTGTGGCCGCTTACCATCAGGCGGGCCGTATGCCTGTTTACCACCTTTGTAGTATAAAAAAAATATACTAACTATGCCCCCCGGGCCCGGCAATCATTTGTTAAAACGCATTAAAAGGAACCTTTATTTTTTCGCTATGTTCGTCTGTGTATACGTGGTTTAGCTCAGAGATTCTTAATACTACATAGCTGTAATTTGGTACTGGTATACATATTAATCACGGCGACAAAGTAGTAAACTGAAATATTGAAAAAAAAAATTGTTTGGGGTATCTTTCCTACACGTAAAGTGGGCATGATTTTTTTTCTTGTCTATCCCAGCATGTGGATTCGTTATATTGCGCGTCTGTGAAAACCATTTTTCGATTAAGAGATCTGTTTGTGAAATATTAAGCTTTAAATTTCTAATTTTGTTAGAGTCAAACGCCCCCCCCCCCCCCCCCTTTAAGCTAAATGGTTGTTTATGGATATATGAGAATATCATGATAGTACTATATATAATGAAGTTAAAACTATCAGAGATAGCTAAGTAGGCTTTACAAGTTAGCGAGTAATAGTCAATCAAATTATAAAATGTACTTGGAGAAGTAATTTCATACAAATTCCATTGAAAATTACTTACAGCCCTTCTGTAACTAACTGCGGAACCCTACACTGCGCGCGGCCCGACACGCACTTGGCAATTATTTTTTATTTATGAAAGTGTTGTTAACTGTTCTTATAGCCTATCATTATGAAATCATCATACTTTTCGTCTACAAGATTATTGTAGTGATACTTCTTATGCGACTTCCAAGCGTTAAACGTTAAATGTTAAACGTTTAACGCACATTATCGGTCTCTCCTCTTTGTGTGATGGCTCACATGATCTCTCTCTGAGGTGATGGCTCTGGCGAGCGAGAGAGTAAATGTCGGTGTGTATGTATATTACACACTGTTTAAATAAAATAGAAAATGTCTTTTAAAATGAAGTTTCACTTCTATCGTGTGTGAATCGCACAAACACCTTTTTTTATTGTAATGCTTTTTTTACGTTTCCTAATAATAAAATTTACAAAAAATCTAGACATATAAACATTAATGGTATATTTGTGATCAACGTCCTTTATATAGGAAATACTATTGGGAAATTAAAAAAAAAAACATACTGATTTATTAACATAGTTATGTTATCGTAAAGCTTATATATAGTACACTTTTGAATAAAGTTTAAAAATAGTTCATTTTTAATAGGAATATAAATTACAAGATAAATATACGTTAATATCTGAAAATCTAGTACTTCACAATCACTTTTTAACCCCATATATAAACAGAGTGTAGCCTGTCTATCTGTGTGGCATCGTAGCTCTCAAACGTCTGATCTGATTTTGATTTACTTTCTTGTTTGATTGACTTGATCGAGACTGTTCTCAGTTATGATTCAACAAAATTGGTTCAGCCGTTTGAAGACCATAAGCGCTTTTTTAGTTAATAAATGGATGTGAGCATCTTCGAGTCGAAATTTGGTATTCTCTTACATCAATCATATTAGGAGACATGGCAACCTTGAGCTGATCCTGTAACATCATCTGGAACTCCTCACCAACTTACAGTAGAGGTATCGTGGTTGAGCTCAATCGTATTGTCTTAATGAACAGGTTACTTGTGATAAGGGGTTTTAATTTTTGTTTTTTAATTTATCACTTAAACAAAATAATATTAAATTTCCTGTAGTATCATTTTGGTATGACGGTTTTGGTAGGCGCTTAATGTTACATAGTTTATCCAATGTCAATGCTAAATAAAGGCTTAATTCTCCTTCTTTAACTGCTCCCATTGCTTGATAATTGTGAGCTAATATTTATGAAACAATAAAATTATGGCTTACCACTCTATAATTATTGTGACCAAAAGATCTGGCTTTCGCTAGACCTGGCTAACTCATGGCGCATTTCACGTGAAGCGGACAATGAAAAATAAGGTTCTGAAATTCGTTCATATTCAGAGTAATTGTACATCTAGCAGGCTTCTAAAAAATTGTTTGTTACAATGTTATCTTGTTTTATAATTATACATATTATAAAACTCAATGTCTCTCTGTCTGTTTGTCCTTTTATGATATTTTGAGGCGAAAACCACTTATTATATTTACATATTTTATATTTTAATTCATAGCTGTGTTAATTGGCCAGGTTATAGGATATATTTTGTAACATACAAAATAAACAGTGACGATAATGGTGAATCAAAAATGATGCATTTGGAGCGCTTGAATGACTTACGCTGAGTAAACCATACAAGATGCTTCCTTCTTTGAGTGCGAGTGCAAGATTTTGCGAGTTTTTTTTTTTAAGTGAAACTTCTTATGCGATTTCCAAGCGTTAAACGTTAAATGTTAAATGTTAAACGTTTAACGCACATCGGTCTCTCCTCTTTATGTGAGCCAGAGCGAGAGAGCAATATATTATCGGTCTCTCCTCTTTGTGTGAGCCAGAGCGAGAGAGTAAATGTCGGTGTGTATGTATATTGCACACTGTTTAAATAAAATAGAAAATGTCTTTTAAAATTAAGTTTCACTTCTATCGTGTGTGAATCGCACACACATCTTTTTTTTTGTTATGACCTATGAGGTTATGATGACCTATGGTATGAGACTTCTGTTTTTTTTTGGCTAGTTATACTGAATTGACAGATTACTTGCTCCCAGATTGAAAAACCTATATATGTACATACTTACATGGTTGCTTAGTTCGAATTTAAGGATAGGTAGCTGGCTAAATCGCGAGTTTTTATATGTACGGCAAAAGCGCAAGCCGAGGTTCAGCCACTTTGGCGCCCTTGCCTTTATTCGGCTGGCTGAGTCCTTTCTGTGCTCACCTACAAACCCGGTGAAGCTGTCAAGGCTTCTTGGCCAACAATACAGACAGTTCGAAAAAATATATTTAATGGTTGATTCTCGCTCGAACCCCGCATCTTGGATATCTCCGTTAAAATTGGATCCTAAGATTGTTCGAGGCTACCCAATAAGTCGGAATCCCAGGAGAATATCATTCTGGCTGGAGTTTGTCGGATCGTGAGGACGTTTGAGATCAATTATCAGGTCGTCTACGGGCAACGATAAAATCAGACATGCGAAACTTGTGGTGGCTATAGGGATAGTTAGAGGCCTCTGGGGACTAACTCCATATAAACAAACAACATAAACAAACCTCACAACTTGGATCATCTGAACGTACACATCTCTACACTGCTTGCACTTTTAAACCTAATGACGCCCACAAGTTAATCAATTTCTTATTATATTACAGTATAATATTTACTTGTAACCAAAGTTAAAAACTAAAATAATTTCAAAATAAAACAAAAAAGAGTAAATAAGTGCATAGCCTAGCGAGCTTCTTTATTGCTGAAAACATTATAGGTACACATTTTTTATACAGAGAATAATTTCATCATAAATAACTATTTATATTTTTAAATAGACGGTAACACCAGCTTACAATTTAAAAGAAATCGCTGATTAATGATTTATAATATTTCAGTATAGACAATAGTTTTATCGCGCGGCCAGGGTTATGCGTCACAACTCCCAGGGCTCGTACGCGCCAATACACTAGACCCGAGCCGAGTGTTTGTTTTAATTTTATATTAACTCCCAAACTATTCGTGCAAATAACATGTTATGAAAGGCAAAGTTTATCTTCATAAAATTTTCTTGATGATGAAGTAACTTTCGTTCGTAAGTTTTAATATACCATGCCTAATAATAATGCTCATAAGTTCCTTATGAATTTTCAATAATTTTTTGTCACAAAATACCTATTTTGGTTTATTTGTAAGGTATATGGTATCGGGACTTTCTTTTATGTACTAAGGAGAAATATTTTTGTAGAACATTGTATTTACGTATCACTAACCATTACGGCAGCGCACGCCGATAAATCAGTTCTAGAGCGCTGTTTATTCAGACTTAACGAAAATCAATCTTTAAGGTTAGCTGAGCGGTGTATTTGAGATATTAGGTCTTTACCTATGAAATTGCCGTTTTGTATGAAAAAATTTAAACGATGTTTTTTCATGTATTTTTTATTTGTATTAATCGAAGTAATCACCCATGCAATCAATGCATATTTGCCAGCGCAGTGGCAGTTTATTGATGCCCTTCTTAAAGAAATCAGCTGAACGGGAGGCAACAAATTCTTCAAATACATTTTGTACTGCCTCTCGGGTATTGAATTTTTTTCCCGCCAAGGAGTTACCCAAATTCTGGAAAAAGTAGTAGTCTGTAGGCACAAGGTCTGGTGAGTAGGGCGGATGACGGAGAACTTCCAACCCCAGTTCTTGCAACTTGGAGACCGTCTGTTGTGCAGTATGAGGTCGCGCGTTGTCGTACAGGAGCAGCGGAGACGAACGATTGACCAATGCTGGTTGTAGATGTGCCAGCTTCTCCATCATTGTGTTCAGTTCTTCACAGTACATAGCAGTTCACAGTACATAGCAGTGCATAGCAGTAATGCTCACCCCGTTTGTTAAGAAGCTGTGATGAATCACACCGGCGCTATACCACCAAACAGTGACCATCATTTTTCTAGGGGTAAGTTTTCGTTTAGGGCATTGTTTAGGTGCTGAACCAGAATCCAACCAACTTGCTGAGCGCTTGCGGTTATCAAACAGAATCCATTTTTCATCGCAGGTAACAATGCGGTTCAAAATTCCTTCATTTGTGTATCTGTAGAGCAGTACAAGGCACGTCTCGACGCGTACTTCACGCTGGCGATCATTGAGTTCGTGGGGCACCCATTTGTCAAGCTTTTTTACCTTGCTAATTTGACGCAAATGGACTAATATTGTTTTTACGCTAACGTCGAAAGCTGCTGCTAATTCAGCCGTAGATTGTGTATCATCAGCTTCCACAATCGCCTTTAATTCGTCATTGTCGACCAAAGTCTTCGGACGACCGCGAGGTTCATATTTCAGGTCAAAATTCCCAGAACGGAAGCGAGCAAACCAATAACAGGTGGTGCGTTGGTTTGTAGTGTTAGCTCCGTAAACGTCGTTGATGTTGCGTGCCGCTTGTGCCGCGTTACTGCCACGACGGTACTCATATTCCAAAATTACTCGAATTTTCAACGTATCCATGATGACAAAAAAGATTTAAATGCGATGAAAATGTAACACTAATCAATAAACAAATGATACTATTGGAAAAAGAATTCCATGTTTTTAAAATAAAATTAATTGGAAATAAGAATTCTTAGCCAAAAAAAAGTTATTTTGATTTGAAATGGCCAGTACTGCAGAACGGCAATTTCATAGGTAAAGACCTATTATATACTAAGCAGAAATTTATTCGACCACCTTGTTTTTTGAAAATATATAATTTCTTGTGAAAAACGGTTTCTCCTTATTGAAGAGAGCTTGTATTTCATCCATTGGAAGTCCTTTCGTTTCCGGCAGATAAAATATGCAGAACCCTATCGTAAAGAAACAATCAACTGCGGATATGTAAAATATAGAACTGAGTCCAACATTAAAATCTATTACCAAAATAGGGATCAATATAAAAATGTATATTAAAGAGCAAAGCAATAACCATTCTACTACCAACACTATGATAACGCACTTTACCTGAAAAGAGAAATAATCAGATGTAAGCGGAAATTATACGTATTTTTTTATAAATTGCGTAGTTCCTTACATGTAACTAAATATCAGTGTAGAGTTACTATGGAGACTTTTTTTTATAATATAACTATTGTGCCAAACACTCGTTCGGTTCTCCTGAAGTATTACTAGAAAGTTGCCGACCTTGAACCCCCTTTCTCCAAGGAGCTCTGGTAATCCTACTCAGCGCGGGAACACAACACAAGGTTATTTGGCTGCGATCTTCTGTAGGGTGAAGGTATAACATCAGTTGGACTGCCCCAAGTAGAGAGAAATCTACAAAGAAAATTATCTATGCCCTACCTCTCTTAAAACACAATACAATCCTCTTTATCTTGACAATTTTTACTAGGATTACATTAGTGCAAGTAGTATAGTCAAAATTCTACCCAGCTTTCCGTGACTGGCACTTGCAATCAAGCTCTTCGATTTTTATAACAGAGATTTTGGTTCAAACTATATAAAATATTTGTGGAAAATATTTAATCCCTGGGTGTATTAGTATGCAGTATTTGTTATCGCAGATATAATCTGAATGATAAACGAGAGAAAGGTTAAAAAACCCGTCGTAGCGTGGTATAAAGAAAAATATTTTTCTTCAGTTTATCAAATGGGAGCGTTAAAAGGAAAACTATTTCTTTAGACGCAATAACGAAAACGTGTGTTGATAAAAAATAAAAAGATTACCTCAGGTAAAAAAACCTCGTGAATAAAAGCATAGGGCACAGTCCCAGCTCCAAGAGTGTACACCAAAGTAAACACGAAAGTGAGAACGGCTTTAAGCCAACTCGGACCCCAATTCAAGTGTATCTGTGTCCCTAGTAAGATGCAGACGATGCCAGTGGCGAAAGACGAGTAGATCATGAGAGGCTGCAAATAATTTATTTAAAAAATAAATGCAATTTAATTATGCTCTATTTATTTATTAATAGTTTATGGATAAAATTGCAATGCTATTAAGAAGACTTTTAAAACCGTATTCGATTTCTATATTTTGATTTGGCTTTTTGACGAGAATAGGCCGACATTGTATTCAGTTTTCTTATTTTTTTAGTTTAACAAAATTAACATATACACATATAACATAACATATGCACTGTAACTATTTCATATTAATGTTTTATATATACAATTGAAAAATCTTGACGAGATCTGTCGACTTTAGAATGAGCGTCGTGACTTCTCAGAGTCATAGTTTATAATAGAAATTTTAATTGCCCCGTTAGCAAAACGACCTCAAAATGGCGACTCATCCTTCTCCCTCGCGCGTAATGCGCCACAGTCCTCACTCTGCGTAATAAATCTTTTAAATCTTAAATATCGTGTGGTATAATTCTATTTTGAATACAGATAATAGATATGTAGCTCCAATCCTAAACTTTATATATTGATTTTATTATTATCTTTTTTTTTCAATTAAATTATGGGATTATTATGGAAGTAAATTAAAAACATATTCACATCAATAAAGACTTGTTCCTTCAAAAGCACAATAATTTGCGTCAAGCTTTTGTCTCTAGCATGTAATATAAAAATAAAAAATAAAAACAATTAAAACCTCGCCCAACCAAGCTATCAAAAAAGCTGATTTGTAAAAACTAGGAAGCGTAGAATAAAATAATCTCACCCGTCTCCCAACCAGTTCTGTCAAATAGGTCGCAATAAATGCGATAAATATTGACATAATGATCGTTAGAACATAGCAGACCGACCCAGGCATTTCGGGTATTGCCTCTTCAAATATGTCTTCTGCGAAAACTTGCATGATTATTATACCTTGGAATATAGATGCTGACACCAGGATTATCATTACAAAGAGAGCTTTTCGGGTTGATCGAGACCTTTCTGAAACAAAAACTTATACAGTTTATATAAATAATATTATATAATTAATTCAACTTTCAAGTTTTTATGGTCTCCCTATAGAAACCTGGGAACAAACTTAGCCCCTGGTAAGAGCTGATTTAAGTGACGGACCTACCTATAACTGAAGAAGTTTTAAAAATCATTTCTTCTTCATTTATTTTTCATCATTTAATCGGCGATAATTATTCTTCCTTAAAATATAAATATTGGTTTAATCGATGCATACTTACTAATGAACTTAAATGTTTTCAACAAATTTCCGAACGGTTTCTCTTTCAAGGTTTCTTCTTTATTGGTGATATCTGCAAAGTTCAATTAACAGTATATTTAACTAGATTTTACGTTGTAGCTCAAAATCAAATAATCTATTTATTACTAATATTGTAACCTCAGCATGGCGATATATCGTTCATAGTACCCAAATCTGTGGTTTTAAAATTGTTTCTCCTTTAAAAAGAAAAGTGTTTAATAAAAAGAAATCTATATTCACTCAATTCTGCCACGACTGCACTCGCATCTTCATTCATGACTATGTTTTCTATTTTACATGTATGTATGGTAGTACGTGATCCGTGTACTATATTAAATCCCTCTGCCTTCTATCATATATTTTTTAACTTTTCAATCATGTTGTTTTGTTGTCCAAGACTTTTTTAAGGTTTGCAATTCACTACAATTTATGAGAAGAAACTCGTAGAAAGAGATAAAGCATCGTGGTCGAGCGGAACACGCACACAATGAAACCTTATTGCTTAAAGTATTGTAAATAAACAAACAATTTATATTGTAAATATAACTAGCCTAGAAATTTCTACCTTTCCTTTAAACACTAAAACACTTTCGAAATTTCGACACCTCGCTTTTATCAGTTATGGACTGCGAATGATAACACCTCTGATAGTGAGTTTATTATTTTTCTGTACGAATAAATTATTTTACTGCTAAAATCATTTTACTAACCTAACATATTCTTACCTGGAGTGTCCATCTCAGAAATAAAGGTTCTACGTATCTTATTCATCTCTTCAATAACTTCTTGGGAATCTGGTTTAGTCCCTCTATAAAATGCTATAGACTTTGCCGCATCCTGTATATGTGAAAATATGGTGTTTAAAAAAGCAACAACATCAATGCTCCAATTCACACTAAAATATGTAAAAATTTTATATATCCTGCGCATAAAATAACTCATGGAATATTAACAATTAGACGGAAATTGCCGAACAACCTTATACAGAATTTAAAGCTTCTTCTTTCGTATCGTTGTTAAACCTCGGATTTAAAGCCACTTTGACCAGTAGCTACTTCCACGGCGTTGTCCGAGCTGGTTATCAGGTCACCCATTGTGTATGTGGAGGTGCATGATGAATATGTAAGCAAGTGTGGCATGGACTGCACTTGGACACCACACTGGCAGTGCGTGTAACTCTCAGCGATTATACCCGGCTAAGGTTATTCTTACAGCGACTGACTTCGAGCCCGCAGTCTGTTTGTTTTCTTGTTTAGTAGTCATAGAGTAAGGCGATTTTTATTTGTATTACCACTGGATAATAATTTGGAAAACATGAAACTCTTTCGACTTTTCAATCGTCTTTGAAATGGTACGGCATTATATAGTGGGTGCCTGTTATGGGTTTCTCGTTTCTATACTACTTATAATAAAGAAGTCAAGTTTTTATGTTTATAGGGGCAAATCTTTGAAACTACTGATATAATTCTAATAATTCTTTAACAAATACATTCCAAGCTACATTATCTTTGAGTGATAAAGGATTTTTTTTAAATTAAATTTTATATCGTAGTTTTTGCTCGGGACGGGTTTTTTTTTACGTTTTCTAAAAGTTTGATATATTATGGACTTTACATAACTTATATATCCTGTGTACAAAAATTGATAAAAATCGGTCAACCCATTTTTGAGTTAAGTCCGAACATACAAAAAGACAGACAGAAAACAAAAAATGAATGACATATTCGTGATCGGTGTCCATTACAACAGACGTGTGTTTATGTTATTTAGAACTACAGATTAATTAATACATATGTACCTATCCTTGCTTTAAATATTTCATTATTTCATGTACAGTAAGCGTCTTATGCTATCCCGAAAACAACATCAAGTACGCCTGAAATAATGTTATACCCACATTTTCCATTCCTTTCGCCATTAAGAATACCGGCGACTCCTTCAGTGTATAAATGCAAAAAGTACCCACAGCTGATATAAAGAAACTCATGTAAATCATTGCCTGATAATCCAGATAGGCCCCGAGGATATAGGATATCACCATTCCTAATTCATACAAGGCAAAGCAGCCTGATGTCAAGGCGCCTCTTATAAAGTCTCGGCAGATCTCGCTGATGTAAATTGGAGCTATCATGAACATAGCGCAACCAGAGCCGGATACTAATATTGCTATGAGAACAACTTCAACTCTGTTGCTGCACGCTATCATTGCCCAAGATAACTGAAACGTTGAAAAATTCAATTAAGTATAGACTTAATTACTAATGATAATTATCGCGATTTCAATATGATTAAAACAAAATTTAATAATTATGATTTCAACTACTAAAAAGAAATGCATATATATTTTATCGTATTAATGGAAATGGTCTGAAGTCTGAAGGAGATGATAAAAACGGGAGTTTGATCAAATAGTAAGTCAATGCATCAAGTCAATCAATTGACGGAAGATGTGACTGGGGTAGGTTAGATTTGACTTGTAATAAAAAACAGCAGGTAACGGTGAGAGCCAGATACTAATAGCATTGAAGAAAGTTTTAGGTAAGCGTTGTGATATTGTTTGATGGTTCAATTCTAGTGACAAATCTATTATTTTAAGGACAAATCTTATTAATTAGGTCATTGAATATGAATTTATTTGGCGATAGTTAAAGTTATACCCAAAAAGAGAGAGCGCATGGAATTCAGTGCACATGACAGAAATTGAATTTTTAATAAATGACACAACTTTTTCTTATTCTTATCTCTTCGCGTTCTTTCTTTTTCTTTACGTCCTTTTTGTATCAAAGACGTTTCGTTGTCAAATTGACATTGTAATTTTGCACTCATCTTGCCTAAAGAGATCAGTGATCATTCTCTTTGTGAATGAGGCTTGGAGCAAGGATCTTAAGATCACATTTTTGTTAACTGTACTTCACTGTTATTCTCCGTCCTATTAACCTTATGTGCCTTCTAACCCTTGTCACCCATAACCCCTTAATTATAGAATCCTTATCCAAATTTATCAAAATTAATAAAGGTAAACTGTACTGTTAAGATCGTCTTTGGTATGTTGTATATTCCTCTTTGTGTTTATAGATAGTCCAAACTGGATACATTTTGCAACAATATACAGGATACAAAATCTCCTTCGTTTAATGGTTCCATTCACGTGACACTGGCGAAATTGTGTTTGCACAACGTTGCCATTTTATAAGAAGAATACGTTTCATTTTAAGAAATAGTAGAGTTCATACAAAAATTAAACCCTTACAACAATGCTGATAATCATACCGTATGGGAAATGGACACAATATCTGTAGCCGGAACTATTTGAGCGACCAACTTTCAGATATCTAAATGCAATATGCAATGTTAAAGACTAAAATTTAATTACGTTAAGATGCTATTATCAATGAACAATCTCACTTTGGGCCACACACGTATAATCTACATTAGTTAGCATAGGTCGCGTTGCAAACATGTATCTACTACCAAAAACTAAACCACAAAATGCAAACAAAGTGTGACGACCAAATCTGATTGCTTAAAATAAAAGCGTTATTATTTGAATTTTTATTAATTTTACAAATTTATTTAAGTAACTTTTAGGAACTGACGGATATTCACGGTTGTAGATGGTAAAACCCGACTACGAATTAAAAAAAAATCTACGATTAATTCCTGCGTTGGTAGCTTTTCTTGTTATGTTAATGCACTTATATTCAGGTTTAACATCTGTCACTTGATAACCACTTTTTTCAATACCGTACAGCGATTCTAATGTATCAGATAATAAATAAGTAAATATTGTATATTAATTACAAATACTTTTATCGTAATCCATAAATAAAATGGTATGTTGAAAAACTTACCATACACAGAGAAGATGAAATTAAAGCGCAATACTTCCTTCCCAATTTGTCTAAACATATTCCAGCAACGGGGATGCTTATTACTGCTCCGAGAAATGGTAAACAGACAAATAACACTAGCTCGAAATCGCTTACTGGTCTGTGTAGATTTGTGCTCTTTGAATCGAAAAATGTTAAACTGGCCGTGGGCCACGCAAACATAACCCCCATACCCAAACACAAAAGACATGCTATGAAACAAAAGAGCATCGTAATCCAAAGATATTCTTAAATATAATTTAACTACTGAAAAACCTAAAGCGTATACAATTAATGTCTTCTACTGGATAAGTAATTTAGAACTAAAACCGTGTTATAGTTTTGAAATGATGGAATCCGTGGCGCATATTAATACGTGAATAAGTGTATTTTAACTCAGATCCGACATTTCATTATTTTTACCTCTTTTGTCATGTTGTCTCTGAGAGTAAATCAAAGTTTAACGTTTAAACTAAGAAGGATTCTTTAAATTAGAAATCGCCTTATTTGTAAAAAAAATTCTTAACAAAAAAATAATTCTGTAAACAAATAATTTACGCAATTTTGATATTTTTAAAAGTCTACAACATGAAAATCGACGAACACTTCAGTATCATTCTTGACTTACTTTTCAGAATTAAAACTTTTTGTCTTATAAAATATTATAATTAATGACTTCATTTATTTACATCCTAAACACACTACCAGACATTTACTAAACTGCTTCATGTCTTCACACCAAGAATCTTTGAAAACTCAGATCGTGTGATAGACACTATCTTTGATAATTTTCTTCATTTCAAATTTCGTATAGGTACTTCATGAAACTTAACTTTTTCACTTACCATAAAAATGCTTAACAAACTTTAAGAAGCCAGAAGAATATACAAACTGTAATTATGATGTCTTATACCCAACGGTGGATTCGGACAGTGAAGACAAAAATAATTACAATTTGAACAATAATTGTTAGTTTCCTTTTTCCTAAAATTGGTTTTATTCATTCTCACAGTCTCTTTTTTTTCAAAGCAGATGAAATGGGTTAACTAGATTTTAGATCTTGGTATGCATGTGTAAAAAATGTCAAGACAATGTGAATCTATAATCGTTTAATTTCCTGTCTGCATTCTCTTGATTATTTTAATCTATACAAAATAACTACTACTTATAATAATACTAAGCAAGACAATAAGATATATTTTTGAATAACACTTTAAGGATAAATAAATATTGTTTTGCGGGAAAATATAAAATAAATTAGCTACATCACTTAGAGCGCTAGTCATGTAAACAAGGTAAATTTAAGTGACAAAAGAAATAAAGTAATATTTCCGTTAACGTCGGCACACTTGTCACAACACAAACTAGCTCTCCGAAGTTACATGCAAAGATGACAGGAGACGACTATTTGGTTAATCGTTGTAATGATTATTTATCAAACATTTTTCTCTTTTAATTATATATATTTATTTTACCTTAGTTGTTTCCTCATTACTTCATTTATTATGTTTTCGGTCACTTTCCGAAGGCATCTTATCTTTAGGTCATTTATTATTTAAATATTGTATGACAAAATTCCTTTAACGTTCATATATAGGTATATATATAAACAAGAAGGCCGTATACAAAGACAGTATTTTATGGCTAGAAGAAACTTTTGAATTGAAAATATAGAACCATACTAGACAATAATTGAAATAAGACATCATTCATTCTGACTAACCGGAGAGAGATGGATCGCTAAAGGAAACGTACAGTCTTTAATTAGATTTGTATAAGTTTATTTATAATTCTGATTCTATATATTGTTTGGACTCACACTTACTTATCTGGAGTCTGTACAAAAATGTATTTGGTTACTACAAGAGACCTCTCGAATTGTAATCGGTAACTAGCAACACACACTAATCAAAGATTTTGTCTTGAGGTACCTTTAAAGACAATGTATTATTTTCTTTATCTTTAAGCATCGCTCTAACAAGATGGTAGCTCTCTTATTAGAACTGTCCTTTTTATGACAAACAAACTATGTATGTAGAGGTAGAAATCTAAACTCGATGATTTGTCATAATCACGTTCATAATAAATGTAATGAAGAAGATTATGAGTAAATCAGATACATAGGAAGCTTGGGTCTTGTGAACAGGATAATCATCTATTTTGAAAGACTTTATCATTGCCCACAATCACTGTCAGCTACCGTAGTATCCCATCTGTTACACCATTTCTTCTGGCAGCGCGTTCAAACACCGCGTCGAACGACGTAGGTTGGTATCCTATAGTGATCAAGAGCTTTTGGTGAAGGAAAACATTGTGACAAAACCATAGCATGGTGGTAACATTTAAAATCTATCACTAAGCACCTATGGCTGAATTCCCGCATCTGCACTCGATAACCAGTCCCGCATTATTCAGGCTTAGCGTCTTCGACCGAGACGTCACTTAACATTCATTATGCGTGATTGTTGAGATCACAACTATTCAACTCTTAGTGGACTGAAAAGGCTAACGAAAATGAAAACGAAACTTTTGATTTTGTATTTGAAAACTCAAAATATATTAGACTACCCGGTTAGCATAAATCTACAGAGCTAGGAATTATTAAACAGCTTTTGTATTGTGTCAATCGATAAACCCTTGGTTTCTGGTAACAATCGGGCGCAGAAAAACGATGTCGCAAAACACATGGCAGCGAAAAAGTAGAAGATCGGCGCTACGCCCAGCGATGACATAGCCGGTGGGAAGACATAGAGCATCAAGAAGTTACAAGTCCAGCTCCACTCCATCACTAACATAAACATTATACCTTTTACCTGAAACAGTATCTCTTTTAGTGAACTGCATGGCTATAATACCATTATTGTTATTTATATAGGGAACAAATAAAATAAAAACGGTAACAGGAAGAAAATTTGAACTTGGTTTGATTATAGTGCAAACTCTATAGTTAAATAACACATATTAAATTCAGCCAAGCCTGACTCTGGCTCCCGCTAAAAATCCCGAACTAAATTAAAGAAAGCATAAAGTTTTGGTAAGTATATTAAACAAATAAAATTGAGTGGTAGAACGGAACCCTCCATGCGCGAGTCCGTGTCACACTTGGCTGATTATTAACGAAATTAATCTTTACGATTGATGATAAATAGATACAAAGGGCAGCTGCAATTATTGTCCAAAAAGGATCTAAAGAAATCGGTTTTAAGTCCACCGCAGCCAAAGCCGGTCTGTAGCTGGATATCAATTGTTGGAAGTTCACGAAACGCGATACACCGAAGCGAGTCTCTTTATCAAGTGTTTCATTATAGGAATATTGGTCACTGTTCATTGAGGCGTAATATCTCGCTCTTGCAATTAACTCCTTACTTGTTCATTACCCCAATTTACAACTACGCCAGAAAAAATATTAGTTTCATTCAACAATATGGGATAATAACTATATATTATAGGGCCAGACAAATACACAGCCATAATACAGGTGAAAAAAAAAAACAATGGAACATGGAAGAAAAGTATATTAAATATTGAAGATAGCAAATTTTAATTGAAGAGTAAGAATAATTCACAGATTTTTAAAAAAGCTTACATATGCCGGGATTTGAACCAACTAAAAATGCAACACTATTTTATTGTGCCAAAAGATAGAGTCTATGATAAAGATAAAATCTCTCGAATAAACATTGTATCTCACAATTACGGAAAACCATGAAATTTAACAATTCGTACATATCGAAGTAACATGAAGGATACCTAGATGTATTTCCATTGAATATGTAAGTTATTGCCGAAAGAAGGTTTTAATTAAAATTATTATTTTCATACAACATTCGGACTGTATGTCTGTTACCTGATTACTCCGCCAATTATGTATTGATTTAAATGATTCTTTTTTTGTTAGATAGTTCATACTTGAGAGGTAGTCCCATATAAATTTTATTGAAATTGATACAGCGGTTTTCGAAAAAAAAATGTTTTTTTGTATATACGGTGGCGTTCAAAATATTTTTGGTTTCGGGATAATTAAGTAATGACGTGAACATAGACCTAAAATACTCAGAACGGCAGTCGTTTTAAGTTAGCCTTTAATGACTATGAACGTAGCTCTAGCGCGTCAGTGTTAAAAATAAAGTTAAAGTGCATACAGCTCCCGCAATTTTCACGAAATATGACTTATTGCGCAGTGAAAGAATGTCACAGTTCATCACATAATCACCATAAACATTTAAATATCTTATTCACACGAAAGCACTACCTATAAAAGAAGATATAAATTGTATTATTATCATAATTTACATTATTATGATCATTCTCCAATAATCCTCAGTGAAATACGATCATAATAACTGACGCGACAATATGAAAGAAAATGGAACACCGCGCTGTGATTATATTCTTAACAAAATAAGGGAAACATCAAAAAATCCTCCATGAAGATATGGTGGCTGTTTACCACGATTCTGCACCTTCATTATCTACAATTCAAAAGTAATCAAGTGAATTTAAGAGAGGCAGGGAGAGCATTGAAGACGACCCTCGCAGGGGCGGTTTCGTAACTGCCACTACAAAAGAAAATTTGAGTTAAAATATTAGTAGTGATGACCAACCTATCCATTGGAACCACACACACAATTCTTCACAATGGAAACTTGTATTGGAGGGTGCCCGAATAAAGGTTAAAATATTAGCAGAGATGACCAACCTATCCGTTGGTATCAAACACACAATTTTTCACGATGGAAGCTTGTATTGAAGGGTGTCCGAATAAAGGTTAAAATATTAGCAGAGATGACCAACCTATCCGTTGGTACCACACACACAATTGTTCAGGATGGAAACTTGTATTAGAGGGTGTCCGAATAAAGGTTAAAATATTAGCAGAGATGACCAACCTATCCGTTGGTACCACACACACAATTTTTCACGATGGAAACTTGTATTGGAGGGTGCCCGAATAAATATTAAAATATTAGCAGAGATGACCAACCTATCCGTTGGTACCACGCACACAACTCTTCACGATGGAAACTTGTATTAGAGGGTGCCCGAATCATTTTACTGATGAATGCTTATTCGAGAGATTTTATCGTTATTTAGACTCTATCCATTTGCATAAAAACATTTACTGTTTATCAATTTTAGTTGGTTCGGATGGCGGCACAAGTAACCTTTTTTAAAAAAAAATGTGAATGCTGTTATTCTTATTTTTAATACAAAAAATGTTTCATTTAAGTAAAATTTGCTATCTACAATATTTAATGTACTTTTCCTCCATGTCCCATTCATTTTTCCACCCTGCATATTTATTTAACTAAATGTTAAATTCCCTGTGATATTTGCAGACCTGCATCGTTTAGTCTTTGCTCGTGCTTTATACTAACCAATAAAAGTAGTACTGTAATTTGGTGTAGACAAACAAATTACTCACTTCGGGCAAAAATACTTCTCCGCTGATAACAAAAGGAATCGTGCCAGCGCCGAATGTATAAAAGATGATGTAGAAGTAAATTAGAATTGCAGACAGCCATTTCGGACCCCATTGCAGTTGTATCTGTGTGCCTATTATTATGCACAATACTCCAGTGATTACGGAAGACAATATTATTAGAGGCTGCAAAAATAAAGTTTATATAATAGTCGTGTATGTTGTGGAGGAAATAATACATTTCAGTAACTTTCTGCGCATTAGGTATCTACAATTTTTATAACCTGAATCATCTGGTTGTTTCAGTAACTTTACTTGATAGATTTTTATGGTATGGAAGCAACAAAGAGTCACATAGTCTACCTGAGTAAGGGAATACTACATTTTATAATATTTATAACCAATCTCGAAAATGTCCATAGATTGGAACTGTGAACTAAGTTATAAGTTTCTTCAAAAACAATTGCCACTCGGTTAATAGTTTTCTAAACTTTGTGTATTTATTAACCACATCTTCACTGAACATTATATAATATTTTGAACGAACCATCTACTCCTGCTTAGAGGCCAGTATTTAAACTAATATCAAAAAAGTTTCAGATTGAGTTCCGTCAAACATCAGTGCCAACTACTAATTTTTTTCTTGATTGGCTTAGCAAGATTGGTGGCGAACAGGCTTAGCTAAATCTTTTTATATGTTCCACATTTTCAATGATAGCTTCAAATCCTTTCTCAATCTACTCTGAATGAAAGCCAGCGTATATGCGTCACCTAATTACAAAAAGTTAAAAAAAAAACGAAAATATTGATGAATAGGAAGTATAATGAAAACAAGGCACTACTACTGCAGTTAATTTAGTCTCTAGTTATTAAGCTCCAATTATAAAATGAAAAGTAATGATAACTTCTATCCTCCAACACCCGGAGAAGCACTGCATACAGATGGATTAAATAAAATTGAAGTATTTACCCGTCTTCCAAGTGCATCTGTTAGATACGCAGCTGTAATTCCTGATAGAACTGTCAAAATAGCGGATACGATGCTGCATAAATTAGCTGACATAACATCACTGGGCACCGCTTCCTTGAACAAAGGCTCTAAATAAACTTGAATAATTGGATACCCTTGTAATGTATAAGACGACACGAGTATAAGGCAAACTTTCATCTGCTTTCGTGTTATAATGATTTTTTCTGTAATAGAGAAAATAAAAAAAATACACTGATTCTTGTTTTAAATCCTACAAAATTATAAAAAAGTAAATTCTTATTTTGATTCTTACAACTCAATTTCAAAGTAGCAAGAAAAACACTTATTATGTAAGTAGTGCATATTTAGTTATCTACAAACAGTTTATTTCAAATTATTCAACCAATAATAATGAAGTTTCATAATTTGTATGAGCTTAATTTGTGATCATTTTATATGGAAATATTTTCGAATTACCTAAATATTTGAATTAAACTTAACTTTAAATTCTTAAAATAAAAATTATTATTTGTTATTTTTTACCATTTCGTTTTTCCTCTTACAATTTGCAACGATGAACGCGAAACGTAGTTCGTGTAATTTTCGAATATTAATTTTGGCACGGAAACCTAAACCTAGCACTAATATTGAACAAATTGAAGGTTCTAACTCAAAAAATATTACCGATTTCAAACATTGAAGAATCTACAGTAATGTTCTTTACCGCTAAGTGATGGCACTAAGAGAAAATTTCTCAAATATTTGAATTAGCTTACAAATTTTTCTTCAGCGTCAACCTATAATATAACTAATTAAGTTCCAGATAATAAACATCCGTAAATTTTAAATACTTTGGTGATGGCGAGTTAAGATATGTGTCTTTCAACAGAAAGTAGTCCATCATACGCATTAAATACTTAACTGTCGCAAGCAGGTTAATCTCGCAGACTTGAGTTTATTACACATAGTTTATTTTAGTGAGAACATGTTCATATAAAACATACAAAAATGTTGCAAAAATACTTACTAAAAAAGTCACCAAGCGATACTTTTCCTCCTTCCTTTATTTGATATCTCGGTTCTTCTGTTGTTAGTTTATTGATTTCTGTGTAAATGATCGTGTAAGTTTCAGTGCTATTTTAAATACGTTAATTGTTAAACAGTCAACGTTTGTTGAAAATCTTATTGTTTTATCGTTTCCATTTTTTCCATAAATGCTATTCTTTAAACTATCTGACCCGTGTGAATATTTCGCATATTATAAAATATAAACAATCTAACCTATTCTATTATATCTAGTCTATTAGTTAAACAAATTGTTAATAGATGGCGCCTTGAATATATTTTCATTAGTATCAAAAGATGACATTCCTAATGAAAAAGTTTTTAAATCATTATTTCACGAAATAATTCATTTTAAACATGTTTTTTAACAGGAGTGAACATACGCTTTAAAATTATGTTTATATCCTCAATTTTAATACAAAAATAACGGAGATATGGCGCTCACAGGAAAATAATAAGTGAGAAATAATATATATATATATATATATAAACTATCCAATTAGGTAAACCCAATTTCGAGAAAGAGGTCAATCGTCGAATCCAACTCGGCTGGGCAGCGTTTGGGGAGCTATGTAACATATTATCGTCCAAGATACCGCAGTGTCTCAAGATCAAGTCTTTCATCAAAGTCTTTGACTAGTTTGTGTTGCCAGTGATTACATATAGTGCTGAGACGTGGTCGCTAACAATGGACTTCATAAGAAACCTCAAAGGGCAATGAAGGGGGCTATGCTCAGAGTTTCTCTGTGTGATCGAATCAGAAATGAGGAGATCTGCAGAACTAAAGTCACCGACATAGCCCGAAGAATAGCTAGACTTAAGTGACAGTGGGCGGGCCACGTAGCTCGTAGAACGGATGGCCGATGGGGTCAAAGAGTTCTCGAGTGGCGGCCACGTACCGGAAGGCGCAGCGTGGGCAGACCCGCCACAAGGTGGTCCGACGACCTGGTAAAGGTTGCGGGAAGCTGCTGGATACGGGCAGCACAGGACCGGTCGTTGTGGCGATCTTTGGGGGAGGCCTATGTCCAGCAGTGGACGTCTTTCGGCTGAAATGATGATGATATATATACTAGATGTGCCCATGGCTCCGCTCGCGTGGACTACATAACGCCGTTAGTCGAGCACACGCGCGAATCATGCTGCCCCCGATCAAAAGACGGAAGACAAAAATGCTTATTGTATGTAATCTAAGGATTACAGGATAGGAAGGTAGATATATGCTACCGCTGATTTTTTGTAGGTTTTTTTAAGATCTTCTTTAATCTTTTTAAGAACATTAATTTGATATATCGCTTAAATTTAATTTTACTACTTAATAATTACTTTAACTAACAAAATATATCCTAATGCCTGGCCAGATAATATAACTATGACGTAAAATAAAAACATGTATATCGAATAAGTGGTTTTTGCGTGAAAAGAACATAAACGAACAGACAGACGGAGAGACGTTGAGTTTTATAATAAAGAAAGAAAAAAGAAAGAAAATACATTTATTGTAGATAACATACGGCCACACAGTATTGAACACAAAATTAACATAACATAAAATTAAAAACTAAATAAGAAAAAATAAAAAAGACAATGTTATCAAATAAACCCATGTGCCGTAGTACCACTACAAAGGGCACACAACTCAGCATAAGCTGGATGCCACCGTTCTAAGTGTCACCAGCGCTGATTTTCAGTTGCGGCCAAGTGGGTTTACAAGAAGTAAGATATGTATTAAAAGTATTGTGTACATAATTAAATAATAATAGAATATCAGTTGTATATATTTATAAGTACATATATTTTATAATATAATAATATACTAATATATAGTATTATAAGTATGTTATATGTAATATATGTAATATAGTATTATATTATATATTATATAATAATATATAATATAATACTAGGAGGAATCAAAAAGTAGTAAGAACGACATACTCCTTGGTAAGAAAAAATAATAAATACTGGCAGGCATAGCTCAGATATATATTCGTAATATAAATAAAGAAAAAAACCTTCAATTCTCTTTTGCTTTTTTCTGAGTGTAGTCGTTTGTTTGCTTCGTGTCGGAACGTGTTCTCAAAAACGGAGAAAAACGAAGTGCGATCCGTTATTAAATACCTTTGTTTAAAAAAGTTAACGACTCAAGAGATTAATTGCGATTTGGAGGCAACATTAGGAGAGTCTGTTCCGCCGTATTCCACTGTCGCAAGGTAGGCTTCTCAATTTCGAGTAGGGACATCGAGCACGGAAGACGAACATCGTTGCGGCCGTCCATCGACGTCAGTCACCCAAGAAAATGTTGCGAAAGTCGAGAAAGTTGTATTGAGCGATCAAAGAGTTACCATCCGATACTTAATTCAAGAAAAAGGCATTTCATATGGAAGTATTTAATCCATATTAAAACAATCTTTGAATATGAGAAAAGTCTCCGCAAGATGGGTACCGAGAATGTTAACCGACAGTCAGAAACAAAATCGACTTGACATTTCGAAGATATTGTTGGACAAGTTTCAAGAAGATCTAAAAACTATCTAATCTAAAAACTTTTTATCTCGTTTCGTAACAATGGACGAAACATGGGTTCTTCATTTTGATCCCGAGACAAAACAGCAATCTTTGCAAAGGAAACGGCCATCATCACCGACCCCGAAGAAATTTCGTGTCGTGGCATCGGCTGGCAAGGTTATGGCCTCAATATTTTGGGACTCAGAAGGGATATTGTTGATTGATTACCTGGAGCGTGGAACCGCTATTACAGGCCAATATTATGCAGCTTTAATTCCCAAGTTGAGAAATGCCATCAAAGAGAAAAGGAGAGGGAAACTTCGACGAGGCGTGCTGTTTCTGCCATTCAACAAGCTTCGAATTGGTTGACCACCCCCCTTATTCACCAGATCTGGCGGCTAGCGATTTTTATCTGTTCCCCAAATTGAAAAAATACTTAAGGGGAAACAGGTACGAAGACGATAACGAGGTGATGGATGCCGTGGAGAGTTTTTTGCAGGACCAAGACAAAACATTTTTGTGAAAGGGATTGAAGCCTTGGAAAAGCGCTGGACTCGGTGTGTAGAGAGACTCGGAAACTATGTAGAAAAATAAATTATTAAGTTATCAATAGTCATTATATTCTATCTCATTCTCACGACTTTTTGATCCCTCCTCGTATGTATAGACGTTGAGTTTCATAATATATATATAATATCTTATGAAACTTTTAATAGGTCAGTATTAATAAATTTAGAAATATCACCTTCACTTTCAGGATACAAGCTGCGTCGTATTTTATTAATTTCTGCAAGAACTTTATTTGAAGATTTATTTTTTCTCATGTAAAATGCTACCGATTTTGCTGCTTCCTGAAACATTTTTTTACAACGATTCATATTTACAATGCTTTGTGAGGTCTTTTTCTCTAAGCTAGTATCGTCGAACGTGATAGAGCCTCTTCCAAAGCTCGCCTAAGTAGCTCAATCAGAATAACTAAATTTAGGTGTCCCCTTAAATTTAAAATATAAGGGATTATATTAACGTACACTTACGTTTTCAAAACCTTTCGCCATAAGAGAAGTCGGTGACTCTTTTAATATGCTTACAGCCGCCACTCCAATAACTGCCATTGTTAGATAAACATAAACCATAGCGTTATACGTCAAAGCTCCTCCAAGTAAGTAAGAGATCATAAGTCCTGTACAGCTAAACATAATTGGGCAAGCAGTCATTGCACCTCGTATGGAATCATCGCATATCTCACTAACGTAGACTACAACTACCATGAACACAGCACTGCCTAATCCGCTTATGAAAACGGCGATGAGAATTACTTCAACTTGTTTGCTCACTGCTATCATCGTCCAAGTGATCTGTGGATTATATTTGAACGGTTAATAATATCAGCTTATAATAAGTGTCTCATTGCTGGGCATAATCTGGGCACAATATGGAACAGGCTTAATCATCACTCCAGCCCACAATGTATTGGCGATTTCAAACACCAAGAACTCAACAGTTCTATATTTCTCTAAAATATTTCTTAAGAATTCAGGCTTCTTCATGATGTTTTCCTTCATCGTCGGCGTATGGTGTTACCAATTTGAGTAAATAAATAAATATATGACGAATTCCGAAAAAATCGTTTTTTCGTGCCGGGCTTCGAACCTGCGAACATCGAATCGACATTTCGCAGGTCTACACCACTCGACCATCACGATTTCAAACGATTATGTAGGTATGTAATGTAAGTAATTATAATAGGTCCTCACATAAGAAATTATCGGTTTATATGGAGAAAGTAAAACGAAAAAATATTATGAAATAATACATTGAATCAATCGAAGTATGTAGCATAATTGTCAATGAACTTTCGCCATTTTATAGATAGTTCAATAATTCCCTTGCTGAAAAAATTGTGGGAGTGAAAATCAATAAAATCTTTGAAGGCAGTTTGGACAGCCTTATCGGAATTATTTTTTTTTCCTTGCAAATAATTGTCCGCATTCCGAAAAAAGTGTTATTCTGTCGGAGCAAGGTCCGGGGAGTATGGAGGGTTTCGGAGACATTCCAACCGCAGTTCCTCTAATTTAGCGACCGTCTGTCGTGAAGTATAGGGTCTAGTGTTGTCCTGAAGCAGCAGTGGGCTAGAGAGATTGACCAGTCTCGGTTGTTTAACTGCTAGCTTTTCTATCATGGTTTGCAATTGTTGACAATACAAATCTGCCTTTATCATCAGTACATCAGGTATTGGGCAGGTTGCTCCATTTTGCTGAAACCGTCTGACATCCTCATCAGTATTGGTTGCAAAAAGTTACGAAGCATCTCAGCATAGCGTTATGAACTTACAGTTGTGTTTTGCCTTGCAAAAAAGATTAACTTTAATCGATTTCTTTACTTCTTTTATTCGTTCGGTAGTACGAGAGATGCGATGAAGCCCTCCGTCGTATACTTTCTTCAAATCGTCATATCCAAATTTTGATTAAGCTCACACTAGGATAGTTTCTGTTACTGTTTACATGATATTCTGTACAGAAAAAACCACGTAAGAAGCCACGTTCATAAAAGCCGCGATCACAAAAAGCTCGCTGCTGCCCAGTGAACGTAATAATAATAATAAAATATTTATTGAATCACTCATAATACATAGCATCAGTGTAGCTCTGGTTCTTAAACTAGGTTAGCCTGTACTTCAGAAATCAGGACTTTCTATTTAGAGGATACAATTCTAACGGACAATTGTCAACTGACAATGAAGGTTAAGCTAATTATTAAAAATAAAACAGAAAAGAGGTAAAAAATCATGAAAAACAAAAAGGAACAAATTAACATCTTAAAAGAAGTAAAAAATGATTTTAATTTTAATTTATGGGCGTTTATTTATAAAATGGGATCGGTGTGTGAATGAGTGGGTGTGCGCGTGTGTGTGTTGTATATGCTTGGGTTTTGTGAATAAAGATAGTTGCTAGATTACTTAACTAATAATTTTTTCGTAGTCGTAATTGTCAAGCCATTCAATAATAACAGTTTTTATTTGGTAATTGCTACATTTTTTTTATATTTTATTTTTTTATGTATTACGTTAAATAATCTGGGAGCAATATTTTCGTAATGTCTTCTTGCAAAGGTAGTTCTAGTTCGCGAAACCGGACAAGTGTCTATTGTTTTAGAAGTAAGAAGAAGAGTGGGACCAACGTAGCGATGTTATCTTCGCAGACATACAGAATATACAGATTTCGGACACTTAGGACTTGTGCCTTTTCATAAACTTTTATTGTGGGATACCTAAAAGGGAGGAAATGAGCACTTTCAAGACAGCACGATGGGCCCTCTCGATCTCAATCATATGATATTTGGTTGCGCCCCCCCCCCAAGAGTAGAAACCATAGTCTAGAATATATTGGCATAGTGCTTTGTATGATTGTATGAGAAGTTGAGGAGATGCAACATCTCGTAAATTCTTAAAGACATGATCAACTTTCAAGTCTTGCCATACTTACTGTAGCTGTTAAATGTTGTGACCATCGCAGTTTATGATCGATAATAACTCCTAAGTATTTAATGTTATCAGCTCTTTCTATAATGTTCTATAATATTATCTGCTCTTTATTGGATACTTTAGTAGCTAAATGCTTGATCAAGGTATAATAAAACCCTCCATTTCTCCTTGGTCCTTCCCTATATCGGTGGAACCAAAGAAAACCAACGCATCGGGTAAACAAAAATGGCGCGTTGTTATCGACTACTGTAAACTTAACAATATTACGGTAGGCGATACATATCCAATTCCTCAGATATCGGAAATCCTGGGTCAGTCGGGCAACAGTAAATATTTTTCGACCTTAGATCTATCATCTAATTTTCACCATATCCAGATAAATGAAGCTGATGTGGAAAAAACAGCATTTAATATCCCCGAAGGACATTTAGAATTCATCCGCATGCCATTAGGTTTGAAAAATGCGCCTTTGACTTTTCAAAGCCTGATGAACAACGCCTTGTCCGACCTTTCCTCCCAAATCCTTAATCTTACCTCTGTGTACCAAAGACTAAGGGAATTTAACCTCTAACTCCAACCCAACAAATGCGAGTTTTCGAGACGTCAACATAATAATCAGAAAATGGTGTCAAAACAAATCACGACAAATTAAAAGCTGTAACTCAATTTCCCATACCGAAATCACTCAAAGACATTAAATCTTTCCTGAGTCTTGTGTCCTACTACAGCCGATTCATACCTGATTTTTCAAAAACTGCTAAACCTTTGTGTAACAAAGCTACACAATTTAAATGGGAAAATCAAAAACAACTAGCATTCTCTGTTAGGGTAACAGTAACTGTACCAGTAACTGTTAGTAAATCAGGGTGATTTTACAAAGGCTTTCATCTTGATTTGTGATACATTAAACTACGCTATCGCTGTAGTTTTATCATAAGGTTCTGTCGGCAATGACAGACCAATTGCATACGCACCCCGTACCTTAAATAAATGTGAGTGTAATTACAGCGCCACAAAAAAGGAACTTCTATCTATCTTGTTTGGGTGTAAAACATTCCGGCCATGTCTTTATGGTTGGAAATTTCAAATCATAACTGATCACCAACTCCTTCAGTGGCTATTTAACCATAAAGAGCCCAGCAGCAAAATGCAAAGGTGGCGGTTAAAGTTAGAAGAATACGAATACGAAATTATACGTAGAAAAAGCAAACCTAAACGCTGGAGCTGACGCAATCTCTAGAATTCCAGTAAATCCAACCATTCATGGAGAACCCTCTAATGATCATCCTGACCTGATTATCCTCGGTTCAATTGACGATACCCTCAATTGGAACCTAAGTTCATCAAACTTACCACCCCTTACATTTCCTCTGAATCCCTCAAATACTTTGGAACAATCAAAAACTTCAATTTTTTTATCGTATTGGTTTGATGTAGTGGCCACAATCTCACCTGATATTAAGTGACGATGTGGCCCAAGATGATAACACGCTAAACCTAGTGGAAGACTGGCTCTCAAGTGCAGCTGCCGGAACATTCCTATTGGTGCTTGGCGACAGATTATCAACGATGTTTTCCTTCACCGAAAGCTCAGGCTCATTGCAGGTATTTGAACTCACGTCAATCAACGCGAAGTCGTACACGCAACCACTGAGCCATCATTGCTTCAAATCCAGCATCCGCAAATCCCGAAACGAGAGAAAACCCTCAGAATCCTACCAGTTCCGCCGAGCAACTAGATTTTTCTAATCCTATATATATCGTAATTATGAAAAACAGGAAAATCCTCCTATACAAGTAGATCCTCTTTAAGATATTGACTGGAACGAGGACGACTACTCTAAATTTCTAAAACAAATAACAACCCCAAACAAAGAATTTAACACGAACTTAGAAGAACACAATCAAGAATACAATCAAAGTATATCTAAGACATCCTGCCAAATTATACTAGTACCTACTTTGTTGGATCATGACAAATCCAATACAAGAAATCTTGAGTAACATGGAAAACTATGATTATTTCATTAATTATGAAATAGAATTATATTATTTCAAGAAACTTACCTTAAACAATAACGAGATAAAGAGATACCTTAAACAATACTACCTTTGTTTACCAAAGCACATCATTTCGATGATTCCGCATTCCCAAACGATGGTCATCTTGGATCTGTTAGAATGTTGAAAAGACTAAAAGAAAAATATTTTTATAAGGGTATGCGATCAGACGTAGTATCTTATGTTAACAGTGCTCACTCTATCAACAAAATAAAACCTTCAGGAAAACAAACGAATCTAACACCGATGCAAATTACTACCACTTCTACGAGCCCCCTACAACGCGTAGATCTCAATAATGTCGGAATCCGGGACGGCCAAATTGAAGTATATACTTACAGTCCAAGACGATCTGATAAAATACTCTATAGCTTATCTGATTCGCAGCGTATCTTCGGAAGAAACCACCAATTGCCTTGTGCATTTTATTTCCTTGTTCGGAATCCCTACGATGATACGTATTGATCAAGAAACTAATATCACAGCTGATCTCTTTTAAAGAATATGCACTTTCCTTAAAATAAAACAATTGTGGTGTACACCTTACCATCCACAAACCCAAGGAACGTTGGAGCGTAGTCATTATACTCTGAAAGAATACCTCAAATCTTTCGTAGTCTCTAATCAAGATAATTGACCGAAGTATGTCTTCACTGCAATGCTAACATATAACACAAATGTACAACTAATTTTACCCCTTTTGATCTTCTTTTTGGTCATAAACCTCACATCCCTGACTATATATTCGACACTGCTCCCGACGGTACATACCCCGAGTACGTGAAAATATTGCAACATAGAATGAAACATTCGAGAGAGAAAGCTGTTCAAAATATCATAAATTCTAAGCTACACTCCAAGACACTATGACACTCATACTAGATTAAAATCATACAAAGTAGGTGATTACGTCTACTTAAAGAATCATCTTCATCTAGGGAAAGTACTTTCACTCTTATGGAGGGGATTAAGATAGTGAAAATCCACGGTAACAACACCATTTCCTTGCTAATTAATAGGCGACATATTAAACATCATTATGATGAGACCAAGTTAGCCATAATTGATTCTAATTTATAATTATTATGCATCTTCTTTAATATATTTATTCAAATTATCCAATAATACCATTATGATATAAATAATTATCTTGTATAACCCTAACTTTTAAGTTAAGTAATTAGTAGGTACCTATAAAATATATTTAACATTTTATTATTAATATTCAATTACCATTGTCAAGGCAACTACCGATTATATCGAACCTATAATTTTAATTTAAGCTTTACTTCGACTATATAGGCAAAATAAAAAGTAACTACTTAGTGTTATAGTTGTTCTCTTACATATAACTTACATAAAACCGCACATCATAAACATTTATTCAGCTTTAAACACAACCAAATCTTTATATAAATTTTTCAAATCTTAACAATTAATAAATTGTCGGCACAATGCGAGTCACAGATTATTTACGGCAACATAGACATCTGGAAAAAAATAGCTAATAATAGATGGATTTTTATTAAATCAGAAAAGAATAAATTAAGTTTGGATTGTGAGCCTTCGGAAACTTATGACTTTACAATACATACAAGGAACAGGTTTATTAACCTTACAACCTGGTTGTACGGCATATTTTAAAAGCACAAAATTGTTTTCAAAATTTAATGAAGCAAGAATAAATTTATCTGTGTTAAACTCAGACATTAATCTTATAAATGATTGATAAACAATGAATTAACCACTTATTTTATTAAAACCTACAGATCTAAGGAATAATAATACATTATACAAATCCTTAATAGATAATGTTGACAAAATTATTGACGATGAACCACACTTTGTTAAATATGAAACTCATTACTCTGTTTTAATGTTAAGTTATTATTTTACTCATTATTAAAATTTGTTGTATTTGTAAATCTGGCGGCAGCCTACGTATCTACTTATTTTGTAAAATTAACAGCGCGTAACGTAAGTGTCAATAAAGACAATAAGGCAATTCCGCTTCCGCGTCTCAGGCTGATTGTTTTATATCCATAAACTTTGAAGTATTCACCCCAAAGTTAAGTGTTCTCCGGGGGACTGTTATACCCCATACATGTAGGGACAATTGCTGGCTGATGCTAGTGTGCTGTGTCAACAGTCTACCCAAGACAGTTCGACCATCCATAGTCTAGAGTTAGTTTCGTCTCAACCGTCTTACATGTCGGCTGCCTAAAGATCCTTTTTGTCATTAAGATATTCTTCGGAACAATTTTTTAAAACTAAATTTGAGCTTCAATATAACATTAAATTCCTACGATAGGGAGCACAATTGCCATGTAGACCTAAATTTTGGTAATCAATTTGATATCTTGGGAGTGTAATACCTTTGTTCGGAGTTTACCAAATGCTGCTATACCAGAGTCAATTCTGCTATTAATCTCACTTTTACCTGTTATATAGCTTTCGATGTATTGGAATTTATCTACTTGTTTAAGAACTTTCCCGCTGATCACGAGATTTAGTGATGCCTGGTCCATTCCATCTATGGCTAGCACTTCAGTATTTCTGTTGTTAATGTTAAGGCTTAATATACAAAAGAACACGTCCAACGTAGTTATCAAGTCTTGGAGTCCATCTGGAGATTTCACAACAAAGCAGCTGTCATCAGCATATACGAGTTAGGTAATGAGGTGGTATGCTACCTTGGTTCGTGCCTTTAATCTCGCAAAATTAAAAATACCGCCATCTGTCTGAAATCGTATGTAGAATCCATCATTATTGGCAAGCGAAGTCTCCCTCACCACAACAGAGAAGTACAGAACAAAAAGTGTTGGTGCCAGTACACAACCTTGTTTTACACCACAGGTGACAGGGAAGTGCTCTGTTCGCTCGCCCTTGACAGTTACACAACAAGTCGTGTTGACGTGAAGAAGCCTTACCAAGAGTATAAATTTATTTTTGCAGCCTAGTATTGCTAATGCTGTCCACACTGCTTCACGATGCTCGCTATCGAAATCTTCGGGCAATGTATTATCCGATAGCTCCATCAATCGACTTAGGAGTACTATAACAAAGGCTTTACCTGGAGTTGATAAGAGTGAGATGCTTGTATAGGAGCTACATTCAGAACGGTCCCTTTTGTTTTCGTACAAGCAACAGATGAGCGACACCCCAAAATCAGTAGTTTCCCGCATCCAATAAAATAATTCCCCGATTTTGTAGTGAAGTTCGTCTTCTCTATATTTCAGAAGTTCTCCGGGTATATTATCGATACCAACTGCGTTTTTATTCTTTATGCTTCTAATAGCTGTAACTTCTTGGAGTAAGAGGATGATCTATAACCATTACGTGTATACCTCTTCCCGCATTCATCAAGGTTTCCTTTTTCAGGCTCGATATTTATAATATTTTTATTTACAGTAGTCCGATAATTAGCCAATATTTGAGCTGACTCTAACTTTTATAGATGGAGGCATCCAGGCAATGCTCTGCAAAATCTACGCTGCGGATTGAGGCGCAAATTGAACTTCGTGATAACTAATCAGTTATCTGACCAGCTGTTGGCACCACACATAACACTTGTTCATGTGACCTCTGAGATGTCTCGTTGAGGAACTATAACATATTCAATCAGATACCAATGCCTTGGGTTCGTCCAGGTAGCTTTGTATTTTGTGGGAAATCGGAATATAGTGTTGGTAATAGCCTGATGGAATTGGCTAAAGAAACTTAATAACAATACTATCCATGCTAACAACACGTGCAACACCCCAGCACACGAGGCCAAACATTAAAATCACGCTCAACACGAGCGTTAAAGTCTCCGTGGAGCAAAACATTTCACGTGGTTTTTCAGCTTTACTTACATAAAATTAACACTGACTGACATAAAACGCACAGCTTAACCAATTGGTCTAGAAGCATAAAATTTTGCTCACGAGTTCCTAGTATAACGTAGATAGGCACTAAGAAAGGATTTTTGAAAATTCATCTCTTTAGAATGTTAAATACGGGGTTATAAACAGCAATGACTGACGATAGACTATAGATTCCTTGGTGATCGCCGATATTATGGATAGTACTTTGCTTACAGTCCAGTCAGTCAACAGTCCAGTCATTTTGCCGTGTTACGATAAAAAAAGATTCCTGAGATGTTGCTAATAGGTATTTTGTTATATCTCTAAATAAGGCAAGAAAAATAAGATTTACTATATTGAGTCTATCATAATAGAGAATTCTCCCAGTTTTATTAAATATCGAATAAGATTCATCAACGTTTCAACAGAACTTAATTTCAAACAAAACTTACCACAAACATCAAAGCATATAAAATCGTACTCCTTTTCCTTCCTAATTTATCAAGAAAAAGGCCTGTTGTAGCAGTACCTACTACAGCACCAGCGCATTGCAGACTGCCGAACAAAGAGATATCTGTTTGCGTCATAGGCCGGTTAAGAGTTGTGTCGTTTGAGGTAAAAATTAATACAGTGGAAGACGGCCATGCGTATACAATGCCCATGTTGATGCAGAGGTAACACACTGGAATTTACCAAAAAAGTATTATAAACAACATTTATAGCTTATGGCTGGTAGGTACGAATACAAAATGCGTCCGAGGTGTAAAGGAAAGCAGAGTGATAGCAGTAATATGGTAAGATAATGTCCATCTCTTATCCATCTCACCTTCAAGTTGAAAACCTATCGTCAAGCATCTATATATAGTTATTCTCACAGCTGCATTTGGGGGCTAGTTCCTCTACTTAGCGTGTTACCATATTCAATAGCATCGTATTAAAAAATAATAATAATTAAAAACATCTTTTTTTTATAATACAAAGGTGGCAAACAAGCATCCAGCCTGCCTGATGGTAAGTAACTATCGTAGCCTATACACGTTTTGTTATACAAAACAAATATAATACCAAAAATTGTATCCCACGTGTCAACAACATGATGAAGTTAACCATCAATGATATAATTAATTCAACGATTTTTTTTCATTGTGTGAATATAATTTAAGGTTAAATAAATAAACATGATTTTTATCAAATTAATATTGCGTTAAAGATGTACAATTAAACACATTAAAATGAATTCACATTATTATCATTGATTGCTATTTTCATCTTATACTAATTCCGGCACGTGATGCGCGCGCAGCTCTCAATTTAACCCTCTACTAAGGAAGCCAAAAGATCTATAACTTCAAAATTAGATTGTTGGTTCAAAACATATAGGGAACATTACAAACTGGAGCATTTAGCTATGCATGTAGAGTTTAGATCCCTAATGTTGTGAAATAATATTTCCGTACAATCTCAGACGCGGCTGTTTGTATACCAGATCCTTAAGATATTATAGGAACCTTATAACTTGAACATTCTTATTACGAACTACAATCTACCAAGTCTCCATCTCGTAAAGAGCTGAGACACGAAACGAAGGAATCTTCAATTATAAGTGACATGCTCTAATTTGAATAATTAAATTTCAAGAGAGAAAGATATGTACTTTTTTTAGGTTAAAAGGAAAATAAAATATACTTACGTAGTCCCGAACTGAGAACTTGACAATACACAGTCATCTTTAATATAATATTAATTTCAAATTACTTAAGTAGCTAGCGAATATTTGTGCACTGTTCCAGCTGTACTTGTTTCATTAAGTCATATATCTGGAGCAAAAATAACACAGATAGGCTTTCAAATATTAAGTCAGCAAACTTTCATTGTTTTAGACCAGTGTTATCAAAAATATGAAAATTTGTAAAAAACAACAAAAGAAAAAAAAATATGAAAGGTTTTTTCATAAAGGAGCAAGAGTGTAACGCCTTGTACATAGACCAAACGGGACGTAACAACTGACTATATACTGTTAGCCATAAGGGCCCTGAAGCCTCAAACGGCTTTTACAGCTTCACCCGGGCTTGGTCCATGTAATAGTCGTTATGGACGGTTTAAATATAGTGTCAAAATGTTGAACGGCACGGCTCGAGACAATCAAGATATCGGCTCTAATTTACCAATTTAGAAGCGAGGCAATTCTGAATCTGAATATGGGAAAGTAGTGTCATTGTCCCCATCAATAACGGTTCTACTAAAAAAAGTGTGGGGGTAGTTCTACTGGTTCTAGTTTCCTAGATTCAGCCCACATAAATAAAAGAGCGTAGACAAGATGAAAGTTACGGTTACGATACGGTTACGGTTACGGTAGCTGATAGTGAAGTGAATGAAGGCGAAATATAAAATAAGTACTAGTGAGATGAAATGAAAAGATACAATTTAATTTAATTTAAAAATACAATTATTAGGCTACGCATAATTGCTATAGCAATTGTAGCGATAACGTGTCTACCACCACGATCTGTCCGTGAGTTGGTGGCGCGAGCTCAGCCCCGCCGATTCTACGACTCGCGAGGAAACCGGTTTTTGGTCTCGGTCCAATATCATACGAGCGAGCGATTATATCGTAATTGTAAGGGGCTGGTACAAACTCTTCTAGACTAGCGTTTCTGTACTGTGACCCGGCACGCCACAATAACATTTCTTTCCAATAGATAAAATTAAATACTTTAGAGGGAACCATTACGTTACTAAATACGTAAGTGATTACTTGTATGCGTGTTTATATTCCAAAACTACATTTCACTTAAAAACTATAGCGGTGGATTTTATAATCCAAATTAATTGTATTTCATTATAAATAAATAATACCTAGAAACCGCGTAACAGTTTCTAATGCCACCTAACTAGGAAGCTAGCTAGCTAGTACCTTTAAGTTGTACCTGTTCCGACACATCCACATGAAACCCAGTTCCTTTGACAAGTTTGTCTTCTATTTTTAATACAACTTTGTTACTATTTTCAGGTAAGATTGTGGCCAAAATTAAATAAAAAATAAATAAATAAAGTATATAAATATAACTGTAAAATTTTACACTCAACACCGAGTCCAGCGCTTTTCCAAGGCTTCAATCCCTTTCACAAAAAAAGTTTTGTCTTGATCCTGCAAAAAGCTCTCCACGGCATCCATCACCTCGTTATCGTCTTCGTACCTGTTTCGCCTTAAGTATTTTTTCAATTTGGGGAACAGATAAAAATCGCTAGCCGCCAGATCTGGTGAATAAGGGGGGTGGTCAACCAATTCGAAACCAGCTTGCTGAATGGCAGCCATCGCAACTGCCGACCTGTGCGCGGGTGCGTTGTCGTGATGAAACAGCAGGCCCCTTCGAAGTTTCCCTCTCCTTTTCTCTTTGATGGCATTCCTCAACTTGGGAATTAAAGCTGCATAATATTGGCCTGTAAAAGTGGTTCCACACTCCAGGTAATCAATCAAAAATATCCCTTCTGAATCCCAAAATATTGAAGCCATAACCTTATAAGCTGATGCCACGACACGAAACTTCTTCGGGGTCAGTGATGATGGCCGTTTCCATTGCGAAGATTGCTGTTTTGTCTCGGGATCAAAATGATGGACCCATGTTTCGTCCATTGTTACGAAATGAGACAAAAAGTTTTCAGAATCTTCTTGAAACTTGTCCAACAATATCGTTGAAATGTCAAGTTGATTTTGTTTCTGACTGTCGGTTAACATTCTCGGCACCCATCTTGCGGAGACTTTTTTCATATTCAAAGATTGTTTCAATATGAATTGAACACGTCCATATGAAATACCCGTTTCTTGAATTAAGTATCGGCTGGTAACTCTTCGATCGCTCAATACAAATCTCGACTTTCGCATTTTCTTGGGTGACTGACGTCGATGGACGGCCGCAATGATGTTCGTCTTCCGTGCTCGTTCTCCCTACTCGAAATTGAGAAGCCCACCTTGCGACAGTGGAATACGGCGGAGCAGACTCTCCTAATGTTGCTTCCAAATCGCAATGAATCTATTGCGTGGTTAACTTTTTAAACAGAGGTATTTAATAACGGCTCGCACTTCGTTATTCTCCATTTTCGAGAACAGGTTCCGACTCGAAGCAAACAAGTGACTACATTCAGAAAAAAAAGAGAATCGAAATTTTTTTCTTCTTAATATTACAAATATGTATCTGAGCTATGTCTGCCAGTATTTATTTATTTTTTCTTACCAATGAGTATGTCGTTCTCACTACTTTTTGATCCCTCAAAGTAGAACATTACGGAGAAGAGAGGTAAGGCACAGAAAAATTTCTTTCGAGATTTTCGCTATGTGGGGCTTTTCGACTAATGGAATACCTCCACTTTACTGCAGACCGCAGTCAAGTGACCTAGTGTTGTGTTCCTGCGGTGAGTAGGGTTTCCAGAGCTCTTGAGGTAGGGGGGTTCAAGGTCGGTAATGCGCTAGTGATACCTAGGTATTACAAGCGTCCATAAGTTACGGTAGCAGCTTACCATCAGGCAACCCGTATGTTTGTTTGCCACCTTTGTAGTATAAAAATGAAAAGATTCTTACAGACGTTCACACGTAAACAGTGCAGTAATAAATTTGTAGTTCACAACGTGGCCGGCGCAAGCAAGTCAGCAAATCCCCGCCAAGTTGAAAGTGCTGCGTACTGTTACGGAGCCCTATTCGACTACTAAATAAAAATAACTAATTATACTAATAGTCGAAGTATTGAAAACTTTACAAGTTTATTAAACAAGACCTGCGCTTACGCCTGTATACTTTAACTCCTACCTACTCCCTATAGAAGCTTTGTCCGCCCAAGCTGACCGGCGGGCCTGCGGTCGGGTCCGAAGCCATGTCGCTAGAGAGCGATTAAGGACGGATGAAGCTGAATCCTGAAGTGAGTCAATGAATAAAAAACTACGGCTTACATACAGTAACAGTACAATGAACAAGATCAATAACTCAATACTCTTTATATTGCTGAATTATACAAAATAGTTATCCAGCCGCGCCGCAGTATTTCCGAAAAAAATTATTCGATAGCACAACATTTTCCTGTCATAAAAGACCTGGCTTTAAAATTCTATAGTTTCGGATCAACATACGTTTGTGAAAAACTTTATTCAGATCTTAATTATGTAAAAACTAAATACTAGACATCACTCACTGAATAACCTATTTATGACTTAATGTTACTATCTACATCTGATTTGACGCCTAACATAAAAAAAAACATTACAACAGAAGTAATTTATTATATAGATTACATACTGTATTTTATTTTAATATACATAAACATACAATAATGATTCTTTATTTGGCATAAATTGCTCATTGTTTTATTATTTTAATAAACAAGAATAATACTTCTTAATATTGTTTTTTCATTTACATTGAACAAGTCCTTAACCTAACTAAAATAGTAACCGTCAGTGCTCCGCCTAATATGTACGAATCGTTCATTTGGCCCAACCGATAAAATGTTGAGTATACTAGCTATAAAATTTTAGAATAAAAATAAATATGTATCTAGAAGTATACAAACTATCGTGCTACTTACATGTTAAACGCCAAGTTAATAGCACAACACAAATACTATATATAACAACTGCTCTGATACAACTGACTTGTGCGGAAAACTGAACATTAGGTAGGCACTTCTAAAACCTGCTTAAACATAGATTACTTATTCAATACGAATTAATCTATATTTTATTAAACCTTTTGTTCCGTCTGTACATTGAACTTTTTAACCAAACTTAAACTTATATCTAATATACAGAGCGCTGATCACGAATATACCATTAAATTTTCTGTTCGTCTTTATATCCGAAATCAACCCAAAAACGGCTCGAACGATTCTTATGAATTTTCATACACGGGAAGCCTATTACACTAGTCAAATGATAAGTTACACGAATTGTCAATAATAGCTCTTATAAATAACTAAAAAAATATATCAACTTTCAACCAATTTTGATGAAGTTTATTCACGGAAAATTCCTCAATTGATAGGCTATAATATGAATTATCAATAATATGAGTAGAAATTAAATTACGGTATGTAAACATCTACAGCGATCGTAGTAAAAATTGTGCGAAGCCGTGAGCCACAGCTATTTATAATAAAAATCCTGTTTGACATTATACTCAACTCATTAATTTTTATTTTTATTTTAAATTGCTAATATAATAAAAGGTCGGAGCTATCTCAATTGAATAATAAGTAATAAATTATTCGTAAGTAATAAATAATTCGAGTCCGGAAAGTCACGCTGAGTAATTTACTTTTTTTGAAATGATACTCATTTTCGCGTGTTTAGTAAAAACACAAGATTAAGTTACCCATCAATGAAAATACATTGAAATAATTTTACTGACTTCTGTTACATATAGTGTAAGAATAATTTACCGTTTTAACATGTTTTTACCGATTTCAAGAAAACGAAAAAGACGTTCTCAATTCTAATGTTCTTTTTTATGAACGTTCAGCCGTAATCCATACCTATAGGTGATTTCTTTGTCTCTGGAATGGGAATACCTCAAGGGGCTCATTTTAATTTCATTGGCATTGGACCTTCGACTTCGAAGATACACCACGGAACTGCTCAAAATAATTGAAGTATGTTTTCTTATTTGTTCAAAATTGTCTTGTAATCTGATTATCTTATACAACGTTACATTATATTTCTTGATTAAACCATGTTTGATATTGGTCTTTTGAGCTCCAGGCCACAGATTTGTACTTACACGTGACTCCACTTATGAGCTAACTTAATCGTTACATAACGTAAGTGAGCATATTCTGATTGAGAAACAGAAAAATACGAGCTTGTCATTGTAATTAACCAATCCTTAAATCATACATATATATGAGGATCAACTAATCAAGTTTATCTGAACGCCAAAAACTCAAGTATGCGCACTTTGTGTATGACGGTGATGTCTGGAAGTAATTCCCTCTCTGTACATCCATTAAAAAATGATAGTAATTGTAAACCTGCTGGTGACACCGGTCCAAGTAAGCACTGGCTGCGTATTTAAAATAAAGAATATTGTTAAATAAGGAATCTGTGAAAGTAAAAACGTCACTCAATGAACGTTCAAAATGAAAATAATTCTATTTACGTCCCAAGAAGGCACTTATGAACGTCACTACTACCGGTTCGAAATCATCCTAGTCATCGAGAAGACCTTGATCGGGATTTTTTTTGTTTTTCGGGTTTTTTAACACTATTACCTAAAAAACCTTTATTAGTGTAAAACACAGACATTAGTCTAAGTCTAAAACACGGTACAACTAAATGATGACTATTTCTAGTATTAAAACTGTGCTGGTCTTTGCCAAAATCAAGCTTGTCAAAGTTTTTACGAATATACATTAAATTATCCGGAATATATTGCGAGGGCAAAGATATTAAATTACTGGAACTGAATATCAAACTGAATACCCAAGAAGACAGTATTATCAACTAAGCCTACTAAATTCCTTCTATCTTGATACTACTATCAACACGCTGAAAATTGGGCAAGGCAAATATCACATATCTAACAGTAAATTATTTAGAGAGTGAAAAGTTCAGAAAATTTAACTAAAGTGTTATTTAAATGTGTAACCTCTGAATTTATTCTTTTCACTTTGATTATAAGTGAAATATCGGCTGCAAAAAGAACCATGTGAGGAACGCCGATTCTGGCTAATGTACCGAGGAGGTTGCTCCATTTATACTTATTTTCTGACTGCGGTCTGTTAAATAAGAGATTAGTAGGTCGAGAGAAGTTCCTCACATACCATAGTGTTTCTTTCAGTTTAAGTATAAACGTACTGTGGTCAATGCAGTCAAAAGTCTTTGAAAGGTCACAGAACACACAAATTGTATCCTGCTATGCTTCCCAAGGCTCAAATATAGAACTTAGTAACGTTGCACCTGCGTCAGTGGCCGACTTAGCTTTCGTGAAGCCATAATGCCGACCATATAAAATGTCTTGTGCTTTGAAATATTCTACTAGCCGCTGAAGCATAATTTTCTCGAAAATCTTACTTATCCAAGGAAGTACAAAAGTTTGTCTATAATTTCCAAGATAACTTCTTCGACCTGATTTAAGCAGAGGAACCACTTTACTTGTTCTCATTAAATTAGGGAAGTTCCTATTTCTGTACACTGATTAAATATATTAGCCAATAAAGTCAATTAAGCACTGGACTTCTATTATTTACATTTCCTAAATGTCTTCAGTGTGTTTAAGTTTATTTATTTCAATGTATTTATTATTTCACCTCATTAACGGATGTATAATAAAATCTAGAACTTATAGGTGTAATCAGATTTTCCAAAAGTGATGCGGAAGGTATTTATAAGTGAGGGGTGGTGATGATATTATATTTTTCAATACTTCTAAAGGTATATTTGTGAAATAATTCTGGAAAACGGTTGCTACCTCAAACTGTTTGATATATGTATTCTCTCAACGTTTAGATTAAGTAAATTATAATATTATCACGGTGCACCTAACAGTCAGTACCTACATATAAATACATTATTTGGATAAGCAATATTGTCATTCGGTAATCTTTCTGGAAAATAATATCAACTTTGTAAACTAAAGGTAAAGAAATTATCAGAGTAACCTTATTGATATAATTTCAGACTGTACGTTACGAATCTCATTTAGAACTGACACATATCACTTCAGAAATCACAGCACTATCTATATCTTGCATTTGGTTATAATATCAGTGCATTTGTATTTTAAACTCAGTAGTTAACGAAGAAATCATCTAAGGTTGACGGTCTAAGAGCATCGCCACATTACTAAATTCTGCGTGGAACGTCGCTTCGATCACCAGCTGTTTAATGTGCTTTGTCCGCAGACTTTCCAGAATAGTCAAAATTTCTTTTTAAGTTATAATTACAGTAGCAGTGCCCAGCAACTCCGCACACGTTTGTTAGGAAGTAATTACTTTCACTCCATAATTTAATTTATACTCATATTATTAAGTGCACCGTCCAGTACTACGCAGATAGAAAGACACCAGTCAATGCTTGCTTCCTAGATTTATCGAAAGCATTTGACCTGGTGTCCTATGACATCCTATGGGATAAACTGTGCCGGAAAACTGAAGTTCATAATGCAGTCACTTCTTTGCTTAGGTACTGGTATCAAAACCAGACCAACCATGTGAAGTGGGCGGGTATTGTCTGCGGAATATCGATTAAAGTGCGGGGTAAGAACGAGCCCTACAAAGATCTAAAAATCACAATTTTGAGGCTATTTTCGAAAGTCTTCAAGCGCAAATCGAATGATTAAGATCATGTTATATCCTCTAGTATATAGAAAAAAAATTTAGAACGCTAGACCACCAGACCCCTTTTTTTAAGGATTTCAAAAATTATTCAGTAAAATAATCATTTTACAACCAAAAATTCAATTAACAACAGATTTCCTTTCTAAAAATTGCTTTGCTTACAGTGATCACCAATATCCCGCTTAAAAATTTGTAATTTCTGAAAAATCGCTAAATTACCTTCCAGTACGCATTTCAATCAACGCCAAATCACCAAAATTTATCTGTATGTAGTGTTTTATGTCTAGAACGATCTCTGTGAAGCATTTCCTTACCCAAATTTCTGTCATTTTCTACAATGAACGAACTTTGATAATATCGATAGAAGAATTGATTTTAATTTAATATAAAGATGCTAATTTTAGATTACATTGTAGAAAATGATAAAAGTTTGGTTCAATACAACCTATATATACATAATATAAGACGCTAATCTCTGGAACTACCAGTAAGATTTGAAAAATGGTTATTTAATTTATAGCATAATTATTCAGGAAGGTTATATGCTATATAACTTCACTCCACGAGTCTAAGAAGCGCAGGAGCCACAATTAACATCAAACAATCTGGATAGCTGTAGGCGAGTATGAGAAATGGCGGCAGCGTTGATATGGGGCTCCCCTCGATAGAAGCCTATGTGAAATATCTCACCAGGAGATATTTCGATAGCGCTTCGAATCATCCCAACCCGCTCGTAAAATCCACCATGAACTACAATCCAGACAACTCGTTCCCAGTTGTCCAACACTATAAACGCCGCCCGCGAAATCTCTTTGTCGATCCCGATGACGACATCGAGAAAGCTAACAAGTTCTACGCGTCCGCTCCCGCAACATATACGTGCTCGCGCCCACGCCTGCGAAACCACCGTTCCCTCCGCAGGGGATGTACGGTTAACTTCGCTCCCGCACACCCGCCACGACCGCCCTCCTCTGCGGTAACTCAAGCCTAGAGAGAACTCTTGAGCCAAGCAGCCGCTCGCGCGATACAGTGACCCTACATTCACTAGCTTTCACAGCCATACATGACACTGCATTATACACACATGCATAACACATAGGTACAAAGGTTCTGTAAGGGACCTTTTTTGCCTAGTTAGTTAGACAAAAATTTTCAGACCACTAAATACACATACACATGTTCCTTCCCTCCTCCCAGGGGGAAGAAACATGGATATATGTATAGTTAGTTTAGATCGAATGATAGGGAATTAGTCAGATCGCGACTTAATTGCATACGCGCAACAGTCCGAGCCGAGGTTCGGCCACTTTGGCACCCTCGATTGTTGTTGCAAAGCTTTCGTGGCTGAGTGCCTTAAGCGCTCGCCCCCTAGCCCGGTAAAGCTGTAAAAACCGTAAAAGCTAAGCCCCTAAGGCTAACAGTATAGTCAGTTCGAAAAACAGCTGATCGAATAAATTTAGCTTTTTTAGGGTTGTGAAGTCAAAAGGAACTCTTAAGATTTGGTCAAACAGCGGACGGGGCGGGATGGCGACGCGACATGGACGTCACACTGCGGGCGTGATGATCCCGTCAGTGTCGCCCAGACCGACCCGCCGCACTCGGCGTGAATTGACGAAAATTTTGAAACAAAAAGTCAAGAGAGTCAGACGTAGAAAAAGTGCTGATTTTGTTTGCGCTATCAAAAAAATGGTGTAAACGGATATGGGTGCATGAAATACATAAAAACGTTATGACTATATGGAATACCATAGACTCTGTAGGGAACTGGAATCTCAGGAAGATAGGTTTTATACCTATTTTAAAATGTCGCAATTTTATAATGCTGGTGGCACAAGTCAAACAAAAATATGTGGCCTCGAATACTTACAATCAGCTTTTTCACTTCCATTTTTGTAATTAAATACAACGCTGGCGTCGCGTCGGACGCGACGTGCTCCCGTCCCGCTGTCTGTTTGACTTCTAAAACAAACACTCATAGAACCATGGTTAGTAGGTTTTTAACTATAATAATTATTGTTTTATAGATCATAACTTTACGTAAAAGGGACAATCGGTTAATATACTCAAACTTAGGAGAGATCGGATACAATGTTTTGAAAAAATTATAATATTTTCGTTTATTGAAGTGAAACTTCTTATGCGACTTCCAATCGGTAAACGTTAAACGTTTAACTCACATTATCGGTCTCTCCTCTTTGTGTGAGCCAGAGCGAGACAGCAAATGTCGGTGTGTATATTGCATATTGTTTAAATAAAATATAAAATATCTTTTAAAATTTAGTTTCACTTCTATCGTGTGTGAATCGCACACACACCTTTTTTGAAGTGAAACTTCTTATGCGACTTGCAAGCGTTAAACGTTAAATGTTAAACGTTTAACGTACATTATCGGTCTCTCCTCTGTGTGTGAGCCAGAACGAGAATGCAATATATTATCGGTCTCTCCTCTTTGTGCGAGCCAGAGCGAGAGAGTAAATGTCGGTGTGTATGTATATTGCACACTGTTTAAATAAAATAGAAAATGTTTTTTAAAATGAAGTTTCACTTCTGTCGTGTGTGAATCGCACACACACCTTTTTTTTATCAAAGGCACCATCACGCCTGTACGAGAGAAGGCAAACAAATTGAAATGTTTAACGAAATGAAACGATGGCAGATATTGCGAGACTAATATATTATATTTAGTAGGGTATGTATAAAACTAAATATTTAGAACCGCCTTATCTCTGACTATACATTACATTCCTCTTCTCAAAAAGACACATAGGAGTTACATGAGCACGGAAAAAAAATAATTATGTATGTATTACGAATATAAATGCTTAATATACTTTCCACCTTTTTATACAAATAATTTTAACAAAACAGTTTTGAATTTCAAATTTGCTCTTAATTTCGCTTCTCTGATAATCTTATAAGTAAAAAAAATATATTAATAATAGAAATTTCACAAAGTAATACACAACTTTTATCTTGGCACAACACTTTAGACTGCATAAAGAACATGCTATTTGTTACATTTATTACGATTAACAATAATAATTTAAAAAAAACACACACATTTACAATGCCAAGTATATTATGTATATTTTTAATAGTAAGTAGGCTTATTTTTACGTTCGCGTAAGTTATACCGGCGAGTGGGTGACATATGCGCACTTTGCCCGTTGACCGATCCGGATTCGATCTTATTGCTCTCAGATTCTGGAGAAGATATCATTTGCGGTGTCGCGGTCGGCATTTCTACTCGAACGTCACTGCTATCTGATTTCGAGTTGTTGCATTCCCTGACTTCTACAACCTGCGTTTCTTGACTTGGTCTTACCACTAAAGAGCTCGATTCGGTTTTATTCGGAGATTGTTCCGACGGCATCTGATTCGCATTTTCCGTTTCACCTACTTCCCAAGAAAATCTTTTTATTTTATTCGAAACTAATTGATCGATATGCTTATGGACCCTTTGACCGTCGGCGGTGTTTACGTTGTAGGTAACAGAGCCCGTGCGCTCTGTTACTACACCTTCCTTCCATTTGGAGCCAGATTTCGAGTAATTTCTTACTAAAACTGTATCTCCAGGAGACAGATTACGCTCTGTTCCTCCCGAATGCGCCACCTGCATTCGTTGCGCTTGTTCCATGCACAGCGCTGAGCTCGGCCCGCGCAGTAAGTCTAACCGCGTACGCATCCGCCTCCCGAACGTGGCCACTGCCGGCTCACGTTGTGTACTACAATGGGAACTATTGCGATACTGTAGTAAAAAATTATTTAAAGCAATATTAATATCACTACCCTCTATACTGGCTTTCTTTAATGCCTTTTTAACGGTTTTTACGGCGTTTTCCGCCGCGCCGTTACTAGCGGGATGGTATGGTGTAATTAAAATATGTTGAATACTGTTCCTATTCAAAAACTCCTCGAATTCAGATGCCTTAAATGGCGGTCCGCCATCCGTTACGATTTGTTTAGGAACACCAAACCTCGAAAACAATTCTCGGAATTTCATATTAACTAACGCGGCCGACGTTCCGTTCTTCATATGAAAAACCTCTATCCACTTCGAGTGTGCACCAATAACAAGGAAATAAGAATATTCTTTATGAAACAAAAAATCAGCATGTAGCCTTACCCACGGTTCGGTCGGCCAAGAATACGGTACCGGAGGAACGTGTGCCGGCGCGTCTCGCACTGCACAGCACGCAACGCACGACCGAGCACACTGCTCGATGTCGGAATCGATCGATGGCCACCACACGTAACCACGCGCGACTTGTTTCATTCGGACTATACCTATGTGACCGGTATGAATTTCTGTTAAAATTTGTTTGCGTAAACTAACTGGTATCACTACACGGTATCCCCACACAATACATCGATGATCTATATGAAAATTATCTTTACGATAAAAGTATGGTTTTTCGTTTTCACATTCTGTTGTTAACGGCCCACCACTCATGATGTAGGAATATATTTTACATAATATTAAATCTTTTGTGGTTTCTCTCGCTACGTCTACGTGGCTCAGAGGAAAGCTGTCTTCCACATAATGTATGTAAGAGGCTTCCACATCCTCCTCCCCCTTCGTAACCGGGCTTGTTAATGGGAGTCGGGATAAGCAATCTGCATTAGGTACTGTTTTTCTCGGTAGTAACAAACACTATATCAAACTCATACGCTGCTAAACGTACCGCATACCTCTGTAACCTACTGGCGGCCGTCTGGGGAATGCCGTGTTTTGGACCAAATATATAAGTGAGCGCTTTATGATCGAATTATACGAAGGATAAATTTTCGACCGAATAAATAAGAATGGTGTTTATTTACACCATACACAATTACAAGAGCCTCTTTATCTATTTGACTATATCCGCGTTCTGTTTCAGTCAATGTTCGTGAAGAACAGCAAACTATACGCTCGGAATTATCTGTATAAATGTGTGACAACACCGCCCCTAAGCCATACGCGCTACTGTCGACTGCCAGCACGAGCGGAAGATCTGGATCGTAGTGCGCCAGCGCCGGCCCATTCACCAATTTATCTTTAATAATTTGAAAAACGTTTTCGCACTTATCTGTCCACTGCCAAGGTGTACTTTTAGAAAGCAACGTATACAATGGATGTAAAATTGTACTCATATTAGGCAAGAATCGAGCATAATAATTAATTAATCCTAACGCCGCTCTTAACTGCCTAACATTTTGTGGACTTGGCAAGTTAACAATCGCAGCTACTTTATTCTGATCCGTATGTAATCCATTACGGTTTATTCTATAACCTAAATAACACACATCCGTTTTGAAAAACTCACATTTTTCGATTTTAATTCGTAGGCCCGCCTCTTGTAATCTAGATAAAACCATTTTTATATTGTGAATATGTTCTGATCTATGTTTTCCTGTAATACAAATGTCATCGATAAAGCACACTACACCTTTTAATCCACTTAAAATTTCTTCAATAATCTTTTGAAAGTTTTCAGGCAAACATTTTAAACCGAATGGTGCCCTGCGATATACATATGTACCCACGTGAGTAGTGATCGCCGTAAGAGGTTGTAATAATTTACTAATTGTTGTACTAATTTCGTAAAGTATTCACACCACCACTAAGCGCCGCGAATAATTGTTCTATGCGCGGTAATGGATAATGATAATCTTTTAACTGCTTATTTACTGTTATTTTGTAATCACCACATAATCGTAATGAGCCGTCGCGTTTTATGATCGGTACAATAGGAGTGCCGTAGTCAGATCTCTCTACTTTATATATAACTCCTTCGGCCTCTAACCGTTGTAATTCGCGTTCTACTGGAATTCGCAAAGCCAACGGTAATGGACGTGCTTTGAAAAATATAGGCTGTTCATTATCTTTTAAGTATAATTTAATTTTAGTTTTACAAGTACCTAATCCATCTTTAAAAACTTCCGGAAACTCGTTCTTTAAATTTAAAATTAGACAGTCAGTGGCATCCTCTATTTTATACAAATTAATGGGATTTAATTTTAATTTTCTTAACCAAGCCCGTCCTAGTAAAGGTGGACCGCCGTTACTAATTACGTATAGCGCTAACTCGATAGTTTCGCATCCTCTCCTGACCTTTACATCTATGTATCCGAGCGGAATAATAACATCGCCCGTGTATGAATGAAATCTATTATTTACTTTGTTAATGATTAAGTGTGACAAATGTTTATCATAGAAAACCTTAGAAATCGCCGATATTCTACTGCCTGTGTCGATTTCAAATATAATATTAATTTTATCTACCTTAAGCTCGCAGTAATAAGGATCGTCCGCGCGGCCGTTCCTTTTTAACTTTATATTATATAATCCATCGCTTGCGTCGTCCTCGTCACTGCTTTCTGACTCACGATTCATTATGTAATTTTGATATTTGTATTTATTAACACTGCCACTTTTGGCATCTTTAGAACACATTTGAGCTAGATGCCCCTTTTCACTACACTTATTGCACGAATATGTTTTAAAACGACACTTGTTTGGTGCGTGGTTGTCTTTCCCACACCTCCAGCAAGCAGACCGCCGCATCCGGGTATCGTTCCTGATCACCCGATGCAGGCCGGACGTGCCCTGCCCGAGTCCCGCTGAGCCCGGTGCCCTGCCAACCGCGCTGCTGGCCGCCTTCTCGGCGTGCCGTTCAGCTGCCTCCAATGCAAGCGCCAGCTCCACTGCCTTTTTATAATCCAACGTGGGTTCAGCGAACAAGCGAGATCGCATCTCTTCACTTCGTAAGCCCGAGACCAATTGATCTCGAATATTTTCTTCTAACGTTGTGCCAAAATTACAATATGTGGCAAGATGTTTTAAATTTTGAAGAAAGGTATTGATGTTCTCAGCTTCCTCTTGTCGCCGTTGTCGAAAAACATGCCTTTCAGCAATTTCGGATCTCTTCGGCTCGAGATGGTTGCGCACCAAGGTTACAAGTTGCTCGAACGTTTTATTTTCAGGATGATCAGGAGCACAAAGGTCACACGTTAGGTCATACGTGACCGCACCGACGTGAGTCACCAACGTGGCCACTCGTAATTCACTACTGATATTATTCAGCAAAATAAACTGTTCCACGAGTCGTACATACCCGTTCCAGTTTCCCTGGCCGTGTAGTTCGAATTTATGCAACTTCCCGAAAGGCATGATTATTCTTTCCCTTTAAAAATCCCAAGTTCGTCGCCAGTGAAATGTTTAACGAAATGAAACGATGGCAGATATTGCGAGACTAATATATTATATTTAGTAGGGTATGTATAAAACTAAATATTTAGAACCGCCTTATCTCTGACTATACATTACACAAATGACAACTACTTACGGCGAAAAAATCTTAAGAATTTACCGCAAGTGACAAGTATAAGTTCATTTATAATGAAAGTTCACAAGTTAGTGTGGTCTTTTGACAGAAATATTTTGTATGGAATGGATATGTCGTATCCAGATTTACCATGAAATTTAATAGAAACAAAAGAATTTTGGGAACGTAATCATAGTTTGCCGTTTTGTCTAATAACCTTGTGTTGTGTTAAATATTGATTTTTGTTAAATAAGTCTGAAGCAAATTTGTTCCCGAACTGCTTTATCCGCGTGCGCTGGCGTAATAGTTAGTGATACGTAAGTACAATGACATAAAAATTATTGCTTCTTAGTACAACTAAAAAAGTCCGCTATACCATTAGCCTATATCTTATACATACGCTAAAATAAGGTATTTTGTGACAAAGTTTTATTGAAAATTGATTTATGAACAATATTATTAAGCATGGCATATTAATCCTTACGAACGAAAGTTACTTCATCATCAAGACAATCTGTACGTGGGGCAGTCGGACTAATGGAATACCTCCACTTTACAGAAGATTGTAGCCAAATAAGATTGTGTTTTATTGCTGCGGAATACGTGCTTCTAGAGCTCTTGGGGTAGACGGGTTCAAGGTCGGTAATGCGCTAGTAATACTTAGATATTACACACGTCCATAGATTATGGTAGCCGCTTACCATCAGGCAGCCCGTATGTTTGTTTGCCATCTTTGTAGTATAAAAATGAAAAGATCCTTACAGATATTCAGATATGAACAGTGCAAAATTAAATGCTTTGACAGATTCATTTCCTATGTACATTAATAAATTTGTAGTTCACAACGTGGCCGGCGCAAGCAAGTCAGCAAATCCCCGCCAAGTGTAGCGTACTGTTACGGAGCCCTGTTCGACTACTAAATAAAAATAACTAATTATACTAATAGTCGAAGTATTGAAAACTTTACAAGTTTATTAAACAAGACCTGCGCTTACGCCTGTATACTTTAACTCCTACCTACTCCCTATAGAAGCTTTGTCCGCCCAAGCTGAGCGGCTGGCCTGAGGCCGGGTCCGAAGTCATGTCGCTAGAGAGCGATTAAGGACGGATGAAGCTGAATCCTGAATAAAAAACTACGGCTTACATACAGTAACAGTACAATGAACAAGATCAATAACTTAATACTCTTTATATCGCTGAAATGTACAAAATAGTTATCCAGCCGCGCCTCCTTGCGTTCATCCGTTCCCGCCGCTTGCGTACAGTAAAAGTACCAGATTCATTGTGCTTCGAAAAGTAATCGATGGCGCGCGCCTGTTTTTTTAATAGTTTTTGTTGAAGCAAGTGTTTAGATTAGCATTGAAAGGTATTTTATTCATTATTAGCTAATTTAAATACTGATTCATATTAGGTACCCATTCTTAAAGGAAAATATATTAAATTTGTCTTGTTACAGTAAGTCTCAGCAAAGTGGTTTTGTACTAATAAACATGTTTTTCCGAAAAAAATAATTCGATAGCACAACATTTTCCTGTCATAAAAGACCTGGCTTTAAAATTACATGGTTTCGGATCAACATACGTTAGTGAAAAACTTTATTCAGATCTTAATTATGTAAAAAATAAATACCAGACATCACTAACTGAATAACCTATTTGTGACTTAATGTTACTATCTACATCTGATTTGACGCCTAACATAAAAAAAAAACATTTCAACAGAAGTAATTTATTATATCTATTACGTACCTTAGACTTTATTTTATTTTAATATGCATAAACATACAATAATGATTCTTTATTTGGTATAAATTGCTCATTGTTTTATTATTTTAATAAATAAGAATATTCATAATTTTTTTTTTTATTGAACAAGTATTTTACGTTACTAATATAGTAACCTTCAGTGGCCTGCCAAATATGTCTGAATCGTTCATTTGGCCCAACTGATAAAAAAGTTGAGTAGCCTTGCTCTAAAATTTAAGAACAAAAAATAAATATTTATCTAGAAGTTTTATACAAACTATCGTGCTACTTACATGTTAAACGCCAAGTTAATAGCACAACACAAATACTATATATAACAACAACTCTGGTACAATCAACCAAAAAACGGCTCGAACGATTCTTATGAAATTTCATACACGGGAAGCCTATACACTAGTCAATTGATAGGTTATACGAATTATCAATAATAACTCTTATAAATAACTAAAAAAATATATCAGTTTTCAACCGATTTGTATACGGAAAAATCCTCAATTAATAGGCTATATGAATTATTAATAATATGAGTAGAAATAATATTACGGTAAGTAAATAGCTACTGCGTACATAGTCAAAAATAATAAATATCCGGTTTGACATTATACTCAACACATTAAAAATAAAATTTATTTTAAATTGCTAATATTATTAAAAGTCAGAACCATCTCAATTGAATAATAAGTAACATACTTATATTACGGTTCGTACTTGTCGAGTCCGTAAAGACACGCTGGATAATTTACTTTATATGGAATTATTCTCATTTTCGTGTGTTTAGTAAAGTAACAAGATGAACTTACCCATCTATGATAATAATGTGAAATAAATTTACTGACTTTTTTTATAGTGTAAAAATAATTTACCGTTGTATAAATAAACATTTTTTTACTGATTTCAAGAAAAGGAGGACGTTCTCAATTCGAATGTTTTTTTTTTTATGGACATCCAGCCGTAATCTATACTTATAGGTAATTTTTTTTAGTTGGTATAGGAATATCTTAAGTGTGGTCATTTTAATTACTTTGGCATTGGACCTTCCACTTCGACGATACACCAGGAAACTCCTCAAAATAATTAAAGTTTGTTTTCTTTTTTGTTAAAAATTGTCTTGTAATTTAATTATCTTCTACAACGTTACATTATTTTTCTTAATTAAACCATGTTTGATATTGGTCTTTTGAGCTCCAGGCCACAGATTTGTACTTACACGTGACACCATTTATGAGCTTACTTAAGCGTTACATAACGTAAGTGAGCATATTCTGATTGAGAAACAGAAAAATACCGGCTTGTCATTGTAATTAACCAATCCTTAAATCATACATATATATGGGAATCAACTTATCAAGTTTATCTGAACGCCAAAATCTCACGTACGTGCTTTGTGTATGACGGTGATGTCTGGAAGTAATTTTCTCTCTGTACATCCATTAAGATGATAGCAATTATAAACCTGCTGGCAACACCGGTCCAAGTAAGCGGCTGCGTATTTAAAATCTTAAAACAATAGTTGTTTCCAAGTTAATCGAGTGAAAGTAATAAAATCGTTAATTATCCTGTGATCTATGAAGAATATTGTTACGTAAAGAATTCATGAAAGTAATAACGTCATTTAATGAACATTGTTACGTTCAAAATCAAAATAATAATTTATTCTATTTAGACCCTAAGAAGGCACTTATCAATGTCAAAACACTACCCACGGTTCGGAAAACACCCCAGTCATCGAGAAGAACCGGCATGGAACTAGATCGGGCTTATTTCCACTGTACAAATAGTATTTACAGTTAATAATCAAATTAATAATTTAGTGGATGCACTGAGAAGAAGTCACTTCCAGACATCACTATCATTTACATAATGCTCATCCCTTTAATAACCTTTTGACAGTAAAACCTGCTTGACATAGTCCTTGAACGTATTATCTGGCAAATCAGTAATGGGCTTTGGGATCTTATTATAGAACCTAACACTATTACTTATAAAACCTTTTATTAGTCTAAAACACAGCCCTTAGTCTAAGTCTAAAACATGTCCGCTTTTATAATATGAATAAAGTGTCTACTGTGAACTGACACATATTACTTTAGAAGTCACAGCGCTATCTATATCTTACATCTGGTTATTATAACAGTGCATTTGTATTTAAAACTCAGTAGCTAACGAAGAATACATCTAAGGTTGACGGTCTAAGAGCATCGCCACGTTACTAAATTCTGCGTGGAACGTCGCTTCGATCACCGGCTGTTCAATGTGCTTTGTCTGCTGACCTTCCAGAATAGTCAACGTTTCTTTTTAAGTTATAATCATAGTAGTGGTGCCCCGCAACTCCGCACGGGTTTTTTACGCAGTAATTACTTTCATTACATAATTGTTTTTATACTCATAGATATTATTAAGCGGACCATCCAGTTCTACGCAGATAGATAGACACCGGTCAATGCTTGCTTCCTAGATTTACCTTCTTTGCTTAGGTACTAGTATCTAAACCAGACCAACCATGTAAAGTGGGCGGGTATTGTCTGCCAAGTATCAATTAAAGTGCGGGGTAAAGCAGAGGGGAATAATTTCATCCCGCCTGTTTAGTTTGTATAATAATGAGCTAACCATTGAACTCAGCGACACTAATATCGAATATCACAGTGATTGAGTATGTTTTAATAATATTAGTTACGCTGAGTGTTGCTGTTTGCTGAGTCCCTCGATTAGCGCTCTTAGGCGCCTTCTACAGATATGCGAAAGTTATGCGGTGGCCCATGGACTCGGGTATAACGCGAAAAAGAATGAGTTACTTATGTTCAAAGCATTTGGCAATTGTTATCCCAATTCGCCAAAAGTAAATATCAGTGGTACTACTCTAAACATAGTCATGAAGTTTAAGTACCTAGGTCACAGAATTTCTGATGACTTGAGTGGTGACCTGGACATTGAAAGAGAATGCAGGGCGTTGGCTATGCGATTTAATATGCTGATCCGCAGATTTGCACGGTTTAGCAAGCAAGTAAAGATGACACTCTTCAGGGCTTACTGCCAGTGTATCTACACGTGCAGTCTGTGGGTTAGGTATGCGCATAGGCATTAGGCAGACTGCTTGTGGGGCTGGCGCGTTTTTGTAGTGCCTCCGGGATGTTTGCTGAGGCAAGAATTGACGGTTTTCATGCCATCAAAGCCGTGTACCTCGATCATCCGCAGATAAAAAAATGATTTTAATTTAATATAAAGTTGCTAATTTTAGCTTTGATTGTAGAAAATGATAAAAGTTTGGTCTAAGACAATCTATGTATACATAATATTAGATGCTAATCTCTGGAACTACCAGTAATATTTGAAAAATGCTTAGGAAATTTATAGCATAGTTATTGAGGCTATATATTTTACGACTTTAAGAACCGGAGCAGCCACCATTAACAACAAGCAGTCTGGAAAGCTGTAGGCGATTATGGGAACGGCAGCTACGTTGGCGGAGCGGCCGAGTTGATCGAATTATTGTAGCTTTTTTAGGGTTCCGAAGTCAAAAGGAACCCTTAAAGTTTAGTCAAACAGCGGACGGGGTGGGACGGCAACGCGACGTGAATGTCACACTGCGGGCGTGATGATCCCGTCAGCGTCGCGCCGACCGACCCGCCGCCGCACTCGGCCTGATTTCTCGAGCATTTTGAATCAAACTGTCAAGTTATTCAGACATGGAAATTGTGCTGCTTTTGTTTGCGCTATCAAAAAAATGATGTAAACGGGTATGGGTGCATGAAGTAAATAAAAAACGTCATGAATATAGGGAATACCATAGACTCTGTAGGGAACTGGAATCTCAGGAAGATAGATTTTATACCTACTTTAAAATGTAACATTTTTATAATGCTGGTGGCTAAAATCATACAAAAATATTATATATGGCCTCGATCACTTTCAAACATCTTTTCCATGTCCATTTTAGTAATTAAATACTACACATACAATTAAAACGAACACTCATAGAACCATGGTTAGTAGGTCGAATTTATGAATTTTCCCCATATTCATATTTTATTTTCCACAAAATGATGTTTTTCTTTTTTTTCATACAGAATATATAATAAATGGAAGGTAGAAATAAATAAATATGTATTTAAGAAAATTACATTAAAAATTTTAAATCTTAAAGTTAAAAATAATTATTAAAAAAAATGCATTGTTTGTATTCAGTACCTCCGTCTGTACTTCTTCTTTATTTAAGGTCTAAATAATTTCAATTTGCAATAACAGGTAACAGTTAACTGTTAACAGGTAACAAATAGCAGTTTGTAACTATTATCTGTAAACTGAAAAGGCTGTTACTAAACACTACGTGCCTGTGACACAAAATTAAACTGTTTCAGTTTGGAACATGATCTGCTCTATTCAATCTTAAGGATTTTTGCTTTGTTAGAGAGAGATACAAACAAATATGACTTGGTACAAGCTCCTTACTCTTTTCAATTATAGTAATGGAAAGAGTTGGGATCATGTAACAGCCTGTTATTTTGGAACAGGTTTATGGAATTGTTATTTTTCTGGAACAAAAACATATATTATGCCAGGTATAGCTCATCTCTACTGCCTAGAGATGAGTAGTTACAGATCAAATAGTACCAGCAATTATATCCTCTACAGAAACGATATTGGTCCAATCCGAAAGGTCAACTCAGATAATTCCACATATTCGGTATGAGATCGAGCGGCTTTTGTCATAATATTTCATTATTAAAAATTAATAGAATTATATTTCAGCTAGCGAGTAAAATACAAAAAGTGCTACGGTTTTTGTGAACTTTTAACTCCCTTAGTTACCGAATATTTCATATCCTGTTATTTTTCCTTGTTAATTTTGGTTCTTTTTACAATAAGAATAGATTAACCCAAATGTTTTACCCGCCATAATGTCGAAGTCCGTCATGCTTACTTATCCAAAACACATTAGTACACTCGCAAACGTTTGCATACCGCTGTTGAACCTGCTATTTTATCCAAGCATTTATAGAGGCTTCAAGTTTGTGGCAAACGTGTGGATTCGGTACTAGAAATTCATAACTTAAAGGGTTTGTTGACAAACTTATTAGAAGATGAAATAATAGCATAATACTTTTCTTCTAATTTGCCTAAACATATTCCATCAACAGGGATGCTTATTACTGGCCCTAGAAATAGTTAACACCCAAATAACATCAGTTCGATATCGCTTACTGGTCTGTATAGGTTTGTGTTCTCGAAGTTTGTGTGATTGACGTTGATTGGTATCCTACAATGATCCCGAGCTTTCAGTTAAGGAAAACATCGTGGCAAAACCATGACATGGTGGTAACACTTTTTAATATTTATCTATGTAGCTACCACCCTTAAAATGAAAATCTGTTACTAGAGTACCTATAGGTAAGTAACGGCAGCTGCACTTGAGAACCAGTCCCATATTTAGGCTTAGCGTGACACGATCAAATCGTCACTTAACATCAGGCATGATTGTCAAGATCACAACAATTCAAGTCTTAAAAAGAAATAAAAAAAAAAACTGGAAATCTTACCAAGCCGTCTAAGTTTTTTTTAATATGTCTATCTACTGGAAGCGGTCCCTACCGTAAACGCAGAGTCACTACGAGGTCAATACATAACACGAAACTTGATAATAATTTATAACTCAAAATATATTAGACTCACAGAATGGTATAAATCTAGAGAGCTAGCACTTATTAAACAGCTTTTGTATTGTGTCAATCGATAAACCCCTAGTTTCTGGCAGGAAACGGGCGCAGAAGTACGATGTCGCAAAACAAACGGCAGCAAAGAAGTAGAAGATCGGCGCTACGCCCAGCGATGACATAGCCGGTGGGAAGGCATACAGCATCAAGAAGTTACAAGCCCAGCTCCACTCGATCACTAATGTAGACATTATACTTTTTACCTGAAACAGTATCGCTTTTAGTGAACTGCATGGCTATAATACCATTGTTGCTATTTATATAGGGAACAAATAAAATAAAAATAAAAACTTTGATACGAAGGAGCGTAAAATTTAGTATGATTATAGTACAAACTCTAAAGTAATTTTTTTTGGTATATTCATAATATAAACATTTATGTAGTTCGACAAACCCCTCGATGCGAGAGTCCATTCGGAATTTGGCCGTTTTTGTAACAAAGTTACATGATCTTCACAAATTATAGTAAATAGAAGAAAAGACAGCTGCAATTATCGTCTACTGAGGATTCACCAGGGTGGGTTTTTAAGCCCAAAGCAGTCAAAGCCGTTCTTTAGCAGGATATACTTAAGCGAGTCTCTGCATCAGATTTTTCGCCACATATACTGGTCACTGTTCATTGAGGCGTAATGTCTCGCTCTTGCAATTAATTCGTTACTTAATCATTAACCCAATTTACAATTACATCAGAAAAAGTATAAGTTTCATCTACAATATGGGATCAAAACTATTACATGGGCAGACAAATTCACAGACTGTTTGTTTATTTCAATAAAAGTCATGCTGTGATATTTATAGGACTGCATCCTTTCTTTTCTCCAGCTTTATACGAACCATCAAAAGTAGTGCAGTAATTTAGTGTAGAGAAACAAATTACTCACTTGAGGCAAAAATACTTCTCCGCTGATAACAAAAGGAATGGTGCCAGCGCCGAATGTAAAGAAGATGACGTAGAAATAAATTACAACTGCAGACAGCCATTTCGGACCCCACTGCAGTTGTATCTGTGTGCCTATTATTATGCACAATACTCCAGTGATTACGGAAGACAATATGATTAAAGGCTGCAAAAATAAAGTTCACGTGGTAGTCGTGCATGTTACGGGAGAAAGTTTAACTTTCAATAACCTACTCAGCATTAGGTATCTACAACTTGAGTCATCTCAATTATCTGTTTTTTTCAGTAGTTTCCCATTACATATTTTATGTTATGGAAACAGCAAACAGTCACGTACTGCAGCCTATATCTATTTATAACTAATCTCAAAATGACCATAGTTTTGAACTGAACTGAGTTGTGCTTCCTCAAAAACCGATTGCCATTTAATCATTATTTGATTGACTAAAAGCGTTACTTTGCGGAAATCCATCGTAAATAATGTATCCGAAATTTTGTTTGGTATTTCCGCCGACAATAGATGAATAGTAGTTTCATCAACCTACAGCATAAAATGTTTGAATTTAAATAAGTTTGTAATTAATAATTGTGCACATGAATGTCTTAAATAAACTAAAATAATAATAATTAAGGTGATAATATGTTTATATTCAAATTTTCAATGACCTAAAGCCGATTCGAAAGGCACTGTCCTTTAGAGAAGAATTGGCAAGAAACTCTAAGGTTGCTGTATTAACCAATCTCTTTACAATAATAATCTACATTAACGAATATAAAAAATACATATATATTTTAAAATATATATTTAAATTCAAAGGTTTTATGTTGTAGGTAATTGAAACTACTATACATCTATTACAGGCGGAAGTAGCAAAAAAATTAGTTTTCTAGACTTAGTGTCTCTCTTCTTATCAATCAACATTAGAAAATAAACCTAAAATCTTTTCTCAATCAATTTTAGATAAATGAAAGTAACATGCAGTAATATGCGTCACCTAATTACTAAAACTGAAAAAAAAAGACAAAACAAAACGTTACCACTGCATTTAGTTTATAAAATGTTAATGTTTAGCCTATTTAACTAAGTATTTAGTTAATAGGCTCCAAATATATCATATCATAAAAGGGAAGGGAATGATAACAAAGATTGCAGGGACTGAATTCTAACCTCCAAAATAATCCGAGAAGCACTACATTAAACAGATGGTTAAAATAAAAGTCAAAGATTTACCCGTCTTCCAAGTGCATCGGTTAAGTACGCAGATATAATGCCCGATACAACTGCCAAAATAGCGGACAAGATGCTGCATGAATTAGCTGACATGACGTCACTGGGCACCACTTCCTTGAACAAAGGCTCCAAATACACTTGTATAATTGGAAACCCTTGTAATACAAAAGACGACACGAGAATAAGGCACACTGTCATCTGCTTTCGTGCTGCACATAATTCTTCTGTAATAGATAAAGTAAAATGAATAATTACACTGATTTTTGTTTAAAATCTAACAAAATTTACAGAAAAGTAAATTCTTCTTTTGACTCATAAGTTATTTCCAACATAGCAAGAGATACAATCTTGCTTCATTGTATTCTTGTTTGTATTTATCTTCTTCTTTCACACCATATGTAACATCTATCCCAGCTTTTAATCTATAGTTACGTTACGGTTAGTATGTTACTAACGACTTCCCGAATAAATATTTGTTTTCATATTTAGTTATCTTCAACCAGTTTAATTACTTCGTACATCGTGATTTCCTGATCACCTTGGTGCTTTAAATAGGACCAAGCTACCACATTTCGGCTCTTTGTAATCTCAAAATATCTTATTTGAAATGCTAGATAAAATCTTATCAACGGCTAGAAATTAAAAGATGAGACTTCGAATAACTAAGGCTCCCAACACAATATGCGTACTATTAGTAGGTAAAACGCTCTTAGTACTATCGCCGTTATTCGAAACCTTAAACATATTTTGAGACCATGTTAGTTATCGCCCGGTGAACAGGAGGCCAATGGTATTAATCAATAAACACTATATAACTATTATTGCGTTATAACTCAACATTATTAAGTTATTTGAACGCTATAACTTGAAATTATTGTAAACAAAACTAAGCAAATAATTACTAGAAAAGGGTTGTCACCAATACCAAAATGTATTGTATTTATTAACTATCAATTGACAAAATAACAATGCCGGGGCGATATAAAATCAATAACCACCTTAATTATGTTAATTGACCATCTCATAAATCACTAATTCGAATTATTTATTAAGTGAATTAATTTGTTTCTGGGCGGGCAATTACTTTACTTTTAAAAAATCTGCTCTAGACTATGGCTATCTAGTCTGCTTCTAAATATGAAAACTGCTACAAAAGGCTCCATTACCACCTGATTATTAATTACATAATATTATGTAACTATCTATAACAGTATACATATTAATTTTAATTCTCTTTGAAATGATTACGTTTAAAAACAATTCAATGTAATTGAACCAAAATATGCGTACAAAACAAAGCGTAGTCATTACGTACTTCTGTAGTAAAATAGAATGGAATGGTATATATATGTAGACTAAAAAACTCTGCAGGTTAGAACTACTCGTATTAGAACAGATTTACATACAATGGTATCCCGGAAATATGATTTGAAAGCGAAAACACCTAGTTCATTCGAAGCTTCCAATAGAGGAAGCATGAAAGCACTGTGGCGTCAACAACTATCGCGTGGATCCCGCATTACATATATTGAGCTGAACAAGACACAAAGAAGCTGCCCTTCAGAATATCTTATTCTCCGAAAAACTAATTCAGTTAGTAAGAAGGATAAAATGTAGTAGTTATGCGATTGAATCTTAAAGTGATAAGCCGAAGATTCCAGTAGACTAAGCACGAAAGTGATGTAACTTCAACACCTACCGATTGGGTTGACCCGCATTATATATACTCGTATTGAATTGCTAAAAAATTAAGAAGTTGTACTTCTGTAGTTTTAGTGAGTCGGGTGTAACCTGTCCGACAATGATGAGAACTTTTCGAGCTGTTGACAATGGGGGTTTCTAAAAGAGGACAGTGCATTTTATCAACACAGGAACAAGTTTTAACCGTGAAAACCAAAGACCGGAATTGGAAAATTATATTCTCAACTCACTAGTGGCTTCAGGATCAAAAAAACGATCGTGGTTTAATTTACCTTGCAAATAAGCTAGAAAGTTCAAGCAAATCTTGTAGAGGCTTGGAGCACGGCTTGAACTAATAAGGACCCCATCATATCAGATGTGAAACGCAAACTAAATGCTGCCTCGAAGTTCAGTAAAAGTTTAATTGTCAGAGCAGATTTCGTTGGCAAAATTGGCGCACGGCTAGCAAGCTACCTATCTGGAAATCGTGCCTTCTTGTCGCTTGCCAAAGCTGCCGAGGTAAACTTCTGCCAGTCGCTCTTACCACTACTGCGAAATGCTGATGGTAGCTTGACTCAGAGCGCTAAAGAAAAAGCCGATCTATTGGGCACTCTCTTTGTCTCAAACTCGACTATGAACGATGATGGAAGCACTGTACCACTTACCGTCCCGTGGTGAGAATACTCCACGCCGGAAATTAGTATTTCACAAAGGGATGTAGCTCTGTCTAGATGTTCATAAGTCGAGTAGGCCAGGCGGCATACTAGTAGTGGTGCTCAAAATGTGCGCTCTTCAGTTGTGTCTGGAACTAACGCGCCTTTTCGCGATCTCATACCACAGTAGGCTAGCTCCGTCTTCGTGAAAAATTTTACTGTACTGTGTGAAAAACATGTACACCAAGTGCCCAAAAAGGGCGGTAGATCAGATCCATCGAAAGGCGAGCGTGTGATCAACGCAAAGCTCCTAAAGTATCTAGAAGAACACGATTTGACCAGAAGCCTTCAGTATGGCTTTCTTCACGGTCGCTGGACTGGTGATCTTCTAGTGTATCTTACACACACACCGATGGGCTTCAGCCATTGAGAGTCAAGGCGAGGCATTGGCAGTCAGCCTAGATATAGCGAAGGCGTTCGATCGGGTCTGGCTCTGAAGTCTTCTATAGAAGTTGCCATCTTACGCTTTCTATCCGGCAGACGGTGCTCCGAAAGCATGGGCATAAACGCTGGCGTCCCTCAAGGTTTGGTTTGTTGTAAATACAGTCAAAAAAGTATCGGGAATGGATGATTTGTTTATGTTACCAAATTCCTTTTTTTTGTTTTTTTTTGTTGTTGTTAGATTGGCACAACTGTTTTTATTTTAGCGCGGAGTTTGATTTGCATCTGTCATCAATCATATGTAGTGTGTATTGCGAATTTCATAATGGACAAAAACATCGAACCAAGAGATTGTCTTAAATTTTGCATCGCCAATGGAATTTCGTGTTCGGAGACACTGAAAATGTTACAATAGGCTTACGTTGAATCGACTTTATCAAAAACATTGCTTTTGAGTAGAAAGCGTTCAAAAGCAGTCGAGATATGCTGGAAGATTTGCCTCGCCCTGGTAGGCCATCAACGTCTTCAACTGAAGTTAACATTGCAAAAGTGAAGGAAATAGTGACTGACAAACCTCATCCAAATTTGAAAGAGGTAGCCGCTGAACTTTATGTGTCTTATGAGTCGATCCGTATCTTTTTAAATAATGGTATGAACAACAAAAAAGGTATGAAACATGTTGCCACTCGGCTGGTCCCAAAAGACCTGAATTTTCTCCAAAAACTCAATCGCATAAGAGTCGCTGAGGACATGCTAGAACGAGTCAATTCATCTAACGCATTGTTACTGGTGACTAGACGTGGCGACTATGAGTTTGACATGCTAACTAGTCAACAAGCTTCGGCGCCTTCCAACTGAACTGAAACCGAAAAAACCACGCCAAAGTCATGTTGACTGTTATCTTTGACTATCGCGGTGTTGTGCATTCGGAATTCTTACCGGAAGGTCAAACGGTAAATAAAGTATATTATTTGAGCGTTATACGGCGTTTAAAAGAGTAAATTCGACGAAAAAGGCCAGATTTGTAAAAGCTAGATTGATAAAAAAAATGCTTACTAAAAAAATCATCAAGCGATAGTTTTCCTCCTTGCTTTATTTTATATCTCGTCTCTTCTGTTGTTAGATCATTGATTTCTGTGAAAAAGAATGTAAAACAATCAGTGCTTTATCAAAATCGTTAACTGTTAAACCGCCAACATTCGTTGAAAACCTTATTATTTCAGTATTTTTATTGTTTCCATAAAACTAGCTGATCTATTCGAATATTTCGCACATTATAGACATAGAGATTGTTAGTGCGCCCTGTGTAGATTATAGCGCCTTGAATATATTTTCATTAGCAATGCCACCTGCATTCATTATGAAATACTTTTTAATCATTTATAAAATAAAAACATTAATATTAAACTATTTATCAGCATTTCGTCAACATCAAGGAACATATTTTATACTTTAAAACGATATTTGAATCATTTTGATGATGGATTAACGGAGATATGGCATAGTCAGTGAAAGATTTAAGAAAGAAAGAAGAAGAAGAAGACCTTTGAGAAATGATATAGGTATATGATACTGTTAATGAAGTCATTATTTAAAAAATCTAGAAAAATTACCCTCACTTTCAGGATACAAGCTGCATCGTATTTTATTAATTTCTTCAAGAACTTCCTTTGAATATTTATTTTTTCTCCTATAAAACGCTACCGATTTTGCTGCTTCCTGAAACATATTTTTTTCAATGATTAGAATGCGGGAGCGCTATTTCCTATGCTCAAGTGGTAACTGCTCAAATAGAATAAACGATATTGATTATCTCCTTTCGATGTAAATTTAAAAGTATGATTGGCATTTTGATGCAATAATGGCTCATTGGTAGCATGTACAGACATCGCATCCATCGATGCGAGTTCGAATGCTTACAATGAACCCGAGCTTTCGGTTAAGGAAAACATCATGATGAAGCCATAGCATATAGATAGAGGATTTTATAATGCTCAATTGGCTAGCTAACACTCTCAAGTTGAAAACTCGTCGCCAAGCACTTATACGTTGTTTCCGTCAGCTGCATTTGAGAGCCTGTTAGCCCCGCTAGGCTTAGAGTGTTACCATCTTAGGCCACATTAAGATTGTGAACAAACGCTAAACCTTTATATACATAAACCATTCATTTTTACTGTACAATAGATCTATACTTACCTTTTCAAAACCTTTCGCGATAAGTGAAATCGGTGGTTCTTTCAAAATGCTAACAACCAGCACGCCAGCAATTGCCATTGTTAGATAAACATAAACCATAACGTTATACGTCAAAGCTCCTCCAAGCAAATAGGAGATCATAAGTCCTGTATCGAAAAACAGAATTGGGCAAGCAGTCATTGCACCTCGTATGGAATCCTCGCAAATCTCACTAACGTAGACAATATTTATCATGATCGCAGCACTGCCTAATCCACCTATGAAAATGGCTGTGAAAATTACTTCAACTTGCTTGCTCGCTGCTATCATCGTCCAAGCAACCTGTGGATTATATTTAATGTATCGTTAAAACTTTGGCAAGCTGGATTTTGTCAAAGACTAGTACAGTTTTAATACTAGAAATAGACATAAATTAGTCGTACCGTATTTTTGTCTTAAACTAATAAAAGTATTTTAGGTACTAGTTTTAGGTTCTGTAATAAGATAAGCGCTTCGGGAAGCGCATTATTGATATGCCTGACAATAAGTTCAAGGACCATGGGAAGCAGGTTTTACTATCAAAAGGTTATTATAGGGTGGATCATTATGTGAACAATAGTGATGTCTGGAAGAGACTTCCTCTCCGTGCTTTCACGAAATTATTGAAGCCATAATTGACCATAATTAATTGAAATTATAAGTTTGAACATTATTAAGGTTCTATTGTCAAAGACTATATACTTTTATAATCACAGATTTCGCCAAGGCTACACTGTTAATTTACCTATTTTTTTTTCAAACAAATTACATGAAATATAAAAAATTAAAAAAAATATTAAATTAAAGAATACCTTTTTTATTTTATTTTTTTTATTGATTTTATGTATTTTTTATGAATAATTTAAACAAAATATTAGCATTCTGCTCACCTTCTCTATATAAACTATAAGTGTGGGAAATTTCATTCTCCTCCATCCGCGCAGTTTGCGTAAAAAGGGGTACAAAGTTTTTGCTTCACGTATTAATATATAGATTATTAACTATAATTACAAAAAACTTGTAGCTACACGCTGGGGCTCCAACCTACGGACATCGAACCGATATTCCACCAGTCTAAATCACTCGATTACCACGACTTAGTTCATATTTAATTAAACACTGCACAACAAACTATACAATCACTAGCCAAACGTAACCTCAAACCTAAACAGTAAGCTAAGGGCCGATTTTTCAATCCTCAGATAAACAGAGAGACAGTGATTATTCGACAAATAGCATAAAATCTAATTTTTCAACAGTCAGGTAGACTTTATTCGACGAATAAGTCGACTACCTGAGGAACAACTTTGTCTGTGACTTCGACGGCAAGATAATGGTTATTCTAAAGATACTTTTGATTTAATGACAGATGCTGTAAAATGAATATTTGTTTTTATCTTAGATATTTAATTATTTTTGCATTATACCAAAGGAAAATTGTTATTATAAATGTATAACGGATATTTTTGATAGTATTAATTATCTGGCATTTGAGAAAGAATTAATATTAACAAATGTAAAATTCCATCTGAAAAAATTGCGGCAGTTTCACGCACGATCATTTTATATCATATATGGGATTTAAAATAATCCATCGTCGATTTATACTTTTAAAAGAGTATGCAATAATTACTTCCCGTGATAAGAGATAAAATAAGCTCAACACATAAATATTTTAGTTACTATATATAATGTTTGTATTTTCCAACAAATCTCATGAACATTTGCTGGACATCTTAATTCCATTATAAATAAACCAATCTCTATCTACCTAACACTAGCCAAACGTAACCTCAAACATTAACTAAGAGCGCTTTTGTGTCAGTTGTCAGTGACAAACTGACAATATAAGGAAATAGCCTGTCCTGCTCTAACGTTTATTTATGCAATATATTTGTTTCACCTCCTTGAAGTTAGCGGTGCACCAGTCGGAACTATCGATCTGATAGTACACTCGGAATAAAAGACGGTTGAAAAATTGACAACCACTTATTACACTGATAAAGAGCCAAGTCACTTTATTCCATTGTTACTTATTTAACATTTTATCGGAGGACAGAAAAGTCGGCCCTTAGAAATATTACAAATTACCTATAGGTAACATCGCAGGAATCAGCCTATTTATAACTACGTACTTAATTAACCCTCTCAGGGGATGAATTTTCAAAAATGTTTTCATAGTACTCTTCTAATTTACTAGGATATATAAGGTATAGTTATATCAACAGTGCTCGCTAAGAAATCAGTTTTTGATAACAATAGCTTATAAAATTTTACTTTTTGTTTGTTAATAGATTGTTGTTGTTTGTTTAATAGATGATCTAGCATATTTATAACTGGTTGTTTTCATATCTACCGCCAGTTTTTTTCTACTGATCGTATTTTGATATTATTTATCTAACTACTTTTTTCATAATCATTAGCACGTTTTAATAAATGTCAGTGTGTTAAGACGAAAAATTAAAGTTTATCGGCTATGATTATTTCAAACAATCCGCAACATTGTTGCGTTATTCAACGATCCGGATGGGTAACCCATTCCCGATGTTGACGATCATGTGCCCTCTTTGCTGGACCTTCTGTTGACGAGCCATCCAACTTGGTATATTGTGTCACTTGATGCGCCTTTGGGCACATCGGACCACTGCCTGGTTGTGACATCTGTGCCACGCGCTCCATATCTACTCTGCGTAAGGATTAGGCGTAAAGTTTGCCACTACTCGTCAGCAAATTGAATCGGAATACGGGATTATTTTGCATCGATCCCTTGGCAGCAGCGCTGCTTTGATGGGAAAGATCCTTCAGTGATTGCCAGAGTAATTGTAGGCGAGATTGGAATCGGAATGGAATATAAAATAATATTCCGTCTTCTGATATCGTCTGTAATCGCAGAGGACACTTCAATTGCGCTGATGCTGTAAGTGAGAAGCAAGTCGCGTATCGTGATTGGGCCAGGGGTCGCGCAAACAAGGATCCTAATATTAAATCCCTTAAATCAGCGTACAACTCTGCCACCAATGCCTACCTACCTAGTTAAAAGCGACATTACTATCTAATATCTTTGCGGCTAAATCCCGGCTCGATGATCGCAACGCAAAATCACCTATAATTCCCAGTTACGGTGTCGCAATGTCAGAGTTGCGATTCAGGTAGTTAGTTGTAGGTATATAGTAGTATATGTAGTAGTATAGTGTATGTAGTTACATATATAGACACTGATCATGACACGTCTATTTTCCTGTGTGTCCAGTTTAACTGAAAAACTGTTTCACCGATTTTTATTAAATGTACACGGGATGCTTATGTCATTTACTCAAATGATAGAATACAAAAAACAATTATTTTTTACAAAATTAATGTCATATTCTGAGGTGAGGAAACCTGAATACTTGAAAAATTTTCTAGAGAAATATAGAACTGTTGATATCTCGGTGTTTGAAATCGGTAATACATCGTAGGGCTGGCATTGTGATTAAGCCCGTACCTTCACTTGGGAAAAGGGCCTTTACCCAGCATTGGGACAGGCTGATATTACTATTATTGCATAATTAAACTATCAATAAAACTTACCACAAACGTCAAAGCAGTTAAAATCGTGCTCCTCTTCCTCCCTAGTTGGTCGAGAAAAAGCCCTGCAATAGCTATACCCACTACGGCACCAGCGCATTGCAGGCTGCCGAACAAAGAGATCTCCGTTTGCGACATAGGCCGGTTGAGAGTTGTGTCGTTTGAGGTAAAAATAGATACAGTGGAAGACGGCCATGCTGATATAATACCCACATTGATGCAGAGGTAACACACTGGAATACACAAACATCAAAGTATTATACAGGAACTGAAGGGCTTATGGCATATAAGTAGGTTCGAATACTAGAATGCGTCCGAGGTGTAAAGGAAAGCAGTGTGATAGCAATAACATGGCGGTAAGGTAATGTCCATCTCTTGAGCTATTACCCTCAAGTTGAAAACCTATCGTTAAGCATCTATATTTATTCTGACAGCTGCATTTGGGGTCTAGTCCCTTTAGTCTTAACGTGTTACCATCTTCTAGGGCATTGTTGCAGGTGAATTCGTAGTCAATCGCTAAATCACTAAAGTCTCTTTTTTAATCTTACAAATCAAAAATAACTTCACAAAAATTATCCCGCTTGCCAACAGCATGATGAAGTTAGCAAACAATTATAATAATTTAAATACATTTAACGCTTTGATTATATACATGTCATGAAACATTTAACATTATTCTTATTAAAATTTTGTAATCTTTTTTTTTTTATCGTTATAGGTTTGGCGTAGTGGCCACAATCTCACCTGATGTTAAGTGACGATGTGGCCCAAGATGGTAACACGCTAAACCTAGTGGAAGACTGGCTCTCAAGTGCAGCTGCCGGAACACACCTATTGGTGCTTGGCGGCAGATTTTCAACTTGAAGGTGCTAGCTAGCCAGACGGGCATTAGAAAATGCCCTACCACCATGCTATGGTTTGCTCACGATGTTTTCCTTCACCGAAAGCTCAGGCTCATTGTAGGGATTCGAACTCACGTCAATCGACGCGAAGTCGTACACGCTACCACTGCGCCATCATCGCTTCATAATATAATTCAACGGTGTATAAGTATGAGTGTGTATAAGGTGTGGAAGAGATGCAATAAATCCAACTATGAGAAAAAAACTAAACTATACTAAAAATCTGTAGAAAAATATCAAATTAAAATTACGTTTATTCATAGAAGGTAAATTATATTTACACAAGTAAAATCAATAAAAATCATTAAATTGAATTCACATTGTTATCATTGATGGCTATCTTCATCACTCCGTACGTCAGTCCGTGATGCGCGCGCAGCATAATTACAAAATTAGATTATTCATTCAAAACATATATGGATAAATTCATATTATATGACAGCCGCCAGAGGAGACGGAGGCTTGTAGATACTGGGAAATAATATTTGCGGATAATCTCAGACACGGCTGTTTGTATCCCATATCCTTAAAATACAATAGCAGCCTTAGCGAGCTTATAATACATACTGCATTACAGATATTTTGAACTTAGGCACGAAGGAACATCCAATTAATGTGGCATGCTCTAATTTGACAAATTAAATTACATGATAGAAAATTATTAAAATGGAAAATGTTGAATACAAATGGTAAATAAAATGTACTTACGTAGTCCTGTACTGAGAACTTGACAATACACAGTCATCTTCAATATAATACAGATTTCAAATTACTTAAATAGCTAGCGAATATTACTCAACTATTCCAGGTTCCAGCTATACGTCTTTTATTAAACTATTTACCTGGGATAGAAACAGCACATATAGGTAAGTTATAACAGGCCCGGCAATATAATTATATCTGTCGACAGTCAGGCATTAAACTATACCATAGAATTTAAACACTAACTCTATGGGTTAGTAGTTCATGCAATGCAATACCAAAATGCATACAATGACTGGTCGCTTACAAGGTTTGTTACAATATGAGGATAGCGACTGGTAAAGGCGGTGGTAGTCAATAAAAAATCTAATAAAAGTAATTTTATTTAAATTAATTCAGTTATTTTTAATTTTATTAATCTGGAAATGAGGGGCCGTGATCGAGTCATATCCATAAAGCACCTACGTCTTTTATATCGCAATCCCACAAGGCAAGGATTTTCCGTTCGTCGTGACATATTCTAATACTAGTTACGCCTGTGGTTTCACTTGTGTTTTATTTTTTATTTCTAACCTACACTTTGTATGATAATTGCTCCACTTTCTAATGATCATAGCGTGATGTTATACAGCCTATAAGCTTCCTCAACAAACGACCAAATTCAAATATAATTCCTCAAATCTGACTGCAGGTAGGTAAGTACTCTCAAAGATTACCGTAAACAAATAAACAAACTTACGAGCTTTATAATATTAGTACCTATACATTTTATTTAAAATGTTGTAAACAGATCCTAATTAACATAATTTTAAAATCGGTGGTGTTCTTGGTTGAATTAATCATCTCATATATTATACACTTTTGATGAGTTTTTTTTTTTGTTTTATATTATTTTTTCATTTTGTATCCATAATTAATAACAGATAGCACTTGTTGTTCATTAAACATTAATTGTCTACAGACTTACCAATAGTTATTTGCGCTATCTAACAACTGATAGTCAGGCTTAAACTATCAATAATAAAAATATAGTCCAGTCAAATAATCTCAAAAATGGGGTAAACCTCGGAATGAAAGATAATAAGCTATAAATTGGTGAATAATCGTTATTTTGATGTTTTGAAAGTTTGAAAGTCTCATAAGATCTCTTGTTTGCGTCTTAAGTAATTCAAGGTTAAATGTCACGAAAACAAGTTTTCCCTAAATATCTCGCTTCTTATGTTTTAAATGATATTTGCACATTAATAAAAGTTATAGAGCATAAAATTCTCTACAAATTTTGTTATACACATTTTTTTAGGTATAACCGTTTTTGAGATAGGTAGAGCGAGTTGAATGCGGAGAGCTAAACCATGTATGTCATAACACAAGGTCTTCATAAAATCCCATTAAATAGTACGGTTTATGTGACGGTGTGACAAAAGATGGTAATACGCCTAGGGGGAGGATTGGCTCTCAAGTGCAGCTGCCAGATCACACCTACTGGTGTTTAGTGACAGATTTTCAACTTGAAAGTGATAGCTAGCCAGGCTGTTATTGGAAAAAGCCCTACCATCATGCTATGGTTTCATTACGATATTTTCCTTCACCGAAAGCACAGGCTCCTTGCAGGGATTCGAACTCACGTCGATCGACGTATCGTCCTACCACTGAGTAATCATTGCTTTAAAATACAATAAATATTTGTACAACACATGTATCAGTATGGAACTCTCAGGGCACGTGATCTACTCGCTAATTGTCCGGTTTTATTTTATTTGATCCGAATTAGTCTTGATTATCCCCGGTCAATCTCGGGCTTTATAAATGCATTCGCTTTTTATATCCGTTTTGGCATTCTTTCACCAAGCAAGATTAATTAATTATTATCATTATTAAAACAATATTTTGAAAATTATTTCAATAATCCTATTTTGATTGCATTTTTTTTAATTTTATTAAGAAAAACATATATGGAACAATTCATATTATATGACAGCCGCCAGAGGAGACGAAGGCATGTACGTACTGGGAAATAATGTTTACGGATAATCTCAGACACGGCTGTTTTTATCCAAAATCCTTAAAATACAATAGTACCTAGCCTTAGTGACCTTATTTATAATTCATACTTTATTACAGATAGTTTTGAACTACAAACTACCAAGTCTCTGTCCCGTACGTCTCTCAGGCACGAAGGAACCTCCAATTAATGCAATTTCAACTAAGAATGACATACTCTAATTTGAAAAATTAAATGACATGATAGAAAATTATTAAAATGGAAAATGTTGAGGACAAACGGTAAATAAAATGTAAAATGTACTTACGTAGTCCCGTACTGAGAACTTGACAATACACAGTCATCTTCAATATAATATTGATTTTAAATTACTTAAGTAGTTTTTATATCCTTTTTAGCATTCTTTCACCACTTATACGTTCATCAAAGCAATATAAATTAATTATTTAATCATTATTAAAACAATATTTAGAAAATTTTTTTCAATAATCTTATTTGGACTTGGAGGTTTTTCTTAATAAAATTAAGGCTGCAAACAAGCATACGGCCGGCCTATGGTGCTTACCATAGCCTATGGATGCTTGTTATACCATAGGTATCACTAGCGTGTGATCGACCTTGAACCCCCTTCCCCTAAAGGAACTCTAGAAACTCTACTCACCACAAGAACAGTACGCAGGGTTATTTGGCTGCGATCTCTGTAGGTTGAAGGAAGGTATTTCACAAGTCGGACTTCCCCAAGTAAAGAGAAATCTCCAAAGAAATGTCTCTATGTACTACTTTTCGTTGAACCTCTTTCCTCAAGGAGTTCTGGAAACCCTAACCACCGCAGGACCACGACACATAGTTAAAGGCTGCGATCTTCAAGTTCAATAAAAATTTCAAATATATCTCCGAGGCGAATAAGCGAATGCCATAAAAGCATCTAAAATTTGAGAATGAAAAAAAATATATATAAGTTTTTGTACAAGCTATGCAACTTAACGTGCTAAACGCGAAACTAATAACACAATCAATACAAAGACTACATATAAGAACACTGAGAACAACTATCATGAAACTGAGTTGCTCGGAATTAAAACATCATTATTAAAGGATAACCGGTTCAAACATAAATTAACATATACAATACGAATTAACAATAATTCAATCTGTTATTTACATTTGATTCAAATTATTAATGCATTATTTTGTTTTTTATTGCTATTAATATTTAAGTCAATGCCATCATAGATCATAAATAGTTCATAATTTAGTATTCGATTCCTGCTACTGTTGAGTTCGGGAAGCGACGCTGGGCAATTAACTTTTCATTGAGTTTTTTTTTAAGTTTTTTTTTTTGCCTCGTTTAGTAGAGGGCAAAATTGAGCGCGCATCACGTGACAGAAGTGCGAAATAATGCGTTTAGCCATCGATGATAATATATATATATATATATATATATATATATATTTTGTGTAAAATGATTTAGCGTTATAGAAATGATCGAATATATAAAATAGACTCGAAAGAGAAAGAGAATATTATACGCTTGTGTTAGGACGAGATAGGAATACGAGACTATCTTCGTATGTAGGGAAAGTGTTATAAAGCGATTCCTCAAGGTAAAACGATCCACTTTCATTTTTCCAAATTCAGCATTGCCATCTAATACTTTAAATAAAAAATCGTGTTCCTCATCACTGGTTTACCAATTCATGGTATTGTGAGCGTCATGGAATATTTTATATTTCAACTAAATGGAAATCATGTTACCTGATGTAAGGTAAGCAATAATTCAATAATCTGTAGTTTTAACTGACTTTAAAAAAGGAGGAGGTTCTATGTTCGACTGTTGTTTTTTCTATATATGTTCACCGATTTCTCCGTCATTTGTGGATCAATTTTGAAATATACTCACCCATTGTTACAAAGTCATAACCTGGTGAGGGAATCCTATAGAAATCGAGGAAAATCCTCAAATTTTATAGGCATTAGCAATATGTTTGTTGATCTCTCTCTCAAATCAAATGAAATCTATGAATGATTCAAGTCTTTGAGACTGAGATTCATCACTTCATGCTGATGAATGCACAATGGCAGCCACAGCACTCCTTAACTATTACGAGTTAGGAGATGATAATACTGCAATAATTATGTCGACAGAAACTACTTAGCAATTCTTGGATAGACGTGGACATCCAATTTGAATGTCATTGGCATTCGGCTTTGAAGATACACCAGGGAACTCCTCAAAATCAAATAGGAAATATTTAGTGATTGAGATATTGCTAGGTTTATGACTATCCATGAACGTTCTGAATTATACCTGAACTGCGAGGGCACAATGAAAATCCTTAACGACAAACAGTACAAGTGTGGAAATGCCCGCCTACTAGAAAAGCATGAACGTTTCCGACTCAAATAGCCGTCATTTCTTCATTCCACACGCATTCTTATAAGGCCTACCATCACTTAAAATTGTAAAATACAAACCATTTAAAAAATAAAGAAAACCAACTTCAAAAACGTAACAACAAAAGAAAGTAAGAAAAGAAATACTAACTACAAATAAACACTTATTTTAGTTTACTTAATCAGTAACTATTAAATATTTTTATAATATTGAAGTTGGTTTTCTTTTTATTAAGAATTGTTTAGTTGTATGTGTATTTCATGTAACAGGAGTGTTTATATTATTTTCCAATATAATTCTACAATATTGTTGTAACTGCAGGAGGATACATATTGGCGTTTTTTAGAGTTAGGCATTTTGGGTAAAACGATCCTTTCATATGAGGTCTAAATGATCCCAAGGACTGTTTTACTAGCACTGTTTTTTTTTTTTTTGTTATAATGCATCATTTTTTAATCGAAACTTTTAATAGCGCGTTCGGACGAGAGTAAAAGCGTTCTGATCGGACGTTGCTACAATGATATTCGGAGTTTGTTGTACAATTTTCTTAGGGAACAGAAATCTGGATAGAGTTTCTGTATCATTATTTTTATTGTATTCCATATATCAATTTTATCTGTTATAGTACGGTAAGTAACTTTTTATCTGACAAAGATAGATGTCAAGTGACATTGAAACTAAAAAACTAAATGAAAAGTACTTTTGAATTAGCTCTTGAAGTATCTGCCATTCAAATTTAAAGAAATAAAGTGCTTTTCAAACTGTCCTAATGACTACTTTAACATATTGAAAATTAATTTTAAAGCGTCATTATATTAGTTCTGTTAAATAAATATTATTGCAATGCAGATAAGTGTCTAATGGGGGAGTAAACTTGTAATGGCAGCATTACATTAAGACTTACAATAATGGAAGTTTCATGCAACTGACGGGATAATCACATTAATTCTTCCGTAAATTTCTGCTATTTCAATCTCACTTTTATAGTGATTGACATACCAACTTATATAGATAGCATGTTAGATATGGATACACGGGGTTGTTTAGTGAATATTCCAACAGAATAATTTAATCTCTGGCATTTTTCAGGTTTCAGTAAACTATGCAGCGAAAACACAAAATACTTAGGAAACTTTGAGACATATTATTAGTTTTTTTAGAAGGCCAATTTATTTATAGCCTTGAACTGCTTGTATTTCAAAATTTTCCAAAATATTAGATAAATATTTACACGTATTACATAGCTGTTAGCTAGCGACATGAAGATACTGAGTTATTTGTATATCGATATTGAAGACATTGAGGTCGAGCAACTGCATTCACTATTCACCACATGCACGCTAGTAGGTACGCACAGTAGTGTTTTCCGTTTTTGGCTCGTCTTATTGCCGATCTGTAGGTACTATAAGTACTAACTAAATCTATGATATAAACATTATTTTAATTTAATTATTTATACAACACTAATAGTTATTTATGATAGGTACTAGTGCGTTAAGTAGGTTTTTTACCATAGTCACGAGTTTGTAATACGTTTTTCAACACATTTGCGAGAAAACAGTACAATAGGTACCTACCTAATGAAGCAAACTTTTTTATTAGATTATTTTAATAACAAATACGTCACTACTCCTGGTAATTTTTCTTGCAATTTGCATCTCATTCAAGATATCAGGTGGAGTAAGTAGATTCCATATTAATATCGGATTCCTCGCTTGAACTCTTATTATTTTGTTTATAATTAATATCAGTCGAATAGTCGCAACAATCTTTGACGTTTCTAATATGAAAATGGCGCGAATTTGCAAATGGCGTCACGTTCGCGTAGTAAAAATTAGAACTACATTTTTTTTTTTTTTGTCTTTTTAGCAGGCCCACGGATTATACCTGAGACAGCACCATATATGTAAACAATACTTAGTAAGCGAGCTTTTGATGGAGAAACAGAAAAACATGAGAGGTACAACGTCCTTGTACCACTAATCCTTAAAACATACATATAAATAGGGACCAAGTAAGGTTGATTTGAAGTTTAAAACGGTAGTAAAGTATCTAATCTAATCTAATCTTCAAAACCTCTCGCTTGTAATGCAGCCAATTATTTTATAGAACTATGAGGGCAAACAATCATACAGCCCATCTTATGGGAAGCGGCTACATTAGCCTATGGATTCTTGTAAATACCATAGGTATCACTAGCAGCGCATTACCGACCTTAAACCCGGGAGCTCTGGAAACCCTACTCACTGCTGGAACACAACACAATATTATTTGGCTATGATATTCTGTAGGGTGGGGAAATCTCCAAATAAATTTCTCTGTGCCCTATCTCTCTTAATAATATTAAATTAATTTAAAAAACGGATCCACTAAATAAATATATATTATATATTTTAACGGTGGTTATACACAATCATCGGTTCATCTATACGAAGGGTACCAGGATAACATTAATTCAAAGATGTATCATTCAAACAGTCTCATCAACTTTATTACATAGTATTTGCCAGAAAATAATCCACGTCGGCAGTAGAACCGAACACGCTATGTTGAACAGCCAGTTCCCGTAAATCTGCGGGAACAAAAAAAATATTATTCGTGATCATAACAATGCGGATCGTGGTCACATAGCAAAAAACCAGTTATATTGTTTCGATATTATTTGCAAGCGACCCAATGGTCGTAGTATCAATACCATCGATTGTAAAACGGACACTTATCCTTTGATTGTAATATACTCAGCGTTAATTTATTATAGTACTGTCAGTTTGTTAGAACGGAAATGATTTGATCATTGATAGTCAGGACCGGATTTAGAGAAAATCAACAGGGACTTCACCCTGGCCCTCGCCAAAAGGTTGTTTTTATATAAGAAAAAGATAACAATGTTGGTACGCTTGATGTGTGGGTCAATCAACTATTTTACCTAAACTTTGTTGTCCCTAACGAATAATTATTATAAATATGTACTAATCGATAATAGTCATACATAAAAGTAATATCAAAACTATATCTAAGATTATTAGACACAACGGGAAAATTGATTACATCCTCGAAAATATTTTATTTCTATGAAATGTAATGGTAACTCATTTCCGAATACCACATTAACTTGTTAAGTTGCATTACAAATTAACTTGTACTTGTCACTTGCGGTTAATTTTTATAATAGAGCAAGACGGCACGATACACGTGTAGTTTATCGTGTGTAAATACGTGTGTATGTGTTCAGAATAGCAATGAGGTAAAACACTTTTACAAACAAAAAAAAAAGGCTATTTGTGTCCTTGGCAAAGTTCATACGGCCTAGCCACGAGACTTGGCTGCTGATTGGGCACGGATGAATATATATTTACACATGGTTGTATTCAAAGTGGCTCTTCGTTACTTCGGAGAGATACGCTCTGCAAAAATAGGGCGCGTTGCCGCCGAGTGCGGCAACTCGTGGCCGCGCTTCATGTGTCTTAGTACATTTGTTTGTACCGCTCGCCGCGCCGCTCAAGCCACCGCTGTTAGTGGTGTGGCTGTCGCTAGGCTGTTATTTTGAGTTACCTTCAGTGTTATTTTGCGAGAAAACACGTAGATGGATTTTTTGCCACTTCCATTGTGTTTGCGTTCACTCGCAAGGGCGTGAAAGTGCCCTGGCATTTGTTCAAAATAAACGAAAAGTAATATTTATTTTTTTCGAAGAAAAGTTATCTCATAGAATAATAAATTTCGCTAGCTATACTGAATTCATAATTATATGCGTTATATAACCCCCCTAAAGTATGGGCATATCACTTGATTTACCCATACACGTATGAGTTTGTACCTGTGTGAGTGTTGTTTCTTAATATTGGCAAAATTCATATTCAAAATTATTCGGGGAATCCAGTTCTTCGTTGCCCCCGAGCCCTCAACTTTTAAATCCGGCCCTGTTGATGATGCTTAACGAAAAGGTGTACGGTGGACACCAAAAGCATTTTCATGTGAACGAAGTCGCGGGCACCACCTAGCACCTAATAATTTCGCATATTATATAAATTTTAGAATGAAATGTGTACCAGGGAATCAGTAATGGCGAACATGATCGCCTGCATCGCCGCGTCTCGACCGCGGCCTGCCATCGACAACACGCTCTCCTCCGGGAATAGGACATGACTATACGCTATCATACCCAAAGAAACAGCGCACAATGGGTGTGTCAGCAGGCATAGCAAGCGCTTCATTATGAGACAAATGGCGCTGTAAGATAAAAATTGAAGACCATTGATGATACTGTTACGACGGTCAATAAGCATCATGTATAAGAGAAGATATAGCGCCCACCGTCGCGGAAAAAAAACGCGGAACGCACACATTTTTCCAAAAAACTTGACGCTGCATTCACTCGCTACCAACATACAGACATTACACGGCATCCCTACACACATATGCACACCATTTAGGCACATAGGTTCTATAAGGGACCTTTTTTTTTCTTTTTTAGCTAGTTAGTTTACACAAATATTGATAGATTACTAAATACATATATGTATACAGTCAAAGTCCGTATAATAGCCAGTTTGCGACTTATTTGCAACTACGGCAACAGTCCAAGCTGAGTGCCTTCAGCACTCGCCCTCAAGCCCGGTGAAGCTGTAAAAGCCGTCTGAGGCTTCAGAGCTCTTATGATTCACATCGAAAAAAAAACTACCATTCTAGTTTGAATTTCGTAAAGAATACTAGAAGCGAAAATCGAAAGCTATCTACAAGTTAAGAGGGGCTACGACTACTAGGACCATATAACTCTTGAAGAATTGTGATAAGTGAAATCCGTTTTAATTTTGTCTTCGTGTACAAAAAAATATTTAACTGCTGTAGGCGGCATTTCATTTACCAGCGAACAAAGCAATCAAAATACAATACATTATTTTCCATTTGAGACCTAAGAAGGCACTCATGAATCGGTTGCTGCTTTTTTTGGAGGTGATATAGCAAAATCCCTGCAAATCTACAGACAGTGTTTCTGGATAACAACAGCTGTATCCATAACAACATATTAAACAATCTACTCAGAGAACACTATTGAAAGTTTTTGCAGTTAAAAAACATTTAATTCTGTTACCTTTTCCTCCCACCGCCTTTAATAACAACTCCGGTTACCAGGGCGAGAGGAGTGTAAAGAGTCGCAATCACCAAACCCAATGGGAAGTTATGCATTCCGACTGTGAGACACAGGGTCGCTAACTCGATCAACAGTAGAATATTGACTAGGGTTAACTCCTCGTGGCTTATGGGCCCCTTGCGTAGTAGCCGAGGTATGAACGGAGTTATAAAGATTAAAATTAACGAAACTGCTATGAAGCCATAATAAACTGATATCTCTGAAGGTTGATTGTAGTATTTTGCGCCTGAAAAAAAAAACAACTATTAATTAATTTTTGCTTGAACCTCTAACTAGTTCATTTTGGCTTTAACTCGTTTTGGGGCAATGAAAAAATTCAATTTTAATGTCAAAAAATTCGATTTTAATGAAAAGTTTTATAGGCAACGGTTTTCAGCGCAATGTTTCTGAAGCGAAATGGGACGGAATATTGATATATGGCCAGAGAAAAAATTCTAATCGACAGAAATGAATGCCATAGAGTAAGACAAGAGTACGGGCACGCGAAATCAAGCACAAAAAGGAGATAGATGGTATTAAAAAGACAAGATGCTATTAATGAATTAGTGATTGTTTATATATTAAAATAATGAATCAAACATTTTTTTTTATCGACGATGTGGCCCATGGTGATAACACACTAAGCCTAGTAGAAGACTAGCTCTGAAGTGCAACTAAAGGTGCTTGGCGACAGATTTTCAACTTGAGGGTGGTAGCTAGCGAGGCGTGTATTAGAAAAAGCCCATGATATGGTATCATCACGATGGTTTCCTTCACCGAAAGCTCAGGCTTATTGCGGGGATTCAAACTCATGTCGATCAACGCGATGTCCGTACACGCTACCACTAAAACATCATTCCTTACAACATTAATTTTTATAGAGAATTAACGAAAATATGGCGTTACCAGGAAAACACCTTTAAGAAGCAATAATATTTATTATAGTATAAGTTTCTTTGTACCAAATTATAATGTTTTTAGAAACTTCCTTGGTATGATTACTTACCTACTTGACTAAAGAGTAGAGGCGAATTCATCACCGCATAACCCAACACGTGTACTAACAAATAATTCGCTCCTATATTCACTAAGCTGAAATTCAACGATTCCTCTTTATATTTCTTTATTTTCTTTGGAGTCACTGCCTCTTTTGAAATCTCATCTCCTGGTAATTCGCTTTCAGAGTCACTACATTTTTCTTTTACAGGGATTTTTTTTATCTTTTCTTTATGCTTGTTTGTGTCTTTTTCTGGTTCTTCCTCAGAGTCTTGTTGTATGCTCACCCAGAGAGCTAATGCCCGGATAAGCATGGCCACGCATAAGAGACACAAGCTAGGCATATATTGACCTAAAAAATTAAGTACACCACTAGTCACAATCAGTCAAGTAAACCACAATGTCACTACTTCTCATTACTTAAATACTGAAAAACATAAGACACGACATTATACATCTGTGGAACATCAAAATTAATTCTTCTTTTTAGTTAATGGCAACTTTGTTCATCTACAATTCTGCGAACATTTTTCTATTTCAAAAAAAAAGCTCGAACAAGATGGTGTCCCCTCGTTAAAACTATCCAGGGATTTTTTTTTGTCAATTTAATAATCAATATTCCTAGTTATTACTTATAGTCCACTTCAAAACTCATTGCCGAGTAATTTCTAATATTCAAAGTGGAGTCTATCAAGAAGATAGCTTCTTGTTAGAAATATATCGGGAGTTTTTGTGACATCTCAAAATGCATGTGTCGAGTATATATTTATAATCTACTTCACGTGTGCGCAAAATTTCACCAATATTACATGATATAGGGTCAAAGAACCTAAGTTAATGAATAACAATAAAAACGACACTATGGCAGTTCAAGATCCCGCAAAAACTCCCAATCACGTGACTTCCAGACAAAAAATCTTAATATTCCCAAGGGATATTAAATAAATGGAAAAAAGTTTTTTCAAGATTACTATTTTCTTTTTTTTTGCTTTTTATCAATATCCACGTATATAAATAAAATGATTGAAGTTTGCCGTTGTGCTTGCATCACGAAAAAACTATTGGTTACATTTTGATCAATTTTTGTTTTACTCCTTAGATACTTTAATAAAAAAAACACGGTATCTTTATTAATTAAAAAGTTATCAAAATTTTAGGAAACTACTATTTTTATAAGCAATACGCGATCTTCTGTCGTCTACGCGAGCGAAGTCGTGGGCACAGCTAGTGATTCAATAATGAACTTTATTTTTTAAACATATCACACATCATCATTGAAGCGATGATGGCGCAGTGGTAGCGTGTACGACTTCGCGTCGAATGACGTGAGTTCGAATCCCTGCAATGAGCCTGAGCTTTCGGTGAAGGAGTGAGGAAACCATAGCATGATGGTAGGGCTTTTTCTGATGCCCGTCTGGCTAGCTACCACCCTCAAGTTGAAAATCTGTCGCCAAGCACCAATAGGTGTGTTCCGGCAGCTGCACTTGAGAACCAGTCTTCCACTAGGTTTAGCGTTTACCATCCCATCCTGGGCCATATCGTCACTTATCATCAGGTGAGATTGTGGCCACTAAGCCAAACCTACAACGATAAAAAAAAAACGTCAACTTGAGAAATGATGGAAATTAAAGACGACTTCATTGTATTTACACCAAAAAATTAACCATACAAGTTAAAATTTAAGACGCTCACCTATTGATATGAATCTATTCGTAGCAGCCAGTAAATAAAAGAAGTAACTCTGGTGGAACCTCTCGAGGAGGTTGTTAAGGGAGCGCAGTATGCTCTCAAGTGCTACACCAAGCCGGTAGAAGTTGCAAGAGGTTAGAGCGTTAACTTTCGGCGGCACACCGGCCGGGTCAGACGCGTCCCGCCCCTCTAGGGTCACTGCTTCGATGCCGAAGCGGTGGAACAAGCCGTGGTTACCGTTCGGTACCTTGAACCGTTAAAAAAATAACTAGGCCTTTTTTATACAATAATATGGCAAGCAAGCTACCCTAGACTATGGGTGCTTGTAATACCATAAGCATAACTAGCGCGTTTTCGACCCTGAAACCCCCTTGCCCAAAGAGCTTTAAAACCTCACAGAAATCAGGTTATTTGGAACAGGAATGCCTGTCTGGCTAGCTACAACCTGCATGTTGAAAATCTGTCGCTAAGGACCTATAGGTGTTCCAAGTTCAGCTACTTGAGAGCCATTCCCCCCTCTAGGTTATAGGTATATAACCTAGATATATATATAGGTAGGTCTACCATCTCAATTCTAGAGCCACATCGTCACTTAATATCAAGTAAGGTTGTGCCCAAAAGCTAAATTTATAAAGAAAAAAGAATAAAAAACTTTACATTTTGAAGTTACCACTATTTGTCTACTGACCATATAAGTTCGCTACCTTCCCCGTATACATTCGACATACAGCCTTATATATACCCCATGATATAGAAGTGACAAGTTATGTAAGACCCTTAACACTTATTTAATTTGCCAACATTTCGCAATATCTGAATTCATAAGTACAAAGTTCAAGATCTCACAAAAGTTTCAGTTAAGTAAACCTTTTTTAAGTTTTTTTACTAGCAGCGCCTTTACTATCAATTCCACTCACAGTTTAAGAACAAGGATTCAAATTGTTATGGCTCTTTTTTATTCTAGTAATTAAAATGATTTATTAATAAAATTTTACCCCAGCCAATTGCGTGGAGACCATGCCGAGCATCGTGGAAATATTATTGACCCACTCTTCAGTCTTGTCTCGATTCCTTAACCAAGAGTAGCTGTGTAATAAAAATATTGTTAATGATAAACCAAAAATATTTATTAACATAAACCTAGAATATCGGTGAACATTAAGAAAAATATTGGTGAATATAAACTAAATATATAGGTGAACATAAACCAAAAAACTACGTGAACATTAACCAAAAATATTGGTAAACATAAACCAAAGGTATAGGTGAACATAAACCAAAAATATTGGTAAACATAAACCAAAGGTATAGGTGAACATAAACCAAAAATATTGGTAAACATAAACCAAAGGTATAGGTGAACATAAACCAAAAATATTGGTTTTTTTTTTTTTTATCGTTATAGGTTTGACTTAGTGGCCACAATCTCACCTGATGTTAAGTGACGATATGGCCCAGGATGGTAAACGCTAAACCTAGTGGAAGACTGGCTCTCAAGTGCAGCTGCCGGAACACACCTATTGGTGCTTGGCGACAGATTTTCAACTTGAGGGTGGTAGCTAGCCAGGCGGGCATCAGAAAAAGCCCTACCACCATGCTATGGTTTCCTCACGATGTTTTCCTTCACCGAAAGCTCAGGCTCATTGTAGGGATTCGAACTCACGTCTCATTCGACGCGAAGTCGTACACGCTACCACTGCGCCATCATCGCTTCATTAAACATACGGTAAACATAAACCAAAGGTATAGGTGAACATAAACCAAAAATATTGGTAAACATAAACCAAAGGTATAGGTGAACATAAACCAAAAATATTGGTGAACATAAACCCAAAGTATTGGTAAACATAAACCAAAAGTATTGGTAAACATAAACCTAAATTATAGGTGAACATAAACCAAAAATATACGTAAACATAAATAAAAATATTGGTAATCGTGAACCAAACCCGGAAATCAATCAAGTCTCCAGAACAAAAAAGTAGTGTATATTATCAGTAAAAAAATTAGGTGTCCTATATATTATTATTTAGAATAACAATTATTATTTCCATTATAGATAGACAATTATAACCATCGCGTTCATAAAGGAAAAAAATATTTCACAAAACATTACCTATTTTTATAAGAATGATGAATACCAGATTTCACACACAATTTGTGTACCAAATTAACTAAATCCAGATTAGGTAATTGCCCATTTAGTCCTTCCACTTTCACTTCAATATATTCTGGAATACAATTTTAATTATTATTTCAAACAGGTAGAGCTTTAAATTCATGTTGTTTCTGCTAATTTTCAGTCTGCTATTTAAATTATAAAACGAATATAGCTAACAACAATATAATTGTAATTAAATTTTTTAAGCCCATTTAACATACGTAATCCATGTTTAGAATATTAAAATAAAAATGTAATTTAGTGAAATATACATAATTCTGCTCAAATAAAATAAATCAAATATGAAGATTATTTTTTTTTTCAAAATATAATATATTGATGATAATTCGAACTCCCGGGAATAATTATTACTTACTAATTTTAGGTGTGTGAAATTCTAAATTAATTGCTGCCTGTATAGACCCCGATCTTCCTTTTAACTTTCCTGGGTTTAAGCACTTCTTATGTTCCTGAACCCAATCAAAACCAGGCAGATATTTGGAGAAATCCAAACCTGATGTACCAGGTTTCCAGAAGCTTCCGAGACTTGTGTAAAAAGTTTCCGAGTCACTTTGCAGACCGTGATATGCTTCTAACCATGCCTGCATTCCTAGTTGCTCATGCTCAGTTACTAGAAATATAATGTCTTTGGCCCAGTACTTTTGTGCTAGAATAAAAAGAATAACTGATGAACCATTCATTGCTTTGTATGATCCAGGTACAATATAAAGGTGTTATAGTAGTGATGTATTTCTACATCAATAATTCTTTTTGTAATAATATTTATTTTTTCAAACTATATAAACCTTATATTTAATATCCACAAGAATAGTTTTAATAAAAATAAAAACCATTCAAATCATTTCTACATCAATAAGTTATTACTTTTTTTATTTATTTTTTAAGTTATTCGATGTTTTTCCTTTATTTTGGAATACATCAAAAATTGTAAAGGTATAGTAAAACTAGTGGTTATAACTTGAAAAAAATAATTAGAAAACTTATTGATGTAGAAAAATACATCACTACGTAAGTTAAGATTAATATCATTTCATGATACTTACTATATCTTCTCAATACTTTCTTTGTCTTAATTATTATTTTAAGAATAATAAAAATATTTATTTAGCTATTACATTTCATTTGTAGGTAAATTGTTATGTGATAAAGAAAAATAATCACTCACGTCGAGCAAACTGAGCGAAAGCTAACATCAAAGCGATACCAGCAGCTGTTCCCTTCTGGTGCGAGGACAAGGGTCTGTATGGAACTGTTACAACTAATGCTTCCAGTGATGATGTCCGAGCAGCTCTCAGTATGCCATACACATTTGTGCCTTTGTAGACCTGGTAATTACAAATAATTTTAACTCACTTAAGACTGACAAAGCATACAGTTGTAATAAATATGTTTTCTATTAACTTACTGCCAAATCTAAAATGCAAAATGCACTGCAAAATTCTATAATATCCAGAAACATTGGAAACAAATCTATGAATGTCAAGAATAAAAGATTCTCTAGATAAACTTGATTTTATAGGAGAGTGTTTTTATTGCAATATAATACAATAATTGACAGAAGAACAAAGCTATCTTCTTCTTCTATTCTTCTACTATTTAGTTAATAGAGCATTACCAAGTAATTAATGGTTAAGTTAATTAATGGTTACCTACTCAAAAATAAAAGATGATTTTTGTAACATATGAATACTTCTTTGCTGCCATAGGATTATTGTAGAAATTCCAGGATTAGTATTCAATTCTGTTAGTTTTCATTAATAATATCAAATAATGGAATAACAAAATTACAACCTGTTCTGATAAGCTTACCTGCCCTTGTCCTAAAGGATAGTTCAGTGTGAAGTTATGTGTATACACTTCAAGATGCAACTGTGACATCTTAGCCACTAACCATGGAACTGGAATCTCATCAGTGTCCTCATATTTATCCTAGAATATTAAAAGTAATAATATATCGGAAGCTAGGTATGTCAACTAAATCTAAATAGCTTTTATCTACTGTACAATAAAATGTTTTTTATTTTTATACTAGCTGTGCCCGCGGCTCCGCTCGTGTGGACTACAGAATGCCATCGGTCGAGCGCACTTGCGAATCGTGTCGCCCCGCTCAAAAGACGGAAGACAAAAATGCTTATTGTAGGTGATCCTTACAAGATAGATATAGGATATCGCTGATTTTTTATATTTATTTGTAGTTCTTTTTAACATGTACAATTATGTAGAACATTAATTTGATATATCTTGTATGGTTTATCCAGCGTAAGCCATTTAAGCGCCCCAAATGCGTCTTCTTTCCGAATTCATTCACCATTATCATCACAACTTATTTCCTATGTTACTTTATCTTACAAAATATATCCTATAACCTGGCCAAATAAACAGCTATGAATTCAAATAAAAAACATGTAAATCGGACAAGTGATTATTGCGTGAAATAAACATAAACTGACAGACAGAGTTAGAGTTTTATAATATGTGTCTAGACCCTATATAAACTCGGCAACTTACTAGTTGTATTACAAACATTCATCTTAGTTTCTATGTTAGCTGCTTATCATCAGGCAGGTAGTATGCTTGTTTGACAACGGTGTATAAAAAAAATATTGTCACTTGTCAATATTACAAATGATTACAAAATGTATTGCAGCTTTATCATTTTTGAGTATACACACTAAATATTCTAGTGAAACTGTTATCAAGAAAGTTATAAACATTGTTGTGTGTATAGCACTACCTCTGCCCAGCAAAATGTATTCATGCTCATATCCTTGTTCCAGTTTGAAGTATGTTTTGCAAAACACACTGGCACACAATGTGTTTCAACTCAGTCCTCAGGATTAGCTACCTATCAGTAACAAACCTCAGATAGAACTATAGTTATAAAATAAATAAATAAAAATAATATGGGGACACAATTTCCCACAAGGGCACTTAATTCCAAACATAGCTTCCATTTTAGTAACTAGACAGCTAATAAACTACTATACATATATAGATATTTAACACCCATGCATACAACTGATAATTATGCTCATCACATAGGGGTCATTGGCTACTCAGAAGGCCGGTGCACAGGTGGGCCAGGCAAATTCACCGCATTATTTACATTTACATTTACATACAAGTTGATTATGATTATGAACTCATTACATAATTGTCAGTCATATGAGGGGATCAAACCATGACCTCTCAGGTCAATTATTTATGAAGTTGGTTATAGGAAGCTTAGAACCAATATTAATTAGTAAAATATTAATAGTTGCACATCTGAATACTGAGGCTACAGTATTATAATGGGAAAAGTATCCATCCTTAAATACATATTTTAGCTGGAAAAAGATGACCTTAAATTTAAATGGTCATAAGTAACTCTATAATCCATTTTTTCCAAGGCTCGCTATTTTACCGGTTCTAAAATATTATACAACCACACTTCCTTTTACAGTTATTGCAGCATTTAAATTGATAAATGAACTGAAGAACAACCATACAAAATAGATCTATTATATATAGATGTTGTGTTGTGGAAATTAAGACTGTGAAGTCTAGTCTTCTCAGTTTTGCACTAACATCAAACAAGAGTTCACTTACCTGGAGTTCTTGCAACAATTCATTAAAATACTGTTTTGCATCGTATTCCCCGTTAAATTCGTTTGTGACTAAACCGGGAAGCAATGCATTTTCAGAAAAATACGTTTCATTGTTAAACTCCCTGTTAGCTAGCATGAAGAACCATACCAATGCGGCGATATAGCACACAAAACATAAAGGTCTGTGTATTCTTTTTAGGATTCTGACCCATTTTACTGAGCCATACTCCGGATCAGATAATAAGCCCATTTTATTCAAAATAAAATAATATGGACGACGTAATATATTGAATTAAATAGCTATTAATATCTAATTCAATACTTTATTAATTGTTATCACAAATAATTATGAAACAGAATGACATGAGTACCCCTTTTGAAAACACATTTTTTAATCATTTTATAATCACAGTTTATCAGATGTACAGTTTTATGAGTCTGACAACTGACACTACAGACAGTAATGACGTTAATTATTCACCACACTTCAAAGAGCAGAGACTATATTACCTTGTCTCTTCTACACGGCTAATATTATTTCAAATCTGGCATCTACACATAGTCTTAGGACTAATCGCTGTTTTCTTTTATATAAATGAGTAGGTACTTTTATGTCTAATAAACATAAGGATCCTCCTGGGCTAAGTTGTTGACATAAGGTCTCTTATTTAAAATTCGTAGATTCGATATTGGCCAGTATTATACACTATGCTAAATTTTTCGTTAAATGTTAAAATACTTTCAAGATTTTTAATTCTTGATATACAAATAACATATATATATACTGTTTTCCGTACAGCAATGACAGTAAATTACAATACTTCAAAATAAAAACTAATATAATTCAAAAGACAAACTGCTCATAGTTATATGTATTTGCTATAGAACATGTGAAATTGTAGTCATTAATTAACCAATTAAAATTGTTAGGTTATTATATCAAAATGGAAATAATGTATAAATAAAATGATTGAGGTTTGCCGTTGAGCGCATATTATGCATAGATATGAATCTTTTTTTTTTGTTTTACTCCTTAGTTATATGGTCCTAAAAACACGATATTTTCGAAAAACGATCATTCTTTAGCTCAGGGTAGTGGAGCCGCGGGCATAGCAAGATAGGCAATAAAATAATTATTTCGAAATAACTCAGACATAAGGAAAAGAGGAAAGGAAACAAACAAATTCCAACAAATGAGATCATTTACTCTTATGATACAAATATCCATGCCGGTACATTTCTTGAACAGTCTCAAGAGACACGTCTTTCGTTTCCTTTAAGATTAAATACACAATTATAGTTGTTAATATTCCGAAAAGTGAAAACGCAAAGAATAAGCCATCGAGACCTAGGATATCGACAGCGGGTCCAAACAAATAGAGAACAATGAAATTCGCAACAAATGACGAGACCACTATTATTTGTGTCACAAGGCTTTGTATCTGGAACAATATAAACCAATATATTAAAAAAAAAGCAAAAATTATATACGTATTCGTTTACATTATATTTATATTAAATGATTATTTATATAAAAAACTTAAAACGTAATAAAAAATTAATAGGTAAATACATTATATAAAATATCCTACATACGGGAGTAGACAACCTTTGAAAAGTTGTTTTAACAGTTTATATGATGAAAATAATACCCGTGAATAAATGCATAATAATTTTAACATATTCTTTAATTTAAATAAAACATATTGTCATTAAAGCGCTTTTTTTTTTCTTTTTTTTTCGAACTGACTACTTAGACTGGCCTTAGGGTCCCTGGAGCCTTTACGGCTTTTACAGCTTTACCGGGCTTGGGTGCGAGCGCTTAAGGCACTCAGCCACGAAAGCTTTGCAACAACATCCGAGGGTGCCAAAGTGGCCGAACCTCGGCTCGGACTATTGCGCGTATGCAAATAAGTCGAGATCGGGCTAATTCCCTATCATTCGATCTAAACTAATTATACATATATAAATGTTTCTTTCCCCTGGGAGGAGGGAAGGAACATGTGTATGTGTATTTAGTGGTATGAAATTTTTTGTCTAACTAGGCAAAAAAAAAAGTCCCTTACAGAACCTATGTGGTGTGCATGTGTGTATAATGCAGTGTCATGTGTGTCTGCGAGAGCTAGTGAATATAGAGTCACTGTATCGCGCGAGCGGTTGCTTGGCTCAAGGGCTCCATACCGATGGATCGGACCTAGGCTTGAGTTGCCGCAGAGGAGGGCGGTCGTGGCGGGTATCAAAATGTGTTTCGGAATCTTATTATAGAACCTAACACTAGTATTACCTAAGAAACTTTTATTGGTTTTACTGAGTGTAGATCATGAGGATTTTATGTTTACATTTAGTATAAAAACTATACCGGTCGTTGAAACAAACACATTTTTTATATATAATTTATAAATGAATCTTTTCAAACTATATTGTTTTTAAAAATATACACAGAATTACCGTTTTCAAACAACACGACTATTCACTTAATCATTCGCCTTATACGATAACAATTGTATAATATCGCCTTTGAATTTATTATCACACAATGCTGTATATATATATGCTGTATATTTTACTATAAACCTAACTCAATCTAGATATTAATAAATAAATATATTATTTCTCAAAGGTGTTTATTGTGACAACACCATATCTCCTTTAATTCTTCATAAAAATTATGAATTCAAAAATAATTTTAAACCTTGTGTTTCCCGCTTTTGATGCAAAAATAGACAAATAATTTAAAATTAATGTTTTATGTAGTTTTAACTTCATAACTGATTTATACTATTAATAACAAATATTCACAATAATAAAAAAGCTATTTTTTATACCTGAGGTCCAAACGACTCGCTGACCTGCACTAGCGGTATATTATTGACCCCAAACTGGAAACTAAAACAAAAGGCCAATGTGACTAAAGGAACTGCCCAACTCGGAGCCCAGGACCAACGCAGCATACTTGCTAGGACTGCTAAACTCACTGATGACATCATGGCTGAAGTTATCATCAAAACCTGGAACAAAATAATTAGACATATGGATGTGAGTGACTCTAGAAAAAAGCATAGATTGTTTTTTTTTTTACTTGGCAACGCCGCGCACATAGAAGATAATAATAAATATAACTTGTTCGATTCTCACAGACTGCGCATCAGCTGTTATGTACTAGGAAAACATGAAAACAAAAAGTTAATATAAGGCGCCATATGTAACGAGACTACTAAGCGACTATTTGAGATAATCACTCGGGAACGGAATGTAGAAAATATTTTATACTAACTGTGCCCGCGGCCCTGCTCGCGTGATTTACAGAATGCTGTCGGTCGAGCGCATGCGTGAATTGTGCTGCCCCAAGAATTCTTATTGTGGGTGATTCATAGAAAATAGACAGATGCTATCGTTGACTTTTTTGTAGGTATTTTTTTTACTACAATTATGTAGTACATTACTCATGGTTTACTCAGCGTAAGCTATTAAAGCACTTAAATGCGTCTTTTCTCCAAATTGATTCACCATTATCGTCACTGCTTATTTTGTATGGTTCTTATTTATCAAACAAAGTATATCCTATAGCCTGGCCAGCTGTAGCTTTGAATTTAAAAAAGAACCATGTTTTTTTTTCGCGTGAAAAGAACATAATCGGACAGAAGCAATGATGGCTCAGTGTACGACTTCGCGTCGATTGACGTGAGTTCGAATCCCTGCAATGAGCCTGAGGTTTCGGTGAAGGAAAACATCGTGAGGTAACCATAGCATGGTGGTAGGGCTTTATCTAATGCCCGCCTAGCTACCACCCTCAAGTTGAAAATCTGTCGCCAAGCACCAATAGGTGTGTTCCGGCAGCTGCACTTGAGAGCCAGTCTTCCACTAGGTTTAGCGTGTTATCATCTTGGGCCACATCGTCACTTTACATCAGGTGAAATTGTAACCACTACGCCAAACCTACAACGATGAAAAAAGTAGAGTAGAGTGTAAAAAGAGAGTTTTATAATATGTATAGATTAATAAATTAAAATCGGGTATCCGGAATGCATAATAAACTGATAATGTGGTCCTGATGTCAAACAACTTTGATCTTTCCTCAAGAAACATGGGTTGAATTCCTTTTTTCTACCGTTTGACAGATTTTGTAACCAATATAGAGGCGCCATCAACATCGCTACATCTAAAACCTTTTAAAATCTATCATTCTTGATGCGTAATACGCGCAATACAAATGTTTGGACACTTACCATTGGGAATATTCGTCACTATATGTACCAGTAACGTTAGCGAATGGATAAAGAAGTCTTTCTAAGTTAAGCTTATAAAAACTAATCGGCGATTGACAATATCTCGATCGCGATTAACAAACTTGGGAACTTTGTCAATTTAAAAAGAAAATGCAGAAAAAGTAGATTTCGATATCTTAATAAGAGAGCCTGCAGATAGAAATGTTAGGAAAATATATTTTTTTTAGAAAAGTTAATTGATATAAACTGTTTTTTTTCTTGTTTTTTTCACATGTGTGAATTGGAAAGTAGAGAGTGGGTGCCATATATAAATCTCGCCCAGGGCGCCGGTAATGCTAAAACCGACATTGTCGGTGGTAGGGTGGCTATGATTAAAACTCGTTCGTTCCCTCCGGATTAAGATTATATAAGTACTAACCCGTCTTCCAAATAAATCGGTAACGCTGGCAGCAATCCCTCCCGCAACAGTAACGACAAGCGCCAGGATAACCAAACACAAGTGTGGAGAAATACCCGGTACCGCCATAGAGAAGAACTTCCCCGCGTATACCTGGACACCGGACATCCCCATGAATATTGCTAGTATAGTGATCGATGTTATTGTCACTAGTGCACGCTGCGCGGGTTTCGATGTCACTGGAAAACCAAAAAAAGAGGAGTAATATCTTGTAGTGTACCAGTGAAGAGTGGATTTAAAAAAGTTGTCAGCTCGATTATTAAAGTACAGAACTAGTTTAAAAAAACGTGTGTGGGCAGGTGACCCACGTCAGGAACGAAATTATTAAGAAGAAAAAGTTAAAATATTATTTAAAAATCAGTTAGTCCAATACATAAGGGAGCGTTCAACGTTACGATGCGTTACAGGGGCGGGAGGGGGTTTAGAACTACTAGTTACGTAACATTGTTTTAACCCTTCAGAATGGTCGCGTAGAGTTTTTTGTGACTTTTTGTGATCTTTTTGTGTCATAATTGTGACTTTCAAGTAAAAATGGCCATTTGGTGATGGTTACGTAACGTTTTAGTAGGGGGGAGGGAAGTTAAAGAAAAACGTTACGGCGCGTTACATAGGCGGGGAGGGGGATTCAAAAATCTTCAAAAACTGCGTTACGTAATACTTGAACGCTCCTTAACGAACACATCGATGTATGTATATAGGTGTCCTGTAATGAATGGATAACCTTGAAATGGTATAGTGCAAAACTTATGGCCGTTCAGAACCAAAACACAAAACAAAATGTATCTTAAAATTTACCTAAGATGTTTTTTTAAAAACTACAAATTTTTACTTTATTTTACATTCTTGTACACTACGACCAGAAATGACTGAATTCTATCGGCCTCTTATTGTTCTATTATTATACGCTAACTATAACGATAGATAGGCAGTAAATAGTATGACTATGCTATTAAGCTTTAAAACAAAACTTGAATTAAGTTTTCAGTCAAAAATTTGCAAAATATTAAAAATGTATGAAAACATGTGTGATATATAATGGTAATTCATTATTGTACTTATTGTAAATAGTGAATTATTGCTATTCATGTAGAAAAGGAGTCTAATTGACTAAACAACAAAATTTGCATTAATAGAGTATTTTTACATTCAACTGCACCTACCTGATCATTCGCGTTTAATAGTAAACAAAATTTGACATTAATAATACTTTATTTCTTATTAATTCATATTAAATGTTTAATTTGTTTGCTATTCACTCTTATGCAAGCCCTACATCTACGTATAAAAGCTCTTCTGAGCAGTCTCGATCACATTTGCTGAGAGTGCCTTAAGCGCTCGCCCCAAGCCCGGGAGAAGCTGTAAAAGCCGTTTGAGACTTCAGGGCCCTTATGGCTAACAGTATAGTCAGTTCGAAAAAAAAAAAGAAAAAGGTCACTTATTTTTGGTACGGCTGCCCTGGCATGGCTACGTAAGTCTTTTAAAGACCTGATCAGCTTACGGTACACTACTTCTTTGGGGCAGCCCCAATAAAAATATCCAGTAGATTTAGGTCCGGTGAACGTGCAGACCACAAAATTGGTCCCATACCATCAATCCAACTGTTTGTGTATGTAGAATTTAAATACGCACGAACAAGTGCAGCATAATGCACAAGACAGCCGTCATTTTTTAGACACATTACACACAATAATTCATTATCTTCTTCTTCTTCTCTTCTATACTCGTCTTCTATCTATGTTAAGAAACTCAACGTCCCTCTGTCTATCTGTCCCTTTATGTTCTTTTCACGCGAAAACCACTAATCCGATTTACATGGTTTTTCCTTTAATTTATAGATATGTTATCTGGCCAGGTTATAGGATATATTTTGTTACATAAAGTAACATAAGAAGTAAGTGGTGACGATAATGGTGAATAAATTCGGATAAAGATACTTTTGGGGCGATTACATGGCTTACGTTGAGTAAACCATAAGAGATATATCAAATTAATGTACTACATAATTGTAGATTTTAAAAATACCGATGATAAAGTCAGCGATAGCATATATGTACCTTCTAAGGATCACCTACAATAACAATTTTTGAGGCCGAAGAGAATTTTTGAGATTTTTTTAAAATGTTAGTCATACATTTCTTATCGTAGTGTACAAGAATGTAAAAAATAAGGTACAATATTGAAATATTAAAAAAAACATCTTAGGTAATACTTAGGATATATCTAATTGACTTGTATTTTCTTCTGAACGGACATAAGTTCTGCTATGCCATTTCATGGTTATCCATTCATGACCGGTCACCCTAATAGAAAGAGACAAAGAGGTAAAAAGAGGGTGTGAGAGAGTGAGAGAGTGAGAGAAAGTCTCATAGAAGGAGAGCATAACACTTTTTCCTTACGTGACGATTACTACTAGTCAATTTTCATTCCAAAAATATAATACTAAAAAAAAAGTTACATTTCCTACGTCACTGACATTCTACAACTATTTTGTGCTGCCACTTCTGTACGCGTTTTGTTTCGCCCAAACATCGGTTGGATCAATGTTTCCAGAGGCGTGAGGCACGTGGAATCCATTCACCAACTATCAGGAAATTATGCCATATAATGGAATTAACAAAGTTGTTGGGAGGATAAATTTAAAATACCTAAATAGACGTCAAATTTAAAAACTTCTTTATTCGTTTTTAAATAAGCCTATTAAAATTAAATAGCAACATACATTGTATATCTTTTATTTCAAAGTAAGGTTTTAATTATTTTACGTGTCTGTGGTTATATGAGACCCTTCTTTATTTCCTTAATGAGAATTGAAAAAGAAGTATTTCTAGAATTTATTTATTGACAACGGGCGTGTCAATATCGGCCATGTTTGAAATGAATCCAGCGACAGAAAGTATTAGGACCACATGAAACACCAAGATATTAGCATTAATGAAACTTACATAATATTTTCCACGCAGTCATATCCTCATGTTTTTCATTAGTGTTGTTGGTTTTTATTAAATTTTCTGTACCTGTAAGTTCACAAAAAAAACTCAATGTTTATTTGCCATTTTTGAAGTGAAAACTTCTTTAGCACCGTTGTGATTTGAAACTCGATGAAATGAAAAAGCGACAGTAAAAAGAGACAACCATATACATCTATAGGATTTAGCCTACGAGAGAATGAGACATAATATATGGTTAATGCAAGTCCTGATTTCCATGATTTTGTGATTGTCATCGGATTAACCTAATATTGTGAGACGACAGACTATGTATGCAGATAGAGTAGTAGTTAGTTAAAAGGTTTTGATTATTTTAGTTTAAGAAGTAAAAAAAACGTAGAAAAAAAGTGAAAATGGACATGTCAGCGTTAACGTTGAAAAGTACCAGGACGCAATAAATCTAAAACGGATAGAATTAGCCACGCCTCTTGTTTTGTATCATTTCTCTAGACATATGCTTATCCCTTTCTTGATAGGCTTACAAATTCGTAATATAAGCGAGATAAATGCTACGTGGCAATGTTCAATAAGCTATAGAAGTAGTAAAACAGTCGGTAATTTTAAGGTGATTGTTCTTCTCTGGGGTCCAACTAGCAGCCTAATAAAAATTAATGAGACAATATTTATTATTGAAAAAGAAGCTGCGATTTATTTATACTTACAAAATGATATAAGCTTATCATTAGAGGAAATCTGGCTTCTTTTGTAGGCAAGCTCAGTCAAAATCTCTTGAGTAACTACTGACGCAGACCGATAAAATTTAAGCGATGTTAAAGCTTCCTGTAAATAATGTAATTATCTGTATTCAAACAAAAAATCATTAAATAATATGGTTTTATCAACATTTTATAATTTCGTTCTTATTTAGCTATGCATCATAATAATACGATTGTCAAGTTTAAAGACTCAAAATTCAAAGCAAACTCAGTAAACACCGATAATAGATTGACTGCAGACTTTTGATGTTTTATGATTTTTGTAAAAAGAATTAGGAATATGGTTATAAACCACCGTTGATATTATAGGTTAATATTTTGCATTATGATTTTTAAACAGTATTTACTAATACCTTGTTATTTATTTCTCCCCGTACCTCTTTCGTACACAATTAGTATCTGCACATTTATCAAGATTCAGTCTGCTGGTTAATATAAAAAAACTTGAATAATATTCTAATTGAAAATGGCATACTAAAACGATCAATGGCGCCAAGAGCAACTCACCCTCTCCATTCCTTTTTTTAAAAAGAAAGAAGGTGTCTCCTTCAAAAAACAGGTCATCAGAATCACAAATACCACACCCAAAGACAAATTGAGGTAGCATGTAAACTGGTAGCTGCAGAACCATCCGCATAGATACGATACCAGGCTTCCAGAACTGGAGAAGAATAAGAGAATAGATACGGCTGTTCCTCGTACCGACGATTGGCAGATCTCGGTAATGAAAACTATTGCTATGACGTAATGTAACCCAATTCCAGCTCCAGCGATCAATCTGCCGATCAAAATCTGTAGTGTGGTTTTTGCCGTAGTTATGACCGCCCATGATAACTGCAAAAAAAAGTAGAACAACGTTACATCCTTTCCGTAATTTTTATAGCCCAATAGGAATGAAAATCGGTAACTATATTTCGGGCCTTAAGAAGTTCATGACTGTGAATATTGCATAAATAGAGATCAATTGACGATAGCTTTTGAAATCTACTAAACTAAAATACTTTAAAGTCTGCTCCTACCTATGAAACTAAATGAAACTACCTATGAACTTAATTGTTCCTGTTAAATACACTGTATTAAATACACTTAATTTGTTTTACATTTAATTACTCGTATACACTGAAGATTTAAACCGGCAAGACAACGACGAGCAGCGATGGATCTTCGAAATATGGGTGGTCACCGCTATTTTTGTTTTGTACTGTGCTTACCAATAGGCGCAATTCCGTAATCCTACCATAAAACTATAAATAAAAACGTTTACTGTGACGATAATTTAGATATATTGAATTACATAATTCACTGCGTAAAACAACTTATTTGTTCATGTTTTACTTCAGTCTTGGTTACGTAATAAGAACACAATAAATCAGTGTCATGTGATCAGACAATATCTTTGAATGTCAAACTTTAAATATTCAAATACTGGTTATAAAGGATTAAACATGAAGAAAGGCATCGGATAATCGGTATTGTTGTATTTTTCTCACTAAATTGCGCTATTATGAGAATGTTTTTTTTTTATAATCAGGTTTCGTCGCGGTTTTTTCCTTCATCTTCGGCGACAGCCGATGGATTTCGATCTCTTGGTGGTCGTCGTTGTGTTTGGATTGTAGTGTGCTTACAATCAGGTACAGTACAGTGATTGTGCCGAGTTAATATAAAAAAAAAACTATAGTGTATAATGACAAAAATAAAATAAAAATGAGTTAATGTTTTTGAACTCGAACAACTTATTGGTAAATAACTCGAGGTTTACATTCTGTAGGGTACAGTCAGTTCAGCCTCTCACTAACTATCAAGTATCAAGTGCCTACCTAAAATGAAAATACTCACAGTGAAAAACAGTCCGCATAAAATCTCAGTTTTCTTCTTGCCGATACGATCAGACAAGTGGCCTCCTATGAGGGTCATTACCAGAGACCCAAGCATTGGCAACGATCCTATAAGACTACCTTCATTTTTGGTGATCCCATATCCCAGTGGTGAACTGTTTCCTTCAAATATTCTGATAGCATAGGATGGCCAGACTAGAGTAAACGATGCCATGATATTTGGTATGCAAACTGAAAATACAAATAACTTGTTTCATCCTGCGGCTCTTCACAAATTGTAGCTTGGTAAGTTTAACCTTAGTGCCCGACCATCATATTTGGTTTGGAATGGTAGATATAGCTTCTGCAGATTTTCTACATTTTTGCGCTGAGCCACGTATATTTAGTTCTCTAGACAATTTCTATACTAGAAACTTTACCAATTGCTGATGGAGTTTCACCAATAGTTGCTCACTTTTATTGTAGTATAATGTACTATGAATATTTGCTGAACCCGTATATAAAACACCATATAAAAGTATCCATATTATGAAATACGTAAAAAGTGAAAAAATTCTAAAAAATCTAACTAATAAATTTATGTAATATTATTCATGCCACCCAAACTCATGGAATTTATTAACGACATTAGAAGAAAAATATGAACAAAACATATCTTTTCTTCTCACACACTCGTAAATACATACATTTTTGGATACTACAATGACTAAAAACAATAGTTGTAACTACTCCACAAAAATACACACAACACTAGGTAAGCAAAAAAAAGGGATTTAGCGTGATTTAAAAACAACGAAAAAAATCTTACTTATCAGTACACACGACCATTGTCTTACTTTTCCTGCCATTTTTGTTTTTTTTTAATTACATTAAAAACTCAAACTACACTGCAGCTCTGTTCAATTGAAACTGGTTTGCGGTTGGTTTTTACCTGCTATTTACTTGTATCAATTTGGTTATCATAAATTGTAATAAGGTTACCGCTCTGTACATATAGTAAGGTACATTTAGGTAAGCCTTTTGGCAATAAGCCAAGATAACGTTTGTTGTGAGCCGTCTTCGTATTTATTACTAGCTGGTCCCGCGTCTTCACTCGCGTAGACGACAGAACTAACCGTACTTTTAAAACTATAATAACTTTTTATTGTATGAAGATATTGTGATATTTTTTTATTTATCTAAGGAGTAAAACAAAAGGTGTGTGTGCGATTCACACACGATAGAAGTGAAACTTCATTTTACAAGACATTTTCTATTTTATTTAAACAGTGTGCAATATACACACACACCGACATTTATTCTCTCGCTCTGGATCACACAAAGAGGAGAGACCGATAATATATTGCTCTCTCGCTCTGGCTCACACAAAGAGGAGAGACCGATAATATGCGTTAAAAGTTAAACGTTTAACATTTAACGTTTAACGCTTGGAAGTCGCATAAGAAGTTTCACTTCAATAAAGCAGAAGAGTTTTTTGTTAGTTTGTTTAAACACGCTAATTTCTGGAATTACAAGTCAGATTAGAAAAATTGTTTTTGTATATGATTGCCAGATTGATGTAAAATAGTATAGGCTATCTAAAATTAAGCTACATCTCTCAGCTAGCCTTAAATATTGATTTTTGTTAAGTAAGTCAGAAGAAACAACACACCCTAACTCCTTTATCCGCGGGCTCTGGCGTAATGGTTAGTGATACGTAAATATAATGTGTACGACAAAAATATTGCTTCTTGGTACATAAAAAAAAATCCGCGTAACCGGATTAAAAATGTGTTTTAAAAAGGGGTACTAATTTCATTCTGTTTCATAATTATTTGTGATAACAATTAATAAAGTATTGAATTTGATATTAATAGCTATTTAATTCAATATATTACGTCGTCCATATTATTGTATTTTGAATAAAATGGGCTTATTATCTGATCCGGAGTATGGCTCAGTAAAATGGGTCAGAATCCTAAAAATAATACACAAATCTTTATATTTTGTGTGCTATATCGCCACATTGGTATGGTTCTTCAAGCTAACTAACAGGGAGTTTAACAATGAAACGTATTTTTCTGAAAATGCATTGCTTCCCGGTTTAGTAACAAACGAATTTAACGGGGAATACGATGCAAAACAGTATTTTAATCCACGTACCGTATGCCTATTTCTAATACATAATCCTTACGAACGAAAGTTACTTCGTCATCAAGATAATTTTATGAAGATAAACTTTGCCCTTTATAACATGTTATTTGAACTTATAATTTGGAAGATAATATAAAATTAAAATAATTCAAACATTCGGCTCGGGCCTATGTTTATGTAGAGGCGCGAACAAGCCATGTGAAGCATAACTTTGGCCGCCCGAGAAAAATATCATAAATCATTAATCAGCGATTTCTTTTAAATTATACGCAGGCGAAACCGCGGGGCACAGTTAGTATAACAATAAATTCTATATAATATTATGAATTCCAATGTATCCCAATATGATTTCACTTTATTTATGTTACTACCTATGCCCGCGGCTGCGCTTGCGTGGACTACTAAAAAACATTTTTTTATTTTTTGTGTGGAACCCTAATTATTTTTATAAAATAAAAGTAGCCTAAGTTATTCCTTATAACATCAGCTTCTGCCAGTGAAAGTCCCGTCAAAATCAGTCCAACTACTTCGGAGATTACCCGGAACAAACAGACAGACGGACAGACAGTCAAACAAAAAAATATTTTTTGTTATAGCTACCGTGTATCCCTTCATATGCACTTAGTAAAAAACTGTTATTTTGACATTACAAACACACACTTCAATTTTATTACATGTATAGACTAGTCGTTTTACCAATGGGATTCCCCATTAGCAAAGGGTTAACGAGGCATTGTAGTCAGTGGGGTATTTTTTTAGTATTCAGCATAAGAATGGAAGTGGTTGGTGTGTAAAGTAAAGAAGGTATGAACAACAGTTCAAGGCCAACCCATTCGATTATAGCCTCGTACTATGACTCAAAGATCTTTACTATGAAATGAACATACAATATCGATTTACAGCATAAAACTAAAAGATTAAAAGTCTGTTATTGTGTATACGTAGGTATATGTAAAGTTTTACTTAAGAAGCTGGTTAATATTCGTATTGGAAATCTGCCGTGATCTATCGTTATAAATATTCACGTTGAAATGTCAAAAAACATTTCATGTACTGAGAGCAATCACCTTAATCGAAACCAAATTGTATGTGTATTTCGTTACCTAGGACTAGGATGAATGAAGTACTACCTACTCGTCAGTTACCCGAAAACACATCTTTGTAGTTTTTTTTTAAAAACCGTAACTGATACCCATATTAAGCGATTATTATTTCATAAAACATTATGGTATAATAATACGAGTATATTGAAACTGCCATAAGTAAAAATATACTTAATTTTTTTTATCGTTATAGGTTTAGGCGTTGTGGCCACAATCTTCGGATCTTAAGTGACGATGTGGCTCAAGATGATAGGCTAAGCCTAGTGGGACTGGACTGGCTCTCAAGTGCCAACTGCCGGAATACACATATTGGTGTTTGGCGACAGATTTTTAACTTGAGGGTGGTAGCTAGCCAGGCGGCCATTAAGAAAAGACTTACCACCATACTATGATATCATCACGATGTTTTCTTTCACAGAAAGCTCAAGCTCATTGTAAGGATTCGAACTCACGTCGTTCGACGCGGTGTCCGTACACGCTACCACTAAGCCATAATTACCTAACATTGACATTATTAACATTTATTTTATGTTAATATTATTTGTATTTTTTTTAACTCAAATTGAGGCTTGGTGTTGAAAACTAACTATTTAGTGTATTTTAAAAAGTATCCGTGATAATTTATTTCAAATATTTTTGTGTATATAGCCACCACCTATATGGAAAGAAACGTAATATTGCAAAGAACGAAATTATTTTTATTAAAAAATATTCCATAACTTACGATCACAAATAAATAACTCATTTCCATTGAATTAATAAGCAAACAAAGTTAACACGCGTAAACTAATAAAAAAAAATCGAAATAAAAAAAAAAGTCGAAATTTATAAAAAAAGATTACTACAATTGATACATATCATGTCGAAATTATTGTCAAAAATAGTGAAATTATTCAATGAAATTATGGGAAATTAATCAAAACGTCAATTACTATTAACATATAAAACAAAACTTGTGTTCTATTATTCCAATAACAAAGATAATAAAACCTAACTTTGACAGTTCTCGATGTTAAGTTTAAAACTGACGAATGTCAATGTTTTTGTTGTTATTTTTATGTTTGGAACCTTTTTATAAGATATTTACTGTGATTCAGGTGTTTAAAGGTAACAATTATTTTCTGTGATTCAGTGTTGTAGCGAAAACAATGATACCAGTACATTGTTATATGTATAATTAAATATATACGGAATAAAAATAAATTAACACGACCTCGGCATTGTGCCGCGCAGACGAACGCATCGCGCTGGGTCAAAGTCACTGCCGACGTATGTATGCATACGAGTATATACAAATGTACTCTGCGTGTATATGATACATTTTTTAAATAATTTTAAGCCACAAAAACTGCAAAAACAATTTTAAAAACAGTTTCTTGCCGGTTCATATCGTTGACTGGGATGTATTCTGAACCGGTAGTAGAAATGTACATTCATAAGTGCCTTTTCAGCGCCTAAAATGAATTAAATATTTTTTATTTGATATGACTTCGCTAGTTTTCTCCATATTCAGTTATGGAGCGGAGACCTAGATACTGAAAAAGGCCGACAGAGACCGAATAGACGCCTTTGAAATGTGGAGCTGGAGAAAAATGCTACAGATTCCATGGACCGCCTTTCGCACCAACGTGTCTATTCTGAGAGAGCTTAATGTCAAAACTAGACTTTCCACTATATGCCATCGTAGGGTGCTGGAATTCTTCGGACAAATTGCTCGTAAAGAGGGTCCCAATCTTGAACAGCTGATGGTGACAGGCAAGATAGATGGCAAACGTCCCAGAGGACGCAGTCCCACGAGATGGTCGGATCAAATACGATCTTCTCAGAACATCAACTTCCACAATGCCCTTCATGAAGCTAAGGATCGCAGCAGATGGAGGGAAATCGTACGGGAGAAACTGATGCGGCGGGGAGTCACGACCCTCAGTAATGAGGAAAACGACGCGAGGAGGGATGACTGGTAAATGTACGAAAAAAATTAAACGTATGATCGTACATAAATACTATGAAATTTATACTTGGGGGAGGTTAAAAAGTAAATGAGATGAGTAATTGAATGATGTTAACGCGAAATGCACGATTACTAACTTGAGATTGTATCGAGATAAATGAAATCACCTCGCCTGATATTTTGTCTCTTTCTGTGCACACAACCATTATTGATGTAAGTAATTTACTTTTGTGGTTCTATTTAAGCGTATGCGAGAAACGCGGTATTAAAGTAACAAACCCTGGCACCTGGCAGATGTGAAAGGAAATAAATATGGCATTATCAAAAGTATAAGCCGGATGATCCCTAAATGCGACTAACCAAAAGAAAATCACTGTAAAAGGGTTTATTTTATTACTATGTGTATAATAGTCGCGATCCCAACCATTCTTGAAAACTATTGATTTTATCGAAATTTGTCTAAGATTAAAAGCGATTAGAATTATGACATTTTACCCTACAAAAGAAAAATCAGATCAAAATTCCGACTTTCGATGCATATGTCCCCATTTTTTAAATCCTGACCCACAGTGCGTCGCCACGCCAACAGCCGGTCGGACCCTCCATTTTATAACGAATCCACATGTTTTCCACTTGCCGCTAACTTCAAACCTCTACAAATGCTTGGATAAAAGAGGTAAATTAAACATCGGTATCCACATGTTTGCGAGTGTGTTTTGAATGAGCAAGAATTATGGACGTCGACCTTTTGTCGGTTAACATTTGGTTTAACCCACATATTTTTAATGTAAAAAGAAGTAAAATTGAACAAGGAAAAATTATAGAATACGGAAAACTCGGCAACAAAGATAGGTAAATATTCACAGAAACCGTTTTTTTCTGTTTTTTATCGGTTATTTATTTCGCGCAAGCGATATTATTTACACACGAACGTCACAAACGTGTGGATGCATCGCAAGCGCTTGCCGCATGCTCCTTTGATTTATGCATCAAATACCGATTATGTATGTGTAAACAAGGGATTGAATACATTACTATAAATAGCTCATTCTTTTCAAGAGATACTTATAAATATATACATATAGGTAATAAATTAACCTACAAACATGATATGATAGCCTGGTATCTCAACGCGTCTTTCGATGAATAAGTGACGTACATAATAATTATTTGTGTACAAACAATATGGGAAAGAAAGAGAAAGAGACAGGTGCACGTTAAATATAGATAGCAACTTGGTTAATAAAAAACCTTGGGATGTGGATATGTGGACTAGTTATATTAATACCGAGTAATATTATTTTAAAATAATGTTTTCAACGTGATAGGAACGATAACCATGGATATACCTAAAAATTCGTAAATTACCTACCTACTTTATCTTACAAAATATATCCTATACCCCTTGCCTGACTCGATAAAATAGTGTCGCGTGGACAAATAAATAGGTATAAAATACCAAAAAATAAATATTAAAAGGTTATGGGATGAAATGCAAAATAGATATATATGTGTAATCCGAAGGCATTTACAATAAGAGAGATATAAAATACAGAGTACCTTATTTATAGTCTAATAATTTCAGTAAAACCTTCACTAATATAGTTAGTCCACGTTTATGTATCTATCCGGACCAGGGCTGCTTATAATATGTAATGATATATAATATCTTGAGATGCTTATGTATATATGAATTTGGTAACAAGCACTAGATATTCAATCCGCTCCCGTTTCTATAGCTGCATCACCAAGCCAGCAGGAATGAAAGCGTCCGCCAGGACTTCAATTAATTTATAAACAATCTTGACTCTTGTCAATTAGGAATTAAAAGTTTCAACTCCTTGGAATACCGATTACAATTTTATTCGAGAGGTCTCTTGTAGTAACAAAATAACTTTTGTACAGACTCTAGAAGGTAAGTAGGTAAGTGTGAGTCCGAACAATAACAAATAGGAATTATAAATAATTATATACAAATCTAATTAAAGATTGTACGTTTTCTTTAGAGAAGCATCTCCCTGCCGTAAGTCAGGATGAATAATGTCAAATTTCAATTATTTTCAAGTCTTGTTCTAAATTTTGAATTCAAAAGGTTTCTTCTAGCCAATAAATACAATCATTGTATACGGCCTATACTTATATAAATATGAACGTAAAAGAAGTTTGTATTACACTATTAAAAAATAGATGTAGTGTCGTGGGACACCAGGTAGGAACGAAGTTCCTTCGGCTAATGTAGAATCGATCCAATTTGCAAAAAAAAAAATTGTGCTCAATTTTATGTAGGTTTTCTTGATTTTTCTCTTAAATTTTGCTGATTAGTTTTTATTTAAGTACAGGAAAGTACCTATATGGAAATTCAGTATTTTAAGAAATAATAAATTACGTAAAATAAAAAAAAGGAATTCAAATTATCAACTAAAATAACAAAATATGTCTCTTTATTTTTGTTTGACAACATAAAATTACATATAAATAGAAATAATTACAAATACAAAAAAAGTTTATTATTATAAGTAATTCTTATTAATCAGTCTCGTCATTAAATTCTATTGCTGAAACTATTGGCTTGTGGAAACTAAAATATGATACATATGTTTGTGATTCTATTTTATGCAAATACCTCGAAAAAACAGCATCAATAGTAGTACCGTATCTCGTTGTCGATTCTTTTGGATTGTTATTTATATGTAATTAAATTTTTTCTAAAAGAAATGTTCTTAGTGGTTCTGATTTTTCATCTGCAAAATTGTTATTGAAGTCTCCAGATAAAACCATCGGAAGCTGATGGAAGTTTCCACCAAGTATTACAGAAACCTCATCAGTATATTCTATCAGCGCTCGATGGATGAAATGTTTCACATCTTCAATTTTTGTATTTGGTGAAATGTAGACTATTACCATGACAGTTTCAACTCCATTGTTCGTTTTACATATAGCTGAACAAATGTCTCCAACTCCTGTACGTCTAACATTCACATCGCCAGTATTTTTTAAGATTATGTCCATATTTGGTGTTAAAATATTAGTAGTGTCATTGCTATTTTGATAGATAGCAACTCCACCTGTACGTACGTAATCTCGCTTGAAATGGGCAATGCAGTTGAAATTAGGAATATCAAACTGTTGGTCATTGCTCATCCACGTTTCGGAAAGAAGTAAGAAATTAGTTTTTTAAATTACAGAATCCGACAAATCCAATCTATGGCTTTGTAGACTTTGACAATTTAATGTGGTTATGGAAATGCCATTTTTAGTTTCTTATTTTTTACTTTAATTTTTTTAGGTTCGGTATTCTGTAAACACATGGGACGCAATTGCGAAGTGAAGTGAGATTCTTATCTACGAACTTCTAGTTGAGATGTATTGACTATGAATAACTAAGCCGAAATTAATTCGATGATCCCTTTTCTAGAAAAATACGTATATTCTTTTAATATATTATATATTTTATTGTTCCAATTATAGAAAATCAACGTATTTTGAAGGTTACTAATAATTATATTAATATAATCGTAAAATATCAGTTGTTTTGGCTCTATAGTGAGGTATCTTTGCCACAGATTAAAAAGTTTGGACGTTTGTTTACTTTACAAATTACATGCGTCGAGTCGCCGAGTGACAGTTTAAAATGAACTTTTTGGTGGGCTTATAAATATATTTGTCAAGTGAATAGAAACCATTTTTACTTAAAAACTATGAAGTAAGTTTATTAAATTTTTAAGTCGTTACCTTAAATTTGGTGAAAGTTATAATAATTGTTTTACCTTTAATTTGGCCGACAAACCACGTCGTCGACGCCGAGGAGTTTTTAAATGATATAATAGTTAACCTATAGTTTTCAATAAAGTCTTTGTGATTATTAAATAATTTTAATCCACGTATATCACTAGCTTGACGGCGACTCTCGTATAAATCTAAAGAGTATGCTTCTTTAAGTAAATTTAATAACACTAAGTAACGACACATTATCATACTAATTATTTATATGCTTAATTATAATTGAAAATGCTTTGTTTATTATTGTTACAACTAGATAATACTATAACAATTTCGTCCAAATATAATTTCACACTAAACTCGATAGTTCTCAAGCGACTTTTAGAATGACAAGTAGATTCGATCTTCGAAGGCGTTGAAACTCGACGATCGAGCCGCGAATTTCCTTTGCACTATCGAGTTTTAGAGAATACTAATTTGATACCGCAGCGCGGATTCAGCTTTCGAGATCGTATAACGTTCTTACAGAATAGCATTACAGAAGTTAGTGGGATCGTTATCGGGTGTTACAATAAACAAACTATCGCGTGTAGATAGCGCAACATAAACAAGTACACTACACGCTTGTGTATACGACTGTTGCGCTTGCGCACGTCTCATTTAACGGTTTTATTCCACGGACTTTTTCTTACGGTTTTACTATCACTTTTTTTTCAGTTCGGTCGCGCATCAAAGTCCCTATCTCCTCCAAGCCTGTCGTAAGGACCTTCGTTCCAATAATAAATGGCCTAAAGATAAGATGCCTTCGGAAAGCAACCGAAAACACAACAAATGAAGTAATGAGCAATCAATTAAGTTAAAATAAATATACATAATAAAAAGATAAAAATGATTGATAAAACAATCATTACAATAGCTATGAATTAAAATAAAAAACCTGTAAATAGGATAAGTGCTATTCGCGTGAAAAGAACATAAACGGACAGACAGACACAGACATATTAAGTTTTATAATATGTAAAGAATATATTCTGATATAAATATTTATGTTAAATGTTGGCATTATATAACTAAATAAGAATTATAATAGGTCTTTACCTATGAAATTGCCGTTCTGCAGTACTGGCCATTTCAAATCAATTTTTGTTTGGCTAAGAATTCTAATTTCAAATTAATCTTATTTTAAAAACATGGAATTCTTTTTCCAAAAGTCGTCATTTGTTTATTGATTAGTGTTACATTTTCATCGCATTTAAATCTTTTTTGTTTTCATGGATACGTTAAAAATTCGAGTAATTATGGAATATGAGTACCGTCGTGGCAGTAACGCGGCACAAGCGGCACGCAACATCAACGACGTTTACGGAGCTAACACTACAAACCAACGCACCACCTGTTATTGGTTTGCTCGCTTCCGTTCTGGGAATTTCGACCTGAAAAATGAACCTTGCGGTCGTCCGAAGACTTTGGTCGACAATGACGAATTAATGGCGATTGTGGAAGCTGATGATACACAATCTACGGCTGAATTAGCAGCAGTTTTCGACGTTAGCATCAAAACAATATTGGTCCATTTGCGTCAAATTGTTAAGGTAAAAAAACTTGACAAATGGGTGCCCTACGAACTCAATGATCGCCAGCGCGAAGTACGCCTCGAGACGTGCCTTGTACTGCTCAACAGACACACAAATAAAGGAATTTTGAACCGCATTGTTACCTGCGATGAAAAATGGATTCTGTTTGATAACCGCAAGCGCTCAGCAAGTTGGTTGGTTCCTGGTTCAGCACCTAAACAAAAACTTACCCCTAGAAAAGTGATGGTCACTGTTTGGTGGTCTAGCGCCGGTGTGATTCATCACAGCTTCTTAACAAACAGGGTGAGCATTACTGCAGATGTGTACTGTGAAGAACTGAACACAATGATGGAGAAGCTGGCACATCTCCAACCAGCATTGGTCAATCGCTCGTCTCCGCTGCTCCTGCACGACAACACGCGACCTCATACTGCACAACAGACGGTCTCCAAGTTGCAAGAACTGGGGTTGGAAGTTCTCCGTCATCCGCCCTACTCACCAGACCTTGCGCCTACAGACTACTACTTTTCCAGAATTTCGATAACTCCTTGGCGGGAAAAAAATTCAATACCCGAGAGGCAGTACAAAAGGCATTTGAAGAATTTGTTGCCTCCCGTCCAGCTGATTTCTTTAAGAAGGGCATCAATAAACTGCCACTGCGCTGGCAAAGATGCATTGATTGCATGGGTGATTACTTCGATTAATACAAATAAAAAATACATGAAAAAGCATCGTTTAGATTTTTTCATACAATATGACAATTTCATAGGTAAAAGACCTATTTGCTTAATTATGTCTACTTAATACAATTAAAAAAAACTATAATTATTTATACAAACTTTTATTAAATAAAATGTTCTTAATAAATCAGATTAAGTTTAATTTATAAATAAAATATTATTGTTATATTTATTTGTGGTTTCATTTCCCACACATCTTCTCGATTTCTTCGACACTTTTCCCTTTCGTCTCTGGTAGAAATACTAGGATAACAAAGAGCCCGAGGAGGTTGATTGCCGCGAATCCGTAGAATGTGACGTCCGGCCCGAGTGCGGCCGCCATTGCTCCGTAAGCTACCAGTTGAACGAAAGCAATGAACCAAGAGTATGTTATGACACACCCTAATACTTTGGCGCGAATCTGAAAATATATTAATTTTCAAAGTGAATCACAAATCGATCTCCTCGCGTTTTTGGGGGCTATTTTAGCAGAAAAGGTAAAATTTGTTGGCCATTTAGGTGGATGACGAAATATGATATTAATTTTAACTTCATACCTCGAGTAGTTTCTTTAAAAAGGACCTTGACACACGGATAACAAAGTGATTAGGTAAGGGATCCTTTGTTTTTTTTTATTATGAGATATGGAACTGTAAAAAGTTAATTAAATGAATTTACATTATAATAATTCATCATATTTTTGGTACGCGGGATATAATTTTTGGAGATAGTTCAAATAAATATAGAAAGCAACGTGCGTATATCACACATTTTTTTTAAATGATATTTCTTAGGCGGCACGCCGCGGCGCTGCGCGTTGGCGGCGCGGGGGGTTGGATAATTTTCTTGGACGACGATTGAGAGTGAAATTGGACTTTTAGGCGGGAAAACTGTTATGTAGTGGTTTTTATTTTTTACTAGCTGTGTACGCAGCTCCGCTCGCGTGGACTACTAAAGAAGGTCTTTTTATTTTTTGTGCGGAACCCTAATTATTTTTCCAAACTAATAGTAGCATAAGTTATAAATTATAATATCGGCTATCTGCCAGTGAAAGTCTCGTCAAAATCGGTCGAACTGTTTCGGAGAATAGGTACCGTGTATACTTTCATATGCATTTAGTAAAAAGCTGTTATTTTGATATTACAAACAGACATGCCCAAACAGTAAATTTTCTGAGAGAAAATTGATAAAAAAGAGAAAAAAGACAAAATTTCAAGAACGCGTCACGTTTGGGCACATTTCGTTACACGAGAGAGAAGGAGAGAGATAGCTATACATTAAATATCTAATACACAGTTTAGGCTAACCGCGTCCCTTTTTAATAAGTTTCACTTCTATCATGTGTACGGTGCTGCTCGGGCAATTTTTTGAAAATATTTTTAAGGTTGGTGTTTCATGTTTCACACTCAAATTGGATGCCCCCCCCCCCCCACACGGTGATCCTTAGCTAAGCCATTGAACTCAACATAATTAGTTTACTTACTTGGAAATTAAACATTTCAGACATAATGATAAAGGGGATGGGTGAAACGCCAGCCGCGTACGCGCACAGAGACATCACAATAGCCAGTAATGGCAACCAGCCCGGCACTGTCCCACCTTGCCGCTGCACTAGGAGAACAGAACCTAGTCCAACTAAGGATGCCACTGTCACAGCGAAAGCGGTCCCTATAATCACCTGATACAAAAAAAATATATTGACCCCATTTGTCAAGTTTATACACATATTTAAAATCAGAGAAGAGTGAGTATTGTTTGTATTTAGTAGAAAGATAGGTACATACATTAAGCATGTAATACAGAATATGAGAAATTTATGTGTTATTTATTGGTTTGCTGTCAACTATCACTAAGTATAACAACCATAAATACCTATATTAAAATCTGTTAAATATGTGATGTAACAACATCCATAATTAAAGTACTTTTTTATGGGACTCAAGACTGCTAATCTAAGCTTCTCGTAATTGCCCCATTTTTCTAATAGGTGATATTCAAATAATAACTTATTGTAACTAAAATAATGCATAACGTTTCTAAATTATCGTTACTATGGTCGATTGTCGATGAGAAGAGAATAAAAAAATATATTTTGTACCTTTCTACCAAATTTCTCGACACACGTCATAGACAGAAAGGACCCGAGTAGCATAACTGCGGGGAAGCTAAGCGCTTGCAGCTCCGGACTGACCGTCACACCCGAGGTCGACAAAATGGATGACGCGTACGTTAAAATGGCGAAATTTCCGTTACACGATGTGATTGTCATTATTGCCATGCAGAGGATGAAACAATACCGCCATGCTTTGTGTTTAACTGAAAAATACACCTAATTCATTATACGGAAGAAACGTTCGTTAGATAACTGTCAAATAAACCAGGTGTATACACCCGCTATAGTGGCACGCTTAGAAAGGCGTTTCGCGTTCCGGTATCAACTGGTGTTATTCCAGTAACTAAGCGAAGTGGTAGGGATTTGTACCCGGCTGGGTCACGCCCACCATGAACATGACTCTCTTTTTATTACTCATGTTTCGGGATTGTCGAAAAGCATTCAGGCCGGCATGATAGCAACGATCAGCAAAGGGCTACCGATCTCTCGAAGGTTGCTTTTGGTTCTGGAGTGTACTGTTTTTACCATCTACTATAAAAAAAATGGTCACCAAACTTTTTAACGAATATTTCACACATGTGTTACATTAATTTTAGCACAAAATATATTGAACCAAGATATTATTGTGCAACGTGGACGTCTTACTGTGTTAGGCTTAATAATATAATTAAAGAAAAACATATGCTTACAAATACTCATGAAGGATATGTCTGACAAAGATTTGTAATATATGTCCTCATTTCTCATGAAATTAATTTCATTTTGTATCGATTTGTCACTCATGTCTAAACCACGAAGGAACGCGATAGTTTTTGCAGCTGCCTAAAACATAACATTATCGGTTAGCATACCTATTTAAAATGTAATTAAATTTTTGTTTTCTTTTATAAGTACGTCTTTTTCCAACAGTGCCTAATTTCCCTTATGAGAAATGCAGAGGAAGTGGAATTTTCTTTAATTACTGAAAACTGTGAAGTGTAGATGTAAGGTATACAACTTATACCTTTTGGCTTAGGGATTTTGGTCTAAAAACTTTTTAAATAAAATAAAATCAATTTAGGCCCTAAGGAGGCACTTATGAATGTCAATACACTACTAGTGGTTCGGAAAACATCCCAGTCATCAAGAACAAACTAACAAGAAATTACTTGTTAACTTGTAAAGACTACTTAGCTGTGATAGTTTTCCTTTTAACTTCATTATACATACTACAACAGGGAATTTTACAGGTCCAAAAACAACCATTTAGCTAGCGGGGGGCGGTTACTTGACTCTAACAAAAATTAGTACTTTAAAGTTTATTATTTCGCAAACGAATTTCTTAATCGAAATATAATAATAATAATTTCAATTATAAAATTTATAATATCATATTATCTTTCACAGTAAATGAAACTAAAGTTTTTTTTTTACGTTTCTTAATAATATAATTGACGTTGGTGTCTGTACTAGTCGTTGTAAATAGTTTTCATACACCCACAATATTAGAACGAATGACACACCACAATATAGGATAGACGAGAAAAAAATTCATCCCCATTTTACGTGTAGGAAAGGTACACTAAACAATTATATATTTTTTTGTAGATTTTATTCTATATGTTTGACTACGTGATTAAATTACCTAATGTTTAGATGAAAAGGAATCAAAATTAGCAAACAACTCAACTGTTCCTAAGAATTTGCCATTATGGTTCGTTTTAAATGCCCTCTGAATGGCAGTCCTCTTATTGCGAGTGATTGTGATACATTATAACGTTACATTAGATAACAAATATACAAAGAAAAAATAAATATAGAAATATAATTCTATGATAAAAGCTAATTATAATTTGATTGATCTATTGAAAAATTAACATCTCACCGACAAGATAAAAACTAGATTCAATATCTGAATTAATTAATATATTTTACTCGATATTTTTGATACATTCAAAACTAATGCGAATTTTTATTTTCCTTACATTTTTTAGTTTTTAAAATTTTGGCCTCACTAAAATTTTACCGCCCTAGGCTCGAGCCTCACGGGCCTAAGCGTAAATCCGTAACTGTCTATACTAACTAAATCTACAGGTGCGGGGGAGTTCACCGTCCATAAAAAAAGAAACTAAACTCTCACCTCGATCTTCCCTTGTTTTACCAGGAACGCAGGGGACTCGGGAGCTTTCAGCATCAAAAGGACTGTAACAATAGGTACCGACAACGACAGCCAAACAACTGTATAATAATTCAGATACGATCCCATCGCATACATCGCCAGTATCCCAATATTCTGCATTAGAATTAATAGGGTTCCCAAAATACCCCTTATATTATCTTGGCTTATCTCGTTTACGTACATTGGAATGATGTTGAAACAACCACCGGCTGGGATGCCGCAGCATATTCGAGCTATTAATAAACCTGTTGAACTTTTCGAATTCAACTTTATTATCCAGCTTATCTGAAAATTATTCAATCTTATTTATAAAAAATTTTAATTGAATGTTGAAAATTAAACGGTCTTACTACTACACTAACTATGTAGTAAGTAACTGACCTTTTCATAAACGTAGACATAGTTTTTTTTGATCTGCTTGCTTATTTTATTTAACACAAAAAAAAAACCACAACAGTACAAAAATTGTTAACGTCAAACAACAAACGTCACATTGGACAGACAGTTACCAGGCAAACATAAACAAAAGTAACTCACCGCCTGAGGAACAGCTATAGCAATAACGCCCACTCGCCTCCCATACTTGTCGGCTATGTACGTATAAACGAACACACCGAATATCGCCGACAGGCACAACATGCTCGCTATCAGCGAGATATCATTATCCGACAACGGCTCTCCGATTGGCGATTGATCAGATTTCAACAACTTCGTCATCGGCGAAACCCAACCGGCTTGCAGTCCGTACGACAGAAGCGTCAAGTTGGCTAGAACACACACCGTACAACTCATGCTTACCTGGTAACTATCTGTTTTGTTTTATTTATTTATAATTCATTTTATTTACTTTGATTAAGAATAAATTTAGTTCTCATTAATTATACTGCTTAACCCAAAAAAGATACGATAGTGATGATAATACACATATATATCTAATGTCATTATCTTTTCTATATATGTACTTATATTTACTAGCATCACGCCCGCGGCTTCGCCCGCGTAATATAAGATATGCAATGTGTTTTGTTTTTAATTGAATTTATAAATCAATAAATACTGTTTGTGTAAATGGGTTGTGTTCCGAGGAATTGTTCGACATGATTCCAACTGCTACCTACCACCATCGCACCGCTCTCCATCGGTAGAGAGTTCAACCTGACACCTCGGAACCTAAATGGTTGCGGACAGTCCGGTTTCAGACGGGTTTCCAAATTCACGCGCCGCCATCGAGGTAAAAAAAAGGTGCGTGTGCGATTCACACACGATAGAAGTGAAACTTCATTTTAAAAGACATTTTCTATTTTATTTAAACAGTGTGCAATATGAATACACACCGACATTTACTCTCTCGCTCTGGCTCACACAAAGAGGAGGAGGAAAAAATCAACTAACAGTACAAATATTCTACGCAAGCCGTGAGCGGAAAGCTAGTATTATAAATATGAAAATACTTTTGTTTCCACGTTTGTCAGTCAATCCGCTTAAACGCCTAAGACCAGGGTTTTTTAACCTGGAGTCCATGTCAGTTAAGAAACCGATAAAAAATACATCTATACTTTCACTGGTGTACTAAATAAAAGATCTCCTTTTATTCAAAATGCCTTATTTTCTTTCCCTACATCTAAAATTCTCTCCCTTCACTCACTAGCAATGCGTTATAGCCTCAATATCCTAGGTGTGGATATTCGCAGCTACCTCAACTCCAGGGATTACATCTGGAGTGTCATCTCCACTACATCTCGGAGACTAGGCATCCTGAACAGGTGCGACAGTTTTTAACGCCCGGTCAACGGTACCTTCTGTATAAGGTACAAGTTCGGCCGTGTATGGAATGATGATGATCTTCTTAGCCGATTTCGGCCACAGCGTCTGTTTATTGGCTTTTCGAGGGTGTCTGAATCACGATAATGAAAGCCTTTGCTGATCAGCCCGTCTACGGTGTACTCTTTCGTGACTGACGTACCCAATTTTGGTGGAAAATTTTCTGTTATGGAATACTGTTCACACCTCTGGGATGGATCCGCAAGTACCTCCTTGATGCCCTGGACAGGTTGCAGAGGCTGGCTGTTGGCATTGTTAATGATGCAGACGTTATCCAATGCATCGAACCGCTTCAGCTTCGTAGGAACATCGCCTCCCTGAGCGTGTTCTACCGTCTGTGTCGCGCTGGGCTTCGTAGTCACAGTTTTACGGTTACCTCCATCTCGGCACGAACTAAAAAGTTCTGTATATCTTATCTTTGTCGTAGCGTGAAGGGAACCATCTCCCGGCCAATGTGTTTCCTCCTTTTTATGACATCGGGTTCTTCAAGCGTAACGTGAAGAGATATTTATGCAGGCCGGCATGACAGCGGCGACCGTCGATGGATTTCGATCTCTTCGTGGTCGCCGTTGTACTTGGATTGTACTGTGCTTACCATCAGAGATAGTACAATCAATATGCCGAGCTATTATAAAAAAAAAGTTTGGAAGGGGTCCGCCAGATTCTGATTTTTTTAATGTTTCTCAGTGGTCTGTTAGTACAGTGTTAAGAAACCCTGGTCCAGACTAATTGTAATGAAATTCTTCAGAGAAATATTATGAATTGGAATAGAAAAAAAATCTAATTGAAGTGGGCAGGTAACAGTTGTATTTATATACATATGACATAAAATAATCTGAATATTTCGCATATTATAAAATATAAACAATGTACATAACAGCTATCATAATAATTAAACAAATTGTTAACAGATGACTTTCCTAATGAAAAAGTTTTGTAAACATATCTTTTAACGAAATCATTAATTTTTGTCAATGGCGGGGACCGTAAGCTTTAAAAGTTTAAAATGATGTTAGAGTCGTTAATTTTAATAAAGAATTAACTGAGATATGACGTTGTTAGGGAAAACATATTTGAGAAACAATATTTATGGTGCTAAATATGGCTCACCGAGTATAGCAAAAGTCCATTGCACGTAAATGTGTCCACGTTTGTTTCTAGGTAACAACATGATAAAAACTTAAATAATTGAATTTAAATAAATCTTATTAATTAATTGAACACTTGGTTTGACATTTTCTGGTGATAGACAACTAACAGGCTAGTTAACGATAACGTTCCTTTATATAATGTTGTTAGTTTGTTTATTTTAGGGTTGAACAAATGCTATAGTTTCCTATTTATTTTTACACCGTAGCGACATTCGAATGGGATATAATTGTCTATAATATAAGGTGAAGTCAGAGGCGGATTAAATGTCGAGAGCGCCGAGGCAAGCATCTTGTCGACGCCCCTTTAGCGGCCATATATTATAAATTTTAACTAGTACTTATACATATAAGAACTAATGCTGCGGCGAGCTGTTTCACCTGCGTGATGCCTCATCCCGAGGGAATTTCGGGAATTAAATCTGGGTCTCCAGCCATCTACATATCAAGTTTCATCGCAATCGGTTCAGTATTTATTTGCATGAAGAAGTATATACCATACACACACATACACACTTTTACATAGTAGAGATAATTAAGTAGGCCAGGACACGTGTACTTACCCTGGGCGTGAATGAAAATTGTGATGAGATTGAAGAAAGCCAGAGAGGCAGAACAAACATGGAAATCAGTGATGCCTCTCTGGGAAACAGATCTGACTGTGTATTGACAGATGATGGTGTGTTATCATTAATTACGTAAATGATTATTATTTTATTAATATTTAATAAAAAAAAAAATTATTAATTATTATTTCCGTGCGCCCTTTTGTAACCTCGCGCCCCTAGGCACGAGCCTAGTTTACCTTGGGATAATCCGCCTCTGGGTGGAGTATCTCATAAGGCTTTTTAACTGTAAAAGTGTCCATTGAAATGCATAAAATAAGGGCTCAATAAATGACAAGAATGACGCAGAATAATGTAGCATAAAATAAGGCCTAAAATGAACGGCAGTAGATGGTATGCCAGAGGACAGCAAAGTAAATTATTAGATTAAAAATAGTTACATTGAATGTTCTTGATATTAGTACGTAAACGAATGTTTGATTGATAACTCAGTGTAATATTAGTTAAAACTAGTATAACCTAAAAATTAAAGCTAACACGTTATTGATAACCGTGTTAATTTTAAAACAAAATTAAAATAAACAATTTGAATTGTTACAAGACTTAAGTTAATTGTCGATACTCCATGTCCCATCTCTCCTCTTCGTCAGCCCTAATTTTTTTCTAAGTAAGAACTTGCAAACTAACTACACAGTATAAATATTAAAGAATATGTGTTATTCTTACACAGACAAGAAGAAAGAAGATGGGAACTGGAGGATTTGCAAAATCTGGAAATCAAAGGTACAATAGACGAGCCAAATATTATCGGCGAAATTAAAGCGCACCGTCTTCAGTGGCTCGTTCATATTGAGAGAACGGATAGGATCGAGCGACCAAAGAATCGTATCTGGGTCAAATAACTGGACGATTTTTTACTAATTGAACAACCCTAATAGAGAGTCTTAAAATAATGTACAAAGGGTAAACATAAGAAAATATTTACACGTCGTCTTATTTCCACTTTTATGACGTAACAGTAAGAATTATAATTATAGAAACTTTTAATTACTTTCCAATGTATGCATTGTTTATCTTTTGATAAATAATAAATATTTGTCCGCGATAAAGGTTTCTCATAAAACATCTCCCATGTGTGGGGGCTTATTGTATATGAGTATATGAATAAATTTGTAATACCGTCTGTACATGTTTTTTTTTTTAATAATTTTGTGTTAGATATCTATTTTTTAGACAACTGATCTCGAATTTGAAGTTAAATTATTTTTGAAGTGAAAACTTCTTTAGCACCCTTGTAATTTGAAACTCGGTGAAACGAAAAAGCGACAATAAAAAGAGACAACCATATAGGTACATCTATAGGATTTAGCCTACGAGAGAATGAGATAGAATATATTTATATTATGCAAGTCCTGGTTTTCATAATTGTGGTCGTAGTCGGATTGGTCTAGTGGTGTGAGACGACAAGACTTCATACGCAGTACGCACGGGTGGTCGATAGTTCGATTCCCTCTGATTTAGGGTATTTATATTTAAAAAGAACATGTTTTTGGTATTTTATTCTGAAGGTTTCATTTCGTACACGTGTAAACTGCAGCACACATAACTTTTTTATCTTTCTGTCAGTTTGTATGTAATTTTGTATACGGGAAGTATCATCATCATCAACCTATATTAGTCCAATGCTGGACATAGGCCTCCCCTAATGAGCGCCAAAGCGCCCTGTCTTCAGCTGTCCGCATCCAGCATCTGCCTGCAGTCTTTCGCATCCCATCTGGCTGGAGGGCGTCCTACACTACGTTTGCCGAGTCGCGGTCTCCACTCAAGAACCCGTTTACCCCAGTGGTTGTCGGTTCTTCGCGAGATATGGCCGGCCCACTGCCACTTCAGCTTGCTAATTCTTTGAGCTATGTCGATAACTTTGGTTCTCTTTCGGATGTATTCGTTACGAATCCTATCCTTCAGAGAAACTCCGAGCATAGCTCTTTCCATAGCACGCTGAGCGACTTTGAGCTGGTGGACCAACCCTACCGTGAGTGTCCACGTCTCAGCTCCGTAGGTCATTACGGGTAGGAGGCACTGATTGAAAACTTTCGTTTTCGTTTATAAAGTCGCCGTTTATGTCCTTACCTTTCCAGTCCAGCGTTTTAAACATATCTTCCAATGCGCTCGTGAACAGTTTCGGGGATATGACATCCCCTTGCCTCACTCCTCTGCGCAATTGGATGGGTTTAGACTGCTGGCCCTGTACTTGGACACTCATAGTGGCGGCTTCGTAGAGACATCTCAGCACCTCGATATAACGATAGTCTACTTGGCATCGCTGTAAGGATTCCAGAACAGCCCGAGTTTCGACAGAGTCAAAGGCCTTCTCATAGTCCACAAAAGCAAGACACAGAGGCTGATTATACTCTTCGGACTTCTGTATAATCTGCCTCACTGTGTGAATGTGGTCTATGGTGCTATATCCTCCGCGGAACCCGGCCTGTTCTGGTGGCTGGAACTCGTCGAGTCTCCTGGCGAGACGATTCGTGATCACTCGTGAAAACAGCTTATAGACGGGAAGTATATTATGGATAATCTACAACAAATATGAAAAACACTTTTGGAAATCGTAAAATTAAATATTTATTAATTCTCATCCCATTAGACATTTTGTATATGCCAGTCGAAATTTATAGGCTATAAAAATTATCAATATTAACTAAGTGCTTGCAAAAATAATAAAATATTAGTCAAAGTAAAAATGCGTTACGTTTTAAATTACTATACGATAAACACGCGCTGAGCCGCGGGTACAGCTAGTTACGTCTATTCTATCTATATCTTCTATACATATTATAAAACTCAACGTCTCTCTGTCTGTCGTCGTCTGTCTGTCCGTTCGTTTTCTTTTCACGCGAAAACCACTTATCCCATTTACATGGTTTATATTTTATTTCATAGATATGTTCTCTGGCCAGGTTATAGGATATATTTTGTTACATAATGTAACATACGAAGTAAGTGGTGACGATAATGCTGAATTAATCCGGACAAAAGACAGATTTGGGGCGCTTAAATGGCTTATTTGTAGCAATATGGCTCGGTGGTAGCGTGTACGGACATCGTGTCGATGGACGTTGATTTCGAATCCCTGCTATGAGCCTGAGCTTTCGGGGAAAGGAAACATCGTTATGAAATCATAGCATGGTGGTAGGGCTTTCTCTAATGCCCGCCTGGCTATCTATCGCCCTCAAGTTGAAAATCTGTCGACAATCACCTAAACTGAAAAAAATGAATAGCTGAACTGTTTGACTAATCAGAAAATAGCTTAAATTTACTTCTTAGTAACCAAACTTTTGTTAAAATAGCTAAACTGGTTTTGCTGCACTTCCCAAACTAGTTAAGAGTTTGGTTACTAGTAGGCCTCAGTTTAGTAGTCCCCCGAATTTTGTAAGTAATAGGTAAAATTTGAGCTAGTCTTAACAAAACTTTTTTTTTCATTGTATATGTGTGTTCCAGTAGCTGCACTTGAGAGCCAGACCTCCCACTAGGCTTAGCGTGTTACCATGTTAGTCCACATTGTCACTTCACAGATCAGTTGAGATTGTGGCCACATCGGTAAACTTATACCGATAAAAAAAAAGTAAACCATACGAGATATATCAAATTAATGTTCTACATAATTGTAGATCTTAAAAAGACCTACATAAAAGTCTGCGATACCATATAAAATTTTGTAAGGACCACCCACAATAAGCATTTTGTCTACGTTGTTTTGAGCGGGGACAGCACGATTCGTGCGTGCGCTCGACCGACGGAATTCTGTAGTCCACGCGAGCCGAGCCGCGGACAAAGCTAGTAATATAGAAACTTATTAATGTTAAAATCTGTCTATAATTTACGTAATTCATCTTATACTAGAGGGTAATTAATTTTTTTAATTAACAAATTATATATCATATTTTCTGTCAGGAAAAAGGCACACATGCATTAACCGCACGTGGAAAATTGCGCACATGGATTTAATCGCACACGGAAATACTTCACATATATAAATGCACACAGAAATAAACCTGTTTTTATTAACCCAAAGGTACTTGCTTTATTTATTGGGTATTAGTAATTGTCTTTTTTATACTAAATTACTGCAACCAAATAGGTAGCGAGAAGCGACCGAAAGGATCCACGAGAAGTTATATATCCCATATTATTTCTTATGAATCGGGCTATTATATACAAAACAATATTTTAAATCCGACTGGTAGTTTCAGCACGTTTAAAGAACAATTTCATTGTTTGTTAACGTGTGCATTTATACATGGTAGGTTTTTTCCGTGTGTGATTAAATACATGTTCGCAATTTTCCACGTGTGGATATTTCTTGTGGACTCATGTAACATTGCGCTTTTTTCTATGCCGTTATTTCATGTGCGCTTATTCCGAGAATCATATTTATAACACGATACAGTTGGAGCCGACGAATTCCCGAGTGGTAACCTCGTACCGGAAGATGCAAAGTAGGCAGACTGACGATCTGCTGAAGGTTGCGAGAGTCCATTAAATCGGTCATTGTGCCGACCAATGGCTTGTGCTGGTCTGTGATTACCAGTGGAACTTTCGACTGAGATGATGATGATCGATCGAAAAGCTCCGAGCAGCGCGCTTGGACACGTACTGACCAGATAGATGTCTTCGTCGATAGTAACAGCTGTAAAAGTTGACAACTTTGAGTTTGTAAATTTTCTACCATTATTCAGCGTCGGTATAATCAAGACAAGGTTTTTTTTAAGAAAAATCATAAGTCTCGTTATCTGACCGTAATGGCAAATATTGAAATGATTTTACCGGTTTTTGCTAGCGACTGATTTTCTGTTTTGCTTTAAGTTTATCCTTATTGCTTAATCCCCATATGGAAGTCAAACTGTGAAATAAAATCTACATGTAGTCAAAAAACAAAATTCACATACGAACGAAGTCGTTGGTAAAAGCTAGTGTCATGTTGGTAGTAAACGTTTATGTATTTGCATTATTGTTTTGAGTTGATAATTATTTTTCGTTGAAGTTTGGGGTGATCCCTGTGTGACAGAAGACCGATAAACGAAAGGTCAAAGGTTGTTTAAAGGTGAAAGGAAACGACGAATTAATTTTATGCCTAGTGTAGATAGTTCTAGTACGTGAGTATTTGCTTTAAAACATAGAGGTTATATATTATATAGGTGTTAAATTATTTGAATTATCATAATTAATAGAGTGAATCATAAGAGTTAATTCATGGGGCCTCCGGTCTTGGGGATTTCAAAAATCAATGAAAACCTGAAGAAGTGGCTTCGTTAAGGCTTCGTTCTTGGCCATAATGTTTGACCCCAGGCAGCACTTATTTTTTAACTTTCTGAAATCTATATAATATGTCATTACATATGAAATTGGCGTTTTGTTGAACTGGCCACCTTGATCTCAAATATCTGGCGTTTGGTTAGTAAATTCAAATTTATTTTAAATTTAGGCGTGTGTATTTGTATTTCGAATTTAGTTATTCATTTGTTTTCGCACCATTTCATTTTTCTTTGACATCGTTCTTTTCACAAAATGGAAAATATACTCATATACTCACCGGCGGCAGTCGTGGCGCTATTTCTATAAAGCGCAGGGAGCTGATGCAGGCCCCTGCGGAGGGAGCGGTGGTTTCACGGGCGTGGGCGCGAGCACACTTGGTTGGGAGGAGATACGGACGGGTATTACGAACAGCTAACGCTTCATCATCACGCGACTTTTTCGCATGATCGGCAACAGCCCAAACCGAGGTTCGCCACTTAGGCACCCTTGGAGCTTGTTGCCTAGCTTTAGCAAGTGCCTTCAGCGCTCGACCCCAAGCCCGGTGAAACTGTAAATGTTGGCTGAGGATCAAACCTCTAAAAAAAATGTGCAGGGCAATTCCACTTCTGGTGTTGTCTTGTGGCGTTACGCTGCCAGTTCACTGCTGGGCCAATATTTGCGGTCATGTAAAATGTTATTATTATTTAACGACCATACGACGGTACAATTTAACAACCAAGTCAAGATCATAGTTACGCAGCCTTTACACGTCAAATTTTAAAAACTTGAACGACCCTTTAAAATATTTTTTTCGAATTGTTTTTTGGAGGGTGTTCATGAAACATGATAAAAAAATTATAAGGATAATATTTGTTCTATATTTTAATATATTTTTTTTTTGGGCGCCCTAATATATACGTATATATATGTATATTGTATGTTATTACGTATCTAGTACCGAATAAATAAAAATTAAATGAATTTTGTCAATTTAGAAACACCACCATTCCACGTAACTACGTCCGAAAATCTCTACGTGCAACTTCCTATACTCGTGAAGATGTGGCTAGAGCCGTTGAGAAAGTGAAAAGGAAGGAACTGACATTATACAGCGCGGCTAAATTTTTTAATATACCCATTGCTACTCTTCACAAACGTTTAAATTAAAAAAAAAAAACCGGCGTTAAAAATGATACACTTGGTCGCCCTCCTGTATTTGATCATGAAACGGAAACGAGATTAGCAAATGGTCTAAAAGTTTTAGAAAAATGGGGTTTCGGTCTATTTAGAAAAGAAGTCATTTTATTAGTGGAACGCTATGTTCGATTGATTAAAATGCATACCCCATTTAAAGATAACATTCCAGGACCAGATTGGTTCACAAGCTTCCGTAAACAACACAGCCTTTCGCTTAAAAAAGCTCAGTCTCTAGAACATTCAAGAAAAAACAACACTAATCCTTTTATTATAGATGAATACTTCACAATGTTGGAGTCAACGTTACAGGAATTAAATTTGGAACAATGGCCACATTTAATATGGAACTTGGATGACACATTAGTGTGTTTAGACCCTTCAAAGATAAAAGTAGTTGGAAAGAAGAGGGTCCCGTCTTTTTGAACTGCACATGGTACTTGCAGAGAAAATATCACTGTTTTAACGGCTGTTAGCGAATGCCAAGAAAATAAGTCCTTTAATTATATTTAAAGGGAAATTTGTGTGGGATTCATGGGTAGCTAAAACTGAGGGTAAACATGATTTTGAGCTGTCTTATGTCGCGAGTCAAAGAGGATGGATGGATACATAAATATTTTATAATTACATAGAAAAAGTGTTTATCCCTGCCCTTGGAAAAGAAAGACCAGTCCTCCTAGTTTACGACAGACATGGCAGTCACGTTGATCTCAATGTAGTCGAATTAGCTATTCGAAACAATATAACGATATTAAAATTACCGGCTCACACATCACATATCCCACAACCGTTGGACGTGGCTGTATTCAAGTCTTTTAAAAGTACACGGGACGCTAAATTAGTTGAATGGCAAAGACAAAATACTGGTGTTAAAGTGCATAAAAGGGTATTTTATGAGCTTTTTGCTAAAATTTGGAACGATACCAAAGACGAAATAATATTGAACGGCTTTAAAAAAGCAGGAATATACCCTTTTAACTCTAAGATGGTTCCAATTGATAAATATGACTCAAGAGCATACAAGCGTTGGGAAGAAGCGCACATAAACAATCCCTACTCTTCACATCGACAGTCTCAATATCCGTCAGTAAATGATACACAATACTCCCTACCACCACATGTAGATTCACAGTTTTCACACCTAGATTCGCGGTTACATATTTTATCAACGTTAAGCCCAATATCTTTAAAATAATTTTGCATTAATGCTATCAATGTGCTGATGAAAAATAAAAAGTTATTATATTATGAAAATACTTCTTTAGCTATAGAGTTAGATAGTAAGTGTTCATCTGTTGGCGGATGTGTCAAAGAATCACAAATACGCAAGAAAATTCATAGCGTACCACAAAGAAGAATTACCTAAATGTTTGACATCAGATAATGTTAAAATTGATAATGTATCAAAATCCGCAAGTAATTTGAAAAGACAAAATTTAAAAATTAATATAATTTCTAATGAGTTAGTCAGTTTTGAAAAACTACTTCTCGAAACAGTCAAACAAACTCCTCGACTCGACACGAATATCAAAAGAAGGCGTATAGCGTTAGGAGCGGAAGTAATCACTAAGACTATGAAAAAAAAACTTAAATGAAAAATCAACACAAAATATACTTGAGACAAAGATAGAAATTCCAAAGAAGAAACTCCAAAAAAAAGTCGTCGCAAAAGAAAAACTGGGAAATATTTTAAAAAGTAGTAAAATAATAGAAGAACATAATACTAAATAAATAAAAAAGAAGACCAACGGGAAAAGAAAACATCTAAAAATATACAGAGAGAAAAGGAAACAAGTATTGGATAGCGAGACGGAAAGCTCCGAAAGTGAGATAGAAGCTAAAACTCTTGAATTTGATGATTCTGAGTATAATAATATGGAAGAATTTATTGACAAATGCTTAAAAGAACAAGGCGAACATCAGGAAAATATAAATCCCTGGCCAAATACACCATTGGAGCTAGGTGAAATTACATTTTTTGACGATAAATCTAGTGAGTTAAAGAAAGATTATTGGGTTGTAGTACAATTATTACTAAATAAAAGAACGTCAAACATTTCGTTGGAATGATTTTGACATATGAAAACCACATGCCTGTAATAAAATTTGTACGAAAAGTCAAACGAAGAGGTCGGATACAATTATATCTTTCACCTATCCAGTTGTGGAAGATACAAGCGTCCTAAAACACACGGAAGATATTGTTTGTATTCTTCCACAATCGGAAATTTCTCGTCGCGGCCAAATAATTTGAGGTCGATTTAAAAAAATTCAACATTCAATAAGTTGTTTCTTGTTATTTATTTTTATTTTTTGTTTAAAGACTTTGTATCGGTATTTTTGCCATAAAGTGCTATTTATGGCCAATTTGCCATATTAATGATTTCATTTTGACTTAAAGATTACAGAATATAAAGTTCTTAAATATGCCAAATTTAAGATAAGTTAATCATTGTATATATATTGTACTAGCTGTGCCTGGGACTTGGCCCGTGCAGATTTTTTTTTTAAATAAATAATATTTCTAAAATAAAAGTAGCCTAAGTAACTCCCTACTACATCAGTTATCTACCAATTAAAGTCCCGTCAGAATTGAAAGAGCCGTTTCAGATATTAGCCGGAGCAAACAGACAGACAGACATAATTGTAAAAAAAAATATTTTTAACGTGTTATGTTGTACCGTGTATACATCCATACGCATTTAGTAAAAATCGGTTTTTTAATATTAGAAACAGACACTCCCATTTTTTTATTTAAGATAAATAATATTTATAGTTATGGCATTTTTCTAAGATCTTATTAATTAGTTAGCTGTTTAATTTAATTTTTTACGTTTTGTGTTACATATTTTGTTGACGAAAATGGTAAAAGGTACATATGTACGTAATTGTGTTTAAAATTATCTTGGCATCAACAATAAAAGATTTTATATGATTGATATCTTTCATTTTCTGTATAATCTTATCCAAGTAAAGTGAAAAGTTTGGGAACCTCTAGTTCAATCTTTCCCCGGCGGGATAATTTGTGTTATCTGTGTTACTTGAAAGTATTTTGATATTATAGACAGTTCTGAAGTGTTAGGACAATTAAAGCTGTAGCCTACTGACCGTCAATATCGTCTGACATTAATTTGAACGATTTTAGAAACTACTTCGATCTATCCCCACCACGCTTTCATATTTCCCCCTGTTTTTTTGAAATTATTATTTATTTTTTTTTGCTTTCGAATAAATATAACATGGATTTATCGATATGACATAAAAATATGTTCTTTGTACTTTATTCACTATAGATATAATTTTAGTCGATTGTCACCGTCTCGACTGTCACCATCTCAACTATCGCCATCTCGACTGTCGCTATCTTGACTATCAACATTTTGACTGCTGCAAGTACGTTTGATAAAGCTATCAAATATTTAAGAGAATACCATTTTACCTACTATCGAGTTGCTATCGAGATATCATTGGACGCAATTGTAGAGCAGAATACCAAATGAGTCAGTGGTTTTCCGATAGAATGGTAAGTAAACAAATAGGAAAATACCAAATGGTGACCAAAAGATACTATCGACCATACACACTATTAAAACACTATTTTGTTAGCAAACTTGGACCCCAGTTGTCATGTTAGTTAAACAGATTGTTAATAGATGGCACCTTTAATATTTGTTCATCAATAAAGATATTTTTTCATCAGTATAATAAACAAATGGCATTGCTATTGCCATGAAAACAACTTTAAAATTATTGTCTATGTTTTGGTCAGTAGTGGGAAATATAGGTTTAAATTGATGTTTGAATCAGTACTTTTAATGGAGAATCAGCGGAGATATGACGTCGTCAGAAAAAATACCTTTGATATATAATATAACTAGCTGTGCCCCCGGTTTCATTCGTGTTAAATTTATTCTATAAACTCTCCACGGTACCGTCGCCAACACGCCCCTGTAGCCCGCCCTATCGTTGTTTGACTTCCCGTATTTGCCTACAGCTTGCCAGATTGCTTAACGTCCATAGTTACTGCTCCGCTTATTAAGGTCGTAGCGTGAAGTTAGCCTATACTTATTCCTCATGAATCGGGGTATATAATATATAAAGAGAATTATTCGAAACAAATTGTAGGTAGTTTAAGCAATCAATCAAACAAAAAACCTCTTCAACTTAGTATGATTAAGTTAATTAAATACGATGTTTTTTTTTATTTATTTATTAAAAACATAAAAAAATACGAAACCGTTAAATTTTTATTTGTGTTACGCTACAGACTAAGTAGCTGCGCATCCAACCAGGAGCGCACGACCGGTGAAGAGATGCGAGTGAAAACAGTAGGTCCTGGCGAACTCGGACATTGCTTTGAAATCCAACTGGATATTATGCCCCATAGTCCATCTTGTGCTATCACCGGTGCTCCAATATCTGGCTAAAAAAATTAAGTATTCTTCATTTACCGTTTCATCTGTTACCGTATTTTTTACCTGAAGTATTAATGAAATTTACTAACTATAAAGTATTTTGCAAACAAAATGTCCAGTACCAATAATTGAAAGATTAATATCATCGTATTCATTTCAATTAAATATTTCTTACTTATTTTCAATTTCTTTAATAGAGAGAGAGACCTGCTACAGAAAATCATGAAAAAGAATGTGACAAAAATATTTAGAAAAAACGTTTTCTTTATATTTTAAATTTCAATTTCTCTATATTATGTAGCTCAAAGTACTAGGCTTCCATAAATACAGAGAGTTCTACCATGAAGTTCTTACCATGCAAACACTATGGTGCATCATTATAGGCTTCAAGCATAGACTTGAGCTAGGCAAAGTCTCGTTAAGTGTCGCCATAATCTTTGAACATTCATCCAATGAAATTAACTTCTGTGTTGAAACCCTCATGCTGTTGTATTTTGTCCTTTCCAGAGCTGTTTCGGATAACACTCTATCTTTTACCTGAAAAACAGGTCAGTTTTATTTGTTGATAAAGTACAAGTAGAAACAGACATTAACATAATAAAATTAATTTTTGACGTGAATACATCTAAAAATTTGCTTCCAAAATGAAAGGCAATACAAGAAAATGATAACAAAATTGGGGGATATAATTTACAACAATTACCAGCATTCGATAGTAAAATGATCAAAGAATGCGTTACGTGGAGTGAGGACTGTGACACATCGTGCACGGGGGAGGGGGACGCTTCGCCATTTTCAGTTGTTTCACTGCGTCATACAATTTTAATCTTCTATACATATTATGAAACTCAACATCTCTGTGTGTCTGTCGGTTTATGTTCTTTTCACGCAAAAATCACTAACCCGATTTTAATTCCTTTTATTTTAATTTATAGTTTTGTTGTCTGACCAGGTTATTTTGTGAGATAAAGTAACATACGAAATAAGCAGTGACCATTTATTGTAAATCAATTGTGAAAAATACAGATTTGGGGCGCTTAAATGCCTTAGTATGAATAAACCATACGAGATATATCGAATTAATGTTCTACATAATTGTAGATCTACGAAAAAGTCAGCGATTGCATATATCTCCTCTATCTTGTTTTGTATAAATTATAACTTGGAACATATTCTAGTCTCGCTACTATATACACGTCGTAGATTGCCCTATCAGAGGTGTTGAGATCTACGTGGTTTTAATCTATCGTGTACGAGACGCTAAATCGATTGCGTATACAAAACGTTAGTGTGGAATTGGTATTGTTAATATATATGATGTCAAATTAAAAAATAATAAAACTTAATACAATGCCTCGTCAAAACTTTTACTCGTCAAAAGGCAAATCAAAGTTTAGAAATCGTATACGGTTGAAAAGGGCTTCTCAATAGCTATCTAGTGATACTTATAAAATACCATATCATAGGGTAAAGGGGTGTCGAAGGGTAGCGGACACGTATTCACGTAAAATACACAGCCGTGTCCCCGGCACAGCCAAACGCCGTTTGTTTATACTTACAACAATTCTAGGCCAATAAGTCGTCAAAAATTTAGCATGCAATACACCCGCTGTTATTTTTGATAACGGTATTGGTCTGATAACATCAGAATAGTTGACCGGCGCTGACATTCTCAGCAAGGCCAAGTCAAAATCCGGCTTTCTGTATACGTATTTAGGATGTATATTCAAACGTTTGATCGGAACCAATATGCCACCTCTTTTGCAGTCCACCGACCCTAGTCGTGCTCGAAACAATTTGATCGATTCTCTTACGCTGGAAAAGTGAAATTTGGAATGAAATTTAGTTTTGTGGGCATCCAATTTTCTTTCTTAACTTATATGAGATTAAGTTCTTTTTATACTTACTTATAGAATTCGGCTGCAGAAGTCAATATCCATCTCTTGCTAACTAATGCACCACTGGCATAATGCGCACCCTTTCTCTGTATTGAGACTGAGAAAGGATATCGTACTAATGTGCTATCTTCTTCGCTCTCTTTTTTTCTCTCATCAGTCTGTCGTAAGCAAGGAGGAACATTTGTAGTGGGGGTTTCTAAACAAAGATAAATATTGTTTTCTTAAACATAAGGTAATAAAATGAAGTTATTAAATAAAATAGATTAGGTACTTACTATTAAGCCTTGATCTAATTATAGCTTCACAAGTATGATTGTATTGCTGAACGGTTTCAAGTAACCTCTGTGGTTTTACTTTTGAACTGGCATTAAATACTTCTTTAAAATCACGACCTTCATAGCTTTCATTACTGAAGTAGTCTTCAGACCAATTATAATCTTCTGATTTACAGTAAATAAATAAATTAGTTAAGAAAATAAAATTAAACAAATACATTTTTATTATTTGGGTTTACAAATTTTTAATACAACTTATTTTGACCACCAGGGCTTTATAAGTTATAAGATGTCATTTCAAACAACTGTTATTTGATCAAGCTTGTTCGAAGGTGGATCGAAATTTTAGAGACCAATTAATACTGAGAAAATATCATCCTAGATTGAAAACGAGTGCTTAGTGTCGAAAAGGTATAAAAAATAAGTTTAATAGCCTATTGTCATTTCAAAATAGTTCATACAGCACAGCTTCACAATGGAAAAGATAAGAAACATAGAAATCTTAAAGAATAGCCAAAAAAACACACTTTAATAAATTGAAAAAATCTTAAACAGTCCTTCCAATAACTCTAAATAATTCAATTTTAATTTAATATCATAACACAACTTTGTTTACAATTGAGCTAGATAGAATTGATTTTCTATTTACATTGATTAATTTAGTAAAAAATACATTGTGCATTTGAACATTAACGGAACAATTAAATTTATTATCAGCACCTCTTCTTTTTCTTCTGGCAACGTGTTTGATTAGGTTATTGTTATCAAGTGAAATGATAAGAAGAACAAGGAATATGCATCCGGAGATGCCACAAAACTCCCTAGAAAATTCAAAAATTATGGAAATAAAGTAAAAAAAAAAACAGAAAATTTGAAAATAGCACAAATTTAGTTTTAAAGTAGGTATACATATTGGCCTTAGTATCATCGGTAGGTAGGCCTAAGTAAGCAAGGAATAGATAGGAACACTCAGGGCAATATATGGCAGAACACCGCAATTCACACAAGCACACCATTCAGGTAGATAGGTTCTGTATTCCCAAAAGTTCACATGTATATATGTAAGGTTAGTTAGATCGAATTACGGATAGGGAATTAGACAAATTGCAATGATTGCATATAAAACGAGGTTCTGCCATTTTGGCACCCTTGCACTTGTTGCCACGCTTTCGCGGCTGAATGCCTTCAGCGATCGCCCCCAAGCCCGGTGAAGCTGTAAAAGCCTTCTGAGGCTTGAGGACCTTTAAGACTAATGGTGACTAACGGTAGTGAGACGAAAAAAAAACCGCCTAGTAAGCGCCTAATAAGCCTATACATTTTTTTTACAATTTTAAATGCTATAAAATTGTGTATTATTGCAAAATCAACCAAAATGTAATTATAAATTAAAAACGAGGTAAGATCAATTACGCTAAAATCACAAAACATAACTTATATTCAGTTCTTTAAAATTGATTTTGAAATAATTAATTAAGCGGTCAATCGATCGGAAAGTACGCTGTGTTGAATGAAGTGTATCTAGTCCAGAAATATCGATCAATAAAATCTTCAAAATGAATTGAAAAGAAGATCAAAAAAAAAATAGGAGCACTGAGTGTTAAGATCACGTCTCAGTCTACACTTATAGAAGCTCAAACACCAATTACTAGAGAATTTTTCTACTGTAATTAACGATAAGAAGGTTGTCTATGAAATAAAAAAGAGATCGCAACATATTATTATGCTTTACCGTATTTTACCGTGGTTCTAAACAAGTATCGTTTCGCAAAGTGGCTCGCCATCTAACATGGATTTAAAATTATGACCTGCCTCTAAAATTAATTGGGCAGCCTTAGGTTGCAATGGACAGTCCTACAGTGGATAATCCTACAGTACAACTACTGGAACAGAAAGATAATATCTTTCTAGATAGATGGTTAAATTTATACAATTTTAATCTAATCACTAGCATATGAAAATTGTCACCCTTCATCATGTTATCTAATATGGCTTATGTTTGAAAAATTCTAGAAACTTCTAAACTAAGTTTTGCCTTACATATCGTGAAATTATGTCATTTGCTTACATTTCAATTGCAAAATACTAAACAAAGTATAAGTTATGCGATAAGGGCAACGTTACATATGGGCATAACAATTAGTTGTTTCCTATTTGAAGTCTATAACATAGGAGAAATACATAAACAGCGAGTTTTTGAAGATATTAAGTCCGTTATGTTAGTTCTTAAATAATGGTTCGAAGAAAAGTATAACGCGTAGTGAACTATTTTAATGTACCGACTCGAAAGTGATACCATGATGTCAATACATGTTTTTATTATATCTATTGTTAATCTTAGTTTTATTTATGTTGATAGTGGTAAGATATATTCTTTACTTATCTATATCTATAATAATATAATAAAGCGGAAGAGTTTTTTGTTTCTTTGTTCGTTTAAACACGCGAATCTCTAAAACTACCAACCGGATTCGAAAAGTTCTTTTTGTATATGATAGCCAGATTCGCAATGAATATTATAGGCTATCTAGCACACACTACACTTCTAAGCTAGCCTTAAATAATGTTTTTTGTTAAGTAAGTCAGAATAAAGAGCGCACCCTCACTGCTTTATCAGCATGCGCTGGCGTAATGGTTAGTGATACGAAAATACAATGCTATACAAATATGTTGTTTCTTAGTATATTTAAAAAAAGTCTGGGATACCATATGCCTATGTCCTATGCATAAACAACAATAAGGTATTTTGTGACAAAGTTTTATAGAAAATTTATTCTTGATATATGATCATTATTATTACGCATGACATATTAATCCTTAAGATTAAAAATTACTTCATCATCAAGACAATTTTATGTAGATAAACTGTGCCCTTTATAGCATGTTATTTGGGCGAATAGTTTGGGAGATAATGTAAAATTAAACACTCGGCTTGGGTCCATGACTGTAGGTGTAGTGGCGCGAACGAGCCGTGTGAGTCGTGACGCTAACCCTAGCCGACCAATAAAAATATTGTCTATATTAAACTATTATAAATCAGCGAAAGCTAGTTATTGCAACAAATGCGTCTAATTCTGAATTGATTCACCATTATCGTCACTGCTTATTTCGTATGTTACTTTATTTTACAAAATATATCCTATAACCTGGCCAGATAACATAGCAATGAATTTAAAAAAAACATGTAAATCGAATTAGTTATAGACAGACAGAGAGACGTTGTGTTTTATAATATGTATAGATGGAGTATGTATGTATAGAAGATAGATAGATGTACATAATGTTAATTAAAAACAAAATAAATTAAAATCAACAAAAAAAAAATGTATTAAGAAATCAGAGATCAATTTTCGCACGTATACGTATATTATTTCCTCATAATTAATAAAATATTTCAACCTTAATCATGAAATAATTTGTATACTAACAGAAATCCATGCAGTAACTAACTGTAGATAGTTTAATTTTGTTAAAAATTTTTGGTAATGTTCATTTGACATAAACAAATTTTTCTCTTATTTGCTGCTACACCCCGAATTCGATTTTAACTGTAGAAAACACACAAGATTTTATTTCCAAACCGTATAACTGAAGTCCGAATAATCGAGCCTCCACTGTATTTGGTAAATTAATAAATAATAATGAATTGAAATAATCAAATTATAACATTGAGATGAAATCCTTCTAGCTGCCACAACGACGAAGACTGAGCTGGAATGTGAATTTCCACCTAAAATGGAAGAAGACCTCACTCACATAAGGAGGAAGCGGCTGACTACTGAAACGGGTCTAGTTTGTTTGGAAGATTATCCTTATACAGTGTCAATACGGTAAGATTTGAATCAAAAGTCGGATTGTTTTAAACTGATGTGGACAAAGAAATTAATTTATTACTACCTATGTAGTTTTTAACACAAACGTTAATTTTTCGAGCCTCGTGAGTCTGTTTATTTTTGCTTGCCGTTGATTGGTTTGTAGCGATCCTTTTTTTTTCTTTTTGAACTGACTATACTGTTAGCCTTAGGGGCCCTGGAGCCTTTGCGGCTTTTACAGCTTCACCGGGCTTGGACCTATGAATATGTCACTTATTGCTTCAACACGTACCTAAACTGTACATATTTTGCCCAGTAAACATTCTGGCCCTTACTGATGTCTATTTTCATTGAACACTCCCAAGTGGTTTTTGGCGGGATCTCAGACTGTCATGTTGTGATTTTTGTTTATTATTCATAAGTAATTCGTCTTTTTGGGCCCTATATTGTGTAAAACAGGTGGCATTTAGCATAATAAAGCTTGGTTATTGTGCACAAGTGGATTGAAAATAATAACATAGAACATGAATTCTGATATGCCACAAAAACTCCCTAGAAAGTTATAATAAGGGAGCCACCACCTTGTTAAGACCCTGAATTCGACATAATACTGGAAAATATATTCACTCGATAATGGCAGTAGTGGTCTTTAATAAAGTAGACCGGTTGCCAGGTCAGGAAAAAAAGAAGAAGAACACTCCAAAGGTTGCTCCCAAACGGATAACTACAATATGCCTACCTACTTTACTCATTTTAAGTTTATTATCGTTTCACAAAATACAATATGGTCAATCTGGTAATAGTTTACAATCAGTAATTCTTTTTTACTCTTTTATCCGGAATGAGTAGATCAACTTACCACTTGATTTTTTTTTTCAGACTACACGGTAAGCACTGGTGTGGCGGAGCTATTGTTGGAAGACAGTGGGTATTAACAGCTGCACAGTGTTTTGACTAGTAAGTTGTTGTTATATTTTATCTCTATATACTCAATATTATTTCTCAAAAGCATTTTTTGTCATAACGCCTTTATCTCCCTAGATATTTCATCAAAATTTCATGACTCAAATATTATTGTTGGTATGGCTTATTTTCCCCGCTATGAGACGAAACATAGGTAATAGACAAATAGATTAAAAATAGTTTTTACTTAAAAAATGATTGAAAATACTTTTAATTAGGAATACCTTACCATCTGTTGATGGCATTCTGAATGGAAATTATATCGCTGTCCACACCGAATAATAATGTAATCGTAAAATCTAAATTTTACAGGCGAGCTAAAATACTGTTTTTAGGCCTATATTTTAACAACCAAACAACGCAGGAGAATCGTTTTTGTACCATACGTTTTTTTTACCATTTATTATGTATAAATAAAATAAAATAATTTATTACAATTAATGTAGAGTTATTGATGAAAATAATATTACAGAAACCACACAACCCACAAAATAGGTTATATGAGCTACCTAAGGGCGAAAAATCTAGCCCAAAGAACGAACTGGTCGCCGTAGCCGAAATCGGCTAGGAAAGGATGATGATCTCTGTTTTTTATAATTGTTCATACTTTTAACGTTATGGCCACAATCTTACCTATTCGTAAGTGACGATGTGGCTCAAGATGGTAACACGCTAAGTCTAGTGAAAGACTGGCCCTCAAGTGAACGCATTCTTAATGAAAATTATAATATTTAACATGTAGGAAGCGCCATCTATTAAGAATATATTTAACTAACATAACCGCTGTTAAATTGTTAACATTGGTTTGTAAATTTTATAATGTGCTGAATATTCGCACGGGTTAGCTAGTTACAACATATTAATATATTTTTTGTAGATTATACATAATCTTGTTTTCTTTATGCGTTTAAAAAATTATATGGAGTAATCAAAAACAGTTAATGGCGGATCTATCGCAGGGTTATATGCAATAAACCACACACGCTTAAACACAATCTCATCTGAGAATAACAAAGATGACACGCTAAGCTGATTAGAAAATGCCCTAGCACCATGGTATGGTTTCATCACGACGTTTCCTTTTACCGAAAAACTCAGGCTCGTTGTGGGATTCGTACCTACAAAAATCGAGTCTGCGTTTGGACGCTACCACTATACCTACTCTACCAATGAGCCATCATCATCTCTTGAAGAAGCACGTGTCTACTAATAATATTTGCTTTATGATGAAGTGTTACCAAAGAAGAGGTATCCGTGAGGATGGGTTCAGTATTCAGAGATTTCGGCGGTAAAATACTCTCTGTAAATGAAATAAGGAGACATCCGAACTACAAGATGGATCAGTATTACCCGGAACACAATTTAGCAATGGTGAAGGTTAGTGTAGTATCATATTTCTAAAAGACGTGATAACCAAAATAAAAGCTGTTATATAAAACAGACATTCGATTAATTTCTCTTTTAATAAATTTGCTGCATCCGCGACTTGTATTCTATAAAAAAATTATCAGAATAAAAACTATCCTTTATTAATTCGGGTATAATGTAGGTTTATTGGGTAAAAGAATTTATAGAATCGTATGAGTTGTTCCGGATAATAACACTATAAGAAACTCACAAACTTAAAAAAGTAAGATTAGAAACTACTCGTAGTATATATAAACTATTATAGTCATTAGGCTAAAGTAGGTCCACCGAAGTTGAAACAAAAATAGCTACAGAATAGTCCGTTGCAGTTTTGCATTTGCTCAGTGATCATGTTCGCCTGGTACTTTCAGGTAAATCTCCCAATAACTCCTACTAGCCGGATGCAGCCCGTTGTGCTTGCTGTCGCGGATGCCGACCTGCCTCCTATGTTCGGAGAAACTGTTGTCACGGGTTACGGATCCGTGGTAAAATTACCTATATATTTTACGTATAAGAAAATTCCTTACTATAAAGGCAAGTTATAAAATACTGAATAAAATAAGGCTCCTTTACTAATTAGGAGTTCCTAATCCATCTATACCATACGTAATTTTTATATCATCTAATTCACTAATATTTGAAAAATTAAAATATGTTTTCGTTTAATATGGTTATGGCTTCTTACTATAGCGATAGGAATAGTGATTATTAATACGATATATTATAGGTATATTATAACCTATCATCACTTTTATCTCTTTTTTGGTGTAGGTATAAAAACCCAAGAATAATATACATAGATAGAGATGTCTATCGACAATCCAATCCAAAAACTATTGAAAAAAATATATAATAGTTAGGTAGGTGTACCATACACTTTAAAAAACATTTCCAATTTTCTTCAATAAATGGTTTTTCGTAACTAGTCTAAATTATTCAGCAAAAATGTATTTCCCAGGTGTCAGGACAAATCCGAGAAGGAGAGAACCAGGAACTCAGAAGGATGATAGTACGGGAAATACCTCGTACGGAATGCCGTCTTATCTACGGTAACGATTATCGCCTGCAACACGACAATATGTGCCTGCAAAGTATTATAAAAGGAATTGCACTTTGCGCTGTTAGTATAAAAATTTATATTCTCTGTATATATATATATATATATATATATATATACTCACTCACAGACATACAAACTGCATCAAAGTTCAGGATTACATTCAAATGAACATTTTTAATAAGTATCAAACTTTTTAGATTTACATAAATGAAAAAGTAAAAATAACAAAAAAAAATATATTCAAAAATGGAACTGCAGCAAAACAAATAATTATAGCCGGTAAAAGAAAATTTACGGGTTGTCTCAGATTTGCGTATTTTTAGGATAAAGCTTTAAATTGATTACTAATATATTTTTAAATTACCAATTTAATTATTGTTACCAGTAGAATTGTTAGTTTGTCTTTTTAACTCAACAAGAGTTACAACAATATGGATAGTTCGTCTGAACAAGCCGAACAAATGGTGGCATTGGTGCGGCAAGGCAGGGCTCAACGAACAATTGCTAGAAAACTAAATTTAAACTAGACTATGGTTTCTAAAGTATACAGAAAGTTTGTCGGAACAGTTTCTTACAAAACGAGACGTGGTACCGGCAGAACTTGGGTAACCACCCGTAGTGATGACCGATTTATTGTGTAAACTTCCATGCGAAATCGTTTCCTCACATCAGTTAACATCTAAACAGATCTGAATGAAGTGCGTGGAGTAAACGTGAGTGCGCAATCAATAAGAAGGAGGCTAAAAGAAGTGGCTCTCACCATTTTAGACCAGCAAAATGTCCAAAGTTATCTGCAGGCTCACAGACAAGCTCGCTTTAGATTTGCGCGTGATAACCTAAATTGGTCTGAAGAGTATTCTCCGTATTATTCACCGATGAGTGTAGGACACGTTTATATGGTTTGCATATAGTCCCAGAAGAGTCTATCGTCGACGTGGGGAGAGATATGCTTCAAATTGCGAGGGTTTGACGGAATAACGCTATATAAAAAAGTTTTTAGAAGCTCACGAGTTACCTGACATGGGATTCATAGGCGAAAATATTTCACTAATGCAAGATAATGTCGGCCGCACGCCGCTGCACAAGTTTGACAATATTGCGAAGGGGTTGGGATACGTACCATGAATTGGTCAGCAGGCTGCCTGCTGCCTTAATCCCATTGAGCGCGTTTGGGACAATTTAAAAAGAGTATATGCGAGAAATCATGTGCTTACAACAGTGGCAGCACTAAGAATAGCAATTTCACTAGAATGGGATAATATTCCGCAAGAACATTTGATAACTCTATTCAGGTCTATGCGGAACCGATTATAATCAATAATAAAGTCACATGGTGGTTACACGCCTTATTAAAAGAAAAAAAACCTGCTGATAAAAAACATTTTTCAATTCTTAAAAGCAACTTTTCAATTAAACCAATTTTCATCCCATTTCTCGTTTTGTGTTAAAAAATATTGAACGGTAAACAAACATAAACTTATAACGACACAATATAAATTTAAATGTATATTAAAAGTTTGCGTACTTGGTTAAAATATTGATTTTAAATTCGTCTTGTGCTTTGATGCAGTTTGTGTCCGTCAGTGTAGTTTGATTAATTTATTTTATTTCATTTGCAAGTTTATTCGCAATTTTCACAAATAGTTTCTTGAGATAGTAGACGAGCGTAATCTTTTTTATTCATGATTTCCTAATAACGACGATCGTTGTGTACCAGGGCGACACGGGTGATCCGGCAGTCCATTTCAGCGGGATGAACCGAGCGGGAACTCTTTACGGCATAGCTCTGTTTTCAGGTACAGAAGAATGCGTGTACAAGTCTAAACCAGGGATATTTGCAAAGGTAATTGATTATATTGATTACACATGATTAAACTTGGCTAAAGAGTAAGGCACTCGTGCTCCGACAGATGGCGCTTTCTATAGTATATATAATCTTAGAACTACAAGTCGGATTCAGAAAATAGTTTTGTATATGATAGGCTGATTCATAAATAATGGTATAGGCTATAAACTCCACGCTAAGACCCTAAGGAGCCAAGCAGTAAGAATGAACTTTAAACATTCTGGTAAACTGTAGACGAGTACGGGTAATGAAACAACGTTAGTGCTTACCAGTGCGCTCTGGAGAGTGACTAATAAATTTAACACGGGTGAATCCGTGGGGCACAGCTAGTATAATAATATACCGCGTCAGTTTTCATTTCGGTATGCAATTTATTATAACTAGATGTAAGTATATCAATAATTAATATAGATATGGATATACTCGTAGATAGATAGGTATATATGAATTATAATTTATTCTCTTAGCTAGAAATAGAGGAGGCGAGATAGATTCATTGATTTAAGTAGCTAAGGGTGATTATATTAATGTATTAATTCCAAGCCTTTATAATGGATAAGCTTAATTGCATGTGTCAATGCCAGTTATAAAAATATTTATGAGATACAATTATTATAGTCTTGCAATTCATATTATGATTTTTTATTTATCTCAGGTGTCCTACAGTCGACTTTGGATTGACAAAGTCCTAGGTGAAATACCAGAGAACACAGAAAGCGCTGATAGTGAAGAAAATACAATACCATTAGATTTAAATTAAATTATTTTGTAAATAAATAATAATATGACAAATATATATTTTTTTCATTTTTCATTTTTACTAATTTCTTTGGACACCGCATAAAATAGATTACGGTCATGGGCAGAGGCGACGTGGGCCGCGCGCCTCGATGGATGACTCGTAGCATTTTCTTTTTTTTTTTCGAAATTACTATACTGTTAGCCTTAGGGGCTCTGGAGCCTTTGCGGCTTTTACAGCTTCACCGGGCTTGGGGGCGAGCGCGGAAGGCACTCAGCCGCGAAAGCTAGGCAACAAGCTCCAAGGGTGCCAAAGTGGCCGAACCTCGGCTTGGGCTGTTGCCGATCATGCGAAAAAGTCGCGATCTGACTGAATCCCTATCCATAGAAATTCGAGCTAACTAACTGTACAAATATACATGTTCCTGCCTTCTGGGAGGAAGGAAGGAACATGTGTATATGTATTTAGTGATTTGGTAATTTTTGTCTAAACTAACTAGCCAAAAAAAGAAAAAAAAGGTCCCTTACAGAACCTATGTACCTGAGTGGTGTACATGTGTGAAGTGCAGTGTTATGTGTGTGTGTCGATAGCTAGTGAATGCAGTGTCACTGTATCGCGCGAGCGGCTGCTGGCTCAAAGGCTCCATGCCGGAGAAACGGACCTAGGCTTGAGTTGCCGCTGGAGAGGGTGGTCGTGGCGGGTATGACTCGTAGCATACTTCTGGCGGTTATATCGGGTAGCGTGGCGTAAACCCTGCCCGTAAACCCAATACGCCCCAAAGAATGGCGTTTTGTTCACACTAATATGAACTCTCATACAATAGTAGTAGCTTATTTTACGTCTACTAAAACCCAGAGTATTTTTTAGACCTTGCGGTTGTCATATCTGGAATCTGCTATTTTTGCATGTAGCTAATTCTTCTGTGGCAGCAAACGCTGGGATTTAGTCAAAGGCACATTAAAGCTTAATATGAAGCCTTTATGAGACGCAAGATGGGAAAGCAGAATTGATGCTTTGAATGCCGTACTATTTCCATTTGATGATGTAGTTGGATGCCTCGAAAGCTTAAAAAATCAAACGGAACAATCAGACATGTTCAGTGATTGTGATTCTGTTAATAAAAACTGACAAAATTTGGAGTTCAAGGACCATCTCAAACAGGTTTTACAGTCAAAAGGTTATTATAGGTTGGATCATGATGTGAATGATAGTGATATCTGGAAGTGACTCACTTTCTGTGCATGCATTAAGTTATTAATATTATTATTAACTTTAAACATTGTTTGTTCAGTTGGAAAAAGATAAGCCCAATCCAGTTTTTTGCCGGTTCTTCGCGATTAGTGGGATATTTTCCGAATCGGTAGTAGTGATTGACGTTCTAAGTGGCCTAAATTGAATAACGTATTTTTTTTTATTTTGAATGTTTTAACCAATGAAGCTGAGCATTTTTCTTATTACCCACACTTCACCTTCTATAAAAAGAAAGCAAGATAAAAACGTTTATTTGACCTACACCCAAAACGTTTAGGTATTGATGCGTAAATATATAAATTTTAAATTAATTCAAAATGACCTAATAATTCTATACGTATATGTATGTTGTATGAAGTCAAATAAGTCCCTATCTCAGCATAAATCTGTTGCCCTAATAACACTGTAACCCTGATATATGGACTTTTGTTTGAAGTAGCTTGTTTTCGTATATTAGTAGTACATTTAGTACCACAATCATATTATGATACTTTCATGATTTTCCATAATAATTAAAATAATTATATATTATACAGGTGTTAGGAGACCGCTTCCGAAAACGAAGACAGACGATAGCACTAAAGACACATTTGATGATGGCACGGAAAAAAAATCGATCCTGATTAAAAAGAAATCATATTTTTAAAACTTTTTATTAGCATTATTTACTCTCCATCGTGTTAATACAGCTAAATGAAACGATAGTTTCATAAAAAAACACATTACTTTACAAAAAAAAACCAACAATGGAAACACAAATTCATAAACAGCTGATGCTCGGAGCAACGATCACGCCCGGGCGCCAGCGCCGAGAGGCGGCGAGAGAGATTTTTTAATTAAATAACTTGAGGTGAGCAATTCCAAAGAGCAACGTAGTTGAAGTTGAACTGAGCTATTAAATATCTATTGAAAACTACGAGTTTTTAAATTAGTAAAACATAATTATTATTATTGTTGTACTTTAAAGGCTTGGGTACAATAAGTACGACCTGTGCGTAATTTGTCACTAAAAAAAACATCGTAGTCAGCTGCCATCTGTCATATCCATAATGTCACAAAATTGTCAAACAAAACTTTGAGGTTATGTTTGGATAAGTTGCTATTTGTGTTTTACGTAACTATTTGTAGATTTTATAACTAAATAGTGGCATGTAGTCAGTGACAATGAATATCTATTTCGTAATCCCTCACAAAATGCGATATTTCACATATTTATGTGTGACGTTCGATCTATTTTAGGACTGCATTTATTTGGGCCGGATTCCGTTCCAAAGGTGAAGGTTTTGAATGCAGTTTAACTGTTTGAACGATTCAGGCTGAACCTCCCGGGTCTTCAGCGCTGTGATATGGACGAATTTAAGCATAGAGCTGGAGAAAAACTTGAAGCCTTGCATGTAAGTAACTCTTTGAAACTTCTGAATACCTGGTATATTCGCGCGAAAGTTGCTGTTATTGACGTAAGTTTTACGTTATCCTTGAAAATGAGGAAAGTTGGGGCATATTTGAAACAAGGGTATCTTTATAGTATATTATTAAACATGTCAATGATATAGTTTTGCTTGTTATTATACTGAAATCTAATTGATCTATTTTGTATACTGACATAATTATCATCTTATATAATTAGGTCAGTAATTATAATTAAACTTATTTTGAAAATATGAATGTAAGTATTATTCTAATATTAATTGAAATATAAGAATGTAGTAAAGTTTTGAACCTACTTGTAAATAACTTTTAAACTATGAGTTTTATATCTGAAATAAAATATCTATATTTGGCAAGGTTTTAATTGTATAAGAATAGTTTTTGGCGAGATCTTATTCTGTCATATATAGTGGTTTTTATGTTTCTTTCTAAACTTACTTTATTTGATCCTATATTGTGTAATATTTTTACCATTTTGTGTAACATAGTTTGATCATTGTGTATCAATGAAGTGAATTAAAAAATAATAACACATTACATGTATACTGATATGTCTCAAAAACTCCCTGGGAAGTTCTAGCAAGTTCTAACATTACATAGAACACAATACTGAAGATTAGTAAATAGTATAAAGTTGGGCCTGAAACATATTTATTCAGTAGCCTTAATAAAAAAAAAGTATTAAAAAAACATAATTAAACTAGGTAATGTGTATGAATTACTTGAAAAATATTGTTTTTTCATAATTTTTATTTCTCAGGAAGCAGCTTTAACTGCAGCAGGCACAGGGAAATCCAGGGTTCAGGATGTCTTACATCAGACTATTGAAGCTATAGGAAAGGTATTTCAATTTTTTGTTATGTATATTATCTGGCATAATCACTTATAAAAAGTGAGAATTATTCTGATGGTGTGCTCTTACATATTGTTCATATTTATAATCCATATCTTATAGAATAGTTAAACTATATATGCTTTTCTAGAAACAATACTTCTTATAGTTACTGTACTTTTCTTTGGCACTGTAGGCAGTGTCTTAATATATTTTTTGAAATTTTATTAAAGCCTCAAGTTGTATAGCTTTTCTGAGAATTAGTGTTGTCATGTTACTATTTAAATTGATATTTTGTGCATTAATCTCATAAGTGAATAAGAAATATTTAACTTAAAAACTCATTATTCTACATTAAATTAAAATCTGTTATGGTTTACTCGGGTCTTTTTAGGTCAGTTATTAATTGAATTGACCACTTAAGACCACGTCGACTGCATCCCTATATGATATAAAAATAAAAATTGTAAAAAATATTTTCTTAAAATTACAAAATTTCTCTAATATCATGTTAAAATTTGCCAAAAAATAAGTAAACCAAGAAACTAGTCTTAACTAGCCAAGTAGGTGCAATGATAATACTTCACAGTATATCCAACATAAATATGAGCATAAGAGTTTTTCTAGATAAGACAAGCTTTCCATGAGCTATGGCACAATGACCTGGTAGCAGAGGGGAGAGAGCGTGTCGCCGCTTGGTCCCGTGATGCCGTCCAACGTATCAAGGATGGCGCTCCGCCCCTATCTCCGTTGGTTCTTTATGAGGAATTGATAGAGCTGTTCCGTGATAGAGGTTTGAAAAATATTTTTTATATTTTTTATTATTTTTAAACTGACTTAGCCAAGTTCGTCACTGTGCTTACTGGTAAGCAGTGTGCAATCCATACTGGGCCGCCCAGACAGAGGGCAATCAACCAACATTGTGTTTTGTCATTGTGTTTGCCAGCCTGCGTGTCTCTTAACAGCTGGATATACACTGACTGATCCCGAAACGCAACAAAGACTGCTACAATACTGGGATGGCACGGTGGTCACGACCCATTCCAGTACAAAGGCGTACCTTAGCATCCTGCTTGATTACTGGATATACATATTCCAGAACGCTACAAGCCTAAATGTTTCACGAAGCATGTGTTCCACCAGCTGTATGGTTGTTGTGATCCAGTTGGATACTCACTATACTTATTTTCAGATTTGGATGCACATATATAGACAGAAAGAAATGTAGAAGTTTTTTCCTAAATAATAGCTCGTAAATTGACAGATGGTAAGCACAGTACAATGGCGACCACCAAGAGATCTGTATTATGCATCGCTGTCATGCCATCCTGCATAAATATCTCTGCATGTAATACTTGGAGGTCCAATATCGTAAAAAAGAGGCAGAACACACTGGCTGGAAGATTGTTCCAAAATTTCACGATACAGCTAAGATATAGAGAACTTCTTCTTTATATAAGTATATTGAAACTTACTCATTACACACACCGTGGCTTATTTTGAGACCCCCATTTTATGGACAATTATAATCATGTGTGACATACCATATACTACTTTTTAAATCATATTTCTACAAGAGATGACAGTCGGTCTGACATTTGACTAAAGTCCTCAAAGGTCATATATATTTGGCCATATTTGGCTAAGGCTTTGTGTGTATATAACTTTCAGTATGGCGCCGAAGCGTTGTAATATTTGCGTGCGGTGTTCTGGTGGGCGGGAGTACAGGGCTGGCGCTGGGCGCGCGGCTCGCGGGGCGGAGCCCCTCGGGTCCGCACGCGAGGGCTCTCCACACGCATCCCGACCAAACAGTTATACTCGTTGAAGATGCTGTATCTCCAGGTATTAAGATTGTAGAAACTACAGAACTATCAATACCATAATCAATGTAGCAGGGTTTATACTGCTGTGTTCTGGTAAGCAATATGTAATTGCCAGTGTATATCAGCCAACAAGCATTTCCATCTTTCCTTGAGACTCTAGATCTTTCCGACTGACCTTAGAGAAAATCTCTATCTCTACACTGATGTTTGGGGTGAAATTTAACATTACATTGACTTAATGCCTGTTTGCTACTTCCATACCATGTAAAACCCACAAAACCAGAAGTGACAAGTATTCAAAAAATATTATGTGTGCAGCAGCAGTTTACACGTGCCAGAAGTGAAATCCTCAGAAAAATATGTTCTTTAAAAATCTTTTTTAATATCCTAAATCAGCGGGATTCGAACTATCGATCACTCGTGCGTACTGCGTATGAAGTTTTCTCACACCACTAGGCCAATCCGACGACGATCACAATCATGAAAATCAGGATTTGCATTAACCGTGCATAATGTAAATGTATTCTATCTCATTCTCTCGTAGGCTAAATCCTATAGATGTATATGGTTGTCTCTTTTTATTGACACTTTTTCGTTTTATCGAGTTTTAAATTACAACACGATACATCTACGATGCATAATGATAACACTCGTCTTAATTCACGCATGGCTATTGATAACCTCGCGGACTATTATTTTATCCGATTCTATCGCACTTATCCAGCTCTCTAAGTTGATGGCATATTCTTTTCTTTTTCTCTCCCTATCCAAATGCATATTGCCGTCCTTTTTGCGTCAGAAACGTTTAAACGAATAAAACTGTTGCATAATAAATATTATGTTGAACGTTGCACTAAAATTCAATATTGGAGTTTTATTTTTTTCTCTTTTGTAGATATTAGTTTTATGGTCACAATCTTAACTGATATTAAGTGGAGATGTGGCCCAAGATGGTATCACGCTAAGACTACTGGGAGAACTGGTTCGCCAGTCCACCTGCCGGAACACACTTATAGGTGCTTGGCGACAGATTTTCAACCTGAAGATAGGGGCATTAGAAAATACCTTAGCATTAGCATAGTGGATGCTATGGTTTCATAATGATATTTTCCTTCACCGAAAGTTCAGGCTCGTTGCAGAGATTCGAACTTACGTCGATCGACGCGAGGTCCGTACACGCTACCACTGAGCCGTTATTGTTTCAAATCAACCTTATTGCGTTCAAAGATGTTTTACTTTGGAAAGCATTTTGGGTATCATTCCAATCTCCATTCCAGGTGCCGGGACCGGCGAGGTCCTGATAAGAGTTCAGGCTTTCAGCATATGCGGAATAGATAGAGGAACCTTACGGGGAAGAGGTCACGCGCTGAGGTCGTTACTCTCCAAAGGCCAGGTGACTGTCGGCAGAGGTTTCGCAGGTGAGCATTTTAACCTAACTATTATGCTAGTTTATTAGTGACGTCATCACATAGAGTAACTACGAAGTATATTCTGACTGATAAGATTTTCAGATGGCTCAGATCAGTCTTGGCTACAAGCAATCAATGTTGACCAAAAACAAGGAAATGGACAACGGTGTATTTCTAATATGCATGGAAATTCACGCTTTTGCTTGGACGACCCATTGGTTTACGACTATATATATATATATAATGTCTAAGGTTAGGCTGTTTAAAATTCTTTGTACGTTCCACAATCTCACCAGATGTTAAGTGACAAGATATGACCCAGGATAATAAAACGCCTTTAAGAGCAGCTGCTGGAACCCACCCATAGGTGTTTTTTTATATTACAAAGATGGTAAATAAGCATACTGCCTGATGGGAAGCGGCTACCATAATCTATGGATGCTTGTAATACCATATGTATCACTAGCGCATCACCAACCTTGAACCCGGGAGCTCTGGAAACCCTACTCACTGCAGGTTATTTGTCTGTGATCTTTGTAGGGTAGAGGTATTCCATCAGTCGGACTGCCTCAAGTGGAGAGAAATCTCCAAAGAAATTTGGTAAAAGTTGTTGGTAAGTAGCGACAGATTTCATTTGAGTTCAATTAAATATTGTGTCAGGCGTGGTCCTGGACGTGGGGCACGGCGTCACGGAGCTGGAGCTGGGGGACGAGGTGTGGGGCTGCGTCACCGAGTGGAGCGGCGGGGCCGCCACGGAACTGCTCACCACCACGAGGTACTCAACTTCTTTAACGGACTCGGACAACATCTCATTCTATCTTCTCAATATAAATAGTCTATAGCACTCAATGTTAATGTAGTTTTCTATTTGTGAAATAATTCTAATAATCGAATCAGTAGCTCTGGAGATTTGCTCCTACAAATGTTCAAGTGGCTCAGTAGTAGCGTGTTCGAATCCCTATACTAAATCTATGCTATCGGTGAAGGTAAACATTGTTATGAAACCATAGCATGGTGATAGGGCATATAGTAATACCCGCCTGGTTAGCTACCACCCTCAAGTTGTAAAATCCCTCTTCAAGCACCAATAGTTATGTTCCGGCAGCTGAACTAGAGAATCAGTTCCCGCACTGGACTTAACGTGTATCCACTTAACATGAGATGATATTTAACCCTAACGCTTAAACTTGTAAAGAATAAAATAGCGAATAAACAGTACTTTGTGTTAACTATTATATAGGTGAAGATAATGTAAATACGTCACGTAAATAATTTTATGGCCTAAATGAGATAAAGTACAATATATTTGATTTTGATGTGTCCCAGTACGCGCGTCAGCAAGCGTCCAAGGTCGGTGAGCGCTGACAGCGCTGCGGCCCTCCCGTGGGCGGGCACGGAAGCGCTGACAGCGCTCGCAGCGCTCCGCTACTCCAGGGACAGCGTCAGGGGCAAACGGTCAGTTGAAAAACTCTCCTAATGAAATGGTACTAAGGTTTCAATTCAATTGTCGTCGAACTATGCATTTGCAAATGGATGTCAAATTGACGGCAAAAGTTGTAGAATAGCAGTCGCAACTAAATGGAGGTCTAGTATGAATTATGATCGTCAAATGCGTATCAAACTCTTCGTTTTAATTTATAGAGAGTCGACATAAAAGAGCACAGACTTAGGAGCTTTCAGCTGGAAAAGAGTCTGTTAAAATTAGCAAAGTGTTCCGAATAAGTTCAAAATGACGTTATTGTACTGAAAATATATGACTCGAAGTTAACAATATACGATCAAAATGACGCTAACATAGGAAAAACTATGGCTTTATGTATTAATATATAACCAAAATGGTAATTTTGTGGATATCTCGGACACTTTTAATTATAGACGCAGTCAGTACTCCTTATCTTTGTCTTTCATAGTTTTATTGTGATATATTTACTAGAAGCGGCATCCAGCGTTAACGTGGAAATAGTAATTTGTCATAACAGAAAACAAAATTATTTACCATATTTAAAAAAATATGTGTGCAGCAGTTCACACGTGTCGCAAGTGAAACATTCAGAAAAAAATACGAAAAATATGTCCTTTAAAAATTCTTTTTAAATATCCTATATCAGCGGGATTCGAACTATCGACCACTCGTGCGTACTGCGTATGAAGTCTGGTCGTCTCACACCACTAGACCAATCAAACGACGATCACAATCATGAAAACCAGGACACTTACACTAACCATGCATAATGTAAATGTATTCTATCTCATTCTCTCGTAGACTAAATCCTATAACCTATAGTTTATCTCTTTTTACTGTCGCTTTTGTGTTTCATCGCGTTTCAAATTACAACGATACTAAAGAATTATTCACTTCAAAAACTAAACTACATGTCGAATGTATTTTTTATATTAACAGAACAATAACTTATATTGATTGAATCTTTGAATTGAATTAGTTAAGTAACAATTTTAGACTGACGGTGAAGGGAAATATCGTGAGTAAACCTGAATGTTTAATTGGTAACACAGCAGTTATCAAATTCTCGGTGTTCGAAATTGCCAATAAATCGATAATACTGATATTACAGATTGTTTGTTTGTTTGTTTGAATGCGCTTATCTATAAAAGTACCAGTCAGATTAAAAAAAAACTATTTGCGTTATTGGGAAGTTATAGGCTATAAATTTCACACTACGATCTTAGGACGTGGAGCAGTAATCATGAAAGTTAAGCAATCTGACAAGCTGTTGGCACGTACGAGAACGTTGTTAGACACGAGTTACACGAGTCACAACTACACGAGTGCGTTGGCGGCACAGCGTGGTAGAGAGTTCGTCGAATAAATTTAACACGGGCGAAATCGTAGGGCACAGTTAGTCTTCACTAAGCGTAATTATAACATATAATTTCACTGAAAAGTGGTGCATGCCTATTGGAATATTGAAAAGTCGGTATTATGGTATAGTTGTCCTCCAGTGTGGCGATATGCGGCGCGTCCAGCGGTGAGGGATGCTCTCTGGTTCAGCTGCTCAGTGGTTGGGGAGCTCACGTTACAGTGGTCGCTCCTAGACACGCCGCTCTAACCTTGAAAGACCTCGGTTCGTATATAAAATTCATATCTTGCCGTTAGTTTCTTTTTATCACATTTAGTTTGACAACGTAACAGAACGGGACAGGTTAAGATTGTCTACAGGAAAATGTATTAAATTAATTATACAACATTAGAATCGCTCATGGTGTGCGTAATTCAATAAATAGTTCAGGTGTGGTCTCAGAACCACAGCATTATGTAACACAGTGATTGTTCCGTATGTCCAATCTAGTAAATACTACGCTTATATTTATGTAAAAATTAGATTGTTGACAATGTTTTTTTATGTAACAGTGTGGACAAATGGACACTTTCATTTATAAAAGCACTTAAAAAAAAATGGAGCCCTATATCAGATGTCTTAAAAATTTACTATGTGTATAGGGGTTTGCAGTCCTGTCGGGCACGAGTGCACACAGCTCCACTATGGAGTGGCAAAACCAGGAACAAAAGTTAGTTTAACTGAGCGTTTTGATGTACCAGGGGCCCATGAGTACGTAGACGGTGGGAGCGCGGGCGACGCGTCCGCGTGGACGGCGCTCGAGCAGAAGGCTCTGCGGAGCGGACCCTGGGACGCGGTGGTCGCCTGTCCTGCCGCTGACGGGCTCCGGGGTACTAAACCAAATGTCGCCGCTTTGCTCAAGTGAGTATCTTCCGTCTCACTCTCTTTGGGTTGGACGAAACGAGTAGTGTTTTCTTATTGTTTCAATAAAGACAACCAACCTTCTCCCATAGCTTGCACATGCAAGTAATTATATCTTCTTTTTCATCAGCTGGCATCGTAGAAGCATTTGCCAGTGTCATTGTTTTATTTACTTGATGTCAAAAAGAGTTTTCTTGTTACGTTACAGTAAATTGGTGACTAGGGTTAAATGACTTCACAGTAGACCATTGAAACGTTTTTCCAGAAATTTCAATGAACAATAAATTAATTTGCAATAAATATTAGTATAAATTATGATAGTGTTTTGTATGTTTGTTCAATATCTCAAAAAACGCATGAATTCAACCGAAATTTTAAAATTTTATTTGTGTTAGATCGCCTAGTTATTGGGAAAGGTTCGGCTATATAATTTAATGTCACAGCTCTAAGTATCCAAATTTAACGCGGATGAAACCGCGGGGCGCAACTAATCTATATATATCGTATAAATTCAATATATTTTTGCTGCTTTATCTGTTCGTTTATGCTTTTATACGCGAGAACCACATATCCGACAACATACGAAATAAGCAGTGACGATAATGGTGTATCAATTTGGAAAAAATACTCTATTGGTGCGCTTAAATGACTTACGCTGAGTAAACCATAAGAGATATATCAAATTAATGTAATACATAATCGTAGATCTTAAAAAGACCTAAAAAAAGTTACTGATAGCATATGCCTATCTCTTAAGGATTACCCACAATAAGCATTTTTGTCTTTGAAATAAACGGCGCGCTATTTCGTGTGTGGTAGCGGGGGTAGCACTATTCGCGCGTGCGATCTATCTACGCTATTTTGTAGTCCATGTGAGCGGATATATGAATCAACTTTGTAATGCAAAGGTCTTGTTGATTTACCTCGTAAACTGATGTATTGACATAACAAAAATTTTTATGGCACAATACGGACAGTGTTTCTACAAAATAAGGTTTTTTTCTACCTTTGGTAATAACTACATGGTCCTGAGGAAAAGTGAAGCGATTATAGCTAGACCGCCGTAAGCGCGACCCTCCTAATGGTTTGCAGGACGCGGGAGGGGAACAATAAGCTAATCTGTTGCCGGCCGCCGGCAGCAACATACGTTTTACGTATGGGATTACGCGGTTGAAAACTAATTTAGTCAATCAATTGTAATGCTTTAACGCGTTTTTATTCAATTACATTGTCAATGTATAGTAATAAATTTATAGAAATTTCACTTCAACTACGTGTGAAGGTTACACGCATAATTGACCTTCAATATTTTTTCATTAGCTTTTTAATAGAGAGATTTAATATGTGCATTAAAATTATTATTTATCATAACATATCTGTTTTAGTTACAATAATATGCATAAACTATTAATCTTAAGATATAGGGTATCGACTCAATACCGTGTATGTCCGGGCACAGCGGCCGCCCCGCGTCCCGCAAACTATCAGGAGGGTCGGCCTATGCGTATAGCATTACATATAACATTGCAGAGCGACCGCGCCGCGTCGCGCGTTCGTCGACCTGAGACCGAGGCCGTTCCTCACGGACCGGCTGCCGGCTCCGCTCTCGATCGTATTCGCTGCCTCCTTTTACTCCTACCGGCTTTTAAGGGTAATTATAAATAATAGGGGTTATTATATGAAATTTCCGTTTCGTAATGAAACAATAAAATCATTATTTTAGTACGATGAAATATATATATTTAATAGGCTAGTTAATTCTTTTTTAAAGTTAGCCCTGAAGTATTATTTATTGTCCGATCAGAGGAAAAAAAATTTACCTTATTTTTTAAGACCAAAAACACCGCAAATCTTTATTTTAAAAATTTCGTAAACAAGTGAAAACGCTGTCAGCCATATTAGTCGAACAAAAAGTATTGAGCTTTTTACAATGATGATCGTTTGCTAAATATCAAATGTTTGTTTTCGACCCGTATGACGTCACAACAAAGATAATATATAGGCTAATATGGCTATTTTAAGGCTATATAATGTAATGATAGTTCAGTGCTAGCGTGTTCGGACATCGTTACGATAGACGTGAGTTCGAGTTCGTGCAATGAACCTGAGCTTTCGGCGAAGGAAAACATTGTGATGAAACCATAGCATGGTGGTAGGGCATTTTCTAATGCCCGCCTGGATAGCTACCACCCTCAAGTTGAAAATCTGTAACCTATAAACGATAAAACCAATAGGTATGTACAAGTGTGTTCTGGCAGCTGCACTTGAGAGCCAGTCTCCCCACTAGGCTTAGCGTGTTATCATTTTGGGCCACATCATCAGCCAGGTGAGATTGTGGCCATAACTTTACACTTATAAACGATAAAAATATACATAGTTTCTTAATATCCTTGTCCCAAGTGTTATTATAAAAATTATCAAAGCAAGCTGGGCTTTTTAATAATATTCAAATACTTTCGAAGGTTTCGTTCTCTTTAATATGCGTTTAAATGCAAAAGACTATAATTGTCAGTAAAAAATCGTGTTTGAAGGCAAAAAAAATAATTACGGTAACCTCTTAAACGCTATCTTTTTAGTGGGTAATCGGTCTGGGCACGCAAACGGACTGGATGGAAGAGCCCTGCAGGCTGAGAGACGGTCTGGACACGCTGGCTAAGCTGGTGGAATCTGGTGACCTGTCCCCGATACTTGATAAGGTAAGGGAACTATCGACTATCACACAGTTAACAGTCACCTAAAAATCTTTATTTAACAGGTATACCTTCCTCAAGATTTCGAAAGCGCGTTGGCCCACGCGTGCAGCGACGATGCCATAGGAACCACCGTCATTCGATTCCCGTAATCGATTTATTTCATCGATATAACGACTCGGAATACATCAACAAGTGAATGCTTTGCGTCATTTGATAGAATAGTAAATTATCATACGTTGAAAATGGCTATTGTCTTAGTCAAAATGAAAAAAAAAACTTGATAATGGGCATCTAATAAATCATATTAGACTTCGACAATTACCTCTAAATCCAGATGGTCCGGTAAATACAGGTACGAACTCGATGTATGTCAGTCAGTAGGGACTCATGCCCCCCACGCGGTAACTTATTCATTTATTACCCTATGCAGACTTAGAGGCTTTAAGTAATTTTTTATAGATTTTGTACGAAATTACATCTTTCTAGAACTAAGTATTTCTGAGCTAAGGTCTCCCGGACAAAAGGACATAACGAAACTATGAGAGTTCCTTTTGTCTTCAGTACTCTAAAAAATACCAGTTCATTCAAAATATACTGTGAAATTAGTAATCTACTTAAGAATATTTTTTACAGAGTTTTAAAATGATATCACAAATAATATAGGTAGGTACGTATTAATAAAAATACATAAAACCGTTAATCTCACCGAATTAGATAATTTTATATTAAACAATATCTCGAAGTATGTGTTATTTTGAAATCAAATATTTTTGTACATGTTTAATACAAAATGTTCCTATTTAATGTAGGTATATATATCTATCTACTCTCTGACCCACTAATCAAACTCGCAATGAAAATCAAAGAAGACTTTACAGATTAAAAGCAGAAAGATACTTTTAATACGTCACGCCGCTCGACGCGACATCTGCTTTCTCGGTTTATACCATAGTTCTGTCCTTTTCTCTCCGCGTCACATGTTGAAAGTATGTTTCTGTCTTAAGGTTGTTTGGTTAACGAACTTCTAATTTTAATCATAATAAAGTCGAAAGATCTGTAAATATTTGTATAGAAATAATACAACACATAGGTGCTAACTTTTATATTTAAAAAAATCAGTAATCAATCGCCCATTTGTAATGAAATTGTTTTCTTGTCAACTTGGTATCCAAAATATATAATATAATTTTCTAAGGTATAATATTAAAACTTTCAGTTAACTATAATATATTACCTACTATAATATATTACCTATCAAATGAGTTAATTCAACGTGGAAGTTGAATATAAAAAAAGCATTAGATATGTTATTTTTATCTGTACACGATTTTACTTGGTTCATTGTATTTTGTTGGTTGTCGTTGAATTTAACCTGTTTTTTGTCGTCAAATATATAACATAGGTACAAGAATTCCTTTATATATTGTATTATATTACCTAGTCTTGAAATCGTAAACAAAGAAAATCAATTACTGTGACTTACTAAAAGTAGGTATATAGAATTTTTATTTTTTTTATTTATTTTATAAAAATTTTTCCTCACTAAACAGTATCACGTCCAAAGTAAAAAGCCATGTAACTTTAGTGTAAATGTATATTTGTAATGTAGTTAGATGAAAATGTTATTATCAATTAAATTGTTATTTTTCATTAAAAGTGGTGTTTATTTTTGAAATGTAAAGTTGTATGTGTACTAGAGTGTTACTAAATTATTTTGTTTTTTAATTTTTACCCTTGCAAATTTTTGAGAAAAATTTTCACTAAAGAGGGGCGCTGTAGCTCACTCTAAGAAGTCGCTATTTTCATTTTAGTTTCCTATTCATTTAATAAAGATTTGTTTTTTCATTCAAATTGAAATTACAGCTATTTATTTCAATTTTTCGCAATTAACCGTTGCATATTATGAAAGCTAACTGTTTGGTGCAACTGTTTGTCTAATTAAAGAAAAATTAAAGTTTGTAAATTATAAATACATAAACTAAAATCAAATGCCGTAGGAACTGATCAAATTAATTTAAAAATAATACTGTTGACTTTACCTCAGACTCTCATAGTTATAACAAATATAATCAATACTTCTATACTTACATCTGAATTTCCTCACTACTGGAAATCAGCTATTGTCCGTCCTTTACCTAAAAAATCGAATGTTCAAAATTTTAAAGATCTCGGATCTATTAGTATCTTACCTTGATTATCAAAGGTTTTAGAGAAAATTGTTGCAGCACAAATGATAAGCTTTATCGAAAATAATGGTATACTACCTGATGCTCAGTCAGGATTCAGAAAGAATAGGAGCACTGTTACTGCCTTATTAGATGTTACTGATAATATTCTCGCAGCTCAAGACACAGGTATATGCACTCTTTTAGTGCTATTGGATTTTTCTCGTGCATTTGACAGCATAGACACCTCATTACTTCTTTCAAAGTTAACATTTTATGAGTTTGACCGATCTCGTCTCATACAATGAGTCCAAAATGTGTGTTCACGTTTTTGCTTCACTATAGCACCAAGAAGTCGTGTCACCTACCATCAATAAGCACCTATTTTTAAAAATGAGAGCAAGACGAAAACTACATCTCGCATGTCTTCTGTTTGGGGTAATGCAATTTGGAACACCACCATACCTCTATAATAAAATTAAATGGGTAGGTTGTAATAGATCATCTGTCATCATCGTCACTGTACAGCAGTTTTTAGGGGCAGTTTTCGGTACAACGCCAGTAAATGCTGGAACAATATACCACCACCAATAAGGTCAGCGTATAGTTTTTCATCTTTTAAAAACAAATTAAGAAATTATTTACTGGAATCTCAGGCGTGTTTCGAAAACTGTAATCTGGACATTTCGGCTATTTAACTCCTTTTTCTTTTGTTTCAATTAATCCTGTTTATCTATTTTATACGTATTTATTATATATTTACTTATAAATTATTACATACAGCTAATATTCTATTATTATTTAATTATGTACACAATACTATATGTATGTATGTTCTCTACAATAAATGTATTTTCTTTCTTTCTTTCTAATTGTGATACTCATACATTATTATAGTTTTGAAAAGCTCATAGCTATAAAACTAAAAAACTATAGAAAGCATAAGGAAATTAGTACTAAAGATTATCAACGAAGTTGTGACTTTTTACAATAGAAACCGTACAACAGAAGAAAACCGACATTGTCGTATCGGAGCGTCGCGTTTCGGCATCAATCGGTGTTTATCTATCGAACTAGAGCCTAGAGATTTCACCGTTGTAGATCACACTTCATCGCCGACGACAGTTACCGTCCCTTATATCTTACTACCACTTGCTGTTCTCGGACTGTACTAGTGCTGGACTTATACCTTTCTGAAGTATAGGCCACTTCACTTTGGACTGTCTCCCTTACTTTCTACCTAGTAGGAAGGCTAAATATTAAATAGTGATATGACGAAAACCTCCCAAATCTATAGCCCCTAGGCCACGGTCTATTTACAGATCCAGTATTAGACTAAATTTTAACTTTGCGTAAGATATTGAAGCGCCGATATCTCGGTGATCGAGCACGCTCAATAACCTCCAGTTTTAAGTCTGAGTTCGAATTCTTCATTACCTTTGAGCTTATAGATTGCTGCCCAGCTTTCATACTCAAGCCTGTAAGGGTCGCCAACCCACTTACAGTGTTACAACGGCTGAATTTAAAACCTAGTGACTTTAGACCAAGCTTCTATATCGTCACAAAACATCACAAACTAAATATCGACTATTTAAGAGGAATAAAAATCTTGACATCAGTTACAAAAGTCGTGGAACTATAATTATAACAGAAAAACACAAATTAAATTGAAACCACATATATTTACCATTCAGAACAATAACATTTCATAATAATAAAGTTAACAATATACCTTACACTATATTATAATTAAAGCATAATTTAGGTAAGTCAGAAACCGCATAGAGGGCGCACCCGAAAACGAAATATGAAGGATACAGAACCGACTCCGTATATTTCATCTTCAAAGTTTTTATGAAATTCAGATGGCGCAAAAGTTCCAAATGTATATACAACTCATCTAATACTGTTCACTTCAGGCCAATTTTTTCTATATTAAAGCCATTTGAGTAATTAGAGGAGTTTTTACATTTCGGCTGCCGAGAGATTGCGTGCCTGACGTCTGTCACAATGGAGGACTGTTTTAGCGACACAAAATGGCGGCCTCACGCCATTTGGGTTGACATATTTTAACAGAAATATAAAAGTATTGTAGCTGCTCATATATATGGTTGCCTGTGTTTTGTACAATAAATAAAGAATATTAAGGTCGAGGAAGGAAATTTAAATAGTATTTTAGAAAAACGAACCCTATTTTATCATTTTAAAATTTTAAAATCTTTATGATTATATATTTCTGGTCAAAAACGGTGACCCGAAATGGTGTGGTGGTCCGCCATTTTGTATCGCTAAAACGGTCGTTTGTTGTGACAGACGTCAGGAACGCATTGTCTCAGCAGCCGAACTGTAATATACGTCTAATAAGTGGACATTTGGAAGTTTTTACAATGAAAAACCTCGTAATCTTCACAAAACAGTTTTAATCTTAAATTTAGGTTGTTACAAAGGAACGTAGATTATTTTACTCGTCGCGACGCAACCGTGTACTTATTGGTTGTTGCGAAAAGTCAAATATGCGGGTGGAGAGTAAACACTCTGATGCGACGTGTCGGCCGCGCGCCCAGCGAATTACAGTAATATGAAAAGGCGCACCGCGCGGACAATATGCATACGATTCGTTTTAGTTCATTCACGTTTCCACTAGCTACGCTGTTGGTAGATGTATGAAGGAAGCGATGCATTTTATAGTATTTGTAAAATTATTCATAGCACAAATTTCATAGCAAAATGGCCACTCGATTCCTCACTCTGCTTATAACCACAATTTTGTACAAGGATGAAATAAATCGATATTTCAAGAATTATTTTTAATTAATTATTTTATCCATTTTTACGGCAAGTTAACAAATAAATTAATCGTTAATTTTATTATACATTCGGATAAAAGTAATTTATTATTTTAAATGTTTTAAAAGTAAATTACCGAAACCTAATATTCTACACCACCCTAGTTATTATGTATGTATTTCCCAAAAATCAGATCGATATAAAATTCATGGCTATACTGCTTAAACTTAGCAAGAAACTACTTAGAACCTTTTACCATGATTTAAATTTTAAGCGAGCTTTTTATTGACTATGTCACCTTGCCCTTTCTTTATCGGACTAATATTTCCCCACCACAATCATGATTGTATCTAATGAACCAAGCGAGATTTGAGAATTTTTCATACTTTATGCAACCCCAGAAAATATCGTCTTCCCGATAACATATTTCCCAAGCAGTTTCATATAAATATAAGTAGTCAACATTCTACAAATTTTATAGTAAATAACGCATTTTTATTTTCAAATATTACACATTTCAAATTACACGATTCTGAAACACTTCATCAACAAAAAAATATCGATATTTTTATTATCCTTATTTCAGATTTACTGGTATTGCTCTTATGGACATCGAAACTACAATTTTGAAGCTCAAAGCAATTCAAGTTAGGAATTGGATTATTTTAGTATGTCTTTAAATCGATTTTATTTCCATCAGGTCCCAACGAAGTAAACATATGATAACTTCTCAGTTACTCTCCAATCACAAATAATACAATAAGAGATTCAATGTAACTATATTCAAATATAATATCGATATATGGTAAGATCGATATCACAGACCGTAATAACGATTCTTATATTTATTTCCATAATCGTAAACAAATTAACTACACGTCCATATATAAAATTAGAGTTTATAATAAAAAATATCTGTTTAAAAAAATCAATATCACAAAGAACAACCATAAAAATATCATTATATATATGAAATCAAATATTTTAATCACATCGAATGTCTAAATGGAATATATATTTAAAATTTAATTAAAAATAAATGTAGTGTCTCTCAACTGGAGATGTAACTTGGAAGCAAGGGTTAGTATTATATTATTTTTTAAATATGTACTTAATTATATATTTAGAAGTTAATATACACCCCTTAAAGTTAATAAATATTTAGCGTTATTTGCATATTCTATGGAATAACAAGGGCACCTTCACGCTATTGCATTTCGGAGCCAAAATGTTGCATTAATAGTTTACCTGAAAGAACATTTTCATCAACAACGCAATTTCATGAAAATGGAATAATGACACCGATATTTTTTTTTGTAGTTGTAGTAGTAGTACGTCGTAGTGACGACACAGTGCCTGACAGTAAGCACAGTTCAGTCCCAAAACAACTACGACCAGGGAGAGACTGGAAACCCATTACCGGTCGTCGCAAGCCTCTCAGCTTATTTCGATACTCGGTTTAGCAAAAGAGAGTCACTATGACGGGATTATTACTATATGTAAGGTGGTTGAAACCAGTCGATGTCTAGCACCTTATTAGTGGATACCGTGCCGCTATGACTGATGTTACACCTGGTGTATGGTGGTCGCGAAACAGATGAACACAATAATACTATTGTAATATGTTAATAAGTACCAGGCGATCATAAACTGTAAGAGAGTACGAAATTACCTCAATATAAGAAGAGCTCAGGGAAGTACTTGGTGTAAGGCGGCACGTTTTGCTGGTGGGACTTGGTGTTGCCGCCGGGGGACCCGGGCCCCGACCCCAGCGCCGGCAACAGTGGCTCCTCCGATATCGAGTTGAAAATCTCCTCCAGCTTGTCTTGGATCTCATACTAAAGTTAAATATAAACATACTCAATTGTAAAACAAGTCTTATCAATATTCCTTCAATGTACTCAACAACTCAATGTCTCTCTGTCTGTCTGTCCGTTTACGTTCCTTTCACGCAATAACCACTAATCCCATTTTTTTATTCATATTTATATTATCTGGCCATGTTATAGGATATATTTTGTTAAACAAAGTAACATACGACGTAAGCATTGGCAATAATGGTGAATCAATTTGGAAAAAATACTCTCTTGGTGCGCTTAAATGGCTTACGCTGAGTAAACCATAAGAGATATATCAAATTAATGTACTACATAATCGTAGATCTTAAAAAGACGTACAAATAAGTCAGTGATAGCGTATACCTATCATCTAAGGATCACCCACACAAAGCATTTTTGCCTTTAAAATAATAAGCGAACACACTGCACTGGACGGTATTCTGTAGTGCAAGCGAGCGGAGCCGCGGACACGGCTAGTTATCAATAAAAGATACATGAAAATGAAGTGATTTAAAGTCAGAAAATTACTGTGAGCTGGTTCACCTTGGGCGTTGTGAGCGTGAGGAGGTGGTCGAAGGGCGCAGTGCGGAACGTGTTGTTGAGCGTGGCACGTCGGCGCTCCGCCTCGCGGCGCTCCGCCTCGGTGGGGCCGCCGGCCGCGCGCCGCAGCGCCTCCAAGCTCACGCTTTCCGTCTGCAGCGGGTGCTACATATACAACTTCGATCATTTACCCGTTTTCATGGTGCAACATTTACATTTCATGTAGACAATGCCAATTTTGGCGAGTCACTCTTTACTTATAAGCGTGACGTATAAGTGATTGTTTTGAATGCATCTATCCGATCATTCTTCGTACACGTACTACATTGTTATCTGTAAATGTTTGACTTTTTGAATGTTATCAACAAATTTGTTTTTAACTGCATCTACGTTCTCATTCTATGAAAATTTTAAAATATATTTTTTTATACCTTATTCATCATACGAAAGCTTGCATGACAGAACGCAAATTGTCACGTCGTGCAAATTATGACATAATCTACACAAAATCCTAAATAACTTCCTCTATACAATGATTTTTGTGAATTTTTGCATATTTTTTTTCTTACTACGTGCATCTTTACTTTCTACGTTACTTAAAACTAGATTAGACCAAAATAATAAAACCTAGGAATCGAAATTTAATCGTACAAATCAAATAATTATCGAATTAATCGAATGCTGTTGAACATTTAATTTATGCAACACGCACTGGATAATATTGACTAAAAGAATTAATATTATTGTTTGGAGTCAGGCATCCAATAATTCAAGTGTTCCAGATTTGAATTGATGTTATACTTCAATTGAATTTCAATTGTTGTTATACTTAGTTTTTGTTATTTAATTTACACAGCTCACACACACATGATTTTAATTGTTGTAATATCGATTATATTTAGCTATAAAAGAGAATTAATAAACATAACTTACAAACTAAAATATGCTATATCTCTTAAATAAACATTTGACATGTGTCACGCGAGCCTTCTCATGATAAATCATTAATAGTTCTGAAGAGGAATTTTTCTGATGACTTTTGCGTCAAAAAGTCTGATTATAAGACCAATCGTTTAAAGTAACTTGATGTTTTTCAATAACAACCAAGTTCCATGTTTAACATCTACATTTTATTTATATTTTTTGCATTATCTTTAAATTTGCTACCATTACTAGGCACAAAGCCAGAAAACGCGAGGCCGAAAATGTAAAAAAGTAGCATTTCTTGAACCGTAAGACGAAGACCCACGTTACCTGTTCTGATAGTAAGCAAATAACAGATCGAGAACAATGGCGACCTTGGGCCGAAACTATCGACTTACAAATATCAGTAAGAGACACCGAAAAATTAGTTTAAAAAAAGCAAAGAACAGTCAAGCGAGTGTTCGATTCAGACAGAAATATCTGGAATGTGAGGGAACTCCATGACGCCCTGAGCTACGCTAATAGAAAATTAACGAAATGTCGATAGTTGAATCATTCATTTCAGAATCGCCTGATATATCACGATGTTATGTGGATCAGTCGGTGTTCTACAGCACATGAAGTACCGACATTATAACATATTATGTACATACAAAGTGACATGTACGAATATTTTGCATATATAGAATGTAAAAAAAATCATAGCTGTCATGCTAGTTAAACAAATTGTTAATAGATGGCGTCTATATACAGTTTCTAAAGATCTTCTTTTTCCTTTATGGAGTCGTTAATTTTAAACATTTTCGTAACTAGCAGGGAACCTAAGCTATACATTTTGATGAAGAATTAAGGAAGATATGACGTTGTCATAGAAAATAACTTTGACAAATTATATATAGAAATTATGTCGGTGGACTTTCTTGTATTACCACCGTCAGACGGAGGAAAGTAATCTTACAAATCATAAAAATTAGTCTACTGTGTATAAACTACTATTTATCGGACGGTACTGCGAAATACCATTGTCTCCTCTTTTCGCTTTTCCTGAGTACTCTTCACGTGGGTCCCCTCGTGACTCCAAAGCCAGAAATCGCTGTCGCTGCGCTGGATTTATGAGGAAGTATTAGGCGGGATCAAGGAAGGAACGGATGGTGAGGAATCATTTTGCGGTATGCGATAATAATACAAGAGTTAATTGGAAAATTCTTCGTTCGAAATTCTCTCTCAAGAGTTACATTTGAGGGACATTCCTACTTCTAAGTTATGGGTCAATCAACTAATATACCCAGATTTAGAAGTTACATAAAAATTGTATTTAAAAAGAAAAATAAGGGAGAAAAGGTAATGGTGGTCAGTACAGTAATAAGAAAGACAAGAAAGAAAAAGACAAGTGAACATCGAGCGAAATGATCGGCCGTGGCACAGCCCGCTCCCGCCTGATCAACGACTTAATTAGCACGCGGCGTTTGGACGAAAAAGGGCGTATCGTTGTTCTCTGCGATTTCATTATAATTTTTCTTGTGTACAACATAAGACGGCTCCCACGCATAAGGTCGTAAGGCAAAAAACGATATTTTGCAGGAGAGCTATTTTTGTAAACGTTACTGATATAGTTCATTTGTATAATTCAAAAACTCATAATTTATAGAAGATATTAGTATTCAGGAATTCAGTAATTAGGGTTCAGGAATGTTTAATACGGTATATTATGGTTCTAATGACACAAAAATACAATTTACTCAAAAAATGTGTTTCGACTTTATGTGTGGGAGCCTTGAGGCCTTGAGCCTTTATGCGTGGGAGTTGCTATGAGAGTTTTCAAAAACTCAACAAATGAACTATATCAGTAACGTTTACAAAAATAGCTCTCCTGAAAAATATCGTTTTTTTGCCTTACGACCTTATGCGTGGGAGCCGTCGATTAATAAGGGTGAGACATTTTTTTTAATACAAATTTTTATTTATTTAAGTAAATTATTACACAATCTTGCTGTCAGAAATTTTTAGTTAAATATTTAACGTTTTTTATTTAGTTTATTATAAATTTAGAGGTAATGGGAGTCAGGAGACCCCCATTGAATAGAAAAAAAAACAGCAAAGCAAAAAATCAGTAGGCAAGGCCAAGGGACGTGTCCATCAAGACATACGCGCCTCCTCAGAGTCAGATACATGTGTTGTAATATATGTGATGACGATACAAAAGATGCTGAAAATAGATCCTTGGTTTAGACTGTCTAGAGTGAGTTTGGTTGCAATATTAAGTTTAGTACCGCTCCGGTGCTGAAGATGTTTTGACTCTCATTGTCTAATATGATAATGGTGGTTAAAGTCGTTTCTTTAAAGTATAATTACAACCAAAGTATGATTCCACAATTAAAAAAAAAAAACTGCCTTAGATTGATAAATTATTAGTCATAGCAATACAAAAGTGTTTTTTAATAAACCTGAAATACATAACTTTCGATTTTTATCGATATTTGCTGGAGTGACTCCCGTTACCCCCTTTTCCTAATCTTATTCGTTTATTCTGATCAGAGGGGACCGTCGCCACGTCGCCACGTCCCCGCCGTGCGAGTGACGATAACAACGAGTGAGTACAAGGATTGTAGCTTCTTACAGCGATAAAATGTATCCACGTGTTTCTAGGAAAATTCTGGATGGTAACTCAGTATACGATTTTGCCAAGGATACAAATAATAGATTTTTTTTGTAAAAGTATTTTACCTTATTGCTATTCTGTATTGTAATACAGAATATCGTGTGTACACGATGAACTTATGCCGTCTTGTTCTATAGTAAACATTAAATGCGTTATTTTTATTTTCCAATCTGACTACACTGTTGAGGGCCCATAAGGGACCTGAAGCCTCCGATGGTTTCTAGAACTTCACTGGGTTGTCAAGTTCTAAGCAAAAGTTCATTTACAATAAAATCTTTCAAGTTAATGTGGTCTTCAGACAGGAATATTTTGTATGGAACGAATATTTCGTATCCTGAGTTACCACGAAATTTCATAGAAGCAAGAGGTTTTTCAGTATGTAATCAAATATCCCGCTGTGTTTAATAATCTTAGATACAGTTGTGATATTAATTTTATGTACGACTGTTATATATATACATAATTATTTATGATAATACGTCAGGGGCAACAAAGTATGGGTAAAATAGTTGATTGTCCCAAATAATATGTATTGCTATCTTTGAGAACATTGCCTTCTGACATTACCGCGATTGTGGGTTTAACTAAAAAATTGTGTTTACATAGGCCCCAAAGTTCTGCATCGACGGTCTGTGGTTGTGATTGTACTTCTCCACAAACATTCTATATTCCTCATCGAGATCGTCATACTGGGTTTGCTGGTGAGGAAACGTGGTGAGGAAAAATTAATAGAAATTTAGTTCAGTTTAAAAAATTATAGCTTCGGTGATGATTTTTGAGCAATCAAACAGGAGTTCTGGTAACTCACCCTCTGGACTCCCGGCGAGCTGTTCGCGCTGTCCATCTCCGTGAGGGGGCCGGCAGTGATGTCCGCGAGGCTGTCGCGACCTTGCGCTGCGCCTGCACACAATATCATCACAACACTGGAGTCTATACATATAATCAAAATGAAGTGTCTGTAATGCTAAAATAACGGGTTTTTACTAAATGCATATATATGAAAATATACACACTTGTATTTACGCAAAAATACTCATTTTTAAAAAATTTGCCCTTATGTTTGTTCCGGGTAATCTCCGAAACTGCTTTCACTGGCAGGTAGCTGAAGTTATAAGGAATAACTTAGACTACTTTGATTTTAGAAACATAATTAGGGTTCCCAACGGAAAATATTAATCCTTTTTTAGTAGTACACGCGAGCGGAGCCGCGGGCACAACTAGGAACTAAAGTGAACTAACAACATCACTCATTCACTAAATAATGAACACCTAATAGGTGTAAGTCCAACAGACACATTGTATAGAGTAGTTATGTAAAGCAGTTCACAGAGCACGCGGGCTGCCTCATGTGAGGACAGGTTGAAACGCCTTGACCACCACACACCGGGTCTAACACCTGCTGTCATGTGCTCCGGGATCAACTGGTCTATGTCTAGTAATTAAGCAGAATGGCAGAGATCTAACTAGTAGTCACCCATAGTGATAAATCCGTCTCCATTGACCCTCTTTTCGGGGTCAGCCATTTTATATTTAGCTGCCTCTCAGCATGACAGCAGCGACCGAGACTGGAGTGCCGATCTCTCGGTGTTTCTTGCTGTTTGTGGATTGTACCGTTATTACTATCAGGTACAATGCAGATGTTGGATCCTATTAAGAGATTATAACAAACTTAAAGGTTTCCTCACCAGCTTCGACCCACGAGTGTCGGTGGAGCAAGGCGGTGCCGGTGGCCGTGCCCAGGGTGTAGGGCGAGGGGCTCTGCAGCCGGCTCACGTCGATGCCGCTCGCTTTCAGGCATTCGCATATCGCCATCTATCGATATTAAACACATTCGATATCGATATAGACTAACATCCCCCATTAATACATCGTAGAAAATATTCACTAAATGAACATTGTTACGGAAAATTCTCACTCTTTTCGTATATTGTTGTGCAATTTTAATGGCGGACCCGGAATCTATACGTATTGCACAAGAGGATCTTCCCAAAATTCTGAGAAATCATTGCCGCTGATAGGATATACGAAAATGATCTCTTTATATATCTCTTTTTATAATACAAATTATCACACACTCGCAATTTTTTTATCGTTATAGGTTTGGCGTAGTTGCCTCAATCTGACCTGATGCTAATTGCCGATGCGGCCCAAGATGGTAACACGTTAAACTTAGTAAAAGACTGGTTCTCAAATGCAGCTGCTGGAACACACCTGTAGGTGCTTGATGACAGTTCAACTTGAGGGTGGTAGCTACCCAGGCAGGCACTAGAAAAAGCCCTACCACCTTGCTATGGTTTCCTCACTATGTTTTCCTTCACCGAAATAGTGTTCGTACACGACGTTATCGAGGTACTTTCTTGAAAGACTTATACCAATACCAAAATTCATAGCTCGAAACTCATTCAGTCAACCTATCAGTAATTGTTTGTTGGCAACATTTTCAAATTCTTTCCATAAATAAGTATTATGCGTTTCATATTGGCAGTATTAACGTAAACAATAGAAGTTTCATTTTATGTATTTGTAACAGATATTATGAATATATTTTAGTTTTCTGCACTCCTTCTCCATATAAACTTTAATTTTGCAAAATCTCACACTCACACTGCACGCAATATACTTAACACTAGCAAATGATATTTATTATTATTTAGAAGAGAAAGCATAGTAGAGCAGTTACGATTACCTGGTCCATCATGAGGTAGGGCACCTTGGCCGGCATCCTGGCGGGGGAGAGGCTCCCGTAGTCCTCGCGCAGCGGCGGCAGCAGGTGCGGGCACTCCTCGCGCCGCGCTGCCACTATCTGCCGAGCGCACGACCCACGCGACTCAAACAGAGCGCCGTGTCGCGTCACACGTCACGTGCCGTCACGTCACACGTCACACGTCACACGTCACACGTCACACCGTGCAACAACTCAACAGGGGTAGGGAGGCAGTCAGACTGCTAGTACACCTCCAATATATAGGGGATCAAACCCAAATAATGTTATGTTTTTGTGGTGAATAAGCTTTCCAGAACTCTTTGGGGTTGTTGTATAATTAGTCTAGGTTTATCATTATCTGTGGTAACTAGGAAGCAAGATATGGTCTGTCGCCACTTGTCATCCTGTCGGTGTACTGTTGCTACTGTTCGGTCTTGCATTGTAATCCGTGTACATGATTAATAAAGTATTTTAATATATACAAGGAGCGCATTATTAAAATGAGAGTAGAGATTTAAAAGTCGGCAACGCGTTACTGATAGGTATGGTAGTAAGATCGTCTATAGGCCACGGTAACCACTTGTCATCACCTGATGACCTACCTAGCCTACCTAGGTCGTATGTTTGTTTGTGACTTTCTTCGTATATAAAAAAGGGAGAGAGTCACCCTCGCATATTACATCTAAAATAATGTTCAGAGATGTATAAAACTTCGTTTAGATTGATTGTTACCGAAACAGACTGTTCAATAATCTGATATGCTTTAAACCATAAATTTAGTATAATATAGATCGGTAATAGGTTAAATAAAACGAGACTACAAAATTAATAAACTGCATAGTGTGCGTATTATTCTGTTGATTGTCTTTGTTATTTGATTTACATCCAGGGACAGTCTACGTAACCACGATTAAACATGTTTATTAAATTACCTTATAAAACCTTAGCCTTTGCAAAAATAGGCGATTTTTGTTATGATAACGAATGGTTAGGATGATAGCACATAAGAAAATGGTCTCGTATCTCTATCTCGTTCTAACACAAGGGCATGCCGTACTCTTTCTTTTTCATGTTACCGATTTATATTATAATCGGAAACAGAAAAAATGGAAGAAATAATGGGCGTTCGGGGTGAGCAGAGAGCACTGACCTTGGCGAGGTAGTCTTGGAGGCGGGGCAGCAGCAGCACGTGCGGGGAGAGCGCCGCGAGCGCGAGGCTCACCGCGCCCAGCTGGCACTGCTGCCCCACGGACAGCACCGGGTTCGACAGCGCCGACTGCTGTATGCTGTCCCACCGACATACCGACCGACACCATTACTTACATTACAATACCAATACGCTCATCGACATATTTAGAGGAACGAAATGGGGCTATAATTAAAATTAAAACAGATATAGTCCTACGATGTGAGCTTTGGAAATTCATTGAATGGAATCAATTAACATTTTTGAAAATAAAAAAGTTGAACTAAACGAAAAAATAATACAAATTAGAGGCAGTAAGCCCGGCATTTTAATTGTAAAGGATTTCGACCTTACGTAATGAAAATTTAATGTGTGACAAAATTAGTATTTGGTATTGCCTCCTCTCGCTGTCAAACAGTCTGCATCCGTCTGGACATATTTTTTATTAAATTGTCAATGAAATTTTGTGGTATTATGTATAATTCTTAAAACAATATAGTTTTGAGATTCTTATATCAACTGGTGCAAAATTTCTTTGGTTGGTTTTTACTAGTTTATCCCAAACATGTTCTAACGGAAATCATACCAACACTTGGATTTTGGCTCTGGCGGGCAACTAAACCTTTATACCAGCCACCCTAATTGCTTCCGTGCCAATTGTCACTTATCGAACTCCCTGCACCTCGTTTTGTACCTTGGAAGAGATCCAAGTACGGTTGTATAAATCTATTATCTCTCTCTGTTGTATGTAACTCATTTGCGACCTTTACGTCTTGCTTACTCTCCAGTTAGTATAGTTTAACATTGTGAAAAATCAAAGATTTGAATACTCGTAATGTTTGAGACACTTCATTGTAAGTGTAACCATTTTCAATTAAAGTTACAACTTTAGACACCTTAGCAACGCTGAAATCCGACATTATTACTCAAACTTATCAAATGAAGTTCCTTTTACACAATAATAACAATGTTTCGCCAAAAAAATACAGAATAATGTTATAGTTGTTAAAAATAACAAAAACTTATAGAGTTTCAAACACTACCTATCAAAGAAATTAACATAAATTACAGCTAAAAAAAACTAGTGAAAGTCGCAAGCAAGATTCTATTCAAAATGTTATTTTTTCAGATGAATTATACTATAATATATGGTTAGTATGTAATAATAAAATATTTTCTGCTATTTCACCCTTTTTTTGCGTTTCTTTAAATATGTGTCCATGAGTATAGGTACCAAGCGCACTTTTAACCAAAAAAAGTTTTCTAAGTAATAATGTTATACTTTGTTTATTGTAAGAAGGTTTGCATGACATATCCACAGAATGTAAATGGTTACACCGTGTAAATTAACACATAACTCAAAAACATATATACTGAGTATTAATTATCATTAAAATAATTATATAATACTGATAAACGCTATGAAAAAAAAATTGCAAGACAAAATCCTAAATAATTTCCTTAAAGAAATATATGCAAAGTTGGTAAATCCTAGTTAGGTGTTTGGCATACTACAAGGGAAGTTATTATTATATATCTTTTTTATATCGTTATAAATTTTGCTGTAGTGGTCACAATTTGACTTAATATTAAATGATGACGTAGCCCAAGGTGGTAAAACGATAAGTGTATTGGAAAAATGGCTATCAAGTGCAGCTGCCGGAACACACCTATAGGTGCTTGGCGACAGATTTTCAACTTGAGGGTGGTAGCTAGCCAGGCGAGCATTAGAACAAGCTCTACCACCATGCTATGGTTTCCTCACGATGTTTTCCTTCACCGGGCACTCAGGCTCATTGCAGGGATTCGAACTCACGCCAATCGACGCGACACACCACCACTGGGCCATCATTGCTCATTAGAGTTGTGAACAGCTCTGTACTCGGAAAGCATTTAGTAGTAAATGTGACTAACGCGAGTATGAGATGCATGAAGTCGCAGATGGTCTCCTCGCAGCCGAGCTCGATGCAGAGCAGCGCGAGGGTCGTGTATATCGCCTCTATGTTCTCCACTCTGTTCGACTCCAACTGCAGCCCTGCAACACCACTACACTCTCATATCGATCTCAAACATTGCCTTTTAACACGACTGCCCAAGAAAAGAAAATATGTGGCTTGTCTTTACAATTCTGAATGACATTGGCTATAAATTATACAGGTAAATAAAATTGTCATTACAGTCGGGGGACCTCTTAGATTAAAAAATGTTCTACGGAACGATCCCTTCACAGTTTTTTTTTCTAACTGACCATACTCTTAGCCTTAAATGCCCTGAAGCCTCAAACGACTTTGACAGCTTCACCCGGGCTTTGGGGCGAGCGCTTAAGGCTCAGCCACGATCCCTTGAGAGCAAAGATAATTTTATTTATCTATTTATTGTATTTACGCTCTGGCAGGGCGCAGGTGACAATTGCTTGTATGACGTTTGACACCTGTCAGTGCCACATGACTAGGGATGTGAGGTTATGTAATTCATTTCGAATCGAATTGTAGGACGAGTAGCCGAAGCTCTTGATATTGGCCGCAATACTGGTTCGCGTATAACACGTGAGAAAATTGGCCAAGATGGGATGTCTGGTAATGAATTATCGACACCCAACAAAAAGCGGGTCAAGGTGAAGCCAATCACAGATTTAGGTGATTTGGCTAAGGTTGCTATTAGAAATCATATTTATGATTATTACAGAAAAATGGAACTGCCCAAGCTTCTAAAATCATTAAAAGAAGCTGACTTGTTCAAAGGAAGTATTACTTTGTTGCGGCAAGTTATAACAGATATTGGCTTTATTTACAAAAAAGTTAACATAAGGAAAATTATGATGGAAAGGACTGACATTGCCCTAGCAAGATGTACATTTTTAAGGCACTCCAAAAACATAAGTGATTGGAGCAAAGTTGTCTTTTTAGATGAAACGTGGCTAAACGCCAACCACACAGTGAGTAAAAGTTGGACTGACAATAAGGCACAATCACGTACCAAAGTGCCTGAGGGCAAAGGCGAACGCCTTATTATTTGTCACGCAGGTACAGCAAGTGGATTCGTCCCTAATTGTTTGCTGCCTTTTAAGTCAAATAAGAGTACGGAGTACCATGAGGAGATGAACTACGAAAAATTTAAAGATTGGTTCATAAGTCTATTAAATAATTTAAAAGAGCCTATGACCATAATAATAGACAACGCACCCTACCATTCGATACAAGTTAATAAACCCCCAAATCAATCCAACCGCAAAAGCGAGTTAGTGAAGTCGCTGAGTGAAAACGGAGTTACTGCTGATATAAAAATGTTAAAGACGGAGCTTACTGCCTTAGTCCAGCGTCATCATCCACCAACTCTATCATCCACCAACCTATGCTTTGGACGAGATGGCAAAAGAAAAAGGCCACCAGGTCCTTCGACTACCACCCTACCATTGCTAGTATAACGCTATTGAGCTGATTTGGGCCCAAATAAAGGGTATCATTTTAATATCAATTCCCATTTTGAAGTGTTATAAAAAAGTTAGCTCTCCGAACGTAGCATGTAGTTTAAAAACATTACCAGATAGACCAGATTAGACGTATTTCAAGTGTAATTAGCATTACCTATGACATAAATGATTATTTGATTGAAGGATTGATTGAATTGAAATACTTTTTTTTCATATGTTCGTTTATTTTTAGGTCAAGCCACAAGAAATAATACTTTGCCGCCATTTACGGCAAATAAGATATTGGCCCTATTACAAGAGGTTCAACAATGTTCAACCTGAAGACTGGTCGAAGGTCGTGAATAAAACAAAAAGGGACATTATGTCTGATTGGGGTCGTGACATCCATATTGACAACATAATGGAGTCGTCGTTAATAGTAACCGTTACAGATAGAGATGATGAATTTAGTGACAATTCAGATGTTCTTAACTCTGATATAAGTTTAGACGAATAAAATCTACTTTTTCTTAGCAATCTTTTAAGCAATCTTACCCTATATATGTTCTGTTGTTTCATTAATATAACTATAGACTTTTTAAAAATAAAAATTGATCTACGCACAATGACGTTTTTTATTATACAAAACATCGACTATTCATCGTAGCAGTACATCCCATCACTAAATACGTCTATGGCGTTACGTTATACGCATAACACTTTGCTTAATTTGTTGTTCCCATTAGATTTTATTTGTAGACTAGAGCATTTTGGTTAGGTTTAATTTAATTTACTACAGTTATTAATGATTAAATATATTACGAATGTGGTACAGCTGAAATACTAAGCCATAATTTGTAAATCGCGGCAGCTGTCAAGAGTGAAACGAAACGTTACGGAAACTGTCACTACACCGTGCTACAGCGCAAATACTATAGTTAACGAGTAAATGATTGATTATTCGCTTTGTACATACATATTAACTAATACAAACCGTTTCGACAGGGCAGTCGGGTTAATTAATGGCGGGATTACACCTGATCTGCTGTGCCTAATTAAGTAACTTACGAACTTACCATCGTACAATGAAGTGAATATAGCATATCCATGCTTGCTGATGAAGATTAGATCCTGCCGGGAGCACTTCTCAACGACCAGCCCGAGCTCCGAGTACTCCACTCTGGAATTTTGTTACATTGTTATCATTCTACTAATATGACTTCTGTTTGAAAAGAAATAACCAAGCAAATTTTACTCAACTTCTCGTTAGAGTTCTGTTCCTAGAAAAAAAAAATCCTATCCCTAAGTCTAAGGAAACTATCCTACATTTAAATGCTCGTATCTCTGAAACCGAACTAGACATTCAGTTGATATTTCCACATTATATTTGTTACTATGATAGACATCTTTGATGCGGGAAAATCACAAAAAACAAAAGTAAGATTTTAAGAGAAGAAAATAATAATAAACATGTTTTTGTTTGTTGTACTTTATCATAGAAACTTTAATGCATAGATACAAGCATTAAGCTGCTTGTGATTAGTGCAAATCCTAAACAACAAAAAATAAAAACTTTCCAAGCGTAGCCCGGGTTCGGTTCGAGAGTAGACGGGATATAGTCACGTAGAAGAATCTAGCTGGGGTTCAACAGTAGAAAGGGTATAGTTAGCAGGGGTTCGAGAGTATACAGGGTATAGTTAAGTGGGAGCAGTTAGCTGGGGTTCAAGAGTATATAATTATGTGGGAGCAGCTAATCGGGGTTCAAGAGTAACAGGGGTATAGTTAAGTGGGCGCAGCCAGCCGTGGTTCGAGAGTAGAGAGGGTATAGTTACGTGGGAGCAGCCAGCCGAGGCTCGTTCTGGTGCCGGTCGAGGAGAGCGTGCAGCATGCGCTGGTGCGTCAGCCTGGCCCCAGGTCCGCCGGCGCCGGCCAGTCTCAGCAACGCCTCCACGAACGACGCCGGGAACGCTTTGCTCAGCTCACGAGTGCGGTATGTGCGTCCCACCTAGTTTTTTCATATAATAAATAATTATAGAAACTGATTCAAGGTAGTATAACAATGGATTCAAAGAGGTTTTTGGTCAAGTGTCGCTTTCAGACGTGAATAGCATCTCCTATGGTGAGTTCTCAGTCCTCGTCTGCATAGATCCGCTCGGTACAATATACTGGCCTTGAGGAGCGACTTGAGCAGGATGTCCTGCAGCATGGAGTCGGCCCGCGAGAGCTTGGCGCCGCGCTGCGCGTGCGGGATCTTGTTCACGATGAACATCATGATGTCGATCTTCTGGAAGTCGGGCAGGTGGTCCGCGAACTCGCCGAGCGCGTTGATCAGCGCCTCCTGGTACAGTTTCTCGTCGGATTCTTTCTGAAGAAAAAAAAGTATCTATTAAAGTTTTACATATCAACCAGCAGTTGTGCTATTCGGGTATGAATGGCGACAGTATTGTTCGACTGGGTTGCCACCACTATACACATGGTGATAAACACTATTGACTATTTTTTGGTTTGTCGTGATTCAGCATTACCTAGTGTACATACTGCTGCCGAGGGCATAAATTACCATCGTGTACAATGACGTCACTTTACAGAGCTACTATAAAAAATAATCTTACGGGATGCTTTTTCATTCACGTTCATTAGTGATTACAATATATCGATAGTTTAAAATGTATCGATTAAAAATAAATCATACCTCTCCCACTTCTGAGTCCCGGGTGACCGAGGTCCTGAGGTTCGTTAACAGGTTATTGATGATCTCCAACACTGATGGACCTGGAATACAAATGTCATGTGGAATAATTGATCAAGAACTCGGCGAAAACTTAACCACATTACTTTTTTAGAGAGAGTGACCAGCGATAATATAGTGTTGCGCGTTCATTTTCAAATTCCCCTTAGTATACTATGAAAATTGGATTTAATAAACTTGGCAGTTATAATATACTAGCTGTGCCCCACGGTTTAACCCGTGTAGTCCATTGTTGTAAATATCTAGAGCTTGTCGATTGCTTGATGTTCATGGTTACTGCTCCGCCCTTTAGAATAACAGCGTGAAATGTATAGCCTATTGCCATCCTCAATAAATGTGCTATAAGATGGTAAGAGAATTATTCAAATCTGACTAATAGTTACAGAGATTAGCGCATACAAACAAACAATTTGTAGAGCTTAATAACATTAGTAGAAATTTGGGGAAGTATGTCCGTGCAAGGGGCAGTTGTATTTAGTATCTGACCGACGCTGTCCCCGGCGGCGATGGCGACGATGTTGCTGAGCACCGTGGCCCGCGCGGCGCGCACCCGGCTGCGGGCCCTCGCCTCGCCACCGGCACCGGCACCGCCACCGCCAGCCGCGCCGGGGGCCGGGGCAGCGTCGAGGTGCTGCATCAGCGTCTCCACAACGCTGTACGAGTACTGTGCCTGTAACCAATCATAATCACGGAATCCTCATATTTTACTTTGTAATAAAACAGATTAGCATATAATAAATATTTTTATTAATTACATTCCTGGTAGCCAACACACATATAAATGAAATCATACGACGCGTCTGTTTGTATGAACGAAATAAAATCAAAACCTACCAAACAGATTTTCATTCGGTTTTCATCAATGGACGAAGTGATTCATGAGGAAGGTTGAAGTGTATAATTCAATAAGGTTTTGTGTAGACGAAGTGATTCATAAGGAAGGTTGAAGTGTATAATTCATGAAGGGTTTTGTGTAAATTGGCTGAAATATAACCATGTTTGTTGAAGATGTCGGAAAAAATCAGCCGACTGGGAGCTTTACTGGCGTGCGACGCGTACACCAATAGAGTTATATGTATTACTCTGCTACCTGAACAAAGACAGGCGGGTTGCTAGTATACTATAAAACAGGGTATGAGGTTACCCCCACTACCAATCGGGGAATGTGGAGATCTACGGAAAGGGGCCAGCAAAGGTCCACCCGCCAGACTAATACCTGGTTTCTAAGGTACTTTTAATTTTAGTTTCTCTGTTCGATATCGCTATCGGTTCAAAAATTGCTTTTCTGAACACACCGTCATACGATAAACTACGGTTAAACTTGGTTTAAATTAACTGACCAAAATGGCCGATTTATCTATTCAATAAGTATTGTTTGACGTTTCTTCTATGAAAACTAACTTAAAAACATTCTGTTTCTACTTACAAATTGTCGGTATTAAAGCTAATTTGTATTTCATTATGTTTTTACGCTGTATTTTCCCGGTACTTAAGAAACATTTTGTCTCTTTCAGTAAATATGTTATTACACTTTTCATTATACTTTTTTCATTATACAAAGTAATGGAATATGCACAAAGATGATCCTAAAATGACTAAAGAATATAAAATTCAACCCAAAAACAAAATAGGTACCGCATACGAAACAGGAATACAAAAACTGCTTTTTTAAATGTTTGATATTTTAAAAGGAAATGTCGCTGATACATCCGTTGATAAACAAGGAATTATCACGTTTTATAACTAAAATAATATTAGGCCATTTATTTACCTTGGAAAAAAATATTAGTATGAATGACAAATTAAAATGATGAAACCCGGTTTAGATTCGATCTAGTGACAACACAAGGAACTGGTTATTTAACTTATGCATCACTTTATTGAATCAATAACTAGTGAGTATTTAACTGGGGTCTACATAAACGGAGTATTAATAAACTGACCTGTATGGAGAACATGATGATCTTGAAAACGTGTACAGCGAAGTCGGTCGGTATCCAGAGGTCGTGTCGATCGAAATGACTGCAAACGGTCAATAAAGGGTTAAGGTCAAGGTCACTCTCACGTGACCTGACACCAAAACACATTCAAAACTCAACAATAATACCTATTGAACAATCACTCCTGTTGCAGTTTTAATTCATCAACTTATGTTTTACTAGCGCTTTCCCTGTGGCTTCGCTCGCGTCACAATTGTGTTTGTCACCCATCTTTTTTGTTTTCTAACTGAATTGTTAAACACCAAATTTCATAGATCTTAAAAAATTACGGATTTTCATACACAACTTTCACCCCCTTTTTCACCACTTAAGTGGTTGAATTTCCAAAAATCCTTCCTAAGTGCTTACCTACAGTGTAAATGGAACCCGCATGCAAATTTTCACAGTCCTGGCGCCAGTAGTTTGGGCTGTGCGTTGATCGATCAGTCAGTTTCTTACTTTATATATATATATATATATATAGATTGGCTTAATAGTATTACGTGACTGTAGGCTAAGTAGACGACTGTCAAATGTGACGTCACTCGTCTCATTTAAAGATTACAAGAAAATACAAATGTATCTTTATATTTTATGTATCAGATTATGTTCATTTAATTTAGTTTTTTTCAACTATCAATAATTTAACATTCGGTGATCGGCTTTTTCTGATTATTTTACTTTTTGTATTGAAATTAATTCCATTCGTTCGTCTAGTTAGTTGGTTTGGTTAGTTTGGTTTCTATCTGTTTATGTTTTTTTTTCACGCGAAAACCACTTGTCGTATTTACGTGTTATTATTTTATTTTAATACATAGCTATGTTATTTAACCAGTTAATAGGATATTATTTGTAAGACAATGTAACATATGAAATAAGCACCGACATTAATGATGAATTAATTCGGAAAAAAGATGCATTTGGGGCGCGTAAATGGCTTACGCTGGGTAAACCATAAGAGATATATAAAGTTAATGTAATATATAATTTCAGATCTTAAAAAGACCTACAATAAAGTCCAGTAACATATACCTATCTTCTAAGATTCAAACCACAATAAGTTCTTTTATCTTCCATCTTTTGCGGCCCACCGGCGGCATTCTGTAATTCACGCGAGCGAAGTTGAAGTAATGAATATAACTATAAGAATGAATTTGAATAAGAAGAAGCTTGATCTGTCAGTACTAACGTGAGAACGGGTCTCAGCACGCTGCGGATGTGGCCGAAGGAGGCCCGGCCGACCAGCTCGCGCAGGCACGCCTCCGCCGGGCGCGCGGGGCCCTCGTCCCCGTCGCCCTCCGCCTCGCTCCCGCCCCCCGCTCCGCCGCCCCCGCCCCCGCCCCCGCCCACACCCACACCCACAGCGCGGCACTCCGCTAGGCACGAGACCGTCTCGTACTTCTCCGCGCTCTGTCGATCGAACACGCTCATTACAAATACTAAACTAGGACCTAAACCAATATCCCCCAAATAAAAAATGTTTGCTTGTGTTTGGTAACAGACTTTCAATATGAGGGTGACAACAACGGATCTCACTCTATTTTAGACCAATGGAATACTCAGAACATCCCATCCACCTTCTACCAGGCATTTTCATTTAATTTTATTAACGCAATGAGTCAAAAGCCCTTTAAAAATATCCAAGTAAAATCATTTTAAATATTAACCTATACGCAGTGAACACGTTACCTTACCTTGACATCACACACAGGTCATATGCGGGTCAAAGTATTTCATAAACACATGACATAAAATAGACTACTTTATTGATGTCAAATTTATGTCATTCTCCTTCATACCATACTGAAGTAAAAATATGGTTTTAATATGATATCAGGGTAATTACCTTTATGGTACGTTAATCTGATGTAACATTAAAATCAGACTGTTGCGTAAAGTAAATGTTATTGCTTTTCGCACAACTGACATTTCGATAAGATCATACCATCACATAACTGACATTCTTATAAACATACGGCACATCAAGTGCCGTAGCTTACGTAAGCTTTACGTAATGTCTTTTCTTACCTACGAATAGATAATTATTCCAGATCTGTGAATCTTTTCATACAGATCGTAACAGTATATTCGAAATTACATAAATTATAATGATAAATAAAACTAAAATTTAGAAATTCAGAAATCACCTGCATATTGTACAAAAGCGAGGGCACAATCTTATCCATGTGCTGAGCTTCCCAGATGTTCTCCACCAGGTCGTCAGATACGGTCTTCCTTATCACGCCCTGAATTTTAAAAAATTCCTTATTACATTACTGAATAACAAAAAAGTCTACCTACTACGTACGCCTACGTATCTGACTTAAACGATTCTCTGTTGCATCAGAATGAGGCCTCTTTGAAGCAAAATGAAGATTTAATCTATACCAATGTTATAAAGCTCAAGAGACCGTTTGTTTGTCTAAACATCTCACTACGACTCTAAGGAGCTGAGCAGTAACCATAATCGGTCAAGCAATCTGGCAATCGGTAAGCAATTACGGGAAGCGAGGACGATAGGCCACCCGTAGCCACTGCTGGTTCTAATAAAACAATTTCTTATTTAGCAGAATACATCACCTGCAGACCCTGGATGCCAGCCAGCCGGATCTTGTCCCTGACGAGCTCGTCCCCGTGATTGCTGTGACACATGGCGCTGAACTTGGAAACGAAGAAGTCGTACCGACGGTGGTAGGAGGGGGTGTCCTCCTCTATGTTCGCGAAACGGACAAACTGTAATGTAACATTACTCATTCAGACGCAAGTTTTCATTATCATTCTAATACACCTTGTAGGTGACGCGCACGCGAATGTGGGAGAGATACAAAAGGGTTACGAGATAACCCTTGTACGTTGTCATAAATTTTAAGATAAAAATAGCTTGTTCGTGCGAATAAACAATTTCACATTAATAAGACATAACAGTAATTATAGTGTGTGATAATTTTTGAAGATGGCAACGCTCTTAACACGTCCATTTACAATCACGCGATAACGCGAGTTTCGGACCGTCACCAAAATCTCGTTTACGTGGTCGTCGCTAACGAATTTCTACATAATAATAAAAATGTATAGATAATATAGAACTTATTATGAGCAAATTTTGGCTAAACAACTTTGGCCACCACGTGAAATTCAAATTTTCAGTTTGGCAGTAAACATGACAACGTAGAAAGGTGGATTGACTGATTGTCGAGTTCAGGTATAAATTGAAGTAGTTGGGGGCTTGGAAGATACCCAACCAACATGCTGTCCTTAGTGAATACTGAATCTGTTAGTGATGTACTACCAATTGCCAATCATAATCTTAGCATTAAATATATTTAACAGCTCAATTTAATTATATAATTCAGAAACAATGCGCCAACATTGTTTAAAAGATACAAGACTTTACGTATACTTTAGAAAACTCTTCGTAGCGCGTTTTAACAATACCGTTACGCCATCTGTTGACAATTTCAAGTATCAAGAAATAGATGAATTAACATACACTCTGAGTAGCCAATATCTGAAGCTGAGGGTCAGTAGACTCGAGCAACTTCTGCACCATTTTGAGAAAGCTTTCCACGAACAAATTGAGAGTTTGCGAGTGGCACGCAACTAGGAGTTGGTCCATCGCCTCCATAGCTATTATGACGAATCTGTAACAATGATGAATACGCGTGTTTGACCAAAACCTTTATATTATTGGTTCTCAAGCAAAGCTGAGCTGGGATACTAAGACTTTGAAGATTAAAAAAGATTTTGAAGTTGCGCTTTACAGTATCCTGTCACAATGCTATGGCTTTATTACAAATGTTATTGGTCACCCAAAGCACCTACTGTCGAAGCTAATGGCGTATTTACCCTAGGGTCATGAGGTCCATAACCCGGGATGGCAGGCTACGATGGGAAGCGGACCCTCGTGCTCAACATTGGGTGCCATCTATACATATTATAAAACTCAACGTCCCTCTGTCCGTTTATGTTCTTTTCATGCCAAAACCATTTATAGGATTTCAATGTTTTTATTTTAATTCATAGCTATGTTATCTGGCCAGGTTATAGGATATATTTTGTAAGATACGAAATAAGCAGTGAGTAAGTTAAGTAAACCATAAGAGTAGACCATATATCAAATTAATGTACTACATAAATGTACATCTTAAAAATACGTACAAAAAGGCAGCGATAGCATATGTCTAACTTCTAAGGTTCACTCACAAAAACCATCTTTGTCTTTAAAATAATCGGCGGACGACCGCCGTAAGTTGGAACGAGGGTATCACTATTCGCGAATGTGTTCAACCGACGGCATTCTGTGGTCCAAGCGAGCAGAGCGCGGGCATAGCTAGTTCATAATGTAATCGTTACCTATCATTTGCTTTTGGACTTGACTTTCCTTTTATAATCAATTTTTTTAGTTAACTTATTGGGCGTCCAATCTTAAAATACGCAATTGGTTCCACCCCTTAAAAATGTAAACAATACGAAAAATAATTTAAACTAATAATTTTCATACGAGTTATATACTTTATTCATAACATTAAAAAACTAACACTAGATTCATTTAACCAATGATTTCAACATCTCAGTTACATTATCAATCAACAAGGAAACTATTCTAAACACTTCAGATACGGATAACTCTGAGCTAGAATGTGATCTGACCTTTTGATAAAGCTTGGTGATTGCATTTATCTTATTTATATTTTCCAAGACGTGTTAGAAATTAGGTTTCCTTTTTTTCATTCTATAATTATTTAACCAACATTTGTTAGTGTAATTAGAACTGCATGAACGTCAGCTAATTCTTCTTTACGTTGAGTGTTTCAGTCCAGACGAATTGTCTTCTGACCCAGTTTTTTTTTAAATAGAAGCACGGCAAAATGTCTGCATTGTATCTACAAGCGTCTCGGCACCGGGATATACGGTAGCTGATTCCGAAATGTCACAAACCAAAAGAGTCTTCTTCTTCTATTTTATTTGGCGTAGCAATAAGCACTTGCCAGTGTCAATGTGTTTAAATCTTCGTATGTAGTATTTTTTATAAACAAAGTTGGTCTAACAAGATGGTGGCTTCCTTGTTAGAACTATCTAGAGAGTTTTTGTGATATCTCAAAATGCATGTTTTCAGTTTATATATATAATCTACTTCACGAATGCACAATAACAAAACTATATCACGCAAAATGCCACCAATATTACATAACATAGGGTCAAAGAACCTAAGTTAATGAATTAAAATAAAAACCACAACATGGCAGTTCAAGATCCCGCCAAAAACTCCAAAAGAGAGTCAGTGAGAAGTTTATAACCATGTGCATGGTGCACCACATTTGATTACTAGATATACATCGGCTTATCCCAAAACATGGTGTTACACTTAAACATTGGTGGTTGCGATTCAGTCGGACACTACTTTCGTTTTCTGCCATCGAGCAATCGTGTGACTTTGACCTTGCGAATTGTAATAATCCAATTATGATACCCAGTGGTACGCATTTAACCTCTAAAAATAGTTCTATTGGCAACCCTATATCCAGTCAACTTACCCGTGCCTCCGTCTATAAATATCTCGAGACGCCTTCTGGAACAGGTACTCGCCGATCCTGTCCAACTTCTCCGGGCTCGACAGCGAATAGAAGGTGAGCTTCTCCATGTTGGACTTGACGAGGCCATCCTGAGGAGATGCGGGGAAGATGTTGTCGACGAGGCGCTTGTACCGCGGTCTGAGCGCAGAACAACAACCGCAGCAACCTGGATTTGAAATCAACAATTTATTGAATTGGGCTGCTGGAGTACGGCACACATCTATACATATTATAAAACTCAACATATCTCTGTTTGACTGTCCGTTTATGTTATTTTCACGCAAAATCAATCATTATTTCTATTATCTGGCCAGGTTATACGATATATTTTGTTACATTAAGTAACATTCGAAATAAGGAGTGACGATAATTGTGAATAAATTGGGAAAAAAGACGCTTTTGGGACGATTAAATGGCTTACGCTGAGTAAATCATAAGAGATATATCAAATGAATATACTACATAACTATAGATCTTAAAAAGACCTACAAAAAAGTCATCGATAGCATATGTGTATCTTGTAGGGATCATCACAATAAGTATTTTTAGGCAGCACAAATCGCGCGTGCGCTTGACCGACAGCATTATGTAGAACACGCGTGCGGAGCCGCGGGCACAGCTAGTAGAAGCTAAGCATTTTTGGGAATTTATAGTTATTGGCCATTTATAAAAATTTGGTAATTGTAAAGAGAGGTGTAAAATTTTATTTACTTAATAGTAAATTTCGTCTAACACCTTAATTTTGTTTATTTTAAAGTATAAGATATATGAGGTAATAAATATTCTTTTACAGTTGATAGGTATAAAGTATAAATTTAAAATTATATATTAACAAACGCTTGTCATACTCACATGTTAAGTAAACTGACCTACTGAGGAAGAAGCACGCTTGATGTACAATCTTACTTATTGGTATCATGTTCAATTTTTTAATCTATTTTTATCATTACCTCTATTTTCACAGCCAATTTATAAACATCATAATTATCCTTTAGCTTTGTTAAGCCTAAATGAATAAATGTTACATAAATTCCCTAACTTTGCAAACCATTGTTTATAGCAAAACTGTGATATATTAATCGTTTAAAATAGTCCATGTCACGATAATTAATCTCAATTTATATCTTTTGTAAATGTCTTCATATCTTTACAAATACTTAACGGTATTTATTGATTTACAACTTCTTACATTTAGCGTTATCTCAGCTGAATGTAACTGCCACATTTGTATCGAATAGTTCTATATGCAATTCGTAATTTTCAGAAATTAACCATACTTTGAACTATCTCTACGATGCAAAGTGAAATTAATTGTCTCGGTCCCTTGATTGCTATAGCTATTAGTTAATTGCATCTATTGCCAACAATCAAAACTCGAGGTTAGCAATCAGATTTATACAAAACAATTCATACCCAGTTATTATTAAATACGATCACAGCTGACGCGTAATTTTTTTATGATATATTTTGATAAAAAAACAACTCATAATCATTAGAGTATTTACTATAAAGTTTAAAAGCGCCCTAAATTACCCACTTTACAACTAGCCAAATTGAAATTAGCATTACAAATACAAATCGATTTTAAAGAAAATCACATAATCTAAGATATCACATCAGAACAATAAATGAAGGTGGAAATATTACCTATTTAATAATTAATTTAAATTACACCTCACTATATCAAACAAAATACAATTAACAAAGAAACGGTACCACATAAACTCATCCTGAATATCAAAGTAACCAGTTTTTCAAAAGTAAACACCGAAATAACAACTGAAGCACAATTTGAAATAAATGGCACACTTTTTATAACATAAGGAAATTAAATAAAACAACTGTTACAACGTACACTACAAACTGATATTACTTGTAGTTAGTATTAAGTTAAGTAATATAAAGATGATATAAAAAAGAAAACGTTCACATATGCAAATAACAAAATAAAATCAAACTTTGGTATAATTTGTATAATGTAAGAACGGAAAAACAGATTAATTGACTAAATTGTCTACATCATCTAAACACTTTTTAAGTCATCCTTTTTAATTGACATTAATTTTGTTAAAACAATCTATGATAACTTATTTGATTCATAAATGAATTTAATAAATAATTTCAACAGAAGGTAAACGACTATCGCAGTTCACACGCAACGTATGACTATATACTTATTACGTCCAGACGATAACAGCGTAGTAGATAAGAACTGACATGATTCGACGAGTTTACTAAAACCCTATGTGATTTTTAATCAGTCATACGATCTTTGGTAACGTCACCTTTATTCAGTCAAGGAATTGTCTGAAGGTTCTGTTCCACGGTCACTTGGCTGTTTGAATGAAGTTACATATTTTTCTACATTCCTAAACTGCGGTCTAAGAAACATAGATGATGGAGATTTATTACAAAAAGTCAATGATAGAGTAAAATACAGTGATGTATATGAGGAAACACTTATGTGTAATAGTAGAGCAACAGAGACTAATAATGATGAAGTTTGGAATCTAACCTACTTAAAGTAATTTGAACCTTACGAACGAGATTACTACTAACAGAAAAATTGGAAGTGATTATCGAAGTTCTTACAACATATTTAACTTACACTGGCTTAACAAAACGACATTGTCCCTAATGATCAAGACTGTACAATCGGAAAACACCCGGTCACGGTTTAATGATTGCAATTTATTTATTGGCCAAAATGACATTCAAAGAATTACAATTATACTATCACATACAAGATATTAAAAAAAGTTAATGCGTTAAAAATATGCAACACAAATATCCTATCCTGCAATGAGTCCAATCACGGTGAGGAGTTAAGAATCCTACAGATTCCAGATGACAATGCAAAATTAGGTCGAGGTTGCCGTGTTTTTTGCAATGTCATTGAAGGAACAGGATATCAGATTTCGAATTGGAAGTTGTTCACATCCCTTCGCCAACTAGAAAAGTGCTGATGATTTGCAAACGGCTGAACAATTTTCTTACACCATAGCGAAGAACGATCGATCAAGAACCCTTTTAAACAAAAAAATAAACTACATCAAAATTGTTTCATCCGTTTGGGAGGCAACACACAGGCTACACCATACACAACAGATACACATGTTACACTTATAATAACACACCTGTTTGCGTAGGGAGTTAAAAAGATGAAAACAAACTAATTCGTCGCAATTAAGAAATAGATACTTCTTTCATTTCAAACCATATGTATCAAATGTTATTTCACCTGACTGTAATATATTTCAACTAAACACCTACTAATGTTTCCAAAATTGGTTCCTACGTATCCCAAAGATTGATCTTGCCGTGCTAGTTTTTTTTTATATACGCGGTTTAGTAAATAACAAGAAGATATTGTAATTAAGGTGTGAGTTACAAAACATTTATATTTTTTTTTTATTAGAATTTTACGTTAGGGAGGCATAAACAGCTAAAGTTAAATTTTTATATAACCGATTGCACCTAATGGTGTCGCGTGTGAGAGTATACTAACTAAATATAAACTCTCGAGGGGCAAACAACTTAAAATAGATGTGGTCACTGAAGAAGACATTTATTGATTACTCCTGTGTCAGCTAATGATTTCGTTAATTAAGTTGATAAAATAACGTTGATAAGGGCTTCGATTCTACCATGTTATGGTACCTAGAAACTTCTAGAAATATATCGCACATTTATTTTGTTGTGTTCCATAAAAACAAAAACATTGACAATGTAAAAAAATACGATTATGTATAATGAATATCTTTTCAGACATTTCACTCTTAAAAGAGTGGTCGTGAGGTGTAATGGGGGCCGTTGACATTTGCCTATCGATATTTTACCATTCGCCTCAATAGGCCGTTAATCTAGAGCACCCATGCAATGGACCACCCTATGCAAACTTAATCTGATCGATCTACCGCATGGGTGCTCTTCCGCACATTCTTGTACCTTCCACCTTGCATTGTAAGACCAAGCACTACAAAGAACCATGGCTTCGCCGTGAATTTTTTTTTTATACTACAAAGATGGAAAAGAAGCATGTGGCCCAGCTGATGATAAGTGGCTTCCGTTGCCTATGGACGCTTGTAATATCAAATGAAACATAGCACGTCCTCTGTATGTTTCTGCAGTGAAAAGAATTTGCAGAGCTCCTTGGGGAAGAAAGTTTCAAGATCGACAAAGTACTAGTGATACCTCTGGTGTTACAAGCGTCTATTACTCTAGCGGTAACCACCTACCTCTCTTGTTTCTTTCATTATAATATTTCCAAGTACTGTTAAATAATTATAGTTAAAAAATAATAACAACTATGTTAAAAAAGTTAAGTTAAATAAGTTATGAAATATTATATTTATTTATTCATATTTTTTATTTCATAGGTGATACTTTTATTTACTTATTAATGACAGACAACAGTAATACAACATTTTTAATTTTATCATCAAAAAAACCTATATACTTTGTAAAATTGAAATAGCTACCTTGATGGCTATTTTTTAAATTCTATAATTAGTTTGTCAGTGCACCACAGAATTTAAAGAGTTCATAATTGTACTCAAATAATAAATGCATACTAAAAAATCACCATACAAAATAAATTGGGGTATATTTAAGACAACTTCAATAAAACAATTATAATTAAGAAATAAGTTTAATTATATTCTAAAGAAAATCTAAGCTAATGTTTCCGCTTATCATCTCTACCTTCCCTTCCATCTCTATTAGACTTATCTCTATTTGATCTTTCATAATCATCATACTTCCGTGATATAATTCTGCTTCGTTTTTCATCAGCTCTTCGTTCCCTAGAACGGTCAAGCTCACGGTCCCTGGATCTTGACTTGTGCCTTTTGCTTGAATATTCCCTTTTTCTCTCATATGGTGATCGTGATCTCCTATCCTTTTTTGATTTATGACTGCTGTGATATTTTGACGAAAGTGGTGGAGTTTTTGGTGATTTATCTCTTTTGCTGTCTTTCCTCGTGTCTTTCGAAGTTGATGCAGTTGGAGAGTCAGATTTCTTCTCTTCATTTTTTAAGCTTTCCCTATCTTTTTGTGCTTGCATGAGCTTGTTGGCTTGATACACTTTACGGAGTAAATCAACTTTGCTCTCCAATTCCTCGGGATTCACTTTAGGTCTTTTATACAACTGTAAAATTCTCATGGAGACTTCTCTTATATCCTCTTCAGGTACTTTAAACAATAAAAACCAGTGTGGATTGTTAGGTAATGGAAGACTAATTTTTCGTGCAGTCAAGTAGATGCATGCACAAGCAATAGTCTCTGGTGGAAATCTCATAAACACATCTGTTCTTAGTGCATCATTCATGTAATTCCATGACATTTGCATGAGTTGACGATTTTTCTCATACTGTAAGAGCTGTAGGTAGACAACAATAAGTTTGTGAGGATGTTTTACATGTACACAAAAACCTAATTCTTTCAAAATACGCCGCTCAGCTTTTATGACCTGATTCTTAAGTTCAATGTAGTTTTGATCTACAATCAGGGGACTTATTGTTTTCTGAGCCCTAACTTGTTTGATGTGATGGAAAACATTAATTACATCTCTTATTCTACAGGGTTTTTCTTCAACTTTAGAAGCTAAATAAACGCTGCCCATAGCCATGGTTTCCATAGGATATCGAACAAAGGATTTTGAATAATAGAATCTTTGGAGGTATATCTGACCTGTTGCCATAGCCACTTGAGGTAGTTTTAGCAAGATTCCTGCTGTTTGAATCATCTCGCATCCCAGTATACGTAAATCTGTTTCGGTTTCGATGTCCAAGCCATCAGTCTGTGAGGGTGTTTCTTTAAAAATGGATTCCGGTAGTAGGCAGTTGTATAATGTGAGAACGATCTTGCCATAAGCCTTCTGTGGTTTAGCAGTACTATTATTATTCGTTTTAGATTGATTCTGAATAATAGTCGTGGTCATTTTGCTGTATACCAACTTTCACTTTCTGATGTAGTTTTCAAACTCTTTTTTGAATTAAAGAAACAATGATACGAATTTATACATAATAATTATACCATAACTATGTGTTTTTAGTTACTTTTACTATGATTATAATATTATTCTCGACGAAATAACTCGAAATCACGCCTAAATGACAACCAACGAATCAAGATGGCGCCACAAAATTTAACATATGTCAAAAATTGGTTGTAAACAAATTTTATAATAACAAATCTCGTCGGAATACACCAGTTTACATTTTAAAAACATACCTTGAGCCATTATTTTACGTGATGTACCACCGATATAACTTTAAGTCTTCAAAGTTAATAATATTCAAATAAAACTAGAAACAAGACACAGATATGTGAATCAGTCGATCGATTTTTACTACGTTTCGTTTCTCCATCTCCTTTACAACGTACAACTGTTAAAATAATTCTCATTTCATTGGGATGTATACATGAGTGTTTCAATTTCATAATATTATTATACAAGTTATTTATGTAAATATTTAGAAGAAATGTGTTCACATATTTATCTTTGATAATATTATGATAGTTTTCAAACACAAGATTGGAGGAGTTCGGAAGAGATCAATAAAAACCGGAAACTTCATTTTGTTTGGCGGCAATTTTAAGAACGCAAAATAAAATCAATAATAGCTATAATTTAATTATGTATTCACTTCTCAATGTAAGAAACTAATTGTATATAAATCAACGCCAAATATTCTTAATTAGATTATTAATTACAAAGAACTGGTTCTAGATAAAAATCTGACGAAGTAGCTAAAATTAAAAGATAATTCTTATTTTTACTTACATCCAGGATCAGTACACTTTTGTACGAAAGAATCTAGAAATTCATGTCCTTCTCCTCCCTCGAAACAGCATTTCACAAATGACATATTTAAAATTTATTTTGAGACAAATATGTATTTTCTTAATATATATTTATTAACAATTATTATAAAATTAGTAAAATTGTAAATATTTAATTTCTTGTATTATAAACACTTAAATCAGGTAGGCATTGTAACATCACATAACGAAATAATAACATAGTAAATATAGATTTTTTATAAATATATTTACAATAATTATTATTTATTTTATAAGAAATATATTTCCATTTTAACGACTTGATAATTTTATAGTTGACTTGTAATTTTAATGAAAAAATAGGTCACTATTCACGATTTAGAAGCAAGTATTTTCATCTGAAATGAAAACGTCAATTTTTATAATACAAACTAACCCGACCGTATTAGATAGGCCCACAATAGTACAATAAGCCCTATGTATTATTCATCTCTTAAAACTAATAGGTTAGTGCGCGTACCAACGTTTGCGCTACTACCATTGACTTTAATTTATCCCATACTAGATGGCGCTATTTCAAATTTATAAAATGTTTTACGATAGGGATTTTTGAAGGAACTAGATATTACGTAACAACAGCTATTTAAAATAAAGTCGTAGTATATAGATGGCGCAACCGGGAAGTATTTTAGCTTTAATACATAAAATTAATATATATCAATTATGTGTAAAATATTAGTATTACATTATTTTTTACTTTCAGTTGTTATATATGGATATATTTTAAGCACGCTACACATAATAAATACACGGTTTCATATATTATCTGATTTAGTATATATATTATAGTCAGTCAGTTAGTTTATTTATTTTACGTAATGTTCTGTAATTTTGAGATCTTTTTACGCAATGTAAACAGTCATAAAAATTTAAGCTAGCCACTACGTAGGTACGTTACTAAATAGTGACTTGGACCGGAGCTCGTTGAATATACTTGAAAAATGTCATGATTACTAAAATTTATATATTTATATTGCGAATTGACTAACGCTTTTGGCCTTAGAAGCCTTGACAATTTTGAACGCAGAAGGCACAGAGCAGAACAAGTGGTAATTAGTGCAAGGGTAACAAAATGGCTGAAGGACACAAAATAAATTTATTTGGAGACCTCTCTACTTCTACAAATAACCTTGTGTTGTGTTCCTGCTGTGAGTAGTGTTTCCAAAGCTCCTTGGGGTAGGGTTCAAGGTCGGCATTACGCTACTTATAATTATGGTATTACAAGCGTCCATAGACTACGGTAGCCGCTTACCATCAGGCGGGCCATATGCTTGTTTGCCACCTTTGTAGTATAATACAGTGCCAATAATCTAACTGAAAACGAAACGCTAACCTTGCAATGCCCCACTGTTTCACCCGTGTTAAATATAATCGACCTACTCTCTACCGCGCCGCCATCGCACCCGTGTTGTCTATCGTGTTTCTCACTTACTAAACTTGCCTACAGCTTGACAAATTGCTTAACGTGCATGATTACTGCTCCGCTCCTAAGGGTCAAAACTTGATGTTAGATAGTCTATAACCTTCCTCAATATATTAAGTTATAAAATGTAAAAATATTATTCCAATTCTGACTGGTAATTACAGAAATTAGAGCGTTTAAACAAACTCTTTAGCTTTATAACGTTACTTAGTATAGATATACTTACTACCAACAACTCTAGTGCAAAAGGGTAGGAACTAAAATCTATATCTATCTATACTATAATATAATAAAGCCGAAGAGTTTTTTGTTTGCCTGTTTAAACACGCTAATCTCTGGAACTACTAGTCGGATTCGAAATCTTATTCTTGTACATGATAGCCAGATTCACGTGAAATAGTATAGTATAGTATAGGATACACCTCTCGGCTAGCCTTATATATTTATTTTTGTTAAGTAAGTCGGAGGAAGCAGCGTTCCAGAACTGCTTTATCCGCTTGCGCTGGCGTAATAGTTAGTGATATGTAAATACAATGTTCTAGAATAATATTGCTCCTTAGTACATCTAAAGAAGTACAGGGTATATGCCTATCTCTTATACTTAAGCCACAATAAGTTATTTTGTGACAAACATTTATTGAAAATTAAAAAGTGATTTATGAGCATTATTAGGCATGACATAATAATTCTTACGAACGAAAGTTACTTCATCATTAAGACAATTTTATGACAAGAAACGTTGCCCTTTATAACATTTTATTTGGTCGCATGTTTTGGAAGATAATAGAAAAATAAAATAATTCAACAATCGGCTGGGGTCTACGTTGATGCGAACAAGCCGTGTGAGTTGTGACACACAACCCTGGCCGCCCGATAAAGATATTGTCTATACTGAAGTATTATAAATAATCAATAAGCGATTTCTTTTAAATTATACGTGGGTGAAACCACGGGGCACAGCATAATATATAAAGTCTCGATTCAATTACTCTTTATTGTCTAGTTACCGTTTGATTTGGCGTTAAGTGATGACAAGGTCGAAGACATTAAGCTTGAATATATAGGGACTGGTTTTCATTTGCCGCCGCAAGAACATACGTAGAGGTGATTGGCGACAGATATCCAATTCGGAAGTGGTTGCTGAAATTTTTTTTATAGTAGTTCGGCAAATAGACTATGGTGTTCCTGATGGTAAGTAAGCACAGTATAATCCAAACACAATGGCGACTACCGAGAGATTGACAATACATCTGCGGTTGCCCATAAATATCTCGGAAATATATCGGAGAACACATCGGCAGCTTCACGGTACAACAAAGATTATTATCTTAAAGGAAACTTTTTAGTTCGTGCCGAGATGGAGGTTACCGTAAAACTGTGACTCCATAGCCCAACGATGAGTAACAGATAAGTATCAAACTCCTATCAACATGCTACATTTCCTTCACCAAAAGCTCGGGTTCATTGTAGAATTCAATTCTACGTTAATTGACATGGTATCTGAGAGTGTTAACACTAATGAGAAAATGTTCTTGTAGTACTTCCGTATGTGGTACTTTACTTCTGTATGTGGGAAAAATATAGAACTTTAGATTTCTCGGTGTTTAAAATCACCAATACGCTGTGGGCTGGCGTGGTGATTATGCCCGTTCCTTCCCTTGGGAGGAGGCCTTAGCCCATCAGTGTGACACGTACAGGCTGATATTATTTTTTACTTTTTATATGGGTCATAAATAAATTCCTTTTTATATATACTAGCTGACCCGTGAGAACATTTCACACATTATTATAACAGCTACCATGATAGTTAAACAAATTGTTGATTGATAGCGCGTTGAATATACATATTTTCATTAGTATCAACAGATAGCACCTGATGAAAAAGATTTATTCATTTTTTAACGTAAACATTAATTTTAAACTATATGTTTGGGGAACATAAGCTTGCAAATGATCTTTGAATAATAAATATTGATAAAAATATAATGGAGATATGACGTTTCCGTGAAAAAACACATTTAAGAAATATTATAATACATATATATAGATTTCCAGAAAACTATTTAAGATTCCAAAAATTGCATTGACCAAAAGTAGTTTAGACTAAAGTTATAAATTTTTGTTTAAATTAGAAAACTGACAGTCTCACCAAAAATTTGTAGATGATTCGTCTATATTACCGTATGACATCCCACGGGTCTTCACTGCTTAGTTCATTTTTATATTAAAAGGAATATAGCTTTAGAATTTCTATACGCCATGAAAAATTATCACCTGAGGCAATAAATTATTTCCTAATACTCCATTCGTAATGCCGTGGGTGTATTAGTTAATATTGAAGATTTTTGTTATGTTTTTGGCAAAACTACTTAAACATAATTGAATGCTAACTATACTCGGGGTATAGTGCAATATAAGAACGCCAAAAGAAAAAGAAAATACGCTTTCTGATCCCGAAACGCGAAGTAAATAAACTAGTCACTATGACTGATTCTTTACCGTAGTGGTTGGGATCGAGTCGACTTGCCCTGCCTATAATTAATATATATAATAAATACGTACGAGTGTATTTTTAATTCAAAAGAGTGTATAAGACTTGTATAAAAATTGCTTGTTTTTCAAATAAGTCTAGAATTTTTGCTACAAACATGGAGTTTCAATTTGTAGCTAGGGATAAGGCATCGCGTTCGCATGGAACATGCACACATTGAGGCCTTGTCTATTTGAGTACTTAAAATATTTTTAAAAATAGCACGCCTGAATCATCTGCCTTTCTTCATACGTTAATGGTATGATATAAATAAATGAAATTCATTAGTGAAATTTCATCTCCTCGATTAGATATGTCAGATATGGGGGCTGTACAAAAAGTACGTGCCGTTTTTGCAGAAAAATTAAAACGCATTAGTATTTTGGTATACGAGTTTTCTCGCATACCATAATAATACATAAAATGTTAGTTATTCATACAAATTTATTTTACCGCCTTCAAAGTATGGTCCTACAGAAACGATGCACTTACGCCAACGAATAATCCAATCATCAAAACATTTCTTAAACGCTTTTTACGGAATTGAGTTTAGTTCTCGTCGCGAATTCTCCTTTATGTCTCTTATCGAATGAAAACGGGTGCCACGAAGTGGTAATTTGAGTTTAGACAAAAGAAAGATGTCGGCTGGAGCCATATCTAGTTGCTCGATGGTATTTCTTGAGTTTTTGGTAAAAACTTCGTTCTTGAATTTCTTGAGAAGGCGCATTATCGTGATGTAAAATCCAAGAATTTTCTTTCTATAAATCTGGCCATTTTCGTCGAATTTGCTCTCTTAAATGGTCCAATAGTATACTTTATTTACTGTTTGACCACGCTAGTCCAAGAAAACAGTCAACATGACTTTGATTTTTGATCGAATTTGGCGTACTTTTTTCGATTTCGATTCAGTTGGAACGCACCACTCCGAAGCTTTTTGACTAGTTTGCATGTCAAACTCGTAAATCCACGACTCGTCACCAGTAAAAATGCGTTTCAAGAATGTTGGGTCGGAATTGATTCGTTCTAGCATGTCCTCAGCGACTCTTATGCGATTGAGTTTTTGGACAAAATTTTGGGACTAGCCGAGCGGCAACATGTTTCATACCCAAGTAATTATTTAAAATGATACGGATCGACTCTCAGCGGCTATCTCCCTCAAACTTTAATAAAGATTTTCAGTCACTAATTCCTTCACTTTTGCGACGTTAACTTCAGTTGAAGATGTTGATGGTCTACCAGGGCGAGGCAAATCTTCCAGCATATCTCGACCACTTTTGAACGTTGTACCACTCATAAGCACGTGTTTTTGATAAAGTCGATTCACCGTAAGCCTTCTGTAAAATTTTCAGTGTCTCCGAACACGAAATTCCTTTGGCGATGCAAAATTTAACACAAACTCTTTGTTCGATGTTTTTGTCCATTATGAAATTCTCAATACACACTAGATAGGATCTAACTAAAAACAGCACTGTATTTAATCTAAATGCCAGATGAAACTCAACCTCCGCGCCAAAATGAAAAACAATTGTGCCAATCTAAAAACAAAAAGAACTTGAATTTGGAACCATACCTAAACAAATTATCCATTCCCGATACTTTTTTGACTGAATATATCACTTCACTTTAGGCTTGAAGGACCCAATATCATAAGAAGTAGGGAGCACATTGGCCGGGGAGAGATGGTTCCACAGTTTCACGGTATCTACTACAAAGATAGGACATAGAGAACTTTTTAGTTCGTGCCGAGATAAGGTTACCGTAAAACTGTGATTCCAAAGTCCAACGCGTGTGGTTATGTTGTGGAAAAGAGAAGAGGGAATTAGAGGGATTTTGTGTATATGTTATATTGCCTATAACATATATACACTTTTTTTAAATTGAAGAACGGCATAGTGACTACACTGTACCTGATGGTGAGCATAGTGCAATCCAATAACATCGGCGACTACCGCGGGATTTATAATCCATAGATAGTCGTCGATGTCATAACGGCCTGCTTAAATATCTCTTCACGTTATGTTTGAAGGACTCCATATTGTAGGAAGGAGGGAAAACACTGGCCGGGAGACGGTTTCACAGGTTCACAGTACGGCAAAGATATGACGTAGGAAATTTCTTTGTTCGAGCCGAGATGGAGTATACCGTAAAGCTGTAGCTCCGGAGACCAGCGCGTGTGGTTCTGTTATGAAAGGGAGAAGAGGGAATTAGGTTAAACAGCTCTTCAGAACACTCGCCATGATACAGACGGTAGAACACACTCAGCGAGGCAATGTCCCTTCGCAGCTGAAGCGGCTCGATGAACTTAGTAACGTCTGCATGATTTACAATGCAGATAGCCCGTCTCTGCAACCTGTCCAGAGCTTCGAGGAGGTATTTAGCGGATCCATCCCATAGGTGCGAACAGTATTCCATACAAGGCCGATGCATATACAACTGTTCGAACGTGAAAAAACCTGTTCAGGATTCCGAGTCTCCGAGATGTGGCGGAGATGACACTCTCGATGTAATCCCTGGAGTTAAGGTTGCTGTGAATATTCATACCTAGGATAATGAGGCTGTCACGCTTTGCTAGCGAGACGTTTTGAAGAGTAGGGAGAGAGGAAAACAAATTGCAATTAAATAAAAAAGAGACTGCAACCGAGAACATCTGTTATAATGAGATTTGTTTAATTTTGTATTTTTGTACAAATAAATTATTTTAATTGCAATTACATTTTATTACTCACAGAGACTTTACGTACTTTACGTACAATGTAATTGGTGACGATCAAGTAACTCTTGTTGCAGTAACATTTCAAAGCTATGGACAATCCAAATTAAGGTAACAATTTTGTGTCATATACTCAACAGAAAACAGAATTGAAATTACAAATGATGTCATGATCTCTACCTTGGTTACTCTTGAGTAAGGACAAAAAAGAAGTAAGTATAAAAAATATGTTTTCGAACGTAATTATGAAAGAAAAATGAAAAAATAACCTTTATACGTTTATGTATTTACGGACGGTAATAAAATTACTCCTTTTTTACTTGACATTGGTGAAGTTGTCTACATATGCAGAAGCCATAAATTTAAGATAAAAAGCAAATTCCTAGATATTTTATATATAATTAAGCAATGGCGAGGTTTTGGCAGGATCTAGAGCTGCCATGTTTTGGTTTTTATTTAATTAATTAACTTAGGTTCTTTGACCCTATAATATGTAATAATTGGGCCATTTGCTTGATATAGTTTGGTTATTGTACATACGTGTAGTGAATTATAAATATAAACTGCAAACATGCATTTTGAGTTGCCATAAAAACTCCCTAGATAGTTCTAACATGGGCGCCATCAACTTGTTAGACCCGACTTTTAAAATTAGAAAATACTATGGAAGCTTAGGTAAAAACATTGACACTGGCAAGTGCTTTTGCGGCCCCAAAACAAGAAGAACTGACAACTTTAATAAACATACGTAAGTTATATTGTATTTTCATTACGATTTTCTTTTTTCTTAAAATCGGATCAATAGTTTAAGCGTACAAAGGAAAAAACAAAAATAATATATAATTTTAGGTTGTTATTTAAATGACACTAAAGTACCTTTTATATTATACAGATTTTTCACGATTTTTACTTCTAAAACCTAAGTATATACTTGATTATTGTTGTGTTGAAGTTGTCGTAAAGAGGAAAACTTCATGTTAAGTAAGTTCTAATGACTACTTGGTAAACAGTTTATCAACATATAACGGTTTTATTACAATATTAAAAACAAATTTAAATTAATTTTGAATATTAAACTTTATCAAAATTAAAATTTAATTTATTATTCAAACATTCGATTTAGCTTGCCTTAGACCGACGAATTGTACCTATGTTTATATAAAAGAAATCTAAATACAAAATTAAATAATATTTTTTTACTGTGCTCATTAAAGTATATTCAAAACGTAACAATGTTAATCATCGTATCGTATGACATCATTCCTCAGATCAACATAAAAAAATCATTAATATAAGTATACCAAAATAGGCGGCATGACAAAACACCTTTGTCGAGAAATTAAAAAAGGAGAATAGCACCTAGCCGTTTTCCTTGCTAATACGGCCTCCTACAAATACACTAAAGCCTTTTTCGTCTACGTAATAGTCTCTCACTACAATTCACTTGTTCATTCAGTCGACCTCGAGCTGCTGCTGAGAGCGGTTACGTTACGCCATCTTTATTTTTAAACTGTTAAAGTTCGCGCGGTTTGTGCTTGTGCTCTTTATTTAAAAAAAAAAAAAAAATCGATGTGCAGTGGATTTTGTGGTACTAATTCGGATACATCGTTAAAACAGTGATTTGTGTTTTCAACTCTATACCATTTGGACTGTTGCCGTCATTCTCGGTATGTTTGATAATGCCTTTTTTATATAAAATAACATTATTTTATTTAAATTAATATTAATAAATGAAGAAAAGAAATAATACAACTTTTACATCTTATAGTGTATAATAGCACGTCACTGTCTACTAAGGAAGTTTTTAATCGTTATTCAATGCAATAGTTAATAAAAATATATACATAATCTTAAAAAAATGGTTTTCTCTACTAGTAAGTTTCTTGGGCAAAAGGTTTATTTATTTTAATTTGAAAACAATTTTTTACGACATTGTTTAATCTATTTCATTGGATATATTTGTTTAATAAAATATGAAATTCAAATCGAGTCGTGACACTGAGATAATCGTTATTAAAGACACGAAACTTTATTTTTTATGTGCCATCTACGTAAAAAATATGTATAATTCAAACATTAAATGTTGATTTTACGGCGTTTCTGTCCGTTGTGTGCAAATTTCTGTGAACAGAACGAATTTGATTATTCATTAATGTAGATAAAAGACGAATTTACATTTAAAGCAGAATTTAACTATTCTTATAGATGAAGTTTTGAATGATTAAATAAATCGTTCGTCTAAAATGTATATTTTTAAGGATACTAGTAAAAATGTTTTCAGGTGTATTAAATGTCTCATTTTGTATACATGTAATGTTTTAAAAAAATACATTTAAATTTCAGTCTTTATTAAAGTTGTAGCATTCGAAATATGAAGATCATTGAAAAATCGATTTAATGTTCGCTAAAATGCAATAACGAAATTTTCTGGATTCCCTTATAGATTAGATAAGATTGACGGTGAAAGAAAACATCGCGGGGTTATATAGAACTATATATTACTTAGTACATAAAATCGAGTATTTTTCGTGGGCTGATTTTGTGTTCAATCTTACGTACGCAGCGATCGGTAGTGTAATATTTAAAAGCTGATATTTGCTATTACCGAGGACTTACATTTAATTTCTTACGTCACTGCACACAGTAACTTATTAAGCCCTATACCCACGAGTGTATTTAAAGCGACTAAGCAAAGGAAATCTCGCGATAACTGAGCGCCGTTTCAGGAGATAAATGGTTAAAACGCTTTTTTGACGTACTTTTCAAAAGTTCACAAAAGTACGCGATGCAAATTTTTTTAATCATCTTATAATCTCACTTTTTCCTTATTTCATCACGTAAAATCATCGATGCAAGTACTATGACTGACTCAAGGTCTGACAAATGCATGTGATTTCCTTGTTAAGCATTCAGTGTGATAACTAGTTTTAATTTTTTTTGTGTAGTTTTTAGTCTGTTTTGGATGGCAATTCCGATTAATTGCTTTCTCTAATAGCTGCTAGCCTAGTAGCTAGAAGTACTTCGGAGCAATTTTACACTAAGTCATTGCTTTCGATTATGGAAAATATGCATATTTTTCAAAGAGGCTGTCATCAAGTAGCAGTATCTGTGTTTTCCTTCTAGGCTTAACATGTAACCATTTTTCATAGCATTATCATTTAATGTCGTCGTCACTAGTAAAGTATAAAAAAAACTTTTTGTTTTCTTCATTCGACTCTGTATTTTGAGATTATAAATGAAACGGTAGCATCGATGTACCATGGTGTTAATTACTATACAAGTTTTTATCTCCTTCGAGTTCCGGTCTCATTGTAGGCGTTTATAAAACAACTATGACTGACATAGCAATACAGTGCCTCTAACCATTGATGGCAGAAAAAAAACGATCGATAAAAAAACTGAGCTCATTTAATTTTGTACATCTATACTAAGCTGCGTAAATACTGTATTCTATACTTTTTAAGCTATTATAAACTCTTCTCTATAAAACCTTGAATATAAAATATTACGGAACGAGAATCTGCAAAAAAATCTTTATTAAAAAAAATCCATTGAACCCGAGTTTGATTTCGTACAAGGTAAACTTTTATATGATGAACTGACTGACTGTTGTTTATCTGGATTTTATTGAAATTAAACTTCTTATGCGGCTTCCAAGCGTTAAACGTTTAACGCACATTATCGGTCTCTCCTCTTTGTGTGAGACAGAGCAAGAGAGTAAATGTCAATGTGTATGTATATTGCACACTATTTAAATAAAATAGAAAATGTCTTTTAAAATGAAGTTTCACTTCTATCGTGTGTGAATCGCACACACACCTTTTTTTATCTATATATGTATGTATATTAGTCATGTATTGACCAGAATAGCTATGATTAGTTTTGAAACAAATAACCGTCCGTGAAACAGTTCGATTGTGTTATTGTTAATGTCAAATACAAAAAAATCCTCTATGATTTTTTATATATATTATTACACGTTTCTTGGTTATAAAAATCATAACTACCGTTGGATTACATGCTAGTTTTTCGGTTACAGGTCTAGAAAAGTAATAAAATAATAATAAAATCAAAGATTTTTTAATGGTATTAGGAAGACTCCTTGAGATTGCACTAATGATCGTCAAAATTACATCTGTCACCGAGAATGTTAACCTTCCTTGTCAATATACTAGTTTTTATTATCATTCATATTAAAGTTCTAATTATAGCATAATCAAAATTATAAATGCGGTTAACGAGACGGGTGCTTGTCATTGAGTTCGTACAAAAAAAAAGGAAAAGTTAGCAAATAGTAATAAACTGCTTATTCAAGGCGACTTTAAACAACATTTAGTCTAGTTATATAGTTTCGAATATTATATACGTATATTTAAAGTAACTATTTTGTTCATTTGTGTTGAATAAACCGTATAATATTATATGGGACATATCTAACGCTGTCAGTGTGACCAAAGCTCGTTCAGCAAAAACCCGTGAAGTGCGGAGGCGTAACGTAGGCTGGAAGCTGCGACCAGCCGACCGTGTCCTGATGACGTCATCGCTTGGGATTAATATACATCTTACTTAGATACAACTTTTTTCTCACAACATAATAAACCGGTTTAATGGTTAATATAAAAGACATCAACGGGCTCATATTGGATTTTCGTAAATGGTTTTCATTCGTATTTTTAATATTAGTTTTATTAGGTACAGAAGTCAAATTTTTCTTTTCAAAGATTGCACTGAAATCAAACGTTTGATAAGATTCTGAACTGTAACTTTCAAAATACATGTTATTTGTATACGATTTTCACTACGCTGTATAGGCTATCAACTATATATTAAGTATAAATATAATTTTAATACGTTAAAAGTTGTGAATATATTAGAGTTAAGTCAATACAGAAATCTAGTTAATATAGAAGACGTCACGCTCGGCGCTCGAGTAGCCGTTGCTTCACGTCGCTGTCGCGTCCGGCTGGAATACAACAGGAGCGCGGCGGGACGGGGTGCGACCGTGGCACGAGCAAAACGCTATACGTTGTGTTTTATGAGTGTTCGTTTAGGAGTCAAAGAGACAACGGGACGAGAACACGTCGTGCCCCACAAGACACCAACGTTGTATTTAATTACAACGACATTTTGTATGACTTGGGTCAATAGCATAATAAAAATGCGACATTTTAAAGTAGGTATAAAACCTATCTTCATGGCATTCCAGTTCCCTTCAGAGTCTACGGTAGTCCACATATTCATGAAATTTTTGTTTTTACTTCATGCACTCCTATCCCTTTTTTTTTTTGATAGCGCAAATAAAAACAGCACGGCTTCCTTGTCTGACTTGACATTTTGTTTCAAAATGCTTCTCGAATCACGCCGAGTGCGGCGCGTAGGCCGGCGCAACGCTGACGGGATCATCACGCCCGCAGTGTGACATCCACGTTGCGTCGCCGTCCCGCCAGCTTCGTGACGATGTCTCACCCCGTCCGCTGTTTGACTAAAATTTTAATGGTCGTGGACAGTCCGGTTTTAGAGGAGTTTTCTTCCTCGAAAACTCTGGATGTGCAAGAGCTCCCTGCTGAGGATGTCCCACGGGTTCTTGAAGCGGGATATGAACAGATTTTTAAAAGGTCAACATATCACAGGTGATATTTCGTTTACCATCAGACGGACCTTACACTTGTTTCTCACTATCGTGGTTTAAAATAAAATGTTATCAACATATTATTGTAAAGCTGTATTGGTTGTTTTACATTCGCTAAAATTTCGTATTCGTGGATATTATAAGTCGTCATTTATCGATAACAACAGTCAGGGGTATCACTTCCCTATGTATCAAAGACTTTATACCTTAATTAACGCAGATAATTGATTACGTACATGCAATGGGCGAAGGCATCAGATCTCTTGCGAAGACGTAGAAAGTAAACAACCTTGGTCCATACGCGGCTCGCATTACAATCGGCTGAATGTTAACCAATTTCCTGATTAAAGACAATCTCTTAATAATTGCTATGCGGTATCATTACGCTTCGATTTCGTATTTAGTAGGTAAACACGAGGCATCTTCAAGACTAAACAATCAAAAGTTTTTCATAAACAAACGATAATTGTATTATGGTAACCCTCTTCTAAATATCTAGGCAAATTGACAGCACTATGCCTGAGAGATCTGCCATCCATCGAAGACCATCACTATCATGCCGGCTTGTAACCTCTGTGGCACTTAGTGTATGGTGGTCGTGATTCAGTCAGTCCTACACCCAGTTACCTATCATTTCCTGGTAGAAAATTTGTCCCCAAGAACCAATAGTTGTGTTCCGGCAACTGTACTTGAAAGCCTTCTAGTCTTAGCGTATTGCCATCTTAGGCAATATCGTCACTTCATATCAGGTGATATTATATCCATACTTTAAAACCTACATGTATATATGTTATATACAAGTTAAAATTATGTTTCTTGGATTAATGTTCACTTGAAAATTAAGCTCTATACTATATTTGAATTATTTTTTTTTAATAAATACTGAGAAAACTGTTTCTACTTTAGTAGAAACAGCATGATTGTAACGAATTAGATAAAGTATATTATAACAATTCACACGCCTAGCACGTGTCTACATTCTATATATATTGTACCATCTGATAATCATAAGCATCGTGTAGATAAATTGAGCTTAAGATGTAATTGTTAAGTTTAACAATAAAACAGCATTCATAGTGGGAATCGGAAGCATACTTCAATTATTTTAATAATTAGCAGTGTTGATATTTAGGGTTGTCAACTATACCTCTTTATAATAGTAGTACAGAACTATTTATATACTCAATAGGAAAACATATAAGTTACATGAAAAAATTTCATGTTTCTGGCGAGGCTGTCCAATTGATTTTGGAGATTGACTGTAATTTTTGTCAGTCAGCGGACTATCTACCGCTTGGCGAGGCGACATGGCAGACGAATGCTGGTGTTGGCGGACAAATTATAATTTTTTTTGACAAGATTGATTTTGTCAAAGACTAGTCCAGTTTTAATACTAGAAATAGACATAAATTAGTCGTACCGTATTTTGGACTTAGTAAGTCTCATAAGAGTACAGATGTCTGGAAGTGAGAACCAGAAGTGAGTCTGTGCATCCTCAAAAAATTTTTTTATCGCGTTTTTAGGTTTTGGCGTGGTGGCCAGAATATCACCTGATATTAAGTGACGGTATGGCCCAAGATGATAAAACCCTAAACCTAGTGGAAGACTAGGTCTCAAGTGCAGCTGCCGGAACACACCTATTGGTGCTCGGCGACAGATTTTCAATTGAGGGTGGTAGCTAGCCAGGCGGGCATTACAATAAGTTTTACCACCATGCTATGGTTTCCTCACGATGTTTTCCTTCACCGAAAGCTCAGGCTCATTACAGAGATTCAAACTCACGTCAATCGACGCGAAGTCGTAAGTGCTACCATTGAGCCATCACTGCTTCAAAAAATATGTTTATTTATTATATATATATATTTGGAAAAAGAAAAAAATAAGCCCGGTCGAGTTTCTTGTCAGCTCTTCTCGATGACTGAGATAATTTCTGAACAGGTAGTATTGTTTGACGTTCATACGTGCCTTCTTGGAGCCTAAATTGAATATTTTTGAATTAATATATCTTGGATAGCATCTTCTTGTCCGTCTAAAGTTACAAAATTACTTAACATCACATGAGATTATAGTCACACGTTACACCTAATGCGTTAACGTATAATTAAATAAAACCCTAATTTAAAGTATCATCAGTGAATTTTCATAACTAAATGAAATCTAGGGTAATCTTTGGCTGGACTGAAAATAGTAACATTGTAATCCGGTTATTTTCGGCCCGCGGTAAATTATACGTGCGGTGAGAATCTACAGTACGTGTTATGCGTAACATTTTCTTAAGACGACAGCTGATAAAGATATCAAGTTCATAGTAATAACATCGTCGTTGCGCACGCGCAGATCTCGACGCGTTAATCTTTTCACACGTTACACTTATATTTAAGTGAATACATAAGTTTTTAAATTGTTTAAGTATATATAAGAATGATAACATTGGCCTTTCTTATAGAACCTAAATTATTGTAATGACTGTTTTGGGTAAATTTTTACCTCTGCTTTTTTCCTTTTGTATGTAATTTGTTTATCAGAATTTCGTCAGTGATCTAGTGTTATCACTAGCACCAATAACGAGACTACTAACTATTTAGATTTAACGAGTAATAAAATCTGTCGAAGTACTACCGCTAAACCTATTTCTGCAACAAACCAACAGATTCCACGGTGCTGTGTTCTGATCCAAAGAGTTTGGTAGCCAACACGTGCTGGCACACGAGGCGTTGTAGATACGATATATATTAAGGCTTGTTATACATAGGAGTAGCTATAAGCCGCAGTGGTCACTTAACACAATGTACTGTATGCCTTTATGCTATTTACAAAAAAAAGAAATCACTATTAATATGAAACATTATTTATCGTATTTTATTTTGTATAAATAATTGGCTAACTTCTCAAAATGTCTACACTTCATCGGATGCTGAGTAAATTACATTAACCGAAAGTCACCGTCATATTGGCCTACATATCTATCATAGCGAAAACCAATCGGCGCTTTAATAACCAACGGCTAACAAACACCACCCGCAAAACTGTATCGTTGTGAGGATTACGCATCATGTGTCTGATTGTCGCTAACCAATCGGGCATTAGTGCTTTACTTATTTAAGTGTTGTAATGAAAATTCGATCAAATCTACCCAGGTTGAAACTCTGAGCGGAAAAAATATTTTTTCCTTATATCCTTATAATATACGTATATTTAATGCGTGTTTAGAACGCGTGTCACTTTCTGTCTTTATCGATTGTCATAAATATATATATATATATATATATATTTAAAACGTGTATCTCTTGTAGTAATTGTGTGATAAGAATATGTAATGACGTCGCCGCATTGGCTACGAATAAATAAACATATTTTCGCAATGTCATCAAACGGTATAATTGTATGTTATTTAAGATAAACAAGTACGTTACTCAACGAGTGATCAGCAATGTGGAGCGACTCGACGCGAAGCAGCGGTAATGTAAGCCGGTTGCGCCACGAAGCCTTCGATTTCGGAGCAGGTGACCTAAGTCCGGTTGTGCGTTAACTCTACGTAATTTTTATCTCTGACATTTTTTTTAGCAACTTGGCTAAGTTCCTCTGCTAGATGCAGTAAAAATAACAATTAACCACGACCATTGGTAGATAAATCTTGTATTTTATAGCATAATATATCAACTTTACATTCAACCTTGCAAAGTGACGAAACTTTATCTGATGATAAGCACAGTACCGCATAAATATCTCATCAAGTTACGTCTGAGAACTCGTGAAGGAGGGATATGATTCCACAGTTTCACGATACGGCAAAGATAATACATTGCAGACTTTTTAGTTCGTATCGATAAGGACATTACCATAAAACTTTATTTCCGAAGTCCATCTTATGTGGTATGTTATGGAATGGAGAAAAGGAAATTAGATTGAACAGCTCTTAAGAATACTCACCATGATACAGAGGGCAGAATATGCTCAGGGACGCAAAATACCTGCGCAGCTGAAGCTGCTCGATGTATTAACGTATGCATCATGCACAACACCTTGTACAGTTGGTACAAGTAGCCTCTATAATACCACAGTTTTAAGGTCATAATATATTGCTGAGGACTGCAACTAATGTCTCTTATGCATGAAACAAAAAATAAAACAGTAAAATTAATCGCAGAATTGTTCCAACGGTCGAATGAAATCTATTGGTACAATTTATCGACTTAAGTTAACGCGAGTAAAGCGTTTAAATCCCCTTCACTGGCCCTAGGACCGACCGTGACTTTTACAACAAACGTAGACATTAATACGCAGCTTTGGATTTGACTTCGTTCACCCTTATTACGTTCACCGTGCCCCTAAGTCGCTGGACACACATAGATGAAAACTTGTGAATATTTCTTATTAATAGTATAAATCAGTTCTGAAATGAATGTTAAATAAAACAAGCAGATCCGTCAAAATATTTGGCACATTATATATATTATATTATGTAAACAACTTAACAGCTGTCATGTTAGTTAAATTGATTGTTAATAGATGGCGCTTTCCTACATGTTAGTTGTTATTATTTTTTTTGATAACGAAAACATTAATTTTAAACTATTTGTCTATTTATCGTCAAAAGCGGAAAACATAAGGTTTAAAATGATTTTTGAATTCATAATTTTGATGAAGAATTAAAGGAAATAAGGTGTTGCCACAAACACACCTTTGAGCAATAATATATTTATTTATTAATCTAAAGTGAATAAATTGTGTTGTTTGAGAACGGTAACTCTATAAATATATACGCTCATCTATAAATTATTTATAAAAAATGTGTTTGTTTCAACGACCGGTATAGTTTTAATACTAAATGTAAACACAAAATCCTCATCCCATGAGTTACACTCAGTAAAACCAATAAAAGTTTTTTAGGTAATAGTGTTAGGTCCTATAATAAGATCCCGAAATATATAGTTTGCTGGAAAGTTCAAAGACTCTTATCAAGCAGGTTTTACTGTAAAAAGGTTGTTATAGGTTGGATCCATGAATGTTAGTGATGACTGGAAATGACTTCCTTTCTGTACATCCATTTAATTAATTAAAATGACATTTAACTGTAAATATTATATGTACAGATAAAAACAAAATGATTAACCCGATTGATTTTCATGCCGGCTGTTTCTAGACTGTATTGTTTTCCGTACCGGTAGTAGTATTTTAACGTTCATAAGTACTTTCTTAGGGCCTGAATCTAAAAAGAACATATTAATTTTTACTGCAAGATTTTAACCGAGCGTTAAACACAAGAAAGTTCTTTAACAAACGTGTTAAAAATGTTTTTTCCAAAACTATTTATGTATATATAGAACATAGTTTCTAACTCGGTTATTATTCCGAAGACCTTGTACGATATTACAGTACCTAACACCATTTAAATGAGTGTTTACTTTGACGAACTGCGTTGCGCGTTCCTACGGAGACTTATTCTATCACGTACATTACCGTTTGCTAAACGCAAACGCAATTAATACATTATTTTTATACAACAATATATATATATCTTGGTCTGACAAGCGATGCAACAAAATAAACCAATATTATCACAGCTCATCGAAGATTAACATTCTCTGATTTGTTGAACAGAAAAAGAAAACAATTGATAACTACATTTATTTTCAAGGTTTTTTAATACTAATTATATTAAAAAAAACAACTGCAGCGTTTAAAATAATAAAAAAAAAACATCAGCTTGAACATATTTACCAGAATAAGTCGACACATATGTAAGGAGCATTATAATGTTTAAAACGTGTCCGTCGTGACCATTGACAGTAACAATGACAGTAACTTTAGTGTATGCGCAATCTCACACATTTACGGCAATGAAATTAACTAAATACTTTTATGTATACAGCGCACTACTTAAGTTTCAGTTTGAAACAATTTTTCGTTTAAATATTAGCTGCAGTGTCGTAGCTAGCAATACTCGGAGCTGCAAATTGCACTTTTAGGCGGTTGTTTTTAACTGTTTCCTGTGCTACGACGTCTACCACAGAAAATTTTAATTGTATAGGGCCTTCCATGTTGACCTAACTTTTTATTTAGGCTGGCTCTCAAGTGCAGCTGCCGGAACACACCTATGGGTGCTTGACGACAGATTTTCAACTTTTAGGTGGTAGCTAGCCAGGTAGGCATCAGAAAAAGCCCTACCACCATGCTATGATTTCCTCACGATGTTTTCCTTCACCAAAAGCTCAGGCTCATTGCATGGATTCGAACTCGCGTCAATCGACGCGAAGTCGTACACGCTACCTATCAGTGCTTCAAAATCCTTCCTATGCATCCTTTCTCCGCCACAGACTAGCTAGCTCAGTAGACATTATCCACCCCTTTCCGGGAATTCATATCTTGGCCACATTGCCATCAAAATCGGATTCAAATTTTGTGATTTTTTCCGGTACTAATATTCTAACAGATATTATGAAAAAGAGTAATTTTTGTTCGTAAATATTAAAAAAAAATTATTGCGAATTGTGAGCTCAATCGGTCAAGACGTTTAGAAGTTACACGATCACTAAGAGATCACGCACCAAGAATATCACGTAGTATTAAACAAGCCCATCCGTATGAACTATAGAAAGATGAGAAAGTGTGCTTGAAGATGATATATGCTTCAGACGAGGGAGAAGAACTAAGCACTGAGGACGTTAGAATGACTGTATCGTAGATCGTCTTAACACTGACGTCATCATATACCCTTTGAGGGATAAGTGAGGGCATAAATCAGTAAACTCTGTTATACATGCCGGCATGACAGCAACGACCGCCGATGGATTTAGATCCCATGGTGGTCACCGTTGCGTTTAAATTGTACCGTGCTTACCATCAGGGACAGTACCGTAAATACGCCGAGCTAACACAAAAAAAAACTCGCACGGTATAAATTAGTGTAAACTAATTAAATAAACGTTTGGTTAAATTTTAAGAGGTCAGATATAATGCCCTCGCTCTAGAAAAGCTCCGGTCTGCCGCGTTACGCGTTTATAACTAATATATTTCATTCAACTGTACGAAATTCTATACTGCATTATTTTTTAAAACAAACTGATCTTTGATTTTTATACAATTACCATGTTGTTTTGAATTTCTTACCGTATAGCATTGAATTACAATGTTAGACTAGCATTGTTATGTCACACAAAATTTGTAAAACTGGGTAAGTTCATATAGATACTAAAATTCTTTCTATACTTTGTAGGTTTCTTCACCACTGAAGTTAAGGCGATGTGGACGAAGATGGTAAGCCTAGTGTGGGGACAGTCTCTCAACTGCAGCTGCCGAAATACACGTATAGCACCATGCTATGGTTAGATCATGATGTTTTCCTTCACCGAAAACTCAGGCTCCTTGTTTGATCCGAACCTTTGTCGATCGACACGTATCTCATCACGCTACCACTAAGCTACGATGCTCTATAAATCAACTAGCTGCGTCCTACGGTTTCATCCATGTTAAATTTATTCATCAAACTCTCCACGTCACTGTCGTCAACGCGCCCGCGTAGCGCAATTGTTATACCACTTCCCGTACGTTACAGCTTGTCAGATTCCTTGACGTTCATAGTTACTGCTCCGCTCCTTAGGATCGTAGCGTGATGTTACCTATATGATGGACCTATACTATTCCTCATAAATCTGGCTATCATATACAACAATAATTTTTCGAATCCGAGCTGTAGTTCCAGAGATTAGCGCGTTTAAACAAACAAACAAAAAACTTCTGCTTTATTATATTATTATACTAGCTGTACCCGCTGCTCCGTTTGCGTGGACTACAGAATGTTGTCGGTCGAACGCACGCGCGAGTTGTGCTATTCCAAAAATGCTTATTGTTGGTTATGTTTAGAAGATAGACATATTATGCTATTGTTGACTTTTTGTAAGTCTTCTTTCTTAACATCTACAATTATATAGAACATTTATTTGATATAGTTCGTATGGTTTACTCAGCTTAAGCCATTTAAGCGTCCCAAATGTCTTTTTTCAGAATTAATTCACCATTATCGTCATTGCATATTTGATATGTTACTTTATGTAACAAAATATATCCCCTATAACCAAGCCAGATAACATATATTATAGATAGCCAGATAACAGATAACATATCTATCAATTAAAGAAAAAACATGTAAATCGGATAAGTGGTTTTTGCGTGAAAAGAACATAAACGGACAGGCAGACAGAAGACGTTGAATTTTACAATATGTATACATAGTATAGACTAGACGAGGAATAATCTTTTCTGTATCTCTGTTGTAATTTTAACCAGTATAATGTATATTACAAATAACAGAAGCACGGTATCATTTCTAATACTTATCCATATTAACTCAGTGCCATATAAATGTAATATTTAGAGTTAAGCCTAATAATCCGGTTACGATATTATCATGCCGGATACGTGCTCCATTGTAATTCGCAGTGAGCGTCATGGAACATGCGTAGCTTGCGTTAATTGAATACTGTATACAAACTTCTATTCAAATTATACAAAAGATTTTTTCATCTACATATTTAGCAAACTCCTTTATTTACTAAATAAGTAGCTGGCGCAGTAATTATTTTAATGTCGTATTTTTTGTTACTCGCACTTAATTATTTTGAAAGTATGTACATATAATGATAGTTTTTACAGCTTATTGAATTGGGAATTAAATATATTGCCTGTATATAAAACTTCATTAGAATTGGATGAATTTTTCTTTAATAATATATAATTCTAATAATTATTTCCAATTTTAGCGTATCATTTGAGAAATGTTAAAAACTTCCCGTGTAGAAAATTTCATGAAAATCAGGTATGTTTATTATTTCAATACGAACAATAAGTTAATAATTAAGAAATTAACTAAGAAAATAAATTAACAAATAAACAATAGCCCGCGACTTCGTTCACGTTAATTACAACATAAATTTTAATAAGAATTAAAAAAAAATACGTTTTTGTTATAGATATTGATCCAATTAATGGAATGTTAAACTGAAATATGTATATTTACTTTGTTAAAGTAGACATTTTTATCGGCAGATACTTAACTGATGTTACTTGTCTCGGTTTCTCACGTGGTCCGAACACATTTATCTAAATGAGACGGAACGAGACGCTATTTGTTATTTTAATTAATTTTTTTCCACATCTACATAGACAATGTCATCCAAGGTAAGTGAACAAATGTACCAATATAGCATATTGTATATTTATGTAAATAAATGTGCTTGCTTCATTGTATTAGTTCTTATTGTTTTCAATTCTAAACCGTCTGCGTTGTTGACGAAATGCTAATTTAAGTATTCCACTAAAAGATTGTTTTCGTTTACCAATCAGACAATGAAGCAATGATGGCTCAGTGGTAGCGTGTACGACTTCGCGTCGATTGACGTGCGTTCGAATCCCTGTAATGAGCCTGAGATTTTGTTGAAGGAAAACATCGTGATGAAACCATAGCCTGGTGGTAGAGTATTTTCTAATAACCGCCTGGCTACCTACCACCCTCAAGTCGAAAATCTGTCGCCAAGCACCAATAGGTGTGTTCCGGCAGCAGCACTTGAGAGCATCTTGGACCACATCGTCACTTAAGAGCAGGTGAGATTGTGGCCATAACACTAAACCTGAAACGATTAAAAACACCCACCAGATATATGGGCGATTTCAAATATGTACCGAGAAATTTGTAGTTTTAGGATTTTCACAACTAGGCGGCGCGATGTTACGAGAAGAAGATTTCTCAGGCGTTCCAGTTTCCTACGAATCTTTTCTTTATCGTCAGCTTATAATGTTCAAATTAAATTCAGTTTATTGTATTCTAAAAAACTTGACGCGAGCCAGCAACCATCGCGTCGATTTTCCACCGGTCTTTACCATTCGATCACCAAGACTTGATAATGGATAACCCACCATGCTAATGTTTCCTCACGATGTTTTTCTCCATCATTGTTTGTAGTGATTGAACCATGATTTTCCTTTGCAACATATTTTGGACAGAAGTGATACGTTATACAACATTTAATTTTAAACATAATTCAGACATTATTGAAACTATTACTTATTAAAATCAAAACTAGGTATTTTCGACTCGAAAAGTAATACTGTTGCTAAGAAACACCGAGGGAATATTTTTTTACCCCTATATGGCCAAATATATACATATATGGTTATGATTACAGACGTTATGTATGTATGTTTATGTGTTCGCGCATATATTCGAAACTACCAATCATAATTTCACAAATGACGTATCGTTAGAAGGGTTTTGATCGTCTACTAGTCATAGATTTGAATTGAGTCTTGTATTAAAAAAAACGTTTTGTAATGTGCCATATTGCATATCCAATTAATGAACGGGTTTAATCAGGAAATTTCAAAATATAGATCCTACTTTTCAGTGTGCGATGTTTTCCGTATTTGAGTTTTACTTTTTAAACTTATTTAGATATTTTACAAATGTATATCAAACTAGAAACCCCATCCCCCCATAACTTAATTTTATAACATAGTTTTCTATCAATGAAACAATGTTCAGAATTATTTCAGTAGTTCTATAGATTATAACACACATACAAACAATTTTAACTATTTATAATAATAGCAATGACTAGTTGTGCCCACGGCTCCGCTCGCGTGGATTACAGAATAGCGTCGGTATTGTGGTAAACGTCGTTAATTCAAAGATAAAAATTATTTTTATTTTATTTGTGCAAAACACCAATTCTAAAATACCTAAGTTACTGCTTATAAAATCAGCTAGCTATCTGCCAGTTAAAGTCTCGTCAAATACGGTCAACCGTTTTCGAAATTAGCTAGACAGACAAAAAATTTAAACATTGTTTTTTTTTTGTTTTAAATACTGTATATAATTTCATATGCATTTAGTAAAAATGCTGTTATTTTAACATTACAAACAGACATTTCAATTTTATTTACTTGAATACCTACATAATAGATTAATAATAATAAATTAATAATTAAGTGTATTATGGAATAGTATACCATTATATTAATAATTGTTCATATTTTAGCAAAAACAATCCAATCCATGATTTGGATAGGAGAAACAACTTTCAAATAACATATTGTGTATTAAAGCATTAAATTAAAACACATTCATATTTTGTACTATATTATGTGATGAACTTTAACGCGTTCATAATATGAAATCAATGAATTTACGAAAGAGCTTAATATTAATGTCTGTCAGGTGTAAAGTAATAATACGAAATTGCAAGGCAGTCGAGTTTACGCTTACGGCGTCTTGCATTAAGCCCCCGGGTTATGGATTGGATTGTTTTTGCACGTCCAATTATAATACTTATAGGATATATTTAGATTGGCAATATTTTGATGCAATAGTATAAATGCAACTAAATCTTGTATAATAAAGGCTTATTGGATTAGGATTTTATGGCGCGCGGGCACTGCATTACGTCATTTTGCTCGCTGATTGGTCGCAATGTCACCTCGTGCAAAACCCACGCCGCGCCGCGGACAATAATAATATTTGCTATGGTTTTTGCTATAATTAATAATAATGTATTATTTACTTGTTTGTTTTGATGATCTCTAAGATGTATCATCGAGTATCTAGGTACATAAATGGACGTGTACTTGAGTTGATAATGACACCTACATATGACGCAGGCAAAGTGCACAACTGAGTAATTAATAATGGCTTCCACAATATACTGAGCAAAAAATAAACTTTATATGCCTTAGCGTTATGGTCGCAATCTCAGCTGACGTAAGACTAGTGGAAGATCTGTCTCTCTAGTATTGCTATCTGAATTCACCTACAGGTGCTTAGTGATGATTTTCAATTTGAGTGTGATAGCTAGAGCCAGGTGAACATTGGATAATGCCCTACCACCGTGCTATAGGTTTATCACGTTGTTTTTTTCTTCACAGAAAACTCAATCCCATTACAGGGATTCGAACTTACGTCGATCGACGCGACGTCAGTACAAGCTACCAGTGAGCTATCATTGCTTCAAGGTGTACCGTATGCCAATAAAACTACAAAAACAACACGTATAGACATAAGCTTAAAATAAATGAATATTTTTATTTAAATGCACCTTTTTTTTTAAAGTAAAATTCGACAAATGTTTTTCTGAGGTTTGTACATTATTACCGCTTAAATCAAGTTCTCTCTAACTGGCTTTTTTCCACGATTTCGCCAGATTTTTTTTTTCTGTCCATCTCGAGCTCCCGAGCTACGTCTATGCCAAATTTCATTGCAACCGCTTTAAAGATTTAGTCGTGAGAAGATAACAAACAGACAGAGTTACTTTCGGATTTATAATACTACTGTGGATTTAAAATTTGATCTACAGTGATTTCTTTAAACTCGTCTGTCAAACTATTCATATTTCTATTAAGTCCTGTTGACGTAAATTTTAATTATGACGTTGGACCGGTTGAAAACGGACCCTAAAAGAGTCATCTTTCTTTATTTACACTGTGTAATCTCAAGCCACACTTCCGCTTGGAGTTATTTTTACCTAGTCTAACCATTGATATCTGGGACGTCTGACTCAGCTAACATGCGTTTTTGTTTCTCAATCTTTTTCAATTAGGTACTTGTCATCGAGAAGAACCTCAAAAAACTCGTTCGGGTTTATCTTCTTTTTTTTCAACTGTACAGTGATATAACAATATTATTGATATAATACAATAATAATAACCGTATAATTAAGTAGATGCACAGAGAGGGAGTTACTTCCAGACACCACTATCATTCAAATAACGATACATCCTACAATATTTTCACAGTAAAACCTGCTTGACATAGGTCCTTTAACTCCTTGTCTGGTAAATCAGTAACGTGCTTCGGGATCTTATTATAGAACCTAACACTATTACCTAAAAAACGACAGACGTTCTGGTCCAGGTTTCTTTCGCTTCTGGAAACAACCAGTTCCGATTTCGGCCTCACCATAAACCGCGATAAAGCCAAAATGATGGTCATGAATCGCGTGACTCACAACCTGACTTATGTGAAATAACTAATTGCGAAGTTGTCCAGAGTTACATCTTCCTGGGATCCACAATATACTTAAAGTTGCGAAGAAGAAATCAGAAGATCTGCAGTGTATCTTAGCCGTGGAAAGCTCACAAAGATATGGAAAGATCGCCGCATAACTAAAAGTTCCCTCAATGAGATGTTAATATTCCCTATTTTTTTTATCGTTACAGGTTTGGCGTAGTGGCTACAATCTCACCTGATGTTAAGTGGCGATGTGGCCCAAGATGATAATAACACGCTAAACCTAGTGGAAGACTGACTCTGAAGTGCAGCTACCTGAACACACCTATTGGTGCTTGGCCACAGATTTTCAACTTGAGGGTGGTAGCTAGCCAGACGGGAATTAGAAAATGCCCTACCACCATGCTATGGTTTCCTCACGATGTTTTCCTTCAACGAAAGCTCAGGCTCATTGCATGGATTCGAACTCACGTCAATCGACGCGAACTCGTACACGCTACCACTGAGACATAATTGCATGACGAATGATATACATGAAATTAAAATATGTAATAGCTAAGATGAACTTATAGCTAAAAATAATACTAGATAGTAATTTTATCTATATACATATAATAAAATTGAAGTGTCTGTTTGTAATGTCAAAATAACAGGTTTTTACTAAATCCATATGAAAGCATACACGATACCTATAAAAAAACAATTTTTAAAGTTATTGTCTGTCTGTCTGTTTCGGGTAATCTCCGAAACGGTTGAACCGATTTTGACGGGACTTTCACTGGCAGATAACTGTTATAGGGCGCTACTTTGATTTTAGATAAATAATGAGGGTTCCGCATAGAAAATAAAAAACCATTTTTAGTAGTCGACGCGAGCTGAGTCGCGGGCACAGCTAGTAGAGCTTAAATATATAGGACCTACATTTTATTCAAACTTTTGAGCTGGCCAATACACCAGATGTAACACACGCTGTAGTGGCACGCTTAGTAGTGTTGCGTTCCGGGATTAGTCAGCGTATATTTAGTAGGTAATCAAGTGGGACGCGAAGGATTTGTTCCTGATTGGGTCGCGAGCACCTTCCATATAATAATAATAAAAAAAAAACAAAAAAAAAAAACATTTAATCATAGTTACACAAATAACATAGTTAATATTACTTCTGCCAAACTGTATCGGAGTTTGTTGGCAGACAGACGTAGCTCCCTTTTTACTAATTATTTATTTAGTGTTATATTTTATTTTTACTTTTACATTATTCCTAAACTAAGATTAATTCGAAAATACTCATAAAGATACCTAGTTAATTTATTTTTAAAATATTTTTTTGTAATACAGTTACTTTCTATTTCAAATGGTATGCTATTGAAAATAGTTGGTATTAAGTAATTTCTGCATCTTTGTCCATAATAATTGTTATACATGGGCACTTCGAATTGATTACTGCTTATATTCCTCTGAGGTCTTACTTGAACTGATTTGATTTTAAACTCATCACTGCAATACTGCTCCAGTGCTACTAATAGCACTACTTTTTGATGTACTGGCAGCATCTTACACTCCAGAAATAACTCTTCATAATTACTTTTTTACAACGGTTTTTTACATTCTTGTCTACTAAAAGTTTCATAAATCTAATTTGTAACAATTTAACTTTATCTAAATAAGTTTTAAATGTATTGAATGTATGTATGGAAGTTACAGTCGCAAGAGAGTCACAGTGACTCCCTTTTTTGGTTTGTCGTGTTTCCAGATCAGCCAGTGCCACTTGCCTTGAGGCTTATAAGCCGGCATGACAGCGACGACCAGCGGATACATTGCAAAATGACATCACTTTACCGTGCCTTAATAAAAAAGTGTATTTTTTCAATAAAATCCAATATCATACCAATCCATCGGATACTTAACAGTCCAAAAACTTCTTAATTTGAATAATGAATGCATTTAAAAGAAAACCAATAAACGAAGAACGATCAATAAATCATTTTTTCCAAATTAATATAAAATGATACCTGTTTTAAGTGATTATTAAATCCTGCCATATACGAGTTATAAAAAACTACAAATAATATTAACAGACAAATGTGTCTATTATTTTTATAAAAACTGAATTACCGACTTCCTCTAAATTACTTTGCCATAAAACAGACCGAAACAGAAAGCCGACTCCGGCCGATCTTGAATTTAGTTGCTTACATTCAACTGTAGCGCTAGGAGATAAGAGAGGTAGGGCACAAAGAAATTGCTTTGGAGATTTCTCTCTACTTGGGGCAGCTCCACTGGTGGAACCTTAACCTTACAGAAGATCGCAACTAAATAACCTATTGTTGTGTTTCTGCGGTGAGTAGGGTTCTGGAGCTCCTTGGGGAAGGGGGATTCAAGGTCGACAACGCGCTAGTGATACCTGTGGTATTAGAAGCATCTATAGGTTACGGTAACCGCTTATCATCAGGCGGGCCGTAAGCTTGTTTGTCACCGTTGTAGTAAAAAAAATAGGATTAGCATCCTACAGTTTGGTATTATAAATAAAAGAATACTTATTATAAATCATTAATAGATAACAATCTATAACTTAGTTCCTGAAAAACGTTAAAAACGTTGGTTGAAAAGCGTGAATATATTGCGGTTTAATGTTGTATTACACCGTATACTTGTACATTACTGTATACAAGCACATAGCAATTTCAATTATATCGTTTATTCATTGGTTTCTAGTGTCACACGCAAAACATGTCATTATCGCTTCTTGCATGAATCCGGCTTTCTGTACAAATCTATTTTGTGATTTTACACCCACTGGTTTTAGACAAATTCCTATTTGCAGTTGTAAATAATTTATTTTCTGAACAATAAGGATCAATTTCACGTTGCAATCCTCTTTTTGAATTTGTTAACGTTTATTAACCCATGGAAATAATAATTGTACGGAATAAAAAAATATATTTATGTGATTATTTCAAAGGATTATTAACAATGAATGAAAGAGGATAGGCAATAATACACAGGTTTTGTAAAGGCCTAACTCCAGAAAGTTCTACACAGAGTTTTCACATAATTAAATCTGTACTTAGTTATGTCTATGCATGTTATTTTTCCCTGATAGATATATATTATAAAGTACATTGAAGACAAATACGACGCAATTTTTTTTTTGTTTGTATGGCCGCTTTTAATTCTACAACGCTTGACCGATTTAAAAAAAAATGCATATGGAAGTATATAATATGTTATTCGATTATTGATTGATTATAAGAATCGACAATAATACTTTTAGAAATGTAAAAAAAAACTAATTTTTATTAATTCTCAACCGAATTTGATGCTATTTATATGATTTAGGGCCGATTTTTCAATCAACAGATGACTTTATTAGAGAAATAATTTGTTAGGTAAGTTCTGTCCGCGTCTAGAAGGGTTCAATTTTTACGATGATTGTTGTAAGCTTGTGAACATATGAACCATTATAAATTGAATCCAGTTTCACAGACCATTAAAAAAAACACAAAAAATTGTCACTCTGTCACACTAAGGTCTCATTACTATGTTTACCTTCACCGAATATTCAGGTTTATAGACACGTATACATTCTTAGAACTGCACCACTGAATCATCGTTGCTTCGCAATAATCTTTTTTGTTTATCCTAAAAGGTACAGATTACAATAAAAATAATATAATGTAATCAAATACCTATGTCTTCACTTACTAAACTCCTCCCCCAAAAATCCTCACAATGACAGGTCCTGTGCTGTTTGAATTCAGCGGATTCCTGCAACCTTCACCAGGTCTACGCTCTATTATATTTCGGGATTATTGTCTCGAGAACTCTTCAGTCCTATCGGCCATCTTATCTACGAGTAATGCCACTTAAGTCTAGCATTTCTTAAAGCTATGTCGGTAACTTGTGTTCTTGCGCGGATCTGCTCATCTCTGATTCTATTATGCAGAGAATTCTGTACTCCATTGGCATTTGAGTAACCTTGAGCTTTCTTATGAGGTCCATTGTCAGCAACCATGCCTCAGTAGCCTATTTGATAACTGGAAGTAAATTAAAATAAAAACCAGGAGTACCAAGGTGCCACAAAAACTCCCTGGATAGTTTTAACAAGGGAGCCGTCATTGTGTTAGATCTATGTTTGAAGGTTACAAGAATATTACCAAGTTATTCTTAAAAAACATGTATCCAGGAGCCATAACAATTAAAAACAACAAGATAGAAAGACTTTCGTATTGAGACACTTCGATATCCATTGTAATACGTATGATAATGAATTATTATTGAACACAGTCCAATAAACATTCACATTGGTTAAAATATAAATTGAATTCGAGTGCGTTTGGTCGCTAGTCGCTACATATAAATATATTACCAGACAGTCGATCGGTACGTGGGCGAGGCAAGGTGACACAGTGACGTCATCGGCACCTCCGCGCCGCGTAACGCCGCACAACCTGCGCAGGCGCAGACCGCTTTATTTACAACAAGTGTAATGAGGTTTTATTACATTTCTTTTTTGTTTGAAACAATTACGTTTCGGTGCTATTTAATTAATGCTACAAAACTTAATAATATGAAAGCATCTAACATAGCTTGTTTTATTTATGTATTTGTGACAAAAAATTCAGACTTTTTTTTTAATATGTTGGGAAGTAGATGTCGACCGATAGTGATGGTACAATATAATTGGAATGAAACAATGTTTTTTTTATACCTTATAAAAAATTATATACTTCAAAGGTATCAAACAAGCATACGGCCCGCCTGATGGTAAGCGGTTACACTTGCTGACCTTGAACCCCTACCCCAAGGAGCTCTGGAAACCCACTGCTCACTACTCACTGCAGGAACACAACACAAGGTTATTTGTCTGCGATCTTCTGTAGGGTGGATGGAGTGTTGATCGATGTACATTTCTCAGTGGTTACCGTTTGTTTTTAGATTGTAATGTGCCAACATAGTAAAATCCTTTTCTCGAATCAAAAATAAAAACTACCACAGTTTAAATTCTTACTACTTTTAAAATTGTAGGTAAATCATTTGTCAGCATACAATATTCATGAGATGAAAGATGGATAACGATAAGGGTCTATATATAGGATTGTCAACCTTTTAAACGCAAATACTGTGTAATATCAAGAGGACATAAATAAGGACATGTTTATGAAATCTTACAAAGAATATTGATAATTAAATAAGAGTATTCTGTTGCCTACAGAACATTTGTATAATAATTAACTAACTAATTTGGCTGAGTTATTCAAAAAAGGTCTTTGCCTCCGAAACGAGAGCACGCCACTTGTCCCGGTCTTGCGCAGTTTCTTGCCAATTGTCGGCTTGAAGCTGATGGAGATCCTCGTCTATTATGTCACGCTATCAATTCCTGGGCTGACGAACCGGCTGACGACAAGTATGCCCAAGTATGCTCTTTTGACTGCTCGATCCTCCCCCATTCTCTGTAGGTAGTCGAGTCAGCGAAATCTACGACATTGTGCTTCGCCGATGATTTTGGGCTCGGCCACCAATTCTCTAATCTCAGTATTCTTTCGTATCCTCCAAATACCATCGTCTTTCTTGACAGGTACCAAGATCTTGGAGCACTTTCCTTTCCGTCACCAGGACTTTCTTCTTTTTTTCCTTAGTGGCATGTGTATAATATAACAGCAAATTTACAGTTTATCACAACTGAATGTCATATGCATCATAAGAGCTTAGCCGCGAATAAATATACCATCTTTATTTTACAAAAAGAATAATCCGAACGATCTGAATAATAGTGTTTCCTCGTCGCTTTTAAGAAATATTAGCCTAGCTGGACGCTAGGACATGATAATTATGACTGACTTGATCGCGACCAGCATATACCACGTGTAACACCCGTCGTAGTGGTACGCTTAGAACCAATCCCAGTGAAGCTGTAAAAGCCGTCAGAGGCTTCAGGGCCCTTACGACTAACAATGTAGTCAGATCGAAAAAAAACACGCTTCGGCGTGTCGCGTTTTTGGATCAGCCAGTGTACATATCCAGGCCGGCATGACAGCGCCGACCGACGATGTGTTGCTGATTTCTCGTGGTTACTGTTTGTTATTGTATTACACTGTTCTCTGTAAACCCGACTCACCGCAGGAAACACAAGGTTATTTGGTTGCGGTCTTCTGTAGGGTGGAAATATTTCGCAGTCGGACTGACCCCGTAGATCTTGAAAGAAATTTAATATCCTATCACTTTTTGAACCCCCTTCCCCAAGGAGCTCTTGAAAATCTGTGTTTCTCTTGTCTTGAATATCATCTACGAAAAACATAACATCTTTTTTTCGTTCTTAAAATAATCTTAACTTACACTTCTTGGACTTCAGCTTGTCACAATACGTTAATCTTTTAAAGCGATCATAAATACAAACAGACAGACTATATTGTCAAACAAGATTTTATTGTATGTGCTTCGTATTAAATACTAGCAGTGCCTTTGGCTCTGCTCGCGTGGACTACAGAATTATTATTTATAAAGACGTTAGAAAGACATCATGGTAATTTTTGTTTGATTAGGACCTAGCATGTAAGGAGTAAAACAAAAAAAAAATACCAGTAGTTTTTGCGTGGTGCGCGCAAACGGTAAATCTCAATTATTTTATTTATATGTATATCTAGATATTAAAGGTCACATAGGGGACTATTTTTAAATACCTTTTTATACTTTTTTTCTGTTTACAGATTTATTCGTTTGAAAAATAAATTAACGACCTTATAGAAAAAGGATCAAAGGATACTCTTAGATCATAATAATATGTCAATAATACGATAAAAAACGTCTTTATGTCATTCTATAATGGCTAGACATACGTTAACGCTCTAATGATTTATATTGGATGATTCAAGTTCATAAGTTTATAAGTCTATATTTAGTATAGACGGTGATAAAACGAATAGTTGGTCATGTAATAATATAGGGTGGGCTAAAAATTTTTACACTTTAAAATATGAAAGCAATTTTTTTATGAATTCGTCGAGATGTGCCTGTCTCGTCGTTGGCATTCCTGGGTACTATGCTGGAGCGATTATATAGCCACGAGAATTTATTGTTTACAGACGAGGCTATTTTCACATCAACAGCACATCAATAAGCACATTTCACGATAATGGAGCATTGAAAACCATTGATTTAAATATTTTTTGGCGTAAGGAAACAACATCCACAAAATTTTTATTCCGCATGTCCATCCTTCAATGATAATAACGTGAATTTATTTTACCAGACTTAGTTATTATGTAATAATAAATTTAATGTAATTCCCCCTTTCATCGTCGGACGACAAGAGACACGGCGAAGCGTCATCGATATGTCGCTGATATTCCACCAGTGCGCACGAAGCGTTTTGCTAGCATATTAATCATGCGCACCGCTAAAAAGTGGAACTCTTTGCAAAAGTGTGTATTTCCCGATAATTACAACCTGGGTATCTTCAAGTCACGAGTGAACAGGTACATTCTAGGCAAGCCTGCTCCATCACAGACAACTTTATCACTTACAATCAGGTGAAGTAGTGGCCAAGCGCAAGCCCATTTACAGTAAAAAAGAAAAACAAAATGTTTATTTCTACACGGCTAGGAGTTTTTGGCGGGATCATGAGCTGCCATTTTGGGTTTTTATTTTTAATTCATTATCTAAGGTTCATTGACCCTATATTCTCAATTATACCTTCTACTAAACGCACCAAATAAAGTATAATTACATAAAGGGACTTCAATTGACAACTTTCAAAACCACGAATGTTAAGATAATCAAAAAGAATGAAATGATGATCTCAAAATCGAAAACACAAATTAATTAATAACCAGAAATAATAATTATATCAATCGACAATCGATTATTACCTTTGTCTTTTATGGGTTTGCATGTGTCAGCGAATATTATTTAAATCTTAAGTCACTGAGTAATCGACTTGTTATTCCATTAATGAGTTAATCACGCGTGGGGGCATGTCCTCTTGAAATTTTGCTGTGTATCGTCGTTGATTAGTAATAAGGAAGGCTTCTATTACATACTGAGCACATTTAAGGACTATTTGAAATAATGTTTATTAATATTACAAATATTGTTACAAGGACCGGATTCCCATACCAACACCTCATTTAAAAAAAGATACTATTTAATATAAGTCGAAGAATGGTGTCGATATGATTTTGGAAACCTTACTAACGATTTAGTATTCGTACTATTTACCGCCACTACTGACTATAACTGTTGTAAAACGTGTGCCGTTAGTTACTAATTTTATAACTATAAATAAATAAAAATTAATCAATACAACATTAATCATAGGACAGCCCTAATTATCCAATTTGGTATTATTTTCCGCACTTGGCTGTATGAACGGTAATACTCTCTGTCATTTAACGAGTGGAAAAGAAATCTTACGCCATGAACAGCTGTTTGACATTCCGTTCTAATTTGTAATTGCTTAGTAAAAACGAACATTTTTGAGTGCCCCAGTGGGTTCAGAGGCGATATTAAACCAGCCCCACCATCGAGTGTGGTATATAAGGGATCATAAGTGCTACACTCGCCCTTTTTTCTTGTACGTCTACATCGGCCCTTGCTTGGTTGAAGTCCAATTGAGTTACTGATTAAACATCCTGAACCTGCTCAGGGATTCATTTTACAAAACCTCTTGTACTTTTTTTCTCGTCGTGACGTGGCGATCGTGTGACCTGCCGACACGTAGAATCGTGGACATTTTCCCACTTTATTAACGCTGCCGCTGAATAGAATCCCGATAAACGGGGTTTCATGACTCTCCACTACTGATCCGGTATTGCAACTGGCCGCTGCTTCAGCCTACAGCTAAGCTTAACACCTACACCACTTACTCATCAAGCTCCACACCGAGTTGAACTTCTTAATTTAATTTCTATATCTCGCGCAGTGAATATTTTTTCGAACGACGTCGCTTGCCTTTGATTCCGCACGGACTGGGATATTATAGTATTTTATTTGTTTTAAACCCCTAATAAGCCAACCGAATTTAATTAATTGTTATAACATTAAAATATTATTTTTTCTTTTATGTGACTTATCTGTCTCTGTTTTTTTTTAAATCTAATATAAATTATTGTTATTTAAAACTCACGTTTATTATTTCTTATACCTTAGGGTTTTAATAATTACAAAATAACGATGTGGCTCAATATATATGGTAAGACGCTAAGCCTAGTAGCAGAACTGGAACTCAAGTGCAGCCGGAATACACTTAAAGGTGCTTGGCGACAGAATTTCTATTTGAGGGTAGCTAGCCAGGTGAGCATTAGAAAATAGTTTTTTTCACCGAAAGCTTAAGCTAATTCTAGGGATTAGAACTCATGCCAATCGACAAGGTGACTGTACGTGCTATCACTGAGTCATCATTGCATGTACCTACGAGTACATATACATCGTATATATATATATATATATAATGGTATGTGGTACTTAAATGCTAAATTCTAACTTGTGCTGGAACCTGGGCAAGGTTCGACTGCGAGAGCACCATCACCACATATCTATTTCTGCTGTACCATAAGTCTTCTGGAACATTTTCAGTGTCTCCGAACACGAAATTCCATTGGCAATGCAAAATTTAAGACAAACTCTTTGTTCGATGTTTTTGTCCATTATGAAATTCGAATTACACACTAGATATGATCTAATTAAAAAAGGACTGCATTTAATCTAAATGGCAGATGCAACTCAAACTGCGCGCCAAAATGCAAAACAGTTGTACCAATCTAACAAAAAAAAAAATTGGAAATAATAAAGAAATCATCCTTTCCCGATACTTTTTTTGACTAAATTTACATATAAATTATTAAAAAATAACAAATAAGCGTTACGTGTAAGTTATATGCTAAAACTTTTAATTGCATGCATAATTAAATTTTAATCAATATCATAATAGGTTTATAAATACAACCTCTGTGACGTCAATATTTACACGGAAAAACCACTGAGACCGCAAGGTTGTCGTCGCACGCCGTTGCAAGGTCATCTCACAGGCCCAACACTCAGTGGCACACGTAACATACCCTAAATCAATACACACTTCATCAGTTTTGTAACAACTTGCTTCAGTGCAAGCAAACTTTCTTTTCACCTATAAATAAAAAAGCGACCAGCAACCAACCGTGGCTAATAAATGACATAAAATTATTACGATTCCATAAGATACTAGTTTTGCCCGCGGTTCCGCTCACGTGGACTATAGAGTGCCTTCGGCAGAGTCCACGCGCGAATTGTGCTGCTTAAAAATCCTTAGAAGATAGACATAACATGCTATCGCTGTCATTTTTAGGTCTTTTTAAGATTTACAATTATGTGGTACATTAATTTGATATATCTTTTATGGTTTACTCAGTCTAAGCCATTTAATCGCCCCAAAAGCAACTTTTTTTCGAGTGGTTTCACCATTATCGTCACTGTTTATTTCTTATGTTACTTTATGTAACAAAATATATCCTATAACCTGGTCAGATATCATATCTATGAATTAAAGGAATAACCATGTAAATCGGATTAGTGAATTTAGCGTAAAAAGAACATAAACGGACAGACAGACAGAGAGACGTTGGGTTTTATAATATGTATAGAAGATAGAAGATTTTGGCGGTAATTTAGCCTTGAACAAAATAATAAAATTAAAAAAATTGCACCGTGACTCATTAATCCTTAAATAATACGCAATGACTATATATGGGGGAGTAATCAGGGCGAATGTGATTCAGAGATACCGCCAAAAAGGGCTGCGTGACACAATTGACAACCATACTATCTTTTTTTACTGCTCATGTAACAAACCAGCAAGTTAATCGGTTACTGTTGCCTATATATGCTTATAAAAACATAGGTATTGCTAACACGTTGCCGACCTTGAACCCTCTTCCCCAAGGAGCTCTGGAAACCCTACTAACCACTGTAACACAACACAAGATTATTTGGGTGCGATCTTCTGTAAAGTGGAGGTATAAAAATCGCCAAAAATCTCCAGTATCTTTCCTTCCTCAAGAGTCTATGTGATCTGTGAAAGTAACCTTGATCAATCTATTAAAATTAATATTGTAAATCTATCTTAAAAGTAAAGTTCAGTAAGTCGGTCTGCTACTGCGCACGCACTCACTTACCAAGCCCTAACGTCAACGTTGTTAGCACACGCAGTGACCTTGTCATGTTGTATTTGAACCGATTGTTTTAATTATTATAACGTGTCGTTGTTGTCAATTGACCTAAAATAAACCAAGCCGATGTCAAGGTTATATGCACGTGCAGTCGTCATTTGTTTTGTTTGTATAATTTGTTGTTATATATAGTATGGAAAGAAAATAATGATATTTGCAGGATTTGATTTTTAAGTAGTAGGCAGTTTTTTTTAAATTGTAGATTTGAAAGCCAGGTACGGGCAAAAGGGATAACTGCCTCCTTACCCTTAGCGTGTGTGAGTGCTGGCTTGGCTGGCACGCAACGCAGATACTCTAGTATTATGATACTCTTATTGGAAAAATATGTTAATATTTATGTTAATATTTTAGACAAATAACTTGAAGATATCGTCAATTAAATTGCAAATATTTCTATAGAAGGCAAAGCAATAGCGAGATATGTATAATATTAGCTTTCCCTTGCCTGTCTGTTCAACCCCGCTAGAACAAAATCTTGGCTGCATCCTCGGAAGAGCGTAAAAAATAGTGGAAAAAATATTAATTTAAAAGTCTTCTACCAGTCAATGCAAGTCCTATTAAAATTGATTTAGCTATTTCGAACAAGCCTGAACAAAAAAACAAACACATGTACAGAAAAACATTTAATAATGCGTGTTTGTGTTTTGGTTATGCGAAAAAGCCTTTGTTTCGAAATTACAACAGACCATTAAAATTTGTTTATTAATTGTGTAAAGATGTATAACTTGCATTACTTTTACGTGTAATATGTTATATATTTTACGATATATATGGTAGTTGGAATGTTGTGAACAAAAAATAAGGTAGCAGTTAATTACACAAAACATAAAAATTTAGAATCGAAATAAAAAAATCGACACTGAATTTAACTAAAGACTTTCATTAAAATAAAACTGACACTGGCATAATATTTTACTGCGAAGGTAATTAAAGAAACGGAAGAAGTATAAGTAATGAAGCTATGAATAAAACATTATTTATTATATGTGCTTCCCGTATGCAGTTTGATTTATCAACATTTTTTATATTATATTTCGCATACCTTTATGTGACTAATTACTAATACTCATACTAAAATATCGGCACGCTATGATGACTGATTTGACACATTACAATAGTGACGTGAAATGTCATGCTAATTTCGAAAAAAAAACAAGTGCTTGTCGAATCTATAAGTTTTTGGATTTATAAATAGTATTGCAAATAGTAACTGATTAAAAAAAATTAATAATAATAAATTAACATATTTTAACAGTTTGTTCTTTTCAAAGCAAAGTCAAGTCAAAACTGCTTTGTTTTGCATTGTAATTGACGCGAGATATATATAGATTTAAAATCAGTGTAATAAATTAATTTTGTATCCTAAAATTATACATTCGATAAATTTTATGTCTAACTGCACGTCACTATTGAAAATAAATAACAGCAATAAGCTCCTTCGAAACTTATACGTAAATTCATGAGCGGACAAACAGCAAAATGATCCTCATAGCGTGCCGATTATATAGACATTGAATAGAGAACATTGAAATCAAACATTTTTTTATTTAGTAGTACGGCAGTGAGCCTGATCATACGCATATGGATATACACCAGCTAATCCCGGAACGCGACACATCTTGCTCTAAACTTGCTACTAAGTCGGGTGTTATACCTGGTGTATGGTGGTCGGGATACAGTCACACACAATTGTTGTGATCATTACACAAAGCAGTACACACATGTCAACGTTACTAAAAACATTTTCTGCGCTAAAAATTGCCAATTCGTCTTCGCCTAGGGCGATGCGGTAATTGAGTCCATACCTTTTCAGCGAGAGACATTTGCCTAACAATGGAATTAAAAGACTGGCATTAACTTTAGTTATAATTCTACTATAATATATCCTTATAAATGTGAAAGTTTGCATGTTTGTTACTCAGTAATGCAATAATGGCGAACGGATTTAGATGAAATTTGGCTCACATAGTTTATAACCTGGATTAACACATAGGACATTTTTTATCCCGTTAAAGACTTAATTCTGAAATCCACTCAAAAGTTTGTTGTTTAAACGCGCTAATATCTGGAACTACCAGTCGGACTCGAAAAATTCAACGAAAACTATGAACGTCAAGTAATCTGACAAGCTGTAGGCAAGTACGGGAAATGAAAAGATAGTGGAGTGTTGGTTGAATAAATTTAACACGGGTGAAACCGTAGGTCACATCTAGTTTTAATATACAATTAATACATACATACATAATAAGTTAACTTTCGATGATTTTCCGGCAGCCGTGTCTACGAAATCTTAATTAATTGCACTTTGATTTAAATTCATATAAAAAATTAAAGGTCGATTGATTAAATAAAAGAAAACGCACGGATTAAACAAAACAAAAAACAACTTCGAGATGTCTGATTCGATTTGAATGTAAGTTTAATATTAATTATGAACACCGTCTGTCTGTCTATAAATCTGTAATGGCGGGCTATATGTAAATACAGATAATATGTACCAATTACTTTATGAACAATCTCTTGGATTAAAATGTTGTTTTAGAATATCTAAATGCAGTGTTCGATAAAAAACACGTTCTATATAAAATACTATTTAATATAAGTCAGAGAATTGTGTCGATATAATGATGAAATCCGTACTAATGACGTAGTATTCGTACTATTTACCTAACTATTGACTGGGCACGATAGCTACAGGTGTGTTCTGTGACCGCACGTACTTTAAATACAGGCAACGACGGCTTGAGACACCCCGTCACGACCGCCCTCTCCTGCGGCAACCCAAGCCTAGGTCCTATCCATCGACATGGAGCCCTTGAGCCAAGCAGCCGCTCACGCGATACAGTGACTCTACATTAACTGGCTATCAACATTCACACACTACGCTGTATTGTACACACAAGCACGCCACTCAGGTTTATAGGTTTTATAAGGGACCTTTTTTTTCTATTTTTGCCTAGTTTAGACAAAAATTTACAGATTACTAAATACATATACACATGTTCCTTCCCTCCTCCCAGGAGGAAAAAACATGTATATATGTATAGTTAGTTTAGATCGAATGCAAGGGAATTAGTCAGATCGCGACTTCTTTGCATACGCGCAACAATACGAGCCGAGGTCCGGCCGCTTTGGCACCCTCAGAACTTGTGCTTTCGCGGCTGAGTGCCTTAAGCGCTCGCCCCCAAGTCCGATGAAGCTGTAAAAGCTGTAAAGGCTCCAGGGCCCCTAAGGCTAACAGTATAGACAAATCGAAAAAAAGAAAAGGGGGCGTTTGGGACTAGGATGTAATTTGCGGCGCCTACAACTATCCAGTTCGGTTGATTCGACGATGTGTCGAAATAGGATCTCGAAATAATTGAGACATTCTTGCTTGAGCTGTGAGATAGTGAAGACCTCAGTTAATAAATCGACTACAATAAACATTGAGTGCAGTCTCGATGCCATCTTGCTACATATCGCAAAAATAAAATTAGTGAAAACATGCTTTCGCTTTTATTATCCTAATAGATAGTCGTTAATTATTCAGTCTATCGAAAAGATAATGCTGGTGATGATAAAATGCGAAACCTTCGTCGGTTAGTGAGTAATAATCAAAAGTCCTAAATCAAAAAGATCAGAACATAGAAAGAGTTCTAACACACTTCTTAGTCCACGTCATGTCCATACCCAAAATATACGGTTAATGAAAGACAGGAGATTTCTTACAACGCATCAGGCAAAAGAGCTTCCCGAAAACGAAGAACCAATCGACGAAAATTAGATTTCAATTACAACTGCTTGTATATTTTTCCCATCAGTTCAATTATTCTTTCCAATTTTACATATTTCTCTCTCGAGCCTCGACCAGTACTCGCTCCATCCTTAAACTATAGAGAAATTTGAGCAGGCATCATACAGTCATCAGGCATCTATAGCCTCATCTCTAAATTGTAACAACTTACTGTCGTTGAAAATCGTCCTTTTTTATACTTTACAGGTTCTGTGATTGATCCCAAACTCAGATCTTAAGTGACGATGTGGCCTAAGATGGTAAGACGCCAAGCCTAGTGGAAGGACTGACTCTCAAGTTCAGCTTTTGGAACATACCTATAGGTGCTTGGCGACAAGTTGAGGGTGGGAGCTAGCCAGCCAGGGATTAAATATACCTATGGTTTTATCAGAGTGTACGTAAAACGACACGTAGTCCGAACACTCTACCATTGAGCTGCCATCGCTTCAAAAACCATAATTATACTACCATCTAGTTCAGTGTATTAATTTTACGCGTCCAATTATGATTGTATGTCATTACAATTCAAAAGGTTTGACCTATAAAATCACCCAATCACTGTTTATGTAAGACACAGCAAACAACATCGAACCGGTTCTTCTACGTATGGCTTCCTGGCGCATTCTAAAAGCTATTAATGTTGCACTGTGATAAACTCCGATACTTTGCGAAATATCTGCGTTGGTACGTATTTAGAATAAAAGAGTTTGACCATTATCAATCATATAAATGTTGTATTAGATTTGTGTTATATCACTAATAGCTTATTTTGGATCAATTTAGCATATTTTAGGATTAATTAAATCTAAGACATAAAGTAAATGAGATTTAAATTTGAACTCATAAAACTTTATCTTGACTACTCCAACTTGGAGCGTTAGTATGGCGTAATGCAGAATTGCTGGTAAGATGCTTTTGTTTTCATGTAAGTACCAAGCCGGCATACAGTTAATCGAATATTATATGGCGACTAGCTGTGTCCTACCAGTTTCAGCCGTGTTAAATCAAATCACTGCGCCGACGACAAGGAATCTGTGTAGCCTATCGTTTCTCTCATTTCTGGGCCTGCCAGATTGCTTGGCGTTAATGGTTACTGCTCCACTCTTTAGGGTTGAAGCCATTATGGCTAAGTGACAGCGTATACGGACATCCCATCGATCGACGTGAGTTCGAATCCCTGCAATGACCCTGAGTTTTCGGTGAAGGGAAACATCGTGAGGAAACCATAGCGTGGTGGTAGGGCATTTTCTAAAGCCCGCCTGGCTAGCTACCACCCTCAAGTAAAAAATCTGTCGCCAAACAACAATAGGTGTGTTCCGACAGTCGCACTCGAGAGTCAGTCTTCCAACTAGGCTTAGCGTGTTACCATCTTGGGCCTCAAAATCACTTAATTTCAGGCGAAATGGTGGCATAACGTTGAACCTAAAAAAAGGTCGTAGCGTGAGTTATAGCCTTCCTCGATAAATAGGCTACCTAACATAAGAGGATTTTTTCAAATCTCTCTGGTAGTTCAGACAATCAAACAAAAAACAGCCTATTGAGCTTTATACTGTTAGTATAGATTCCAAAACAAAACTGTCAAACTAATAGATTTATGAGGAGAAAGGTTGTTACCTCTGAAGACGGATGCGGAGCTGACCAGAGCGTGTTGTAAACCATGGCCTTGAGAAAAAACATAACAGCATGACCACCGCTAGGTATGCGTATGTTACTTCCTTGTCAAATCTTTCACAGTTTTTACCGCCTCGAATTATATTTGTATTTATTTATGCACCGGGGCCCAGCGCACTAAAACATAAAGTCCAAATACGACCCCATTGAACCCTGCATCGACCGCAATAAACATTTACCCGACAACTGTATTTTACAAACCTTTTAAATGGTTTTAAATGTTACATTACTCCTTGCTCTAGAATTAAAATTAAACAAGACCTATTAAAATACCAATACCAACACGATTCAATATTCTTATAAAATTTTGTACGATTTACACGTTATGACTGCTATTTAAAAAATTGTATGTCACTCTCAGCCCTCAGGTAAGGCAGAGTCAACGTCTTGGAGTTTAAGGATGCCTAATAATATTTCAGACATCAAATCCAGGTTTATCGTTATTCCCGGCCAATGTGTTCCCTCCTGCTTACGACATCGGGTCTTTCAAGCGTAACGTGAAAATATATTTATGCAGGCAGGATGGATTTCGATCGCCGTTGTGTTTGAATTGTACTGTGCTTACCACCAGGGGCAGTATCGTCACTTTTTAATAATCACACGTAAAAAAAACCTGTAAATGTAAATTCGCCGTAACAATTTCATTTAGCTAGAATGTTTCACCGAGGTTTGTGTATTCCAGCCTTTATTGTTTTTATGTATTTCCTAGACAAGGAATTTGTAGCTCAAATTATGCCACATTTTCAAAAGCCTTATTGAACTGAATGTCGTGTGGAACACTAACGCCATAATATAGAGTAAATGCCGACACTACTCACTCTAACATAATTCATCTAAAGAGTGAATGAGATGTGTATACTAAGAAGACTCTGTTTATTAGGGTTCACAGAAAAATAACTCTATTGCTGAGCGTACGTTGTCCGTTCTACCTTTAGGCTGCGAACTGGATGACAGCGCGCAGCGACGCGGTGGCGTGGTGACGTGGAGATAGTGCGCGATGTCAATACTGTGACGTGACCTATTTATATTACTTAGTTTTTTTATTCATTATGGTGGTGGTTTGTTTTGTAAAATGGTTTATTATATTAATGGTTAATAATTAATAATCAGCCGCTAATGGTAACAAGCTGTTGTATTGAGTCACTTGTGGTTGATCGCGAACTGACTAATATATTACAATAAAATGTTAAAGTGCACGCAGTGCACAAATTATACCTAAAGAGCCATTCGGTTGTGTAACTCCGAACAGAAAGCAAAAAGGCAAGTTTCAATGAAATTATGAAGACGACAGACGAAAACCGAATAAGTTCTTTGTACAATTCGTTTTTTTAATTCCTCCTATAATTTATTAATTATCTTTCTAATGTTATGGTTATTAAGTTAATATATTTTCTGTTCCATTTTGGTGTTCTTTCGAAACACGTCACTAATGAGTGTTTCAATTTCATTCGTCAGATTTCAATGAGTGTTTCAATTTCATTCGCCTTTTGACAGAACCGCGACGCTCGTGTCAACCGCCCCCCCCCCCCCATTGTCGAAAATACCTTCTTACAAACCAACGTATTTAATCAAGTCGCGCATATCGCCGTTCAAACCGCCATCGCCACCGCGCCGCTCCCGCTTTCATTCAGTTCGCTGCCCAATTGGTAGCCAATTAAAATTTTCCCTCCACAGGTTTATTAATATAGAAATAATTTATATTTTTGTAAAATTCGTATAAAATTGATTTGCATTAATACGGAAAACCAAATATAGACCTTCATAGCTGACATTCCATTCTCCAATTTCACTAAGAAGAAAAACCTGATACAATTAACACAAGCGTTAAAACTCAATATTCGTTAACATTCCAATGTAACAAGTTACATATAAATAATTACATATAAAAAATAAATCCGTAGTAATTATTTAGATCAGTGCACCAGTACATTATTATACCAAACAGAAGTACTAGTATATTGCGACAAGGTCGTTCCACCTCTCGCCTGCGCTGCGCGCCGGTTACTCGGTTAAAACTTTTATTCAACACTTCAAGTTATATCCTTACTATTAAATTTAAGTACTTAGCAGTTTGTACGTAGCCTATAATTAAATAAAAATACTTTAATAATCTATGTATATTATTTCTTAACGGCGATTTTTGTGGTAACGTCATATATTTCTTAATTCTTCATAAAAATTGATGATTGAAACATAATTTTAAAGCTAATATTCGCGGCTATCGACAAAACATAGACAACAAGTTTACAAATAATGTTTTCGTTAAATTCGTTCTTTTCATTGGGAATAACCATAATTATAAGAAAATAGTTATATATTCGTTTACAAAAGAAAATTTCAACTCCCCTTCTTTCATTCTTAGATATTGAATTTTCTAAAATCGTTCTTAGTGAGCGTCCACATAACGAAAAGAGTAACTATGCTAAATTTCAAGTCAATCGAACCGATAGTTTCGAAGATCTCGTGATGAGTGGTATTTCGCTTTCATATACATAAAAAGTATTTTCAAAAAAGTAATGTTAAAAAAAGTCTCTGTACTAATGCATGCTAATTCTTATCTATAATAATAAAATGCAGTCAAAGACGCCGTCAGAAGCTAGTTCACTCACATTAGCATGAATTTAGCAATATAATACGGGCGTTATCTTATTAAAATGCAAATTGTAAATTAGTTTTGTTAATCTGATTTCCAATGACGGTCGGAAGGTGCTGCTTGGAAGTACAGCTTACATTTCCTAGGTCACGTATTTGGAAAGTTTGTAAGTCAAACGTGGAAACCTACCACGTAAATTAGGCGGGGTTCAAAGGTTTCTAATAAATGGTGACTAGTTGACCCGGCCTAATATTTAGAACATTATGGAATGTGTGAATAATCCAATAGCTGCCATGTTAGTTAAATAGATTATTAATAGATGTATTATAATAGATATATTATAACATATAGTTAAATATATTTTCATTAGGAATACTATCTTCCAAGCTTTTATTTTACACACCTTTAAGCGCGTCACAGACGGCGAAGATGCTATAATTTTAGATTAGATTTTATCTTAAGATAATCTTCCTGTAAAAATAATTCGGACAAAAAATATGTGCGATACCTAAGCAGACTGAAATGGTTTCATATATTATCGTATCATACCCGTCTGTGATACTTGAGATGCGTTTTCGTTCGATTCGTTGCGATTTTTTCGTATTGCTGCGATGTCCTAACATAAAATATTATGGTATTATCACCGTGTGACGCGCTAGATTAATATATAGAGATAGGAATGTATTTCCGTAGGAATTTTTAAATCAATTTATTAATCGAGAACAATATTTTGTAACTATTTGTATATGTTTAGTTAATAGCGCGGAATATTAGCTTTAAAATTATGTTTTTATCATTAATTTCGACCAAAAATTTAACGGAGATATATGACATTGCCAGGAAAATATATCTTAAAGAAAAAAAATTATGATTTAGTTTAAGCCATGAGGAGAGCACATACGAATCTCAAATCGACTTTCGGTTTGAATAGATCTCTTAATTTAATTTGGCATTTTAAGTGTAATAGACTATGGTTTTTCTAATCTTATTATTGATTCATAGTAAGAAGACTTGCACGACATATGTAAAATGTCTATTTTAAAAGATGTAGCATAATTTAAATCGTTAGTTGATTTTACGATTATTAATTATATTTAATTTTTCAAAAAAAATCTATAATACTGTAAAAAAAAATATTCACTCATTTTATAGAAGAAATACACAATGACAAGTCACTGGCAAAAATTAATAAGATATAAAAATAAAATAAAAACTTGATGCTTACAAACACATATTTCTCTGCATGCTGTTCAAAATTTAATAAATTTTATTTCAATCTTATTCACAATCGGAAAAATATAAAAAACACTTGTATTTACATTTTAATTGCAATGTGAAATTCATAAATTTGGAAAAATGTTTTGTTATGAATAAAACAGGTTAAAAGTTTCAATAATATAATTTTTAATGGCTCTTATTGGGTTACTCGTGCCTCCCAATCGAGTGGGTCAGGGTCATTATGAGCAGATGCCAAGCGGTTCACACGTATTAAAAAAAAAATGAAAACAATTTTGTCAAATAACATTCGTAGCGAATCAATGTAATTGGTGTTCTTTGAACACGTGTGGTTTACATCAAGTTTTTTTTAATAGTTTTTAATTCCCGTACATTATACGAAGTGGATTAGCAGAAATATATTTTACAAATGTACACTAACAGTAAACCAGCTGATCCTGCGAATATTTCGCACATTATAGAATATAAATAATTCAACATGTAGTTATACAGATTGTTAATAGATGGCGCCTTCTACGTGTTAGTTGAACATATTTTCATTAGGAATACCATCGAAAACATTGGTTTTAAACTATCTGTCTCGTTTTCATTAATAATTGGGAACATCCACTGCGTATCCACCAGAGATGTGAGAGGTAGCTAAGTTGTGAAAGAGGAAATAATCCACCAATAAGATTATTTCATTTACCTAGCCTCGCTTAGCGTAGCTCTGGTGGAAAAGTGCTACATAAAAAACGAGAGATGTGAGCGAGGAATGTGTGCGAGGGATGCGAGTGAGGAATGTGTGCGAGAGATTCGTGCAAAACGGTGTGGGGAACTAGAGCTAAGACCGCTAGCTACACAACGTTTCACAGCTTCGTTACGTATCCTCGTACCGCGTAAGTTCCTCGCAGATCTTTATAGATTCAAACTGCACAGCCACAAGCTTAAAAAATGTTTGTTAATTGTAAAGAATTAAGGAAGATATGACTTTTCCAAAAAAAAAACCTTTAAGAAACATTGTATACCTAAAGATATTTTATATATTTAACCGCTTTATACTGTTTAGAAAATCCCTCTAAAGATATTCTGTTGAAAACAAACCATTTTTCTTATCAACTACAAGATAAATTGAGAGAGAGTGGACTGTCCGCAAACATTTTCCGATAGGATTTTGCTAGTGCTCAAAGTACGATAAACCCTAGCTTTAAAATATAATTACAAAAAAATTATGTAATTATGTAGCGTAACAAAACAAAACTATTATCCAGCCTACCAACAACATGGTGAAGTTAACCAAAGTGAAGTTAACTATTAAATTTTAATAATACTTTTTTAAGATTTATAAAATATTCTCGACAATTCTCATAGTCCATCTATTCCGGAATAACATAAGGTTCTCGTGAACAAAATTTCGTAACAATCAGTCAAGACTTTTTTGAATTAAATCCGGATTTACAAGCATGCAGACAATTTTTATGTCATGTTTTTAATCAGTGTCTTTTATAATACGCGTCTATCATGAAGATTGACAAAAAAAAACATATATAATACATACATAACATATATATATATATATATATATATATATATATATATATATATATATATATATATATATTTATAAAAAGAAAATCATATAACTAGATGAGTGTTAAGTTTAAAGTGATCCGACATATGCAGAAGTAGAGAAAGACTGAAGAACATATTTTTTTCTAGTAACTCGGTAAATTGACTGTACTGTCTCTGATATACAGTATAAAGTTAAGTTAAAGAGAGGTAGGGCACAGAGAAATTTCTTTGGAGATTTCTCTCTACTAGAGGCAGCCCGACTGGTGGAATACCTCCACCGTACAGAAGTTTGCAGCCAAATAACCTTGTGTTGTATTTCTGCGGTGAGTAGAGCTTCCAGAGTGCCAAGTTTGGCAGCGCGCTAGTGATACCTATGGTATTACAAGCGTCCATAGGCTGATAAAAAAAGGATAGAAGAATCTCCAAAGAATCTCGTGCCCTCCCTCTCTTATCGCCTACGTATATCTTCCTCCTGCAAAAAGAAATGATAAACCATAGTAATAGTAATTACGTCCAAACGTCGCTGTTAATAGGTTTTCTCTCTTACGGAGCAACGTTATCACCTGTACAAATATGTAATTATATTTCCCTAATATAATTTTGGAGAAATATTAATATGCGCTTAAAAATTGTAACGGATCGCAAATTTTATATCGCACCATAAGTCTAACTGGGATACCGCATACAAAATAAAAAATTGTCACTAACAACTGAACAGATTGTCGTTTTCTTGGTTTTTGTTTGCATAACTTCTTAGAATATCATTATGATCGCGTGCTTAAAACAATTTTGCGGCATTCCGGCACTCCATGCGACCGCCTTATGCATATTTCATTTTCATAAAAATAAATCACGGATAAAAACAAATTACAATAGTTCATACCGTTGATTGTATTAAGGTTGGTTGGTATAATATTTGTCGATAATATATCTTTTATCAGCGGACAGGTTAAAATTCTTTAAGGTAAAAAAATATAATTGCTAATATATATCTATATTAATAAATTTGTAGTTGTGTCTGTACATTTAATTCTTTTTTCCAACTTCCCCGATAGACCTACAGTATAAAGGAAACTGAACACGAATACGCTTAAAAAAATGTCTGCCTGTCTGTTTGTATGTAACGTTTAACTCAAAAATTGACTGATTCTCATGAAATTTTGTACACGAGAAGCTTATGCCATTGGTCAATTGATGGGCTATAAGAATTTTCGATAATAATTTAGAAATTGTAAAAAAAAAAAACATAAATTAATATTTATTCATTTTAACCGATTTTGATGAAATTGGTACACGGTAAGTATAAGGCATCCCATGATTGATGAGCTATAAGAATTTTATCAATAGACCATTTAATTTTTTTTACAAAAATAAAATATTAATTCTCAACCGATTTTGATGAAATTTTGTACACGGGAGGGATAAGTCATTCCATAAATGATAGGCTATATGAATTGTAAATAATAATTTTAGACATCGTAAAAAATCATTTTTTATTACTTTACAACCAATTCAAGTTTAATTTTTCAAAACTCACACTAGAATGCGGGGTTATCCAGAAGTAATTTCTAAACCTTAAAAGCACAAAACAAAACTACAAAGAAACAAAATGAATTTTAAATAGTGTGTTCCATAATAATAATGCAATAAGAATATTTTCAAAAAATAAACAAGGTTATAAGAAGATATAGAAATATTCGTATGTATCAATTTATGTTTTAAATATAAACACAAGAAGATAGTAGAATATAATACAAAATTATAGAAAATTTGCAGTAACAACATTTCTAACTAAGCATAAGTCTCTTATAAAATTAGTTGATCAATAAAACTTCAAAACGTCTTCATCTTGAACAGTGAACAATCATTACCGATCCTAATTAACGATAATAACCTACATTTACATATTATGTTTCTTCAGTTAACATAATCCCTTCGTTACAAAGTCTTAGGTTACGTCGGCTTACACGTGACATGAGAACTGATTATCCTGTATATACTTATCTATAGGTACTACAATAATAATAAAGTTAAAGATTTTTTTATTTGCTTGTGTGTTTATTTGTTTAAACACGCAAATCTCTGAAACTACCAGTAGGATTCGAAAAATTATTTTTGTATATGATTGGCAGATTCACGAGGGATAGTATATGCTATCTAGCATTAAACTAATTTCTCGGGTGTCCTTAAATGTTCCTTTTTGTTAAGTAAGTCGGAAGAAAAAGCACAACCGAACTGCTTTATCCGCGTGCGCTGACGTAATGGTTAGTGATACGTAAATATAATGTTCTACAAAAATATTGTCCATTAGTACATCTAAAAGAAAGTCTCCAATACCATATGTCTATCTCTTATACATAAGCCACAATAAGGTCTTTTGTGGCAATAATTTATTGAAAATTAAAAAGTGATTTATGAACGTTAATATTAGGCATGGCATATTAATCCTTACGAACGAAAGTTACTTCATCATTAAGCATTTGAATGCATAGTTTGGAAGATAATGTAAAATTAAAATGATTAAACACTCGGCTCGGGTCTCTGACGCATAACCCTGGCCGCACGATAATAATATTGTCTATACTAAAGTATTATAAATTATCAAACAGTGATTTCTTTTAAATTATACACGGGTTTTCTCAGAGCACAGCTAATTACACTACAAAAAGGTAAAGTTTGAAAATATGTTTGCAGGAAGTTAACCTTTGGGACTACTGATACTTTTCTGTCGTCCACTAGTAGAAAGCTACGTTCGGGTTGATAGTTCTAGGCTATGTTATATATTATGTTGGTATTGTTATTGAGAAGTTGCTAGTACCTATATTACAAAACGTACACCGGAATACGTCTTATAGGTGCTTGGTGACAGACTTTCAACTTGAGGATGGTAGCTAGCGAGGTGAGTATCAGAAAATACTCTACCATCATGCTATGGTTTCATCAAGGTTTCCTTCAGGGAAAGCTCAGGCTCCTCGTAAGATTCGAATCCACGTCCACCGGCGCGTTGTACGAACACGCTACCCACACAGAATGATTTTTATTTCGTCTATTACATCGTGTGGGGTGTCGGATAGATCGTCCAAAAATATTTGGGTATGTAAAAACAATTTTTCGATTCAAGGATTCGTTTGCGAAATATTAAGCTTTAAACTGCAAACGGTCAAACGTTTATAGTATACTTATGTATGAAGTAATTCATGCTACACCGGACTGGTATCGTGCCCCGACTCCAGCCCGGTGTAACATAAGAAGAATCCTTAAGTCTGCATATTGTGGCAGGCAACTACAGAACCAAACACAGCGTACGGCCTGACAAAGAATTGGAAAAGAAATAATGTATTGCCATCTAGAATACAGCTTTTATGACTTGCGCGTCACATTTTTTACCTACGTTGATCGTACTATGCTAGACACCTTCACGCGGGCGCCAACACCAACTGTATAAACTTTCAACCCGATTCGAGTAACGAAGCACGAACCCGTACGATATGACAACACAATCGTATTTTTCTATATGTAAGACTGCTTAGACGACTATTTAACAGCGTAATGATATGTAGTATAGATTTTTCTCCGGGTTCCGTCCTGAAAACTTACATTTATAACACCGAAAAATTATTAGGACGCGTATTTGATGTAACCATGCTACCAACATTCACGTAAGCGCTTAAAATATCTGTACAAAGCTTAAGTTCAAACGGGTGACCGATGCGCGAACACAACTCGAACACTCAGACATTAAATTTGAAAACAAAATTATATACCAGGCCAAGTAGATAAATGTTTATCTAAATATTTTTTAAACAATATTAAGGGTTTTAATAAAGATATCTATCGTGTTAGTAAAAATTGTTAAATATGTTAAGGTAACTAACGTGTAGGTATTCGCGGGCGGTTGCTAGTATGTATATATAGCTGATTTTAATCATAAGACCAGTAAACAATGCGTTTCATTTTTATTCTTAACTTAAACCTCCATTTGTTGTAACTATAATTTGTACTTATTTACTAGCATATGACTGTATTCATCTTAATATAATGTGTGTCGGAAGCCAATTAAATATATTATAATAAACACTCGTTATTACAGCCAGTCGGGATAATATCTATGAACGGCGAAGTTGTACTGCCATTACGTTTATTGAAAAACTAAATATGGCGTCTATAATTATCTTCGTACATAACAATTGTCAACAAATGAAGAATGGATTTTAAGTGAAGGATAGATTTATTGATTAGGTATATGACGGGAGTATAAAGGCAGGATCTCAATTTGTCATGTTGTAGGTTTAATTTTAATAAAATTCTTAAGTGTATGTTGTGTGCCCTTTATGTTATGTAATATTGGTGGCATTTAGGGTGATATTAATACGCTTTTATTTTTTTAATTATTAGCTTCAGACGTATGTATGTTATTATGTTAGTGTGTAACGGAATCTTTGAACATGATTTTGACCCCCTTCAAAACGTCGGATTAACTCGAAATTTGGCATACTTATTAAGGACCGATGACAATGCAATATTTTAATCAGTTTTAAAAAAAACAAAAAAATACGCTTTTATATAAAATCCAACTAAAAAATGAAAAATATTTTTTTTTAATTTGAATTAAGAATAGTTTATATAAGAAAAACCACGCTTTTTATACAATAAAAAATATTTTTTTCTTACATACACTATAGTTAATTCAAAATTTTTAGTTGGATTTTATATAAAAGCATATATTTTTAATTTTTTGAACTATTATTTATTTTTCATTTTTTAGTTGAATTTTCTATAAAATCGTATTTTTTAGTTTTTTTTAACTGATTAAAATATTTTTTGGTTATTGTGCAGAAGTGAAGTGAAATTAGAAATAATAACTAAAAGCGTGAATTTTAGGTTGGCACAAAAACTCACTGACAATTTTAAAAAGGGAGTCGTCATTTTGTTAAAGCATTGCTTGAACTTTGAATATTGGAAAATATTATATCCACGTTATATTGGCGTTATAAGTCAAAATCTCTATTTAAAAATCCTAATAAAATCAGCAGGAACCGAACTATCGACCACGTTACACCGCTAGGTCAATTCAACGACGATCATAGTGATAAAAAGCAGGATTTGCATTAACCGTTTGATGGCACATTATGGTTATAGGTTAGTTTTTTTTTCAGTTTAATGATTAAAGGGTATAGCCGGATTAGCAAGCAAAATCTGCTCCTACGGCCTTTTCTATCGGCACATAGGCGATCATTTAGATACCATACAAAAAAAAATAAGCAACATTTCAGCACACCATCTCAAGCAGTTTTTGAGATTAGTGCAAGGATATTTGGCTACGATCTTCTGTAGGACGGAGATATTTCACCAGTCGCGAACTGCCCCAAGTAAATAGATATCTCCAAAGAATTTCTCTATGCTCTACCTCTTTTAAAACCCATCCATATGATCATTAACATGATTTGTCATGTGTAATATTGGCATTGATATCTTATATATTATTATATACCAAATATTATTTTGTTTTCAGTATAAAATTTATATTTAAAGTAATCGATTTCATTATTAAGAAGCAAGAATAAAAATAATCATCAAAAATCACTTTCGCCGCGGGATACCAAATAAAACAAAACACCAGATGCCCTTTCTTTCGTCTTTACGTCTGACCTTATAAGGGATAAGGTGACTTGTACTCTCGCTCCCCAGTTATGGGACATAGTGAGACCAATTTATGAGATATCACGCAAATAAATACGTTCTTCACGTAGAAAACGAAGATATATTACACTCAACATTGCAATCAGTTTTTTTTATGTTTAATAGTTGTATATCTTGTGACAGAGAAGACGATGGGGCACTTTGACGTATAAGTAGCACGGCATAGTGATTACACTATGCCTGATGGTAAGCAGAGTATAATCTAAAAACAACAATGACCACCGAGAGATTGGTTATCCATCGACGGTTGTCGCTATAATACCGGCCTGCGAGCCTTTCGGCTTCTGGATATATATACACTGGCTGATTCCGTAAGACAGCAAGCCAAAGAGTTCAGATCGAGTCGAGTTCTAATACCTACCACCTTGACTACTGGGTAAACACCGGCTGATCCCAGGACGCGAAACGCCTAAGCGTGCCACTACATCGGACGTTACACCTGGTGTACGATGGTCGCGAACCAGCAATGCCCAGTAAAAATTGCCATGCCAGATTATGCATACGTGTTTCGCATGTCCCTACTAAAAATGCTGTCCAGTCTGTCTATTCTTTGGTTATTATTACGCTTAACATGATGAGAGGAATGCTTACAAAAATGCTTAATCATTAAATTGATGACGTCACCGCACTAAGTGTCGTTAATTACGTTGAACCGATTCCCCGATTCCCCGAATTTGATTTCGTTCCTAAAAACTACACGGCGCTCGTTATCGTGCCGGCAGCGTCTCCCGAAACGGCACAATGCGAATATTCGGGTTACCTTTTAATAAACTAGGGTTGCCACGAATATAGCGAAAATTATCTTGTATTGATACAATAATTTTGTCTATTACTTGCCCTCCCAATCACTTCGGCCTCGTCTAGTGGCCAGCAACAATTCCAAGGGCTGTCACAAATATACTTTACACAAGTATTTATTCACTTTTTGTATATCACAAGAAGTTGAGATTATCTACATAAAAAATGAATTTCTATTCAAATATATATTTAAACAAAAATAAATAATTTGTATATACCATGTTATAAAAGTATAACGATGATAATATTTATGAAGGCGGTTGAGCGGCGATGATTCTTTATCTGATCAAAATCAGTCTACTTTCTTCAAATCAGTCTACTTACAAAATCAAGAACACTTAAACCAATTTAAAGACCTTATTAACGTTAAAACACTACTACCGGTTCGTAAAACCTCCCAGTCAACGAAAACAGCCGCCAGGAAACTCGAACCAACTTATCAATTTTCTAACTGTATAAATAATGTTTATTTGTAGCTTAGATTAATGATTAGTTGGACTAAAGCGGAAACCAATCATTAGTCTAAGGTTTATAGTTTTTTCATACCACAATGGTGACATACAAGCATACAGTCCACGTGATGGTAAGCGGTCACCGCAGCCTATGAACGCTTGCAACATCAGAAACATCACATATATGTTGCCGACCCTTTGAGAACCTATTAAATCCACTTTTGAAGAATGCCATACTGTAGTCCCCTGGGAAAACCTCAGCAGGGACCTCATTCCATATTTGAACCGTTCGCCGAAGAAAACTCCTCTGAACAGTCCGGCTGTTCGCGACCATTTAGGTTCCGAGGTGTGAGGATGAACTCCCTGCCGATGGCGTACGTTGTAATAGTGGAAGGTAGCCGCTGGCATCATGTTCCTCTGCCTATATCCTCCTCCTCCTCTGCCTAATAGTTCCTCAGAACATAACCCATTATACAAGGTTTATAGTTAAAAACAATTATATTTAGTGGATGTAAAGAGAGGCTGTACAATTCTCTATCCAGTCACTCCAACAAATCTGATATCCTAGTCCAACCTATTCTATAACTTTAACTTGGGCCTAATAATAAAATGGTGTTTCATTAGTTCTCTGTGTGTCACAATTTATTGATTTTGTTCTATTTTGATCGTTTTTGAATACGCCTACTAGTAGTAGTAGTACATTACTGTGCCTCGTGCTGAAATCTGAAGTAACTGAAATATGAGCGACAGAACCAGTGCGAAGTTCATCTGCAGGAACACCATCGCCCAACCTATTTCTGCCACAAATCAGTAGTGGTTTAGATGTTGTGGTTTGCAACGCATTGAGAGACGATGCATTTCAACTGTCCTTAGCCGTAGCAACCTGTTAACGATTGGCCTTAGGACTCATTATTCTATTTTCTTTTCGTTTGTTCGTTTTTATATTATTCTCTTTTTGTTAGTCAAGTTTCTTGATCAGCTAGTGTTTCTTAATCTTTATTGTTTAAGATTGTATTACGCTAAGCCTATTGAGAGAAATGGCTCTCAAATGCAGTTGCCAGAATATACCTATTAGTGCTTGGCGACAGATTTCCAACTACAGGGTGGGAGCTAGCCAGGTGGTCATTTAAACATGCCCTAACACCAGCCTATGGTTTCATCACGATGTTTTTCTTCACCGAAACTTCAGGCTTATCGCAAGGATTCGAACTCACATTGATCGACACAGTGTCCATACACGCTTTCACTTTTCTGTACTACTATTTAAAAAAAAAAAACAGTTATAGACTGTAGTGGCCACTTAACATCAGGTGACTCCAAAACAGTTTACTAGTGTACTACTTTACAGTTTACTTACTAAAAAAAATCAGTAATAAAAAGTTAGATCGTATAAGAAAACCATCAAAAATTGGAAATTGACCCTTGAACGCCTTAGCATTCAAGCTTCATAGTTTGAGTCTTATTACACGGCTAGAGTTATTAATTTCCATCTAATTAACATTTAGTTCCTGAGTATAACGACTACACTGTGCTACCTTCCATTGTAAATAAAAACATTATTCAATTATTACTTAAATGAAAACAAAATAATAAAAAAAAACTTTCCCATAAAATCTCTCACTGGGCTTTTCGTAGAACAAAAATGTTTTCGAAACCGATGCGTGGTAGCGTTGTCGTGCTTAATTGCTTTCTCGAAGCCTAAATTGAATTAAGTTTATTTGAATATCACTTTGATTGCTTTAATCGTAAATAATAATTAAATGATGCTCCGATAAACTATACTTAAGATATATAACTTAGCGATGGCATAGAAAATATACGTCATAAGAAAAACCGCTATAAACCTCGATCGGGCTTATGAACATTATAATTTTTAATATATTATTATTAAGTAGATTAAATATATACAAATTTATGTATATTAGTTATTTTTTTTATAGAGGTTTTTTAATCTACATAATATATATTTATTTTTCAAAAGTAAGTTAATGTGATACAAATGATTAATCGCTTAAGTGATCAAGACACTTCGTGGTGCTAGCACGAACTTTTCAGCATGCTTTCATCAGTAGCTCACTCTACTGAGTGTTTCAAATCAGTTCAGTTTGCTCAGCGTGCTTTCGAGCATAGGAAATTTTAAATAGAAACGGATGTAAGGGGGTTCAAATAACATCTTAAGATTTGAGACACGCAAGCTAATCTCTCTTGCACGTGGTGCACCCTGCTGAGTATCGAGGGAAAGGCGATAGCGGGATGGTAGGGTTACAGCATTACCGGCTCGCGACCACCATACAAATGATGAATAGTCTAATAGGTATAGTAAGTCGCTTATACGCATCGCGTTTCAGGATCATCCGCGGTGCGATTTCTACTTAGTACCCTAGGCCGGACTGACAGCGGCAACTGCCGGTGAATTATTGATCTTTCGGTGGTTGCCATTATTTTTGGATAGTGCTGTGCCCTGCCATCAAGCATTTTGCCATGCTATTTAAAAAAAAACAACCCTGTCCAACTATATAAAATTTAACTACTACGTACTGGATTAAGCGCTCGGTAAAATCACTGTTTCATTCAGTTGTGGTTTCGGACAGCACATCTGACAAAACTAATTAAAAAAAGTTAATGTTTCTAAAATCTATAGCCCGACTACGAAAAAAAGTAAATGGTACACAAACCTATAGTCTGGCTATGTAAAAAGTAACTATAATTAATGAAAGGAAAAAAATATGAACTCAAAATTTTCTCCTCTCTCATATGATATCCCACTCGTTACGATGGCAAAAAAAAACAGGGAACCCACTTTTTTAATGTATAATTTGTCATATTGATTTTGTTTGTATAAAATGTGCCCATCACCCGATCTTTGACAACGAATTCATTCATCAAACTCGAATGATTAGTTTAGACGCTACGGTAAAACATACATAAATACAAACATACATAGATGGCTAAAATCATAACCAAGAAGGGTTATGGCAATAGCTTAGCAACAGTCGGGCAAATAAAAGAAATTTTATTAGATGTCAACTGTCATTAATCTCTGTTAATTCGCAGTACGTAAGATTCGCCAATTGACAGATATTGCCACTGCTAGGTTAGCAATCTACTTCGATTACTTCTATAGCTTATTATTCTATGGTATTTTACTGTGGGGACAGCTACTAAGGTAGATATCACAAACGTCACAACGTACTATCACAAAAAAATTGTAAAGGAACGGCATAATTTTAATAGTAAATATAAAAAATAGACATCCTATTTTTAGACTCAGTGCAAGAGTATAATAGATTTATTCGGTAATAGCATTAGGTTCTTTAATAATTCAAAGCACAAGATCACGTCGAGTAGATTTTCTGTCAAAAAGGTTATTATTATAGGATGGATATCATCACGTGAACGATAGTGATGTCTGGAAATGACTCCCTTTCTGTACATCCACTAAGATGCATTGTTTATCTAATAATTACCTGTAAACATTTTCACGTATTAATTTTTCTACCGGTGTTTCAGTCTATGATGTTTTCCCATTCTCTAAATTGAAGATAGTGTTTTTGATTTTTAATATTGATAATTAAACTGTAATATTTTAATATTACGATAATAAACACTGCTCTCTACACTGTCCAAACAATACTAAAGTTACCTCTTTTTTACAGTCGTGTGATCAAACCACAAATGAATAAAGGACGGTGCGATACCTTGCTAATATATAGCGAGTGATTTTTATTCAGATTTGTTATCCCATGGCATACATTTCTATTAATAGATGATGCAAGTGATGTTTATAGATAAAGCTAACGAATGAACAAAATAAACATGTCAAGGACTTAAATATAAAACTGTCAGCCCTGGGTCGTTAACCAAATGCGGGTTGAATTTTAATGAGAGCAAACGCCGTCTTTGTTTCGGCAAATATTCATGAGTCGCAGAGTATGTAATGGAAACGAAAGATTCTCTTTTTATAGTGTTTTTAACGATTTCATATTTTTAAGTAATAACTGGCTGTGCCCCGTGGTTTCACCCGGGTTTGTTTATGCGACTAACTCTTCATCGCGGCGCACAGTCTCAAATGTGGTGTGTTATACCTTCCCGTACTACAGCTTGCCAGGTTACTTGAGGTTCATGGTTACTGCTCTGCTCTTTCAGGTCGTAGCGTGACGTTATATACCATATATAAACTTCCTCAATATATCTATACTGATATAATAAATCTGAAGAGTTTTTTGATTGATTGTTTGTTTCAACGCGCTAATATCTGCAACTATTAGTTGGATTCGAAAAAATACTTTTTTAGCTTATAGCCACATTCATGAGCAATAGTATAGGTTGTAATTTTTCACGCTAAAACCTTAAGAAGCGGAGCAGTAACTATGAATGTCAAGAAATGTGACAAGCTTTAGGCAACTACGGGAAGTGAAACAATGTTATAGGCTAGACGGGCGTGTTGGTGGCGGCGCCGACATCGTGGATAGTTTATCGAATTAATTAACACAGGTAAAACCGTGGGTCACAGCTAATACGCTATAAAATGTAAAGAATATTTTTCACATCTGACTGGTAGTTCCAATGATAAAAATGTTCAAACAACAAATCAATCTCGAGCTTTATAGTATTACTTTACATAATTTCATCAAATTATATAATCCTTTTAGTGTAGTATTGATAACATTTTTAACATATTCTCACCACAGTTTAGGAAGACGCTAAACCTAGAATTTAAGCCAAGCAACCGTTTGTGTATTTCACATATCGGTGACTAAGCCGTAGTCATAATTTCGTATTTATAAAGATTATGTCGAAATAGCGATTGACTTTACAACGTGCACTGATTAAAAAAACAATTTAAAATAGATCCTCATAAATCCGATCAGATAATATATTATTGGACACGATTTACGATCTATATGTACGCGCGGCCGCATCGGTTTTTAATTTTAAAAGTCGCCTCTGGGTGCATATAGATGATATGTAGATTGTAGGAGTACTAGAGTCGAAACCGTTTCTTCGTTATTGTAAACTCTTTAGACTACAATCGAGAGAGAGATAAATAAATATTTCACTATTAATTGGTTTAAAAAAATGACAATTCAAATTCTCTTCCCGCTCGACTCCCGCGTACGTGTGTTGTTTGAACCTGCTCTTCTAGTAAGTTATTACTTAATATTTCCGTGTTGCGAGACATACCATGGTCCTTATCTACCTTCGGACTTGTGTTTATTTCTTTTGAGATAATTTGTAAAATATGTTATACGTTTTTAATTAATGGTAATTTAAGAGGTTTTCTCAAGTTTTATATTTCATTTAAATTGTTTTACGTTTATCGTATATATTTTGGGGCGTCTAAACTAATTTAAATGTAATAAATCTTTATTAATTTTTCCAAGAAGTCCGATTCAATTTTAAGATTAAGCGGAGTGAAATAATTACGGATAACACTTAAGGGTATATTTCGGTCAATCTGCGGTAAATTTGACATTGATAAGGCAGTTAAAAGGAAGGTGAACAGCGATATATATTTTTTTTCTGATTTGGAAAAATGAGTATATTGCATCATGGACGTGCACAATCTGATGGTACAGTATAATAATATTGCAACGATGACGTCCAAATTGGCTTACAAATATCACGTCGACAACATCATATAGACGCAACCGAGGCTATTTGACTAATATGCATTTAACTAATTTTACACATTGATCAATTAGACCTTCCGCCGTTGATATATTGTTTGAAATGCTTTGTGCAATGCATTCAATTTAATAACTCTCTACCTCACACACTCACCCCTATATTACTTTTAATATGAAGTACAGTGGCGGACTAAACTCGTCGGAAGCCCGAGGCGGCTTTTAAATGTGCCCCAGCATAGCACTATTTGCAACTAATTGCTAGATGGCCATCTCGCTTCCCCGGAACTCAAGCCCGGTGAAGCTGCCAAAGCCTCTTATGGCTCCAGGGCTCTAAGGTTATCAGTATATATAGTCAGTTCGAAAAAAAAACGTAACTAAATAATCCATACAAATAAATAAAATTGAAGTATTTGTTTGTAATGTAACAGTTTTTTACTAAATGCATATGAAGTAATATACCTACGGAGCTAATAACAAAAAAAAACAATATTAAAAATGTTTGTCTATCTATTTCTGCTAATCTCGGAAACGATTGGACCGATTTTCACTGGACTTTCAGTGGCAGATAGATAATGTTATAAAGAGTAACTTATTTTAGAAAAAGAATTAGGGTCCACCGCACTTTAAATAATAATAAGCAATTCCACGCGAAAGGAGCGGCGGTGTATAGCTAGTTTTAACATAAAACAGACTAAAAAAGTAAAATATATGTGAAATTTTCCCAGACGTATTTTTAATGTTATTTATATTTAATACTGAAAATACAAAACCAAATTACATGTAAGCTTTTATTTTTTAAATTAAATATTGTGTTCGTATATTTTGTATCACGTAAATTGGGTACTTAAAATGATCTAGTTTCCAAATATCTCGAGAACACTTCTGAAGAACTAGAATTCCCCAGGACCAGACCAGCAGCCGCCTTCAAAACGCCTCCACGTCCAAAAATACATATTATTATTACATACAATTATTATACAATAGTTAACGGAAACTTCGACAACATTACCAGGATAACATAGCAGCCACAGAAAACTTATTTGCGTAAACAGAGGTCAGCGCCTTGAAGTGTTTGTCGCTGCCCACGTTTGTTTAGCAATTTTACACCTACAACCGTTTTATGTTGTTCTGGTTAAATGTCATCATCGATTTACACGAAATCGTGAAGGGGTAGGCGGTATTTATATCAACCCATTATTAACACGTTCACTTCAGGGCGAGGTATAAACGACCTCCTGCATGCCTATAACACCTGCACACTATAAACATCATCTTGTTCACATTTTACAAAGAATTCAAGCAAAAGACCTAGTAACGCAATGAAGTTATGATAGACATGAGGTCGTTTCAACCTCTTAACATACGAGATAGATAGCAAAATTGTATATAGAAATTGTCGACACAGTGAACGTGTTAACAAAGTGGTCCGTTCGGCCGCTCCAAACGCACACTGAATAAGTTTATACTAATGGTACAGTAATCTAAAATCCAGTGAAGAAAAACATCTTGATAGAACCATACCATAATCATCTTCATTGCTCGCTGGTTTATACCAAGTTGAATATCCAGAGAATATTTAAGCGCTCTTTCATATTCTTATTATAGCTGTTATTTTGTGCCCTAATTCTGAAGGGGACAGAGAAATTTATCTCTACTTGGGGCATTCCGACTGAAGGGAATTCCGAGGGAATACCTCCACCCTACAGAAGGCCACAGCGAAATAACTTGGCGTTGTGTTCCTGCAGTGAGTATAGTCTCCAGAGCTCCTTAGGGAGGAGGGGTTCAAGGTTAGCAATACCCTAGTGATATCTATGAGATTACACGCGTCCATAGGCTACGGTAGCCGCTCACCATCAGGCGGGACCTATGCTTGTTTGCCACGATTGTTGTATAAAAAAAAATTACCACCACATCGTGTATTCCGACAGCTGGTTTTGAAAACAAGTCCCTTCTCTCCTAGCTAAACGTATTATTGCCAATTGCAATTAAAACATGTCTGATTCGTCTTATTCATTCATATACACAAACAGTGAGATGATTCAAAGATATTATGACTAACAAATCTTGACTAAGGTAAATCAACCTGGTTTTGCCTTGTCCAATTAAATTACCTAAACCCAACCTAGGTTACACAAGTTAAGCAAATATAGTGCTGCTTAAAATTCAGAAAATCACTCACATTCGATACTTCCAGTTGATAAATAGACATAGTTAATGCTGATAGTGGTGAAGTTCAGAAGTACTCCATCTTCTGCCGGAATAGATCTGGGGTGCCACTGCCTGAACATACCCACAAGTGCTTGGGGACAGATTTTCAATTTAATAGTTGCAATGAAGATACTCGTAAGTGCCACTTAAATATACGGCTGTATAGATGTACATACATCCTGAAGACAGTCAGTGACGAGTTGTTTATCTAGAGAGGAGAACAATAATATATTGTCTATATATAGACAAGCTCGTTATGTCAATACAAAATCAACGAGACGATTTCTTAATGTTCTGAATTGATTTCATAAATCAACTTGACCTTTTCAAAGAAATAAATCATATTATAACATCATTAATTGACCAATATTTCTATACGAAGTTGGTTAATGTTGATAATTGATTATATTTATATTTAGTTTATATCTGTGGCCTAGTAAGTGTTGAGTTCCGGTACTCGCGAATTTGAGTATTAGACCACAGAAAATAATACCTTAACAGGATAGGTCTGAATAGGTAAGAGTATTTTTACCTAATGATAATAATTACGTTTTCATCCCGGGATTTAAGAAATTACAAGGTACTATGAAGACAATCGTACCAAATTGATGTTTGAAGAATGGTAGGGCACAGAGATATTTCTTTGAAGATTTCTTTCTATTTGGAGCAGTCCAACAGGTGGTATACCTCCACCCTACAGAAGATCGCAGCCAAATAACCTTATGTTGTGCTCCTGGTTTTGGGGAAGAGAGGTTCAAGATCTATGCGCTAGTGATACATATGGTATTATTACAAGCGTCCATAGGCTACAGGTAACTGCTAACCATCAAGCGGGCCGTATGCATGTATGCTTCGTTGTATAAAAAAAAATCTAAGAATATTATTATGTTTTTCCCTACTAAAACTGTTAAATTAAAGTGCTTTGTTTTAGATATAGGCAAACAAAAGCTTGAGTGTAAAATGTAATTATTGACATTGTGAAGTTTTTAGAATGAGGTACTTTAGAGTGACCACTCTATGTCACTTCTTGCATCGAAGTTTTGATAAATATACTACACATATTCCAACCTATGCTAATCATTGACCAAAACAGCTTTTGCATCACTTACTGATGCAGTGTTGTAAGAACAGGATCGTAAGAGAGCCGCTGGTGGATAGTATTAATTTAAATTGTCGAAATATAGGTGTTTGGCAGTACATTGCTCGGATGTTGCCAAAATTAGGGGTGTAAGGGGCGTCAAATAACATCTATAGCATTGAGACGCCCAAGCCAACCTCACCTGCACGTGGTGCACCCTGCTGAGCAACGGACGAGGTAATGGCGATAGCGGGGTGGTAGGGCTTTTTTGCCCAACTGGGTCGCGACCACCATGTATGAGGTGTAAAGCCCGTCATAGTGACTCGCTTTGGCCAGTCGCGTTTCGGGATCAGCCTGTGCATATCCAGTTAACGAGTGACTTTCGGCTTGGCACGGATGCTGGTGGGATTCTCCAATGGCTCATTGCCTGGGGGGGCTGCATTGACCCGGCGGCCAGGGAGACCCGTAGAAACGGTTTTCCCGCTGGCCGCCCGCGGTATAGTACAGAGGCCCAATCATGGATAACCACCATGAGAGGCTGCCTCACCATGCCGCGAATAATCTCGGGTAGGCTCGTCGTGCCGGTTGGTGACCGGATTGGGGTCCCGGCGACCTATTCCGGGAGGGTACGGGGGCCCTTCCGTTCGCCGGATCAGTGTATTTCTCTCATGTATTATAAGGAGTCGGCGAATCACGCTGGTTATCTCAATGCTCAGTTGAAGGTCACTCGCTCTTCACGTTTTCTTCCTTCTTCCTTCAAACCCAATGGCAGCGCAAAAAAAGCAAGCAGGTTCGACAGCGGTGTACAACCCCCACGCCGCATTTACGGTGGAGTTCGCTAACATCCGTGGACTCCACTCCAACTTAAATGCCGTCCACCAACACCTTGAGACGGTTCAGCCTGCTATGCTCTTCTTGACGGAGACTCAGATCCGCCGTCCGGCCGATACATCTTACTTACACTACCCCGGCTACCTGCTTGAGGAGAACTTTCAAGCAAAAACCGGAGTATGTGTGTATGTACGGTCAGACGTGTGTTGTCGCCGTCTGCGCTGCAAGGAGGACCCTTCCTTCTCCGTCCTCTGGGTACACGTAGACCTGGGCACTCAAAGCCGAATCTACGTGTGCCTCTACAGATCCCATAACGGGGATGACGAGACTACTCGGCTCTTTGAGTATTTGAGCAAGGCAATAGATGATGCACAGGAGCAGTTTCCTACTGCGGAACTGGTTGCCTTGGGGGACTTTAACGCACACCACGAATCGTGGTTGGGTTCCTCCAAGACAGACCATGCAGGACGAACTGCCCATGCATTCGCTCTAACTCATGACCTGACACAACTGGTAGTCCAGCCCACCCGGATTCCCGATGTTGACGGTCATGCGCCCTCTTTGCTGGACCTTCTGTTGACGAGCCATCCAACTGGGTATGTTGTGTCAGTTAATGCGCCCTTGGGCACATCGGACCACTGCCTGGTTATGACGTCTGTGCCTCGCACTCCGCCTCCACCCTGCGTAAGGATTAGGCGTAAAGTTTGGCACTATTCGTCAGCAGATTGGGATGGAATGCGGGATTATTTTGCATCCATCCCTTGGCGGCAGCGCTGCTTTGATGGGAAAGATCCTTCAGCGATTGCTGAAGCAATTGCAGGCGAGATTGGAATCGCAATGGAATATTATATTCCTTCTTCCGATATCGTCTGTAATCGCAGAGGACACTCTTGGTACAATCGCGATTGCGCTGATGCTGTAAGTCAGAAGCAAGTTGCGTATCGTGATTGGGCCAGGGGTCGCGCACACAAGGATCCCAATATAAAGTCCCTAAAATCAGCGTACAACTCTGCCACCAAGGCCTGTAAGAGGGCCTACATTAGAGCGGATGCCGAGCGCATTGCAGGGATAGGTCATGATCTCATAGGTCAACCGGCTAATAGTCGAGTTTACTGGAGTCTGGCCAAAGCCGTGCAAGCTAATTTCTGTCGTCCAGCATTGCCCCCGCTGAGGTACTCTGATGGATCACTGGCTCACGAGCTGCAAGAGAAAGCAACTTTACTTGCCAATCTCTTTGCAGCTAATTCCCGGCTCGATGATCGCAACGCACAACCGCCTATAATTCCCAGTTGCGGTGTCACAATGTCTGAGTTACGATTTAGGCAATGTGACGTGCTTAGAGAATTGCGATCGCTCGATGTTCGGAAGTCCAGTGGTCCGGACGGTATCCCAGCGGTTGTACTTAAAAAATGTGCAGCTGAGTTGTCTCCAGTGTTGACGCGCCTTTACCGCCTGTCCTACCTCTCTGGTGTCGTGCCTCGGGTTTGGAGAGAGGCTAATGTGCAACCGATCCCCAAGAAGGGGGATCGATCTGACCCTGTCAATTACCGTCCAATTGCCGTAACCTCAGTGTTGTGCAAGATCATGGAACGGATCATCAACACCCAGCTTGTCCGTTACCTAGAGGATCACTCTTTGATTGATGATCGTCAATATGGCTTTCGCCAGAATCGATCAACGGGTGATCTTCTGGCATATGTACTGCACCGCTGGGGGGAGGCAATTGATAAGCATGGCGAGGCTCTGGCGATCAGTCTTGACATAGCTAAGGCTTTTGATAGGGTCTGGCACCGTGGTCTTCTCTCTAAACTTCCGGCGTATGGACTTCCCGACAACCTCTGCAACTGGATCTCCGGCTTTCTACATGAACGCAGAATTCGTGTCCTTGTGGAAGGATGTGATTCGCAGTTCATGTCGATAAACGCTGGAGTTCCTCAAGGCTCTGTGCTTTCGCCCACTCTGTTTCTTCTGCATATCAATGATATGTTACCTTTAGGTCATACTCATTGCTATGCAGATGACAGCACCATTCATGGGTGCTATTATAGCAAGCCTTCATGTGGTCGGGAAGAAACAGAAAAGAGACGGGAGGAACTTGTCATTGAACTTAACCAATGCTTGCAACGTGTTTCTACATGGGGAGCAAGTAACTTGGTTGAGTTCAATGCCAAGAAAACTCAGGTGTGCGCGTTTTCCTCAAAAAAGTCTCCGTTTTCTCTCCTCCCCACTCTTCAGAACGTCTCACTAGCAATGCTCGACAGCCTCAATATCCTAGGTGTGGATATTCGCAGCGACCTCAACTCCAGGGATTACATCGCGAGTGTCATCTCCACTACATCTCGGAGACTAGGGATCCTGAACAGGGCGCGACGGTTTTTCACGCCCGGTCAACTGTACCTTCTTTATAAGGCACAAGTTCGGCCGTGTATGGAATACTGTTTGCACCTTTGGGATGGATCCGCCATGTACCTCCTCGATGCCCTGGATAGGTTACAGAGACGGGCTGTTCGCATTGTTAATGATGCAGACGTTACCCATTGCATCGAGCCACTTCAGCTTCGCAGGAACATCGCCTCGCTAAGTGTGTTTTACCGTCTGTATCATGGTGAGTGATCTGAAGAGCTGTTTCATCTAATTCCCTCCTCTCCTTTCCATAACAGAACCACACGCGCTGGGCTTCGGAATCACAGTTTTACGGTAACTTCCATCTCGGCACGAACTAAAAAGTTCGCTTTGTCTTATCTCTGTCGTACCGTGAAGCTGTGGAACGGTCTCCCAGCCGGTGTGTTCCCTCCTTCTTATGACATCGGGTCCTTCAAGCGTAACGTGAAGAGATATTTAAGCAGGCCGGCATGACAGCGGCGACCACCGATGGATTGCGATCCCTTGGTGGTCGTTGTTGTGTTTGGATTGTAGTGTGCTTACCATCAGGTACAGTACAGTCAATGTGCCGAGCTATTATAAAAAAAAAAAAAAAAAATGTTGTATAACCAGTCGTGCTATCTAATCAGCGACTCTCCTGATTTTATTCTGGAAAAGATAAATTAAAATTATGGGGCTGATATATTCAATAGCACAAAACTCTGTAAAAAAGAAGACCTTTGTAATAACAGGTCAAGGTCATTAATATTAGCACCAATATTGGTGCTAAACAAAATCGTTTTGGAAGTGATGATAATATTTCAAAAAATTTAATATCCTCTGTTGCTGGTAAACGTTCTTCATAAACGGAGGTCTCTAAGGATTAAGATTTATTAGTAATATTTAATAGTTTCGCATGAGAAAATTATATTGATCACACTATAATTTTATCATAATTTTCTATATTATATCAATACCGAAATGTAGCTCCAAAGAAAGTTTGCAAAAGAAATTTTATCTGCAAAAATATTAACATAACTAATTGGTTTGATTAATTATTCAATCATTATTAAAACTGCTTAGGAATATAATTTAGTCCTAAGATTTGTTTTTCCAACACGCAATTTCACGCCTTCATTCAAAGAACAAATCGGTCTAGCGTTAATCTTATATAGATTTTTCATCACTTGATTGCCTCTTAACGCGATTCTTCATAATTTAAAACGTCAGTCGCATATAAATACATTAACTATCTTTTATTTATTTCATTGTTACAGAATCGCCCATCCACGATGCGGTACAAGCGCTTATTTCTCCATTAGCGTCGAAGAAACTTAACAAATGTTTCTATTTACATAAACAGGTGCGTATTATAATGAATATTCATTATTTCTGGAAGTAAATTAGTATAATTTAATTCTGGAAACTGTTGTCGATACTGGGAAAGATGTTTTTTTTTCTAAAGACGTTTAGAGATATTGTGTTTTAACTTAATTTTCAAAATAAGTAATGGTTATACATACAGTAAACAAATGTGACTTTCGTTCGGTTCTCTTCAAATTTTAAACAAAAAAGCAATTAAGTTGACAAATATGAGACATGTACCGATAAGAAAAATAAATAAAAATCTTATATTATAATTCTTTATTGTACGAACTCAATTTAGAATAAAAAGGCATTTTTAATAGCCAATCCCTGTTTCTCAATTTCAATAATTGTTTTCGTATATTTCCAAAAATATACTTGTACCTACACTTTATCTACAATCATGTTATGTATCATTCTACCAATTTTTTAAAGGAATGTTGTTGCTGACATAATTATTTGAGATGATTCTGGTTCTCAGAGTATGATGACAGGAGATACTGGTTTATTTAATTTGAACGGCAGTTCAACGACGTTACACACAGGTCGATAACAGACTATCACGAATAATTATCAAATTTTAAGACACTAATTTAAAATGAAACATAGATTTGATTAGGATCATTATCAAATGTATTCCGCACGTGTATTAATGTACTGTAAAAACCACAAAAAAAAGATTATCATTAATAGTCGTTTTAGATTTTTAGAATATTATTGGACTACCTTTTGCAGATAAAGACATAACCGATGTTACAAAAGCGAAAACCGTCGAGTTGACAGTAACGCTTAACGAAAAAGAGGTACCAGAGTACCTCGTCATAAAACCAATGACTGATGAAACCATCAAACCAAATGCCGAAGATGGCGATAAGGTAAACGAAATCGAAACGAAGGAAGTAAAAGAAAAGCCAAGAGTATCATTTAATAGAGACGTACACGTCAAGAGATTTGGTGAGTCAACGTTGACATTGGTTTGTAACTCGCCTAATCTTCTAATTCTTTTTGATCCTTTAAAAATTACTTGGATACTTATAATACCTTTACCATTTTATTTTCTTTTATTAATTAAAGTCGTCTTGGACTAAGACTACTATTTTCTAAAACATTGTCATTACAAAATTTAGTAAAAATTTGCTATTGCTTTGACTATATTTTAAGAGTATTTATTTTGTTATTTACTTTTTTTGCATGTTCATAAAGTTACAATAACGATTAATTTCGTTTTCATCTTCTTAAATTGCTCTATTCTTTTTCTGATAGTTTGTAGTTATTTTATTACTTTTCACCTAACGTAGATTTACAGTTATCCCTTCTATGTTCTTTGTTATCTATGAATGTATTAATCCACATATAACAATATTGTAGAAATGCTCATATAAATGCAATTTTGTAAACTTATGGGCAAATTCCTTATTATTTTTTAAAGGATCAAAAAATTTTGTGTTTGGACTTCGGTTAGGATTGCATACCTTTCACTTATACTAATGCGTGGTAGCATAAGAGTGAAAGGAAAGTTTAATTTAACAAAAACTAATTTTTCACGTAACAAAGGAACTAAACAACATTTATGTCTTTCATTTATGTAGTCGCTAAATCTAGTTTGATTAATTTTGTAAACTAATGGAATCAATAACAATTATTATTTTGTAATTCTAAGAACTTGATATTATCTTTGATCTTACTGATAAATGTAGTTGATTATTTAAAAAAAAAATTGCAGACTCGGGATTTAATGCAAAAGTATCAATTAAGATACTGAATAATTGTATGGCATTAAGAGTATGGAAGTTTTCTGCATGACAATGATACAGTAACATCAACAATTGTACAAGAGTATTGCATTGGGAATTGTAGTTCTTACTCTTATTGAGTTGAGAAGAAAGCTTGAAATAATATACTGAAGAAAACAAAAACACTTTTGAAAGAATGTAATTTCAGAACAAGATTATTTATTGTTCAAAGTACTTGTTAATGTGTTTGTGTTATATTATAGTTAAAACGTGTCCTAAGCGTCAAAGAGTATCAACGTCATCCAGTGCAGACGATCGTGGGAAAAAAATACAGATTCCTACAATAAAATTACAAGGGTCATCAGATGCACTTTGAATGTGCGATAATAGTGATAATTTCAATCAAAGAGTGACAAGGCCAGCTTGACCATGCATGAATGAATCAAAGTAATGAATATATGTTTTCAAACATAATAGACGATAATTGCTTGCACCAAATTAGTATTGAAGATTTATTGTATTTTTATTATTCTCGCTTTTAGTTCACAAATAAGTTGGTGAATCATTTTGAATTAAGAGGTGAATTCCTTATCTATTAATCTTTTCTTAGATAATATTGTATAGTTGAGATAAATGTAGATTTATTAGAAAAATAAAAAATACCAAATTTGTATACCATTTTAGGGTTATGTTAAAAAAAGTCTACGGCGTCCGTCTTACCTTTAAAGGGTGTATCTTTTGAACAGCAATAGAAGTCAAATTCTCACAGAATACGTATTAGTATGGAAGATATCCAAACAAAATAAGGGGTTCCTTATATAAGAAATATTTTTATTTTATTTTTTTGTTCTATTGTATAAACGGTAATATATATAAGCGTCAAATTTGGTATATTGGTATTATAATGTAAATTCCAAAGTAAAATAACAAATAATAGAAAAACGGCTAAGCTTGAGTATCTTCCAAAATGAGTGCAGGAAAATAAATTCCAGGGGTAAATACATTATACAAAACCATAGAATACACGGAGCGCGAGCACGTCTCGCAATTGGCCGATTTTTATATGGTTACTGATAGTATACCGTGATTAAATGGTATAAATAAGACGATTTCTAAAATTATTGATAAGCACTATTTATAATCTGTCATTATATTACATCAGACTTATTTACAACTTATGGGAGGTATAAAACCAAAAAAACGTTATTACTTAGAATAGTATGTTTATTTTGCAAAGACAGATGCGCGGTAACGTCATGCTGGTGTCAGACCTTGAACTCTGTCAGTGTCGTCACATTGCTTGTTCACCTCTCACGTGGCACCTACCTGTGTTCTTACCTAACTACACGTCTCCGTATTTACACTTGAATCTTAACTTCTGGTTATATTACTATTTACAAAATTTAAAATAAGGTAGCCTTTTTTTGCATTATTTCTCACTTTAAATATTTCTATTGTTTCGGATACTTTGATGATGATGATTTAATTCTGAAGTCACGTATCAGGGTTTGTAAAATCGATCTCCAGTTAGCTCGATCGTGTGCGGCATCTTTCAGTTTTATTCTACCAAGACCAGTTGAAGAAATCTATTTTTTAACAGAGAGTCTACAAGTAATTCAGGGGCGACCAGCCTTCTTTAGCCAATAGACTGCCATAAGAGGCCTTGTTTGGACAATCGGCTATCAGATCTTCGCAGATCATGTCCAATCGTTACTGTGGTTATGCTGACACGTTTTCATTGGCCGGATGATAACACGATTCCACATTGCGATTCTGGTGACGAAAAACATCATGATGCCAGCATAGATGGTAAAATATTTTATAGTGTTTGGTCTATTTTGAAAGCTATGGTAGAAAGTCCCCAATCTAAGGAGGTTAGTGCGTTACAGTTTTCAAGCTAATAATTATCTAAGATTTTTACTTTTAATTTAGATTCAAGTCCAACTCAGCTCGCCGTCTCTACCTCATTGAATGACGCTATCCATTCTAAATTAATTCCAGTTCACTTATTACTCAGTTTGGTTAAGTAATATATACGTTTGTGAAACGTATTACAACAGTTTTTATGTACATTCTTTCGGGTATGTGTGTTTATAGATCCCCGCTGACCAGATAACTTGTGTTTGCGAAATTTATCGCGTAAAGCCCACTAACGCTTTATAATATTTGCCAAGAACATTACTACGCTTTAAATTGTTGCCGTCTAAAAGCCTTTTTAAGATTCATATCGGGCCACTGATACCCTTTTCCAACTGGCTACATCCTTAATTATTAATCCAGAGATATTAATAAATAAATAATGTGGCTTGTAGTTACGCTTTTTAATTTTCTATGTACTGATGATATCCATCGCATCTCGAAAGATGTGGTGTTTTTAAATTGTCATATTTTTTTCATAATTCATAAAATCGAATGTAAAGTTATAATACGGTATAAAAAGAACTTCATAAAGTATAAAAATATATGTAAATAGGAAAAAATAGCAAAGAAATAATATTATTACTGAAATATGTATAACTAGTTGTGCCGTGAACTTCGTTCGCGTGGAATTTCGTATTTGAAAAACAGGGTTTATAAAAACATCACAGATATGTACCTAGTTGTATTAAAATACGACATCGACGATTTAACCGTACCTTGCGCTTTGTGAATGTTTTGATTCCTGAGACGTGGTACTCACGGTTAGCAGTCAGTCATGCCTCACGCTCTTCACTACTTTCGATCGATCGAAATATACCATTCCTAATCACTGTGAATTTAAACTAATAAGTCGTTCCCTACAGGGTTCAGCAGCGACTCTCATCTTACGGCTTATCCCGTTACCTTTCTAACAAAACAGGCTATCTAACGCAAAAGGATTTTTTTAAATTGGACTCGTGTGTTCTGATATTAGCGCATTTAAACAAAGAAACTCTTCAATTTTATAATATTTTAGCTGCACCCCACGGTTTTACCCGCGTAAGTTCCAAATTTCAGCATAACAAGTAGTCTATGTGCTGTTCCAAACTACCTACATATATAATCTATCAAATCGTAATCTATCGCTGCCAAATTTCTTTCGCACTTGTAATATTAGTAGGTAAAGTCCACATGAATGCTACAGCGATCCGCCTCGGCTTTACACGGGTAGATAAATAGATGAATAAATTAGCACTTTACTCCGTCCGATCTTGACATCTTGACATATAGCTGCGCCGCGTTCGCATATATGTCCAAATACAACTTTGCCTGTATGGAAAGAGTCCAAAATCGTTTCTCCGACGACTCCTCGACCCTCCAGCCTTCGTTAGGAACATGAACCTCCACCGATATATGTAGCTTCCCTCGATAGAAACCTATGTGAAATATCTAACTAGGAGATATTTCGTAAGCACTTCGAATCATCCCAACCCGCTCGTAAAACCACTATGAATTACAACCCAGACAACTCGATCCCAGTTTTCCAACGCTATAAACGCCGTCCGCGAAATCTCTTTGTCGATCCCTATGACGACATTGAGAAAGCTAACGAATTTTACGCGTCCGCTCCCGTAACACAAGCGTGCTCGCGCCCACGCCCGCGAAACCACCGTTCTCTCCGCAGGGGACGTACGGTTAACTTCGCCCTCTGCGGCAACTCAAGCCCTAGGTCAGATCCATCGGTATGGAGCCCTTGAGCCAAGCAGCCGCTCGCTCGATACAGTGACTCTACATTCACTAGTTATTACAGATACACATTACACTGCATCATACACACATGCACGCCACATAGGTACAAAGGTTCTGTAAAGGAACTTTTTTCTTTTTTTTAGTTAGTTTAGACAAAAATTTACAGATTACTAAATACCATCCTCCCAGGGAGAAGAAACATGTATATATGCATAGTTAGTTTAGATCGAATGATAAGGAATTAACCAGATCGCAACTTTCACATCATCATTTGCATACGAGCAACAGTCCGAGCCGAGGTCCGGCCACTTTGCCACCATCGGATCTTGTTGCAATGCTTTCGCGGCTGAGTGCCTTAAGCGCTCGCCCCCAAGCCCGGTGAAGCTGTAAAAGCCGTAAAGGCTCCAAGGCCCCTAAGGCTAATAATATAGTCAGTTCGAAAAAAAAAACACTTTACTTGGACAAACAAAACAATAATTCTTGTATAGCAATAATAATTTTTAGACACCCATGATTTGATAGTGTACCGCTCATCTTGATTAAGTAATTGAGGGCGTGGCGTCCGAGCATTAAAACTGATAATTTAATCTCTTTCAACATCATGGTACTATAAAGTGTAATATATAGAGGTAATCGACCTTTACACCACTAATATTACATAATTATAATTCTATGTACTAGAAAGAAAGCTATATGACATTAATAGTACGACGGTTAAAATGATGACTGATAAATTTGTATGTCAAAATTTTTCGAAATATTTAGTAGATGTTAATTACCAAGTAAATACTGTAAGTAGTAATTCACGTCCGTGTCGTTAAATTATGGATAGATATATCACTCTCATTGGAGAAGAAAATCACAATGAGAAAATCTAAGAAAACAAATAACATTTTTGCGGTTCTTGTATAATTATGTGATTACTAAACGTGTTCGCGGCTCGGATACGTGGACTACAGAATTATAGTTACCAATAAATATGGGTATAACTAATTTAATGTTAATCCGAAGTAATCTTATTGATTTATGTTTTCGTTTTCTACCTAAATCACTTCCTCATGTGCTCGTCGATGTCGCTAATAATAGATTTACATATGACAATCCATAAATCATTGCTGTCATTCCGGCCTCAATGGTGTCATGATATAATGAAGCAGATGTAGCTAACTTCTAAACTTACTACTGTAGCTAATGAGCTACAGTAGTACTAGAAGCAGAAGACGAAAAAATACTACATATATACATATCATGACTTAGCATTATTGCTACACTGAAATTCTTAGAACGCCATATAATTGAATATTAAAAAACGGAGCCTATAGTGTCACCCTGAGGCAGTCATTAGTAAAGGCGCGGGGGCGGGTCGATACGAATCTGGCGCTACTCGGACGAACCAAAAATGGTCGCGAATGACGATATCAAATGAACATGGGTTGTTAAGTTTTTATCTGTCGGCATTGACCTGGGATTCCTTATGTGGTCTACCTTTTCGAAAGCTTCATACTTATCTAAGAGCAAATTGTTTATAATGGAATCGATTACTACATTTTAGATGATTATCCGTACTGCCAAGTGTTAGACTTAGATTTATTAATATGGATGCAATTATAATATGACGATCGATTTAATTGCGTTAAGTGTTATTTATTGATTGCTCCGAACGTATTATTAATTCATTTTGATTAAAATAAGCGTTAATTGTTTTATCGTTATTTAGCGTTGATATATTTGCGACTATGGTTGCCGTGTTTTGCAATCTGTTATCATTCCTTTTAATTATATTAAAATTTGTCCAGTTTATTGTAAACAGAGATATATGTATTTATAGTAAAATTACCCGATAGTGCATCGTATAGCAAATTTTAATTCTAAAGCTGCGCGGTTTTAATGCAAATTTATATTTTGATATTATGAAACAATGCGACCATGAAAATCGAATCCCATGACATGCCTTGGCACACCCACATAAGAAATTGTTTGCATTTTAGGTTGTATAGCTTCACTTACGACCTACGAATCATTTATATAATTGTATACTTGTTATGTACTATTTTAAGTATTTTACATTCATTAACAATCGCCGGACACATCTGTATCTGAATACTGGGAATAATTTCCTCTCTGTAAATCCATTAAAAACAATATAATCACTAACTGTAACCATACATATAAACCGTGAAAAAATATGTAATTGATAAGCCTGAGTTTCTTGCTCGCTCTTCTTGATGAATGGGATGTTTCCGAACCTGTGGTAATGTTCATAAGGGGAGTCCCTAAATTAAATTGAATAAAGTATTTTTAATGTTGATTTACGAATTTGTTAAAAAAGATGACTAGTTGCCTAGATATGGAATCGCCCCTCAAGTGCAGCGTCCGAACCATACTGTTAATCGAACCAAAATCGGAGGTAGTTATCGTCGGTGATATTGCAATACGTTCTATATCAAAAGAGTCTGCCTCAATATTATTCATTGCAAAATGTTATATTTCTAGTTATTTTCTCATTAGATCTACATTAAGGATTGTTTCCCATAAAATTATATAGATTTTACTAAGTATATAACACCAAGATATGCATGTCACACAAATAGTAAATCGTTAAAAAAGTTTTCTCTCTCTCTCGTAAATTCAGTTCGCAGTGACCAACATCATCACATCATCACCGTTTTGCAACATCACCGACGTTATGCAAAATGTAAAAATAGAGTTTTGGCGGATGAAGATTTTTATTATTATTACTGATATTAGTTGCGATCACGTCTTTCATGAATAAGTTTTTTTTTGTTTTACGTGATATTTACATAATTAGGATTTTGGGTTGCCTCTATCCTAAAAAAAGCGGATTTTCTAATAGTCTAAAGGCAAAATTTGCCTAATAATTATAAATCATAGGAGATGATTAAACCATAGTGGCGAGTAAAAAGTCTCCGCTCAGTTAGAACATAATTTGGTTGTAATTAAAGAATACTTTATTCTTAAAGTACTTCATTTTTGTTTAGCTATCAATCATAATTGCTTATTGTAAAATAGATTGTCTAGGATTACAAAATTATTTAAACCGTCCCTGAATACAAAAAATAAATATTTCTAATCTAATAATATACTATATAATTTAAATATAACAGGTAACAAAACCTTCGGTGCAAATAATTATGACCTTCAGCGCGGCCCAGTTAGATAACGTTGCATTGTTTTTAAACATAAATTAACATTCACCTGTAAGTATATTGGTTTTGATGAAACAAAATGTATATGTTTTTAATAATATTTTTTTTTAATATTAGACTGGTCTTGGCCTCTATCTCACCTGATGGTAAGTTAAGATAAGGCCGACGATGAATCGCGCATACCTATCAAATGCCTGTTCACTCTTTGCTTGAAGACTCCCAAGTTATAGGTGGGAGGGCAGACAGACGCCGGGAGTGAGTTCCATTCCTTAGCCGTTCGCATAATAAAAGACGAAGCAAAACGCTTCGTGCGAATTGGGGGTATTTCCACCACAAACGGAGAGAAACCCTCGAGGCGTCTAGTTGTCCTGCGGTGAAACGGATTGAACGGAATTAAGTCGTGCAATTCTTGTGCACACCCTCCAAAGTGTAATCTGTAAAACACTGAGAGGCAAGCTACCTTACGTCAATACTGAAGACTGGGCATTCTTGCCCTTATCAGTCCTTCATCACCACCAAGTCTGCGAGCACGACGCTCGATGACGTCTAAAGCGGCCGACTGATATTTGGCTGATCCATCCCAAAGCAGTATTTCATACATGACCGTACTTGTGCTTGATATAAGCTAAGAAGCTGATCCGGAGTGAAATACCGCCTAACCTTGAAGAGGATCCCCAATTTCCTGGCAGCTGTTCTCGCTTTTAACTCAAACTATCGCCCAAAGTTGAGATTCCAAGAAGTTCGAGGTTGTCTGATACCTGAAGGGAAACACCCTGAAAAGCAAGATATATGTTGAACGGACACCGTTTGGCAGAGAATAGACACGCCTGTGTTTTTTCCGCGTTAAACCTGACTAGGTATTATATTCGATAATAATATTTCATTACAGTAGCACGGCAAAGTGACTGAGCTATGCCAGATGGTAACCACAGTACAATCTAAATATACTGGCGACCAGTGAGAAATAAACAATTGGCCTGCGTAAAATAGAGATGGATATACACCAGCTGGTACCGAAACGTGACGTGCATTAAGCTATTCACTGCACCGAGCTTTTCACCATCATGGTGATCGCAACCTAGTCGGGCTGTAGAGCCCTGCCCCTAGCTACCGCCATTTCCTCGTTCGTTTCTCGACAGATGCAGATGCGACGTGCAGATGAGGTTGGCTTGAGTGTCGTTAAGTATTAAGATGTTGTTTAACTTCCCTTACACCCTGTCTTATATATATTAACTAGGCAAAATATACAAGAGGAATAGTTAAGAAAGTTAAGTAAGGAAGGAGCAGTTGCGACTGTTTTTAACCCCCGGCGCGAAAAGAGGGGTGTTATAAGAGTAATGTGTTTTTTATATACTACAAAGGTGGCAAACAAGCATACGGCTAGCCTAATGGTTAGCAGCTCCCGTAGCCTATAGGCGCTTGTAATACCATAGGTATCACCAGTGCATTACTGACCTTGAACCCCCAAGCTACCCCAAGGAACTCAGGAAACCCTCCTCACCGCAGAAACACAATACTAGGTCATTTGGCTGCGATCTTCTGTAGGGTGGACGTATTCCAGTAGTCGGGCAGCACCAATTAAAGATAAATCTCCAAAGAAATTTATCTTTGCCCTACCTCTCTTCTCTACCTGTGTTTTTACCGATTATTATTTTTTTTTCAAAGGTTACTCGGTCGTGATTGTTGTTAGCTACGATTCATGAAAATCTGTTCAGCCATTTGAAGATTAACAATTCTCTTCTAGTTGATAAATGTTGCGACCATCTTTCACAGGTCTGATCTAGTCGAAATTTGGTATTCTGTTACTTGAAAGATATTAGAAGAACATGGCAACTTTGAGCTGATGCTACAGCATCATCTGAAATTTGCAGGATACCTAACTGCTCACCAACTTACAGCAATGATATCGTGTTTTGGGTCTATTGGAGTTGTCTCAATGAATAGGTTACTCGTGTTTGAAGTTTGTTAAATTTTCAATTTACCTTGTAGATGTTTGGGTATTTGCTATGTATGGTAATCGTAATACGATCAGGTACTATATATCTCATCTCTTAAGGATGCAAATGGGGTCAGGCCTAAACAGCTAAGGTTTTTTGCGAAATATGATAAAAAACCGGTAATTGAGGTCTGCAGATCGATAAACCAACGAGAATATTCGACCATAATCGGTCTTCCTACAATGACCGTTGTTTTAGTCGACTAAGTTACGAATAATTATGTCAAATGTAATTGAAACTGTACCAAAATGTTAAATTCTAAATTAAAGCTAAATGCTAAATTATAGCGGGTTTTACATCCGATTTTTTATTGAATTCTGACTAAAATATAAACTGTTTTTTTTGTGTACAGTCGGCGTGATATATAGTCGAAATTCAATCACTGTGTATCATATAGACAAAAAAACTATTTAAATTCAAATTTTTAATTGTCTTTAGATTTAACGTTTGGCCACATTACCGCCTTAATACTACATACAAACATGCTGAGCTTAGTGGCTATCAAGTGCAGCTGCCGGAACATACCCATATGTGCTTGATGGCGAAGAAGGAGAGAACACAGGTGGGAGATGTTTCCACAGTTTCACGGTACGACAAAGATAAGAGTCGGAGAACTTTTTAGTTCGTGCGGATATGGAGGTTACCGTAAAACTGTGACTCCGGAGCCCATCGCATGTGGTTCTGTTGTGAAGAGGAGAAAATTACATTGAACAGGTTTTCAGAACACTCACCATGATACAGACCTCTTTAGTCACGTGCTTGCCTGGACTATTACAAATTTAGACACATCTGAATAGACAAGAGTGTTATTTTATGCACGCTTTTTCATAAAGAAATAGCAATTCTAATGTAACATAGGATTCCTTGATTTGTAATGAAAATTTGCAAAAGAGTATACATTTGTACAAACCACTTCGGGCGGAAGCGTCCAAGGTTTATTAATGTCTCTGAAATTGTTTATTAAGAGATATGGCGAGGTCCACTTAGCACTCTATTCACACCTTCATAAGGAAACATCTGTGAACAGTATATTACGTTCAAGGATTTCGATTATAATTCAATTGTTTTATTAAAATGCATTTTATTATTCACTTGGAAATGTACCGAATATTTTGTTTTAAATGTTATGTTCAACATTTTTATTTGATCCATAGTTTTTATTTATTCTGCTTTTCTCAGTTTAATAGCTGGGCAAACGAGAAAAGTTCGGGGTTATGCAAAAAAAAGGAAGCTATCTAAGTCAACTTGGAAAGAAAAACATTAGCTAAATGAAAATCTCATCCAAAACGTTACAGCTGTTTCGAGAAACTAATTACATCCACATAATATCTAGTTTTATTTACTTTAATGGTATATTAACACTAACTTTAATTACTGTGTTACTTATTTAAATCAAGTGATTGACCTCAATATTGGTTCAGGCATAAGATGCAACATTGTAATTTAAAATTGACGATGATAAGTCGTACAAATGCTAATGTTTATTTATTAACCGTGGCTAATGGTTTCACCCATGGTAATTTTATTCCACAAACACTCACTGCGCCGCCGCGCCGTCAGCCTACATGTGTTATCTATCGTTCCCACTTCCCATTCCTATTATTATATTCCCATTAGTATATTCCCATACTTGACTACGGCTTGCCAGATTGCTTGACGTTCAAGGGTACTGCTCCGCACTTTAGGGTCTTAGCGTGAAGTTATTATATAGTTTATAACTTTATTCAATAAATAGGCTATAAAATGTAACTGGTAGTTCAAGAGATTAGCGCCTTTTTTATCGTTGTAGGTTTTGGCGTAGTGGCCACAATCTCACCTGATGTTAAGTGACGATGCGGCCCAAGATGATAACACGCTAAACCTAGTGGCTCATGCTCATTGTAGGGATTCGAACTCACGTCACTCGACGCGAAGTCGTACACGCTACCACTAAGCCATCATCGCTTCAAATGAGCCTTCAAATAAACAAACAAAAAAAAAACAATTTGTTTGTAATATTAGTAGAGATTTAATTTGATAAATGCAATGAGTAACAATGATATAAAATATAAGCATAAATATCAAAGAACTAAGCCCGACTGATACACAATTATACATATATTATAACAAATTAATATTTATTTTTTTGATAAACGAAGAATACCAACCTGAATTATTTTGAGAAGTTTCCTGATGTATATTCAAAGTCGAAGCTCCTATACAAATGAAAGTTAAATGGGACCTCCCTTGAAGTGTCCTTTTTCCAACGAAAAATGAATCAATCGGTTCATAAACAAACAAGTTATGGCTAAAAATCCATAAAACTGATAATGTGAAATTTTCTTTTTATATATTCAGTTAGTGTCATTATTTAATGGAGTTGTTAAATTATTCACTTCATTACTTAATTACCTCGATACCGAGAACAAGTACACTAAACGCCCCTCGTATATATATAAAAAGAAATTTAAAGCGCTGAATCGATTTTCATAAAATTTATATGGGACTTCTGTCCTACCAAACAAAAAAAGAATCATTAAAATCAATTCATAATTGGCGGAGTAATCGCGTACAGTCGAATTAATAAACTCCTCCTTTTTTGAAGTCGTTTAATAACAAACTAATACATGTCACGGTGCTGACATATGTACTTTTCTAGTCTCCCATCAGGTGTGCAATGGTCACAGTCCAGCCAGGAAAGATCAACCGTTACCCGTTAATCTTGACGTTCCAATTCTGGTCGAGTTTTAATTAGATATAGGTATTCGTCCGAAAACCGCTAGGATATGTATTGGTTTAGTAAACAAATTGTTTGCTCAAGTGTGCTGTGCCACATGCAAGGTCTTTGCCTTCTGAATACAATGATATTTTGTAGACCATAGCATGTAATGTTTTGTACAAACTGACTTTGCTCTAACCTTCATTACAAGTCACAGGCCAGTGTTTGCCTCACCTGATGACTTAGAACAATAAAACTTTTTTTAGGGAATAGTGTTAGGTATTATAATACTATCTCTAAGCACATTATAGATTAATGTTTTTGTTTTCATATTATTTTTAAATACATACATACATAAATCACACCTTTTTCCCAACAGGGTAGGCAGAGATCACGTCCTTCCACTTGCTACGATCCTGACACACAACTTTCGCTTCTTCAATATTCATCAATCTTTTCATGCATGCTCGTCGGTTTAGAATACTCTGGACCTGACCTTTCTTCAAAACGTCCCCGATTTGATCATGGAACGTTCGTTTAGGCCTTCCTCTTGCAACGTTCCCAATTACACTCATCTTATAAATCTGTCTAGTCAATCTTCTTTCATTCATCCTCTCTACATGCCCAAACCATCTAAGCATCCCTTTCTCAATCCATGTCACTACATCTTCTTTCACATCACAACGTTCTCTTATTACACTATTTCTTATCCTGTCACTCAGTTTCACTCCTATCATACTTCTTAGCGCCCTCATTTCTACTGCATTTATTCTACTTTCATGTTTTTCTGCCACACCCAGCTTTCACTTCCGTACATGAGTGTTGGAACTAACACTGCTCCATGTACAGCCAGATGAGCTTTTCTTTTTCTTTTTAAATACGGGACGAAAATAATTACTACTTAATAAACACGTGCGAAGCCGTGGGACACCGCTAGTCTATATTAATAAATATGTAATGCTGTATGTACATGTTGTTTTTTTTAAATTTCCTGATAGATATTTATTATAAAGGACATTTGATCACGGCTAATAATATGATGATATTAATCTTCTTTTGTCTTTCATTCTGTATTTAAATAAAAAAAGGCTTGACCGGTGTTTATGAAATTTCGTAAAAGCGGAAACTTATGTGGTCCATAATTTATAAGTTATAAGAATTTTATTCTGAATAGTAAGACATGATTAAAAATTAAAATCACTACTTAAAAATGCGTGCAGAATGCAAAGCCGGGACACCGCTAGTAAAGTCCATAAGATTAGAATCCTTAAACCATACCAATGCGATATTACGATATTTTTACGAAAATCGTATAGCGACATCTGTTGATGATAAAAAACAGAACTATATGACTAGTGCCACTTGTACGCAAATTAATTACTATACCAATTTTTGTGTTTATTGATTTAGACTCGAAACTAGGTTACATCGATGAGAAAAACATCGAAGATCGGTGTTTCCACATAAAACGAACGCGAACCCAACGCGAGGCGCGTATAGATTACTAAATATATATTACACTTGTCTCTTACCCTCCTCCCAGAGGATAGCGACAGATATATATGTATAGTTAGTTTAGTTCGAGTGCTAGGGCATTAGACAGATCGCGATTTGTTTCCAATCACTACAACAGTCCGAGCCGAGGTCGGCCACTTTGGCATCCTCGGAACTAGTTGCATGCTTTCGTGGCTGAGTGCCTTAAGCGTTCGCCCCCAAGCCCGGGTGAAGCTGTAAAAGCCGTTTGAGGCTTCAGGGCCCTTATAGCAAACAGTATAGTCAGTTCGAAAAAAAACGCTACTGTGCGCTACTGTAACGCTGTATTTACGTTGTTGTACGTTCAGGCACTACAACGCCAACAATACGTTTTCCGTTCCATTACAAACATAAAATTCATAAAAACGGTTATATAACATTTTTATTGTACCTTGATTTCATATTATTACATACGTATGACGTCATACGCTCTTAGACGTTATTTTCAGTTTTCAACTTTCTGAAAAGTTGTCCGGTTGCTTATTATAAATTTACTTTTAGAATTTATAAAATATCAGTAAAAAATAAAATACGTGACGAAGAGTTAAGGGGTGACGAAGTTCGGATAGGGACTGCATGCTGTAAGATATGCCGCGGTCCCATGACTGGGGTTACAGGCGAAAATTTAAACGACTGCGAATGCGGAGCAGCTGAAAAAAGCACTGCATAGTTAAATGAGGTTTAGTATAGTACTCAGATGGTTGAGGAAGACGTTTAACAAGAGGATCAATTGCGGCTTTAAAACTCCTCAGAAGAGTTAGTGTCTTGGCGTCAGGTAGCAGTCGTCCGTAAATCCAACAGCAAATAAATTAATTTCCTTACTTGAATGAAATAAAATAGAAAAGAGCAATAATACCAGGACCTTCCCCATAAGCGGCATAAACGTGGATAAGGCGATAATTCAGAATAATAGGGCCGTACACACCCGAAGCGACGAACTGCTTGACAAGAATAAACCCATATAAAGAGATGAGGGACGGAAGAAGAAAAAGATTTTAAGCATTATATACGAAATAATCAAATACAGTATATTATTATTATTATGGCCCCATTAATCAATGATTGATTATCATCATAACTAATAAGTATGTACAGTTCCCTTTGATCTATTAACCCCAATTCCATGAACTGGATGGGTGTTCAGAAAAATATCCCATTCTAGGCACGCTATTTGGGTCTGAGTGGGTTGGCAACACAGAATCGATATTCAAGCATCCAATATACTACAGTTGATAAAAATCTTGACACCGCGATTCAGTCCGTACTGGTGGCGCCATCGTGTAACAATTATACTCACTAACATAACGTAACATTAAATAATATACAAAAATATGATTATTTAAAATTGATACTTTAGACATAATTAGCACGTAAAACTTCGTTTTTAATAGTGTATAATATTATTATTTTTCACCGGTAAAATAGTAGCTATATGTAGGGTTGCCATAATTATTGGAAACCTCTGTCATAGAGGTATTATAGAGGTCAATATAAATATAAAAACAGAAAAATGCCGATAGTCATGGCTAATTAAAGTAAAATAATCAATTAAAAAGCAACAAAATAAAAACAATGCAGTTCAAACAAGTCCAGTCAAGTCCATATTATTATTACATAAACTTACTTCATTAAAGACTAGATGTGCCCCATGGTTTCGCCCGCGTTAAACTTATTCGATTAACTCTAATATCGCGCCACTATCGTTGTTCTTTCTTCTGGTACTTGCCAACAGCTTTCCTGATTGCTTGACGTTCACGATTACCGCTCCACTCCTTAGAGCTATAGCGTGAAGTTACATAATCTACCTTCCTCAATAAATAGGATATGAAATACATAAAGAATTTTTACATAGACTGGCAAAGTTTTAATACTAGAAATAGACATCAATTTTTCATACCTTGTTTTATATTTAGTAAGGACCAATAACAGTTTTTAAGTACAAAAATGTGTTAGTTTTTATAATAAGATTTCGAAGCACGTTACTGATTTGCCAGATAAGGAGTTCAAGGACCATGTCAAGCCAGTTTTACTGTCATAGGGTGGATGAGAGTGATTTCTGTAAGTGACTCCCTCTCTGTGCATCCACTAAATTAATATTATTATTATTTGTACAAACCCGATCATATTTCTTGCCGGTTCTTCTCGATGACTGGGATGTTTTCGAACCGGTGGTAGTATTTTGAAGTTCATAAGTGCTTTCTTAGGGCCTAAATTGAATAAAGTTTATTTTTAATTTAATATGATAATATGTCAAGAAAAGAAAGGAAGCTTAAAAGACGGGCAGACACGTTGACAGAAGCTTCAAAACTATAATTTCGACAAAATTATTTATTTATGGGCACCATTATTATTCAAATTCAAAGATTTCCCAATGAATTATTCAATATACAATACATATTATACAGTAAAAGATCTCGATATCCTTTTTCTGACTGGTATGAACAGTTATATTGTTTGGCGAACGGTCAACGGTCATGGACTTCTACCGGTCTAACTACGTATGAACTAGACGATTCGAATTACCATAATCGATAGTGGGACAAAAATATAAAATTTAATTTGATTTTATTTGAACTCCGCTATTGTCATAGATCTCATGAGGAAAACAGAGTCGCCCAATTGCAATATACGTTAGAAGATTGATAATGTGTCACTTACTGATGGTGTGTGCCAGGAACAAAACCAAAGGGAGTCGCCGATGAATAACATGAATTTAAACTGTCAAAATATAGGTGTTTTTCACAGATTTTTTAGCCTTGTTCGGATGATGCCAATATGTTATATGACCTAGTAGTGCTATCTCATCTTTGACTCTCCTGATGTGACGCTATAAATGATAGGGTACAATGGGACTGACATATTCGGAAGAATAAAAGTCCCTAAAACAAACAAAAAAATAATTAAATAATAAAAGTAATAAATGTCGCAGACTTGCCACTCTGAACTTATTTATTAATTTATTATGGATTTGAAACAGTAATATATGATTTAACTAGCTAAAACCCCACGCATCGATGGCTCAGTGTGATATTAATTGTTATGGAATTAATTAAAAGTATTTATAGTGAACATAGATTCACCGGAAAACATATTCAATTTAATACTCTACAATGTTAGTTGTTAAAATCAACATTATTCCACATATTTTAAAACAAATTAGTGAACATGGCAAACCCCGCAAACGTTTGGAGTTTCGAGATACAAAGTATTTTTTTTATCGTTATAGGTTTGGCGTAGTGACCACAATCTCACCTGATGTTACGTGACGATGTGGCCCAAGATGATAACACGCTATACCTAGTGGAAGACTGGCTCTCAAGTGCAGCTGCTGGAACACACCTATCGGTGCTTGGCGACAAGTTTTCAACTTGAGGGTGGTAGCTAGCCATTAGAGGTATAGGTAGCATAGGTGGCATTAGAAAATGCCCTACCACTATGCTATGGTTTCCTCACGATGTTTTCCATCACCGAAATCTCAGGCTCATTGCAGGAATTCGAACTCACGTCAATCGACGCGAAGTCGTACCCACTACCACTGAGCCATCATCGCTTCAAAATTATAAGTTTAAAGTAATTATTAGATTAAATTTACGACATATTATTTATAATGATAACTGTCAATGACATTTGTTCGTCTTTTATGTACAGAGAATAATAAATAAATAAAAGACGAACAAATGTCATTTGAAAGTCATTATTATAAATAATATGCCTTATATATAAATATCTTATCTGCGACTATTAGTAGTTCTATAATTTCGAATATAATGGTTCTATAATTTCTGAACGACTTGACCGATTGATATCATATTTACATAATATATGTATTTGTTTTATAGAGACGATGGTTTACTTATACTCGTAGGTATGTTATATCTATACCACTATTATAAAGAGATACAATTTTATTGTGAGTTTGTCTTCTACTAATAGAAAGATAGGTTCTCCCTGATGGTTATAGGGTATATTTTGATTAAGTTTTAGTTTAATGAATTTTAGGTTCCATATGTAAACTAAGTCGGAAAAATATCCAGTTTCACTGCTATATCGGCATCCGCTGACCAAACTGTTTGAAATAAATAAAAATAATGTATTACAATATTATTGCATGCTAAAAGTTCTACAAAAAAGTCCGCGACAGTATATATATAAGTTGTACAAATATAAATGAAAAAGCATTGTAATAATTAGTATGTCTTTTGGCCACTTTTTCGGCATGTGCTAATCAAACTGTTCGAAATAAGTGAAAATAATGTACTACGATATTGTTTACTGCTAAAAGGTCTAAAAAACAATCTGGAATAAATGTAACTTTTATATAAATCACAATAAACATTATTTAGTAATTAATACGTCGTTAGGGCGCTATATCGATATTCACGGATCAAATGGCTTGCATGTCTACTACATTTTTTTGTCTTAGTACAATATTTTTCAATCCTAAAAGTTCTGGAAAACATTAAAATACCGCTTAGCTACCTTGTCGGCCTGTGCTGACCAAACGATTTAAAATTGTTGAAAATAATGTGCTCAATGTTCTACGATAAAAGATCTACAATACGGTGTGAAACATTTATGGCTAAATCTGAAACTATGAGAAACAGAGAAAAGTTGTGTAAGGAGTCATGAGCTCGATTTTGAGAAATCAAAAATTGCATGTTTACTATTTTAGAGTTTCGAAGTCAAAAATAACCCTTATAGTTTCGGTATGTCTTTCAGTCTGTCCGCGGCTTAGGGCAAAGATTCATAGTACTAGAAAGCTGTAATTTGGTATGGGAATATATATTAATCACGCCAATAAAGTGGTAAAATAAAATCTTGAAAAGAAAATCGTTACATACACGTGAGACCGTTTTTTTTTTTTCGTTTATCACATCGCGTCGGGTGTAGTTGGATAGTTCGTTTAAAAATATTTTTGGTCTGTGAAAATCATTTTTCGACTCAAGGGTCCGTTTGCGAAATATTAATCTTTAAAACGCTAATTTTTGTTAGAGTCAAGTGGGGGGGTCCATACCAGCTGAATGGTTGTTATTTAGATATATGAAAAGACTCATGGTATTAGTATATATAATGAAATTAAAGAAAAACTATCAGAGGTAAGTAAGCTTTATAAGTTAACGAGTAATATTCATTAACTTTTAAAATGTATTTGGAGAAGTAATTTCGTACAAGTTCTAAGGGATGATTCATGTTACATCAAGCAGAGCACTGGCCGCGAGGCGGTCAAACATCTATAGTATACTTTTGTATAAAGTAAATTCGAACCCTAAACTGCGTGTGACCTGACAAACACTTGGCATTTTTTTTTAATTTATTTGCCGTCTAGAATACACCTTTTATGATCTGCGCATCAAATATTTGACCAACGTTGCTAGAATCCTTTACGCGGGGGCCAATAACAACTGTTTACAGTTGCAACCCAATTAGACTAACGAAGCACCAACCCGTAGCACATGACAACACAATCGTACTTTTTATATGTAAGACTGCTTAGACCTCTACTTAACAACGTAATGATATGTATTAAAGATCTTTCTTCGGGTTCCGTCCTAAAAAATACATTTATAACACCGAAAACTATATGAAAGACACACATTTGTTGAATCGACTTACACGCCACCTTCTGGCGTACTAGGTTATAAACTATAAGCTTTTATCATGTGTATGAAACAACCATGTATAATACAAATTTGTCGTGAACGAAACCGCGGGGCAATGCTACTGAAAAATATAAAATATTGTAGATAAAAATACCTATAACACTAAAATATATGATTTGCTAAAAAAATATATCATAATAATTTAAAAAGTTGCCCTGTTTTTCACACAACACAATATCTCGACCGAAATCGCGTGTCGAAGTTGTTTTATATACAGAAGCATATTTCAACAATATCGTTTGAACAGCCGCTCGCGACACGCCGTCATTCGGTGCCATACAATACAATAAGTATGTATGTCTTTAGAAAACGATGTAGCCATATAGATAATCTATATTAATCATCGCATTTAAAGTACTTTTTTTATCATTCTGGCCACAATCTCATCTGATGTTAAGTAACAATGTGGCCCAAGATGGTGACACGCTAAGCCTAGTGAGGAAACTAGCTCTCAAATGCAGCTACCGGAACACACCTACAGGTGCTTGGCGACTAATTTTCAACTTGAGGGTGATAACTAGACAAGCGGGCAATGGAAAAAGGTATGGTTTCATCAGGCTGCTTTCCATCTCTGAAAGCTCAGGCTCATTACATGGATTTGAACTCCCCTCGATTTCACGTCGACCTTTTTAATTGATATGGTTATTTGATTTAAAACACCTGAAGACTAAAACCGATATATTGAATAAATCGCTTATATTAATTATGATAATGAGTGTGTTCGCCGCCGCTCGGTCTGAATGTAGTTGATGCACTGACTTGATATAAAACAATATAATTACTATAAAACCGATGCAACAAGCGAACGTAGCAGAAACTTATATGGTTGGCACGTACATAGGGAATTATTGTGGCAACTCAAAATGCATGTTTCCAGTTTATATTTATAATCCATTTTACATATGTTTAATAACCACACTATATCACGCAAAATGCCACCAATATTATATAATATACGCTCAAAGAACCTAGGTTATTGAATTAAAATAAAAAAACCATAACATGGTAGCTCAAGATCCTGGCAAAAAACTCTCTGTTTAAACGCCAAAGTCAGATTTAAGGAAGTGTAACGGGGCTTCCACCCACACGTGAAAGGACAAAATATAAGTTGGTGTAATTTTTTCAATAAAAATCATCAATAGAAAATGTTAACAATAAATATTTTTTTGTTCACTCGTTTTAAAACACCTTGATATATATTCATATTTTTTTTATTTGTAATTATTAGGAACCTAATACCGGCCTTAGGTCTAGAAGGAGCTCAATGAATTCCTGCATATTTTTTACGCCTTGATGACGTCTAAATAGTAAACAAACGATACTTATGGATTTTCAAACAATGGTTGTTTAATTAACATTACTACCTAGTAGTGTAGTTAAAACATCGATTAATAACAAACACTCGATTGTTGATATCCAATACATGATACGAGGTATTTTTGTGATTAGTGATTACAAGGAAGATTTGCGCGAACGATCTTTCTTTACTTTCTTTACTTTACTACGTCGTTCTTAGTACAGGACGTAAACTTTGAGAACATGACACGGTAACCTTTTTTGTGCACGTAATTTTTTTTTTTCGAACTGACTGTTGGCCGGGCGGCCTTAGCAGGTTCACCGGGCTTGTGGGCGAGCGCTAAAGGCACTCAGACGAGAAATAAGGGCTACAAGGGCAAGGGTGCCAAAGTGGCCGACTTCGTCTTGGGCTATTGCCGTATATGCAAACATCGCGATCTAGCTAATTCCTATCCGAATTCGAGCTAACTAACTATACATGTATGCATGTCTCTTGCCATCTGGGAGGAAGGAAGAACACGCGTCCATGTATTTAATAATCTGTCAATTGGTGTAAGACTAACTAGCCAAAAAAAAAAAGAAAAAAGGTGCCTTTTTTATCGTTATAGGCTTTGCCGTAGTTGCCACAATCTCACCTGATGTTAAGTGACGATGTGATGATAGTGAAGATGATAACACGCTAAACCTAGTGGAAGACTGGCTCTCAAATGCGGCTGCCGGAGAAAACACCTATTGGTATTTGGCGACAGATTTTCAACTTGAGGGTGGTAGCTAACCAGGCGGGCATTAGAAAAAGCCCTACCACCATGCTATGATTTCATCATGATGTTTTCCTTCACCGAAAGCTCAGGCTCATTGCAGGAATTCGAACTCACGTCACTCGACGCGAAGCCGTACACGCTACCACTGAGCCATCATCGCTTCTAATCAGCGTTCAGAACCTATGTACCTGTTGCTCGTAAAGTTCTTACGGCCAGCTTACATGGCATGTATTCCGTACTGAAAAAACTGAGTTATATGTCTTACACTATACAACTTTGTTTTAACCAAAGTGTATTGACACCAAATCGTGAACTTGTGTAGGTGTAAGAGAATTCTGTGTTTAGTTTCCGTTACGAATGACGCCATCTCTTGCTCACCAGAAGAAACCTTGTGAAAGTTATTATGAATTAATATATACTAGCTGTGCCCGCGGCTCCGCTCGCTTGGACTACAGAGTGCCGTCGGTATTGTGGTAACCCTGCTTCCACCCACGGCGGTCGCCCTTCGGTTATTTTAAACAAATAAACGCTAATTTTTTTATTTGCGCGGAAACCTAATTACTTTTCTAAAATAAAATTAGCCTTTGTTACTTCTTATAAAATCAGCTGCCAGTGAAAGTCCCATCAAATCGGTCCAACCGTTTCCGAGATTAACCGGAACAAACACAGAAAATTAAAAAAAAAATGTTTTTTGTTATAAGTACCTTATATACTATCATATTCATATAGTAACAAGTTGTTATAACAAACAGACACTTCAGTTTGATTTATTTATATAGATGTATATACTAACCGTGTCCCACGGATTCACCCGTGTTAAATTCATTCAACGTAATCAACATCGCGCCGCGCCGCGTCGTGTCCACATGCCAATGTGGCACGCTTGGGTTCCAAGATCAGTCAGTGTATACCAAGGTGCGTCCTTGCAGGTTGGCATGACTGCTTCGACCGCTGATGGATAGCCGAACTCTCGGTGGTAGTCGTCAAATAAAATACCGTCAACTAGTAGTGCTTTTAAAAAAAATGTTATGTGATGTTTGTACACGTCCAACAGATTGATACGGGCTTAGAGTTTTTCTATTGCTCACTTATTTATCCTATATCAGTTTAAAGCAGGGGTTTTATGGACCTCCATAACCGTAACCGAAACCATAATATAACCGAAATAAAAATATGCGAAACCATAACTGTATTAGAAATATATTTTTTGTTTAATTTCGGATAGTGCCCTAGTCGATCGAAACACTATCGATTATCAGCAATTACTTTAATTTACCTAAAATAAAGTTAATATTATTCACCTATAATCATTGTTCAAATAACACCTATTTTCCTTCTAAATACAATTTATCTGAAAAATCGAATATTCATAGCTGAAATTATACGATAATATCAGATATTAGAAATAATTTCATATCCGCATCCATAACCGAAAGCAATAAAAATACTCTTGAGATATCCAAATCCGAAATTTCATATCCGTAACATCACTGGTTTAAAGTCAATTCCAGACTACAAACATTTTCCATCGAAACAATTATTATAAGCGAGCGTAAAAAAAAACAAGATACTATGATCAAATTAAAAAACACAAAAGAAAGAAAAACACACAACCATTAAAAGTTAATTTTTTGAAACAAAATAAATATACCTCGATAAAATCCTTATCACACTCACGTTTTCGGGGTTTTATATTATTAAAAAAAGACATAAAATTCTATATATATTACCGCTCTGATACACCGTATAACGAATGAGTTTGCAAGTGGACCGAGAGTCGCTTACGCGTGCTAAAAATAATCATGACTTGGAAACGGTGACGTCATGGCGCACGTACCAACCAACACGACACTAAAAGCCTTAAGGACAACCGTGGGGTACGATATCATCTCAATGATATACATTGTAACGTTCACGTAAATAGCTCCTTGTGTTTCAAACGCCGCAGCGGCGTCTAAGTCAGCTATTCTCAACTTTGTTTATATCACTGTAAAAATATGAGAAGTTATTAAATCTATAATACTGTGCTACATGTACCGAGGTTTTAATAATTAGAAAGAAAATACAGCTTAGTAACAGTTACAATAAGTCGTTTACAGACTAAGAATAAGCATTTTAGTGTAATATATTAATATTTCCAACAGTCACAGCACGAGTTATTTTGGTCTCGAATTTTATGCATTTCGGTTATAGTTTTATATTTGATTTTACATAACCTTGAAAGTATTATGTGTGTTTAATAATATATCTGATACACAACCTCAGCTGTAAGTAGTATACACCTGAACACCAATTTTTTTTTTAAAACGTTACTAAATCTAAACTCTTTCAAAATTTCGAAAGTTACCCGAAACAAGGTTCTGCCAGCCAACGTGTTTTCTACTTCCTATGTCATTGGGTTGTTTTAACGAACTGCATTTCAGTAAGCCGGCATGACATCAACGACTGCCGATGTTTGTCACCGCGAGTTCTATTATTTGTGGACTGTACAGTATTTACCATCAAATACGGCACAGTTATTTTGCCAAGCTACAACAAATAAAACATTAGGAACAATTATATGAAAAATTCCGGGCAGAAGTTTCCGTAAATTTTAATTTAAAAAAAAACGTTTCCTACATAGTGGTATACTTTGGCGTTTGTTTTAGGACTCAGCCAGGGTAAATTCTATTACTTAAAGTCTTCAAGTAGTTTTGTTTCTTAAAGACTTTTTGTTTTTAGAAAATAAAGCAGAAGTGTAGGTGTAGGTTTTAGGTAGTCTTAACTGAAATTAATCCTGAAGATAGAGGTGAAACAGCTCGTATTTCCATATGATAATATCCTCCAGACTAGTACAGCGATGCGACCACTACTGATTGAGGTAGAAAGAGGTAATTCTGCCACCATTAATATGTTCATAATATTTTGTAAATATATTTATTGTAGAACAGGCTCATTGAAGCAATGGTTGCACAAAAATATGGTAGCTTCAAAGTTCGAATCCCTGTAAAGAGATTTGGGTGAAAGAAAACATCTTGATGAAACCATAGCATGGTTGTTGGCAATTTTCTAATGCCCACCTGGCTACCTAACACCCTCAAATTGAAAATCTGTTGGCAAACACCTATAAGTGTGTTCCAGCAACTGCACTTGAGAGCCACTTCCCTCATCTTGGGCCAAATCTTCACTAAACATCAGGTGAGATTATAGCCAAACGATAAATCAATAAAGAATAAAAAAGAAACTACACCAGGTAGAACAAAGATATTTCGTAGAACCACTTATAAGCTAAAGTTAAAAAAAGAAACAAATAATTTACTCTTTGCATACAATATTATCTTGTAAGCCGGTCCATAACTGGCCGTGTACCTACGTTATCATGACATATCAACAAGCCGCAGGTTGAGTATCACTGCCACCGTATAGCCCACTGGAAAGTAGGACTATTCTCGTCTTATTCGACGTTTTAGTTTATCGGATTTGTTAATTATGGTCATACAAAAAAGTTATGAATAGCATTTTACAAATATAATTTGACCTAACAATCTAAATATAGTTACCATAACACGCGCAGAAATCAAAGTAACTGTGAAAGTCGAATAACATGACTTCATGTAGGATGTTTTCAACTTCAGATAGTTGCCAACCTCAAGTCAAAAATTTGCCACTAAATACCATCATCTGTATTTAATAGTTCTCTTTTTACTTTTTGCATTTTAACTACATCTTCTATATCTATGTCTTTTTCTATACATACTATAAAACTCAACGTTTCTCTGTCGATCTGGCCGTTTATGTTCTTTTCACGCGAGACCATTTGTCCGATTTACATGTTTATTTTATAATTCATAGCTATGTTATCTGGCCATGTTATATGATATAGTATTTTGTTACATAAAGTAATGTATGAAATAAGCAGTGACGGTAATGGTGAATCCATGAGGATAAAAGGCACTTTTGGGGCTCTTAAATGCCTTACGCTGAGTAAACCATAAGAGATATATTAAATTAATATGCTACATAATTGTAGATCTAAGGATCACCCACAATAGGCATTTTTGTCTTTAAAACAAGCTGCACGATTAGCGCCCGTCGGAATCCTGTAGTCCAAGCGAGCGGAACCGCGGGCACAGCTAACATTTACTAAATATAAGATGTAATTGTGGTGATTAGATAGTCTATTATAGAATCTGATTGTAAAATTGTCTAACAAATATATAATATTAAAGAAACGTAAAAAAAGTTCTTACAATCTAAAATTAGCTTTATTAACATCATCAAATGCATCATCATTTTGTGACAGCGTGATTAATGTTTCCTGCGGTAGTAAAATATACTAATCATTATTATTAATATAATGTTTATTTATCAAATGTTTTGTGCGATGTTAGTTAAGTAATGTTTTGTGTAATTCGTAAATAACTCTTACAGTCTGTGTAAGCCTGGTCATTAATTTATAGTTTAAGCTAATTTGTTCATTACAAAAAGATTATAATTTAGGTTTTTTTTCAACTAATTTAACCGTGAAAAATATATAACGAACCCAGTAATGATCGTACATTAAATAAAATGAAGCCTAATGAATGTCAGTTTTTTTTTTTTTGCGAAATTGTAAAACATCAATAAGCATAAAAGTTAACAAAAATGTATAAATAGAATTTATTAATCCTAATATTATTCATAAAATAATAATAATAACATAATTCTAAAATATAGGACCGCCTCTGAAGTAAATTTAATATTAATAAATGCAACAAATAAATAATGCTACAGAGATTGTGTCCATAAATTCATGCTATTTAATTACGTCATTATTATGGTGTCAATATTTACTTCTCTTGCAGTTGTTTAGTGAATGTTTTTATTTAGTTAAGATCAACACTTCTTAGCGAAAGCAATATTTAGCAATTAGAATCATATTTTATACAGTATTTATTAATTTTAATAATAACATGACAGTTGTTATAGTCGAAAATGGAAAGCCCAAAACAAAATTATATTATATTATTTACCGTAAGGTTCTGTAATTATTATAAACTTTAATTATCATAAATAACGATATTAAATTTGAAAAAAATGTATAAGGATATTTAAAAATAAATATGTTACAGTTAGATATATAAATATTACTGCGATTTCTAACATGCATGTGAATTTAGTACTTAATAGTTACTAAATATAGTTAAGATTTTTATGCGTTTTCACAAAAACTAGTACTCTATATACTAATCCTAAATAAAATCCTCTTACAGGTAAGCCACGCGAACCGCGGGGCACCTCAGAAGCGCCGGCTGTCCGGAAAGAACCATTCACACATCTGTCGGAACAGGAGCTCATCAACGAAGCGAACAAAGTATTAGCTGCCGCTAAGAGTGTCACATGTACTGCCGATAATCCACCAGAGAAATTCTTTTCCTTACCGCACAGAAGAAAATTCAAGGAATCTGCCAGAAGGAATAGTGACGATACTACTTCAGAGGGCAAAACGCCATTGGGAAGATCTACAAGTGATGTGAGTCCTAGGAAGAGACGAGAACGTACATCGTTATCAACTCTTTTTAGAAGAGCACAAAGTAACAAAAGTCCTGATATTCCTGTAGTTGTTACCACTAAGCCTGTAGCTGTTGTCAAACGTAGTAAGAGTGACGTAACTGACTTAAAATCGAACGCAAACCTAACCTCACAAACCAAACACATCCGTAAAAGGTCTGGAAGTGAAACAGAAGAGTTCCTTAAATCGCTGAGAAACAAAAAAACTCAATTATCACCGATAATTGAGAGCTCACCTCGTGAAGATTACTTTAAGAAGACACCTCCGTTAGAAGTGTTCCAAAAAGAAAAGTTATCAAAAAAAGAGAGTGATAAAGCTGAAAGTAAAAAATTGTTAAAAGAAGACAAGAAAGTCAATCCTGTGGAAAAACCTCCTAGATATAAAACTTCAGATAAGCTTGAACCTAAACCACCGGCAAGAACTAAAAGAAGTAAATCTAAAGAGAATTCGCCGCCGATAACCGAGACTCCAAAAAGAAAAACAGAAATTAAAAAAACTCTATTGGTAGATGAAATCGATTCTTTTCAACCTAAAGATAGTTCTGATACTATTACTACAGAATTAAAGGATAAAATCAAAGATAGCATCAGGAAAATTGAAGACAACGTTTATGCTAGCAAAGAAATGATACACAGCAGCCAAAAACCTCCAGATAAGCCACCACTGACTAGAGGAAGCACAGTTGGTCATATTGTTCGGATCTTAAAGGAGGATCAGTTTTCTCCAATTTCTAAATCTCATTTGATATCATCATCAAACGGTATAAACCAACCATTTTCGTACACTAAACCAAGTTTGAGCCCTGATCCTAATCTATTTGCAAGAAATTCAAGTCCAGAGAGAGCACCATCTCCAGTAAACAAAATGGCAGGTAAAGGCATAGTTTACGCAGAAGTGTTTAGAGATAGCGTTGATGCCACTCCTAGATTCACCAAGCAAACTTTGCACCAAAAATTTTCATCATCTAGAGAAAAACACACCAATTTCTCTGATGAAGATGAAGGTTACGAGGAAAGACATAAAGTTTCCAACACAAGAATATATGATTATGATTATAAGAATAATAATAAAGAAACTTTTAGTAATCCACAGAGTTACAAAATTACAGATTCACCGATAAAACCTAAATTCAGGGAATACAAATTGAGAAGTTTTGAAGAATTTGAACCGACATACGCTAACGAAGATTCTACAATCAAAGACGAAAGACACGACTTTATTGATAACTTCAGGGGAAGAGCAGATGGTATGGACACGAAAAAGAAACATTATGAAACAGAAAATACTAAAGTTGATTTGAACTTTAACGAATTAAGTCATAGACGTCAATTATTAGAATCTCGTTTAAATGCTCGAAGACTAGATCGCGAACGGACAAATATTGAACAACCTGTTTCAAGGTACTTAGAAACTGACCCAATTTTTGATGCAGAAAAACGTATGAAGGCAACAGAAAGATTCGTAAATGAAACGGTGAGATACTGTCGCAACACAATAGAAAGAGATGGTGTCGCTGAAAGTAGTATCACCGAAGATTATAGCAAATATGATTCTGACAATCATAAAGTGAAATATAATACTGAAACAAGAACTTTCCAGAAAGTTCCTAAAGGTGAATTAAACAGGCGAGAGTTTATTAATAGATTAAGCATCAGACACAAAAATGATAAGAAAGGTTTCCCTCCTGAGCCAGAATATGAGCCTCCTAGTCTCGAATCAAATATTTCGAAGCCTGTATTGACACCCGATGAATATAAAGAGAAAAAATATAAAGCCAAAAAGCATCTTACATCTAGTCATGATACTTTGCAAACTGGCCACAAATACAAAACTAAAGATGAGCGGTTTGGTAAAAGGCAGGGACATTACGCTTCAAATCCAGAAATTGCTCAAGAGCGTGACGAAGAGTACGCCAACCTGCCAATACATTCCGATTCTTTTCACAATTCTTTACGTCGTGGAAAGAGTAGGGAGAAATATAAAGACGATTTCGGAATAAGGCGCCATAATTCTGGTGACAGTGGAGATTACTATCGCGACGACAGATCACCCCGTAGATTTGATATTGACAACAGACTTGTAGACTCAGGCATTGAGAATGACTTTCGTAAGGAATCAAGTGGAGAGTTACATAGAAAACATAGAAGAAACGAAAGTGACGATGACGCTCACAACACATCACTATTTCTAGACAATGAAAGAAGGCATACAGAGGATAACTATCCTAATGAACAGATATATGCAAACAGTGATTATTTAGCCCGGCCTAGAGACTACAGAGATGAGGGATATAGGAAGGAGTACATAGGAAGGGATAGGAGTGCTGAAGACGGGTCTCATTTCAATACAAAAACTGAGAGATACAACAAGAGTCCCAGTCGACTCGATGATAAAGTCAGTGCGAAGCCGCCTAAGGCTGCAAAAAAGCTTTCCGGACTTGAAAAGGTAATAAATATCTACTTTTATCATTGTAATCTACTTTAATTTAATCAATTTCGTAAAAGAAACAAGAATAATTTTTTCTTCTGTTCATTTAAGGGCAACTGTGTTTATCCACAATTCTGCCAACGTTACGTGATTATTATTTTTTTTCTTTTTTTTTCAAACAAATCTCTAACAAGTTGGAAGCTCCTTTTTTAAAACTGTCCAGGGAGTTTATATGGTAACTTAAGATTTATAGTAATTATTTATAATCCATTTCACTTATACACAATAATCAAAGTACATTACGTAAAATGCCGCCAAAATTACATATTATAGGACAAAATAAAATGAGTTTATGAATTGAAATAAAAACCACCACAAACCAAGATCCCACCAATAAAATAATATTTGAAACATTGATATAATAATAAATGTTTTAGTGATGTGCAGAATCGATTATCAGTTACTTGTATTAAGCCCATATCGATGCTCAATTAACTACATAGTTACAAAATAATAATTGCTGGTCTTATCCGTTATTGTAGTTATTATTATTACATAAGGTGTGAAAACAAAAAAGTAAAAGAAATATAAGAATTCTTTATTATTGTGTTATTCCCCTTTTTTATTTATATATTTTATTGCAGATGAAACAGCTATTCTCTCGCGACTCTTCGAAGAAGAGCAAGAAAGAGAAGGAAATAGTCCAACCAAAGACTCGCACGCGGGTACTCAAGAGCCCTGAACATCTTGCCAATGATGACTCCGACTATAGAAGGTACATTTAATATTTATCTTCTTTTAATGCCTTCGCAGTAACAAGAGACGTAGGGCACAGATAAATTTCTTTGGAGATTTCTCTCTACTTGGGCCTAGTTCTGTATTCCTGTGGTGAGTAGGGTTTCCAGATCCAGATCCTTTGGACAGGGGGTTCAAGGTCGGCAACGCGCTTGTAATACCTTTTTTTATTGTTATAGGATTAGCGTTGTGGTCACAATCTCACCCGATCACAAGTGACCATGTGGCCCAAGATGGTAGCACGCTAAATGTAATAGGAGGGCTGGCTCTCAAGTGCAGTTGCTGGAACATACCTATTGGTGCTTGGCGACATATTTTCAACTTGAGGGTGGTAGCTAGCCAGGCGGGTATTATAAAAAATCTCTACCACCATACTATGGTTTCATCACGATATTTCCTTCAACGAAAGCTCAGGCTCATTGCTGGGATTCGAACTTACGTCTGCCATCACTACTTAAAATTTTGCCTATGGTGTTACAAGCGTCCATAGGCTACGGTAACTGCTTACCATCAGGCGGGTCGTATGCCTGTTTGCCACCTATGTAGTACAAAAAAATGAGGCAATCAGTTTCTTGAAATATTTTTTACGCATACAATTCAATAAATAATTGAATAATTAATATTTCATTGCTTAGACTACGAGAGTTTATAAATTAAACTAAAAAAAAGCACCTTAAGCTTAATGCTTGGGCGTAATGACAATGACCCTTTTTAGGCCTCCATGATCGATCTCTGCTTTGAGAAACGCTTCTCAATACCTAAGGAGTGAAACAAGACGTTATGGTTTACGGTTTATCGTACAGGTCAGATAAACCACGGTTACATAAATGCCAATAACGATAGAAGATGTTGGCATCATTTGCCACAAATATTTGGCATACGTTCAAATAAATCGTACGTGTTAAGAATAATTCGTGAAGTTTTAAAAATTAACATTCCTCGCTTGTCACTAATGCCCCTATGCTTTGGGTTTTATGAGTATCAAAGACTGTCAAGTTTTATGGAATTTTATTTAATTCATCAAATCATTTTTATATTGTAACGTGTTGCGACTTGTCAAGAATGTTTATTGTTTTTAATTATTATTTATGTACCAAAACTTTGAAAAACCGTATATTAAAATTAAGAAACGATTCTGATAAGTGATGACTCAAAGTAAGTAGCCGTAGCCAAGTACCAGGAAAACATAAAATAGCTGTAGAAGAATACATGCTATTCTTAGAACATTTAGATTTTATCTAACTTCCTCAAATGGTCTAATCGCCTGGTACTCAAACGAAATAAATAAAACTTGAAGAAGTATGTATTATTTATTTATTTAACTTTTTGGGTGTAATTAATTTAAGAGATGAGAACGAATTCATCAATATCCTTAAAATAACCCAAAAACAATGAACTGATTTTTAAAATTAAAATGCTCAACAGATACACAGACCCAGAACCAAGTGAAATCATCGTCAGAAAAGTTGACTACGAATGCAAAGCTGATGAAAGACGATTCAGGAGTTCGAGGGAAGATCTAGACAGACAAAGAAGCTCAGATCCAAGGGACAGTGAAGCCGACAGAAAGTATTGGGATCATAACCACGATGGAAGGTGAGTTTTGAATGTTCTCAATGTCTTATCTTTGTTTTAAGGTAAAACTATGGAGCAGTCTCCCGGCAATGTGTCTCCTTATGACATCGAGTCTTTCGACGACGTTGTTTTTCTGTACTATGCTTTAAGTCAGAGACAGTGCCGTTATTTTGCCGAGCTACTACGAAAATAATTAATTAAGGAGAACGGTTCTAGTACATTTTCTAGTATTTACCTACCATCTTACCACCTATTTGCGAAGCACCTAAGACTTGTATTTCACCAGTTTTACTTAAGAACCAACCGGCTAAAATTTAATTATAAATACACACAGGTACAACAGTACGTTAAAAGAACAAAGAAGATATAAAGAACGTAAAGAAGAAAAGAGACGGTATAATTCTTCAGATCGTGAGAGCGACCAGCACTCAAGACCTTCGGACGGCGACAGCGACCTTAGGAAATCTAGGTCTAGAACTGCTGGGCCTCTTGATTCACCGGCTCTGGTAAGTTTTCTATTCAATATAAAGATGATATACAAAGCTTATGAAGTTAATAAATAATTTTATTAATTAAACTTATGCAGCGACAAACATAAGTTCTTAGTGGTTTTCATAATTCGGGTAGACAGTAGCAACCGATATGGATGGCAGTTATCCATTATTCAGTCTATTAAAAAATTTGCTAGGTTGGAAATTATAGTCGACAAAAGTTTAGGCAATTGTCTTCTCTATTAGTTAACTATTTTGTTGGACGGCAGGTTGATTAAGACCATCATTACAAAATAAAAATGCTGTAAAAAGAATCTCTTTTCTGCGCGTTGTCTGGATATCGACAAGTATATGTAAGTACGGACATAGATTGTAATGTATTGTAAAATACAAACATTTTGCTATCTGCAATTTCAATCTCACCGTTACCAAATAATAATTTACGAGAAATGTCGAAAAAAAAAATTAGTTATAATAGCTATTAACTTGAAAACACGTTTATTAATTGCTAACAAAAGAAAACATCAAATTGACAATAATGCGGAACAAAATGATAAAATATTATTAATTCAAGGAATGCCTCGAGACAATAACTCTTGCTGGAGACGGTGACCTATTGCCGGCAAAGGTCGCGTGTACTATACTGCTACTACCATCTACCCAACTCAATTGTCATAATCAAATCGATTTGAAACTCGATTCCAATTCGTATAACTGCTTATTTTCTCGTACATCTTTCGATTTTAATTAGCGGTTTAAGTTCTTATAGAGTAAATCCTGCAACCCTCTTTATCACTTCAAAAATCTTAGATGGTCATGTAATGAAAACATGAATAAAATTCTTCAGGAATATTTATTTATTTTACATTTTCTAAACATACAGATGTACTCGTACATACGTGAGATAGAATAATAAGCCATAAAAGGCAATCTATCTTTCTGGATACAGAAGTGCAGTTAGCAGAGTCCAATAATGTAAAATATTATAACAACATAGAGAGCAACCGAAACTAGGAAATAGGAACTGGATGAGCAAACAATACATAAAATAAAAAAAGTAACCAATATACCTGATCGAGTCCCTTTCTGTGCATCCAGTGAATTATTCATATGCTTGTTAACTGTAGATATTATTGGTAAAGTTGGAAAAATAATAATAAAGATAAACACGATCGAGTTTCTTGCCGGTTCAACTCGATGACAGAGATGTTTTCGGAACTGGTGGTAGTGTTTTGACGTTCGTAAATGCCTTCTTGGGCTAAATTTGAAAATGATTTTGATGATGATAGATAGAGATAGCTGAATATTCTGATATTCATAATTACTTTTTCGGGGTCTAAATTAAGCAACGAACATTAGATTTTGATTTTTGATCCAACGTGAGCTTATGATAAAACATAAATAAATCGAGTTACAATAGTACATTCTATGTTACACAACTAAAGCCATAAACCGATGCAGTTCGGACCATCACTTTCAAAGTACTTCATGATAAATGTACCTCGTAAAGTCTGTGAATTATAACACAATTAAGGAGTATTACACAGTCCATTTTTGCCCCATTTTTTATTTCGATTACCAGTAATAACTTATATTGTTGCTGTCTTTTGAATTTTTTTTACTCCAGTACTTCGATATTTTTATAGATATAGGTTAATATTTAACTATAAACTCACCTGTTGTTTATTATGTGAACGAAAATGTTAACATTCTAAACAAAGAAAATGAAAACTGGGTTGAAATACTAGCTTACAAGGTAAAATTTAAAATTGAAGAAACCTCCGATACTAGTAACTTATTAATTGTGACAATTCCAATTAGCCAAAAAACGATATCTCTGCTATAAGTTGGTGAAGAGTTAGGTATTCTGAAGATTCCAGATGATCAAGCATCAACACAAGGTTGCCATGTTCTTTTATTATCATTGAGGTAAGAGAATACCAGATTTCAACTCGATCAGACTTGTGGAAGATGCTCACAACTAAAAAAGAGTCAATAATCTTCAAATCACTTTTCAAACAAAAAAAAAACTAAATCAAACTGGGTTCATCAATTTGGGAGCTACGATGCCACAAACAGATACACAAATACACACATTAAACTTATAACAGCTCTCTTTTTTGTATCGGAGGTTAATAATAACAGAATACACTGATAGATGTTTATCAAGAGATTTGAGGATAGATACAAACCAGGTGAGGTGATTCTTTACCTTGATGTTATTGTTCCACTACGTTGTTTCATTCGGCGAAAGCTCAATCTTATTCGACAATTCAATCCCATGGCCATCGACAAGATGTCGCTTCATGTAATTGATAGCTTCTTAGAATCTAAATTGAACCTAATTTGTTATAAAAAAGAATAGATTTTTACAATAAAAGAATTACGGTGAACAAAAGTTTCGATTGTATTGAAGATACGCTATCATTACGGTATTACGCAATAAAAAAAATGTTACACAGTAATTTCTTATAACAACAACTGTTGAAGGCAGGGTATGTCCACAAACTATGCAAGTCGCAATCAATAAACACCTGGTTCAAGTCCAAATCACTAGCGGGGAGCGAGATTTTGCATTATAACAATTTCAGAGTGTTAGATAACCTGTAGAAGATTCACTACTGTTAGTATATACAATCTAGCGATCTACTACGTGTGTATGTAGGTATGTATTGCACGCCACCACGACGCAACCCCAGCACCCAGAACTGCGACCAATGTTGGCGCCGATGAAGTGTTTATGGTTATGGTTTAACGAAATAATTAGGCCTTTGCTACTTATATATAGTTTACTGATTTTGTACAGTTATATTACAAAAAGGTGATGTTGACGAGCGAGTTGTGAAAAGAAAAAAAGGCGCGCGGAGTTCTTCGAATTCGCTTCGCGGTTCTCTGTCTGTTTGTCTGTTTATGTTCTTTTCACGTGGAAACCACTAATCTGATTTGCATGGTTTTCCTTTAATTCATAGGTATGTTATCTACCCAAGTTATAGGATATATTTTATAACATAAAATAACAGACGAAATAAGCAATGACGATAATAGTGAATCAATTCGAACAAAATACGTATTTGGGGCGCTTAAATGGCTTACGCTGAGTAAACCATACGAGATATATCAAATTTAAGTTAGACATAATTGTAAATCTTTAAAATGCCTAAAAAAATGTCAGCTATAGCAAATATCTATCTTCTAAGGATCACCTGCAAAACGCTTTTTTGTCTTCCGTCTTTTGAGCTGGGGCAACACTATTCGCGCGTACGCTCTACCGACGGCATATTGTAGTTCACGCGAGCGGAGCCACGGGCCCAGGTATATATGATATAAGTACATGAAATGTTATCAATCGCTAACTCTTATATCATGGACAATGCGTTAGGCCGTTTATATGAAAGTGAAAGTAGTTACACAGACGAACTCCGTTCAGTGCTCCTGTAATGTACTCGTTTTATGTGCTGACCTATATTTCAATTTACTTCGAATATATTACCGCCCAGTCCAGGTCGTTGGTCCACGGCCTTTGACCGACGACCTGGTAAAGATTGCAGGACGCCGCTGGATGCGGGCAGCACAGGGCCGGTCGTTGTGGCTATCTTTGGGGGAGGCCTATGTACAGCAGCGGACGTCTTTCGGCTTCGGATGATGATATTACCGCTAGGAATGGCCTATCACAAAATTCATACAACGGTAATGATAAAAAATTCTTGATTTATCAGTCTTTTGATTAAAGAATCTCATCAAGGTGATTCTTCGTAACCATACTATGGTAGCGTGACCAGTATAGTAAGGGTTTTTTTACTCCACCTTGACTTCCAATGAAAACAATGACATAATTAATAACGTTTTTTCCCTAAAATATTAGATGTGTTACTGGAATCAAATCACCAAACAATATCAATACGCTTACCTAAAACTTTATTCAATATTATTAGTATTTGGCGCTCGACGTCTCACGCAGATTCTTATCACTAGTCAAACCTAACCTAATCCAGTCACATCTTCCGTGAATTGATCATTAATCTCCGTTTTTATCCCTTTTGGAGACTGTTTTCATTGATATGATGACAAAAATATCTGTTGGGAATAGATATTATAATTAGGGGATACTTATTGGTGATGAATATAAACTTTGATGACAGAAGATATTGTTGAAAACCTATTAAAATAGGTTCAGTAATCAAAGTACGCACCGTAAGGGACAAATACATATTTAATGTAAATTAATTTAATTATTCAAGATGTAGTGTATAGTCAACTACGTAGCAACTACTTTTCTAACAACTTCATCTATTGACAATGATTGCCGTAGACAATAACCACATCACTACCAAAATTAAAAAACAATAATCATTGTATCTCTACTACGTGAATATCGGAAAGCCATTTATTTTAAAAGTGCTTAAATCTATACTAATATAATAAAGCGGAAGGGTGTTTTTGTTTGTTTGTTTAAACACGCTAATCTTTGGAACTACCAGTCGGATTCGAAAAATTCTATATATGATAACCAGATTCCCGAGGAATAGTATTAGCTCTCTAGCATTTGGCTACACCTCTCAACTAGCCTTAAATATTGATTGTTGTTAAGTCGGAACAAATAGCGTATCCTAACTGCTTTATCCGCGTGCGCTGTCGTAATGGTTGGTGATACGTTAATACAATGCTCTACAAAAATATTGCTCCTTAGTACATGTAAAAAAGTCCGCAATACCATATGCCTACTTCTTATACATAAGCCACAATAAGGTGTTTTGTGACAAAGTTTTACTTAAAATTGAAAAGTGATCTATGAGCATTATTATTAATTAATTCAATTTCTTATTAATATTCTCCGGAATCCTGCTAGTGGAAATAAAAGCGTCCATAAGTTACGGTAGCCGCTTACCATCAGGCAGGACCTATGCTTATTTGCCTCCTTTGTTGTATAAAAAAAACGCTTACAGCTTATTCCTAATAATTGATGTCCACTGCAAATCAGTGACATACTAGATAGTAGAATAGAATTTCACCGAAAAATAGTGGGAAATTAGCATATGCAAATGTAGAAAGATATTGAAATATATTTAATTAGTATCCGTAGTATGGTTGCACTTGTTTTAGAATCAATGTAAACAAGCTCAATAATAGTAATAACTTTTAAAATGCCACCTAGGCGTAAAAACCTTGGGCGACCACCGAACACAAACGAAAACAATAATATTTAAACATTAAAAATATATTATTATTAAGGTAATCCTTACGAACGAAAGTTACTTCATTATCAAGACAATATTATGTAGATACATTTTGCTCTTTATAGCATGTTATTTGGACAAATAGTTTGGAAGATAATGTAAAATTAAAATCATTCAACAGTCGGCTCGGGTCTATGACTATAGGTGTAGTGGCGAGAACGAGCCGTGTGAGTTGTGACGCATAATCCTGGTCGCTCGATAAAAATGTTGTCTATACTGAAGTATTATGTAAAAATCAACAATCAGCGTTTTTTTTTTATTATACGCGGGTGAAACCGCTGGGTACAGGTAGTTTATTTATATTGCTGTAATATCATAAGATTCAAACGCTTACGAAATTCATACGCATTACCTATTTTTGCATCTCCGTTGATTAGGAAATTTTCATCATTGCCCCAGGCCTCTTGATTTTGGAATATCAATTTTATAATCAAACTAGCAGTGCTTACGGTTTCACTCGTGTTAAATTTTTTGCTAACTTTCAACGCCGCCAACGCACCCGTGTAAATATTGTTGTTCAATAGGCGAACCTACCCAAAATTTTGCATGGCGTGGTAGGGCAACTTTTAAACCCCTGCACTATACTGTGAGTAGCCAGTGAAATGTCGTTTCTACGAGATTTAATTACCGGTGCAGGAATGTAACCACTCAGAGTAAATTATCGGAGACTCTGCCTTGATGATAAAATCTCTCAGCATCTAGATATGCACGAAACGCGAACAGTTGGACACAAATGTCCAAAGCATTTGGAAATTTGTATGTTATTGATGAAAGGGTTAATAAGGGTCAATAAATAAGTGTGTAAGCTCTATAAATATATGAAGTTAAAATTTATGTGTGTACGTCTCACATTCGGGCGAAAACATCGATGGCGTGACGTCACCATTACGTGACGTCACCTGTGTCAAACTAATGACATTGACCCGAGAGGTTGTTGCACCCGACCGGACTCATTTGCTTCTGCATTCATAATTTATATTATATCTTGGATAAAGTAGTATATATTATATACAACTGATACTGATTATACAACCTATATCTATAAGTGTAATAAATAGGTACCTATAAATAAATAAAAAGTTTTTCCGCTACTGCTGCCTGCATCATACCCCATCCGTTCCGGTTTCAGAAAGTATATATCCACTAAACAAGCGTGGTAGTAGGGGTCTGTACCCAAATGGGTCGCACCCACCAAACACATTTGATAAACCCGTCACAGTGACTGTCTTTTGGTTTATCTCGTTACGGAAACATACAGTGTATAACCAGCAATAGGCTTACGACAACCGGTGACGGATTACCGATGTCTTGATGGTTGCCTTTGTTTTTGGACTGTACCGTTTACCATCTGGTACAGTGACGTCATTGCCATGCTATTAAAAAAGTAATTAGCTATTAAAGTAAGCTATTAAAATAAGATAAATATTATTTACGCGATCTATATGAGGATATAAATGAGACTAAACTCACGCGATGAAAAATACTATAGTGGTTTGCTTTTAAATTGCCAGAAACTTTGAGAAAACCTTAGGTGAGGCAACAATGCTGGAAAAGGAGTAACTAATCCTTCAACCACCAACTGGTGATCAGCAAAAATTGCTTCAAACAATCGCTGCGATAGTTCGGTGGTAACACATTTAGAATCTGCAGAATGACTACGGTTCATTTCTACACTAATATTATCAAGCTCGAGAGATTGTTTGTTAAAATCGCTAATCTCTAAAGCTGATAGTTAGATTTGAAAAATTTGTTAAGGATTATATGCTATATAACTTCACGCTACACCTCTAAGGAGCGGAGCAGTAACCATGAATGTCAAGCAATCTGGCATTCTGTAAGCAAGTAAGTGTAGTGAGAACAATAATAGGCTTATGCTTCGAATTAGTCAAATAAAATTTAATACGGCTGATACCGTAGGACACTGTTAGTCTTACAATAAAGTTATAGTGAAGAAAATTTAAATATTGCTTAGTGAGACAAATATCTCTGTCCGGTAACTTATTTCTTCTCTCTAATCTAAAACATATACCTGCATCTTGGAATACCCTGAAATTGCTTAAACGAACAGTAAATAGATTGGACCAAACGTTGGAACAAATAAAGAAAGACCATCGACCGCAAACCGTTTGACCTCTAATACTAAATTTTAAGATAACAATAACAAGTTTAAAACTTACGAAATTCGTTTTAGAACGTTTATTATACCTGCTTTATAAGTTATTTCGTATTATGTGTTATTTTTTCTATTGATCAAAAGTGTCTCATAATCCCGTAAGTAGGGAAACCCGTATTTAATGAAATTAATACGAATTGCTTATTCATGTTCAAATTCTTTGTTAAAAATGTTAAAATAAAATTATAAGACATTACGCAGATAGGAAATCTGCAAAATTTACCTGAAATTTGCGCTTCATTCAAGATATCAGGTGGAGTAGATTCCATATTAATATCGGATGCCTCACTTAAACTCATATTATTATTTTGTTTATAAATATCAGTCGTAAAGTCGCAACTATCTTTGACGTTTCTAATATGAAAATAGCGCGAATTTGCTAATGGCGTCACATTCGAGTTGTGAAAATTAGAACTACATCTTTCGTCTCATTTTCTCTTTAGTATTAAAGTGAGGCAAATGTATTGATAAAAAGTGCTTCCAAGATTCCATCATTCAGCTTATTTATTCTCGTAATGTGAAACTCCTTGGTGAATTTCGTGGCGCTATACAACGGAGCGTGTGGTAAATCATTTTTCAAATTTTACTGGTTTTTCTAGAGATTAGTATTTTCTAGAGCTTTATCATAGCTATTAGTATAGATTGACTGAGGTCATGGTTATTACTTAAACAAAAGATGTCATTCATTAGACAATAATATTTAATGACGTATCGATATATCTTTATATAGACTATCTTGTGGCGGAATTGTGTACACACGTTGCCATTTTATACGAAGAAGACTATACTGTATAATATTCGATGCAATTACGATGCAATATTTCATTCAATTTGAGAAATTCATGACATTTTCGTCATCGGATAATAAATGTCATGATGCCCGTCCGTGTTTGGCATATGCGAAAACGAGATTTAAGAAGGCACAGGGTCATATACCATATGGCGGACCAGCCGACCTTGTCATGGGACGACCAATGACAACATCTTGTTTAGTGTTCCGCCTTATTGTAATTTAGCGACTACAATTAATTCATGCGGTCCTGGTACTTCATCTAACATTACTTAAAGAAATTTTTAAGTGATTTTTTCGATCTAAGTATTTAAAATATTAAGTATATATAATAAAATGAATTAATTATCAGCGTCTATTTTTTATATAAATAAGGGTTTTTTTTTATCTCTGTAGTTCTGCTATGAATATTTAAAGATAGTACATATATTTCAAGAATTAATTATATCGGGTTTTAACATACTAATACTTTCCCTGGCTGCTAAGGCTCAGGATTGCCACTCATTATCAAAAGCCTACCGCCTAAAATTGTACCAGGTCACAATTTTGGTGCCTATCTATGGGTAATGGAAAATCCAATATAGATAAATTACAAAACATAAGACCATGGTACAAAGTAGAAAACAAACAGTTATATTCCTTAAAGGGGGCCGATTAGGATAGACAATGTAAAAAAGAGACATCGAAGAAGTATGAAATTGGATGTACTTGTGTATTAAAGTAGAGAAAGAAATACAATATGCTTATTGCTTAAAAATCTATATAAATATATATTCAAAAAGGTTTTATCATTGCCCAACTGAAACTACTTAAAAAAAGTTACTTAACGACACTCCAAACGCAGATCAGGGATCTTGTGTCTTCTAAAATAATTATAAAATGTGTCCCATCCTGCGTTGAGGAGTTTTCCAAAATGACCTCATTCTATATCAATTTACCATTTTAAGGTCTATTTATTCTAAATTTTCTTAAAGACTACAAAGCTTCCCCTTCTCTTTATAATAAATACTCTATTCTTATGTATAGCAAAAGCTTCCCTTCTCTTTTGATGTCTTACTCTACCGAAAGCTTCCCTTCTCTTTTTATGTCAAAGATTAAAATTTCGATAAATATTACGACTGTTTTACGTATTAATAAAATAGTGTATAATTAACATTGAATGTAAAATTTATAAAATTTGTATAATTAAAAGATAACGTTTAAAAATGACTTGATTTGTACAGCTGGTATTGTGTTTTGTCTAGTGCCTCATTTATTCCTTTGCCCAGCTCTTTTTGCAACGTCCTCTATTAAATCCAGAAAGGTGTTGCGATGCTAACATAAGAATTATAAAATTAGAAATATAAAATTTGGAGAGTGTTATTGCTTTTACTCGTATATTGTAGGCATCGTTTGAGAAGGGATTTCTCCTAAGTGAAGAAAGGTAAAAAATGTATACATAAACTACTATTTTTCGGTTCAGATTAATTGTGTTAGGCCTGTTCCAGAGTCAGTTCCAACAGCAGCCTCGTCATTTTATCACCAAACAGTATAATCGTCAATGTGCAATCGCAAGAAGTGTGCTTTGTTGAATTCTCTCTGTCGGCAACTTTGTTCACATAATCTATGTACACTGTTTGCACAATTAGCTGATCTATATATGAATCATTAACAAACCAATATGTAAATTCAATTAAAATACAGAAACTGTACATATCTTATAGGCTACGCTAGTGTAGGTAATCGTCGTGGTCGGAAAGCTAAGTATAAACATTGAAAAATGAAATATAATACGACAGTTCTCGAAAAGGCTGTTCATTAAAATTGAACAATTTCGTTTTAGTTATAAGTTCATTGACCTCCACCATGACATTGTCATCGACGTGTTAAATATGTATGCCAAATCGTCTGTCATTGTGTTTTCAAATAAACAGTTTTATGAACATTACCTACATATCGTGGCGATAACACCTCAGTGCTATCTTACGATTAACCAGAGCTTTTGGTGAAGAAAACGTCATGCTAATATAAACATAGGGTATTTCTAATTTCCGTCTGAGCTGCCACTCTTAAGTTGAAAATTTAATGCCTAGCACCTGTATGTGTGTTCCGGCAGTTACGTTGTAGTTAACAGTCTATCCCTATCTCCCTATAAGAAGGATTAGCGCATTACCACATCATCAATGAACTTCAGGTAACATTGTGTTCAAAGGTTAAACCTGTCAAAAGTTAAAAAAACACGTATCACTTTAGACCAAGGCTGCCCAATAAATTGGAGGTGGGCCATAATTTCGATTCTATGTTAGCTGACCTAGTGAATAATAATTGTTTACAATCATGTTAGATAAATATTTAAAATGAATAAAGTTTTCAGTTAAATATCGTTTAATAATAATAAAAAAATAAAAAGCACGACACCTAACGCGTTGTCTATTGGTGTGCTTTAAATGCCTTGATGGGCCATTTTGGGGCACATTTTGAAACATTAATAATAAAGTGCGTTTGTTGTTCTCACGGAGTCAAATTACATTTCACGTGTTGCTACTTAACTGTATTCTTAAAATAGTTGTGGCAGCAATCCGAACTAATCGTAAAACCATAAGAGATATTAATAATATTGTTAAGGTTTTCTGAATAAGGTACATAAATCGCGTCTCTAGTTGGGCAACCAAGGCGTTCTTTTTTGTAATATTTTTTTTACATATGTATATACATTTTATAGTTTGCTCAGTTATGTAATGATAATAGTAAAGTACGACGAGTATGTTGATTAATACAAAATATTTCAAATAAGAAATAAAAAGTTTCAATTCAATATTTAAAATCTTATGATTCAAATAAAATTGTAACGTTAAATATACGGCAGCACAACACTACAAATAAAAAAATAAATAGATTTGGCAACATTATTTTCAAGTTTGACATTAGTGATTGTCGATTTACTTCGTGAGAATCCAATAATTCTGTCAAGTCTTGTAAATAGAACATAAATAAAGTCCTGTTCAGTAGAGCAAGTAAAACTGCGCATTAACCCACTGACATATAATATGTTCACACCCTAAAAACTTTAATAATTGAAGAAACTACACCAATATGAGACATTTGATATTTTCGTTGTTATTTAGATTATTTTAGAATAGAAAAGTTTACGGCAACATTTCACCGAGACGAGGAACAATTTAGATCTGTAAAATAATTTTTCATTTAACAAATGTTCAATCATTATACATTACATTCGAATGTGATTTTGTATACCACTTGTAACGGAACTTTAATTATATAACCGAAATTGACTTTTATACTTTTTTTACGTATATTTAAATACCTCTTATGGCGCGTTTAGTAAAGGGTTTAATTGAGAGCTGAGCGCGCATCATGTGACGGAAGTGCGACTTGATGAACTTAGCCACCCATGATGAATTCATTTTACGCACTTTAATTTTAATGTCTTTAAAATGATGTTTTTATACTCCCTTAAATTATGTTTACATAATAATAAAAAGTCTGTAAAATGAATTTATATTATTATTCATTATTGATGGTTAAGATGATCAACTTGTTGGAACGCGGCGAAAAATTTTTGGAATTATTTTTGTTTTTTTACGACAAGAGAGTACTTCTTACGTGCGTACAAAAATCAACTAAATACAATGTTATTATTTTTTTGTAACTAACACTATATATTTTTACTGCATATAGGTAGTCAAATCATACATAACAACATTTTAGAATTATAAAACAGCTTTTATTTTCTTTTATGTCATAAAGTACATTGTCTTATATTATCATTTTGTCAGTCACGATGGTAAAAAAGGTATTAATAAAAAATTGCTCAAAATTATTAAATAATATTTTTATACATACTCGAAATTAAATGTAGGCACGAAACCGATTTTGGGCTTGCGATTTTTATGACGTTACTTTTTTTAATCTGGAGTTCTGGTGCTTTCATTCATTTTTATAAATTATTGTGATAAAGACCGTTCGAGAAGTAGAACTAACTAAGAACCACCAAAGATAAGAAAAAAGTATATTTATTCTTATGAAAGAAGATATGTATGTAATGGTTGTCGAAGTGTGTTGACAAGTTGAAAGAACTTTACGAGTCATGGCTTAGACAAACTTCTACGGCTGAACACACATCCTGGCTAGGTCGATGCACTGTTTTCTACGTAAATTGTGATATCACTGATTTAGCAAACATAGTGACACATAAATACACATATATCTTTCAAGTTTTGAACACACACCGAGGATGTAATCGAAGATTACTAAAGTTAGAGGGAATGGCTCTCAAGTAATGCTGTCGGAACATATCTATAGATTTCTGATGAAAGATTTTCATCAATCAGTATTCCGTTAAAGAATTATCTTAATAAAGCACTAGCCTGTAAATATCTCATTTCTTAGCAAAAGTCTCATTTAACTCATAAAATTTGCATATAATTTATTATATTAAATTACAATATACATAATTTTGTAGATAGGTATCTTATGAATGATCAAATCTGTCCGTAGATCACGAGCATCACGGGCGCCGGTCATTGACTGCCGCACCTTCGGTATAAATATATAATATATCATATTTTGGGGTTCGTTTATACACTGATACTTTACATAGAAGATCGAAGCCAAATAACCTTGTGCTGTGTTCTTTCGGTGAGTAAGGTTTCCAGAGCTCCTTGGGGAAGGCGGTTCAAGGTTTGTACCGCTTTAGTGACACGAATGGTGCTACAAGCGTCTGTAAGGTTACGGCAGCCGTTTACCATCAGCATTTGCTTGTTTCCCACCTTAGTTGTAGACAAAAAAGGAAAATCTTATATTGATTGAATTTATTAAGTGATCCATTTTTCTCGCGATTCATTTTATTCCAAATAGTACATGGTAATTCCAAAATGGTACATTTTAGAAGGTACTATAGATTCTGCCATTTTATTTATAACATTACGTGGAAATTATTGAATGCATAATGTTTTGACTAAAACATTCACATTCAGGATTTCAATGTAAATTTAAATTAAAGTTATTTTTCGACGTTTTGTCGTTTATTAAGTTGAGTATATCGTTTGCAATTCGATTAAATAGGTGGCATTTAATTCAAGATTTCTTACACTCCTAATATAAAAGTACAAAAATATGGTCATACATTACATATTTCATGACGGAACCATTTGTATTTAAACAGTCTTAATACCGAAAAAAAAAAACATTTTTGCATTGTATAGTCATCAGTCAATTACCTCATTCGGATCGCGGATTGTAAAACGATACACCGCATGACAAACGCGTGAAAAGAAGACAGCGTCTCGCAAAAAATCAACGAACACTCACTACTATTTTTAGCTTGTAAATTTTACGAATTTAAAATAATTAAATTTTATTGGTGGGTTTTGATGGTTGGTAGGACACGACATTTGTGCCGATCGTGACCACCATAGGGGTCACACCCGCAATAGTGATACGCTCCGATACATTTAGATTTAAGTAAAGGTATGTTCAAAGTTAAGTAAGTTACACAAAAGAAAGCTTTCAAGGCATTTTGCGAGAAGTGGGATTAATCTCATATCGAAAAAGGCGTAGCTAGGTGAGAGTTAGGGGTATATCCTCCTGCAAGTCTAGTATGCAGAACATTCAGAATATGTATATTAATAATTTTTACAGGGTTCTAATAATACCAAAGAGAAGACATCAGTATAATTATGCATAAATAAACTCACTTGATATTCGGCAGGATACTTGGTTAGGTGTGGAAATTGCAAATGACATCGATTCCTAATAGAATGGTCGTAAACGGAGTGATAGAAAAGTAGTAATGAAATGCGTCGACGTTTTATTACTGGCAAGCAATCTACCTTATGGTACGTGATCACTGCAGTCTTTAGCTATTGTTAAATACCAAAATCAAAAGGACCGCAATCCTGAGTACAGTCATAGTTGACCTAAGTTTTACACATTCATATCATATGAGTCATATTTACATAAACTTTACACATGTCATGTATGGTTGATGTCAAATATAGGTCGCTTTTTTACTGGGTTAGGATGGAATTGAAACGCTCAATATGCCAGTTGATATTGCTATCCATAACCATTTAATCTTTTCCGAAAGATCTGGAGCAGATTGGCACAAAAGAAGAATGAATAGCATAGGTAGGAAGAGTCTTATCTGGCAGTGGGAAGTTTTACTTCAATGTCAATTTTGATAATTAATCCGACATTAAAAGCAAACGTTTTTTAATTCCTATTTAATCCTGCTTGCCGTGTTATTGTTAGACCTTCAGTTTGTACATTTGAAAAAAAATCAAGTTATCTAGAAACGCTTCATCATAGCGAAGTATGTCTGTATTTCCTTGAGGACACTACTAAAAAAATGCTAGCTATTAATCGGTTACTATCTTGACCAAAGTTCAACATATACTTATGAGTAAACATTATGTGTCAGAATCTCCTTGACAGTGGACCTAATTTTCCATGGTTATTATTTTTTGGTTTCTAGGTTATAAAGGCCATTTTTCATCAATTACATCTATGGATAATGATGAACAATGGCAATCACCAAGGGAGAAATATCCATTGACAGTCATTTTAATACCAGCTGTAAAGACCACAGCAAGAGCGAATTACTATTAGATAATTAACCATACATATTTGTATTTTTTCAGGCCGAAAGGTATCGTGAAAGACGCAGGCTTGCGACACCAAGCCCTACACCATCGCCACCACCGAGACAAGCCGGTCCACCTCCTGTAGCAGCTGGGAACTGGTTCAAATCTTTAGACAGACTCACAAGAAAGAAGGGAAAAGTTAATAAAGTAAGTGAACTATATTTTGCTTTGAATAATAACTACCGCTGAAAGAGAAATGATCAGAAAGAATTTATATCATTATAGTAGTCTGCTAATAAACATTATGCCGAAGGTTGTATGGAACTTTATATAATTATATTAGCTGTACGGAAACTTCAAACTGTTACTACAATGTGTATTTTGGTCTACTATTTTTGCTGTGATGTTTCTAGGCTGGTGTGATAATGGTAATCGTCTATAGATATTTGTTTTTCTGGCGCTGCCATTATACACTGATTGTTAAGTATTTTCAAATTCGAATTTTTCTAATCGTAATTTATCGGATATTTTCTAAAAATCTTTTATATACGAACATCTTTTTTTATAAAACTCTGTTAAAATATTTTAGTCATTAACTAACTGGCCAGTATTACAAATTTTAATTTGTCACAAGCAAAAATAGTAACGATCGAGGCGCCCCAGATTTTTAACTTACTTCTTATTTAAAACATCCTTAATCATAACTACAGGTTGATAAAGAAAGCATCATTACAACAGAAGACGAATCGAACAGAAAGAACTGGACAAAGAACACCAAAAGTCTCAACTCACCAGCGAAGAACCTTCGTTTCTTCGGAGATACCGACCCTGACTCCGACACGAAAGAAAACCCTGTCAAATATAAAAGCCACACGAATACGAAACACGGTACACTGAGGAAGACGATCTCGAATTCGAGTACTGGTCTCGACGAGATCGACCACAGTCAGCTTTCAAGCAAGAGCTACTCTCTATCGAACCTTCAGGATCGGGAGTCGCCCCATCCAAAACAGTATTATAAGAGAAACCTCCAGAATATATCGGAAATTCAGAGCAATTCGGAAACAGAGAGTCAATTTGATAGGAAAGCTAATACCAAACCCCCACTGCCGTATGACCGGTCGCGTAGTCACAGCAGTTCTAAAACCTTGAAGGGCAATAAGACTGAGTTTAGAAGGAGAACTGAGGAGAGAGGAAGTTCTTCAGATCTAAGGAGTAGTAGCAAGCAAGAGCGCAATCAAGATTTAAAGTGAGTTTTACAATCTTATTCCTCTTCATTTAAAATAAGACTACCATCTTTTAATTCACCTTCTTGATAATTAATGTGTATGGTTATGTATGTATAGTATGAATGTGATTAAAACAGATGAGATCTATTTAATTGATCTATAATACGAGTAAAAGAGTTTGTGTTTAATTTATGTGTGTAAGACATCTGAGTATGTTTGTGTGTGACTATGCATATAAAGCGTGCTATTTTGAATGTGTTTATTAGAGTTCGTATGTTTCTAAATATGATTTAGCCAAAGCCAATTAAAGCCAAAGACATTAAAGTTATTTCTTACATTTCATTGAATATATATGAGTGCACATGGCGATTTATTAATTGAATTACATTTTTAGACATCGTCGCAGAACGCCAGTCACAAATTCCAATGAGAGCAGCACTGAAGGAGACTCCAGTCACCAATCGCAACGCAGCGTAGTTTATTTGCACGCTACAACGGGTAATATACCCTTTTCTTTATTCATTCATCACAAGCTTGCTGAACGGATGACCAATTTTCTGTCAGTACAGGAGATTTTATCAAGTCACTGCTGTGATTTAAGTACCAGGAGTACAGAAGTACCAAAAGTATTTCATCCTTGATATTTACAATTCAGTATTAAGCCATTAAAAATTGATAGACGAATGGTCAATCAGTCTAGATCGAACAGTGCGTTCGTTCTATATAATAAAAAAAGTTATTATGTACACATGTGAGAAGTTAATACATTTTTAGGGTAACAAAATAAAAATAAATTATCTCATGAGGAAGTTAGCCGTCAATGATAATAATGTAAATTCAAGTTACCAGAGACTAGTTAAATTAATTAGTTGTTTTTTATACTGCAATATTGGCAAGCAAGCATACTGTTGGTAAACGGGTACCGTAGCCTAGGGACGCTTGTAATACCATAGGTATCACTATAGCTCGATAGCTCCTTCCCTAATGTTGCACGCGGGCCGGCTGGTGTGCATGGATATACACGGTATCAGATTATGTCCTATATCTTTAGACAATTTTACGTTTGTTATACCCGCCACGACCACCCTCTCCAGCGGTAACTCAAGCCTAGGTACGATCCACCGGTATGGAGCCCTTGAGCTAAGCAGCCGCTCGCGCGATACAATGATACTGCATTCACTAGCTATCGTCACACACACACACATGACACTACACTTCACACATGTACACGACTCGGGTACATAGGTTCTGTAAGGGACCTTTTTTTTCTTTTTTGGGTAATTAGTTTAGACAAAAATTGCCAAATCCTAAATAACACATGTTCATACAATCTCAAACACGACGACACGACTCAAAAGCACGTCGGCCTAGCGGTCCGCGCGGCGACTACGGAAACAAAAGAAAACACCCTTTGCTCTTAACGACGTGTAAACGGAAGTAAGGCACTCTGACGCACCGAACTGCGAGCGGCGAGGCAACCCACCTAAACGCGCACTCGCTCTCTTCGGTCGCACGACCAGAGTTTTATAATTACGTAACACCTATTGTTAAACTTTGTATAAATAAACATTATTTTAATTTGATAAAAATTAATTTCACATTACTATCATTGATGTCTAGCCTCATGATGCCAGACTTCAGTCACACGATGCGCGCGCAGCTCTCAATTTTACCCTCGACTAAACACGACAAAAGGAGTATTACTTCAATAGGTACATTACACATTAATTCATACTGCCTCCTCGATTTTTTCTGTCATAACTATACCACATCGGCTAGAGACAATTATTTATTATTTAATAGTAACTATATGATATTATTTATTGTTCCAGTCGGTGATATCCCAAACCCTGGTCAAATGACGCGCAATCGCTCTCGCGACGACGTTTCCTCAGTCAACTCCTCGAACCTTCAAGTAAGAAGCACTACGAAGAGCTTCTCCTTATTCGCTCCCTGGACTCCTAAACATTACAACGACCAGTACGACGTCCACTACGCTCAGAGGCCAAGGAAACCGAAACAAAAGGAAACGCTGAAAAAGGCGTCTTCAACAAAAACGATAACTGAAGAAAAACCGTCATTGCAAAAAAATAAATCGCACAGCCAAACAACACTGGCGAGACGTCCTCAGAACAATCGTCTGACAAGTTCCAGTACGACGCTGTATAAAAAACCAGAGAAGCGTCGCGAAACGCAAAGTACTTTACGAAAATCCACTGGAAGGGACAGGGCAAGTCAATCCACGGAAGCTGTAAGTAGAGACACTAAGGAACGAGAGCGAATTTCTCGATCTACAACGATGCCTAAAGATGATAATAAGAAAGCTGGTTGGTTTAAAATTTCTAATAAAAATAAAAAGCCAGAAGTAAATAGTAGGGTACGATAATAATACAATTGTAAACGGATTTTTCGATAAAAAACGGCATTAAAATAAGTTTGTCACATAACCTCAAAGACAATGTAAAGTTCTAAATAATGGACTCTTGGTGTCTATGAATGAATGTTTATCATTGCCAATTAACCTTTCTAAGTGATAAGGTAAACTAATCATTACTATATTATGTTAATATAATCATAAAATAATTAATGAAAGTTTAAAAGGAATGTAATTTAATATTGTTTATTTTTGTCTAACATATTTACATTAAAATAACATTTCAATATAATTATCTATAAGTATTCACACTTACTACAAATATTTTATTAAGTAATTTGGAAATAACTAAGTAAAACTGAATGCAGTTAAAAGTAAATAAAAAACTGATTAATTTATCAATACGGGGTAAATCACAAACCCCCCCCCCCCCCCGGCAGCTCGCTCGCGCAATCTGCAACCTTCGCAATATTATACCGAAGTTAGTAGCACTAATATTTAAATTACATATTTTTTTGCTTACGAGTCTTAATTTCTTATATATATTATTGGCTACCTCTATCTGTACAAAAAAAGAAAGTGTTATTTTTACTTTTTTTTTTTATTCATCATGTTATCCCGGATCCACAATCTCCAGGAAGAGAGAGGTGTCGTAATCACGAGAATATAGATGACGCCCTCGTCTCGTCTCGCCTCGCTTTCGGTTATTTGCACCGAGTCAAAGACGCGAGGCACGAGACGAACTGATCAACCACACTCTTCAGAGTATGAATGGTCAGCGTTCGAAAGCCTCAAAGAGGTGTGCTCGCAAGATTGTATAGGACGCCTTTATATGAAATTTAAAAAAATATGTATCGAAAGCTACGGTGCTATATGTATATTTAATAATTATAAATTTAAATATTATATAACAAAATATTCACCGTAGAATAAAGTGCCATTGACACTTATTTTTAAACGTTACCATTTTAGCCATATAGTTGAATTACAAAGCTTATATCACACTAATGTAAGATATAAAAGGTGTGAGCAAATTTTTATATAACATTATCAATATTATGTTTAAAATAAGTATATTACATTAAATAATTATTGTTATTTTGCTTTTATATCACGCTCGTAAAACTTTTCTTGAAAGTTAAATAACTGTTTTTAATTTTGCCTGTAACGTATTTATAAGTGAGTAAGTAATAATAATAATGTTGTAATCAATTGTGATACGTCTATTGACTGGAATCAATTTAAAATGAATTGAACGGAGAGTTGATGATTGCATTTGTGTTTGGTATTGTTGTTACTACATCTCGATTGTTATTTGACGTAACTAATTGTAATATTAATTGATTTTTAAATAATAAACTGTCTAATTCGATATTATAGTTTTATTCTTTTATTATTTATTATTATTTTATTTACGTAGGCGCTGTTACAATTCGCTTATTATCAAACAATGTAAAATTAATGCATCTTTGTTTGAGCGCTTTCTTTTTGGCGTTTTCCAGTATTGATTTACCCAAGGTATCCTCGAACAAATATCACATATACGGGTTTGGGTCAACGTAGTCGTTTACTTTTTTTTTTTTTTTTTTCGAAATGACTATGCTGTTAGCCTTAGGGGCTCTGGAGCCTTTGCGGCTTTTACAGCTTCACCGGGCTTGGGGGCGAGCGCGGAAGGCACTCAGCCGCGAAAGCTAGGCAACAAGCTCCAAGGGTGCCAAAGTGGCCGAACCTCGGCTTGGGCTGTTGCCGATCATGCGAAAAAGTCGCGATCTGACTGAATCCCTATCCATAGAAATTCGAGCTAACTAACTGTACAAATATACATGTTCCTGCCTTCTGGGAGGAACGAAGGAACATGTGTATATGTATTTAGTGATTTGGTAATTTTTGTCTAAACTAACTAGCCAAAAAAAGAAAAAAAACGGTCCCTTACAGAACCTATGTACCTGAGTGTTGTACATGTGTGAAGTGCAGTGTTATGTGTGTGTGTCGATAGCTAGTGAATGCAGTGTCACTGTATCGCGCGAGCGGCTGCTGGCTCAAGGGCTTCATGCCGGAGGAACGGACCTAGGCTTGAGTTGCCGCTGGAGAGGGTGGTCGTGGCGGGTAGTCGTTTACTCATTCAACACAATAATCTACTTTGTAATTCCGATTGATAATTTTATGACACAAACTTTCAATAAGCCTTTTTAGCGTATCTAGTAGACGTACCGGTTCTGCACCCTTGCCTTCAAATATTTTCAATATTTGTTGGACTTCACTAAGAACTGATTTGAAGAAAATCAAGTACAATTTATTCCTCTGCTAATGCAACATTGAATAAAGCATTATGACTAAATAACAATTATCCGCCGTCTGTGACTAGTCCAATAAAACGAGTTCATTCACAGTAAAAAGTGCTAAATCTAGGCTAAAAAGGGCTAAAGTGTCAACGCTGAATTGGAAACTATTGTTGTAAAACATCTAAAACCATCAATTAATCGATAGTCTTTATATATATATAATAATAAATTATAGGAATAAAACTATCGATAGTTTTTTTAATACTATATAGATTTGCGGTGAACGATCTTTTTTTTCGCTGTCGTCTTTGCCTGAGTAGGCATATATTCCGTACTAAGAAACAATCGATTGTCAAAGATAACTATCGGATTTGAAAACAATCGATGTTTCAACACTATTGGAGGCTGACAGTAAAATATCTAATGTCATCGTCATGCCAACACGGATGACATCTAAATACAATGCTGCCATACCAACTGATTAATCACTCGATCTTCCTGTATTTTAAACATTATACTGATTTAATAGTATTTTTTTATACAAAATCTCATTTAAAAATGCATGTATTTTGTACTTAATTATTAATTTATTTTACTTATTTCTGCATTTTCAAAATACAGACTTTTCTACTGAAGTAGTTAAATAAATTTTAAAAGATTTTGTTTTGTGGCCACTATATGTAATAATTAATATATTAAAAATGATATATCAAAAAATTGTATAACAATTTATATGTTAGATACCAAATTTTTAATGTAGTGAAAAAAAATCTAAAAAGGACATTAGAGAGGGATTAATATACAATACTGATATTATAAATTTTCATTGCAACTCAACCTGATAAACTTTTGGTCATTATTTTTATAATAAAAATATATTTATGATAATAGTGATACTGTTTTTTCTATATTCAATAATTTTGTACAAGATTTAATATAGTACTTGCCGAATTTAAGTGCAGTTAGACAATAAATGTTTTCTGAGATATTTGAATATCAATGTTTAAAACTGATAAACAGATATCATCTGAACCTGTGTGCGTTATACACCCAAAGTGTGTTTGGAACAACATGCTGTAATGAAAATTTAAAAGTTTTTATTTACTTACATACTATATAATAAATTAAAATAACACGTGTTCGTTGACTCAGATTCGTATCATCTAGGTTAATAATAAATTAAATTGAGCTATTAAATTCGTGAGGAACACTTGTTGTTAATTATCATCGTCAATAATCCAGGTAGCAGATGTTTTATTACAACAATTAAATGCATCGAATTCAGCATTGATTTAATTTTTTACTAACAATTTTTGTTTATTTTTCTCTTTATTTCGTTCAGTATTATAGGTCACACAAAGAAACACCAACTTAAGAATAACACGTATGTATTATACATTGCAATCAGAACATTGCAAATTGGCGTAATAATTTTCATAGAAGAATTTAATTTTGTTCCTTTATTTTTTCGTAAATTTCTGTGTTCAATCAAGTAGCCGAGATCCTATTTCATAATCTTTGTATAACAAATATATAGTTCGTAAGGTTAAGTCACAGCATAATAAGACTCCTAGCGGGGGTTGATTGATAAGTATAGGTACCTAATTAAAATATAGTTTCATTATTAACCACGACGTTTTTCTCCTTGCCTCTGTAAACGGACAGTTTACTTTTTGATAATAAGGATTGTAGGGGTTTATATGTGTGCATAAACGAAACTGTATAAATATTGAACCGTGGCTGCGATCGGTAGTCCCAAGCTCGGTGAAATACGCAACAGAGTCTCGACGTTTCTTTACCTTTGCCCCAAGCAGTACGTACCTAAAAGCGAAAACCTCAGATCTTCAATAACAAAGAATTAAGTATTCATCGGATGTGTTGCTACGCTTTTCGTTATTGTTTTATTAATTCAATAATGATACTGTTTTTTCTGACATCTACTGATAAAATCAGCAATATTCTTCAGATTTTTTCAAATTTCAACTTGTAACACTGACAACTGACATGTCAATTGTCAATCTGGAAAATTTTCTATTCATAACTTTCATAAGTTCCTCTTCCTACTTCTGAAGTTTTGGAAAACTCGATCTTTCACTGAATTTATAAGAACTCCTCTTATAGATTTTTTTTTATTAATTCAATTTATTGAATAATCATGGCGCGAAGATATAGAGATGCAGCGGCAAAATTGCATCAAAACGTTCAAAAACACTTGAAAGATATGAAAGAAGTCTCATCATCTGAAGATGAAGAAGCTTACGATTCAAATGTTCTGGACGGCGTTTTTCAAAGCTATCGGCGAGGTGGCGGTGATTCACAGTTATTAAACAGAACTAAGAATCTTTTAGAAGAAGCTATTAGCGGCCGGTCGGTGACGTGTTTAATATGCATAGGTTCTGTAAAAAGAGTAGATGCTATATGGAGCTGTGACTATTGTTACTGCTTCTTCCACTTGTCCTGCATACAGAAATGGTCAAATGACAGCATCAGCCTCCGTAGTGAGGAAAGCCAGGGCTCAGTTACAGTGTTTGTACATAAGAAAATCGAATGGTGTTGTCCTAAATGTCGCCATTCATATTCCAAGAATGAAATACCAAGGAAATATCGCTGTTTTTGCGGTAAGTCTGATGATCCACCTTTCCACCCATGGTTGTTACCGCACACTTGTGGAGAAGTGTGTGGAAAGAGCTTATCAACTGGAGATAATTGTAAACATAAATGTCTGCTCTTATGTCACCCTGGTCCATGTCCACCGTGTCCTCAGACTGTCAATGGAATATGTTATTGTGGTAAAGAACATAAACGAGTGAGGTGTAGTGCTAAGAAATGGTCTTGTAATCAGCGGTGTAATAAAATCTTACATTGCCAAACACATAAATGTGAAAATATTTGTCATGATGGTGAATGTCTCCCTTGTAGTTATACAAGTGTGCAATTTTGCCAATGTGGCTCTGAAAAAGCCAAGAGACCTTGTAATGATCCTATTTGGCATTGCCAAAAACCATGCAATAAAAAATATTCATGTGGATTTCATAAATGTGACAAAGTTTGTCATTCCGGTGATTGTGGATCTTGTCCCAACTCTGGTATGAAATCTTGCCCCTGTGGTGCTAATAAGCGTTTTGTACAATGCCCTGATGTAATGGAGACTTGTCTCGGAACATGCAATAAAAAACATGAAAACTGTGAACACATGTGCCCTGAAAAATGCCATAAAGGCACTTGTCCACCATGCCAAGTATTAATCCAAAAGACTTGTCAATGCTCTACACATACTCGATCTCTTCCATGCAGCAAAGATTTTAGATGTGAGACAAAATGCAGAGGTACAAGACCATGTGGTAAACACAGCTGTGCTCGCAAATGCTGCAATGGAAACTGCCCTCCATGTGAAAAAATTTGTGATAAGCCCCTTCATTGTGGTCGGCATAAATGCACTAATATCTGCCATCACGGTCCATGTTACCCTTGCCCATTGGAATCAAAAATCACTTGCAGATGTAAAGAAACATACATCACAGTGCCTTGTGGAAGAGAACGGTTTGTTAAGCCACCAAAATGTTTTCGACCTTGTAAAATTAAATATAAATGTGGTCATAGTGAGGAAAATATTCATTCTTGCCATTTTGGAGATTGCCCACCTTGTAAAGCAATATGCTATAAAATTTTCCCCAAATGCGGACATGAATGTAAAGCTACATGTCATGAATATGTTGCCGTTGTATTCAAACAAGTTGAAAAACCAGCCACACCTTGGGAAGTACAACCTCCAAAAACTAAAATAATGACTTTAGATTGTCCTCCATGTGAAACACCTGTCTCTGTCATCTGTTTTGGAGAACATGAAACAGAATATCAGGCATGTCACTCAGCCAGGCGTAGACCATGTGGCAGAGAATGTGGCAGACTGTTACAATGCAGTAATCATGTTTGTTCTCAACTTTGCCATCTTTTAAAAGAAGACTCTGATTATCCAAGTGTGCCTTTTGAATGTAAACCATGTAACAAAGCATGTTTAGTACCCCGTCCAGAAAAATGTGTTCATAAATGTAAAAAACAAGCATGTCATCCTGGCCCATGTCCACCATGTGATATATTAGAACGGATTTTATGTCATTGTGGTGTCACTGAACTTTATATACGCTGCAAAGAGTTATCGACAGTGACTGAAGAAATGTTGTCCTGCAATCAACAGTGCCCGAGGAGCTTAGAATGTGGTCATCGTTGCCGGAATCCTTGTCACTCGGGACCTTGTGTCAATCAGATTTGTTCTAGAAAGACAAAAATATGTTGTCCTTGTGGAAATCTGAAAAAGGAAGCAGCTTGTAACTCCATTAGGAATGGAGAAATAACACTAATTTGTAATGAAAGTTGTGAAGCAAAAAAAAATGCCATTAAATTAGAAAAGGAGAAAGAAGAAAGTCGTAGGAAAGAGATGGAAGAGGAGAAAAATCGCAGGGAGCTGGCCGAGTATGAATGGAAATTGAGTGGGAAAAAGAAGAAGTATAGAGAAAAAAAAGTCTTAGTCAACAAAGACGAAAGAAATTGGCTGCAGTTATTTTTGATTCCTATTTTATCTATAATGATTGTAATTATAGCATCTATTTATTATATATTTTATGTGTGAATATTTGAATGTGAGTAACTGACAATAAATAAACTATTTTTACAAATTATAAAACATTATTCTAGAATCTTATTTTTTCAGCATTATTTATCTGTACTAAGTTATATTAATACATTAAATATTATGAAGTTTGGATGTAGGAGATAATCGCCTGAACTACTTGTCTTATCTTGAAAATTCTTTCTCTATGTAATAGGAAGCTATATTATATTTCATGTTATTATCTCTAAGTGGCTATATTTAATTGACAATATTGATATTAGGTTTTACAGTATAATATATTATACCGTACTTTATCTACTGTTTTAATTAAAATTTTAAAATAATTGCATAGCAGTGTAATTATATTTTTAATCACTGTTATTTTACATGTTTTAAGTAAAAATTGATATATTTTAAAAGTATTTTAATCAATATAGGGCTGCATTTGTCTGACTACGAGAAATTTCAAGAGATCAGTAGGACAGATTTGTAGCTCGCCGATGAATAACAAATTAGCAAATGCGAGAGGCTGTTTTCAGTTCGAGCGAACTTTTTGCTCCATCACGTGTATAATAACAAAGATTAACATTTCCAATCAACATCATAGCAGTAGTACCAATTCATTCAGAGTTTCATATATAAATTATTTTTTTATACCAACTGATAAATATCAATAATTCAAAATTAAAATATGATAAATTATATTTCATTTCATATCCTTCCCAGAAGGCAGAAACATGTATATATGTATAGTTAGTTCGAATTTCTACGGATAGGGAACTGGACTTATTTGCATACGCGGCAACAGTCCAAGCCGAGGTTCGGCCACTTTGGCACTCTTGGAACTTGTTGCCTTGCTTGCGCGGTTTATTGCCTTAAGCGTTCGCTCCAAGCCCGGTGAAGCTGTAAAAGCCGTAAAACTCCAGAGGGGTTACTCTTGAATCTGATTCTAGTTTGATTCTGATTCGATTTCACTTTTAATCCGAGCCTAACTAAGGCTAACAGTATAATTAGATCTAAAAAGAAAAACGGTATTTGTCCGCGGCTTAGCTCAGTGATTCTTAGTACTAAAAAAGTTGCATGCTGTGTGGTGCCGGCCTAGAATTGCACCACCCCAACTCTTCCCGTGGGTGTTGTAAGAGGCGACCAAGGGATATATCGGGGGCGGGCAGCAGCGCCCCCGCAAAACAACCCCACCACCAAGCTGCGATCCCCAACGAGCGCGGGTTTATGAGCACTGCCCCCTTATGAAGATTACAGTCAATAGAAAATGGCCGCTTCGCTATCCCTGGCCATGGTAGAGCCATGATAACGTCGGGGCAGGGGGTGCTAGGAATCCCCGGGTTACACTAGGCTACCACACGCTTCACAAACTGACCCTGGCTACGTTTAACGGACGCACTCTGAGGCTTGACCATCATCTAGCGCAGTTGGAAGTGGAGGAACATTAAATGGCATGTTCTCGGGTTATGTGAAGTCCGTAGAGAGGGAGAGGACACCATAACCCTTGACACGGGCCATCTTCTCTACTTTCGCGAGGGAAATAAAACATCCCAGGGTGGCGTAGGTTTCCTCGTCAATAAGGCCCTCTCTAACAACGTTCAGGAAATCTCCAGCGTGTCGACTAGAGTAGCGTATGTGATCCTTAAGCTATCCAAGCGGTATAGCATGAAAGTAATTCAGGTTTACGCACCGACCTCGGCACACTCGGATGATGAAGTAGAGGATATGTATAAAGACATATCCAAAGCCTTGCACAACACCACTAAGGCTCTCTTCAACGTTGTTATGGGGGACTTAAACGGCAAGGTGGGAACCCAGACTGGCAACGAATCCCGAATAGACCCGCATGGTCATGGAGTTAGGAATCACAGGGGGCAAATGCTTTTCAACTTCCTGGAGAAAGAGAGGCTGCTCTTAATAAACTCCTTCTTTAAGAAACAGCCTCAAAGGAAGTGGACATGGCAAAGCCCACTCCCACTCTTTGAATCATGAATCGCTGTGCGCAGAAGGCGGCAGCAGCGACGACGGTACAGGGTGCGCGGAAAGCGACGAAAAATAATTAGCCGTAGTAATGTTGCTTACAACAACTGGAGATCTCGAACGCGCACGCGAGCCGGTTGGCAAGGGTTGGGGCGCTACGATTGAGTGAGAATGCGATCGTGTACGCAAGTGTTTCGAGATGCGCAGGGAACGCGGACGAATCGTATACCAGAGCGCAAGACGCGGCGATTAGTGGGGTCAAGTTCGTGGCGGAGGGGCACTTCTCCCTGGGGGTCTATGCGGGTGCGAGACGGGCGCGAGGAATTTTTTTATAATACTGAGCAACTCCGGCTCATGCTGGTGCAAGAATGCACGCAACCTTCTTAATTCACCGGCGTCAGTGAGGATAACCATCAGATGACTGGGTGGACGTAAGTTTTCTATTATATAGAAAGATTATTTTTTTATAAAAACCTGTTTGCATGTGGGTAAGGAGTCGCGCCAATTAAATTAAACTGATTATCCGAGTCCGGAAAATCACCTGCGGGTCCATGTGCAATGACACGCAAGAGAGTAGAACCTACTGTGCCTACGTGGAGTACCTAGCAAGCCCGAGGCAGAGAACGCAGTCCGGTAATAAAACCAAACTGTGTCCAAACAGGCACTCGGGGATGGAGAAATAAGGATAGGTGAGGTGGGAGGGAGACTTGGCTATGCAATAAGCAAAGGTCTGTGGCGGCTAACCGCAGCAAATAGTTTATCTTTATATGTAATGTAATGTAATAGACTGGCTGGTTATTTGTCTTTGGTAAAAAGATACATCAGCTGTCAACAATTAGAATGTATAAAAAACAAAAGAACGTGGAGTTACAAGATAGAGAGCAATACATACTCGTATATGAATCAAGTTGTATTTTATTTATATTCAATATTCATACGAACCAAATATCCTGTAAGGTTGTGGTGATAACGCCATAACACCTACCACGACCCATAGGTCAAGATTCCCAGGCCCGTCCGTGTTTGCCGTTTACCTCTGAAGGAGGCAACCGGCGGGCGCTCGGGTCACGCACTACTTGCTTCGTTAAAACACTTAGGTTACCAGCAAATTAGTACTAAGCGTGGATTTGAACACGACGAAGAAAACGCGATAGCACTGAAAAGTGCGCTTTATACTGCAGTCGTACTGAAAAGTACGTTTAGTGTAAGATGGCAGTAGTTATAAGAAGCTATATAAAGCGTATTAATTTGTGCCTATTCTGGGGCTTGAAACGTCAAAGTCAGAATGTAATCATTGGAATAATCTGTCATAGGGGTGTTCATGCAGAAAAAAGACGATGTTTTTTCTATTTTTATGCATCGAAATTTTATATCGATGTTTTACGATGTATCCAATAAAAACATCGATTTCTTTGATACATCAAATAAAAATATACGCATAAATATATATTATATTTTTTTTGTATTATTAGTTTAAATAAAGAAAAAATCAAAACAAAAACTCTACCTACGACAAACAGGATTGTTTCGTCAAGCTAGGTCAGTCAGATAAATAATTTACTCGACAAATAAGGATATAGGTTAATTGAAACAGAACACTGTGTTACAAATTCAAAAATTACGATTAGTTGTGAAATAATTGGAAAACTACGACTGACATTTTATATAATAATACAAGCGACGTGACAGCTAGAGTTCTTCCTATATTGTCTCTGTCAAAATCAAGAAAAGAACATCAACACACGCGTATACCACCAGATTCAAATAATAACTATATACAACCTACATCGCGTATTCGCAGTAACCAGGTGGGAGACGTATTTCACGACGTCCGGAAATACTAGGCCCGGGTTGTCTTGCTATAATTGCTAATATTATAAATCAATACCTATAAAATAAGCTCACTTGCACTTCACGTTCGCTTAGTAACTCGTTTATATGATGCTCACTAATAGAATCGTCACTATTACTTTTAATTATACGATAACTAATAAACACAAGCATAAGCTCAGTAAAGCGGTGCACCGGTGGCCGATGGGACATTATTTTCTTTAGATTTTATTATCAGACAAAAGCAATACAGCTATAGGATATTTAGTTGTAATATAAATCCTATATTAAATAAAAAGCAATATTCAACCCAAAATTCATTCATTTCAATCAAGTGACAGACGTACTAATATTTTATAAAACTATCTTATTCAGCCAGTCTATCACAAAACAAATAGATCATTTCTGAAGTAATAACTATTTTGCTACGTTCAGCCGCCACACAGCCATACAGGTACTATGATAACTATTAAGTGCGAATGTCGTGTCGTATCATTTCAATTTGCACTACAGTGATGGAAAACTTAAAGTGAATTGCATTTTTGTTGTTTTACTGAAGCCGGTACACAAAAAATGTGAATTGTGATTTTGTACGTGGCGAAAATAACGTATTGTATTTAATACGATTGGTTCGATGCATTGAATAGTACGCCGTGTGTGTGCCGGCCTAGAATTGTACCACCCCAACTCTTCCCTTGGGTGTCGTAAGAGGCGACTAAGGGTAATATCAGGGGGCGGGCAGCAGCGCCCCCGCAGAAGAACCCCACCACCAAACTGCGATCCCCAACCCGCCTGCCCAGCGTGGGGATTATGGGCATTTCCTCCTCATGAAGATTACAGCCAATAGAAAATGGCCCCCAGTTCCCGGCTGCCTCGCTATCCCTGGCCATGGTAGCGGCCATGGTAACGGCGGGGCAGGGGGTGCTAAGAATCCCCGGGCTACATTAGGCTACCACATGCTTCATAAACTGACCCTGGCTACGTTTAACGGACGCACTCTGAGGCTTGACCATCATCTAGCGCAGTTGGAAGTGGAGTTAGAGAACATTAAATGGCATGTTCTCGGGTTATGTGAAGTCCGTAGAGAGGGCGAGGACACCGTAACCCTTGACTCGGCCCATCTTCTCTACTTTCGCGAGGGTGATAGAACATCCCAGGGTGGCGTAGGTTTCCTCGTCAATAAGGCCCTCTCTAACAACGTTCAGGAAATCTCGAGCGTGTCGACCAGGGTAGCGTACCTGATCCTTCGGCTATCCAAGCGGTATAGCATGAAGGTAATTCAGGTTTATGCACCGACCTCGGCACACTCGGATGATGAAGTGGAGGATATGTATGAGGACATATCCAAAGCCTTGCACAACACCACTAAGGCTCACTTCAACGTTGTTATGGGGGACTTTAACGGCAAGGTGGGAACCCAGACTGGCAATGAATCCCGAATAGGCCCACATGGTTATGGAGTTAGGAACCACAGGGGGCAAATGCTTGTCAACTTCCTCGAGAAAGAGGGGCTGTTCTTAATGAATTCCTTCATTAAGAAACAGCCTCAAAGGAAGTGGACATGGCAAAGCCCCGACGCTGTGACTAAAAATGAGATCGACTTCATCATGACGGATAGCAAGCACATATTCAGAGATGTCTCAGTGATCAACAGGTTCAATACCGGATCTGATCACCGACTGCTCAGAGGCTCTCTGAATATCAACCTGAAGCTAGAAAGAAACCGTCTGATGATGTCCACGCTCCGGCCTAACCCAATCCAAATCATGGCGGGCACCGAGAAGTTCCAGCAACTTCTTGGGGATAGATTTGTTGCCTTGGAACCCACTGATGACGCTGACGAGACCCTTCACAATCTGGTCGAAACGCTGAGGGACGAGGGCATCAAGTTTTGCAAAAAACAGCGTACTGGCAGGAAGTCCAAACTCTCGGATGAGACTCTGGGGCTGATGACAAGAAGACGGGAAACCACCCAAGCGACTTCGTCAGACAGGTCAAACCTGAACAAGAAAATTGCGAAGATGGTACGGCGCGACCTTCGGAGCTCCAATACACGCCTCATTGAAGAGGCGATAGAGCGAAACCGAGGGTCCAAAGTATTCACTCAGCAGCTTGCCAGGAGCCATCTGTCGAAACTTAAAACGCACGACGGGAGGACCGTATTGTCGAAGCCGGAGATCTTCGCCGAGATAGAGGATTTCTATGGCCGTCTGTACACTGTACATGCCCCCTATTCCCGACCAGACGACCATGATTCCAGAGCCACCCTGTCACGCCACTATACCGACGAACTGCCTGATATCAGTCAAGACGAGAAAGTGTTAGCTCTGAGGCAGCTTAAAAATGGAAAAGCCCCCGGTGAGGACGGAATTACTTCGGAACTTCTGAAGGCTGGAGGAGCTCCTGTTATACAGGAACTACAGAAACTCTTCAGTGCCGTCCTTCACAGTGGGAGAACTCCTAAGGCGTGGAGCAGGAGTATGGTGGTGCTCTTTTTTAAGAAGGGTGATAAAGCCCTCCTTAAAAACTACAGACCCATCACTCTCCTGAGCCACGTCTATAAGCTGTTTTCACGAGTGATCACGAATCGTCTCGCCAGGAGACTCGACGAGTTCCAGCCACCAGAACAGGCCGGGTTCCGCAGAGGATATAGCACCATAGACCACATTCACACAGTGAGGCAGATTATACAGAAGTCCGAAGAGTATAATCAGCCCCTGTGTCTTGCTTTTGTGGACTATGAGAAGGCCTTTGACTCTGTCGAAACTTGGGCTGTTCTGGAATCCTTACAGCGATGCCAAGTAGACTATCGTTATATCGAGGTGCTGAGGTGTCTCTACGAAGCCGCCACTATGAGTGTCCAAGTTCAGGGCCAGCAGTCTAAACCCATCCAATTGCACAGAGGAGTGAGGCAAGGGGATGTCATATCCCCGAAACTGTTCACGAGCGCATTGGAAGATATGTTTAAAACGCTGGACTGGAAAGGTAAGGGCATAAACATAAGCGGCGACTACATCTCGCACCTGCGATTCGCTGATGACATAGTCTTAATGGCGGAGTCGCTAGAGGAGCTAACCCGGATGCTGGACGGCCTAGCTTCAGCCTCGCGACGTATCGGTCTTGGCATGAATTTGGATAAAACCAAAGTCATGATCAATGGCCACATTGATCCAGGACCGGTCGTCGTGGATGGTCATCTTCTTGAAATTGTTTCTGAGTACACTTACCTCGGGCAGATTGTGCAGTTGGGTAAAAACAATTTTGAGAAGGAGGCCAAGAGAAGGATCCAGCTGGGTTGGGCAGCGTTTGGGAAACTACGTAGAGTCTTCTCGTCATCCATACCGCAATGTTTGAAAACGAAAGTTTTCAATCAGTGCGTCCTACCCATAATGACCTACGGAGCTGAGACGTGGACACTCACGGTAAGGTTGGTCCACCAGTTCAAAGTCGCTCAGCGTGCTATGGAAAGAGCTATGCTCGGAGTTTCTCTGAAGGATAGGATTCGTAACGAATACATCCGACAGAGAACCAAAGTTATCGACATAGCTCAAAGAATTAGCAAGCTGAAGTGGCAGTGGGCCGGCCATATCTCGCGAAGAACCGACAACCGCTGGGGTAAACGGGTTCTTGAGTGGAGACCGCGACTCGGCAAACGTACTGTAGGACGCCCTCCAGCCAGATGGGATGACGATCTGCGAAAGACTGCAGGCAGATACTGGATGCGGACAGCTGAAGACAGGGCGCTTTGGCGCTCATTAGGGGAGGCCTATGTCCAGCAGTGGACTAATATAGGTTGATGATGATGATTGAATAGTATAGTAGTAACATTTTTGTTTCCAGTACATCGATATATATATCGTACTTCATGCATCACTATTGTCATCTTATCATGCTAATGGTAAAAATCTACAATATCTACATTCTACATAATATTTTTCATAATATCATACGTACAAACCGTACGTATATAACCATACAATAATTATAGGAATTCGTTAGTTATGTTATATGTGGTCATGCTCAAAGCTTGCAGCATATAGGTAACGGTTTATCATGAAATCTTGCAATAGGTGCAACTGCATTCATTACGATGGTACTCTGTGGATGCGTTCAACTTGTTTGAATTTGCATATTGCGTGAGTCATACTATGCTGCAAGCTATCGGTAAGTACCTAATCAATTTACTATAACTTTTACTGTATATACTCTGTATTCTGTAATTAGTAATACTAACAGTTCCCGCCATGAGTCCGATCGCGACGTACGTGTTCGTTGACTTAGAAACTAGTGGTCTTCCAAGTGAAGACAACAACCGGTCAAAAATTACCGAGATAAGTTTAGTTGCGGTTAAAAGGGATCATGTTATCGAAACGCAGCCGGGGGCAACTCCGCGGGTTCAACATAAATTAACCTTTTGTCTAAACCCGCGAAAATATATTCACCCTTCAGCTACCGAGACAACAGGACTGTGCAACGATTTACTTGAGCATGAACCAATTTTCGACATGCAAGTATTTACTACAATAAACAACTTCCTGAATGTATTAACCAAGCCAGTGTGCCTTATTGCACAGAACGGCCATAATTTTGATTTTCCTATACTTCAAAATCATTTTGATAAGTTGAACGCCAAAATATCTGACGACATATTGTGCGCAGACTCATTGCATGCTTTTTATGATATTGAAAATAAATTGACTTCAAGAAATATAGAAATTAATAACATAAATACACATCAAACAAGCATTAACAAATCTCTAGATCAAAAGCATTCTTTGCAAAATCAGTCAAATAATTCATCAATTACTAATACAACTTTACCACCATGTGAAACAAAAGAAGATTTGAGTAATGAATTATTTCCACAAACAAATGGAAATGATGAAACTGACTGTTACAATGAACCAAAGTCCATGCAAGCTGTCAATGAAATAACCCCCAAGCAAGCAAGCAAGCAAATAAGAAGCAAGCAAGCAGCCAGCAAAGAAGTGGAGCACAAACAAATTACCAAGTCAAAAGTTCGCAGGAGACTCTTTTGGGGCAACGGCAAAAAACCAACTGATTCATATAAGTTAAAAGATGTCTATATGAGGGTGTTAAATCGGCAAGCCGTTAACACTCACAGAGCTGAGAGTGATTGTATTCTAACATTAGAAGTGGCTGTAGCTCTTGGTAAGGATTTTGTCAACTGGGTGGATAACAATAACTGTTTATTTTCTGATGTCAAACCTATGACTATTGGTGTACCTCTCGGAGAATAATATAGAACTTATTTATATGAATTTTACTATTTGCAACATATAGGATTTTTACACATAATTTTTTTAGATTAATTATAACATTTAATGGACTATAAGAGCTATATGGATGGATAATACAAAAAAAAAAGATATTTATAAATTTTGACTTTGATTTGAAATAATTTTGAAACTTCTGACTAAAGCCAAATATTTTTTTAGATAAAAAGCATATTGATTATGTAAACGGTGCTATTTTTTATTTTTTTAATTGTCTATGACTTTATTAATTTTGTAAATTAAAATATTGTATTATTCAGTGTTATATGTCATTAAAAAACTATACTTACCCAAATGTATATCTATTTAGATTTATATTTAGATAAGATAATTATGTATCTACATATCATAATTGAAGGTATTAAATTTGCAAAGAATATTGATATGGTTACTATTGAAAAAAAAAAAAACCTTATTCTATAAATTGAGAAAATATTTAGGTTTGTTATGGCAAAAAATATGGGATGTTCCATAGAATTCCCTTTTCGACTGTAAGCCTTTACTAATGCATTGTAAGTAAATCATAAACTAAGTAAAAGTTACTTATGTAATAAAATGTTCTATTTTTTAGAGATATTATTACAGATTGATTTTTAATATTGTTTATAATAATATCAGGAAATCACTAATCATGAATGAAGTGCTTGGTGCCCAAAATAACATGTTTTTTTTTTAAATTATATTCTATTGTACTATTTCTAATTATATTTTTTAAATTAAACAATGAAATATTAACTTATAAATGGTAATGTGTATTAATATCTATTTTTATAATCATTACATTTGAATATATCATCTTATTTTAAGAATTTTTAGACTTTATATTAGTTCTTTAATGCAATGAATTGTTTTGATTTTTTTATTTTATTAAAAAGTACAAGACATAGTAAATAATCCTAAATATCTCACACTAATGTTATAAATGTGAAAATTTGGATGTATGTCAATCATGCAAAAACAGCTGAATGAATTTGTATGAAAATTGACACGCAGATAGTTTATAACCTAGAGCTTGAGATTAACACATAGGATACTTTTTATCACAGTAAAGTTCCAATTTTAAGGTCCACGTAGACAAAGTCACAGGAAGAAGCTAGTTTGTTATAATAAAGTCACTTTTGTTAAATTACTAATAGCAAAAAAATTTAGTATGTCTATTTTAAACATTGTGCTGTGTAAAACTTATATAAATTTTAGTATGTGGATACACAATAATCCCTAATATATTTTTAACAATTATTCAATATAATAAATTCATATAATATAATATATATATGTTTTATTTTTACATCATTGTAACCTCGGGTCACACGAGAAACCTTTATGAAATCTTTACACCGATAACAATATATAGCAAACATAACAAAGCAATACATGCATTACTGCCCAGGATATAACAGCATAATAATGGCTGGAGATTTCTCATTTAACCGTCATATAGGTAAAGATCGTATAATAATTTCAGGATTACTTCTTCTAACGGGTGTCTTTTGGGGATGCACCAACCCGTTCATCCGTCAAGGTACGAAGGGTCTACGGGATGTAAGGGCGAGAAGCTGGATCGGCCAAGCTTGGGCCGAAATCTCTTTTCTATTGGGTAATTGGAAAGTATGTTTATCGCATATTCAATCTTCAAAACTTATGTAAATGTTAACTATTAAGCAAAACGTAAAAGTGATAGTTAAGAATATTCTGCTTATCACTTTTATAAGCGATTGAAGGGAACCTTTGAATTTCATTGTATACAATACAATATTGACCAGTGGCGTCCATTATCCATCCATTCGGCCAAAAGACGTCCACTGCTGGACATAGGCCTCCACAACGACCGCTCCTGTGCAGCTCGCATCCAACGGGTCCCCGCAATGTTCACTAGGACCTTGTGGCGGGTCTGCCTACGCTACGTCTTCCGGTACGTGCTACCACTCGAGAAGCCCATGGGCCATCTGTTCTACTAGCAATGTGTCCCCACTGCCACTTAAGTCTAGCAATTCTCAGAGCTATGACGGTGACTTTGATTCTTCTATGGATTTAGTGGCGTAGTTAATCCTAAATGGGCACTATATGAAAATTTGTTAAGCCCGTCTGCGGCGAAGCCCAAAAGGAGCGTAATGTATTTAACAAAACTATTAAAAACACTCGCATTAATACACAAGAATAAACTTACGGTGTGCCAAAAAAAAAAATATTTTTCCATCCTATCCATTTAGCCTACATTTGCCCACTGTAAAGGCCTCCTCTCGATCATGCCAGCTCTCACGATCTTGCGCTGCTCTTATCCGGATTTTACTCACCACCCTCGTTTATCGTCGGAACATAGAGACATAGGTCTGCCTCGCATTCGTTTTCCAGCTCTGGGCCACAACTCCGAAATTTCTTTGGCCCACCATCCGATGTTTCGTCTTGCCAACGCGCTACGATTGATGATCAGGTTTGTGAAGTCATAATGTTATAGGAATTAAATCGATTAAGTGTCAAAGCACTGTAACAGTGTGCAGTTGCAGTAAGCACTGTGTGCTACAATGAGTAGAAATTGACATTTTGACGTCACACGCGCTCGGTTTTATTCGGGAACGATCGGCGCGTTTTCGGTACTAAATTCAAACATTAATTTTTATTTTGAAATAACTTTTGAAATATTGCACAAAAAATAAAATAAAAATAGTTTGTTATAAAACTTATATACATAATTAAGATCTTTCCATTTTATCACAAAAAAAAACATTCAAATACCCAATTGTCTACAAGAAAATTGTTATTGTGGTCTATTATTGGTCATTCCAAAGCGCTGTTCCAGTAACGAGTTCCATTATTTAACAAAAAAAGTCATTTTATTTGTATTTAGCGCGAGGGCTCTCGCTTCGAGGTCCCGATGTGGGAATCCAGTCAAGCAGGCAGCTTTAAAGGAGACCGTGCGGTATCTCGGACAGCCCCGAAAGCCATTACTCTCTGCGGTCCCCGTCAAGTTATCTTGCCCATACTGAGGCTCTATGAGAGCCATCGACCGCATGGTCCCCAAATAGAGCTTCCGGCAAGCGAAACTGGGGCCCCTGACATTCGGCAAAATTCGGGCAAGAGCACCCGCCGCGCCCATAAATAAGTTGGGGTCAGATGCCGGAAATCACAGATTTGAGGAAAAGGCAGATGGAGTCTGTCAGAACACAAAATGATCTATCATTTTTAGTTTAGTATTTTGAAAGTAAACGTCATGCAATGTGTACTTTAGTATTACTAGTAATTATTTAGAAAATATGCCGACTTGTGTGCTATTACATTGTAGAAATTATTCGCAAAAACAAAAAATGGAAGACAGAGCATCGTTTAGTAGGTAACAAAGCAAATTTTAATATTATTTAATGTGTTATTATTTTGTTACCGATCACAAAATTACAAAAAGTTTGCTAGATTACAAGGTAATATTGCCCTGGAAGTTCTAATAAAATATATGTATGTAGCAGTGGCAAATCATTTTATTTCAACCTGACTAACAACCAACCAACCAAAAAAGGTGTGCGTGCGATTCACACACGATAGAAGTGAAACTTCATTTTAAAAGATATTTTATTTAAACAGTGTGCAATATACATACACACCGACATTTGCTCTCTCGCTCTGGCTCACACAAAGAGGAGAGATCGATAATATATTGCTCTCTCGCTCTGGCTCACACAAAGAGGATAGACCGATAATATATTACTCTCTCGCTCTGGCTCACACAAAGAGGAGAGATCGATAATGTGCGTTAAACGTTTAACGCGTTGGAAGTCGCATAAGATGTTTCACTTCAAAAAGAGGGTAATATTTTGTTTGTTTATTAAAGATTATTAAAGTCTTTGATTTCAAATACAAAGCCAGTAAAACTTATTTTAACTATCCTGGCAAATTATTCACACATTCGCATGTGTTATCTGGTTGCCAAGGAAACAGCTAAATTCATGTCCCACTTTGGTTGTTCGTAAGCCTCCATCTGCCTTTTTCTCAAATTTGTGCCGGAAATGCTCAAAGAAGCTTCATCTGTTGCTATGGATCGAGGATTGCTATGTACTTACTTCATTGTCAACCCATCACTAATGGAGACGCCTCCCACCATGATTTAGGACCCGCGAGGTACTGCGTTCCGAGGTCCAGCCTATATTTGCGAGAATTTTATACTTACTTTGTAACTATTAAAATTCGTATGAAATAAAAAAACAATCAATTAGTTAAATAAATGACTATATTACACATGTTTTAGTAGATGTTCTAATAATTCACATTCAAGTACAGTATAGAAGTGAAAACTTATTTAGCACCGATGTGATTTGAAACTCGATGAAACGAATTAGCGACGATAAAAAGAGAACCATATACATCTATAGGATTTAGCCTACAGAGAATGAGATAGAATATACATTTAAATTATGCACGGTTTATACAAGTTTCATGATCGTAATCTTCGTCGGATTGGCCTAGTGGTGTGAGACGCAGTACGCACGAGTGGTCGATAGTTCGAATCCCGCTGATTTAGGATATTTAAAAATAATTTTTAATTACCATTTTTTTTTCTGAGGGTTTCTTTCTGACACGTGTGAACTGCTGCACACATTTTTTTAAGGATATTTTTTTTAATAGTTTGTTTTATACTAGACACGGATCCTGATTTGTCTAGCTCAAAGTGGCTACAAGGATTATTACTCTTAGATGTGATTGTGATTAACCTATAGGTACTGACGGCACAAAAATGACCGACGATGAAATAAAAAATAGTTCAAAAAAAACTAAAAAAATACGCTTTTATATAAAAACCAACTAAAAAAATTTGAATTAAGAATAGTGTATGTAAGAAAAAAATATTTTTTTAGTTGAATTTTCTATAAAATCGTATTTTTTAGTTTTCTTAAACTGTTATGTTTATCGACATGTTGATGTTTAATTGTAATTTTTATTTTTTTTTTAATTTTTTAAGTTTAATTTTTTGTTTATTTAATATTGAATTATCATCGGTCCTTAATAAGTATGCCAAATTTCGAGTTAATCCGACGTTTTGAAGGGGGTCAAAATCATGTTCAAAGATTCCGTTACATACTAACATAATAATATACATACGTCTGAAGCTAATAAAAAGCGTATAAAAAATTAATGAAATGTGCAAAATCTAAGTATATTATATGTGAAGACGAAACTGTATTTTTAGTATGTGGTGCCGTGGCTGGTCAACCAGATGGGTTCATTAGTGTACTTAGCTGCGATACAGCGGGCTCCACTATCTGTCGCCGTTCCGACAGCTAACAGCGCTGCGTTTGCACTTACAGCCCTCACAGGCGCTGCGATAGGAACTGAGCAACCCTTAGACGCAAGTGAGTATACAGTATTTTTATAATATTTATTTGATAGACAAACTCAGACACGGCTATTGGGCTTCATTTTAAGCAGGACTTCCGCTATATCAAATCAACTGAAGATATACATTCATACATTTGTCTTGTGTGCGGTACAAATACCCATAGTTAGTTATACGATCGGGACACCAGGCCTGTTACCTATTGTTAAATTTGTAACGAAATTACATATTTAGTACAAGTAGCGACATCTACCAGTAAATATGTCAAACTTTGGATAAGCTGTCATTCATTGTATTGTCTTTGAAGTTATAATAAAGTTTCTTACAGTCTGTGACAACTCATTGTGTGTTTTAAAACTTTTGTTTATAGTTATAGGTTTGGCGTAGTGGCCACAGTCTCACCTGATGTTAAGTGACGATGTGGCCCAAGATGATAACACGCTAAACCTAGTGGAAGACTGGCTCTCAAGTGCAGCTGCCGGAACACACCTATTGGTGCTTGACGACAGTTTTTGAACTTGAGGGTGGTAGCTAGCCAGACGGGCATTAGAAAATGCCCTACCACCATGCTATGGTTTGCTCGCGTTGTTTTCCTTCGCCGAAAGTTCTGGCTTATTGCAGAGATTCGAACTCACGTCAATCGACGCGAAGTCGTACACGCTACCACTGAGCCATCATTGCTTCCATGCGCCATTTCATTGCACCTATTCATAAATATTTTTTATAGTACCAAGGTGCCTACGCAAGGTGGTAAGCACATTACAGTCAAAAAATGTTAGCTACCATAGCGAGATCAAAATCCATTGCCAGTCACCGATGTCGCGCCGGCCGCGCTTGCGTAAATAGGAATCTGGATACGCATCGACAGACCCCGAAACGTGACGCGCATAAGCGAATAACTATGCGGGGCTTTTCGCCCCGCTATCGCCATTACCTCGTTCGTTACTCAGCAGAACGCACCACGTGCAAGTGAGGTTGGCTTAAGTGTCTCAAGTTTTAAGAATCGAAAAATGCAAAGGAAAATCGTAACACGAGTAACCCTACAATAAGCCTGAGGTTGAAGATTAATCTAAATCAGTCTGTTGGGGCATTTTCTAGTGCTAGCTTGGCTATAGTTATTACTCACGAGTTGACTAAGTTACAGAATAGCTCTAGCAGGCACTTGAACATATTCGCCCAGAGATATTGATTTAAATACCTAATACTATAGTTTAAATTGAACTGTCGATTGTTCGTTAGTTCAAATGACTGTCGATTAATCGACAACGATTAATCAGGTTTAGGAAACACTACCTGGTCAGATCGCAGTGGCCTGTAAAGTATAGTATACTAAATTGATTTCCATAATTTGTTGGTAAAACCAATATCCATGTCCAATGCACATATTAAATATTACACTACATACTCATCCTCGTAAGGCATATGGCCCGAAGATCATATAAAGTTATAGAAAAGAATAGATCTATCGCCTTATTATTTGTTTACCTACTGAAACACACAGCTTATTGAGTGCGGCTGAACTTAATAGCTGGCCTTAACTATCAACTAATATTTTATTACAGGATCTATTCTGGGTATAGTGCTCATTGTGGCCGGTACAGCGCTATGTTGTTGGGATAAGAGCTGACAGCTGAACAATAATCATCAAATTGTTTAATTTACATGGCTACAAATAAAAGTACACGAAATGCAAGTAAACATTACCATTTAAATGATATGAGGAATATTCATTTATTTATTTTTAGCAAGAACTTCATTAATTTACATGTCAATAATTTTGTTAAATTGAAGGGACTCTGAAACAGAACTTGGGCCGTCTTAATCTAAGTAAAATTTCTGTGATAAAATTACTTAGGAACACGTCTAGGTGATAAAGACGCCTACCTTTCTCATATTTGTAGCTCAAGTGGCACGGCTATGGTGATTTTTCATTTATCAGGGCTTATACTTTTATATAAGCAAATTATTATAAATACATGTTAATAAGTTATTGTATTACGGCTATGAAACAGTGGAGTAAATAAAATTCAATTTTTATATGAACGTTTTTATTTTCTTAATATCTACTACGGTACTTTTATTATCCATGTTAAAATATTGCACGTATTTCTTACGAATTTATATTAAGGACAATGTCCTATACATAATAGTATATTTATTTATTTACAAAGACTTCGTCTTGTTTGGATTACATTACATATAGTGTTCAGTTTTTATTACACGACAAATTAGAGACCTTTACCTATATCATAGACAAAATACATCAAAGTATATTAGTTTCATAATATATTTAAGTATGTACACAATAATATTCCCTCGATTGAAATTCAAAATCAAATACTGAAGTCTATCTTTTGTGTTCTAAAAATTACGAGTATATCTATTATTAATTCTGGTAAACACAGAAATGAATTTTATCACAACATTTAATAATTAATTATGGATAAATAAGACATAGGCCATTTTTATTTTGAAATTAAGTACACTAGCAGTCCTTTGTCAGAACTTGTTTTAAATATATATATAGAAGTAATTAGAATATTACATAAAAATATGACTTGGAGTATTCTATCGCTGGGCGCCAATTCTTTATCAACATTTATAAGTTTTTTATTACATGTAATAAACAGAATATTTGTGTTCTTGTAAAATAATTGTAAATTTTTTTCCTTAAATAAAATGGGAGTGTTATTTTAAATTTCTGTTGATGTGTTGGTGTTTGAAATGGCAATAACGTCGTGGGTAGGCGCGTGGTGATTAAGCTCGTACTTTCCCTTGGGAAGAGCCTTTGCCCAGCAGTGGGATACTGCTATCTGGGAGTGGGACAAATCTATAATATGTATCTATATATATCATATGTATGTATATCATCTTGATATACATATATTAGCTTTCAAAGTTTCCGAATTGAAATACAAAAGGAAAAACTTTTCAATAGATGAGTGCAGAGGCATATTTATCCTAGGACCATGGGGACCATGACCCGGGGGCGTCGCGGTGAGCTGCAAGGAGCAGTAATATTATATGTAGGTCTATCAGTTTTAGTGTTTGCTGTGTCAATTCTTAACTTACGTCACTGTATACGTCTAATGCATGTCTAATCAGCATAGATCGAAATAGGTAGAGTATATTTTTTCAAACATTCCTTTATAAATTATAGTAAATTTTTCGTGGGGTTTAAGGAATTATATTGGGGCACGGATGTTTAGTAGACTGTATTTTAATAGATAAAGGTTTAAGTCATAAAAAATGGTGGAAGAGTGATGCACCGAGAACAGGTTGAAATCGATATACCTACCAAAACAATACCACTCAGAAGGCTTCTGCCGATGTTTGAAACTCTTACGCAGGTTCATGATTACACAAATACAATATACAATCTTGTATTTGTAATTTAGTATTAGGCACCTATAGGTTATTAAATGTTCATCTTGACAGCGGCGATGATTAACGTGCGGCGAACGAAGCTTGACACCAGAGACGCGTCATCCTTAGCGAGCCTGCGATTCACGCTGACTGCCGTGAAGCTGGGTTTGAGACTTTTCTCATGCCTCAAGGACTCGGTGAAAGTTCTGCCACCAAGCAAGAAGCGAGGGCATCATCCGAGCATATGATTATCAAAATGCACATTTCGGCACAAACAAATTACAATATATCTATTGCTCTTTGAATACATTGTAACAAAGTATTATTTCGAAGAAGCTTATTAGGTTTTTAGGGTTCCGTATTAAAACGGATTTATTTTAAATATAGGCAAGCAAAATGTGAAATGTGCAATTCATTCTGGAATATTAGAGAGAGAAAAACCTCTCACTGTTACTTTATTCCATGGAATTTATGTAAATATACTCTACCTATTCCGATTTAAGCGAATCACAGAATAATTATAATTAGGTTATCTATGTATGATTATATAGTGTAACTTATAAATATCTACCTAAAATGAGTTATTGCTTAAAAATTAAACTTTGTTACGACTAGCATTGATATACTTTATAGTAAATTGGTTTTGGTTAGATTAACAAATTAAATAAATGGTAATAATTAAATTACCTACTTTCTTAGTGCAGTGGAAATAATTCAGGAAGTTCTAAATTATATTAAAATGCGATTTGAGGGAAAAATTGGTATTTAAGTACTGAAATATTTTTTGATTATTAATATTATAAATATTAAGTAAAATTAAGTAGTTCTTAATTTTACGTTCATCAGTAAAAGGCGGATCATATCAGTTTTCTTGAATGTTTTACCATGATATCACGTTTTGTATAACCACCGCTTAATAAATCAAATTAATAAAAATATACGCATATTAATAATATATATTTCGTAAGTTTTTGTTAATAATAACAGAACTCAAAATTAGAAAAAAAAATGTTTCGTAAACACTTGGAAACTCAGCTTACTGTCATATTGATATTCTCATACATCCATAATAGAAAAATGTAGCGTCGCTCTTAAAAACAGTGGTACATTTTATCATACTTTATTAATCGATAATTGAATTTCTCACCCGGTTTCTACTTAAATTACCTATATAAAAAATAATCATTTCATTCTTAATCCTATATTACGAAGCTACGTGAGATGCCGATAATTTACCATGTTTTACATTCGAAGGATCTAATTGACTTCCTATCTCTTTGCATATCCACATTAGTGTAAAAATAAATAGCATTAAAAAAATAATAGAAAGTTTGAGGCCTTATTTTTTAAACGACTTCAACTATAGTTCAAGTATTTTTAATGACTTCAATTGCCGTTCGCAGCCTCTGAATTGATACCCTCAGTCGGTTCTCCTCTATAGCCAAGTGCTGCCTCTCCGCTAACAACACTTGAGCTTTGTCTGACTCGCAAGCCGCAGCTCTTGTTATGTGGACTCCTTCGACGCGCAAGCTGGTGTTGCGCCTCTGAAGCTCCGCTATCTCCCTCTTTCGAGCTGTAAAAGGGAATCGTCAATAAACTGTCCGATAGCCGATATAGTATAGCGGGTTGTCCGCATTATTAATGATCCAGACGTTAGTAAATATATCGAGCCGCTTCGGCTGCGCAGGTACATTTTTCTGCCACAATTCACAATCTCGTATAATCTTAAGTAACGATGTGGCCCAAGCAGGTAACACGCTAAGCCTAGTTCTCAAGTACAGCTGCCGGAACACACCTATTGGTGCTTGGCAACAGATTTTCAACTTAAGAGTGGTAACTAACCAGGGGGGCATTAGAAAAAGCCCTACCAATATGCTAAGGTTTCCTCACGATGTTTTCCTTCGAAAGCTCAGGCTCATTGCAGGGATTCGAACTCACGTCAATCGACGCGATATCCGAACACGCTACCACTGTGCCATCATTGCTTCGCGTTGAACATTGTCTAGCTCAACGTGGGCTACCGTCTGTATCATCTTGAGTGTTCTGAAGAGCTGTTCAATCTCTTGCCCTCCTCTCTTTTTCACAACAGAACCACATGCGCTAGGCTGTGGAAGCACAATTTTGGCCATGTCGGTACGAACTAAAAAGTTTTCTCTTCCATGTCTTATCTTTGCCGTACTTTGAAGCTGTAGAACTATCTCTCGGTCAGTATAATCCCTACTTACAACATCGGGTCCTTCAATCGTAACTTTGAGTTTTTGGCAGGATCTCAGACTGTCATGTAGTGTGTTTGGTTTTTTATTAATAAATTTGGGGTTTTCGGATATTATTCAGACTTCATTGAATATATGTAATTATTACATACTTAAACACAAACGCACGCGCGCACACATATACACACACTCGCATAAAATACCACTGTTAAGTTCTTTTCGATGCAAATAGTTTCGTTAGAGTATACGTTATTTTAATGTAAAAAAAACTGAAATCATCTCGGCTAAACCAATATGTTAATTTAATATGTATGGTATTTGAATGTAAGAGCTGTAGATTTCTTTAAATAAATATTTATGCAACTCGTCATTCCACCGACGACCCTCGATGGATTGCCGATCTCACTGGTTACTGTTGTGTTTCGATTGTACTGTTTTTACCATCGGAAACAGTGCCGTCAATTTGTCAAGCTAGGTATTTTTAAAAAATCAGAAGAGTTTCACAAACCTTAATCCTTGGTATCTACCTAAGGACCTGGAGATATATGGCACATATTTCTATTAGTTGGAATGTAAAGGCCACTCGCAAACTTTGTATCTCTATATAACTATAATTTTTATTACAGTACAACATATTATTTCATATACCTACTAGCAAACGCCTGCCACTTCGTTCTCGTTAATAACAATAGAAAATTTAATAAGAAAAAAATAACCTATATCACTTTAAGATGTTGCTGCTTTATATAAGTGTATAGGACTCTATTAGAATCGAACTGGTGCAGTCGTTACAGAGATTTTCTCCCACAAATAAACAAACTTTAGCTCTTTAGCACATGTACATATTAATAATTTTATTATGTAAATAATATTTATTAGATTTACCTGCTTCGTAATCTTTATACATTTTCATGATAATGTTAACGCCTGGCCATGACCGGTCTGCTTGGCAGCCAATATCGCGATTCTTATCATTCACTGTCGAAACAATTTCAAACATCTCCTTCACACCCGCCGCCGAATTTTGTGGTTCGTCCATAGATGTCGCTTGCGTCGATGTACCCGTCGGATTTTCTTGCACTGATTTCAATGAGATAATCTTGGATATATTGGGTATGTTTATGCTGTGATAGTGTTTTTCCACGGTCCCCAGATGTCTTTGGATGTTTTCGCTATCGAAACCTGGGTTGAGGTCTCTCTTTTTCATATCTTGCCCGCTGAACAGTTTCACGCTTCTGTCCGCCATTTTGGATAACCTATTTAGTTCGGAAAAGTTCTTTTCAGCCAAAATTCGGATACTATCCTCGATGTTGTCACTGTGTACTGAATCTAAACGCCTTTTAATAAGGTTATTGTTCTCATTGACACATTTTTTTATCTCAGTCAATAACTTTAGTTGACTATTTGGATCAATTTCTAGGATTCGTTTAGCCAGTTTAACTTTATCATTAGTATCCAGTGTTCCGTATCGCCTTTTTCTGTCTATAAGTATATTCTGCCAGGTTTTTTCATATTCTGAAATTGTAGTCACTTAATTACTCCACTTTCCTACATTTTTAACGGTGTATGGCAAAAGTTTAAGAGGTTTGTTGGCTAAGATTCTGTAGATCTGATTAGTCTGATAGTAGAGAGCTGTGAAAGCCAGAATAACCTGTACAAATTCTCAATTTTGAAGCAATTATTTATCAATTATAGTGTGTACGGACCACGGACGAAATGTAAATCGACGTGAATTCAAATCACTACAATAAGCCTGAGCTTTCGGCCAAGGCAAACATCGTGATGAAATAATAGCATGGTGGCTAATTTTCTAATGCCCGCCTGCTAGCCTAACACCTTCAAGTTGAAAATCTGTTGGCAAACACATCTAGTTGTGTTCCGGCAGCTGCCCTTGAAAAGCAGTTCCCCTAGTAGGCTTAGCGTGTGAATATTTTGGGCGACATGGTCAATTAACATCAGGTGAGATTCCCGGCAAACGTTAAAACCTAAAAATAATTATGTAAATTGAGTCAGTAATAGAAAAGTATATGAAATTATTCTACTAACAATTTATATTCGATTGAAACCACTACTGAAGTGTTGACAAATAATAGTAGACCTTGGCATATTAATGTTTTATAGTAATGCGTTTAGTAAATTAGTAAATTGATTCCCAAAGAATTGAAAAAATACCTTCTTTATACTGAGTCGATACTTGAAGAAGTTTCATTTGCGACAGAAACGCTTGCTTTCTTAGTAAAGTTTTCCCGTTTTCTTCTTCTTGATCAATTTTTTTTATATTCTGTGGGATTTGCGATGTTTTGATCGTTGGTGATGACGTTTCAGTAACATTGTTTGCGAGCTTGTCGAGCCGCCCTGCCGCTATACAAGCTGTAGCCACAGAATCCATTCTTAACATTCTTTCTTGGCGATCCATTTCTTTTTCTGTAAATGTTATCACTTTAAAATATAATTATTTGTTTAAAAAATGTATAGATCCAAGTTTTTTAATGGATCACGTATTGATCATGACCTCGTTATTGAGAACAGCAGGCCTGTCTTTCAAAACGTACTTGTTAAGATTAATTTTCTAAGGCGTGAGCATGATCAGGATTGAACTAGCGAATAAGGACCGCTGTACCTCTGATTTTTTAAGGCAACACCCGTGACTTCTTGAGCCAAAGGTGGAATATTATGTATGCTACGTTATTCCTTAAAATCTGATAAAAAATAATCAAACAACCTTTCGAATTGTTGTTAATTTTTTAATAAAATGAATTTAAAGTATCCAATTTACATTATTCAAAGACATTTAATAAAAACAGGTACTATTCGGAGAAAACATCTTTTTAGTTTTAAGGTTAGATATAAAAAGTATCTTTATATATTATCCTGAAAGGTGATTTTTGTAGTAACGTAATATTTCCCTAAACTCTTCATCAAAATAATTGATCCAGTCATCTCTTTCCCCGCTGTTGACGAACAATAAGACAGTTTGAAAATTTATGTTTTGTTAAATGATGAAAACAACTTTTTATTACTGAAGGCAATACTAATGAAGATGTATTCAACTAATATGTAGGAGGCGCCATCTATTGACAATCTGTTTAACTCACATGCCAGTTGTTAGGTAAATTGCTTACATTCTATAATTTGTGAAATATTGATGAACATTTTTATATTGTTTATGGTTTTTTAAATTATTTTGAACAGTTAAACACATTTGAGTTACATATTTGTAATGGTTTCACGTGAATCTCCTTTATTCGAAGAATAATGCTCCCGTGGTATAAATATATAGAAATAGATGACACCACTAAATTTACCTTTGAAATCGTCCTGCGTAGTTAAATTTAGACTTGCAAGGAATTTAACTTTTTCCTCATCATCCACCTTTGAAGATCCAAATTCTTTTATAATAGCTTCGTAATTTTTCAAATCTTCTCCATCATAATCGCTATCACTTTCACTAGTTTGCTCATCACGTCTCATATTATAATGCGAAAGTTCCTCAAAAATCTCAGTTTTCATATTATGTGGTGTTATTATATTCCTTGTAATTTCGTTTTTTTCATGCTTTTTATCAGTCTTCTGAGTTTCTTTTGTGTGTTTTGATAAATATTTTAAGCGCTTTATTTCTTTTTTCTTCTCATAAATATCTAATGTACTAATTTCGTCTGATTTTAAAACTTTTGGTCTTATATTAGTTATTACTATTTTAGGTTGTAACTTAGCGTCCATTTGATATGGACATGCTATATACAGTTTATCGTTCTTCGTATGATCAATTTGCTTTGTAGTCTCATTTCTCTGAACGTTATTCGAATATTGTCTATTTATAAAAATTTGGTTAATTTTGTTATCGCTTTCTAATGTTGGCATTTGGTAGGCTATTTGAGTATTCATTATAACTTTTTGGTTTGTTTTTATAAGTATGTCTGACTTATTGTTTTTATCAGGTGTTGTCTGTAACACGTTATTATTTGATTTTAAAACGTGAAATTCTTTGGAGGGTATATTATTATGTGTTTTACTCTGTATTGGTTTGTTAAGATCAGCGTCGTTTTGTTGAGTTTGTATAATATTAATTTCATTACTTACTTTATTTTCATTTGATGTCACTTTAATTATATTAGTGTCGTTGGATTGGTTTAATTTTGTATTATTTTTAATCATCATCAAGTTACCTGGAAATTGAACATTGCTTAAATATAAGAAGTTTGATTGTAAGACAACATTCTTCGCTTCGGTTTGCTGTTTCTCTAACGTTTTGTTCTTTATTAAATCTTGTTCTTGTAATGTTCCTTGTGATTTCTCCTTCACGACTATCTTGTTACCATAAATTTGATTTTCAGTTATCAAATTTTCAAAGTCATGCTCATCGTAGTTGTCTTGGTGCAGTCTTTTCAATGCTACCACTTTTGACATCGTGTTATCATCACTTCTAGCATCTTCTTTTGATTTTTTGATTTGATTTGACAACCGTGAAGGAGCTTGCAGGTTTTTTGGATCGAATTTTGATCGTTGTAATAGAACTTGCGGGTTCTGTTGCTGAATAGCGAGTAACATCTTAGGATTTGCCGGTTTATTTTGTATAAAAAGTATTTGGTTTTTCTGTTCATTATAGGTATCTAGTGATTTATTTTGAAAGGTTACTTGTCTATCGTTATTGACATTAGAGGAATTGAATCTATTTTGTTGTGGATTGGGATCTTTTATTTCGCGTACGTCCTGCTTTGACTCTGGTATACGAAACTGTGCTTCGTTTTTGTGTATAACTTCAGCAGCGTTCAGTAATGCTGAAATACTATTGCTCGGTATTAAAATCGGTTTAGGATCGTGTTTCACATCTGATTCTTTTATAGCAGATTTAATTACTATATTACTTTGTATTTCAATTTTTGGTGGTATATCGGGTTTTAGAAGAGGCGTATTTAAAACATTTGTCTTTTTTGATACCGAATTTTGAAAACCTGGATCAGGTGGATTAACACATTTCATGTCAATTTTACTTATTGGTATACTTGTTTTCAGACTGAATCGTTCTGATTTCTTTTTTGTTTCTTTTACCGGCTGCGATTGTGTTGTTACTGGGGGTTGCAGTGGTATGCTAACAGTAGCTTGTGATGTTAAAGACGTTATCATCTGCGATTGTACGGTTCCAATAATTCGCGGTGGTGGCGTTAGGGTATTTGAGGGTAGCATACTTGTTGAAGATGATGTTGATAAAGTAACTGGGATCTGTGCTAGTGTTTGTCCATTACTATGTGAAGGAATGTTTCTTATATTGGATTGAGGCTGGTTTATTACATTTGGCGGTAATATGTTTGCCAGTGTTTGTACAGTGTCTGTTTTATGCAAAGGTAAGTGCGATATAGGTAAAGGTTTAGTAGGAATATTTTGCGCCATAGTGGTAATTATAGTCGGAGATGCTATACTTTTCATGTCATGTGATGACGTATTCACCGTCGTTTGTGGTGGTATATTAGTCATACTATGGATTGATAAAGTTACCGATGTTTGAGTTAGTAAAGGTACGGTAGACGATGACGGAACGGTTTCAGAACTTTGCGCATGAGATGTAATGCTAATTTTTGATTCTGTTTTATTCGTTTCTACTATCGAAACTGCTGGAATTACTTCAGGGGTGAAGTGTTCTTCAAAATCTGTCTGAGATTTTTCATTTGTTTCTTCTGTTTTCATTTCTTCTTTAATAAGGTCTTTAGGTGCCATAGACGGAAATGGAATGTATTCTCTATTCGTTTCAGAATTAATAGGAGCTGGATTTGGTTGTACGATACCGGGAAAAGAAACAGGCTGGAAAGCAGAAAACCCCGGTACGGAATATAAATACCCTCCGTAATTGGGATATCCAGTATCTAAAGATTTGTTAGTTGTTACACTAGGATTTGGATTTGGTATAGATGATGGTGAAATTTTTGGTGAGTGTGGTATTGGTTTTGATGGGAATGGATTTTCATAAACAGTCGTATCTTCCGGTCTAAAGGGGTTGATTTGAAGTGGTTCTGATGGTTTTTGTTTGAGGTCTGGTGGAACTCTGTCTTGGTCCACAGCGGGCGCGAGCGTTGTCAGAGGTATGGGTCTCACTGTAAAATATAATAATGCTACAATTAGAATAGTTTCAATAATATCTAATTTGACGACGTTTCTAACAATTTGAACTATACGAATTTTAAAGAGATAAACATGTAATTGATTATTTATTTTATGTTGTAAAATCGTAGCTTTTTTATTTTAGGAATTATTTAATTTTATGTAATGCGATGGATATCTATTGACGATTGCAGAGATACTATCTATTATCAGATATAAAAAAATAGATATTATACTAGATTAGAAGTATTGAAAAATTTCAGATTATAAAAAAAACACATTTTTCCAATATCCGCATTCATCAGACTCATTTTTATTAATTTATCAGGTCTCTTATCACACTGACGATTTTTAGTGACGCGTAGGGTTGATGAGTCGTCAGTCATGAATCCTAGGTTTATAACAGCGTTACGCCGGTTCTCTGCTTAATGTTCTTTTATATATATTATGACAGCATTAAGATAGATAATCACGCATCGAAATGTCCTATTGTCTTTAACATTTTTAAACGTATTTCATTGATCGAATATTTCTTTGTACCCATATTTAAAGTGAACTTTTTTTTATCTTGCTTTCATTAATTTTAAATTAAAGGCATATTTGTATTTAAAGAATATTTAATTTTTATATAATGAATATTCTGAATGGTTGTGTTTTATTAAAGTTTTATTTATGCTCATGAAAAATAGTTAAAATGAGGTAAAAATTAAAATGATAAACAAATACATGCAGTAAGGATAGGTTGGTAGCGTCAACATAAGCAACTACAAAGCTCCACAAAAGCGCGTAAGCGCGTCTACATATTAATTTTAGGTCATAAACTAGTTCTATTTATAATTTTCAGTTTATAAATTATTTTATCAGTATATTGTTAGTGCATCTATATCTGGTACCTTAGAAGCATAAGGTGATATAACGCGAATTACTTTTGAATTACTCTGTTTCTGCCTGGCCTCGCTATCAAAGACAATTATGTATATTCGCAGCGTACTTAACTCCAGGGAGTGTCATCTCCGTCACATCTCGGAGACTCGGAATCTTGAACAGGATGCGAGGGTTTTTCACGCCCGAGCAGCTGTATAGATGCTTTACAAGGCATAAGTTTGGTCTTGTGTGGAATAGTACTGTGAAGCAGTGGCCAGTGTGTTCGCCTCTTCCAATAATATGGGGAGTCCTTCAAACATAGCGTGAACAGACATTTGAGCAGGCCGGTATGACAGCGACGACTGACGATGGGTTGTAAATCCCACGGTAGTCGCCCATGTTATAATCAGGTATAGTCTCTTTACTTTTCCGTGGTACGATTGACAAAAGAAACCAGCAATATATCAGTCTATGTCCCTGTGTTGGCAACATTGAGCACTTCAAAAATTAGCTACGTTCTAAAAAACTTTAAATATATATTTATAATGAGTAGAAAACGCGACAATTAAACCTTTTTAATTATTTTTTTCTTTTCATTTCCTGTTTCTTTTAGACTATTCTACGTGCTTACGTCCTAATACTCCTAGGGACTTCTAAGATGCACTCAAATCAAATCAAATAGAAATATTCTATTCAATTTAGTCCCTAAGAAGGCACTAATGAATATCAACACACTACTACCGGTTCGGAAAACATCGCAGCCATCAGGAAGAACCGGGTTTATAACACTTTTTATAATTGGTTTTAGTATTTTTGCTGTTATCAATTTTTATCATTTTTAATGGACGTACAGAGAGATAATCACTTCCTGATATCACCGTCATTCACGTAATGATGTACTCTATAATATCCTTTGTACAATAAAACTTGTTTAACATGTATCTTGTACTTATTATCCAGCAAATCGGTAATCTACTTAGAAAGACAAAACCTAAAACAATTACCTAAAAACGATAAATTCAAAGATAAATTGACTATTTTATATTTATTTCTAGTATTAAAATTGTGCCTGTGATTTACTCGTTTAAAAGTATCTACATTTTTTGAACAAACATCAAATTATCCAAGATGTTATTGGGAGGCCAAGTGAAAATACTAAATTTTTGAAACTTGTTCTTCAGTTATTCGCGAGGTCCCATGTCATAATTGCTTGAACTGTCCGTTTCTGGAGTACAAATATGGTATCTACCTCAGCTGCTGAACGCCACAGTAAAATACCATAGGACATTAAACTGTGAAAGTAAGCGAAGTAGACTAACCTAGCCGTAGTAATATCTATTATCTGGCGAATCTTACGCATTGCAAATGCAGCGGAGCTTAATTTCGCTGCCAATGTAAAGACTTAATTGTAATTTTGCATCATGTGTGATGCCTAAGAATATATATTATTATCAACAAAGCCTATTAATTCCCTTTTATTTTGATGTTACACGACACGTGACAACACGTTGGACATTGGACAAGGCAAATCTGGTAAATATTGTTTTGTTTGCATTTAACAATAGATTATTTCCTCTCTAAAATATGAGTGAAGTATTGTCAGCAAAAAGAACAATGTTAGCGCAGTTCTTAATCATTACATCAAATGATATATATAAATATATATACAAGACACAAGAACAGTCCTAAAATTGAACCCGAAGAGGTTGATCCATTTACACTTAGTTTTGGATAGCGGTCTGTTAAATAAGAAACTAGAAAGTGGAGAGAAGGTCCACAAACACCATATTTTTTTGTTTAAGTATCAGCGTGGTGTGATTAACGCAGTCGAAGGTTTTCGAGAGGTTACAGAATACACCGATAGCATCCTGCGACTCCTCTCATGCCTCATATATATGCCAATCATCATCATATCATGCCAAATATATGACTTAGTAACGTTGCAGTAGCGTTAGTGGTAGATTTTGATTACGTGAAATCAAACTGGTGACCATCCAATTATCTTGGTTTTATTAAAATACTCTACTAGCTGCTTAAGCATAATTATCTCGAAAATCTTACTATTCGAAGGAAGTAGAATAATTTGTTGATAATTACCAAGATTACTTCAACAGTCTGGTTTAAAAACAATGAAACTACCAATTCTACTTATTTTAATCATATTAAGGAAACTTACTGTTGATATGCACTGATTATATATTAGCCAGATATCGTGAAATATTGACAATTAAAGATTGAAGAACTACCATTACCGACATTCCACAAATGTCTTCAGTGTGTTTTAAGTTCGATTGTTTGAAAACTCTCATTATTTCACCTGCACTAATAGATGTAAATTTTGAATTTAAAGGTGCACTCAGATTTTCTAGAAGTAATGCTGCACCACGGGATGATGATATAATATTTTTTGTTACCTCTAGTGGTATATTTGTGAAGTAATCCTGACAAATAGCTGCTACTAATAATAATACACTCATCAAAACCTATGAATCAAATCATTACTTTATTATCTGAACTCAATGCGTTTAGGAATGATCTAGTATTTATCAACCACGTGTAAAACCAGTTAGATCTAACTCAGCCAAGTTATTTGAACCGCTAGCGAATAAATATGAGATGGTGACCCTTTTTAACATGGTCATTTTATTACATGTGGAGGATTACTCCACTTAATATTTGGAAATGACCGATGTCTTTAATAGTATTTTAACAGTAATACCTATGTTAGTTACTTATTAGATCTTCAGTTGACTCAATAATCCACTCGATTCGCTGTCACCCATTCATTGATTCAAAGTGATTTATTCGCATAAATTCTCGCCAGCAAATTTATGTTTCCATTAAGGCTGGATAAATCCTTTAAGTATTGAATTTGAGAGAAGAATGATTTAGCGATAAATTTTAGGAATGCAAGAGCTACAAAAAAAGTGCTCCGCTGTGACCCACTATTCACAAGAAAAAATGATCCGCTGTGACCTACTCATAAGAAAAAACTACCGTAGTACCAGACACTACTGAATTGTTTCGACACTCCTTATAATTAAACAATAACACATTACGTTGACCCTGGACTTTAGGAAAGGTTCACCTCGTGAGCCCAACGCTATTAAGGAATCTCGTACCGGTTTCACGGGATTTCCATTACCTCTACACAGAGATTGTATCTGGAGTGTCGATGCGGCTTCAACAGTCGGCGGCCGCCACTGGATTATATTCAGCATTACTTGTACACCGTTTAATCTGTTTAGTCAATTTATGCGAAAATTGTATCCGATTGAATCGCTACATCTGTAACGCCCGCCATAAAGACTCTCTATTGGATTATGGGGTCAGCCAGTGTGTATTCAGCAGCAGAGATGCTTGTAGGTCGGCATGACAGTGGCGACTGGCGATAGATTGCTGATCTCTCGGTGATCGTCGTTGTTAAGGCATTTTACTTTGGTTACTATTAGGTAGAATAAATAAAGGGTTAATATTAAAACGAAAAGGTATCATCAGCTAGAAAAAGATCTGAATTAGCGCCATATTTCCTAAATAATCTGAATCTATACTACATCATAAAGAGGCAAAGTATATTGGAGCCAGACGGCAGTTAAACTCTGGAACTGATGATCCGATCAAAAAATTATTTCACTAATTGGAAGTTACATTATCTCCGATTGATTTATGCCATTTTTATTGTTAATAAATTGTAATGCGAATGAAGTCGTGAGTGCCAGTGCATGTATAGGTTGATTTATATTGATATTTTATAATTAAAGTATTCTATTAACTGTAGGTGGGACTGTGTATAGTATAGAGCCAAAATATTCCATTACACATTAGTTAAATACAGGATTCAATGCTTTGTACCCTTTAGCATTTTTATGTAAATTGTACAAACTCTATAATGTTCGATTAAGAATGAAAAATCGTGAAGAAACCAACACGTCATATCACGTCACGTACGTACGTTAATTACGTACTGGAAGTTAATAATCACTACTTACCTATATGTCTCTTACCAGAACGAATTTATTATAATTTTATTTAAATATTACAATAAGGAGCAAACCTGTTAATAAACCTAGAATAAAATATATTATTGAGTATATACGTGTAGGACTTCAAGGTCGGTGACTTTTTTACATGTAACTTGTGCTGGTGCGCTCGGGTGACTTTTGTCACTGTGAGTCTTTCGTCACTCTTGTCGAGTCTATGGATATGCCAGTCAAATGTAAGAAAAATAAATGAAAAGTAAATAATTTGTAAAAATATATTTTAATAAATAATTTAATAAGAAACTTTACAATATTATTTAAATAATGAACAAAATAAAATTATTTTATTCCATTCTATAATAAATGAAATAGTAGGTAAATAACGTCACTAATGCACATTGTAACCGAATATTTTGCGATTATTAACACTAGATAATTTGTAATAAAGATATTTTTATCAACCCTCATAAACAGCTCATCGTGTCGGTATTGCAAAGGTATAGGTATACCTTTAAACACGAAAAGTTCAACCACGGTATTAAACTCATAATTTATAACCGACTGGTATCTAGTACCTCTATAAAATTTTCTTATTCTTCATTTATATACTTACTATAATTTTTTCATCAAAATATAGGTTAGAGTTTAGTAATAGTTGTAATCTCACTGATATGTGATTGAAGACCATAATAATACGCTGAATATAGGAAAAGTAACTAGATCTCAAGTGCAGTTGTCGGAATACACCAAGGGCAGTAGTTAACCAGGCGAGCACTCATTTACAGATTGAGAAGCCATGGAGCAAAAAAGTAGAAGGCACCGAATAATTTTGCATATGAATTATGCTTTATGTGCTTTGAGATATTTTATAGAAGTGCTTTGAGAATGTAAATATTTTATTATTTATCAGCGCGAGTGTTAACTTTTTGCTGTTTTGCAAAACCCTGTATTATGGGATTTACATCTGTAGTCCCCGCTGCCCAATAAATCCAGCCCTCCGACTGGGAATGTTTTCTCAGTGTCGGTATCAGTTAAATCGCAGTGTTTTCTTTCATGAAGCTCAGGTTAATTAGATTAGATTAGGTAAGATTCGAACACACGCCGGTCGACGCGGTATCCAAGAACGTTACTGCGCCATCATCCTTTGAAATGTTGGTTAAAATCTGGGATGCATCTTCACATTGACAACCAGTAGTAAGTTGTTTCAAAGTTTACGATATGTACTTTTAAAACTTAAATGGAATTAAAGTCTAGCTATTTTGCTCGTGCCAATCAAGATCCTAGAACAAAGTGAGTCTCAAAGTACCGCCGGAAAACATAGTGATAAATGTTACAACCAGGTCTTAATGGTTTCTTTACCTACTGAAAGTTTTCTAGGACTCTTTCTGCATCCGAGCACGCTATACTATTTTATCTTGTATAAACGCTACAATAATTCTTCCTTCCAACTTAGCGATATTGGTATTGTTCACATAAAAAGTCCAGACTTTATCACAACTTTTAATTTTGAACAAATTAGTCTTACAACGGTTGCTACGGTATTTTGCATCTCTAAACCATACATATTGAAAATATTTGCGATGTTTGATTAAAATTCATGTCCTAAGATATATCTTGGTAACTTTGTAGAAACGAATAATTCGTGGTATATACCTATTTCTTAACAAAATTGCAAAAAATCTTGAACGAAGAGAGAACATTGAAATGGTTAAAAATAAAAAAATACTGGTGTATTGTTTTGGCGAATATGACGTATCTACTTAAATTTCAGTGTGTATCTAGCGTAATTAACCTTTTCCTCAAATCTGTGAAGTTAAGTATCTAATTTAATCGCGGAATCTAGCTGTATCTTTAAATTCAATTAAGTAAGTAATATAAAATCATCAGATCTGTTTAATATTTATCAAATACAACTGTAACAAACATACTAGTATTTTCTAAATACGTCTGTGATTCCATACCATCTATTATGTAATAAAGTTGTTTCATTTAAACTTCATAGTTACAATAAAATATCAAATCATAATAATTATTACATAGTGGAAAATATTAAATAAAATACCTACATCAATACAATTTCTAAATGATCACTACCGGTTTATGTTAATGACGGTCTGTTTTTGAATCAAGCTGATGCAACACCAAAGAAGAATCCGCCCGCTAACCCGATTGAGTACGAGCTGTTCCGTCTGACAAAGCCGAGTGAACTCTCAATTACTTTCCGACTCTCTCCAGCCGCCTGTCTCACTCTATCCCAGTTCACACGGATATAGTCCCACTCGCTCGCGAAATGCAACAGCAAGATGCCGCCGCCGAGACCAAATGCAGCAATTTTTCCGACCTTAGCGACGGTAATGCCGGCAAACCAGCCACAAATCGAGCCAAGTATAAAATTATTCGATGGTCTACTTCTTAAACTATAGATTGCTGCGTCGATCGCCGATTTCGTTTCTTTTGGTTTGATTTCGTTATCGAGCTTAGGTAAGTCGTGTATGTGAATATCTGGTATCGGTCTGGCCATTTGCCTGCATATTGAGCTGACTCGGTGTGATTTGACAAATCCAGTTTGTTAATTGACAGATATTGCCGTGCTAGTCTATGATCTTTCCTGTAGTCAATAAATTAAAGAGTTTTGTTATTGATTCTACATAGTGGCCTTTGAGTAACGCTAAATAGTACCTACCTACAGATATGTTGAAAGTTATTTTAAAGAGCAAATATCGTTAGGGATTATTAGGAACCGGTGTCTGATAATAGAGAATAAAGTAATTATCACCATTCATATTTTTAAAAATTGACTGAAATACAAGTCCTAATAACATCCATTTTAAATGCCATACAAGTTAGTTAAAATTACTTAAAGCCCATTCTAAGTTTGCATGTTGTGACGGGCAATTACAGAACCCTACACTGCGCGTGGCCAGACACGCACTTGGCAGTTTTTAAATTATAGCATACGAGTATGTTTAGGGTTTCATCAAAATCTCACCTGATGTTAACACGGTAAACCTAGACGAACTAACTGGCTTTCAACTGGAGAGTGGTGGCTAGCCAGGCGAGCATTTAGATAATGTCCTGCCAGCATGCAAAATGTGTGTGAGAAGAATGGCGTCGTGTTCGAGAGGTGAGGTTCTGCCGACAATTGTCGACCGACCTGGAAACCCTAGGTACCTATACCTACCTTTGATCCACGAACGCTACATACTCAGCCACGATCTACGATTTTTCGAACCGTGGGAGAAGTTTGATAGTGGCGCCCTCTCTCTCTAGCGCTTGAGATAATCACCAATAATAAGGCACCAATAGGTGAGTTCCGGCAGCTGCACTTGAGAGCCTGTCCACTAGGCTTAGCATGTTAAAATCTAGGTCCACATCGTCACTAGGCGAGGTGCGGCGTAAAGGCTAAACCTATGTTGGAATTTTAAAAAATCGTAAAAAATAAACATATAATTGGTGGTATTATAGAAATAGTTTTAGAAGCAGTTTTTTCTGACAAATTTCTTGAAAATTTACTTATTACTTAGAATCGGGACTCTTTTTTTTTGGTCTACTACGAAGAGTAAAAAAAAAAGTTTCAATAATTAAACTTGCTAAAAAAAACTAATAATCGAGATATTGTCTATTTTTTAATTTATTCTACTTCTAATGCTCTACATGAAGGAAATACAACAATATCGAAATAAAGTCGCCACTATCTTTTGAGCGGTAAAATCATATTTTAAAATTTTGAACTGTTCAAATAGATAATTAATAGAAATATTATAATATATTGGGTAAAAAACCATTAAATAATATTTTTTTTATAGTTATATATATAAAAATAATTTATATAAATTTTATTTAAATTAAAATTCCCGCTTTCAGATGTTCCCAACAATCTGCTGCGCTGCAGCTGCTCACAGCGCACTTAGGATTGAACCCTTAGGATTTGTTCAAAAATCAACTGGGTGTTTTAAAGTCAAACGAATAATTGATAGAAAAACGTACGCTAGATGCTACAGGCTTTGTGAAACAAGTTTTATTCAACCATGTTATATGATTATTTTGGCGCCCACCATAAACGGCCGTTCCGGTTTGCCCCCCAGATGAGTGGTAGTGAAACCAATATGGAATATAATAGGTTTTAGAGACGGCTTTTACAGCTTCATTCGGGGTTGGGGGCGAGCGCTTAAGGCACTCAGCCGCGAAAGCTACGCAACAAGATCCGAGGGTGCCAAAGAGGCAGAGTCTCAGCTTGGAATTTTGCCGTAGTTGCAAATAAGTCGCGAACTGGCTAGTTAGCTATCTGTAATGCGATATAAACTAACTATACATATATTATGTATGTATTTAGTAATTTGCCAATTTTGGTCTAAATTAACTAGACAAAAAAAGAAAAAAAGGTTACTTACAGAACCTATGTACCTATGTGGCGTGCATGTGTGTATAATGCAGTGTCATGTGTGTCTGTGAGAGCTAGTGAGTGTAGAGTCACTGTATCGCGCGAGCGGCTGCTTGGCTCAAGGGCTCCATGGCGGAGGAACGGACCTAGGCTTGAGTTGCCGCAGAAGGTGGACATGGCGCACACATAATAGGATCCTAGCCCCGACATGAGATACGATTCGTCACGAACCACCACAACCTTTGACTCGCAATTAAGTTTGAAGTGAAATATAAGAATTAGCTAAAATAATTTATGTTAAATATTAAGTTTAAAAACTGAGATGGCTGGATTAATAAATTTGAACATTACTTTAAACGACGACGATGACCTAGGTGCAAATCTAACAATTAACCTGAGCTTTCGCTGAAAGAAATGGGTAATAAAACCTTAGAATATTAGTATTGAATTTATTCCTACTGGCTAAGAACTGCCCTATTTTTTTTATATAGTTGTAGGTTTGGCGTAGTGTCCACAATCTCACCTGATGTTAAGTGACGATGTGGCCGAAGATGATAACACGCTAAACCTAGGGGAAGTCTGGCTCTCAAGTGCAGCTGTCGGAATACACCTATTGGTGCTTGGCGACATATTTTGAACTTGAGGATGGTAGCTAACCAGGCGGGCATTACAAAATGCCCTAGCACCATGCTCTGGTTTTCTCACGATGTTTTCCTTCACTGAAAGCTCAGGCTCATTGCAGGGATCCGAACTCGCGTCAATCAAAGCGAAGTCGTACACACTACCACTGAGCCATCATTGCTTCTCCTAGATTGCTACATCTAGGGTTAAAAATATCTCATCAACTATTTACCGCCTTTCTGATCTTTGGAGAAACAACCAGTTCACTTTCTTTCCATTAAAACATTTTCAAGTAGACAGCCACTTAACATCAGATGTGATTGTAGTTAATAGACAACATTCACATTATATGTTAGGTAATATATCTTACGTAATATAAGAACTATTACTGTAAGTATGTACTGTAAGTATTACTGTAAGTAAGAATGTATATTTTTTATTATATTAGTGTTCAAAGGACTGTAGGTATAATACACTGACCTATGACGTCATAAACTAATAGAATAATTATTTCAACTTTTATAGGTCAGCCAAACAGATACGAAATATATTATTTCTTCCCCTAAGAGTTATAGTCCATGTACCACACACTTTGCTGTAACTAATTAACAGTCTCACCACTAGTAAGTATATGACTAATTGCTACTGGTTCTAAACAATTCAGCTTCGCGCGCCGCTGTCGAGATGAAGAATATTTTTTCTAAAGTACCTAAATCCAGAAAAAAATTAATTAGTTTTTACATCAATATTTCTCTGCCGGTCTTCAAAACTTTACGCGAAGTGATCTCTTAACTTTGCTAGGAGATGAAACGGCTCATAATTTTTTAGTATTACTAAAACTCATGTCTCAAAAGCTTAGTCTGTAGGCAACATTTTTTTAAATACTCTAAAGGCGTACTCGCGTTTATCATAATGGTGACACGCTATACCTAGACAAAGGCTCTTAATTACAGCTGCTGAAACAAACCTATGCGCGCTTGTCGACAGATTTTCAAGTTGATAGTGGTAGGTGTCCAGGCGGGCTGGAGAACAGCTCTCACCACCACCACCACCACCACCAGGCTGTACTTTCATCAACATCTATTCTATGTAATTATTGTCAAGTGAACTCCGTAACGCGTCTACGGCGACCTGATCAGTTAATGCACTCTTCCAATACACAAGCTCCAAAACACAGCATCACAACGCTAACTACGTTCTAACTTCAAGCTTAGGATGGGAATGGGGGTGAATATAAAAATAAAAATAACTACCGCCCGAGGCCGGGGCGCGACCCTATACCGCATATCATTGAATCATTAAACTTATTTCAGCGTTAATTCACTACAGTACAAGTACAGTGCAGTGCACTAAAATACAGTACAGTACACTACAGTTATCGAGTTGTGCACTACCTGACAACTTAACGCTGGGTAGCAATTTTTATCGATATGTAAATATTATCGATAGTTTTGTAGATATCGAGAGGTCGCGTCGCCGGCCCCGCGCCGAGCATGCGCACACACGTTAATTTCATTGAATTTATATTTTTCAATAAAACCATTATTATTATTATTTGTTTCACTTGTTAGGTATTGTCCATATCTAGTATATTAAATATATTTACACGTATCCTGCGGGCGAACCTTGGCCCGACTAAATGCTGTTCGTGATAGAAAAAAAAACGATTATTTTTAAAAAGATTGAACACCTATTAAAAGCTAAAATTAATAACTATCTAATTTAAGTTATAAAGAGGTTTTTTTGTTATAAAATTTCGTGTGGTTTTTATAATTAATAATATTTATTGTAATGTTTCGTTAAAGGTTGCAGTCAATCGATCGTAAGGGGTCATCAAACTCGTTCGACGGAGGCGAACAGTTACTGCAAGAAAACAAATCTTATCACAAATGCAGTAGAATTGCGAATCGGATTGCACGCGCGGCCCGCGGGTGGAGCCAGACTTAAAGCCTAATTAAGTTGAGACCCCGTACGATACAAAACAATTTATTATCGATACTCGATACCGATAAGCGACTCGACACTATTCACGCTTCATAAATAACCGTAAGTACGTGTTCGGAAAGTCTTTAAACAGCTTGAAAAACAAATAATCGAGTCGGTGCATCTGTCTGTGTGTCGGTGCTATCGATGTATCGATATAAACGCACGTGGCGCCATCTACATACAAATATGTTCGTGCATCATCAATATATTTGTTACACCTAATAATTTATTATCATATTTTATTTTTTACAACCGCGTGACGTTATTAGTGAGAACTCTGCTCCAGGCAGTTTTTCGTTCGCGGTAATATTATATGTTATGATATTACTTTTTACAAAGTATACAGAAAATAAACGCATCATAATCGAGGGATATTTATGTAAGCGTATTTGTGTAGTGCACCATACTTTTTTTAATATTAAAATCGAATTATCTCGTTCATTGACTGGTGAGTTGATTCCTTTTAGATTAAACTTAGATATTGTTAGAAAAGTCGAAAAAATCTTGTCAAAATCGAATTTATTTATAGTTTTCATATATTTCATGGGAATTTAAAATCCATTTAAAAGCAAGTGTTATTGATATATTATTCAAAGTAATGAAGGCAGGCACAGAATATAGCCGCCATTAATTGTTAAATTAAGGCGATTTCGAATAAGTTATTATCATTAGCAAGTTGACATCCGTCGCCTGTCGGTCACTACTGCCAGCTACACATTCGTCACCGATGAACACTGTCACATCTTCCTCAAGTTCATCCCCTCCCCCCCCCCACCCTCTCCATCTCCCCATCCCCCCACCAGTCAACTTGCAATATATAATTATTTATATTCATTTTAATTATCGATATTTTGAATAGAATTTATCACATCTAGAGACACTTGCACCTTTATCGCTTTAAATAAAAACAAACTTCGACAATTACGTGACTTCTCTTCTTTTTTATTTATAATAAGCGTAAACGTAAAAAAAAACTATATACACACGACAGTGTACGGGATCCTTGCCACACTCAAAAACGTCAAGTTCTACGACATATCGATATTTCGATAAATCGAATCGAAAATCTCACTAATCGATTTAGGTACAAGATAAAAATTAATAATAATTATATATCGATATCACAATAATCGATAATCATTCGAAATTCAAGTTTCAATCAATGAAATACGTCAGTATTGTCCTTAACTGCAAGTCTAGTGCGGGCCATTAACCGATATCGATTAATCGATATCCAAATGAACAAACCAATGAATTTACTACAAGCTGACATTGTCGCATATTTACAATAGATTCAATGATTACACTTTTTATCATATACCAAAATATTGAAATTTCCCGTCTTTATTTCATCGAATTGACAGTAGAGCAAAAACACTATTAATACCAATATTGGTATAGATTAAAATAAGTAAATCTTACAGAGAATAAGACAGATTTACAATTTTTTAAACAACACAAGCAGTTATTATCGACATTCAGTACCATCGTATAATTATTTCGCAATAGCCATTTAAATCTATATTTATAACGCAGCTTAGTTTATTTCAAGTGTGCATCGGGACATTCACTAGTACATCATGCAATCTGAACAGAAATGGAATGTTTGCTTGTTATTTGATCATCACATAGCATGTATTGTCAACTTTACTTACATAAATATTTGATTATTGTGGCCACTACACTTATTTGATTTAATAAAGTACAAAACTCAAAAAATATTAATATACATGAAAATATCCAAACGCAAAAGTAAAAGTTATCCGAGAAAAACTTACGGAAATGTATTTATCGATATAATTAATAGCCCACACTACTGACTTAGAATCTAATACAATAGAATTCATTATCGTACATCATACAAATCATTACGTAACGGAATAATTTCATTAAAGAAATTATATTCTCACATAAGTTTATTTTTGAAATGAATATAATTAAAACCGATAAGCTCGCGGCTCGCGGCTCGCGGCTCGCGGCGCGCAGGTGCATCATGTTCAATGGAAGGATCGTGAAGTATTCACTACTATTTTATTTGTACATTTCGATTGCATGTTGCTTCTCACAGTCAGTCTCATTGTGTTTTATTCCATTATATTTATTGATATTAAAAATCAATCATGTCATTTTTAAGATTAGACAAATGAATTGTTCAGGTGAAGAGTTTAGTAGAATAGGAACTTTATATTGAAGACGACCCTCCAGTGAAAACAACGCACGTACATAACGCTGGAGCACCGACGGGGCCGGCAGTACTGTTATCGCGTGTCGAGGGCGCGCCGGCCGCCGCTCTGCGCGCTGACCAGCTCGGCGAGTGTGAGTGCAGCACTGCTCGGGGCCGCTCCCTTACTGCTAGTGCCCCGGGGCGGCGGGGGCCGTCACACCGGCGCGCCCGTCTCCTCGGCGGGTGCGGGCTCACCTGGCGCCGGCCGGCTCTCCTCCTGCTGCTGATGGTGGTCGGGCTCCGGCTCGGAAGCGGGGGGCGCGGGCGCAGGGGGAGTGGGCGCGGGCGCGGGTGCGGGCGCCGGCGCCGGCGCGGTGGGTGCGGCGGCGGCGGGTGCGGTCGCGAGCGAGACGGGCGAGGGCGAGGGTGCGGGGGCGGGTGCGGGTGCGGGCGCGGGCTCGGGGGGCGGGTGGTGCGCGCGCGGCAGCTCGTACGGCGAGGGGTAAGGCCGGTGGTAGTTGCGGTAGAGGAGCGGCGGCGGCAGCAGCGGCCGCGGCAGTGCGTAGACGGGCGGCGGCAGCAGGTGCGACACGTGCGACATGTGCGACACGTGCGCGCCGTGTGCGCCGTGCGCATGCGCGTTGTGTAGCGCGGCGAGGGCGCGCTGTTCGTCGCGCAGAGCCTCCCGAGCGCGCGACTCCTTCTCTCTTTGGAGTCTCTCACGCTCGCGCTGTTCTTTTTCTCGTTGCTCGCGTTCCCTTTGCTCTCTAAAAAAGAACACAAAATAGACATAGTTATAGTATTTTCGCTTTTTTACTATTTTATCCATAAAATAATAATAATAAACCTGTGAATCTGTAAGATTTGTACTATGCAATTAATATTAAACATCTAGTGAAATTGTGGTCAAACCCGAGTCAATAACATTTTTTTAAATGACTGTTATGATAGAAATGATATCGTAACAGTACCCTCATGATATAAATAATTATTTCATATTATAATCAGTATACGAAGATAACATAAATTGATGGTCTCACCTCTCCCGTTCCCTTTCGCGCTCCCTCTCTCGTTCTCTTTCGCGCTGGAGCGCTATCTCCTTCTCCCTCTCGTCGTGGAGCGCATGGGAAGCGTGCGCGGCATGCGACGCATGCGGCGGTACCAGCGACATGGGGGGCGCGAGCGGCGGGTAGAGCGCGTACGGCGGCAGCCAGCCCACGCCGACGCCGCTGCGGAACACGCGTTCCAAGTACATCTGCTCCTCCGCTGCTAGCCTGGTGGGGCGAATATCGGTTTCACTAATCTACATTGGATATCCTCTTTATAGACTGGTTTGCTTAGCATTCAATTAGACAATCTCACAAATAATTAGCAACTGTTGCGGTTTCCGACTGAAGGCAGGTAAGGTAGTATCGATTACGATTAGTAGTTCGACCCACTGATTTGGTCTCGGTGTGGTAAAGCCTGAACAAATTATCGTACCTATGTAAGCCCGATACAAAGTGGATCAATTTTACCAATATTTTGTGAAGAATGAAAACAGATAAAGGAGAAATTCAAAATTGTTTGAGAAGAAATAATTTCTAAACGATATCTTATTCACACAAAGAGAAAAAAAGGAGTCACTAAGTACCTGTACTGCAGCGCTGCACTCGAGTATAGGCTAGGGTGTGCGTAGGGCGCGTACGCAGCCGGCTCCAGCAGCGGGAACGACGCCGCGGCCGGGTGGGACAGTCTGGAAACATTGTCCGCCTCGCGTCAAAATTCCTCGGCGTGTCACTAAAGTGAGTGTACAGCACCGCGCTAGCTGTATATACAGCCAGACGGATTACACACACCGATCCCAAAAGCAACTCACTACTTAAAATTCTTCACCATAACATACTTGTTTTGTGATAGCGTTACAGATCTTTCTGATTTATAGCAGCACAAATACCTATACAATATAATATTATGTACAATGCAACGTTGTCAAAATACGTCGCATGAATCCAACCATCATAATATGTATTGCTAAATAAATCATTTGCACTGTCAAAAACTGGGATATAATAAAGCTTTGCACAGTTTTCAATAGTTACCAGAGTCTACCGGTCACAATATACTTGTTTCATTATAAGAAGGCTTGCATGACACATGCCAATTGTTTATTTTAAAGATGTAGCATAACTTAAATTGCAAGTTGATTTGACGATTACTGATTCTTTTTTAGAGCTAAATACGATTACGTCTGGAACACTTGAATTATTGAATACGTGAGGCCAAACATGTTTGAAAAAATGTTTCATCTTTTCTATATAAAACGGAAATTTCATACTTTAACCCCTATTATTATACTTTCCAAGATTACTTATATTGGTGTTTTACTTTACAAAACATCGAGTTAAGATCGGTTGCACAGATACAGGTAGGTACATCATTATATCAAAGAATCTACGTAGGAATTTTTTAGTCTATGATCCTATTAAAAATACCACAAAAATAGCAAACCTCTTTCATTCCTCTTAAGAGTTGATTTTCGTTTAATAATAATAATAAAAAACATGTTTTCAAAGGTAAAGTGAGAGGATCATCTAGCAACATTTCGTGGCATTCGCCGTAGTTCACCGGACCTTCGTTTGTGTTCAGGTTATTTTAAATGTACATTTCACGAACATATTATTCAGAGTAGCATTGTAAAGTTGGAAAGGCTCAAACGGTTCTCACTGACAAACCACGTCAGTTGTCAGTACTGCGACAGTGAGCACGGTAGAATTACATGTTAGAAACGTTTCAATACTCACCTTTCATCAGGTCTGTAAGGTTGGAATCCACTGGCGGGCAGGTGATGATGAGGCGAAGCGCGTTTCGTGGGCGCCGGCTGCGGCTTCTCTTTGCCGGGGTCGCGGTCCGAAGCGGCCGGCGCTCCGCCCGTCGTACCTGAACACTTCGTAACTCAACACGAACCCAAACGCGCATGCATTGCCCTCAGCTCTACATTCAATTCTTAATACAAAATATTTTTGAATGGAAGTAACAAACAGGCTTCAAGTTCACCTTATATCAAGTGTTGCCACCTAATACATAATATACATATATATATATATATAACCAACTGGGCGTTCAAGTATTATGTAAGCAGGCTTATAGGCTGTTACGAGTACAATTATTTCTTACTTTTGCTGACAAAGGGAACTGATAAACATTACGTAAGAAAAAAAAATGAAAACCGTTTTTATAACAATATTAATTATTTAAAGTAATATTAATATAAAAGTAAAAGTTTAAATGGCATACTGTATTTCTTTTCAAAAAACTTTCAATTTACTTCTTTTCATTTGGTGGAGGGAGTCAAAATGTTCTTATTTTGCTTATACAGGGTTTAAAATCAGTGTTTACGTAATACTTGAATGCACGCTAACCTCAAATAGGATAACATTCCTATCTGATATTATTCACTGATCGATGACTATTTTTGAGTTTGAGGACTGAGTTGGAACGGCTCGTGTGCCAGTACGTTTTGCTGACCCTTCAGATCCGAACGAGCACTATTGCTTCATGTTATGATTGGTGTGGTGGTGGTATATATTTGCAGTCTCGAACATTCCACGAGTTCCTACCACTATCACAACGTACGGATAACAACTATTATAGCACAAGATTTTAGTGCAGAATGTTAAGACTCTAAAACATTAAAGAGCGTACGTCATAATAGTAGGCTAGAAGTTTTTGTAATTCGCACCAACAAATAGATAATTATCACAAAAACAAATCAAAAGATTCACGAGCTCCAAAAACATTTAAGAAGGCAATGTATCTATAAGCTTAAAATACTATTGTTCTTTCAAAAGTAAGATATTTACTTAAATAAATTCACAAAACTTATTTAATCAAATTGACAAAAGTTCATCAAACATATGAAACCTTAATAATAATATTAAAAAAAAACTTTGGTCAATTTTTACATTGTGTCATTACTAAATTATTAAGATAATTAGTAGAAATAAACAATTAACTCTAAACGTAATAATAGATTAATAATTCGTGTTCGTGAATATGGACAAAAGTTTGACCCAACAAGTGCCGTGTTGGTGATTCGATGTCCTTAGATACGTAAAATAATAATAGAGTATAGGAACAGTATAAATAAATAAAATTAAGAGGATTGATTTGGGTGTGGTGTCCTGAACAATTTGACAAATATTTATACTTATAAGTATGATGTTTCACGAAATAATTTTGTTGTTCTTTATCCAACGAATATCGCAGTCGGTAATCACCTCGCTTCTTGTGTAAAAAGAAAACATTACTCTCAATAAAATGTAGTTAAAAATTAAAAAAAATTTACAATGGATAAAGCTGATTGCTTGTCCAAATTATACCATTATAGCAATGTTTAACTGCTGACCAGGGTTACGCTATATAACTATGGTAACCATCGAAATTATTAGTAAAAAAAAAGATGAAACTACAATAATAATTAGCATTATAATTTGTTTTTTTTTTGTTCAGGACACCTGACCAAAATGTGAAGGTGGCGCCACACACTACATAAAAATAATGACTCACCAGTGTCTTTGCCGTCGGGGCCCGCGTTCTTAGCGAGCGATCGCAACGCGGCCGCGAACGGACCGCCCTTGTTCGGGCCGAGCTCGGGTCTCGCCTTACCGAGCTTGTTGGCGCCTACACCTGGAAACAAAAAAAAATACATTTCTTCCATTTCGTTTTTACTAACACTGTGAATATAATCTAATATCTTCTATATCTCTACATTTTATAAAACTCAACGTTTCTCTGTCTGTCTGTCCGTTTATGTTCTTTTCACGCGAACACCACTTATTCCATTTACATGTTTTTTATTTAATTCATAGCTATGTTGTCTGGATATAGGATATGTTTTGTACGATAAAGTAATTAAAGTAATATACATAGAGCAGCTATTACAAACAAAAATTGTGCACCACTTGCACGCGGGGCACGCGCGGGGAGAGCAACATAAAGTTATTGAAACGATTATATAGCGGATATCGGGTTATTATATCGTAGCGAAACTATCTATTTCTTAGTAGCGGTTTCTGTCGTTACTCAAACTAAATGTTCTGTGCGACGAAAAAACGTTTTTATTTTCGCTATCGAGTCGAAGTTCGTTGTACGTAATACGTACGTAACTTACTTAACGTACTTGTAAGTAATATGCCTTAACGCATATTTCAAACAATTTGGTTGAGGCGTCGTCTCTATGTATAATACCTCAATGGATAAAGTACCATACGAAATAAACAGAAACGATAATTGTAAATCAAACCAGAAAAAAACGCACTTGGGGCGCTTAAATGGCCTACTATAATTATTATTCTACATAATTGTAGATATAAAAAAAAACTTACAAAAAGTCAGCGATAGCATATGGCTATCATCTAAGGATTACCCACAATAAGCATTTTTGCCTTTCGTCTTTGAGCGGGGGCAGCACGATTCGCATGTGCGCTCGATTGACGGCAAGCGAGCGGAGCAGCGGGCACAGCTAGTTTAATTATATAAATTAAACATCCTAAAAAAGTTAGTGTAGGAGGTAGACATTTTTTAATATAATGGTATAAAATTATAACTTAGCAAGTCCGATACAGCTATATGCTGACTAAATTGAATGTAACCAGCCTCAACACGAATAGTTGCTACGTAACATATTGAATCATCTACATGACATGCGGACCTAGATGCTACACATTGAACCACGACTCATCAATTTAAAAGGTTAAATAGAATATCGTTAGCGCCACTACATTAAAACGTTTGGGGTCATATCAATCGGTCGGGTGAAACATTGCGAGTCAAACGGAGCGCTCGGTCGTTCCATATTGTTCAACAATTCACGACACATTTATGTCGAGATGTTCAATATACTTTATGACGTCGCCAGTAGTGTACAACAAACAGCCTACTGTGGAATGAATTTCCGGGTTTAGCACCTGAACGCAACCAACGATATAAATATAGATGAACTAGAATATAGGGTTGTCATCTGTAATTTATAATCAACTGTAATCTATATTTATATAATAAAGCGCACGATAATCTCTGAAACTACCAGTCGGATTCGAGAAAATATTTTTGTATATGATAGCCAGATTCACGAGGAATAGTATAGGCTATCTAGTATCAGGCTACACCTCTCAGCTAACCTTAAATATTGATTTGTGTTAAGTAAGTCGGAAGAAATAGCGCTCCCTAACTGCTTTATCCGAGTGCGCTGGCGTAATGGTTAGTGATACATAAAAACAATACTCTACAAAAATATTGCTCCTTAGTACATACATCTAAAAATAAGTTCGCGATACCATATGGCTATCTCTTATACATAACCTACAATAAGGTATTTTGTGACAAAGTTTTATTAAAATTGAAAGTGATTTATGAGCATTATTATTAGGCATGGCATATTAATACTTACGAATGGAAGTTATTCTTCATCATCAAGACAATTTTATGTAGGTAAACTTTGCCCTTTATAGCATGTAATTTGGAATAATCGTTTGGGAGATAATGTAAAATTAAAATTCAAAACTCGGCTCGGACTATGACTGTATGTGTAGTAGCGCGAAAGTGTCGTGTAAGTTGTGACGCATAACCCTGGTCGCCCGATAAAATATTGTCTATACTGATATTGAAATTGATAATCATCAATTTTTTTTAGTTTATAATAAAGTATTGTTCATTATTTCGTACAATTACATTCTATACTTTGTAAGAACCATCGTGATGAAACCATAGCATGGTGGTAGGGCTTTTTCTAATCCATGCCTGGCTAGCTACCACCATTAATGTGTAAATCTGTCGTCAAGCAAACTATTGGTGTGTTCCGGGAGCTGCACTCGAGAGCCAGTCCTGCGACTAGGCTTAGGTTCTTTACCATCTTGGGCCACATCGTCACTTAACACTTAACGGTGAGATTGTGGCCAAACAATAAAAGTATAAGGAATAAAAAAAGGTCAATGAATAAAATACGTGTAAAATACTTTTGTTACATTACACGTACCTAGGAAATCATTAAAAGACAAGTGGATGCGTCATTAGAACGTTATACTTATTTCAATAGTAACACTCGACGTTATGTGAAGCATGACTATACTGACGAGTATTACTACGAGTAGATATATTTATAACAATAAAACAAGAGGATTAACAAGCAACATCACAGTATAGACATTTTGTTACAAAGTGCGCGCGCATCCTATACACCCACTTATCATTATTTCATAACGCACCTACAAGTCAAAACTTCCTAAAATTCATCGTAATTTCACATATGACGGATCGACTGAGTGTCTGATCTTGAAAATGGAACCCTGTACTTCGAGCCGGTAATCGATTTTAACTATTAAGAAGTTCATATAATAAAAGTGCAATGAAATAAATACAACAAAAATTAGACCTACTTTCTCTCCTGTCTCTGTCGAGTATAGTTCGCGCCACGTAAAAATAACGCTGGCTCTGAACCTGCGCACTGATTAGCGATCAAATTGGTGGTATGAAGAGGGCGGGACGGGGTAAGGCCCCGCTGGTATTCCTGTGCGCGCACGCTATTGGATCATCAGTTGACCCATGCTTCCCACGTTGAGTTCACGTTTCGTTCGCTCCCAAAATAAAGTCGCACACACAACTTTCGTTGCACGATAATGGTTTTGAAAAGGAAGGAAAGAAAAATGATGTATAGTGTTTATTGTTTTATGAAGAAAGAAGCCGAGAAAGGAACAATTGATAATTTAGGCGTGTCACCCTTAGCTTGAGTTTTCTTGAAACAACTTATTTTATATTTTATGATCGAAATAAAAAACAATGCTCAAGTAAACTTTATCTATTTTTAATTCCAGCCTATTCCAAAGTACTAAGTAGCTAGTAAAGTACCTAATAAGATTCTACAATTACTCATATATTTTTATATACGAGTAAATGAATGAGTAACAATAGCCTAGTACTTTAGGACGCGACTGTAGCCCTGCGCAGACACATCCCCTCCACTGTCGCTCAGCGTTCTTTTTACGTGCCAGGACCTATAACTGTGTGTTATTTCCCTACTTTTAACTACAAATATAATTTGTTTACTCTAATCAAAGGTGGCAACCATACTACAGTACTAGATAAAAGCGATGGGATAATCAATCTGTTTCGATGGAACGTGGTTCAGGGCACAAGTAAAACAGAAATTTGCTCTCATTCTGGCACGTGATTCACGCACGTGGCACTTGACGTTCGTCCGCAGCGAATGGTTCTTTGTTTTGATATGTCATTCTAGTTTCTACATTTATTTCAATAATCGAAACAATAAAGACACGTTCAAATGATCGCGCGTTTTAAAAACGCGCGCCTAGACTTTCGCTATCTTGACACAAACAGTTAAAGCGCGCAAACGTTAAACAGTTAAGAGTTACAATCACACTATTATCGGCAAAGTATTGTTATTATCCACTTTATATTTGTAATTTGATTTAGTTAAATATGTATAAACAATGGAATAAATTAGGGTTACAATAATTAAAAAAAAAAAACAAAGATTATTTTCGACTCTGAAAAATACTATCACCGAAAACTCATTTTATATGCCTTCTTTATCCAAACCGGTACAGTTACCAATATATTTAATTGGTGCGTCTAGTCAGCATAATCCATAGGTTTATACTGCATGGGGCGGGGGGCGTCTGGGATGTTTACAACGCTCCATACACCTCGTTCAATCTTTGATAAAATCATTGATTTCATTTAAAACGTTACCTACATTAATCATACCAATTTTAGCTAGTTAATTAATTTCATATTTATTTATAATCTAACATTTATCATAAATGTTAAAGCAACTGTTTAAGAGAGGTAGGGCACGGAGAAATTTCTTTGGAGATTTCTCTCTACTTGGGGCAGCACGACTGGTGGAATACCTCCACCCTACAGAAGATCGCAGTCAAATGACCTAGTGTTGTGTTTCTGTGGTGAGTAGGGTTTTCAAGAGCTCCTTGGTCCGGCAACGCGCTTGTGATACCTATGGTATTGCAGGCGTTCATAGGCTACGGTAGCCGCTTTCCATCAGGCGGGCCGTATGCCTGTTTGCCACCTTAGTAGTATAAAAAAAACTGACATCTCATATCTAGTGGAATAATGTTAGTAGTAGAAGTCCATGCCAGTTTTTTTTTTTATTTAAAGCCCTGAAAATATAAATAACGGCAAAAAACTCGAACGGACTTGTCATAATATGTTACGTAGGTGTATAGATATATAAACAAGTAGATATACGCAGAGCATAATAATAAAGCTGCGGGGTTAATAGTCGGGGTCGATGAGGCTAAACTGAACGCCAGGCGTCCACGCAAATCAAATACGCTACCATTTTACAACACAGTATGTGAGTCACCGCAGAGAATATTTGTTGTATACACGGAGGGGGCTGCCGCGCAAACTGTAATAACTGATTATTATCTCACTTAACCTGGTGTTACAAATTCAGAAGCTGTAAAACTTATGACGTATAGACGTATAGTCTTTTAATATAATAAAACAATCGTGTGCCGTTATCATTTTTATCAAAAGTTTTATCCACGTAACAGAAAGAGAGAGATAACCTAAATTATGTTTAGATCGGAGAAAAAATATATTAATAATTCTAATATGTTAAAAACTTAATATAAACGAACTAATATCAGTATTTAGTTACAAAACATGTTCTTTTCCTATTTTTAAATTCACTCTCAAGGAGATAATATACCTATTCAATACCTTTCATTAAAATTACTTTATGTAAATGGTGGTGTCCAAAATCACATCTAAACGGAACAGCGATTTTGTTATAAACTAGAATTCATTAAAAGCGTTTCAATATACAGTCAAACCTGGGTAAGTGAGAACTGGATAAGTGAGAAAACTATAAGTGAGAGTAATAGCCAGGTCCCGTCATTTTAAGCTCCCAAAACCTCTATTAGCGAGAAACAGAAACCTTTGTAAGAGAGAGTCGTTTTTCCATCGTGGACCTCCGTAAGTGAGACTGCTACTTATCTATACCTCTATATGTGACAGTCGAGCTTTATTTATTTATATTATTTAGGAGGAACAAATGACAAAACAAATTACAAATTTAACATCTGCTATTTTATGACTCATTCTTAACTTTCGTGGAACTTCCTACCATATACATAGTGCATGAATTTTTGTTTTGTTTTCGTAAGCATCTTGATACCTACCCTTATAAAGTTGCTGTGACTTGTTATTGCTGCGTACCTCTATAAGAGAAACGCTACCCATGTACCTGCATTAGCGAAAAACTCGGGTTAGTGAGAAACCTCTATAAGCGAGAATGAGATTGTGCTCCCTTGAACTCTCGCTTATCCAGGTTTGACTGTATAATAAACTTTACTATATTGGTTAGAAAAATACAATTGCGAAGAATGTAAATACTTACACCGAAACCATGTGACTATATATTAAAAAAAATTGCACGGCAAAGTTACTGCACTGTAGCTGACGGTAAGCACTGTACAATCCAGACACAACGGCGATCACCGAGCGATCGGCAATTAACCGGCGGTCGCCGCTGTCATGCCGGCCTGCAAGCCTCTTGGCAACTGGATATACACTGGCTGATCCCGAAACGAATCGATCTACTACAGGTGTTTTTACATAGAAAATATCATTAATCGAAATTATTACCTACTTCATTATTCGGAATTGGTAATAATCCGGATTATTCGGAAATTTAAATAATTTGATATTCGATTCGATTCTTGTGCTATTAGTACACCCCTAATAACTAAGTACAAAAATGATTTGTGATAAATGTCGGTTGCACCGTTTAGCCCATGATGGACCGTGCAGTTGATATACAGCATCGCGCAGCAAGAACTAATGCGCGGGGCGAATTAATAAAACGGGGTCAATTGGCGGGGTTAGAGGAGCAATACACCAACAACAGCGCAGACACAAACCGTATGTACAATGTACTCGTCTTATGTTATTTGAAAATATTATTTCTTCTATTATTTTTAACCGACTTCAATAAAGAAGGAGGTTATCAATTCGATTGTATGTTTTTTTTTGTATGTTTGTTACACGATTACTCTGCCAATTATGAATTGATTTTGATGATTCTTCTTTGTTTGATAGGTCATACTTCAGAGGTAGTCCCAAATAATTGTGTTAAATAATTAAGTAAAAAAATAAAGTTAAAATGCAAACACCTCTCGCAATGTTCACAAAATATGACTTATTGCGCAGTAAAAGAATGTCACAGCTCATCACATAATCACCATAAACATTCAAATATCTTAATTCACAGGAAAGCACTACAGAAGATATAAATAGAAAAATTAACATACCGATTTTTAGTTCTCTAATAATTCTCAGTGAAAGACGATCGTAATGACTGACGCGACAATATTAAAGACCATAGAAAACCGAAAGAAATAACTTATTTTTTAATATTATCTGTTATAGGTATAATAACTAGTACGTTGCCGACCTTGAACCCTCCTACCCTAAGGAGCTCTGGAAATACTACTAACCGCAACAAAACAACACAAGGTTATTTGGCTGCAATCTTCTGTAGATGGTGGTAGTCCACCAGTCGGGCTTCCCAAATACAGAGAAATCTCCAAAGAAATTTCTCATGGAAATGAGTTGACGGCGACGCCATGCTAACATCAATGTAGTGAGGTTAACATAGACGGGTCAATAGCTAGGTCAGGGCACACTACACCGAACGGTCAGCGTGAACGCGAAACAAACCGCTCGAGCTCTGCTGCCTGACTCACCGACTGTGATATAAACTGTTTATTTCTATACTAACTTTTGCCGGCGGCTAAATCCGATAACAGAATTCCTTCTAAATGAACTTTATAAATATTTCTATGCACAGTTCCTAATAATGCAAAAATGGTAGCAAACGGTTTAAAACACAAGGTTCCGTGCGATACGAAAGCGTTCATTTTTTATCATTTACAAGAAATGTAGCTTGTGCCATTTTTGAAAGCAAGTGATCTAAAATGAATTAAGATAGTTTTCAAAAACTACTAAACTTATCATTTCACGTCATTGACTATCAGCGTCACTAGCGGAAACACGGAGAAACCAAAATTGTCAATTCCGAAAAATAATCGTTTGACTATATTTTTAGCATTAAATATATTTTGACAAAATCCATTAAGTATTTATTATTAGCGAGCATTTTACGGCTTTCGACTTGCACGGTTCTCGCCCCCAAGCCCGGTGAAGTTGTAAAAGCCGTAAGGCTCCAGGGCCCCTAAGACTAACAGTATAGTCAGATCGAAAAAAAAAGACTTGCACGACGAAAACAGTAAGTAGATGTGAAAACGATAGTTTTTCGTTCTCTTTTTATTCATTACCTACCAAGAAAAACTTACACAGTAACTAATTACAGTAGATCATTTCATTGTTTACCTGTAACAAACGAAAAAGTCAATTGTTAATCATGGGCTGACATTTCTTAAAAACTAGTATACTGATATACAGACAAACAAACAGGTTACACTAGACTAAAAATATTTTTAAATAAAAACTCAACTGGAACACAAATATCTAAAACTAACAATCGCCCGCCAAGTTTATATCACTGTAAGATAGTGTAGCCTCATATTAGCGGAAGTATTTACAGAATCGGATCGCTAGTTCCATAGTTTACCTCTTACAAACATAACTATTAATAATATAGAAAACTATCAATTTTAGAAAAAAAAAAGCCTTAGTAAAGAACGGTTTCAATAGTATAGCGTTCCGGATGTATTGCTAAAACTATAATGAAGTGTAAAACTATATTTAATATCGACAAAATATTATCTGTTTTACGTTTTTCTCATTTTTCATATAACAATTTAAAAAATGTAATAAATAATATAAATGATGATATCGATACAAGAAACAATTCAATTTTTTTTTCAATTACTATTATTACGTAAGACACGTGGATAAGCTACACTAATACGAAGTGTCCCTTGTATACCAAAATATACCATCCCGTCCGCCATCCGCAAATGGCATGCGATCCTATGTAATCATTATTTAGTTAGATCTTCTATCATAGCGTACAAGGAGCCTCCCATTTCTAGTATCTGGATCGCTTTCTAAGTTTTTTTATACAAACTCGACATAAAGACCATGCACGACAATGTGCATACAACACTCTCTCATGCACACTAACGTGCTCCCTGGCACAAATATTTTAGGTATAACAAAACGAGACAACCCTACCAAAGTACGCGAGGATTGTCAACAAAGATGCGGACGATAATTAATTAAATCGGACGGTCTAATTTGACTGGAGACTGAGACAAACCAAAATTAAACCTCCTTCCTACATTTATCAACGCCCGCCTCTGATATAGACTATGAAATTATTTTTGAAGTTTTAATAGTACGTTCATATTTTTTATTATAAATAAATATCCATAGCAAAATGAACCGTGTACCCGAATATTTTTTGGTAGCGACTCTAGGGTACTGATCTCTACCACCCCGCTTAACATACTATAATACTCTATACTCGATGTACCTACACCGGCTGATTCCTAAGCGTGCCACTATAGCGAGTGTTACACTTGGTGTATGGGTGGTTGCGATCCAGTTGAACACTGCCCCGATTGTATTCTCCAAGAGATAAAATGCAAGCGTAGTAAGTAATAAATCGCTATGTAAAAAATTCAACATTTGTGTCGTCGGAATCGAACAGAATTTTTACGAGTAAATTTTCCATCGTTGGCATAAAACAATTTGGTTTAAATTAGATTTGTACGCAAGGGGACTACGCTGCGCTACGCCGGCTGTACCTACCTACCGACGCAAAGTTCCTCCTTGCAAAAAACGCATAATATTGTCAAGTTATTGTACAGGAAGATTATAACATTACAGTTTTAATTACTTTCATGTCCCTTTTTGACTTGCCACCTTTGTGGATTTTCACATGTTCCTTTGTATTCAACTGTAATATCGTATGGACGAGGGATTACTACAGGTATTAGTGGTAACACTAACTTAATCTATTACTCCACCGACTACTTTTCTTACTTTTTTCTCAAATCAAAAGGTAAGCTCATTTTATTCTAAACGTGTTTATTCTAGTGAAGTTATCGAGATAGCCTAAATCGAAAATGTATAATAATTGTTTAAGGCACACTAGACAACCCTAAGACACGTCACGAGGGTTGCCAACGAACCGACGAACGGTAATTAATTCAGTCTGAAGCGCTAATTCCAGTAGAGATTCCAATGTCAATACCCCGCCTGCCTCCGCGCCCTGTCGCTATGATGTCTGACGCCCAATACACCACTCCGCGCCACACCGGTGCAAAGATGAGACAATGATACATGTGCCAGAGGAAATGAAAATATTACTAACACAATTTAAATTTACAGTTATTTTAGACCGTATTTAACTTATTAATGTATTATTTAAATTAAATCTGTTTTGTTTGTTGTGATTATTACAAATCGCCGTTATGGAGTGAAAGGGAGCCAATTCATAATTTTTTTTAATATGAAATGTTTACCTATCGTACTATAACCGATATGAAAGCCTTCTCTTAGGTTCTATAAATTAAATGTTTAAAGGTAACCAAAGAATATTTGTTTTTGAACTGAATACATGATTCAAAATTCAGTTAATTTTCCTAAGATTTCCAATTTAGATTAAATAACTATAATGTGTAAATTGCATAAAATCTATTTCTTTGAATCAGAATATCAAACAGGAAATTTGATCCGGTCGCCGAAAGCGTAAAACAATGTAACACAACTACACAAGAGTGCACCGTCTGTATTTTCTCGTTAATCTGTGTACGGACTCATGAAGCACGCAGTTGTTGGGATGTCGGTTAGATGTAAAGTCACCCCTTTCGCAGTATGAAGCGTAGTTAATTGGCTAACTTCACTGCGCTTGTTAGTTCCCGGCATAGACTATACCAAGATTGCGCAAACTGGCACAAACAATTTAGATAAAATTTATAGTAAAAATAATAATTCAAATATAGTCGTATAGGTCGACAATTAAATATATTCTATGTATAAAACACACTTTTTCATTGGAAAACGATATATGTATAGATTATTTTCACATTATATTCACATTCAAGTGAGATTTTTATAGCCACATATAGATTTTGATAACGATATAACATCATGATATGCAGTTTTTTATGCAACTAAGTTGGCAAAAAAGCTTACGGCCCACGGGGTTATTTAGCTGCGATCTTCTGTAGGGTAAGAGATATTCCACCAGCCGGGCTGCCCCAAATAGAGAGAAATTTCCATATGAATTTCTCTGTACTCATCTCTTTTCTTTGTCCCTATCGCTCTACACCTTGCGAATCGTAAAAAAAACTCTTTTACCTTTGAAATCAGGTCATACTAACATAGATTCTAAATAATAAGATCAAAAAAATCGTATTTGCAATAAATTTAATTAACCATCTATTGTTTTACTGATCCATTATGTACCTCAAATCTATTTTAAGTGTTTTTTATTATTTTTAAAAAGTTCGTTAAAGCAATTCTAAAGTGGGTCCGCATAGAATTTAAAGTATGGAAAGCTTTTATTATTGTGTATTCAATAATTAATAAATTGACAGTGTCTCCGTCGACGGATACTTCAGGGACACACTACTTACTACATGGTAACTCGCCAAGGGTAAACAGTAGCTAGATGAGGAATATAGAGAAAAACAAACTACACACGTAATTAAACAAATATTAAAAAATATATATCCTAATATCTTTTTCTTGACGGCAGGAATATTTTTCGAATTTATGATCGCTTTCGACCTTCGCGAGTACCTTCTTAATCAAGCTCTAAATTGAATTAAGTATATTTGAATTCAACATTGTCAATCTACACAGGAAAAACCTGTTACTCAGTGTAATACTTGGTGTTAATAGAATAAAAATGTCACAGACGTGAACAATCACGATACGTTGTATACAAGTAATACAACATTTTGTACAATTTCAAAGTGAGGTTTGCTACTTTTCAAGAAACCGTTTCGTGTTTACAAGAAAAACTTATCAAGTACAAGGAAGTAAGCAATATTATTTCTGTTCACTAAGCCTACCATTTTTTTTAACGACCGGTTGAAGGAAATATAATTATTTTATGTACTAGCTGTGCATTATTTTATATGACCAACTCTAGTTGTAGTCAACGTACTCGTGTAGCCTATTGTTGTTCTCACTTCTTGTACTTGCCTACAGCTTTCCAGATTACTTGACGTTCATGGTTACTACCCCGCTCCTTAGGGTTCTAGCGTGAAGTTATTAAGCCTATAATATCCTTCCTCAATAAATAAGCTATAATATGCAAAACATTAATTTCAAATCTGAGTAGCAGTTTCAGAGATTAGTGCGTCCACAAACCAACAAACAATCTCTTGAACATTATAATATTGGTACCCTAGATAAAGGCTTCCAATGGGGAATATATAATGTTTGAGCCGTAAAGTACATTCTCGTATCATTATAAATATACTAAAGTAATGGCCTCGTTGAAGGATGAGATAATCCCTGATTTGTACTAGTAATGATTAGTGCCTAAGATCAGCCGCCGCACCGCGCTCGCGTGCAGAGTATGTGAATCGCTCGTCCTTCAATCATCACCGCTACTAGTATGAACTTTTATAAGCGAATACTTACCAAAGACTAAAACTGCTATGTGACCGTGTAAAAAGCTATGTTCAGATAACAAAAGGAAACGAAATTCAGGTGAGCGGCAAATAAAGTTTTAGAAGTGTCATTTGTTGTAATACGATGTCGACATATTTTTATTGGGAAAACTAAGACTACGTGATACATATAGAAGAATACACTTGAGTAAAACTGAAACCTCTTCAGTTATATTTATATTATACTTTTGAATTGTTACCTTTGGGCTCGTCTACTTATAGGAAACGACAGCTTGAGACAAACAAAATTTACGTGAGCACAGAAAATGCGTCGGCGTTCAAAATACCGATAAGGCGTGGGACGCGCGCACTAATTGGACTTGTGCCTTTCCTCCGAAAGGAGAGGTTTTGATAATGAGATATTTACAGACTGGTATAATCATACAATCTATACTTAATATTATAAAGCACAAAAATTGTTTACTTGTTTGAACGCGCTAATCTCTGGAACTACAAGTCATATTTGGAAAAATGTTTTTACTGTTTGTATTTTATAGACTACTAGCTGTGCCCGCGGCTCCGCTCACGTGGACTACTAAAAAGGTTTTTTAATTTTTGTGCGGTACCCCAATTGTGAAAGTTCCGTCAAAATCGGTCCAACCGTTTCGGAGATTACCCGCAACAAACATACAGACAAAAATTATAAAAAAATGGGTTTTGTTATAGGTGTCGTGTATACTTTAATATGCATTTACTAAAAATCTGTTATTTTCACATTACTAACAGTCACTTCAATTTTATTATATGTATAGGATATAGATTATTGAGGAAGCCTATGTAACTTCACGATACGACCGTAAGGAGCGGAACATTAACCATGGATGTCAAGCAATCTGAAAAGCCGTAGACGAGTACAGGAAGTGGGAACGATAGATTAGATACACGGGTATTGGGACAGCGCGATGAAAGCACTACTAAGGTACATACGTGTTTTAGCTTTGAATATCACAGTAAGAATACCATATACAAGTCAACATTGTCTCGCGATTATTCTATCCGAAACTTCAAGTAGACATACCTACTAGCATAAATGTAGATACAATTTTAAATTTAAGTGTCTAAGAATAATTTAATATTATAGCAGTTAAAAAAGCGTATAATATCGGTTACAAATACCCTCTCTGGCACAAGCGGGGGTGTTTGAGGAAGCCTAACTAATAAACATCGCCCACGCGGTGAGGAGGGTTTTCAGAGCTCCTTGACGAAAGTAGGTTTAAAAAGAGAGGTAGGGAACAGAGAAGTATCTTTGGAGATTTATTATTATATCTTTACTCGCGGTAGCCCGACTAGTGAAATCCTCCACCCTACAAATCATAGCCAAATAACCTTGTCTTGTGTTCCTGCGGCGACTAGGGTTTTCACAGATTCTTAAGGTCGGCAACGTGCTGTAGTAATACTTCTGGTGTTACGATATTTATTATATATATTAATATATATTACGAGGCTACGATAATCGCTTACCATCAGGCGGGACGTATAGTTGGTCGCCACCTTAGTTTCATAAAAGATAAATTAAAATCAATGTGTTTTAATTTAAATAAACCCGGTTTATATTGAAAAACTCTTTAATAAATGCAGTTTAAACGCCGATATGCTTTACGTCGCATATTTTGAGAACCTAATAAATATGCCATAAGTACGAGAACTAACCAAACTTAAGTGAATTTTACGTTTAAGCTCATGGTAGCATCACTACTTATGACTGCATTTAATGTATTAGAGGCGAAAGAGCGCACCAACGCGATGCCGAGATGGAGCTCTGGATCTCACACTTAGCCGCACCGCACGGGTCTCACTGTGGACTAATTATAAAGAGTACGGCGATTTATCCATAGTTAATGCAACGTACTGTTTTTAATTCTTGAAATTTTTCAAGTTACTGTACCTAATGAGAACACTCTGGAACTTGTAATGCACTATTATTTACTTTATAGATGTAGAACATACTATTATTACTTATCAAGTGCCATAAATACAAATATCTCTGATTACCTATTGAAGTGAAACTTCTTACGCGACTTCCAACGCGTTAAACGTTTAACGCACATTATCGGTCTCTCCTTTTTGTGTGAGCCAGAGCGAGAGAGCAATATATTATCGGTCTCTCCTCTTTGTGCGAGCCAGAGCGAGAGAGCACATGTCGGTGTGTATGTATATTGCACACTGTTTAAATAAAATATAAAATATCTTTTAAAATGAAGTTTCACTTCTATAGTGTGTGAATCGCACACACACCTTTTTTTACATGACATATGAAACCATATGTTATATTCATCAAAATAAATATATAGATCCAAAACAACATAATAATAATACAGGCTCTCTAGTTAGACACCCTAGAGAGAGATCTGCGTAAATTATTCTCGTTCAGACAAACAAGATTTATGAATGAATAGCCAGATTAAGTTAAACATAAAAAAATAGTCGTCGAGCCACATTTCCGCTTCACCAGTAATGCCGTACTAAACTCACTTGTAATGGAAGCGCCGTCTGCGGAGTTCCATTACTCGTTGAGGTGCGCGCCGTCACACCCCAGTTTTTACCCCTCCAAGCACCCGTTTCCGTTCCACTCGTACATTGTAAACAAACACGTCTCACCGATTTTGTATTGCCTACAAGCTGGTGGTCTCCGGCTAGCTGAAATTCTTTGATTCTTACTAGCTTACGATACTTTAATAATATATGTTTTTACACCTACGCACCGTAAAAAATCGTAATGTGTTGCAGCAACTAGGGATGAGGCGATATTCGTTAAACATTCGGTTTAACTTTCGTATTTACTTACACTAAGTGCTGAAGAAGTCAAAATAAAAATGGTACAACAGTTAGTAAAGATTTTATAAAAATTAACAAATATATTAAAATAAAGACGAAAAATTATTAACAGACAATACACAAATTACAAACAGATGGCTCAAATATTATGCACCACTTCTTTACTAAGAATTCCCAAACGATGATCTCTCACCGCTGGAGCTAACTTATGGAGCGATACCCGAAGTTGAGCACTTTGTGGAGAGCTTAAACCAGACGAAATTCCGACAGGCTTATGAAAAGGATTCGGCTTAGTGATCGTGATCTGGCTGACCGACTTATTTATCAGCTATCGAACGCATTTCTGAATCATGACGCCAGCGCTACCAACTACCATTTTATAAAAATAAGGGTGATGTGGAACAATTTGCAAACGATAGAGGTGTAAAATTGACTTCACAGGTCAAGGTTAATGTCAGACCAAAATTGATAATGTTGTTTGACAAGACGCAATCACACGTCGAAGTCGACGGAAAATAAGTATCACGACTAGACTCGTGTGAATTGGGTACTTTAGCTGCTTTAATTATTTTTATATTTACTTTGAAATGGTTCGATAATGCAGAAGTAGATCGACTGAGACCATTAAGTGTTGGAGTTTGAAGAAGTAACGGGTCGAGAGGCTCACAAGAGAAATGGTAAGCGCAGAGTAAGACAGAAAAAGCGGGACCATTGTATTGTCTAGATTGAATGGCACCAACAAAAGTAACTCATCAACAAGCTCAACAATGAGCAAATATGCCTAGAGAAAGCAGTCTTCATTCGCTTACAAGAGCGATAAATATCATCAAAAGATTTGAAATAAAACAGATATCTTGAATGGTAAAGTGCAAATTTTACAAACGTGGTTAAGTCCATGTGGACCAAATAATAATAATAATAAAAACAAATCAAATCAAAATAAGTGACTGCGTTTGCGAATTTTTTACTCTATGGAACAGTTCACGGCACTCTGTTACCAACTTTGCCGGGATCAACCCGATTACTAACAGTAATATTACACCCCAGTCGCTTCAGGAGCACCCCACTCGTAATATAACAACGTTGTAAACGCCTCTCGAAGCAAAGGATTACCAACCAATGTTGATCTACCTCGACCCGCATACTTATACACAGGCACCCCGCAGTGAGGCATCCAATCGGAGGACAACAGGTCTCTGGAAACTGGAGCGCCTCGCCTTATACAACCTTTCGTATCGGGGCGAATCAATTTCCATTTGGCCGCTTCGTATTAACAACTGTGTTGAGGGAATACAGACACTATTTCGAGAGGAATACATCGCAATTTATCGACACAGGTACGAGAGTTATTTGTTTGAATACGTGATTTGCGCTGTCGACACCAGAGTCGAATTTTGTGGACAATATAAACTTATTCTTTGGTCTGTTGAAGCGTATTTTCGTTGATGAATTTTTATTAGGATCTCAAAACGATAATCCGGGATTCGCCTGGGCGTTTAATTAAAAGTTTCGCGTGTAGATGCCGCTCGCGCTCGTTGCGACCGGGTAAACATAATTCGGATGACGGTTGCCTGTCGACTCTGTATAAATTGTTTTCATTCAATAATGAAACGTTATTTGTGACAGATCTTTTATTGTATATATTTATATTATTTAATATCTTATTTTACCGATACGTATTAATTACCAAAAGGTAACATTATATTATTTCTAGAAATTGTCTTTGGTTCCTACTCCAAGTGATGAAGTTCAGACTTCGCCTCGTTACAGAATCATTAGTGTTCGCTTAGTTTATCCTTCTCAATTTGTCATGTATAACGGCAGCTGCACTAAAGAGTCTGTCCTCACTCTAGGTCAAGCGTATTACTATCCGTAAAATATACATAAACAATGGTAAGTAACAACAAAAGGACACAGTAAATTGGCATTAAGTCTATTTTAAAACGCCTTTTTACATTCTTTAAATAACCTTTTACTTTATAAATAAGTCAAAAGTCCTTTATTGAAATTAATTCAATGTGATATTTATGTTAACTAAACAAGCAATGAGATGTCGTGCATTGTAACCGTTTGTTTTTATGAAATATTAAAATAACGAAAATAATATATCACTGCTTGCAAACACATCTATAAGTAAGTTCCTATGCAGGTTTGGTTACCTAATACCTGTTTAATTCCGATTTTGACGGGAATAGATTAACAATATCGAATATAATCAGTTAGATTTTCTTCTCAGAACTGAGAGATGTGGAAGCTCGAGCACTTCCAAGTCCAGATAACCGTTCATAAACCGGTACGAATGTCCTTATCCGTGTGGGTCGTCAGAACCGATATAAAAACCAAACCCCGATTGTACCGACTCAAAGGTTGTTAACCGCATAATATACCATGCCTTTATTTGTACCATTTATTATTTTTCTAATTACGAATAATACACTGAAGTATTTTGGGTAATCATATTTATAATAATTACATAAAACGCCATATGCAATAAGAAATTAAATGTTGCAGATAATTTCTCAAAACCTTTAGACATAAATGTCGTACTTAAAAAAGAAATCTTCATTTTGAGTATACATTTTTATTCATAATTCCGTAAATTTCAATTGAGTCTGTGAAAATGTTGCCAACCCTTTGGAAGTTCTACCCTCCCGCCTCGAGAGCGTGAACACAGTTCCACAGCAGTGGAACACGGGCGGACGCGGACCGAGAGTTAACCGTAACATCGGTGTTTTTTTTACAAATATTGCAATTTACATTTTATCAATGCCGCGTATTGATCACTATCAGTATTATCAAATAATTATAAATTAGACACAGGTAGTTAAAAATTTTGAGTAGAACATTACTAAAATTAATAAATTATAACATAAATTCCTTTGCTACAAGCAACAAGTTTAAGCACTTGTTGCATTGAGAATAGAATTAAATGTTTTTCATTCGATATATAATATATATTTATCCGAATTAAAAGAAAAACGCAATAATTAAAGTTTTACAATTGACGGTATAATAAAATACTATCAATTTGTAAATTCATAATAAACATGTGAACTTTATAAACAACAACGTGAACCGACAAAACAATGGTCTCACATAAACGTCACATATATTGTGTGCATCAACTTTTAACAACTTTAACACAACAGCCATGTGCAGAGGCTGAGCCGAGGATAAATATGTCGATTGTTCCAATTCTAATCTAGTTACCAGGGCTGTCAACCCTTATAAAATGTTTTAGATGTGTAGTTGTAAGTTATAAATATAAAAAATAGTATCATAAACTATTGACTACTAATTGTTTCATTTTTAAATAAACTAATCTTGCAATAGTATTACACACAAATGTGTTATTCCTATTCAGCAAATATAAATTAGTTTCTGTCTGTCTATCCTGTTACGGAGGAAACAACTCTCGAACAAATAACTATGGCCCAGAGTAAACAGGAATTAAAACAAGTTTCGCGAACTCCATTTGGCAACACAATTCCGACATATAAATTATCCGTGTTGAGCAGATACGCTACGTCGTGGCGGTAATTGGCGGGCTGGCGGGGCGCGACAAATCTGATGGCCATTTCCGGACGGATCTCGCTTCCCGTTACCTCCGCCGCCTCCCTCACACACACACCGCGCCGCATTAGTCGTCAGCGCCACCCTCGCGTCGCCTCGCACCCCTATGAGCTACCCGACCGTGCAGACTGAATACTTCCCTATAGAATTAACACCGAAACTATAAGCTTTTGCGGTTCCGTAAATATGATTTATTAAGTTTAAACTTATTATAATGCGTCCTCAATTTAAATTTATATAATATCTTAAGCTTTTATGATTATGATATTTATGGTACATTGTCTTTTAATATTTAATCTAATATTTATGTATACAATTTCTAGAAAATAAATAAATAGAAACGTATTTTTATTGATATTCGATAGAAATACCAAATATAATAACAATAAACACTCTTACCGCTCGTATCGAAACCACACGCCATAAAGCGTCGCACAAATTCATGCGCTCGCAAGCTTTTTATACGTTCACCATGATGTGCCGTCTCCAGGGATAATTCCAAGAACCTATTTATTATTTTTATAAATTATTTTCCCAAAAAATACTTATCCAAAGGCATGTTCTTTTTAAACAAATGACATATAAATTGCAAAGAACAGCTTACGTTTCATCAAATAAAGATAGTTAAGCTTTTATATTGTACTTCAAACTATTGTTAATCACTAATATTTAATCATGGTGCAACTATATAACATAATGTATATCACCTATATATAGAATCTTATAATTGACTAGCTGTGCCCGCGGCTCCGCTCGCGTGGACTACAGAATGCTCTCGGGCGAGTTGTGTTGCCTCAAAAATGCTTATTGTGGATGGTCCTTAGAAGATAAACATATGCTATCGTTGACTTTTTTGGTAGATATTTTTAAGATTTATAATTATGCACTACATCAATTTGATATGAATATTATGTCTCAGTGTAAGCTATTTTATCGTTTTTTTTTTCTGAAATGAATCAACATTTTCGTCACTGCTTATTTCGTATGTTACTTTATGTAATACAATATATCTTATAACCTGGCCAGAGAACATAGCAATGAATTAAAAGAAAAACCATGTCAATCGGTTCTCGAGTGAAAAGAACATACATAAACGGGCAGACAGACAGAGAGATGTTGAATTTTATAATATGTGTAAAAAATAATGGATTGTTTTAAGGTCGCAAACTTAATTTACTATATTCCACAGGTCTAGTACCTTTAAACAAATTACAGACAAGATATCGAACATTAGTAACACTTCTTCGGTTAATGAACCAATAAAACTGAGATACCTTAAAAGTCATTATGCTCAAATTTTAATTCGAATCACCCTCTTACGAATTCAAATAAATCGATGCTGCCGCGTGTTTAAGTAAACTTAATAAGCAATGACCTGTACAATCTGTAGTGAGTAATTAATTGTAATAGCTCGTCAGCCTTCACCTGCCTCTCCGGTTGACCTCTGGGTCAGTTATCGAGGTCGCACCGATGCGCGACCTAAGCTTGTCAATCGTCAAGCGAGGGTCTTTGTCACAGCCAAATTCATACCGGTGTTTATTATAGGGATAACACAAAGGCCACACGAAATGATCCCGCGTAATTTGTACATTTTGTACTACAGAATCACATTTAGGCATATGACTTACTAATTTAATCCCTGGGAGTCTAGTAAGCACTAGGAGGCATATTGAGATACAGACAGACAGACGGACATTCGAAACTATAAAGGTTCCTTTTGACTTCGGAACCCTAAAAACGACACGTTTGAACGTGTTTATAAACTATCTAAACTCATACTAAGATTTTATTAAACAACCATTTTTTACACTACAAAGATGGTAAACAATCATACGGTCCGCCTGATGGTAAGCGGCTACCGTAACCAAGGGATGCTTGTAATACCATAGATATCACTAGCACGCTACCAAGCTTAAACCCCCCCTTTCCCAAGAGCTCTAGAACCCTACTCACCGCAGAAACCCAACACTAGGTTATTTGGCTGCGTTCTTCTGTAGGGTGGAAGTATCCCACGTCGGACTGCCCCAAGTAATGAGATATTGGAACGAAGTTCCTTATGGCGCGTTGCGAAAGGGGGCTAGACGAAAAAAATTAAGACCAAAGTATTGTAACGACACTTTTTGCTACAGTTGTAAGCCGTGCGGCGTGCGCGTGTTTCTATGTCTGTCTCTGTCTCTCTCATAGAAAGCAAGTCAGTTATTTTCGTTTCGCATTATACAGTGTGGCGTCGCGACGATTATTTTTGTTGAGTGTATACAGGTTTTTTGTACATAATAAATAATTAAAAAAAAACTTTATTACAATTCCTTCACTAATTAATCGAAAGGAACTTCGTTCCATCCGGGTGTCCCTTGACACCTCTCAAGTTTTTCCAAAGAAATTTCTCTGTGTCCTGCCTCTCTTATAAAAGAACTAGCAGTTCCCCACTGTTTCACCCGTGTTAAATTTGTTAAATTTACTAAATCTCTTCTGCGCACCACACCGCGCCGCCGTCAAACTACTCGTGTAGCCTATCGTTGTTCCAACTTCCCGTACTTGCCTAAAGCTTGCCAGATTTCTTCACGTTCATGATTATTGCTCCGCTCCTTTTGACCGTAGCGTTAAGTTTATAGCCTTATAATCTTCACCAGTAAATACTTGGCTATAAAATGCATTTTTTTTTTATCTGACTGGAAATACTAGAATTTAGCGCATTCAAACAAACAAGCTATCTCTTGAGTTTTATAATACTAATAGCTGTGTCCCGCGGTTTTACCCGCGTAGAATTTAAAAGAAATCGCCGATTGATCATTTATAATACTTCAGTATAGACAAATTTCTATCGGGCGGCCAGGGTTACGCGTCACAACTTATACGGCTCGTTCGCGCCACTACACCTACTCGTATATTCATAGACCTGAGCCGAGTGTTGAATTATTTTAATTTTAAATTATTTCCCAAACTATGCGTCCAAATAACATACTACAAAGGGCAAAGTTTATGTGCATAAAATTGTCTTGATGATGAAGTATCTTTAATCATAAATCACTTTTCACTTTTCAATAAAACTTTGTTACAAAATATCTTATTGTGGCTTATGTATAAGAGATAGGCATATGGTATCCTGGACTTTTTTTAGATGTACTAAGGAGCAATATTTTTGTAAAACATTGTATTTACGTATCACTAACCGTTACGGCAGCGCACGCGGATAAAGAAGTTGGATGCGCTATTTATTTCGACTTAACAAAAATCAATATTTAAGGCTAGCTGAGAGGTTTAGCCTATACTATTCCTCGTGAATCTGGCTATCATATACAAAAAGATTTTTTCGAATCCAAATGGTACTTTCAGAAGTTAGCGTGTTTAAACAAACAAACAAACTCTTCCGCTTTATCTTCTAGGCATCCCATTCAGTCGATCATGATGAAGTTTATATTTGCTTTAACAAAACCAACAAGTTAATAAATAACTTATATATTATAGATATAGTTAAATAATCACCTGGATGTGGCACATAGGGCGTCCCGACGTTCATCATCGGGTGCTGAGCGCGGTAATCCATTATATTCAGAACGAACGAACACAATCACAGACACTTCCACGTTGTCATTATATCGTTATTATAGCACTCCACTAGTACGTTCTCCCGTACACTCATATACAAAACTAAATTATTCATTTTTACAATTTAATAATAAAACTTCTAGTCAGTAAAAAAAATCTTGTTTTATTATTTGTAACCATTAGTTTAGTTTGCATTAAACACATTACACTTTTAGAATAATAAAAAAATTAAAACAATTTTTCAAATAATAATAAGTACCTACTGTTGATTATAGTTCCTGATATTTGGAAATATTTTTTTATCGCTTGATTGTCTATGCTGTTTCTATAAATACAGGGTTTATTCTGGTTATTTAATCATATTCGCCGTAAGTTAAAGCTCGTTTACCGAGTTTCTTTCTATAATATATGACATGGGAATGCTATTTACTGACACAATTATAGTTTACACAGATTAGAATTGGCTTGTATAACATATTTATATACTATATTATAAATTATTAATATTATTATATGTATTATACTCCGTGAATGTCCAGGTGTATCGCAACACTTAAGACACACACAGAAAATGAGCTCACTATCGCTTCACGACACTAAATAAATTGTAGCAATGTCAACACACCTTAATACATGTCGATATAAATATAATATCGATATGAGCGGGGGCACTAACTACACTATGGCATAGCACCATTGTGTACACGTCAAAAGGTTTTATCGAAGCCGGGGTCGTGTCGTCAGGCGCGTTCGTGATTTAGCGTCAGTGTCAGCCAGCGGCCATTCTGCTTCACTCGAAGCGGGAGCCACTCTATACGAGCTTCTATACTCATAAATAATTAAAAGCGTACGATTCCAACAGGGCTGTGAAATGTATACTCTATATTAATAAAAAAACATTCGTTCTGTCAGTGCATGTATTTTTTTTTTAATTTCTTGATAGTTATTTATTATAAAAAAAACACTGACCACAAATGTGACATTTTTTTTGTCTGTCTATATTTTTGTATGTCCGTATTAAACTAATAACGGCTTGACCGATTATTAAGAATTTTTGTACACGGCAAGCTTGTCATTTTTCAATTGATAATCTATAATACATTTAGTAATCTTAAAAAAAGAATTATTAATTCTCATAGATTTTTATGAATTATTCGTACGCGAGAAGTATATATATATATGTCATTCCTCAATTGATGGGCTACAAATAAAATTACAAGACGACAACAATTACTGAGTAAAAACCGCTTGCTGAGCCATGGAGCACCCCGAGTATTAAATAAATGTTTATCTGCTGCTTTCATTAATAATTTAATGCACCTCGGTGTACACGACTAAAACTAAATATGCAATTGATCATTCATGGCTGGCACCCTACTTGATATGAGGGAGATTAATTCTCGAATTAACTTAATTCTATTGTACTGACAACCCTATCAGACCGGTAAGGATGTCTCGAGCCCGGGGGCAGCACATTAGACTAATTGATTTGACTCAGCAAGCTCTGTACGAAACGGAGCTGAGTGCGCTCAGCTCCTGCCACCTAACGGAATCGTTTATACATTACGTTATTGCTCCACTCAATTCTCCGATGAGACAGTTTCACCCGCATTTAAAACGGGTTTAAAACCCCGATAAATGTTTATGATAAATATTTAGTTTTGCATATTATAATCTATTGTTTACGAGTCCGTCTATAGTTTAAATTCTACACTAAGAGCATAGACGCGTCGAAGGTAATCAAATGGCATGCGGCGAGTGTTAATGACCGGTTAGTTGCATAACGCCTACATACATAATTTAAAAATAATTTTATCACTGTTATTTTTTTTAATTAATGTGAAAAAAAATTACAAATGATAATTTACAACTAATTTCTATCATTGCTATTTAGCATATAGGATTAAATATATATTGCTATGTGATAATAATTGTGAATATTTTTATATTCATTCCTTCATTATATAATTATTATGTATAATAAAAATATAAATCCGTGTTATTATGTGGAGGGTCGAGAGCTTAAATAAAACACGCTCGGATGAAACGCCCATTCGCGTTAGCTATGTTTTGTTGTCTGGCGAGCTAAAAAAACTTGAGATTTATAGCAGTCAGAAAAATGCAGCACCATACTGTGTGCCTTCTTTTTCATATAGCAGATTTTCACTTATCACATGTAAAATAGCAGTGATAAAAATATCATTTCATTGCTATGTGTAATTAAGTAATTATATTAAAATAGCAATAATTTCTATTCCTACTATATACAACCTCATCATAAAGCGAGGCTATTAAAAGTAAATGAAATTAAAAACAAAAATGCACACTTTTATTCGACAGCCCTAGGATTGGAGCGTTAGAGCAAGCAGAAACGAAATACTTATATTACCGTTTACTTTATCGAGCCGATTAACGTCGATATCGCATCGGATTGATTTGATATTGAATAAGCTATTAAATTCAATTCAAAACGGGCTTCCATCTACAATATTTAAACTAATTTGTTTAATGTTTAAGTGATCCTCGATTTAAAAATTTCGATTTCACTGTTCAAACAACAAACCTAATTGTGTTTGATTAATAGTCCCTCGGCGAAATCATTTCGTCGTATCTAATTGCCCAGTAAAATACGTCACTGAAAGTTAATAACGAGAATATGTAGACAGTAGCCAAAACTGTGATTCTGTCGGTATTAATATGTGAATAATAGGGATGTACTGAATGTCGATTAACATTTCGAGAGATCGAGTTATATGTATGTACGTAAGAAAGGCTCATCATGTATGACTCCAATGTTGAGAGTTTCGAAAATAGTCCAATGTTTACTCGATTCTGTCGTGGTACTTGCGGTCTTGCATTACAACGGTGAATCTTAATAAATATTCATTTCTCGGCGGTCAGCGTTTTTTTTTTTTCAATATAGATTTAGCTTTATGGCCACAATCTCAGCTTATGTTAAGTGACGATGTGACCCAACATGGCGACACGCTTAGCCTAGTGGGGGAACTGGTTCTCATATGGAACTGCCGAAACATTTATAGGTCCTTGCCGTCAGATTTTCTAGTAGGCATTGTTATTTTTTTTTAATAAATAATACCCGATAATATTTGCAAGCCTTAATTAGGAATGTTACAATTTACCAACCTCACGATCATTCCACATCACAAGCTATCAGGACAAAGTCATTATCATTTATTTGCCAGAACCGCGTCCCTCCAAACGACAGATGACTTACTCCAAACTAATAAAATATACCGGGCCCATTCAAATAAATAACTCACGCGCCGCGTCCTCGTCTATGCGACCTGAATATACCATTTTGAAAGTACGGTTGTTACAACAAACGCAGGGCGCGCGTATTATAATCAGGCTCAAAGTGACGCGGACGGCGCGCCACACTCTTGAAATGTTAACTGCGCTCGTAAATCAGCTACCGGCGTTACGCGGCCGGTTAAGAAAAAAATAAAAACTAATTAAACCCTTTCACGTGCTACATATATAAAATTATAACAACGAAAGTTTATACGGACTCATGTGGTTATTCTATTTTCGAGCAATTTTATTACCTTAACGTTCCATAATTATAGAGTTTAAATTACGCATCAGTAAAATTGATCGTACAGCGTAAATAACATTCTTAATATTAACAGATTTTACTTTCAACGACATTTTTTATAGTAGCCGGGTAAAGTGACGTCACTGTGCCTGAGATACAATCTAAAAACAATGGAGACCGCCAAAAGATCGACAATGATGGATCTGTACCGGTGTACTGTGACCGGTCTGTAAGCCTGTCGGTAGCTGGCTAATCCCAAAACGCGACAAACCGAATAAGAGTCATCATGACGGGCTTGATTACTGAATATAGACCGGTCGATCCCAGAAAGCGACACGTTTAAGCGTACCACTATAGCGGGTGTTACACCTAGTGTACTGTGGTCGCGATCCAATAGTAGAACATAACTGTCGTGTCATATTTATAAAATACGGTTTTTAAATAACAGCAAAGCAATGTTTTAAACTGTCAATATTATATCTCAACTATAAAACTAGTAGATTCTAGAGTCTATTAAACATAAATGACGTTCCACAGTTCATTTCTGATAATATGTTAATTTTAAAATCGTCTTAGTTAATTTGAGATTAGTCAGCCAACGCACGTCGCTATTGACAACATTCGACTTATATATTGGTCAGTATGCGAGGGAACAGGTACTACGCGATATATTCGTGGAGCTAAAACGCTCCGCAATCGTTAAAATAGTAGGTATTCAACAAACGTTCCGGGCGCCACATAACGCTTTGTAAACGACTTTTACGATTCACCAAACAATTTTATAGCGAAATTATTGTTTTGTGAGCGCTTTGAACTGAAGTCGTGTAGATGTCGTGAGTCGTCGGGCCACCGCAGCATCGCGTCGATACGCCACAGCGAAATAATTCGAATAATGACTCCTCGTACAGCAAACACATGCTTGTAAATAGGTAATTTATCCAGCAACTATATTGAAAAACAATGTTCATCAGGTGATACGTTCAGATTCCGTAATTCAAGACAAATTTTGGAACTATTGTTTTTCGTGTCTATATAAATCGAAGATTGATCGAATTAATCGAACCATCATATAACTAAGGATTTTTTTTTTAATTCGTTATGTATTTTTACTCATATATCTTTAATTAGTAATACTAAACATTTGATGATGAATGAAAACATCGTGAGGAAACACGAACGTTTTGAGAAATTATATAATAGACCCAATCCTGAAAACAAAAATACAGTAAAGTAAATATCACGGCGTTTGTAATCACAAATCGGCACGATGTGTCAGGGCGTGATCAAGTAACTAAACCCGAGCTTTTCCTCGGTAAAGGGTTTCTACTCAAGCGAATATATGTATAGTCTGCTTTGTTAATAGATCAACTTTGAAATAAAAATTGTTGCATAGGCACCTATGCTCCCTGTTTCTAACCCTTAGGAGCTGGTGTGAACTGTTTGAAGACTTGGTGGATGAAATAAATTTCAGAATAGACCCAAAGTCGTATATAATTAAAATCGGAAGCGAACAGGATATATGGAACGCCGCGACCCCTCACCACGTCCGACGGTGTTACCAATACATAACCAAACAAAATACCTTATGTTGGTTCCCTTATGAAATTAATCTTGTTTAAACGGTGCGAAAGGAAACCATGAAACTGTCCGTACGTACACCCACATAAATTAACCCTTAAACCGGAACGGTAACCTAGAGTGACATCAGTGACCACAAGCATTCATGTTCAGAAATGCCTGGAACTCTTAGGACCCGGCAGCAAAGTCGTATTTCATCCAAGTGGTGAAATCTGTCACGTGCCAAAGAATAAAAATCATGTCACATATGGTAATATGATATATGGCATATGGTGATATGCCATTAGATGGTAATCAATGGCATATCTTCTATTTATTGCTTGCATTTAACCTCAACCAAAACCCATTCAATACAAAACTAATTACGCGCGAACGTACATCGAAAACGACAGACTATTTTCAGCGGTTCCGGTTATACCGTAGCTATTAATCATACTATATCAAAACAAGCTGAGACAACACTATAGTTAAGTTTCAAATTAAATAAACTTCAATCTAAAATAATCTGCCATAGGACACTTGTGAACCATCAATTTAGAAAACATTTCGATAGAATCCGAGAAAGTGGATCAAGATTTTTTCATTCCCTATCAAAAATTATTTCGCTTATTTAATAAAACGATTTTTAAGCGGGATGTTTCCCACAGACTCGTATGCAGGATTGTCCCGTGCAGGGCTGCAGGCTAACACTTGTGGAGGAGACGGCGGGAGGTGCGACGCGACGGGTACCCCGCGGTCGCATTATTATAACGCTACCTAACCGACATGACCGGACCACCGTTAGGGTTGTCCCGATCAAAAAGTTAAACATGTCGGATGAAAACATAATCGATTTTATTGTAAGGGATACAAAATTAGGGGAGAATATGTAGAATTTGATAAAAAAAATTGTCAAACATCTGTTCAGGCGTGCTTTGGATAGGATACTGTACAAGGAACGTACAGCTGTCTTCAAGTGCTGAAAAGGCACTGCAAGTAGAAAATATGCAAAATTAAAAAAAAAAAAAAAACTTTACATATAACCTTTTTAGTAAATGCATATGAAAGTATATACGACACACCTACAACAAAAAAACATATTTTTTTTTATCTGTTTGTCTGTTTGTTCCAGGTAATCTCCGAAACAGTTGGACCGATTTTGACGGGGCTTTCTCCGGCAGATAGCTGATGCTAAAGGGAATAACTTACACTACTTTTATTTTTAAAAATGATCATTTTTCCCGCAAAATAAAAACTTTTTCAGTAGTACACGCAGAGCCGCGGGTACTACTAGTTAGTAATAAAGTGCTAGACGGAATCACATCATGGCGTATCGAAAATATACGGAAGAAGTGGATATAAATACTTAAACCGTGTTCTAAAAGTCTTCCTAACTACGATTGTTAAAAATAGAACCATTTTCTCTAGCTTTTAGTAATAAACCATCCAAAATTAGTAATAAACTATCCAAATTGTAGTATCAGTTAACTGAACTGGATTTTTCTGTTCGAGGATCTTAGACGTGTCCTTTTTTAATTAGTCTTTATAAAAAAAATTACGACGCATGTTTTCTGTTGCGGAGTTTAAATTTTTCACCGTCACCTAAGAAAGTATTTAGAAACCAATATAATAAGTGTTATGTTACTTCCAACCAGAATACCAACAACCCTTGCATTGATGTGTTTATGTTTATATGTTCCTGGTATTTTCAACTTAACTATTTATAACTAGCACTAAAATTTATACTAGAACCGGTCAATTATCTGCAACAGAGTTATAGATATCACTTCAAATGGATATCTATTTTAACTGTGATCTTCTAGAATTTAACTTCTTTAACAGGCCAGAGGACATGAGGATCCACCAATTAATTGCAAATTAGTGAATGGCCCGCTTCGTATCGGTCAAACAATACACCCATTGGTCATTGCAAAAACTCACATGTGATATTTATTAGTCTATTATCTAAGCTTGTGAACCAATAAATCAATACATTTAAGAATTGAAACAGTTGAGAAAGTCAATACTACTTAAACGATTCAATAAAATGTTGTTTACAAACTGTATCGTACTCAATTCTATAATTATATTACTCGGAAATATCCCACCGAGTATAGCCTTGTGGGCATAGCCGACCACCCCGCAAACGGCGCAAACCGTGGTCTGTCATCTGCGCCGCGGCTAAAACTCCATTATTAAAACATAAACTGTGGCGCTCCGCGCGCGACTGGGAGCGAGTTTTGTATTTATTATCGCCTAGTACTTCAAGAGCTAGTTTACCTATATTCTCATTTTACAATGTGTTTATTTTACTTCTTCGCGAAAAATATAAATAAATAAATACGTTTTTGTATTATGTAATTAATTATTGAATTTATTTTTAATATAGAAAAATTAATATTTTTAGAAAATGTTTATACTGTCTACTTATTTTAAAGTATTCGTAAGAGCCAACATCAAATAAATGTAATATGTTATTAACTACACATCATTGATCATTGCAGAAAATCCAATATGAACACACTTTACACAAATATATTTATAGAGCAAATCATAACACAAACAATCGATGTTTTGTCACAATGGTCACATCACTAAATGGTCACACATCGGAGTGGTGTACGCACGCTCCCGACAGCGTCCCGCGTCCAACTGGCATAACACAAGCGTCCCTTGTGATACGCATGCGTGAATCAAGAAAATTTCACATTGAAATTTGAATCTTCAAGTAAAGCAGAACATGAGCGACAATAGATCTTGAGTGAGGGGACAGACACCTGTATAAGCGGTGTATTGGGGTCGGAAGTGCGCGGTGCAGTGTCATTTCCACTCTTTCCACGTTACTTCGCTAATAAAAATGAGATTTGCCCCGCGGCGGGCGACGGCGCGGTGCGGCGTTGGCGGACACGGTTCGCTAACAGCGATTACGTTTACATCAAACGGTTATTACGTCCACGTTTTGTGGGGGAAGATGGATAAATTGCAAGCTCCTTTCGATTATACACAATACAAACAACGCGCAACGTCAACACGCGACATGCGAATCTACGGCCTTATCGTTTTTTTAGTACAGCATTGAGCGTTTATAGTGGTGTAATATATATATATACAGTCAAACCTGGATAAGCGAGAGTTCAAGGGAGCACAATCTCATTCTCGCTTATAGAGGTTTCTCACTAATCCGAGTTTCTCGCTAATGCAGGTACATGGGTAGCGTTTCTCTCTTATAGAGGTACGCAATAATAACAAGCCACAGCAACTTTATAAGGATAGGTATCAAGATGCTTACGAAAACAACAAAAATTCATGCACTATGTAATTTTATTTTATTTAGAACTTATTTACACTTTAAAAAATCCCTCAATTTCGTTTGGGTTTCTGTTTTTGTATTTTGAATGTTTTTCTCTAACTCATAAATTTTCTCGAATTTTGCTTGATCAACAACCGCCGTTTTTTCTTTCCGCCGCATTTGTTCCTCCTAAATAATATAAATAAATAAAGCTCGACTGTCACTTATAGAGGTATAGATAAGTAGCAGTCTCACTTACAGAGGTCCATGAGGGTAAAACGACTCTCTCTTACAAAGGTTTCTGTTTCTCGCTAATAGAGGTTTTGGGAGCTTAAAATGACGGGTCCTGGCTATTACTCTCACTTACAGAGTTTTCTTACTTACCCAGGTTTGACTGTATATACAATATATAACTATAGTACCAAATTTCATTTAATTACATTAAATTCCTAGAACAACAGCGACCATTAGCGTACGGATATCCGCCAGCAGTAGGTGTTGTCAACATTCCTGGTGTGTGTTGCCATTTTTATATAGGTAGTTCCGCACTAAATGCGGTTTTAGTGGAATAAATATGGTTGTCTAATTTTTTATCCAATAAATACTATATTTTTTTAGAAATATAGTAGTTGGATGCCTAATATAGTAGGATCTATATTGTATAGTAGGGTTGGCAACCCTACTCACAGGTAGAGTACCTCGTGCAGCTGAAGCCGGCTCAGGTGCCCGAACCACGAATAAAAGGTGTCGAATAACATCTTAAGAACTGAGACACCCAAGCCAACCTGACCTGCACGTATTGCTTCCCGCTGAGTCAACCAGTTTGACTTGTTCGCGTGACTTACGACCGCCATGCATATGGTGAAAAGCACGTCATAGTGATTCGCTTATAGGCATCGCGTTTCGGGATCATATGGTGCACCTCGAATTTATATTTACAGATTGTTATCATTACCATCGTGCTACTATAAAAACAAATCTACTACACGATGCTTTTACAGCGTCATATCAAAGACCTTTAAATATTGTTAATTGAAGAAGCGTATTAAATGTTTCCTTGAATGCTAAATAAAGCATAATATCTCAGTGTTGAAATAGACACGGGGCGATATTATCGGCATGTGGTAACACTTCACGGGGAATTACGATCTCGCTACACGACATATTTATACATTAATGTAGTTGAACGGAGTGCGGGGCCGCGGGGCCGCGGGGCCGCGTTGCTCTGTGAGATTTAATCTCGCCACTGCACCAATATAGTCCTCTTATACGAGAGGGCTACAGTCAATATTTAAAAATAGATTTAAAATATCTATACATATAATAAAATTAAAGTGTCTGTTTGTAATGTCGAAATAACAGATTTTTATTAAATGCATATAAAAGTATATAGGTACGGTGTTCCTAACAAAAAGAAAACTTATTTTAATATTTTTTTGTCTGTTTGTTACGGCTAATTATCGAAACGGTTCAACCGATTTTGATGGGATTTTCACTAGCAGATAGCTGATGTTATAAGAAGTAATTAGGTGACTGTGATTTAGTAAAATAATTAGGGTTAACTTCTCACGGACGAAGTTGCGGATAACAGCTGGTTTCAGTATAAACTTTAAAGATAGTTTTAGATCTGGTATAATCAGTGGCAATCTTGTGTTATTATGCTATATTGTTTTAAGTACTGTTAATGTCAAGAAATATGTCGTTACGATAAAGCCCGTCTGCTTTTCCCACATAATGTGATATTCGGTCAATCAATCATATAAAGTTTATTCAATTTATGCGCTGCAGCACTTACGAGCGTGAAAGCCGCCGTCGGTTCCAGAAAAGATATGTTCATTGAAAGAAGCCAGCTAGAATCTCGATCAAGTTAACCAATAGTATTCTTATTTTTTTATACCTAGTAAAATTTCGCTAAAGGTATAAAATACATGTAAATAAAGAAAGTCAGTTGTAGACATGACTATTATTTACATACCAATTCACTCGGTAATAACCTTTACACGATGCTCCCAATTTACAATGCTCCTTTTCAATTCATTGTCCGGCAAATCAAGTTATATAATTTGGAGCTTTATTACACTTGATTATTAGGTACGTACTTAACAAGTACTTATATTCGTAATTAAAATTTAATTGAACACTGGACTTTAAATTAAACAAATAAGCAATGTTTTAGCATCATCTGCACGAGAAAGTTAAATTTATATTTAGCCTTAATTTAATTAATTTTAGTTGTGTAAAAATTAGAACAATGTTAGTTTTAAATCGGGTTTAAGATTTTGTCGCAAGCCACCCTTAGCAGTGCCAGAGTTGATCAGCGCACTGATCGATATAGATTCAAATCTTACAATGAACGTATTTATTGAAACGAAACCTCCGTATGGTAATTGTAGTAGGACCTTTTCTAATACCCGCCAAACTAACAAAAATACCTTCAAGTTAGCGCGTTAGTTTTTTTTATTATATATATGTCCCTTTCCCTCTAACGCAAATCAAAGATAGTTATTATTATTTAAATTGTTTCCCCAGTTCTATGCTTTCCCTTGTTTCCATTACAATTCTTATTTTGTAACACTGTTCACCTTCACTAACTTATTTTAAACAAAACTGAACCTTCTCTTTTTGTTTTCCTTACTCTATCTTACACTAATACGTATTATTTTTCCATTAATTAATTGTTACTTAAATCATCAACCTTTTGCCTGAATTACTTCTATTTAAAATTATTTCCCTAAACTATATTATGTACGTTAGTTTACGGCCCGATCGCAACTTAACATCCGATGAGATTACAGTCAAATATTAACGAACTTTAATATTATCAAACGATTTAAAAAAATCGTGGATATAAAAAAAATGTTGGTCAGTCCCTAAAGCATAATAATTACGAGTCGCCCTTTTTCCGAATATATACCAAGCGGTAGTGAAGTATCCAATATGTCGAGCATCGTTTGTAACAAAACAGCCACGTATAATATGCAAGCCGGTATTCATGCAATATCTAGGGAATCTCATATCGGTTCCGTACACATATTGCCGTCGGCGCTGTTGTGTCCTATATAAAAAAAAGCAATGTAACCATGGTTTATGGAAAACTACATATTATGCGCGTGTAATAAAAAATACGGATTTTCCTGACGACTTGAGTAGAGACAACTGTCGATAGATATAATATATATATATATATATATATATATCGGCGGCTGCCACTATTAGTCGGCTAGCATCGGAAATGTAGTATTATGATTTTTACCAAATGAAAGCCACATTGTTTCACTACAGTTTCACACAAAGTTTTGACGTTATTGTAAAAAGCGCGTCTGAAGCATTGAGTTAATAATTACTGTAAACTAAATCACTATTTTTGTTATTAACACGCTTATATTAGCTTCACTTGTAACTATCTAACTAATAAACAATGTAATAAAATCTTAGAAGTCAAATTTAACATACTTCTAATTGTCGTATCGAAATGAAATTTTGTATGTATATGTAGTTCGAATGACAACACTATAATTTGGTATCTTGGAGTTGATCTAATGATGAAGGCAGGAAGTGGATAAAGGAACTTTTCAGTGCTTACTAGCAAACCCCTCGAGTTTCAGCTCTTATGATTAGTTTTGATAAGTCAAATAGATAGGTCTTGGTAAAGAGATGTTATTGTTTAGTGTGTAATGAAAGCGTGTTTTTAGTTTTTAAACTAATTTTATGAGCGAGTTTCATGGTCAACGGATCACGAATAAATAAAACGGTGACCACCGCGAGATCCTGCCTATCGGCTGTTGGATATACACAGGCTGATCCCAATACGAGACAAACCAAAAGAGTCACTGTGCCGGGTTTATCACTCATGTGCACGGTAGTCGCTACCCAGTCCAACAGAGACACACCCTACCATCCGGCTTGATTACTGTACATACACCGGCTGATTCCGTAACGCTACACGGCTAAGCGTGCGAGCACATGCCACTATGCCGGCTGTTAAACCTGGTGTATACTAGTCAGAGTGCAGTCAGAACACTATTGTCGTATCCCATGACAGTGGAAACGCTTTTTTTTTTTTCGAACTGACTATACTGTTAGCCTTAGGGGCCCTGGAGCCTTTACGGCTTTTACAGCTTTACCGGGCTTGGGGGCGAGCGCTTAGGGCACTCAGCCACGAAAGCTAAGCAACAACATCCGAGGGTGCCAAAGTGGCCGAACCTCGGCTCGGACTGTTGCGCGTATGCAATTAAGTCGCGATCTGACTAAATCCCTATCATTCGATCTAAACTAACTATACATATATACATGTTTCTGCCCCCTGGGAGGAGGGAAGGAACATGTGTATGTGTATTTAGTGGTCTGAAAATTTTTGTCTAATCTAACTAGGCAAAAAAAGAAAAAAAAAGGTCCCTTACAGAACCTATGTACCTATGTGTTGTGCATGTGTGTATAATGCAGTGTCATGTATGGCTGTGAAAGCTAGTGAATGTAGAGTCACTGTATCGCGAACGGCTGCTTGACTCAAGGGCTCCATGCCGATGGATCGGACCTAGGCTTGAGTTGCCGCAGAGGAGGGCGGTCGTGGCGGGTGTGCGGGAGCGAAGTTAACCGTACGTCCCCTGCGGAGGGAACGGTGGTTTCGCGGGCGTGGGCGCGAGCACGCATATGTTGCGGGAGCGGACGCGTAGAAACTGTTAGCGTTCTCGATGTCGTCATCGGGATCGACAAAGAGATTTCGCGGACGGCGTTTATAACGTTTGGCAACGGGGATCGAGTTGTCTGGGACGTAGTTCACGGTGGATTTTACGAGCGGGTTGGGATGATTCGAAGCGCTATCGAAGTATCTCCTGGTGAGATATTTCACATAGGCTTCTATCGAGGGAAGCCTCATGTCCCTGTGCAAGTCCATGTTCCTAACGAAAGCTGGAGGGTCAAGCAAGCGACGGAGAAACCGATTTTGGACTCTTTGCATGCGGGCAAAGTTATGTTTGGACATATGTGCGAACGCGGCGCAGCTATGTGTCAAGATCGGACGGACGCACATCTTGTACAGTGTGAGCTTATGTCTTAAGGACATTTTGCTTACCGAACTGAGCAAGGGTCGCAAGCGGGAAAGGATCCAGATGGCCCTATTCCTGACTATAGTAACGTGTGCGTTGAAGTTAAGCAGTGGAAACGCGTTTCGTTCGAGTCCCACGCGCTCTCTCTACGGTATCATATAATATTTCGATAATATTCGTCGGCACTATTCGTTCTGAGAGTTACCAAATGGAATGATACGTTTCCTTTAATGACAGCTTTAGTTCTTTCGCATTTCCACTAGAAGCAATGCCGACAGATACACGATACATCTAGTAAGAGCACTTCTGGCACATCTGGCACTCTTCCGCCATATTTCAGTCATTTAGAGCATGAAATTTTAAACTATGTATTTTGTTAGATTATATTGTAAGTTTAACGCGTATGTCTGTCTGTGACATCGTAGCTCCCAAACGACATCAATAATTTTGATCTAGTTTTTTTGGTTTGATAGGTGAATTGATCGAGATGTCATTCATCCTAACTCAAAATTTTATATTTACTTTTTTCTCTCTAATGACAGTTACCGTAAATTATACAATATTAGATGAACGAATTATAGATAAACAAGTAAATTAAAAAAGACGCCCGACGCAAGTTATCCTATTTATTGAGACAATTCCAATGAGCTCAAGCACGATATCTCTGTTGTGAGATATCTTGCAGATTCCAGAGAGTCGGTATATAGTGCCTCATGTGTAGCAGGCGATCAGTCTTGATGAAGAGAGAGGAATTAGATCAGTGTTGTGACGTAGGGCGGACGGTTGCCGGGCAACAACGCAGTCGCGACAACAACCGGTGCGACCCCCGCGGGTTTCTACCAAGTTGGTATCAGTTAAAACGTAAATCGGATGATAGGTACATTTAATACATTTGATGCGCGCGCAGCCGTCCACAAGACGCATTAAAAAATAATTACTTAAAAAAAAAGAAACAAAGAGGAAATTTCCTTTGCGCAGACTACTCTCGTTAAACACAGAGAAGAGAGAGCGTTTACACTACGCGCTGTTTACGACGACTGAAGTGGGTCAAATGAATAAATAACGCAAAAGGTCATTTCGTATATATATATTTACGAGAGGGATAGCAGCACTCCATAAACGAACTATTAGATAAGAATACAGCTAGCAAATCGCAAAACAAAAACAAGCGGCTGGGTGGAAGGAAGAACAGTAGTTCGAAAGTGACAGAATTTAATAGAGTTTGACAATACACCGGCATTGCCGGCCGGCAAATGTTCCAACTTATTCCTCGAAAGTACCAAACGATCAGTGTCTGATATAGGATAGAAATAGAGTACGGTTTACGACTGCTAATAAACGCTTACGGGCTGCTGTTATTTTCTATATAAAACAAATTAGTTCGGTATAACAAACAATCAACTGGCTGCGATATACAACTTATCTATAAACTTGTAAAACCATATTTAATTTAATATCCGCAATAACTATCGAATAAGAATTAAGATAATCAGTCCAAAGCAACTTGAAATCTGAAATAAAGGACCTCAAAAAACAATAGGACACGACTATTGTGTACGACTAAACCATAATAACACTCGCCAAATTGGCAATCGGGGTGGTCGGGTCTGTATTCGACTGGATCGCGACCTCCATGCACATTGCGATAAACCCATCAGTGATATTTTTTGATTTATCACGTTCCTGGTTCAGCCAGTATATGTACAGCTATCAGAAAAGCTTACAAGTCGGCACGACAGCGACATCTAGCGATAGATTGGTGATTTCTCAGCGTTTGCCGGTGTTTTTGGATTGTTATTAGGTCATCAAACTCTACGTAAATGTTATATCAACCGCACAGTGTCCCCACCAGCTAACAAACTGCACATAATAATTGTATTGCGCTCGCACTTTTCACAAGCACCATAAACAAACTCAACGGTAGTAAGAGTCCAAAGATGTTCCAGTTAGCAGTTAGTTTACTGCTAACAGAGCGTAATGTGTAACCCATTCTATTATCCTCCGAGATTACAAATTTACCATAAAATCTAGCATTTGCACCTTTTATAATTCTAAACTCTACTAGAAGACTTATGAATGGCCATAACAATCTAATACCTCTTTTTTGCCATTATAGGACGGATGGAAAATACGGGCCGCCAATTATGTATTTCGCAAAAGTAAAGCCATGGCATGTATGGCTAAATATCGCCTTGAAAATGGCAAATTCACTTTATGTACACCAGTCTTAATGTACCAAACGTAATCTTAAATTGCCATTGTTTAAGCTGATATCTAATAATTAGTGCTATCACACTGTTATTGCGAAATGCGTAATTAGGTAATATTTAAAGTAAATGCAAAAATATATAAAGTTTTTAAATTATTGTCTGCGGAAGTACTGCACCTATTGCAGACCGCAGACGACCTAGTACGAGTTTCTAATAGTCTATATCTATACATATAAGAAAATTGATATGTCTGTAATGTCAAAATAACACCTTTTTACTAAATGCATATAAAAGTATATACAGTGCTTATAATAAAATACCAATTTTTAATTTTTTTGTCTTTGTCCGACTAATCTCCGAAACGGTAGGACCGATTTTGACGGGACTTTCACTGATGTTAAGATTATGTAATCCACGCGAACGGAGCCGCGGGCACAGCTAACTTTCGTATAAAATGAAACGTTGCGATATTATGTATTGCAAATTTTATTTTACTAGTTGACTCGTGCGAATATTTCGCATATTATGGAATGTAAACAATCTAACAGCTGTCCATGTTAGTGTTAAGCCGTTTGTTAATATTTATCGATTTTTCGTCTATAGCGAGGAACATAATCTTTAAAATGATGTTTGAATCATTAATTTTGACGAAAAATTAAGGCAGATAATATGGCGTTGCTACAAAAACAAAACACCTTTGAGTATTAATATATTATAGAGATGAGCTATTCCTCTAACGATGCTGCTAATAGACGTATGAAAGAAAATAAGGGGGCATGACAAGAGAAAATTCTTAAAGTGGTAAAAAGATACGCTACGCTTTTGAAAGTATCTCGTGGAAGTAGATCCGGCGCCCGTGCCTTCTCACTATAGGTACGTAAGGCCGCAGTGCCGGCGCGCATGCGCTCTGCGAGTATCCGTCTCCGTTAAACCAACGACACGACATTTTTTTTTTGTAATAATTTTCATACATCCATAGATCACGCCTCTTTCCCAACGGGGTAGGCAGAAACCACGTTCTTCCACTTGCTACGATCCTAACAAACATCTTTCGCTTCTTGAAAAACATTATCAATCTTTTCATCATCCCTTTCTCAATCCATGTTACTATATCTTCTTTCACATCACAACGTTCTCTTATCACACGATTTCTTATCCTGTGTCACTTAATTTCCCTTCTAACATACTTCTTAGCCTCTCATTTCTACTGCATTCATTCTACTTTCTTGTTTAAATATATATTTATTTTATATATAAATACTTTCACTTCAAAACACTAATTGATAATTTATAAAATGTCTGCAAAGAAATCTAAGGAATGATTTTGATATGCAGGTTAGTTTTAAATACGAGATTGACAAATAAATAGACACATTTGACACAGATCCAAACAAACTTACCGTAGCAAGTACAATACAGTGCAAAACCATGAACACGATCTTACCTGTAACAAGATATCATTAAAATTAATCGTTAACTAAACATTGGACGTTCATGTTGTAGTAATATGAGGTATTAAAAAATACCATCAGTTTTTATTATTTACCAGGGGTAGTAAAATAATAGAACATTAAGAAAAGCGAGCCATGTGTATGAGCAAGAGCTATTACTAAAGTTATGTCTTGCTATTCGCTGTTGTTTTGAAATTGTCTAAATATATTTAAACATTTCAAATAAAAGCCACAGAATAGTAACAGTAAGGCGGTCCCGGTCGATCTTGAATTTAGTTTCCTACTGGCATCTAGAATACTTGATGAAAAAACTTATTTGAGAAATTAATTAAAAAACATTTATTAAACAAAAAAACATTTTATATTCTATACTAATATAATAAAGCGGAAGAGGTTTTTTGTTTGTGCGTTTAAACACGATAATCTCTGAAACCAGAAGTCGGATTCAAAAAACTCTTTTGTATATGATAGCCAGTTTCACGAGTATCTAGCATTAGGCTTCACTTCTCAGCTAGCCTTAAATATTTATTTGTGTTAAGTAAGTCGGAAGAAATAGCGCTCCCTGTGCTTTATCCGAGTGCGCTGGCGTAATGATTAGTGATACATAAATACAATGTTATACAAAAATATTGCTCCTTAGTGCGTCTAAAAAATGTCCGCGAAACCATATGCCTATCGCTTATACATAAGCCACAATAAGGAATTTTGTGACACAATATATTGAAATTATAAAAATGATTTATGAGGATTATTATTAGGCATGGCATATTAATCCTTACGAACGAAAATTACTTCATCATAAAGACAATTTTATGAAGATAAACTTTGCCCTTTATAGCATGTTCTTCAGAGGCATAGTTTGGTTTGGATAATGGAAAATTAAAATAATTCCAATACTCAGCTCGGATCTATGACTATAGTAGCAGTGGCGCGAACGAGCCGTGTGACGCATAATCCTGGCTGCCTGATAAAAATATTGTCTATATTGAGGTATTATAAATCATCGATATCAGCGATATCTTTTAAATTATACGCGGTCGAAACCGCGGGGCACAGCTAGTAACCTATAAGTATCGTTTGACATATGATAACATACCTACCTATCTCAATCTCTACTACATTTATAATTCGAGAAAGTTTATGCGCAAACACAATTATCCTACAATGGTATAATATAATTTATTTAACGCCTTTTCAACGATGCTGATGATAATGAACATGGGGTTAACTAAGTCTAAAGCTCATTAGAAAACTTGGTACACGTAAAAATATTAATAGAAAAATCTGGTTGATTCCGCGCGTCGTATGGAAACATACGGAACCACTACCGAGCGGCCGTGGATTAAGCGCTCGTAAAAAGAGGATACCCCGCACCCATAATGTCTTGATACACAGGCCCGATTTAGCCTCGTATAACCCCGCCAGATTGAATGGCATCCTACTAGGGATGCTCAACATTTATAGATATCATTACTTATCTCGACATAAGAAGTATATAAACGTTACTACGGATTATAACTAGGCGTAAATAGTAAATGTTTACGCGTACCAAACACGCTATTTAATTTCTAAAACGTGTATGAAGAATTGTGATAGTTTCAAATAATTTATTGATATTAAAATTAGATATTATTCTTTTAAATACTAAGATATATTGATTTTTCTCAAATTCGATTTTATACAAATATGGTGTAAGCACTACAATACTTTTGACAGTAATATAATGATGTCTATCGATATATAATATCGATATTTCTCAAATATGGTACGTTCATCACTACACCGTACGGGCGGGCTGCTTAGGGTAGAAAAGGTTATACCACACAATTCGACAGTATATCAACGGGAACGGGACACGTGTCCATTTAGCGGAGAAACCTTCAAGAGAGCTTCGACTTTATTCGGTGAGTGGTTTATTTTTACTGTTTTTCCTCGACGCCTTTATCCGTGGAAGGAGAGACAATTACGACTACTGGGTATATTCACAATTGTTTTTGTAAGTATTTGTTGTAACCAATAACAAATAATTGTCTATTGAAATTCTAGATAGTTTGTGGATAATGCCGTTTTTAATATCTAATAAATGAATATGAACTGCATTTATATCGTAATTTCCTCGCTATTGTACGTCATTACGTTTAGTGCGTTCAAGTGAAGCTATCTCGGGACTCTCTGAAGTTCCTAATACCGTAATACCTACTTGTTTGATTTCGTATCCAGGTGACACGTACACATTAGGGTGGTCCTTAGCAGGGATGTTTTTGAATTTATATGCCCCCAGAGGATTAATAAACACCTTCAAATTATCAAAAAAATATTTCTTGAATGTTTGAGCTCCTAATATCAACACTTTATAAATTGGTAACGAAAGTATGAATAAAATGAAAGATACATATTAAAAAAAAAATAACGCTCTACAAAAACATCTCTTTTATTTTTTCGTGAAATCTACTAGTCTAATTTTAAGACTAATTAATGTAATTACATTATCTTAAAGCCTCATTACATAATAAGCGTAAATTGAAAATATTGTTTTACTCTTACTAATCGACATTGATCGGTGCAACTCTCGAAAAATTTTAAAAGTAGCGAAAATATCTTGCAATTCTTATAGCCATATCCAATTATGGAATGACATTTGCTTCCCAATGCTATGAAATTGCTAAATGAACATGGTACATATTCCATTTGACCATCGATACTTAATGTTATAAATTGTTAAAGATACAAATCGGATCACAGTATAAGTCATCGAGCCACGCTGCCGTTCCAACATAAAACAATATTCACAGACAGGAGAGCGTCTCCCCCCACACCCGCTTCACCACCTTCTTGTTATAGCAACATGCGAGGCCCGGTTAGTACCCTCCCCCCCCACTCCTGTGGAGTGGTGTTCGCGATTGGCAGACAGTACGTATGTTTGCAAATCTACCCTCACTCCTCCCCCTACCATCATCTCCCGTTGTAATATCGAGTTAATATTACGTTTTGACATTAATGTTTCGCTTGACGGCGAGCTGAAAGTTGACTCTTTTAAAAATATCAACAATTAATAATAATAACCTTCATAGTAAAATAATATTTAATTAATTTATCATTTTTATTTCATAGAACGTATATTGGCGCCCAAATGTTTTGTCATGTATTTTGGCACCCAACCAGTTGTTAATATAATATCGGGAAAAAAATTTCTCCAAGAATTCGTTATATGTTTCACTGAAAATATAATAATTTATATTGGCTCATTCATTCATTTAGGACCTAAAGCCTTTTTACGCTACTTTCTAATTTTTATCTATTAAACTCACCAATTCGTGATCAACAGTAGTTCGTGCTCATTCAATTAAAAGTGATTTAGCAACTCCTTTTTAATAAACTATTAAAATTTAAGTAACCTGCAATATTAACTTTTGATAGGAAGAATAGGTAACTCGTAATTTTTTATGGTCTTTGAGATAAGATAAAATACAATAATTCTTTATTTATTCAATGTAATTGATCTTTGTTAATTTTGATGTGAAAATATTATTGATCTTTTCTTATTTGGTTTAAAAGTTTATTTTATTTGTATTTCTTTTTTGTTGCTGCTTAATCACTAAACAAAAACGTAATGGTATTATACATTCATAAAACGTCGAAAACTATAAGAAACTTGGAACGAATTGCACGCCACCTATTGTACGTTGATAGTACAACGTCGCTCACTAAGCTGTCACACGAATGCTAAGAAGTGTAACTCAATCGTATGAACGCAAAGAACACGATATACAATTTTTTTATATATTCCCTATATCACCTATTCATTAATTTGTGATAAACAATATTTAGGATGGACTTTTGTAGGCAGCATTTGATACAGAATCATACTAAGTTATAATTTAAAAACTTTTCGTGTATTCCGTCTAATACTAAATATATGTATAAAAACGAGGTAAACAAAAATCTTATTAATTCTAACGCAGACAATTCAAATACCTCGCGTTACCGAGTCAACTGTACAGTGCACAATTTGTTAGTGAAGTTCTATGACAAATAACTCGAGTCTGCGCTTGGTACGCGACCTGTGACGCGACGCCGGGGCGAGGGAGGGACGCGCGGGCGGTGCACTGAGAGGGGAGGTTGAAAATAAACAAGTTGACGGGAGGCCCGGTATTACCTCGACAAATAACCCTCTGACTTGTTCCGCGCGTGCGCTCTCTGAAAGTGTCATAAAGTTTGTATGCCACAGGTAGTCGACGGAAGCGATTTATATCTAAATAATTATTTGCTGCTAAAGATAAATGTTTTTATTACATACATAAATAATGTGTTTCAACAAATAATTCATCAACATTCAATAAACTATTTTTTTATGGTTGAACTGTGTAAATGTGTATAGCCATCAAAATTGGGTTTCAGAGAGATATAAAAATATGCTATTGAAAGGGATAAAAACTATCTTATGTGTTAGTATGTTCCTGAAGCGATTTTGATAAAATTTTCAGACAATCTTCATATTAACCCGGTGGGTGATCCTGTAAAGTTTGGTAGCGATTGGATAATTATTATTTTTCTGAGCCACGGCAACGCATGCCCGAACTTGCTAGTAGTTTATACATGTAAAAAAATTGAAGTGTATGGTAGTAATGTCAAAATAGCAGGATTTTACTAAATGGATATCAAAATATAAACGATACCTATAACAACATTTTTGTCAGTCTGTCTGTTTGTTTGTTCCGGATAATCTCCAAAACGGTTGTTCCGAATTTGACGGGATGTTCACTGGCAAATAGCTGATGTTATAAGTAATAACTTAGGTTAATAAAAATAATTAGGGTTCGGAACACAAAAAATAAAAAACCTTTTTTAGTAGTCCACGCGGCTACACGCGGGCACAGCTAGTATAATATAAATCTGAAAGTTTGTACGTTTGTTACTCAATCACGCAAAAACGGCAATCCTACTTAGGATTGTCACACTATAGTGCTCTTCTAAACAATAATTTGCGTTAATCCAAATAATAATTATAACAGTAGAAATATTTAACTGCCATAGTTAATTCAACGATTCAATAACGCGGAACCCGGGTGAGTTTACCACGGGACCCACTTTAGGAATCGCTGCTCTAAACAGTTTCATATTTATATCTTCGTAAAATGAACTTAATATATCTTCAGATTTTGTTTCTTTTTAAATATGGTTTACAATAAAATAAATTTACTTGAACAAAAGTCTACAATACTATCACGCAACGACATCGGACGTCGAAACGTAGCTAACACGGTCTCGGTCTCGTGTCATGCTGGTTTTATTTTCACATTTACCGTCCTTCAGAACCGCGGCCGAGCGGTTGCTGTAAAATGTCTCCAAAATGATAATGTCATTCAAACTATTCACTATGACCTACTGACTATTTACTTTACATTTAAATAAATATTAATAATAATAAAATTGAGAAACTGTATGTTATTATTGTTTGTAACTCGTAATAAAAACTTTTACATACAATTTAAATATTTGTTCTACTTTAAAGGGAAATTGTGTGCGTGTATGAATGTATAATAAACCAAAAAGTGAGCCTCATTCCTATTAGAAATAGAGGCAGTTACAGAAATTTCAAGAACAATACGATTTCTTATAGATTACATCGGATGAAAGATTTGGTATATAGTTTTTTTATACAAACATACATCAGATGAAAACTATAGACAAATTCGAACAGTTTTTCGTATTCAGTTTACTCAAACAAAATACTTTATTTTTTCAAAAAACGCATTACAGCAAATTATAAAAATATATTTAAAGCTAAGGTTTTCATTAATCCATAAGACCGAGGTATCAGGAGTGTGTGTATCTATAATCATTATTTTTAACTCTGATACCAATATATACTTAGTATTGATATACAAATGTCTCTGTATATAATAGAAACCCAACACGAATCGTCGATAGACAGAAGGAAACAGCGAGAAGTGGCAGAAATAAAACACGATTACTTCCGATCGACACCTACATTGTATGTACGACCGAGTAAAGCACAACAAAGGAGATTTGTATGCGGTGCCAGTGCGAGCGGGACATCGTATAGGAGGAGCGGGCTATTGAAGTAAAGACAAACGTATTAGTTTTAGACAGGATAATATCATCGTATTATGATTGTGTCTTCACAAGTATTTTATGTCAATTTAATAAAAAGTAACGAATATTTTATGCGCATCACTAAAATCAAATGCTTTCTTATCTTTAAAATAAAACTTTCAAATCAAATGCTGCTTGATGCTGGATACGTCAATGATAATAATAGGTATATATTTATATTGCGAACAAATTATATACACAATAAAACACCGGTTTGTTTAACATTTTTAAATTTTTGACAATTGGAGCTGACTCAGTTATCAGGCCTACCACGGCAATATTATGCAGGGTTACCAGCTCATGTCGTCAAATAGAATGGGGTTTTTAACTGTTGAAAAACCCAGCTAAATGATCAACAGCGTAATAAATAATAAAGCTGAGAATAAGTGGTTTTCTTAATAATTTTCTGTATTTTTAATAAAAATCCCGCGTAAACACTCCAATTTGTAAACATCACATCATGACGTCATACGCTTGTGTAGGTATACGTCACCATTGTGTGTTACTGTCAGGTAAAACTTTGTTTTATAGCATATGTGGGATATAAAATGATCCACAAATGGTGTATAGTGTATACTGTCATAATGAACAAACACATATATAAAGACACACACAAGAATTTACGTTTTCATAAGGTAAATAATAAAACTGAACATTTTTATGTGATAAAAACAGTTATAATAAACAGTAAATTCACGAAAACCACAACTGCAACCTGACCCGCGCGGCGCGGCGTGTCATACGGCTCACTCGCTGTCAGTATCACCACAGCGTTATATCAATAAGCCCTGCTATATAGGATCGGCGCGCACAAAGACCATCGTGTTCCCTCCGTTTACACTCACGTTATTATGCCGATATTGCTAATTCTGCTGTCGGATAGATTATTTGTTTACTGTTTTAAAACTATATTTTGCATGCGATTTCGCTTTAACAATTATCACTTCAAAACCGTTTAAAATGAAGTAACCATGCTGTAGTAACTGAAGTTATAAATTGTAATATATTATAAAATTTATCGCGTTTGAGACTACTTTATTCATCACGTAAAAAGTATTTAAATTACTAAACAAAAAATTTTGTATCTTCTAGAAGGTCTAAAAAAGAGTTTTATTTAAAACGCGCGTTTAAAAAAGTTACACACACAATTTTTTAATTAAATAATTAGTAATAATATACTCATTTACTTTACTGAACGTTATTTCTGTCCGAAAATAGATCTGAAGTCGTACTTTAAGAAGGTTTACTTAAATAAACATAAAAATATCTTTTGCAAAATAAAATGTACTACTACATACTATATATCTAGTATTTTATCGACTTACAAAATAGATTCGATTGATTCATACATAATAAATGAATCATTTGATTGAGTGACCAGAATAAGGATTATAGCGGTGAAACAGTGCAAAATCAAACGTGAACATATGGATATGTGTGGGACAGGTATACACGGCGCAACGATGACGAGACGGGAGAACGCGAGTTATGAGAGGTAGCGGGATTACCAATCTTGTTCATGGCTTGATTTAAAGTACGGGCTGACGACGACTTAAGTTTTATTTGATTAATGTATGAAGGCTTATCGGTAATCTCTGCACCGTTTTTCAATTATTTTTTGTTACAAAGTTTCAAAAAATAAAACAATAATATGTTAGCGATTGAATGAGGATTTATTAAGGCAAATAGCTTTAATTTGTCTAGAATTGATTTTTTGGCATTAGGAATGGTTCTCGCGTCAAACTAAAACCTTATTAATTGATTTTATTTATTATAGGTACAGCTTAGATGTGATTTAAAAATGTGCATATTGGAATTTAAAATTTGCCCTGAGTAATGATTACAGTTCGCTTGACTGCATTTTATGCGCTTCTGTGCGGTTATCATATTGGTATTACAAGCTGAGCAGTGAACCATGGTTAAGTCAAATATATTTTGCAAATAAATTCGTTCACATAAAGTCGATTTCACTTTATTGGGTTACGAACTCCGGTCATCGTTTTCAATGTAAAAAAACATCATGTAAAGTAGTATGCAGTCACATGAATACCTACTAAATGTAGAAGAAATACTATGTGTCGTTTTTCAAGGGTATTAAAATAGGTAAAAATGTCAAGAAATGTAGTCTAATGTTCTCCAAAAATTATCCTATCACATCATCTATAATCTATATCTATATAATCTATAATCAAGTGTCCTATGAGTGCAATGACCTTTAAATCATGTTTAGGAAGGTGATTTTTTTTGTTTATTTGTTTGTAACTATAGCATAAATAATGAAATGAAATTATAATATTTTATTGTCATTATGGAAATCTAATTTATATGTTTTTTATATAACTAACGTGGCAAACAAGTTTACCTACGGCCCGTCTGTTGATAAGCGGCTACCATCGCCTATAATCGCTTGTGAGATCATAGGTATCATCACTGGCGCTTTGTTGCCATTGAATCTCCCTTCCACAAGGAGCTCTAGAAACTCTACTTAACGCAGGAACAAAACGCAAGGTTATTTGGCTGCGATCTGAAGGGTTTAGCCAAGTCAACCTGGCCCAAGTAAAGAGAAATCTCCAAAGAAATATCTCTGTGCCCTACCTCTCTTACTATTGTACTAAAACGTTTGTACCCATTATTATATCAAAATACACTATAGATATATTAACCGCACAGGCTAATTTTGTAGTTTTCTTTATTCTTCATAGGAAACATTATTTAGAAACATAAATAACTTGTTGGGAGTTTTTGTTCTTTTTTGTTTTTTTCTTGTTCATTTTTAAAATACAAAATTACTACATTATTTCCTGAATATTGAATGTTGACTATATAAAGCGAATGTATACTGTTTCTTGATGTTAACTTGTTGACTGTTGTTGAAACGGCGCGGCGCTTACTAGGGCGTGACGTCACAAGCAGACGCCATGCCACTTGCGAGCGTTTTGGCTTCAATTAATGTGTTTATAAAACAGCAAATTTTTATTAATTCATTTCTAAGACGGCTAGAACGAAGTCGCGAGGAACAAAGTTATTATAGAATATCTACAAGTATACAAGTTTTTGATGCTTTCGTCTCTAATTTAAACCACAGGCAAAACAATCAATCCCTACGTGGGTACCTACTCCTAATACGTATGTGACGGCATGTGATATTACATCACGGACTTAGTACAAATACGTTACCTATCAACGTTATATATAAACCGCACAGGTCTGAAATATTCCAATCCGTGATGCTTTATCCAGCAAATGTGATCTTTAATCATAAACGAATAAGGAGTAGTTTTGAAATACTTCAAAGAGAGTGCAACCAACAAATCTTATACTATGCTAAATATCAGGTGATCGCTAAGCTTGTATACTCAAAGTAACTCAGAGCTAGCGAATGTAAAACCTGAATACGGCTCTCTCTACTCTATCAAATGGGAGTTTAACCAGACTCCTCATCTCCAGGATCATTACAAAGAGTTGCAAAGAATCAAAAATTAAACTATAATACGCTATAATATTAAAAAAAAAACTAAATTTGTAAATCCACACACGATAACAAACGTAAAACATCCCCAAGAAGGTATCGCGGTGGAATATTTTAATAGGGGGTGGGGAAACTGAAACTGGCGTGTAACTAACACCCGTTTGCACTTAAGACGGAGTCGGGTTACCTCCCTCGAGGATGGGGTGACTCTTACCACAGAACAAACATTAAACAGACGTGCTTTATCTCTGATACGACTCGATATTATACCTACACGAGGCGAGACTCATCCTTAATGGAAAAACAATTTTATATTTGTAACTATTTAATTTTCTCAAAAATTAATATGCAAAAAATTGTGTTATATTTCGAATAAAATAAACATTTTTGTATGAAATTACGTATTACCCTTTACTTTTATACGCACTAACCGCCCTTAAATTCTTACGTATTAATTGCATTATAACATCTAATAAAAATAAAAACCAGCTTATAATCCTATTTCTATCATTGAATGTATTTTAGAATCGGATAAGTAGTTCCAGACGTTAGCTTTTACAAACATACACATAAACTTTAACTCTTTATAATGTTTGTATAGATTTATATATTCTCATAACACAAATTTATGATATTATTACATATCGTGAATACAATAGTAGAATATGTACAAATATAAATAATTTATCGACCTGGTTTTTCACAGTATATTATGTCGAATAATATCTTTCTGAAACATGTCTCTCAGAGACAATAAATTGCAAGGTATAAATTAAATAGAATATTAGCAGTATATCTATCTCTGTCCGACCGGGGTACACGCACAGTACTCTAAGCATCCACAGGTGGTTCAACCCACCTACAGGGAGCGAACCTTATTCTGAGTTACGTGCTAATAACCTTCGACCAAAGTACTTCCACTTGGACCCTTGCCGCAATGATATTATGCGATATGGACGCCAGTGAGGTCAGCAAAGTTGTTTTTACTAAGGTTCAAATTAAATTCAGTGTTGTAAATACAGCAACTGTGATAACGTTCTTTTCCTTGTAGTGAATATTTTCGAAAAATATATTACTCATACACATGTATTACTCATAAACAAGGTTATATTAGAAATCAACACAACAATCATTATATTATCGATCTAATTTTTTTTTCACGTTTCCATTGTTAAATTGTTTTTTTTTTTCGTTTTATTTTTATTTTAGTATATAGATATTATATTTTCAGACCAAGTTATAGATTTATACTTAGTTACGCTGGGTAATACAGATATTAGAGTTAGAGAGGGAAAGAGAGTTATGCTGATAATGATCAAGTTGATACATACGATTTTGCTAAAGTCAGTAATGGCGACACTAGTAAATGAAGTTAGCTAAAATTAGTATTAGTGCGTTGTTTTAAAACTTTCAATACAATATAGTAATATACAGATGTTAGGAGACCGCTTCCGAAAACGAAGACAGACGATGGTACTAATGACACTTTTGATGTTGGCACGGGCAAAAAAAAACTTGATTAAAAAAAACATATTTTTAAAACGTTTTATTAGCACTATTTATCATGTTAGTAAATCTAAATGAAACGATAGTTACATAAAATATACATTACTTTAATAAATAAAAAACCAGCAATGAAACGATCAAAACGATCAAAATGATCAAAGAACAGCCCGGGCGCCTGCGCGGCACGTCTTCTGAGCGGCTTTGATACCGCGCAGCCCAAAATTTAAAACTTTGAAGGTACAAAATTTGTGGGCGCCATAAAAGAATTAGAGTAGGCGTTCACAATAAAAATTGCAAGTAATTTTAGACATTTGTGACATACTTACCTGTTTTCAAATTATGGTATTGGACGGACTAAAAACGGAAAGACTGTTAATATAAAGTATAAGAATACTATTTTAAATTCATTCTGATAGATTAATTAACTATCGATCATAATTGCAATTAATATTAACAATCAAATTATTTTGTACCATTTCATTTTTAATTTCTTGTACAAAATCAAAGATAAAGATTAAATAGTTTTTATAATTGTGTACTTGAATATCTAATTAGGTAAATTTAATATTCTAATATCACTTTTGTAGTAACGAGGTTCTTATTACGTCAGGGTACAATTGATCGTATAGTTGTATTATATAATTAGAGTTATAACTTCTAAATTCCAAAAAAAAGACCAGCCAGTAGGGATAGCTAAGCTTATAAAATAAAAGTTGGGAATGTCTAACGCTTTATTGATCTGTGGAATTTGGAATTTTAATATTGTCCGCGGGCCACCGTAGAAGGAGCGGCTTGTTTTGGCGGAACTGATTATTATGTTTAGTATTTGGACGCCGGCGCCCGGGCGTTCGTTGATCCGAGCATCAGCTGTTTTTGAATTTGTGTACATTGCTGGTTTTTTTTTTTCCCAGTAAAGTAATGTGTTTTTTTCTGAAACTACCGTTTCATTTAGCTGTACTAACATGATGGAGCGTGAATAATGCTAATAAAACGTTTTTTTTTTTAAATTATAATCGATTTTTTTTCCGTGCCATCACCAAAGGTGTCATTAGTACTATCGTCTGTCTCCGTTTTCGGAAGCGGTCTCCTAACACCTAGTATACAATATAGCTAACAGTTGTAAAGAATAAAATACGTAGAAGTAACAGCGCAATAAACCATATAAATATGTAGCTCTATATTTAAACTACTTTTTTCTACTTCGTGTTATTAATGAAAATTTGAATTTGTTAGGTGATCTTTTGATCTATAGACCAATCCCTTTACATAATCATGTACTTAATATAAATAAATATATTTCCTCCGATAAAGCGTTCTGTTTGATCTTATAGTTTACAGAAATAGCTGAAAATTGATACGCGGGCTTTGTGTCGGCGCGTACAAAAACACAACAATCAATTTATAATTTCTATAAATCATTTTTAAGAGGTGTTTCTTTTGTTTTAGTAGTAACGCTGTATTTTATTAATGATTCAAATGCCATTTACGAAGCCATTTACAGCGTTAAGGCCTGTAGCAGGCAGACAGTTTGGTTGGAGGTCCTTGTTAGAGACTGACCTTGTTCGTTGGGCTTGTCGAGCTTGGCGGGCGCGAGCGCGAGCCGGCGGTCCGCGAGCTGCGCCGGCGCCGTCGCCTGCTTCGGGCTGTTCCGCTTCGAGGCGCCGCGCTGCACCACCAGCGACTGCGGTATCTGCGGGGGTACGTCTCGTGTACTGCGCGTGCGGGTACGGGTACGGGTACGGGTACGGGTACCGGTAGGCGGGCGGTACTCACGAGCTTGTCGGAGCGGTCGCCGGAGGGCAGGCGCGCTATGGTGACGTCGGCGCTGTCCTCGGGCGGCGGCGGCTGCTGCAGCCAGTTGTACTCGCGCTTCTCGACGGGCACGCCGCGCCGCTCGTAGTCCTGCGCCTGCGTCCTGCCGCGACACAACACAACACGCACACCGTCACTTCGACTGCCTGCTCTCAGCCCGAACTTCGGTATTGGAAAACATGCTGATAATACCACAGCATGCTGGTACAACATTTAATAATGTCCACCTGGTTAATTACCACGGACCACCCCTAACTTGAGAATCTGTTAATAAACACCTATAGACTTGTTCCTCTCATACTCAGCTCAGCGTGTTACCATCTCGAACCACATCGTCACTTAACATGAGATAAAATTATAGCCAAACACTAAATCTATCATAAATATAATGTATGTTTTAAGGTTAACTTAAGAATAATCTTAAAACTACGAAGCAACCATGAATCGTCTCGTACAGGATGCATTTATCATTGCGACATCCCATCTGGCTGCTTTAAAATACAGATTACTAATTAACAGCATCAATACCAACGCAGCTGTTTAATTACAAACAATTCCACTATACTTACTAAACAACATACATATATAGATATTTAACACTCAGACACACAACTGACAATTACGCTCTTCATACAAAAATCAATTATATGCGAGAATCGAACCCACAGCCACTTAGCTCAATAGTAGGGCTTCCTATAATTAAGCTGCAAGTAATGAAGGTGACTCTATAACTATGTGCACAAGGAATGCATAAGAAACATGTCCTCACCTTAAACTTTCATAACAATCTAAACAAACAACAGCGAAGTCGCCATTTTCTAATAATAAAGAATTTTCTGTCCGCCTTTGTACTAAAAATGGAAATTCCTGAAACAAAAAAAATAATAATATTCTTGTTAACAGTTATTTATTAACACAATCATGTCTTTAAAAATAAATTTAATTAATTAATGAAACGAACTATTATTCCAACGGATAATCAAAAAAATCAACAGGCGTCTTTGTTAGGATAGGATTTTTTTCGGATACAACCGTTTAACTTCCAATATATTAAACTATAACAATTCTAAAGTTCTCTGAATAAGGGCCCATTCATTACAGTAAAGTACAGTTGAAATAAAAAACCAAAATCAATAACAAAAATACTGCATTCAATTTAGGTCCTAAGAATGCACTTATGAATTTTGAAATTAAAAATACTTTGTTCAGTTTAGGTCCTAAGAAAGCACTTATGAATGTTGAACAAGAGATACTTTGTTCAGTTTAGGTCATAAGGAGGCACTTATGAATGTTGGACAAGAGATACTTTGTTCAGTTTAGGTCTTAAAAAGGCACTTATAAATGTTGAACAAGAGATACTTTGTTCAGTTTAGGTCCTAAGAAGGCACTTATGAATGTTGCACAAAAGACATTTTGTTCAGTTTAGGTCCTAAGAAGGCACTTATGAATGTTGCACAAAGGACACTTTGTTCAGTTTAGGTCCTAAGAAGGCACTTATGAATGTTGCACAAAAGACATTTTGTTCAGTTTAGGTCCTAAGAAGGCACTTATGAATGTTGAAGAAGAGATACTTTATTCAGTTTAGGTCATAAGAAGGCACTTATGAATGTTGAACAAAAGACACTTTGTTCAGTTTAGGTCATAAGAAGGCACTTATGAATGTTGCACAAAACACACTTTATTCAGTTTAGGTTCTAAGAAGGCACTTATGAATGTTGAACAAGAGATACTTTGTTCAGTTTAGGTCCTAAGAAGGCACTTATGAATGTTGCACAAAAGACATTTTGTTCAGTTTAGGTCCTAAGACGGCACTTATGAATGTTGAACAAGAGATACTTTGTTCAGTTTAGGTCATAAGGAGGCACTTATGAATGTTGAACAAAAGACACTTTGTTCAGTTTAGGTTATAAGAAGGCACTTATGAATGTTGCACAAAACACACTTTATTCAGTTTAGGTTCTAAGAAGGCACTTATGAATGTTGAACAAGAGATACTTTGTTCAGTTTAGGTCCTAAGAAGGCACTTATGAATGTTGAACAAGAGATACTTTGTTCAGTTTAGGTCATAAGGAGGCACTTATGAATGTTGGACAAAAAATATTTTATTAAGTTTAGGTCTTAAGAAGACATTTATGAATGTTAAACCACTCTAATGTCCGCTTGTTTAGCTACATCCCTTAAGTTAAAAGTCTGTCGTCAAGCACATATTAAGTATTCAGGCATTAAAACTTTAAAGGCCGTTTCTCTAGGCTTAGTGTGTTACCATCTTAGGCCACATCGTCACAACTACAAAGTGCAAAAATCTAGGTTGGGCATAAATTATGTTTCCGGCACTTCACTCGTACCATAGTATGGTGTTTTGTGAGTATCACTGGATTGCTTTTGAGAAGGTTTTTGACGAGTAAAAGCCGGGATTGGTTTAAGTTTTCTTAATTTTTAAAATTAGTACATTATAAAAACAATAACTATTCAACACTAACATTGTTTTATACAAAATCCATAAAATTTGATGAGAGCTATCTATTGAAACTAAAAGAGCACCGTAGCTTCTCCAAGTCATAATTTATACAAAACGAAAATGACGCGAGGAAACGTACTCAAAATGGGGGCGCGTCCCCCTCGCTCTACGGTCCTCGCTCTACGTAACGAATACTTTGATCTTTTAACTATTGAATGGTATTATTAAATTGCGTATGTAGATGGTAGATAAGTATTCCCCGATTTTGTTATCGTACGTTTTTTTTTAAATTTGAATTTGAGACAGAGCGGTGTAAATTATGTATAATACTCACTTTGATAGGTAACGCCCTGACCCTCTTCCTATATGTTTTGATCCCGCAGAGGTGGCAGTGGTAGTCGTGCGTGTTGTAGACGCGCCGCTCGGGAGCGCACCCGCCCACCGACTCGTACCTGCGGAGTGCGGGATAACGCCCGTCTGTATCGGTCTACACGCGCAATACGCACTCGTCTGCGTTTACGTTTCTCTACATTACGATAAACTACAACAAATCATATTTTATAAACAGAGAGATACTTTAATTCGGTCTTCAAGAAATGTGCAAATATCATTAATGAATCTGTCGTCACGTATGTACGTATATTTTTTTCAAATTTCCTGTAAAACATTTAATATAGACTACAACACTATAAAAAAAACATTGTCTGTCAGTCTGTTTCTATTAAATTTGGCAGAAGGAAAGTATATGTTATCTATCAATTGACAGCTTACAAGAATTGCCAATGATATAAGTAAAGACAATATTTTGTGACGAAAATAATCACTGCGTAATAAACGCGTGTGAAGCCGCGGGCGTAGCACTAGTCTTTTTTTAATTCTAGTTCTGCGTGAAAGCAAAGTGAACTATGATAATTATTTATTAAAGTAATAAGTAGTTTTTATTCCGGTTTACTCAAAACTTGGTAAATGAGTATACGTTCTACATCCAGATTACGGCTCGTTTACAAATGAATACCTCATTGACGATTCGTGAGCACGTCGATATGGTCATAAAAGGTTATGTACCTCTAAAGAAAAAAAAAATACAAATCTCATGAAATCACGATCCGGAAAAATAGCGACTCGTCGATATGAGTATGAGCCCTTAGAACTTCTATATACTGTTGGGTATAACAGTAGTAAAGTGCCGTACGTGCCATAAAGAAATACAAATTAAAACAAAAAATCACAAATCGCTGACCGAATGTACTTGCAGAATCAACCTGTAAGTACTCACAGAATAAGCCTGTATCTTTTTTAGTTATTTTTTTATTTCGCTTATTGTTTCCACTTCGCTTTCGAAATTAGAACCGTACTAAATCGCGATATGGCTCGTTTTTATACGCAAATGAGATGATCACGAATCCTCCCTTAAACTCTTAACATGCTGTAGACAACTTACGTCATCGCTTTTAAAATGAGGGGAACGTTTGGTTAATAGCCCATTGCTTGTTGACAGTTGTATGGATAAGGCTGTCTATATGTGCGTCGTCGAACCTATGACTACACGACACACGACAACACTATGATAAATATACGATATTTTGGGCACATTCCAGACGATTCTGGAGATTTCGAGAATGGTGGTTTTTTTTTTTGTTTTTCTCTTACTCAGACCGTAAAAATACCTTGAAAGTTAGTGTAATAGCGGAGATGACCGCAGAATAGGCGAGTAAAAAGGAATATAAAATGTCTCACCTCCGCCACTGGCTGAGCAGCGAGTGGTAACAGAACGTGCAGACCAGGGCGGACCCGTTCTCACGGAGCTGTTCCGCGTTCGGGTGACTCTGTCGACAAACAGACAACGACAACATTCAACTCGTCTCAATACAATTATATACAGGGGGTCGTAAGGTGGTACCTGATGCGTCAGCAGACAGGGGAAGTAGGGCGCCGTGCCCTGCGGCTGCCCGAACAGCACTCGCGCCAGCGTCAGGTCCGAGTGCAGCCCGCACAGGAAGCAGTATATCGACGTGCACGCTGACAGACAAACAAACAAACACGCATATACAATCAACATTACATATACAATATACATCAATATTACAGCTCACTTAGAATCCGATATAGGCCTCGACCTTTCGGTTCAGTAAGGCATCCAACCACGACAATGGTGGAACATGCAGCCGTACTTGCATGCCATTCTTATTTTTAGGTTCAGCGTGTTACCATCTACAATTCTCTATCATTTAAAATTGTAGACATACATTAAACACATACAATTAAATTGAAGGCATATTCAACTTTTCTATGTGGTAAGATAAGAAACATTCTGATGCTGCTCATTTGAAAAATTGACATAATGATTGCTCGAGTTCCGATGCATTTGAATCTCTGACCTTTTTAACCTGTCTGAATGTCTCAATAGGTAAAAATTAGTTTTCAATTTGTCTTATAGAAATGAATGAACATGGAGTTAATATTTAATAGACAAACAATGCTCACACGGTTGAAACAGAGAATCAAAGTGACGACATAAAAAAGTAAGACCATAAAGTAATAGACGTGAGATTGTACAACAATCCAACTATGAACAGATTATACAGTAAATATATTGTTAATAAATGTAATGAATAAAGAGATCTCTCACCGCTGTTGCTGGCGACCGTTCTGTCGGAGGTAGTGGACGGCGGCGTCGGTATCACCCTCTCGCCGTTCATCGATGTATTCGAAGGGAGCGGTGAAGGGATATTATACCTGTAATAACAACAACACAATTCAATTTTGTTATACATCACTCGGTATTACAACGGATTATTGTATATTATTTCTTAAAAGTGTTTTAGCGGCAACGCCACATCTCCTTTAATTGATAATCAAAATTAATTATTAAAATACCATTTTAAACCTTATATTGCCCGCTATTAGCGAAATTTTAAAATTTTCGTTAACAAATACTTAAAAAGTACCACAAAAGAAGCGCCATCTGATAACAATCTGTTTAATTAACATAATATATTCGCACGGGATAGCTATAACCCGACGGCCATAAACGCGACTTTCACTAATGTTGGCGGGACGCAGCGCAGAGGGTGTGCCTGGATATACACGGTATTACTTAGGTCCGATCCATCGGCATGGAGCCCTTGAGCCAAGCAACCGCTCGCGCGATACAAGTGACTGCACAATCACTAGCTTTCACAGCCATACATGACACTGCATTATACACACATGCACAACACACATAGGTACATAGGTTCTGTAAGGGACCTTTTTTTTTTTCTTTTTTTGCCTAGTTAGAATAGACAAAAATTTTCAGACCACTAAATACACATACACATGTTCCTTCCCTCCTCCCACACTGAAAAAAATGAATAGCTGAACTAGTTTGACTAATCAGAAAATAGCTTAAATTTACTTCTTAGTAACCAAACTTTTGTTAAAATAGCTAAACTGGTTTTGCTGCACTTCCCAAACTAGTTCAGCTATTCGTACTTTTGTTGCTATTAAATAAAAAATTGGCTATTATTTAATGAAATGGGTTTGCTAAACTCGTTTATCTACTTTATACAAAACAAAGTTTAGTAAAAAAATACTATTTGATTACTGATAGGCAAACACTTTAGTAATTATTATACAAAATGTTTAGTTATATCTAAGCAAGTATTAAGTAAATAATAGACTAACAAATCCATTAAATGTTTATTAATTTATTTTCCTATTGTAGCAAAAATTTATTATCAATTAGAAGATAAACTTTTACAGTTATATGTAACTAAGTTATTAAAAACATTCCTAGCTAAAATTTGGTTATCTATTTCAATTTGTTTAATAAATAGTAGATAAATTAACAAATTTTTTCAACTAAGTGAACTTATTTCAACACGAATCTCCTATACACTCGCGGTACGCGTTTCTGCGCTTATTAGTGTTGCCACCTTAGCGATTTATTCTCTAGATTCGGTGATTTTTGTCGCCCTTTTGCGAAATTTTTCTATAGTTAAGTGAATTATTTTGCTTTTGCGTTTTTCAGCGCTATTTGATCGCAACCATAATAATTATGAAGTTTCTTTAAAATACAATAAGTTAATATTTTGTTATTTATTTTTACGTATTTTCGAGACCCTGTAACTTTAGGCGACACTCTTCTCCACCACTGCATTCCACAGATTTATTTACTAATTAACTTCACGCATTGTCTCTCACGGGAAGAAAGGTAGAAAGAATAGAGCACCACTGCAATCTACTTTTGTATACCTCTTTAAAAGTTTACATATGTTTTTATCGCCCGTTTTTTCTTTTTCGGTGCGCTTCCTTCAAGAGTTTTTTGAAGACCCTAATAAAATTGTGCCAACCATATGATAAGTTTTAAAAATATATGTTTCACCACTAGAAAAAACAGGTTTCGAAAAATTATAGAAAGTTTTAGTATTAGACATGATTTTTACAAGATTTGTCTGAAACTGTCTTTATTATAAAAACAAGATAATATTTTTTTTTATTTATGCGCGGTATTTCTAGTTCTGAACACGATAATTTCAAGCTACAAACACGGTAGTTTTTAATTTTCATATGGAAACACTGGTACATAGTGTTAAAATTATATTATTCTTCTCCTTCTTTCCGTCGACGACAGTTGCTGAATTACTTTGTTGTTATGAAGAGTATTCTTTATACGTTTTTCAAGTGCCTCTGTTTTAATATTCATGGTGTATGTTAAATTACTTGCAAAAACGAATGATGACGCAAAAATGACTTTCTTACATGGAGAAAGATGCCAGTCGATCCGATGGCCGATGAGTTACGATCATGGGGTCTTGAAATCTACATCGATAATTCTGCAGGTACGCAATATTATTTAGTTTTCAAGAAAATAGGAATCAACTGGCAGGTTGAATTAAGTTTTGGCGGGATTTTAGTCATTTATGTAACTATTGGTTTTAGTATTTTTTCGTAATCATGCGTAGTTTGACTCTATTTTGTGTAATGTTAGTGGCATCTTGCTTAATATAGCTTGGTTATCGTGTACAAGTGAATGGGATGTCAAAGAATAACACGGAATATGAATTCTGAGATGTCACAAAAACTCCCTGAACTGATAAGTTTTAACAAGGCGGCCACCATCTTGTCAACTTTTTATATGTGATAGGCTAGAGGCTGACCACTATATCATCTATTAGTAAGTGATAATGTGATACAGTTTCTTAATTATATAATACATTGTATAAATAGGTATAGTATTTAATTATACTTTTGCAATACGTAATTAATTTTTTGCAGTTTTTGAAGAAGGACTTCAGGGTTTTGTATCCTGAAAATGATGACAAACTAAGTAATAATTGGTATATAACAAGACCCAAAATGATTGCAATGAAAAGAACTGACAGAATTTTAAAAGAAATTATAGAAGACATAGCTGGTAAGTTCCTATTTGGGCTAATATGCTAATATATTTTACTATACATTTGTATTACAATCAATTATTAGAGTAATCTTTTTGTTGCAGAGGGTAACGAAGAGGCTGCAGACTTAGCTACATTTATGGCGATACCAATTTTAATTGTAAATTTTTGTTATTACATCAATAAAAACAAAATATAAATTGGTATAATCTTTTATTTATTGTACTGAAACAAAGTTTATTTTTAAATATAACGTTTTGGTTATTAGTACCTTTACTGTATATTTATTATTTACTGACATTGTTTTGCTACCTGTCGCTAGGTGGTTAGCTGATTCTTTATTTGTTTTATTTAGATTAACTAATTAAAACGATTGCAATTGGCTAATATTGTTATATTAAAAAAACAACAACAAATCAAATGTTGACTAGAGAACTTCCCATAAGGATTTCTACGCAGGCCAGATCTCTACTTTAGAAGTTTCATGTAAGTTATTTTAATGTAATTTAAATTAATGGCAATCGTGATAATTAGTTTAATAAAACAAATAAAAATTCATCTAACCAACTAGCGACAGGTAGCAAAGCAATATTAGTAAGTAATAAATAAACAGTTAAGTTATTAATAACTAAAACATTATATTTAAAAGTAAATAAACTTTGTTTGCAGTAGCCAAATTAATTAAATCTGGTAACAGAACATTTTATTTAAAAGTAGATAAACTTTGGTTGCAGTAGCCAAATTAATTAAATCTGGTAACAAAACATTTTATTTAAAAGTAGATAAACTTTGGTTGAAGTAGCCAAATTTATTAAATCTAGTAACAAAACATTTTATTTAAAAGTAGATAAACTTTGGTTGCAGTAGCCAAATTTATTCAATCTGGTAACAAAACATTTTATTTTAAAGTAACTATATAATTAAGTTAGCATTAGCTTAATAAATCTGATCGGGTAACATAAAAATTTTGTTATTAATAGATAAACAATTAATTAGTATGAACCAAAAAGTTAAGCTAATTTAAGCAATTTAAAAGCTGTGTTAAATAAACTAAATTTTGAAAACAGCTAAATATTGTTGTTATTTTTAAACAAAGCAGTTTGATTAGTAATTGCAAAGCTGTTAAGCTATTGGTACATAAACAGTTTTGTTAATACCACAAAACTAGTTAATTACCAGCCAACAAAATAAATTTATCAAAAAGTAACTAAAATTATTTTACAAAACTGAGTTTGGTTACTAGTAGGCCTCAGTTTAGTAGTCCCCCGAATTTTGTAACTAATAGATAAAATTTGAGCTACAATTATCAAAACTTTTTTTTCAGTGCAGGGGGCAGAAACATGTATATATGTATAGTTAGTTTAGATCGAATTACGGATAGGGAATTAGTCAGATCGCGACTTAATTGCATACGCGCAACAGTCCGAGCCGAGGTCCGGCCACTTTGGCACCCTCGGATGTTGTTGCTTAGCTTTCGTGGCTGAGTGCCCTAAGCGCTCGCCCCCAAGCCCGGTAAAGCTGTAAAAGCCGTAAAGGCTCCAGGGCCCCTCAGGCTAACAGTGTAGTCAGTTGGAAAAAAAAAAAAAAAAAAAAACGGTATTAGATTAAGCCCTATCTATATCTTCAGATTAATTTACGTATGTTATCGCAAGTGTGATGGATATCTAATGATAAATAAAATACTTTAATATAAATTATATAGTTGTCTTGTTTAAATGGTAAGCAAAATACTACTATTTTGAAAAAATTAACAGTCAAGTAGTGAGTATAACTCGTGCACTGAAGGTTCCAAACTCAATGATACGATCCTTTTCTCAGTGATGCTTTTCAATTTTGATTGTGTATTTCACATAATCTATCCATTGTACCTCAGAATACAAAGATATGTTCTGGGGTCACTTTGCCGTGCTACGACAAAAACGAAATGTGTCTACGAATTGCGACAGCGCATGTTTATGTGACAAGCTTTTTTTTTTGTGAGTGCCAGCATAGCTCGAGGATACAGTATTTACACAGTTTTGGAATTAATACGAAATGAAATATAACTTTATACCGTACTATTCCAGGCAGAATTTGAAATATATTATTTCTCGCTAAATTTAAAAAAAAACTGTCGATCCCCGAAAAGTATTCTGCTGGTTTTGATAATCGATCGATGAATGAAAGTTTTAGTGCAGGAAGAGTCTCTTTAGAGATCTCTTTATTGTGTTAACCTAAAACTTGATTTTATTTTCAACAGATTCTTGTACTGCAGCAGTTTTTCAACCCTTAACGTTTAATATTAATTGTTGAAATGTGGCAAATCTAGTTAGTTGTAATCTCATGTTTTTATGTAGCAACACTGCCTTATGGATTTTTGTACTGGGCGTTGTGTGTATTGTAGTAGCTTAAAAATATAAATAGTTTCCTAAATAATCCTGCCTGCTTCGCTCAATATTAATTTCAACTTAAAGTGATCTTATAAGTATTGGCGTAGCTAGAGAATCTTCCTAGTGGGGCCAGTCAGCTCATCATCCACTATAGACCAAATTTTATGTTTCTCAAGATGAAAATAATAAAAACGGTATATTCCTTCAATACTGTCGATTTTTCTAGGGTGGGCACTACAATAATAAAATGTTTATTTCCATAACTTTATAAACACTATTTGATTACCATTTCATAATTATAATTGTTATTTAATAATACATAATATATAACAAAAGGAATTTCGTCCCGCGACACCTCTCGAGTTCTTATTCTTAAATATAGCATTTTAATCCAATACACAATAAAAATTCACCCGGAAACGCAAATTTCGTCCTTCTTCTTTTTACATTAAGAAGCGTTACTTTTGATTGACGATTTAACTTTTTTAAATGCAGCATTGCTAATCCCATCTTGGTAAAATTATCTCATGTGTAGCAGTCACAAAGACAAAATCGCGCACACTCTCTCGTCAAACGTCTATTGGTGCCGGCGGCCGGCAACATACTAACCCATTGGTCGGTTTTGTTCTCCTCCCGCGTCCCGCAAACATTACGGAGGGTAGCGCTTACAGCGGTCCGGCTATAGTAGTATAGTAATACTAATTAATTGGTCTAGTTTATCAGTCTTCATAGTTTTTAATAGCAGCGCCCCTATCAAATTAATAAATCAAAATGTAGTTTGATCGAATTTAAAATATGTCAGAATTTATAACCACAGCCAATCTATTTTAGATGCGGCAGATGTCGTAGTGATCAAATGGAGTCGAGGGTTGCCAGGTGATCAACAGATTAGTTTGGTATTTCATTTCTTTCAAAACCCTTGTTCGGTTTTCGATATGAGTAAAATGCTCAAATATGAGTGGTACCAACCACAAAATTTTTATAAACAAATTCTCACATTTTTGCATAACTTCTTTAATTTAGGCCAAAAAGTTATATAAACATATTTGTAGGCATAACAATTTGCTACAAATTATGTCTTTACGAATTTTTCGTAAGACGCATAGTTTCCGAGATATCGCGAAAAAAGTGTTTTCACCCCTTTTTCCAAGATGGCGGCCGGGGGACAAGGGTGGTTACCCCACAAACTTGAGGTTAAGCTTCTATTGACCCCCACACAAGTCCCAAAAATAAAATTGCGTCCTCTAAAAAATGCAAAGCTCATGTAACATTTCAATGGACTATCTTGTTACAGCGTTGTTTGAACTTTGAACAACAGAATAGTATAGTTTCGACGCGACATTGTGTATACAGACCTACGATGCTCCAGCGGCACTCTCTCCGCGTCCATGAGCTCCCACTGGCGCGCCAGGTGGCGCACGCACCGCGAGCAAGCGAGCACGCGGCCGCCCCCGCGGGGCCCCGCGCCCCCACCGCCCCCCGCGCCGCCCCCGCCCCCACCGCCCCCCGCCAGGCACGGGAAGTGCATCGCGTGCGAGTTCATGTACTCGGCGCTCGTCGAGAGCCACTCCATCGACTGTTGCGGGAACAGTCCCGCGCACACGTAGCACCTGCACCGTACAATATATACTCTGTTACTATACTCGTTACTCTGTAATTCAATGCGATGAATATAATTACAAGGAGTTGACCTGTAAAGTCCCATGCCATTCTCGCCGGAGACGAGATGGCTCTGCGGGCTGGCTGAGAGCGCGTTGGAGGGCCGCTTCGTTGACTGTGACGAGCTGAACTTTATGTCGTACGGTTTAAATCTGTAACAATTCAACTGAAAGTGCAGAACGTGACATGGTTGATGCTCACATTATTATATGAGGAGTATAATCTCGGCCAATAGCTACACTTTGGCAGTATGCTGAGGATAGTACATCACAAAGGTAGCCAAAGTCTACGGCCACAGAAATAGAAACAAGAGTTTTGAGGGAACTTAATCTGTCATGTGGTGATTTTTATTAAACTTATTTTATTTGGCCCTAAATTATGTAATATCGGTGACATACTTTGATTACTGCGCGCAAGTAGGTTATAAATAATAACTGAAAACATGCATTTTGAGTTGCCACAAAACTATCTAAATAATTCTAACAAAACAGCCAACATCTTCATAAACCTTAGACTTAAAGGACGTTTGTCCAGAGGTCTTAACATTAAAAGAAAGATAAACCTAAGGTCAATTTATTTGGATTGAAAAATTCAACAGTTTTTTTTAAATAAATACTGACTACATTAATTTTATATTTCATGTAGCTGATAAAATTATCAATATTTCATCCAATAATATTCTTGCTCTTTTTTTTTGGAAAAGAAGCGTTTATTGGCGAGACAAGGACGTTTATCTGATAATTCATTATGGTATGACATTTTCCAAAATACTTTTAGATTACATAGAAAATGATTTATATTTAGTTATTAATGGGAGTTATTAATGTATTATTGGGCCTGAATACGAAATAAGAGAACAGCAACTGATAGGTACACGCATACACATTGTGACTGCGTTTGACTCCTATGCCAACTAAAAATTATTACCAAGTCGCTATTATAGTCACGTGACCACGCGTGACGTCATCGTTCTATAAATAAAACTGGAATTTCTCAGTACCTAAAGAATTTTAAAGCAACTATTTCTACATTTACTAATAATTTTTAGAGGCGCTTATCACAAGATAACCTAAGAAGAATAACACAGAACTATGGGTATTTTTATGAAATAATGACGTCACGTTTCTGTCTGTTCATTTCCAATCCCGTGACTTTTAATTTTTAGGGAAAGACAATTAAATTAAATAAACAATTAGTTTTTTTTTTCAGATTCATAGTTTTGTAAGTTTTTTATAAATATACCAACATTACCATACAATAAACTTTAATTTTAAAATAAGATACTGTCAACTCGCGGATTACGGATAACACTCCTATTGGTCACTTTTATTATACGAATGCGGAGCACGGGCCACATATAGAGAAGCTTATTGCTTAAAATAGGTAGACGAAAGATGTTTTAGTTGCGTGAGATCAGGTGAAATACTCACCTAATATTATTGGTATGTGAGTTGTTGTGATGCGCATTCGGTTCGCCGTTGTCCCCGTACGCGGGGTACTTGTGCGGTATGCTCTTGTAGCAAGCCGCACATATCTGCACCATGCCTAAACACACACACGCACAAATCATTCACACTCAAATACATTAAAACTAAATTAAAGACCTATTTCGTGTCGTTAGTCGGACTTAGAAGAATTTGACCAAAGGTCAGCCATTTTCTAAATATTCAGAGAAATTAGAGAAAGGTTGACTTGTGTGCTGGTGTAAGGGCACTTCGCTCGGGTATTAAGAGCCTGCATTTGTTAAAGATACAACAGATACTGGCAGCGGCCCGCTCCAGTAACGAAGGCAGAGTATAGCGTGTCCCAAATTATCTGCGGTGATTCTTCACCGGTCGCTTTACTTTGTGAACTTTATAGTTTGCTGGATGGTGCTAGTTTTTAACATATTCGTATTTTACTAGGTGCTAGTTTGCCGTACGGAACGTATTTTATTCGTATGTCTTTTAGATGTACGTCTAGAGCTATGCACATAACAAAATCAATTCAAGGTCTTTTTTATACCTTTTTTATAGCGAACAGGGAGTGTTGATTAATCCTAGAAACACCCGAATTAAATAACCCTTGCGCGTGATGCGCGACTGGTGCGGCCTGATCTCTCAGGGAGAGGAACGTGGGACCCCAGCTTAAGGCTAACAGTATAATCAGTTTAAAAAAAAAGACGACCAATATCGTTATTGTCACATACTGATTCCTGAATAAATCCATGATGAAACAAACTGATAATTGCTTCTATGTGAGTGAAGTACGCCTCGTTTAAAACTAAACGATCAGTGCTATCGGTCGTGGCGCCGGTATAAGACTGACCTTGCGGACTGATGGGACTGGCGTCGACGTGCGGCTTGAGCGTCGTGATGAACGGGTAGTAGGGCTCCCGCTCGGGGTTCGGGCAGCAGTAGACGAGCCGCAGCTGCGAGCTGGGCGCGCCGACGCCGCACACGTAGCAGACGAAGCTGGCGGTGGCGGCGGGGTGCGCGGAGGGGTGGCTCGAGGGCCGCTCCAGTGAAGGCGAGTGCGTGTGCGCTGCGAGACTCTTGTCGCCGGAGCTGGCGAGGCTGAGCGGTGACGGCGGCAGCAGCGAGGGCGGCCGGGTGCGGAGGGTGTACACGCGCTCGTTCGCCGGGACGCCGCGCATCTTAAACAAACAAACATTTCTATATACTATTTCCCAAAGGTTTAACATGTACATTTCGTATACTATAAATACAAGAAAATTTATATAGTCTATCTATCAATTGAGAATGTCATGTATTTCCCGTGTACAATTTTCTTCAAAATCAGATGTAAAAAAAAAACTGATTACTATGTGTATTATTATGACGGTTCTTATAGCCTATCAATTATGGAATGATATACACACTTCCCATGTACAAAATTTCATAACCATCGGCTGTAAATAAAAAAACATTTTAAATCGTAAATTTATAAAAAGTACACGTAGAAACAGGTCTACAGATTTATTAATATAGATGTTGATGATTAATTATTAATAATTAAGTGAAAATTTATTTTGCATTTCATTATAAGTTTTATAAAATATTAGAGGTTTTTAGAAATTTGTCTAATATTCAATTATTCCCGTGAACAGACGAACATTTTCAAGACTCGAGAAATTAGAAGCCCTATTCACGAGCAAGTAAAATATCAGCAGACACAAGATATATGCAATATAGGTTTACGCTCAACGCGATATAATCTACAAATGTCTTAAAGCTCAATAAACTTGTACTTGAAACCCTTTTCACTTTATATTATTTCGCAGGAATGCATGCATGCCATTAAGACTAACCGATAAAGAAACAAAATTTACGATAATTGGACACGTTGTTCGCTATCACGAAACCGGATGAAAACAGGTTCAAGAAAGAAATCGAAAGTGACGGAACTATAAAATATTTAATTGATTGCTCTAACTGATATAATGTAATAACTATAAAACATAATTAAAAAAATACAAGTGGATAAAACAATTCTAGTTATAAGGCTCGAAAACACACGGGCGCTTTTATAAAGTTCACTTAAAATAGCATTCTAAAGAATGGAACCGGTACAAAACGCGCTCCGTAAGCGCAATGCGTTCAGGCGGACATAATTATATACCCCGTTTGGCGTTTGTTCTATTAAAAAGCACTGTAAAACCGTCCGTGCGTATGAGGTCTAAAGAAACACAAAATCATATAGACAAATTACATTTCGAAATACACATGAAATAACTGATAAAAAACTCGTAGTTGAATTCGATATCGGAATAAACGAAACAGATCCGGTATAGTTTATAATCTTATGATACTCGACTGATCATTAGTCATGATATTTAATCATGTCACTGATAAAAACATTATATTTCAAAATAATTCGTTAACGGAAGCAAAGAGTATAGAAGAAAAAATAGCTTCAAAGAAAGATTCCCAAGCTAGAGACGCAATAACCCCTCTCTATCTGGTACGTGTGGCAAAACACAAAGTTATACATTTGTATATAACGCAAGTTATAAAACATTAGCTAATAATATACTAATATAATAAAGCTTAATAGTTTGTTTGTTTGTCTGAACGCAATAATCTCTGGAATATTTTTTTTTTATCTTTATAGGTTTGACATAGTTGCCTCATTCTCACCTGATGTTAAGTGACGATGTGGCTCAAGATGATAGCACGCTAAACCTAGTGGAAGACTGGCTCCCAAGTGCAACTGCGGGAACACCTATTGGTGCTTGGCGACAGATTTTCAACTTCAGGATGGTAGCCAGGCGGGCATTAGAAAATGCCCTACCATCATGCTATGGTTTCTTCACGATGTTTTCCTTCACTTCTTCTCATTGCAGGGATTCGAACTCACGACAATCGACTCGAAGTCGTACACGCTAAAGTGCGGAAAAGTAAACATGAACGTCAAGCAATCTCGCAAGCTGCAGAAGTACGGGAAGTGAGAATAGCTTACACGGGTGCGTTGACGGCGAGGCGCAGAGAGGCACGGCGCGGCGGCGCGGTCGAGTTGAGCGAATGAATTTAACACGGGAGAAACCGTGGACACAGCTAGTACTATAATTTATATTAGTAAAGTAACTAAAGAGATGATAAAGTCATCAAGAGAATAAATCTAAACGAAAATAAATTATTTGTAAAGTAAGAAAGAAGCGGAGCTTACTTCCTTTCCTTCTCTCTAATGCAACAGAGATAAATAAACGCATACTACGGAGATATTTAAAATTGATGTTTGTTTTACTAAACAGTACATATTCCTCTATATTTTACACAAAGAATAAGGCGTACCATTATTTCTCTTCCATTTTAAAGATTTATTTTTGGTCGGGAGTTGGTTCCACTGTTTCACGTTACGACAAAGATAAAACATAGAGAACTTTTTAGTTCGTGCCGAGATGGAGGTTACCGTAAAACTGTGATTCCGAAGGCCAGCGCGTGTGGTGGTTCTGTTGTGGAAAGGGAAATAGATTGAACAGTTCTTCAGAACACTCACGAAAGATACGCGGGCTCGTCGTTTACGAAGCCACACCTGACGATAGCCGCCAAACAGATTAGTTCACAAACTCTTTACCGTACTGTGAGGTTGTTGAATTAAACGATATAGGAAGAAGTACGAATTGACTGCGACAAAAACCGATGGAATCTGTATTTCAACAGTCAGCGTTGTTTCTACACTGTAGTTAGCATTAGGTGTTCAGAGACGCTCTGACTTAAACTAATGACGTCGAGAACATTCCTTCCCTTTCCTGTTCCGTAGTAGCTAGAATTGGCTGGTAAACATATCGGGAGCGCGGGTTATCGGGGGTCGCAGTTCAAGAGGGCATTACGGACAACTCGCGATAAACCTAGATAACATAAATATAATCACTTCAAGGATCATATTTAATATAATATAATTATTGTAGTAATTAATTCTAAAGTAAATTCAGTAGAGACAACTAAAACTGTAAATGATGCGTAGCTTCAATGATATATTATACCTACTGAATGAAAATATGAATTGGATTCCTGGCATTAAAAAAATACTTTATAGGTTAACCTATCACAATCTCACCTGATGTTAAGTGACGATGTGGCCTAAAATGGTAACACGCTAAGCCAAGTGCAGATGCCGGAACACACCTATAGGTGATTAGCGACAGATTCTCAACTTGAGGGTGGTAGCCAAGTGAGTATTAGAAAAAGCCTTACCAACACGTTATGGTTTCGTCGTGATTTCCTTCACTGCTTCACTAGTGCTCAGGCTCATTGTAGGATTCGACACGTCCATCGACGCGGTGTTCGAACTTCTGAACACGCTCCCACTAGGCCACCGTCGCATCTACTACCGTAATAGATATAATCTAGTCAATAGTTGCTATATTATATATACGCTTTCTATATTCTCTATCGATACTTACATGGCACTCCACTTCACACATGCACACCACACAGGTACATGTTTACTAGTAAGTCTTACCCAAATTGCTAAATTACTAAATGCACATACGCACGTTTCTTTCTTCCTTCCAAAAGGCAGAAACATGTGTGAGTTTTACGGATAGAGAATTAGAGTGCGATTTATCCGCAATATGGCGACAGCCCAAGAAGAGGTTCGGCCATTTTGGCACCCTTGAGCTTGTTGCCACGCTTTCGCGGCCGAGTGCCTTCCGCGCTAACCCCCAAACCATAGTGAAGCTGTCGAAGACTCTAATGACTCCAGCGCCCTTAAGTCTAAAAATATAGTAAGTTCAACAAAAAAAACTAGTATGATAAATGTGAGAGCGTCTCTTAGATACAATAGCCTATGTTTTGCTGTATTGTATGCAAATCCAAAATAAAATCAGCAGTGAGGCGAAATATTCAATTAAAAATGTAAAAAGAATTATCACACTATAATTTCATAAGATATGTAGTGCCTTCGTCAATTCATTGACTTTGGACATATCAACTAAGCAATCTTGGCATATATCAACTAAGCGATCTAAGTTACTAACAGATAAAAAATAATCTTGCTGTGTTTTTAGCGATACATATAACGAATTACCCCTGCATGAGTGTGCTAAATAATTCTTTATTTGGACAAATAACTGGGTGGTAAATAAATTGCTAGGATCGCGGCTACCATATACCAAGTGCAACAACCGCCAAAAGTGTCAACCGGAGTGGTAGGTATCTGTGTACCTGACTGGGTCGCGACCATCATGTAGGTAAACCCGTCAAAATAACTCCTTTGATTTATCGCGTTTCGTGATCAGCCAATGCATACCCAGCTGCCGAGGGGCTCGCAAGCCGGCGTAACAGTGAGCGTCACCCGTGATGGATTACCGATCTATCGATGGTCGCCATTGCTTATAGATTGTACTTTGCTTACCATCAATTGAGATCATCTCAACAGCTTATAACAAAAAACGACCAAATAGATTTTTCTTTTTTACATAAAATTATCCTACGTAATTATTCTACCTTTTTTTAAGCTTAAGTTGCCTTAAACGATAGAGTAGGTTCAAATAAGTGACACGGGCTGTTATATTATGTCAAAACACTTTTCATTAAACAATAATGATGAATCTATACTAATATAATAAAGCGGAAGAGTTTTTTTTTGTTTGTTTGTTCGTTTAAACACGCTAATCTCTGGAAATACCAGTCGTATTCTAAAAATTCTAAAATTTTATATGATTGCCAGATTCACGTGGAATATTATAGGATGTCTAGCATTAAGTCACAGCTCTCAGCTAGCCTTAAATATTAAGTAAGTCGGAAGAAATAGCGCACCCGAACTGCGCTAGCGTAATGGTTAGTGATACGTAAATACAATGTTGTACTACTCGTAATAAATTGATCCATAGTACATTTAAAAAAAGTTCGCGATACTTTATGCCTCTCCCTTATACATAAACCACAGTAAGTTATTATGCGACTAAAGTTTTATTGAAAATTGAAAAATGATTTATGAGCATTATTATCAGGCTTGGCATATAATCCTTAAGAACAAAAGTTACTTCATTATCAAGACAATTTTATGTAGATAAACTTTGACCTGTATAGCACATGTTATTTGGATGAATAGTTTGGGAGATAATTTACAAAATAACACTAGCACCTGTTTAAAATATTGTTAGTTGAAACCGCGGGGCCCAGCTTGTGCCGTAATAACGAGCAAACCCGTTAAAGGAGACTAATATATTAATGATAATATCTTAATCTTCTCCTGTCATAAAATGAATCACGGATCACAGATAATGTTATTTATATAAACGGGGATCGCATTGCGTAATAACAACGGCGTGGGCACTTTCCGTCGATCCGTTGATATTATCGATACGTTATCATCGAATGATAAATCGATAGATAACCTTTAAGAGGATTATCGTATTGTTTACTAATACATTATGTGCATATCACATTAAATCCGATAAGTTATTATAATTATATATACACCGAATGATTACAGTTAGACAAATAGATATCCTATAACGTATACGTAGAACTTGGCATAAGATTGTGTCCTGCTTTAACCGCTTCATCTATAAAAGAATTACTTACATAAAAATCAATTTTAATCGTATCGTAATTTTAGTCGTGCCAAAGGAATATTTTCTATGTTTTTATATAATACTAGGAACTGCCCGAGACTTCTTAAGTTTTATAATAACACTAGAATATATGCTATAGCACTGTAAAATAATCTAGCTTATTGTTAGTGAAAGAATTTTTCATCAGTGATTCCGGAGATTTCCTCCTACAAACTCCTAAAACTTTACCTCTTTATAATGTTATAGTTATAGATAAGTAAACCTCGGCCGAAGCGATGTTATCACTGTTGTTTGGAAACAAACACAGAAACATTCCACATGGTAACAATAATGTAACAAATATACAAACAGATATAATACCCTAAATATCTACGAAGAACAAACATCAAATAAACTCCTTGTGGAACACCAATTTCTACAAACATAAATATAAATCTCGAACTCACTCATCCTGAATTAATTTTATATATCTATAAATGAGATAACATTATAAAGTATGATACGTAAAACGTCTTATTATCAAAAATAAAATTTTAATGAGATCATATCAAAAGCCTTACTTAATCCTTACCATAATATAAACTTAATTGTAATAAAAAGAGAGGCGCGTGACCTGCATTATATCAACGCATGACCTAATTATCATAACGTTGTTATATTTAAAGTATGACTTTAAGAAAACAGTATATTTAGTTACCTACCAGTGAATTAATACATTTTGATTTTTATAACTGGCACAGCAAAGTGAGGTCGTTGTACCTGCTGACGTAAGCAGAGTACAATCCAAAAACAATTCGACCACAGAGAGAGAGAGATCGGTAAATCGTCGCCTCTCGGCAGCTGAATATGGATGTACCCTAGCTGATCCCCAAAACGCGACAAGTTACTGTGACAGTATCGGTAATATCATCATATTTTTAATACCTACTACCTGGCAGACAAGCGTGCCACTAAGGCGGGCGTTACACCTGGTGAGAATGGGGAACGCGATTCTAAAACATGACGTACAAGTTTATGTCACAATAAATTTAATTTGCCAATATCAGTATATAGTTGTAGAGATAAACAGTTAATGTTTCAACTAGAAATGCATGTCGTATAATTCACACGGCAGATAACACGAAACGAACCTCAACTATTACGAAAGGTCAGTACATTATCTGGTGTTGCGCGGTCAACAGATTTTTTCAGAGGCCAGCGATCTTGTCGGCGGGTCGTGAGAGTTCACAACGATCCTCTGTTAGCAGATAATTGTGATTTTTATAACGCACGAGCTATAAATAAGTCTGAATCGGACGTCATTACAATGTTAATGATTAGGGTTAACAAAGTTGCTCAACGCTTTGCTAGAGATAACTTTAGCTATGATGTGAACTATTGCAAAACAGCAACGTTTGCCCACACTTCATTGGCATTTGTGTAAACTGCAACATTATTCAAGCATCATAGAAGTTTAAACATTATATTTAATATATAAATCCGTAATAAGTGCCTAAAACTGTACTAAACTTCTATCTAAATAGCGTCTATCTGTACACTCCCATTAATATCTTCAGAATTCCACATCTCTAAGTATTGTCGGTCAACAGCATCACATAATAGTTACGTTATAAAAGCAAGCAGACAATTCAACGCACTTGATAAAAGTGGTTTAATTTAACACTATCGCCTCTTTACTTAAACAAGAACCTTCATTGTTTCTGTGTTTTAACTTCCACCCGATAAATGACCGTGTGTGAAATTGTATCCTCATATTGATTTATTTAAAATTCTTTCATTATTAGAAAGATACTAATTAAAAACGCAATTAACATACATAAAAAGGGGTTTAAACTTAATTTGTCTCTTTTTGTAGTGCTCTTCTAAATGAACACTTGAGAGTATATTGACCTATAACTATGTTATAACATACCTAGATTCAATATTATCAAACATTTTGTAAATTTGTAAGTAATGTCTTCGAATTAGGGTCCATAGGTTTTTTATAAGTCAAGAATAATTTGGTTCAGACCAGATTGTAACTATACATCACAGTATGACGTATCTTTTAATTACTGCAATAAAATTAAGGTGGAACAGATTGATAACAAAAAGAAATTTTGCCTTTATATTGAATAAGGTAACGTAAGTAATCGCGTACATAAGGATTGCAAAGTTGGTTTTAAAACCTATGTATGATTAGGCTTCATCATTAACTTTTTTAAGAAGCAGCCCTGTGAGCCGGTCTATAGCAGTCTTTCTTTTTTTTTTTTTTATCGTTATAGGTTTTGGCGTAGTGGCCACAATCTCACCTGATGTTAAGTGACGATGAGGCCCAAGATGGTAACACGCTAAACCTAGTGGAAGACTGGCTCTCAAGTGCAGCTGCCGGAACACACCTATTGGTGCTTGGCGGCAGATTTTCAACTTGAGGGTGGTAGCTAGCCAGGCGGGCATTAGAGAATGCCCTACCACCATGCTATGGTTTCCTCACGATGTTTCAAATCTCAGGATTTATTAAGGGACTCAGATAATCGGTTTTAGATTACAATTGGTTTCAATGATCTCACCTGAGATCAGATGGTCTGCAAGATCTTTGCTAACTACAATCGTAAATAAACATTACTATCAAATAGTTTATTTCTTTAAATTGCATCAGAGAATAAATATATTACAATAAAAACTCTGTTAGTAAGAATTCCATAATGAAAAATTATATATTTTACAATATCTTGTTTTCCTCAAAGCGGAATATTTCCATTCACAGTTCACATTTATCAAACATTAGGTGAAACAAGAAACGCACTCATCTCTAACCGCCTATAATGGGCTCACAGATGGCACAGTGACGTCTTCGTACACGACGGCTGAGCAGATACCCCTAATTATTATAGAATCTTATCGATACGATAAAAGTTTCTTCAGATCGTAACTATCGATATTACACAAATATCTTGTGTGACTGATATGAATCAATGTCGATCTATTTCAGTCTCGGTAATACTATTTTCATGTTTTATGTGTTTCCCTATCTCTTTACTTATTTGTGCTTGTTTCTGCTGACCGCTCATTGTAACGTTTCGACCGCATCACATCTGCACTTAATTAAAACAATTATATTTTCAATAATTTTACAGTTTGGTTTTTACTTTGAGGGGGAAAATGCTTACTGATGTCATTGAGGTGCAAGTTTTTATATAAAACTGACGCAGATATTTGCGCACGGGTTCACGTTCTTTGAGCGTTTTTGATCTGGCACGGAATAAAATTTACAAAGCTTTCAACTACGTCACGTGGCGTCATTTCATTTAATTCCTTACGCTCCATGCACACTTAACTCTAGTATGATTTCTTCTTTTATTCTTGTTTTTAATCATTTAATATTGTATTTCGAATGTAATTCTTAAATATATTTACAAAGCCTTTCAAACAACAAAGCAAAAAAAGACGTGTCAAACCGTACGTGTCTAGATGGAGATGGCATTTCGCGGGACTTGCTAAGGCGTTGTCTCACTGTTATTACACTGTAAAGACGCCATGTTAAACATCATTAATTGAAACCAAAATCGTAATTATAAAGTTCATTATTATGTGAACAATAATGATGCCTACAAATGATTCATCTTTGTACAACACTATTATAATATGGCTAACGTAACGATGACAATATTGTTTTTTTTTAATTATGCAAACACTTACATTTAACATCACAATATATACAGTTGAGTAAGCGAGATAAATAAATACGCGGACGACACCTAAGCAAACATACTGACAAGCAAACAGAAAAAACATATTGTTCAACCTTCTACGTTCAACATTTTTTTTATCGATGATAGGTTTACCGTTATTGACACAATATCACCTGATCTTAAGTGAAGATGTGGCCCTAGATGGTAACATGCTAAGCCTAGTGGAAGACTGGCTCTCTCACTGCCGGAATACACCTACTGGTGTGGCAACAGATTTTCAACTTAAGGGTGGTAGCTAAACCGGCGGGCATTAGAAAAAGCCCTACCACTATGCATATTATAACAAAGTATAGCTTTGAAAATTACGACCACAAAATACCGAAAGTTGCGTACATTGCGTAAGTCAAAGGTAATTCATTAAACCATCAAAAGGTCTGATCTTTGCAATAAAATGATGATATTCGAAACGAAGTCATTTATAAAACAATTCCATTCAAAAACATAGTTGTACTTCTAAAAGATAACTGTAAAATCATTGTGTTAATTACGTCCTTCAGAGAACCGACAACTGTGTAAGGTAAAAAAGTATGTATTTAGAGTTTATTCGGACGAAAAGAAGACAACATTTCCTACAACTGCTATAACCGACTAGATGTGCAAAAGCCGAATATCGGGCACAGTGACCCATTTTAAGAGAAAGTTAAGTTGAGTTATAGATGGAAACTATATGATCAAGAAAATGTGTGTAGAAAGAAATGCAAATGATGCAACCTCATATGTATCGTCAATAAACGATTCTTCATCTGATGTGTTATTATGTAATTTATAACATTTATTATGTGTTTATGGAAAACTGTAAAACAGCTAAAAACATTTCTCTACGGCGGCTGTACTAGGAAATTTTTGAAACAATCGTCCTGTTAAGACATATATTATGACTTACAATGACTTCATATACCAAAACAAATAGTTATTGTAAAGTTTAAAATTAACCTTCAGCATCTATAGTTACCTAAAAGTTGCAGCGAGGTGCACTTGTATTCGCACCTTTGGCGCATATGCACACGGCAAGAGGGCAAATATTGCAAAAAGAAAAAACTATAAAGAAATTAAAGCCGCAAACAAAGTAACACGGCCCAGTTAGCGGGTTTTATGACAAACAAACTCCGACTAGAAGTATAAACACACGAGCAACGCTAATGCACTCGCCAACCGTTGGTACGCAACCTGCTGAATGTGTTAACATCGACTGCAAACAGTACCTTCAGTGTGTGAAATGAACATATCACTGACTATTCAACGTTATCCTTTTTTCATCATTCGCAACAAGCCTGGGCACGTTCGGACACACGTCTGAAGATTTAGCCAGTTAAGTCAAAATATACATTCACGTTTAGTTTCTTTCATACACATACTAATTACGTGTCTATCTTCAACTGGTAAAAGAAAAAAAGTAGTATTTGATTGTGTTTGCAAACTCTTAAGACTCATTATAGTCTCCTTGTACGATACAGAACCTGAAGGTTGAACGAAATTGAGATGATTTAGTAAAGTTCAGAGCTCAATAAAAATAAGCCAAAGGCATAAAGCAAGTTTGTACATTCTTAGATAAATACAACGAATAGTGTGACGAGTCATAGCTGAGCGTTTTGTGATGCATTGGTATGTTCAATAGCATCTCAGTAAATCTAGTACAACCTGCACGCAGTTCACCCTCTGCCTAATACCCAACGACTAAATTGAGACTAAAACTATTGGTAGCGTTATATAGAACTCTTGCTTGATTGCATCGCTACAACAATACCAATAGTGAAAAACGCGTCCAAGAGAGTCCTTGTTCATCTTCGGCTTTAATATTATTGTCATCAGTACACTCAACCAATATAAAAATGAATAATAGTTCCAAGAATTCTGACGTCATCCCCCACCTCTTACGTTTCATTGGCTCCTCCTTACCAGCATTTACCTATAAAGTAAGATAATGTGTTTTAACTAGAACGCGTTATTCTAGCAAAGTGGAGTAGATAATAATGGAGAGTAAACAGTAGCTCCAGACGGGATAACCTTAAGTAGAATAAGTATATACCTAGTAGGTGAAATAAATTAGTATTTTTGTTTTTGTATGAATAAGAAGTATGGAGATCGTGCAATCCACCTGATCTAACCTGGTCTCAATTCATACAACGAATAGGTGTTTCAGGACGCAAGTTCAGTCAGGTCAGACAGATATGGGAAAAATCAGGCCGTGAGCGAGTGCGTTTTGCCAACAAACTCTTCCAAGCCACAATACAACAGCATGAACATTGAAGAATTATAGAAATGAGTGTGGCGTGTTCTACCGCCATTAACTGTATTCTCGAGCTTAACTCATAGCAAAATGACTAAATTAAATTATAATCAAAGAACCGAAAATTATCCAAACGTATTTACCATTATCATGCTGACCAGTAAATACCATACAAACTTGATTTAACAGCTACACTAATGAAAGACAAATATAAAAAATTATAAACCTCTGGTAACGTATATATACAAACAAAATAAAATCATAAACCGAAAAAACAATAGTATATCTCGATAAATTTTAACTTCGGACATCATTAAAAATTATAAATGCTCAACGAGATATTTAATTAAATCGTAGTATGAATGTTTCAGAAGGTAAACACCCGAACGACAAACAAACAATTCCAGACGAAAGCTCTTGTACAAACGTTATCTCTGACAAAACATATTTATCTATGGCCTAAAGGATTTCCCTATTTTGGTACAAAAAAAACTGGTTTTTGGCAGATATTAAAGCAAATAACATTATACGAAATTATGAATAAAATACATAACAGGATTTAAATAATAGGTAACTTGTAAACAAGTGGTAGAATATCTTCTGATAGTGATCCCCAAATTTAATACTGAAACAAAACCAAATCAGTCAGAGACAAGTCAACACGTACACATGATGCAAGACCAGCAACAATTTTGGGCTATACAAATTTTAGATCAGATTTTATTATAACATAAAAATTACATGACTTAAATTTGGCAAACGAATATTATTCTTATATTTGTACAAATATTCAACGAAGTATTTATTATTATCTGCTGGCTTGTAAGTTATAACTAAGCGCCAACTTAACCGGACTGTAACAGTGTAAAATCAATATTTAAATATTAAGGGTATCTGAAATGTTTCTGTTTTATCTTCTATGCGTCTCTAAACCGTTCAGCCGATTGCGATGTAATTTTGCGAACCCGCGAAGTTTCTATATTAATACACCCAGTTCACACACAATAGGCGGCGCCTGAGACGTTTCATTTCGAAGACATCGGGAACGAAGTCAGCCGTAAATATAACAGGTCGGACATAGCGTCCGGCCAAAACATAGTCGTCCCTGCCCACCAGAGCTTCTTACCATTTTTTCTCTTCTTACCACTTCAGAATATAAACTATACCAAAGGTTTTGCACTTGATAAATTCATTAAATTTTTATATAAGATTTTTTTATTAATTGTATTATTTATATAATAATTTCATATTAAGATTGAGTCGCCCAATTTATAAAATATTGGTAAAGTCAGGATATGACGTAGCATAAGAAATTACACCCGCTAATGCAAGTGTTTTGCTTGTAGACTTTTTTGTATAAAAGCAATCGGTCACTATCGTTACCTAATCTAGACCACGTGACAAGTCCAACGTTCCAATTTATGTGATAGCTGAATCCAAAAGATAAAATATAATTATCTATAATTAGGATTAAAGTGGATAATTGCCTTAATCAGCACAATACGTTATCGATTCGTAACGGTTCACTATCGAAAACATATAAAATAAAATATTTAAAAATAGATACATAGAGAATATTAAATAATCACTTATAAGATAAAAAAATCAGCGAGTCTGATAATTGCAAAATATTAGTATTATGTAGTGTTTAGAGACTGCATCGATCGACATCGACGTGGATTCAAATCCCACAATGAGCCTGAACATCGGTGAAGAAAAATATCACGTAGAAACCATAGCAAGGTGGTATAGCATTTTATAATGCCCGCATTGAGAACTTTTACACTCAAATAGAAAATTTGTCGTCAAGTACGTATAATACTTGTATTCCATCAGAAGCTCTGGAGAACTAATCACACTTTTAGGCTTAGCTTACAGTCTTAGGCAAGATTATATTATCACTTAAAATTAGGTGAGAGTATTTTCAAACTCTAAGTAGGTACCTATAGAATTTGGACAAAACTTATACCAACAAAAACATAAATGTGAAAAAGGAACTAAGTTCGGTAGAGACGACGTTCGGAATAGTCGTTGTCAGCGATAAAAGAGCTGAGATCTAACAGGTGCTAAGTTCCATAACTGTTATTTTAATTATATCTGTAGAAAAGTACGTACTTTCTTTGATATGGCATTTCTAAATTGGAAAGTTAATCAGATGAGCACTAGTAATAATAATCGTTTGATGGCATACAGTTAGTAATTTTAAGATCGGTAGTTATTATTATAATCGCCTATTGTATAAAATCATAAATCCTTATCGACAATATCATATGTCTTTGTTACTATTATGTTCAATGCTAATTTAATAACATTTGCTTACGTATGCTTTGTATTTTTCTACGAGTATATCGCTGGCTCTTAATTCTCTCCAGGACAGGTTAATTTCATAGTTGAGACGCTTAACGTAAAAGCTAATCTGAATTTTTCAAATTCGTGTCAATTAAAGGTGTATCGAGTTCCGGTTTTGCAGAGTTATAAAATACCGAGATTTACTCGTTTTTGTTTTTGCCGAGTCGAGTACTGGGTCGAGTTACTTGGTGTCGTCCTTCAAGTCAGCCCAAACATACCAGACGTGAAACAAAAAGATGAAGTTAAAAGACGCTTTCAAGATTTAGTAAGTGAAAAATAATACTCATTAGAAACTTTGAAATTAGTTCTCTCTACTTGGGGCAGCCCGACTGGTGGTATACCTCCCTACCTCCTAGCCTACAAAAGATCGCAGCCAAATAATCATGTGTTGTGTTTCTGCAATGAGTAGGGTTTCCAAAGCTCCTTGGGGCAGTGATACCTATGGTAATACAAGCGTCTATAAATTATAGAAGCCGCTTGCCATCAGGTGGGCCGTATGCTTGTTTGTCACCAATGTAGTTAAATTAAACTAAACAAAAACTAGGTTCAGAATGAGACCGATAAATGTGGACTACGTATGTTATTTTTAGAAGCTATTAAAAAATGACTACATGGAGTTCAAGCAGCAGTAATAATTAGTTTAAATCTCTACAAAACCTAAAAAAATAATTTCGAATAAGGTCATGCGTCTTTTTGGTGTTGCTATTGGGAACATCTACGGAGCCACCATCTTGCAACTATTCTAAAAATTCTATTGCCTGGAATTTGTCTGGAGTGATTTAATTTGTATTTAATGTTAATGTTTCCAACAATTATAGATTAACAAAAATGTTAGATTCTTCAATGGACTTTCCCAAAAACATAATCGAAACAATTTTCCGACCAACACGAGTATAATAAATATTTCCTACTTGTTATCAACTTACTCACTTATCAACGAGTTGAAGATACAATATCAACATACTTAAGCTTGTACTCTAGTATGTACACATCCTGGCGGGCTGTCGTATCAGTATCCAAATAACAAAGTCAATTTCAAAGTTTATATCTGCCAATGTTTTCCTTATCAGATTTGATACATATCAATATAATATAATAAGCCATAATTTAAATAATACAGTTCTATTTCTTCTATTATTCAAGGATTGCTATCGAGCGTCTAGCGTAACCTTTGTATTTTCTTAACTATCTTCTATTCATTCGCATTTCCAAAATCTAAATTGCAGTTTTATCTTATTACGATCAAGCAATAGATTGGTAACCTCCTTCCTTAGTAGTTTGGTAACCTTCTTTAATAGTTTGGCAACCAATACTTGTTATTAAAGATTATTACTGTCATCATCAAACGAGTAAATGTTTCGTTATATAAATAAAGTTAGTGTCATCCAGTGATTTCAGTATTATAACAATATGGTGGCCTCGTTGTTAGCACTTTCCAGGTAGATTTTGTGACATCTCGGAACTCATGTTGCATATTATTATTTTTAATCTACATACTTCATATGTGCACAATAAACCAAAGTGCATTATGCAAAATGCCACCAACAACCAATACAACAGCAATTAATGCAAGTTAATGAAAAATATAAAAGCCACTACATGATAGACAAATGTTATGTTCCGCCAAATACTCCAGGCTCCTTAATACTCCTACTCCGTAGGATACTTTGTTTTCTATCTACTTTTAGGAGGTTATCTTTTCCTAATCAGCTATTTTATTAAACTCCTCACTAATGCCAGTGTATAATATAATTAGTTGCGGCCATTCTTTACCAGCTGAAGTTTGTGTTTATACAACATCAGTCACGGTGAAATGACTAAATCGTGCCCTTACTTATAAGGTTAATAACGCGCAAACTATTACGTTAAATAACAGTTAAACAAGCGCATCCAACAACAGAACATGTTACATTGTTCGTGATACTAGTCTACTTCTAGCAAGCGATTGCAATTCTATATAACATTAATAAACATTTCTTTCTAAGTCTATCAGAGCTCATTCACTAACATTTTGGAACATTAATTTAGATAAATTGTAAACATTTAATCTGATTAAATCACTGAATTTTTTATTTACATGTATTGTTACATTTTAATCTAAATTTTAAGTTTAAATGAAGTCTGTTTTTAGATGTCCCTTAATTACTATATTTATATCTAATTAATTAATTCGTTTTATAATAAGCAGGATGTGTTGACTAATAAGTTGTACATTGTAATACAATTTTTAAGTAATAACATTTATAATATTAGGTCCATACATATGAAATTGCCGTTTTGTTGAACTGGCCACCTTGATCTCAAATACATATCTTGTGTTTGGTTAGGAATTCCAAATTCCAATTTTATTTCAACTTTAGGCTTGTGTATTTTTTTTTTCAAATTTATTGATTCATTTGTCTTCGCACCATTTGATTTTTCTTTGACATCGTTGTTTTCACAAAATGGAAAACTCAAAATATCGCGTTATTTACGAATATGAGTTCCACCGTGGTATCAGCGCTGCAGAAACAACTCGAAGGATTAATTATGTGTATGGGGAAGCTACTCTAAAAGAAAGCACGGTAAGTTTTTGGTTCCAACGTTTTCGTTCTGGAAATTTCCATTTACGAAACAAACCCCGTGGACGGCCGGAGACCCTAGTTGACAATGAAGAATTAAAGCTGATCGTGGAAGTTGATTCATCGCAAGACACGTCAGAATTAGCGGCAGGCTTCGGTGTGAGTGACAAAACAATTTTAATTCACATGTTGAAAAGTGAAAAAGCTCGAGAAATGGGTACCGCATGAACTGAATAAAGCACACCAACAAACATACATTGTGCGTTACATTACTCAACCGTCACAATAATGAGGTAATTTTGAATCGTATTGTTACTTGTAACGATCCTTTACGAAGATAGAAAACGCTCATCACAGTGGGTGAACCCAGGAGAACCGGTCAAATCCTGTCCCAAGCGAAAGTTGACTCAGAAAAACGTACTGGTGAGTGTTTTGTGGACCACTGCTGGTGTCATACACTTCACAGTTTCCGAAGATCTGTCCAGACGATAACGGCAGAACTGTATTGTGAACAATTGCAATGATGGAAAAGCTAGCCGTTAAACAACCGAGACTGGTTGATCTCTCTAGCCTACTAATGCTACAGGACAACGCTAGACACCATACTTCACGACAGACGGTCGCTAAATTAGAGGAATTGCGGTTGGAATGCTTCCGACACCCACCATACTCCCCGGACCTTGCTCCAATAGACTACACTTTTTCGAAATTTGGACAATTTCTTGCAAGGAAAAAATTTAAAACCGATGAGGCTATCCAAACCGCCTTCAAAGATTTTATTGATCCTCGCTCCCACAATTTTTTCTGCAATGGAATCAATGAAGTAACTATAAAATGGCGAAAGTGAATACATAATAATGGTACATACTTCGATTTATTACTTATTTTTTCATATAAAACTCTAATTTCATATGTAAAAGGACCTATTATATAGCATGTCCCAATGTAACAATAGTTGTAAACCTACTTCGACAAATAAATATATTCCTTCTAATATATTTCCTGTCCAAAGTTTAGCATGGTGTAACTGACATTGAAGTGAATTGAAGGAATCGAAAATGATGATCAAGGGTAGATAGATACAACTGGCAATGTACCTATCTTTTCTGACAAACCCAAAATATGCATGGCGTTTAATCTTATATTAAATTCGTTATTCGTTAAATTCTAATATAATTTTAGATGTAAAAACAAACACAGAGATATGATAATAGCATCAAAATCCCGAAATCCATAACGTAGACTTGTAAGATTATGAATATTACAATAAAAACAAAATTGTTCTTGCTTCACTAGCTACTTATAGGAACGGAGATACAAGTAATACAAAAACAAGTTATATTGAAGTAATTTCTCACTTTGTCTGTGATTACTATAACGTAGACCATTGTGTTAAAAATGGTGATATGTGAAAGTAATTCATCTAACTGCATGCATAAGGACATTAGAAAAATTAAAATGTTAAGGTAAAATCCAGTCTAGCGGTTGTTTTGATGTTTTTCTCCCAAACCGGTTGTAGAGTATTAACAGTCACGCTTGCCTTCACCTTCAGTTCTCACGGCTTAAATTGTATACAGATCGTTAAATATTTTATCCAAAATACCTTGCAGTTCAGAGAAGCCTCCTCCTTCCCGCACTGTTGCACCAGCATTGCATTTTTCAAATCCACCTGCTTCAAAATTCAACGACACTTGAAATCACAGACATTACAAAATGTCAAAAAAAAAAACACAATCACTCGAAACTCAACAACTTTGACAATCGCAATAATACCTCTTTTAAAACTGGCACCATATATTTACCCTTGTACCACATTGCGCTCACGCACGCACGATCACTCGATCATCACTGTTGATAATTTTTTCTTCACGACACAAAACGCAATTTTTTTATCACTGATAAATCACAACTGTTTATCGTTATCGATGTTCCGTTACAGCTAAGCTGGGTACGGCCGGTTTTCACGTTCCAACGTTCGTCTGCGCAGCAAGCGGTTCCACGGCTCACAGCAGTACAAGCGACACGACAGCCGACGTCCGACTGGGGTTTCTGGGTCGACTGCGACTAGCGAGCCTCCAGCCCGTTTGTTTGTATTGTGGAACCGTTCGAGCGCTCGTAACATTTGCTTACACTTGTGACGTAATCATGAAAGTGGAAATGATGAAAATACGTTGCTAAATGTCGTAGTACTGTATTTGATGAAATATTTCATGTGAGTTTAATAAAAACCAGGTTGGTTTAAAAAAAGTAATTATCCTCCAACACAGCGCCGAAAACTAAGTAAAATTCAGTTTCATAAAAACATATGACAATTTTTAAAATTATGTTTGGCATATCACGCTTTTCGGGCAAGTCACAATAAATTTACTTTATTATGATTTTTGCTACTGTATTAATTTTAATAGGTTATAAGACATCGTGATCTGTTCTTGAATATATCTTTAGCAAATTAAATATTTAAAATGTTTACAAACTCGACTGGAAGTTGTGGTAGTCGAACGATTAAGATCAGTGGAATTTCTATCCGATATCAGAAGATTTAAGTCTAGGTACGTACCATCGAATTTCTTGGGATTCGCGTACAGTTAATAATTTGGATTTAATTTGTAAAACATACATAGTGAAGCAATACAGAATTCTAGATATCTCGTGCGTTTCAATACTGGTGCTCGTATAAGAGCTTTCAAAAATTTCCCCCTACATCTTAAATTTTAAATATCTGGGGTTCATAATGGTACTGAAATCTATTCAACAAAAAGTTAATAGCAATAAAAAAGACATACATATATAAAACATCTTGACATTTTCAATAAAACGTCAGAATGACCCGAATTGAGTAATTCTGTTCGCGCCAAGTGATACATTGTACATAGTAATGTTATGATAATTCAAAACGTTACACACTTTACGATACTTAATTTGTTTTGTCTTAAATGAATTATTCAACATTTATATAAGTTCACGCAGTCGTGTTCGATGCGTAACTCTACATGTCAATCACAACTCAGAACCTGTATAGATTACCACATCAATGAGAATATATTGAAAATGTTTAATTTCTAAACTTTCTTTTTTTTTAATGACATCATCCACAATTCTGCCAACGTCACGTGAATAGAAAATTTATCTAATTACTCTTGTAATCTTCAAACAAAGTTCTAACAAGATGGCGGCTCCTTTGTAAAACTGTCTAGGGAGTTTATGTGGCAAAATTTGTAATTCAATAAAATACTATATAAGTAATCCAAGTCTCGCCAGAAACTCCAAAATACATGTTTCTTCTATATAACAAGCCCAATGCGATTTCCTATCGTCAACATTTTAAAAAACATCCTATTATTAACCCCTTATTTAAAATTCTTAGAATATACATTGGCAAAAATCTTAGTGCTCATCTACGTTACATAAGGGAGTCCTTTGCAAAATGTCATGCTCCTAGACCCATCGGTTTAAGCTGTATATTTAAGAATTTTATTTAGTAGATTTAAAATAATTATCATTGTGATAAGGGTTGTAGTGCCTAGTTTAGTGTCAACTGATCAGTATACGACAAACCATCCTGCTACCATCACCAACTGATAAATAACAGTCTTCCTCAACCAACTGTTTTTACCCTCAGGTGAAGTGACAGAGACATTGAAGTATCTAGGTTTAGTTGCCAGGGCTGGATAGCTATATAGCTGAAATAGCAAATGCTATGGGTCCCACATTTAGTAGGAAAGCAAAATATCGATGGACCCTGTTTATGTGGGCCAAAGTGCAAAATTATAATTTAGCAAGAGAGATTTCCAAACAAAGTTTTGGCTTTTTACGTGTAAATAAATATACATACACCGTTCTACTGCAACGAAAAACAGTGCTTATATATATATATTAGGGGTTGAAGTATGAAAACCGTTTTAACAAGGTAAAGCAAGCAATGCTCTGCATGTCAGTCAAATCATAAGGCACCCATTTTTCAAGTTTTTTTTTATTTTATGGGTTTCCTGTAAATGGGTTAATATTGTGGGTATGATAATTTTAAACCATGCCGCTAAGTCTTTGGTAGTTTGACACGGACCAGTTTCCACAATCATCATCTATTCATAGTTATTTACCCTAGTGGCTGGTCTTCCTCGTGCTTCATTCTTCAGGTCGAAGTTTCCACTACTAAAGTGGTTAAACTAACGCACGGTGTGTTCGTCAGCCGTATCCTCTCCAAACACAGCATTGATATTACGAACAGTTTCTGCTGCGTCAGTCCCACGTCGGAACTCGTATTCGAATATTACTCTGAACTTTGATTAGGTTAAAAGATTAATGTAAAAACATTTTTTAAATTTAGAATGTTTCCGATTTCGTGTAAAAAAAAGTTTCTCTCTGAAATTGTTCAATTTTTATTCAAAGTGGCCAATGCGTTAAAACGGTAATTTCATATTTTTGAACCCCTATTATTAGTTATTTTTTATATAACGCATGATATCCAAGTCTAATTTGTTCACATTAATGCTACAAGCCCCGCACTGGCTTAATCCACCTACGGACCTAGCTTCTGAAAAATGATGACTGATGGAGCCCAACATTCTGGGGTAAGCACAAACTATTCCCCTTTCCCCCATATACACCCTTGGTTAAGTTAGACAATAATAATATATTAAGGACATAGATTTACGACGATGTAGGTTACAATTTTCCATATTAATTGCTTATTAGAATGGCCCAAAAATAAACGTGTTTTTTTACTATTCACATGGAACTGCCACTGTCACTGGTTTATTCATTATCGATATACGAAAATAGATTTACCGTTTGCATTTGATAGTAAGGGTGGCTAGGTGCGGTGACCCGTACTGACTCCAACGATAATATCATATTTGTCGGAACGACCCTAATCAATATATATATATATATATACTTAATCAATTATTGCGTAAATAACACATATACTCGGTGGGTAAATGGATGATAAACGAAAAAAAACATCATTATTTAACGACATGTTACTTCTCGTGTAATATTTATGTATAAATCCAATGTATATATAATTAATGTCAAATGTTTATATAAGCACAATTAGTATATACTACTTTTACCAGTTGTACCGTCCGAGATTGTAAACGGTTACTAATAATTTTGAAGTTACATATTAATATATATTGTGTATATGTTAATATATATATTGTGTGAAATTAGATTGCGGGAACGTGTAGACAGTTCCCACCCGGGAAGGGACGCGGATGAAAAAACACGAGAAGAAAATAAAACAAAGGATATTATTAATTATAGCGAAACAGCAGGCGGCCTTGCCTCATAAATAAATGAACGCACTAACCTGTAACTCGGCGTTCGTCAGCTCGTCGAAGTGTTGAAAGCGTACAAACAATAAAGCGGAGAGCGAAATATATAGCGATAATGATAATTATCACACTAACAATATACACGAAGAGAAAAATAATGCGTGATTAAAAGTGATAAAATATCATTTATAACATAACAGTGAAGATAATAATATAAAACCGTAACAAGATAAACATTATTTTAGAAGCGAAGATAGTTACATAAGTGTCAAAATATAGACAAATATTAAATAAAAAAGGTTCTGTAGTCAAGGAAAATCGTGGACTACGCGTTGCGTGAGAAACAGACAGAAGCGACACTGAAACATTTGGTGTACGCAATTATTAGATATATATATATATATATATATATATACATATATATATATACATATATATATATACATATATATATATATACTCGTACAATACAAAACCATAAGCTATTACCGAGGAATATCAGAAGCATTTTCAATTGAACAAAATGCTGTTCATTGGTACGCGCATCACATGAGACGCGTTGGACCGATCTGACTAATCCTTTTTTTATGTCAGTAATAATGTGAATAAGATTTCTAGGGAAAGAACAATTTGAAAAGTAGCTCGGAAAATCTGATAATACTTGTGGCCGAGTTATTTTAACTATTGCAAAGGGTAGAACATCTGCCGGGTCAACTAGTAAAAAATAAATTGGAGTAACCCTGTACTTACTTGATAGGTGTTCCACTGGTGCAGGAGATGGTGATGGCAGGCGGAGCAGGCTCGCACCGTGCCCTGCGCGTCCTTCGGTCTCGATCGCGGCGGTCGCGGGTGTTGCTCGCCGAATATAGGGAAGTACGCCTGCTTCGTCTGGAAACAACACGCACTATCTATAATATAAACAAACGACGAGCAAACTATACTATTTGAGAAAGACGGGTATTTGTCTTGTCTTGTATTTATACCGTGACAAAATATATCTAAATATCTAGTAACTCAAGGTCATTCAAAGGGCAATGGAGTTACGCTACGCTCCGAGTTTCTCTGCGAAATAAGGAGTTCCGCAGGAGAACTAAAGTCAGCGACATATCTCTAAGTATTGCTAGACATAAATGTATGTGAGCAAGGCACATTCCCCGTAGAATTAAAGAATCCTTCGAGTGGCGACCGCGCACCGGAAGACGCAGCGTGGGTAAATCCGCCACAATATGGACCGACGACCTGGTGGAAGGTTGCCAAAACATGCTAGATGCGAACAATCCAGGAACGATCATTGCCGCAATCTTTAGTGAAGGCCTAAATCCAGCAGTAAACGTCCTTTGGATTAATAAATGGATGGGCATCATAGAAATTACCTTTGCTTACACTATGGTAACTGCAAACTTAGGTATGCAAATCTTAAATAATTATCGTAAACATATAAGAACAACAATATCGAAGGATTTAAGGGTACTTAATTTCTTACCCCGCCGACCCGAGAACAATGAGAAAAACGAATCGAAAACAATACGGATGTTATCGTTTATCGATGTTATCGTTAGAATGAATTGACTGGGCCGCGGCTCCGCTCGCATGGATTACAGAATCAAAAATAAAAGGAGCCTAAGTTACTCCTTATAGCATCTCCTATCTGCCAGTGAAAGTACCGTCAGACAAACAAAAATTAAAAAAATGTTATAAGTACCGTATATACCTTTCATATGCATTTAGTAAGAAGCTGTTATTTTGACATTACAAACACACACCTCAATTTTGTTATTTGTATGTATAGGAGATATCTGGGACATGATGCCGGAGCATACGAGATCATGTAACTTAACGTGGTATAAGTAACGGATAACCTTATAATATTGCGTATAATAATAATGAACTTAAACAATGTAATACTTTTATTATCAGCTCATTGTAATGTGTAAAGTAGATTAAATAAAAATCATGTTTACAATACGGAGAGGTGCTAGCAGCAAGTCGGTTCATAGGTCGCGGGGAACATGACGATATAACGCGGCACTGTCATACTGCTACGTCCAAAGAAAAAATACCATTCAAACGTTTATATATAAATGTGCATCAGATGTATGTCTTCTTCTTATTATTTACATTTAGTGGCAACTGTACTTATCCACAATTCTAACAACGTCACGTGAATATATTTTTCTAATGATTCTTGTAATTTAAAGTAAGCTGAATCTAAAGTAAATCTTGTAAAGCTCTAACAAGACGGCGCAGCGGCTGCCTCTTTAAAACTGTCCACAGGGAGATTTTGTGGCAAGAGAAAATTCATATTATAATTATAATCCACATTACTTGTTCACAATAACCGAACTACATCACGTAAAATGCCGCCAAATTTAAATAATACAGGGCCAAATAACATAAGTTTCTCAATTAAAATAAAAACCACATCATGACAAATCAAGATCCAAAAAACCTTTAAGCAAAAACTCCGTGTGTATATAAATAAAGTATCATTTTAGTATGTTCAGTACTTGACCAATCATGAAGCTGAATACACTTGCGCGTAATACTTGCAAATTACGTAACAACCAATCATGATCGCGCAGCATCGCGCCGTTCTCCTACCCCAATTCCAGTTCAAACATGCAAAATCTACTCATGAGTCATCTTATAGTTATATACAATTGTTCAAAATATATATCACAATTGCAACCTAAAATTGGATATCTTTGTAAAAAAATCCCCCTAGGAAATATTAAAAAGCATGGCAATGGTTTAAAAAACGGTACTACCATGAATAATCAAAAAATTATATAGAGAATACCATAAAGGTTAATTATTATAGAGTAATAAAAACAAGCAACAACGACGGAGCATAGTTAATGATAACGTAATACTCATTAAACGGGAGAGAAAAATGTTATTGAGACGCGGGCAACGACTGTGAACTCTGCACATATACATACATACTTGGGGCAAAAGGGGAGGCCGAACTAACTCCGACAAATATATTGCCTATTGTAACACTTAGTCAGATTTTTTTCCTGACGTGTGAGCCCGTGTATACGAATCCTTAGACAGTTCCCTATTATTACAGCTTTAGTCTACACTATTCTCTGTGGAAGTCCAGTATTGAAGGGTGCTGAATACTGAAAGGTTTTTCATATTTAATTTTTTTAACCACATATGAGTAACCCGGCAATCACTAATGTCAATCTTAAAAATAATGTTAACCTCCTTCATGTTCTATTGTTTATTTTACGTACCAATTACATATTTGTAAAGGTTTTTTTTTGTCTTTTATAGGTTAACGTTATGACTACAATTTCACCTGGTCTTAAGTGATAATGTGTCTCATGTTGGTAACACGTTAAACCTAGTGAGAGGACTTGCTCTCAAAAATTCAGCTGCCGGAACACCTATTGGTGCTTGGTGACAGATTTTCAACTTGAGGGTGGTAGCTAGTTAGGCGGGCATTAGGAAAAGTCCTACCACCATGCTATGGTTTCATCACGATATTTTCCTTCACTGAGAAATTAGGGTCATTGCATGGATTCGAACTCACGTCGATTGAAACGAACATACTCGATAAACATATAAAATGTAGACTTAGAAAATTCGTAAACAAGAAAAAAATTTACGCTTCCACTAGTCCATGACACAATCACGATTTTGTTTACCTTATTCGGTAAACGGTCATCTTGAGAGCGTCCGATATTTTTTGAACAAAACTTAACAATAGGAATAATGTCTCATAAGATAGCTTTCGTTTAGTGGGCATCACTATATTTAAAATCCAATTAACTAGCAACACATGAAATTTCATTTTCATGCACGAAATAAAAAAACGGTCTATTTTGACAGTTCTAAGTGTCAACACTGGCAGAATTCGTATCTAACGAGACGAAATTTAAAAAAAGTTGAATTTGGTTCGTCCTATAGTTTGTACAATATATAAGCAGGAGTACCAAGCGGGCCGCGCCTCCCCGTAGCAAGTACAGTCAAATGATAACCCCGGGCGGGATCGCAAGGTTAAGTCGACCGTCGACGATATTTTCCACTGATCGATAGCCCATGCCCCCACTACGCTGATACACCCGCGCAGATATTATCATCTTTATTGCCTACTAGCGACCCGCCCCGGCTTCGCATGGGTGCAATGCTGATACTAAATATACCTACCTACTACAGACTGTCCTTAAACAACGTTTACAGCTTTTTTGTCATTAGACAATACGTTTATGTTTTGTTTAGAGGTTACTTTGTAAGAGCGAATATAATTGACCATGGTATCTAGGGCCGGTACCGCCGCACCGCTATGTCCCTGTATTTTAAATCTGTAATATCTTCGGAAATATTCATTTAAATTACATGCTGTAAATGGCTATATTGATCTATATTAAACGGACAATGTATTTAAGGTACTTAATTGGATAAGGATTAATGCTGTATTGCTTAAAATGACTTCGTAAATCAGCCGTTTTTTCCCGTAAAATGTAAAGGATAAAAAATGGGTATTGTGTGTTATCCTTAAGAGATAGACATATACCATGCCGGACTTTTTTGTTGACTTTTTTAAGGTGTACAATACTGTGGTACATTATTTTGATTTATCTCGTGGGGTTCAGCCAGCGTTTGCAATGTAAGCACAAAAAATGTGTTTATTTACGAAATCACATTAGAAACCTCTAAATTTATCAGTGTTTCTCTACAATATTATGCATGTATTATACATATAAACCTTCATCTTGAATCACTCTATCTATTAAAAAAAACCGCTTTAAAATCCGTTGCGTAGTTTTAAAGATTTAAGCATACATAGGGACGGACAGAGCGACGCGACTTTGTTTTATACTATGTAATGATAATGATTTGCCAGCAGACGTTCATTCTTCACGTCACCTATGTCACATCTGACAGACACGTTTTTTTTTCTCCATATCATCCATAATATCGATGAGCAAGAAACAGCTCACTCCTTAACAATTAGGTACCATAATATTGCCGTTATTCTGTTGCTAGATGTTGTCAAAGATAATCACTATGACGAGTTCTTACACTGTATAGTGGTTGTGTTTCAGTCGATCTGAAATGCCCTACGGCCTGAGTGAAGCCGCGATGACAAATATATGACCACATTAACGGTTCCTTACAAAAACCTAACAAACAACAAATGGACATAACCTAGTTTAAGGAAAACAATACTAACTCAAATTATCCTAATGATGTCTCCCTCCCTTATATACTTATTGTGAATGTTATCAAATTTTAGCACAGGTTAGTGTTTGAGCACACTTGTACAAGGTGTTAAACGACGATGTAGCCTAACTGCACGATCCCACTTGTTGGGTGTTCGGGCCCGGTAAAATGTCGAATGCTCTAGTGGTTAAACATTTTATATGAGCTGTTCACATCTATCCGACACCGGTTCTTTGTCGGCTCCGACAAGTATTATCGGGAGTTTCGTCAGCGCCGCACGTCCGATTATAAATCGCGTACTTGCTTGTACGAAGCTGTTCACACGCATCGGATGTCGGCTCCTCGCTACGCGTTGATTTTAATAGTTTATGCTCACTGGAACTCTTGCCAATAGATAGGGCCGGATTATCCATTAGACAGTGTATGCAACGGCCTAGGGGCCCCGCATCAGCTAGGGCCACGCCCCGAGATCTTTTAAACATTAAAAATAAAAAATAAACCTTAATTACCTAAAATAAACCTAAAATAACTTCGAATGAAAGTTAAATTTCAACATTTTTATGTAACAAACCCTTCATGACAATATTATTGGCTTACTGTTATTACATCTTCATATTTTACTGCATTTCAAAATACTATTATAGTGAATGCACACTTACTGATACAAGTATTAGTTCTAATCTATGGTCATATCACTTTTATAAGGTTTACAGTTTTTTATTTGTCTCTGGTTTGCAGTACCGGTTCGCATGACAAAAAGCTTTAATAAAAAATACGCATATTTTCCTTAAATTTCTTTCATTTTTTTTTAAGTATAGAAGCATACTTTCGTAATACAGTAAAAAAACAGTATAATGATGATGAATATTCTATTGTGGTAAAATAAAATTCTTTGGTATTTATAAAAGGGTAAACAACTAACAAAGCTGAAAACTGACGACAGAATCGTGTCATCCAAACCCGAGCTCTTGAGAGAAGGCCAGAAATTCTATGGACAGTTATACACATCAACGCAGACACCCTTAACGAATCTAGCTAAAGACACAAGAGCTAGATTGACCTGACACTACACAAAAGACATCCCGGACGTCAGCTTGTACGTGATTAGTATGGCTCTCAAACAGCTCATAAACAACAAAGCTCCCGGAGATGGCGGAATCACAGCTGAACTATTGAAGGCGGATATGGTAAAGCAGTACTGAAGGCCCTTCAGACCTTGTTCAATTCCGTCTTCCACGAAGGTAAAACGCTTCAGACATGGGACAAAAGTATGGTGGAACTCTTCTTCAAAAAGGGCATCAATACACTATTGAAAAGTTATAGACCCATCTCACTTTTGAGCCATGTTTATAAGCTGTTTTCGAGAGTTATTACGAAACATCTCGCTCGCAAGTTTGACGACTTCCAGCCTCCCGAACAAGCCGGTTTCCGAAAGGGCTTCAGTACCGTAGACCACACACACGCATTACGGCAGTCCGAAGAGTTCCCTTTGTTTAGCGTTTGTAGTCTAAGAGAAAGCCTTTGATTCGATTGAGACCTGGGCTTTACTGCAGTCTCTCCAGCGGTGCCAAGTTCACTACTGGTACATCAAAGTATTGATATGTTTGTACAAAAACACCATTATTTCAGTACGACTGCAGGATCAGAACTCGAAACCTATCCTGTTGCAGAGTGGAGACAGACAAGATGTTATTTCTCCTAAACTGTTCGTCGATGCACTGGAAAATGTTTTCAAGGTTCTAGACTGGGAAGGACTAGGCATTAATATAAACGGCGAGTACATCACTCACCTTCGGTTTGCCGACGACATAGTAGTCTTGGTTGAACCAAGAAGGAAAGGCTCCGAACAAGTTGGCCTTAGAATGAAAATGGACAAGACGAAGATTATGTCGAACGTCAATGTAGCGCCAACTCCCGTAAAGATCAGAAAGTGTACGCTTGAAATTGTGGATGATTATGTTTACCTGGGACAAACTATCCAGTTAGGTAGGTCCAATTTCGAGAAAGAGGTCAATCGTCGAATCCATTTCAGCTGGGCAGCGTTTGGGAAGCTACATAATATCTTTTCATTCCCATCGGCATGGAGCCCTTGAGTCAAGCATCCCTTCGCGCGATACAGTGACTCTACATTCACTAGCTTTCACAGCCATACATGACACTGCATTATACACACAGGTACATAGGTTCTGTAAGGGACCTTTTTTTTCCTAGTTAGATTAGACAAAAATTTTCAGACCACTAAATACACATACACAATGTTCCTTCCCTCCTCCCAGGGGGCAGAAACATGTATGTATGTATAGTTAGTTTAGATCGAATGATAGGGAATTAGTCAGATCGCGACTTAATTGCATAAGCGCAACAGTCCGAGCCGAGGTTCGGCCACTTTGGCACCCTCGGATGTTGTTGCTTAGCTTTCGTGGCTGAGTGCCCTAAGCGCTCGCCCACAAGCCCGGTAAAGCTGTAAAAGCCGTAAAGGCTCCAGGGCCCCTAAGGCTAACAGTATAGTCAGTTCGAAAAAAAAAAAAAACTTTTCGTTCCCAAGAAGGGGGATCGATCAGGACCTTTCAATTACCATCCAATTGCCGTAACTTCAGTGCTGTGCAAGATCATGGAGCGGATCATCAACACTCAGCTTTTCCGTTACCTAGAGGATCACTCTCTGATTGATGATTGTCAATATGGTTTTCGCCAGAAAAGATCAACATCCTACATCCTTAGAATTGACGAAACTTGGATCTACAGTTACGATCCTCTCTAGAAGCAACAATACACGCAATGGCTGTTTGAAGAACACGAGTTGCCCGCAAAAGTTGTTTGCGGTCGGAGTGAAATTGAGATGATAGTTTTTTTTTTCAACGCAATGTACCAGTAGCAGTAATTCCGATAGAAGATCGTAGAACAGTTAGTAGTGAATGATATCAGGAAGTTTGTCTGCCTCAAGCTTTCAGATAGTTGAACTGGAACGACCCAGGAACGGTGTCCGTGGCATTCGTTTTTACTAAGATAACGCGCCCGCTCAATCAGCTGCTAGAACCATGTACTATTTGAATAGTTCGGGGGAACAAATGTTACCTCACCCTCCGTACAGCCTACATTTATCTCCATGCGATTTTGTTTTAATTCCCACGGTATAAAAATGCTTTGTGGGCGAATATTTGTAATAGTGTAATACCCAATTGTATTAGTGCATTGGGGTAGGAGAGTAATATTTTGAAAAGCTATAAATAAACTTTATTCATGTTCTAACTATTTTTCATGTCCCTAATAATTTTTGGAACAGCCCACGTATCACAACAATAGCTTTGTCTACGTCCTACATTATTATGTTTTTGAGCGTTCTGTCAACTTTCTAGTCTCTTATTTAACAGACCGCTGTTTAAAACTGTTTAAATGGGGGAATCACTTCGGGGTCATTAACTAGAATCTGCGTTCCTCAGGGTCATTCTTGTTTTTGGTATACATAAATGATCTACGCTTGATTTTTAAGAACTGCGCTAACATTTTTCCTTTTGCAGTCGACACTTCACTTATATTTTAAATAAAAGATAGGTTAGGCATGTAAATAGTACTTCAGATATAGTTAATATCTGAATAATTTAATTTAAATATTTTTTTGTTAAATGTAAACAAAACAAAATGTATCAGATTTGGCTTGCCCTATGTCTAACGTGTTGACATTAATATCAATATAAACGGGAATTTAGTAGGTTTAGTTGTTAATACTATATTCTTAGGCATCACACTTGATGCAAAATTACAATGGGGTCTTTACATTAAAACCTTGGCAAGGAAATTAAGCTCCGCTGCATTCGCAGTGCGTAAGATTCACCAGTTCCCAAATATTGCTACGGCTAGGTTAGTCCACTTCGCTTACTTTCACAGTTTAATGTCCTACGGTATTTTACTGCGAGGTTCAGCAGCTGAGGTAGACACCAAATTTGTAGTACAAAAACAGGCAGTTCGAGCAATTTATGACATGGGACGTCGCAAACCACTGACGAACAAATTTCAAAAATTTTGTGCCGTAACTTTGCCCATCCAATATAAATCTTGGATAAATTACTATATGTTCGAAAAAAAATATAGTAATTTTTAATTTGCAAATGACAGGCACAATTTCAATACTAGAAATTACTCGTATATAAAATAATCATTCCATCCTTTAGACTTTGTAAGACAAATTTTTGAAATTTTATGTAAACCAGTCTTTCACTAGATTTAGCGTGTTATCATCTTGGACCACTACGTCAAACCTATAACGACCAAATACCATCTTCTCTGAACATCAACTTCCACAATGCCCTTCATGAAGCTAAGGATCGCAGCAGATGGAGGGAAATCGTACGGGAGAAACTGATGCAGCGGGGGAGTCACGACCCTCAGTAATGAGGAAAACGACGCGAGGGAGGAGCAGGAGGCCAGATAGCATGTCTTTGAATCGAAGAAACAGCCATGTAAATTGAATTAGTAGCTATCGCATAAAAAGAACATACGGACAGACAGACAGAGAGTCGTTGCGTTTTATAATATGTATAGATTTATTGCATTACGTATTTATATTATAATTCCCCTTCTAAATGTTCAAATTTCTCAGATTACGTATAGATGAATATTTCAACTTATTAAATATGGCAACCCCACTAGTCCGGGCTACCGATACCTGAACGAAAGAACATATTTTAAAGAACAGACCGTAGTTCTTAAAATAAAATAGGAGAACCTTAATGTATAAAGGTCCTTACCGACTTGTCCTTGGGCTCCTTCGTGTGCAGGTTGTAGAGCGTGCCGCGCTTGTACTCGTCGCCGCACACGTAGCACACCTCCGTCATCGAGTTCTTGTCCGGCATCGACAGGTCCAATATATCTCGGTCCGAACTCGAGTTCGAGTTACCCGAGTACACGGACACCGTCGACCTGCAACATAGCATAACAACGATTCATAAATATTAAAAAAAAACTTTTTTATATATCCCTACAATTATCAGGGGTGTTATACAACTTCGGAACCGAAACCGTTTATAGTTCGTGCCGAGGTGGAGGTTACCTTAAAATACAAATAAAATAAATACAATTTAAAAGTGTGATAAAATAGATGTCCAATAGACTAGTTACTATCCTCATTGAATTTTGTACAGCTGTCTCAATTGTCAATAGGCGCACTGATACGTAAGAATTCCAGATTCATGGCGCCACTTCTAGAAGGCAGTAATGTTTTGCGAACCGGTTAGTGTATACAGTTTTCAGTGCCAACGAAACAAAGTTAGTATTAGGTATTATTATCGTATTGCAGTCAAATATATTAACAAACAAACGGAATATATATGAATATAAATTTAAAATCAGTTTGTTTTTATGTAAATTATATGTTTACATTTAATGTAAACAGTAATGCTGTTGCTAACCGCATTTACAGTGTTGCCAGTGGTGAAACGACAAAAGTTAAAAAACTTGAAAGATTACGAAATCAGTTCCCAATATAAGTTTTATGGGATGATTAACAAGATAAAAAGTGTGTAGAACCAAATTAAATTTACTTTAAAAAAGACATTAACAACGATTCGAGGAAAAAAAATTTTTACAATTACTTCAGGAAATCACAGCTTTTAGGAAAACTTATAAAACACTCAATAGTTGTTATGTTTTAATTTATATATATTTTGTATTTAATTTATTGCTTCATAGTGTCATACTGTTTACAAATGCAACACAATGTATTCACCGACAGTGATACCATGTCATCCCAAAAAAATACTGTATTACTGTTTAAGGAGACCTTTCGATTACCATGATCGCTCCTTTTTATATCGTTAATCCATCCTTACAGAATTGGAATAAAACATGATTCTTTCAATTAATCCAAAAAGCATGCTTTTTAACGAAATATAATAAAGAGATCAAAATTTTTTTGATTACAAAAACCTAGATTCATTGACTTTTGAACAATATGTTCAATTCCTTCGATAATGATTGAAACGGAACGTGCCCTTTGGCATTAGAAAAACGAGGAATTTCCGAGCGTTGTTTTGTAAGCTTCTCTTGCCATAGCTTTACGACCTTTTATTCGTTTCAATTCATTGCTGCATGTTTTTATTAAAAACTAGTTGTGCCCCGCGGTTTCACCCACGTATAATTTAAAAGAAAACGCTGATTGATAATTTATAATACTTCAGTATTGACAATATTTTTATCGAGCGGCCAGGGTTATGCGTTACAACTCACACGACTCGTTCGAGCCACTACACCTATATTCATAGGCCCGAGCCACGTGTTGAATTATTTTCATTTTACGTTATCTCATAAACTATTCGTTCAAATAACATGTTATAAAGGGCACAGTTACATAAAATTGTCTTGATGATGAAGTAACTTTCGTTCCTAAAGATTAATATGCCATGCCTAATAGTAATGCTCATATATCACTTTTCAATTTTCATTACAACTTTGTCACAAAATACCTTATTGTGGCTTATGTATAAGAGATAGGCATATAGTATCACGGATTTTTTAGATGAAATAAGGAGCAATATTTATGTAGAACATTGTATTTACTAACCATTACGCCAGCGCATGCGGATAAAGCAGTTAGGGTACGCTATTTATTCCAACTTACTTAACAAAAATATTTAAAGGTAGCTGAGAGGTGTAGGCTAATACTAGATAGCCTAACTATTCCTCGTAAATCTGACTATCATATACAAAAAAATATAACCGAAGTTAAATCAATTAATGAATGGTAAAACCATGTCAACCGGGCTTTCTTTCCTATCCTCCCTATTCATATATTACCTAAAAACACTAAAATATTCCCAGGCACTTGAAGATTTCGTAAAAGTTCCGAAATCAGAACAAAATCACGAGCCGGCAACACTGCGTGCGAATATATTGTATTGTGGATATTACAGCGGTCAGCTCAATGTCGACAGGCTTTTTTTTTTTTTTTCGAACTGACTACACTGTTAGCCTTAGGGGCCCTGGAGCCTTTACGGCTTTTACAGCTTTACCGGGCTTGGGGGCGAGCGCTTAGGGCACTCAGCCACGAAAAATGTCGACAGGCTGTGGCGGTAACTGTTTGCGGGTTTATTTAGTATCACATTATACCGTTACTAAATGGTTTTTCGAGGAAACCCTTTCATACAAGGTAACTTGTATAATACTATAATAGAGATGTGAAAGAAACGTAACATCGATAACAAACAAACTGAAGGTACGTATGAGGTCTGTATGATAAAGCTACAGGCGGTGTCGTACCTCCCTCGAGCAAACAATAAGTTATCACTCCTAAAATAGGCAATAAATAGGACAGAAAACGCGAACAGAAGCAACGTGTCGTTTTGTATAATTGCGACTATATTTTTTATAACTTGGAGAAAAAATGTTGGCGTATTGAATAAGACTCCTACAAGTTTTCATAGTTTCCAAATAAGAATTCATTTTGTGTATCGCCGATTATAGTTCCTGCGTGAACCCATTAGGGGGCGTTACAAGGAGTTGTATGAAGAGAAACGAGACGTTGAATGATTGAAAAGCGAATTTGTGAAGTAAGAAAACATCGTTCACAATGGGGCGAATAGAGTGAGAGTATCACCTGACTGCGTCCAGGTACCCGGCCGGCTCGGAGGCGCCCGAGTGCTGTGACCCCACTGATATCACCGAGGGATCCCTCGCTCGGAGGTCGAGGACGCCCTCCTCTTCGACGCCACTCGGGAACCGTTGCTGAAATTATAATAAAAACGTTTTTACTATTAGAGCACTACTATTGCATACGTTCTAATATTTCGATATTCGTTTTAAACTTAAATTAAAGCATGGCCTATGGTAACATCCGATCGTTTTTCCCCTGTGTATTCCTAAACCATTCCAAGGACTGGGGTGAAACTTTGATGATCTGGTCTCCTTTTTTTAACTCGGCAACTAGTCCACTTTACTTTTGTGAAGGTTTCAGTATTCCAACAAAATGGTGGCTCCCTTGTTAGATATTCCTAGGAAGTTTTGTGGCAATGCCATGTATGTTTCATGTATTCTGAAGGTTTCACTCACTTCTACCGCGTGTGACTGCAAACTTTTTTTTAAATGTAAAGTACTATTGTTTTTTGTACACAATCATGAAATGATATGTTTTATGAAATTTAGGATCAGGTGGTCTGGTTTTGAGATGTAGGTAGGTACATATGTATATCGGAAAGTTTCTGCTATCTGATACATACATAAATCACGCCTCATTCCCAACGGGGTAGGCAGAGACCACGTCCTTCCACTTGCTACGATCCTGACATACAACTTTCGCTTCTTCAACATTCATCAATCTTTTCATGCATGCTCGTCGGTTTAGAGTACTCTTGACCTGACCTTTCTTCAAAACGTCCCCGATTTGATCGTGGAAAGTTCGTCTAGGCCTTCCTCTTCCAACGTTCCCAATTACACTCATCTTATAAATCCGTCTAGTAAATCTTCTTTCATTCATCCTCTCCTGCTATCTGATATTATGAGTAAAACACCTTTTTTACATAACTTGCAAGGTATTTAAACTTTCGAGCAGTTAACTTGTACAGCTCTCCCAATCGACTGTTTGATCACCCCTTATATCTCTTTAATCCGTGTTATATTGTAACGCTTAAGATATTTCACTTGTAAACATGCTGAGTACTCACATTGTTGATAAATTTGTTCACATGGTTGTTCTCCTTCTCTTCTTTTCTAAATGGCGAGGACGGAGGAGGCGCGGCTGCGTCCGCCGTATAGAGGGGTCGCGACGCAGGGCGAGATGCAGGCCGGGGTGAGGCAGCGGGGGGGTCGTCACGAGCGCCTCCCGCTCCTTGTACCGCACCCGGTCCCACCACACCAGTGGGCGTGTCCCCAGTAAGACCGAGCACCTGGGCCGCGTACTCACCCTGGAAGGACATGTCCGCACCTGGAAACAATACAAATAAATACAAGTGTTTATTTCGAGATGTCAGGTAACAACAGGTTAAGCTAAAGGGACACAATTTAGATGCTCAAATACTGTATTTGCAGAACGGCATTTGAGCTAACTGGCTTTACCCGCGACCGCTCGGGGAAACGTCAGGGGTGCTTTTATTTATAGAGGTTTACCCTTAAGGCCTTATTACATTTGGACAATCTGACACTACATCATACCGTAAAAATACTAAAGGATTGTTTTATGTAGAAAAGTATTAGATGTAGATGAAGGGCTAGATAAAGTGACTGCCGCTTATAAAGTTGTAAAGTTCGCATATTTTCAATTTTCTTTGTTATATGACTTTTATGGTAGCATTTTGGTCAAAATTCTTATAAATTTTTACCAAAACTTTAACCCCCCCCCCGTATCTTATTACTTTATGTTCCTCTTACGACAAAAAGGGCATATCTTTATAGGGTCTCAATGACAAACGACAAGTTTTTTTTTTTTTTTCGAACTGACTACTGTTAGCCTTAGGGGCCCTGGAGCCTTTACGGCTTTTACAGCTTTACCGGGCTTGGGGGCGAGCGCTTAGGGCACTCAGCCACGAAAGCTAAGCAACAACATCCGAGGGTGCCAAAGTGGCCGAACCTCGGCTCGGACTGTTGCGCGTATGCAATTAAGTCGCGATCTGACTAAATCCCTATCATTCGATCTAAACTAACTATACATATATACATGTTTCTGCCCCCTGGGAGGAGGGAAGGAACATGTGTATGTGTATTTAGTGGTCAGAAATTTTTGTCTACTCTAACTAGGCAAAAAAAGAAAAAAAAAAGGTCCCTTACAGAACCTATGTACCTATGTGTGTTGTGCATGTGTGTATAATGCAGTGTCATGTATGGCTGTGAAAGCTAGTGATTGTAGAGTCACTTGTATCGCGCGAGCAGCTGCTTGTCTCAAGGGCTCCATGCCGATGGATCGGACCTAGGCTTGAGTTGCCGCAGAGGAAGGCGGTCGTGGCGGGTAAACGACAAGACTTATCTCACCTTGTTGTATGTCATGGTGACAATAACAAAAATCTAAATAGTTCCGTGAGCCTGTGAAACTATTGGACACTGCACACTCGACTTTTCTCCGCGCTCATTGCATGACAACTGCGAATTGTCCGCGCTCGTCGCGCGACGACTGAACACCAGTGCTGCCATATGACGAAGTTGAAAATACAGTGTCGTGGGCTCAAAAATACTGTGTTTACGATAACAATAAAGTGTTTATAAAAGTACCATGCTGTTTACGGTTCATATTAAGATAATATCTGGAATAATAGCCACAGACGGAATTACTAATATAAACGATTTTTAAATAACTTTATTAACAGAACATATAGAAATATAATATATACATAAATACTATGTGCAATTCGTTTAGTAGTTTTTGAGTTTATCGCATTTAGACAGTTAGACAGATGCCGCGGGGGGACTTTGTTTTATAATATGTAATGATAGCCGAAAGAACTGTGATCGGAGAGGCTTCTTCTTTGAATAAAAGTTAAAAGCGATTTCTTCATATGCTAATTCTGTCACAATAGATGAATTCACGGTCTGATAAAAAAATACATTATTCTCCATACACTATATTTTTACTAATACACCGTAGATAAATGACATAATATGTCCACAACTCACCTGACCTTAAATGGCGATGTGGCGCACTGACAAGTGCAGCTGCCGGAACACACCTATTGATACTTGGCGGCATAATTTCAACTTGAGGGTGGTAGCTTACCAGGCGGGCATTAGAAAAACCCCACACCATGCTATGGTTTCATCACGATGTTTTCCTTCACCGAAAACTAAGGACCATTACAGGGATTCAAACTCACGTCGATCGATGCGATATCCGTACACACTACCACTGAGCCATCGTTGCCTTTCTATAATCGTTAACGCTAATAGAAAACGAAAAAATGTATGGAATTGACATATCTATGTATTTTTTAATTTTCTGATAGCATTAACGATTGTAGAAGGCAACTTCGCTAGGCTCCTAGTTTTCTCTACGATAGCTCTATAACTACAAGCGTTTATACTCTATGCAATAATTCAAGTTAAGGAATAAATCAGCCAAATATTTCCGATTTTCAGTTATCTGAACTATATGTATAGTTTACGCGAACAGTGCTTATAAAGTCATCTAAATAATAGACAAATACTGCTGACGTGAGACACATATCATCATCACAGATTATACTTTTAATTGATGTAAATCACGTAGGAAACTTTGGGACGTGATTATCTTTTGATCAAAATATCAAAGAAGTTTAAAAGACATTAAATAAATACATATTGATAATAATAGAACATAGAATATATATGGTTAACTGTTCAAACTTGCTAATATTCAATTCAACACGTGTATTACTTTGCCGACGACAATAGCACGAGTATTATGTCGGATTTCGTATACAAATATTGCAAATCTCTCTAAACTAAAGTTTTTAACGTATACATTTCCTTTTTGATTATATTATGCTAAAATAAATAGACTCAAGGTTAGAAATGTTTATATAGAAATGTTATTATTAATAGCCGTTCTGTATAAATACCAGGGATGTTATGAACATGGATATTTTAAGAGTATTTAATCGGTTTCGGTTATGGATACGGATATGAAATAATTTCAAATAGCCGATAATTTCAGTTATGGATATTAGATTTTTGAGATAATTATAAGAAAAATAGACCGTGTATTACTAGAACCTTTGAGGCCACATGAACCAGAGTGGCCTATCTGTTTTTTACAATAAATTTACCTATTTACATATCCATAATCTAAAAATGTGCTATTAGATAACCACAATAGCTTAAATATATTAAAACAATATTGAGCTCAAAACTCGACTAGATTAAACAAGGAACTTGAATGGCATAATAGAAAACAAAAAGATACACCGTATTATAAAAACCGCTATATTTTGATTCTAAACGCATACACTATTGATGAAGCTAAAGTATAACTATGCCTTCATTAATCTAACAATTTACTCTAATTAGGTAAAGTGTACACACCAGTGTGTATACGCGGGAAGAGTACACAAATCGACGGCGATTACTGAGAGTTGATGTTTACCTCAAGCAAACCGGCTAAACAATAATAAAAAAATAAAACCTACGAGTCTAAAGCATGAATCACATCGACGAAGGGCCGACCGAGAAAGAAGCGATGACAACGTCTACAAGTCATTCACGGGTACCGGAGACAGCGCAAGCGGCCTCGACCCGCCCGCGCTAGTGAAAGTGGCTCGCCTGACCGACTGACTCCGACGACCCTGGGAGGTCACGCGTTCGACTCAGGGCTGCTAACCGTATATGTTCTTACAGATTTTATATTTTAACACTGTTAGTTCTCATCGTTATACCACAATGAGAACTAATCACGATAAACCTAGAAAACGGACTGACTATAAATGCAGTGGCGACCGAATTCAACGTTAAGGATATTAGCCAGCTAGGTGAGTAGGGAAAAAAATTAATAACATCAATATGAGGACTGATTAATATGTATCTGCAGAAATGCAATAATAATAATATCAGCCTTTAAATCGGCCCTATTTAATCTGCAGCTCACCCAGCCTTTGTAAGTGGACTAACCATATTATATCTGACCTACCAACGGTAGGTAATAACCAGCCTACTTACTCAAATAATTTAAAAGTTCAAGTTTGAAGTTCGTACGCCATGATGTCACATATAAGTATATCTATAAATGCGAAGCACTCTTTAAGATTTTTTTTACTTTAGTAAAAAAAATTGTAGTGTAAACTTCTTTAGCAAATTTGTGATTTGAAACTCGATCAAACGAAAAAGCGACAATAAAAAGAGACAACCATATATATATAGGATTTAACGAGAGAATGAGATAGAATACATTTACATTATGCACAGTTAAAGCAAATCGTGATTTTCATAATTGTGATCGTCGTCGGATTGGCGTAATGGTATGAGACGACAAGACTTCATACGCAGTACGCACGAGTGATCGACAGTTCGAATCCCGCTGATTTAGGAATAAAATATATATATATATATATATATATGTAAATATGGGGTTGGAAAAAACGAATGAGACTTGGAGGAAAACTACATTAAATCTTGAAGACAGCAAATTTTACTTGAAGGAAACATTATTTTGTTTTTAAAAACAAGAATAACCGAATTCACATTTTATTAAAAAGCTAACTGTGCCGGGATTCGAACCAACCAAATATGCAAAAAAACAACATCACTGTGTTATTGTGCTAATCGATAGAGTGTGAGATACAATGTTTATTCGAGAGATTTTATTGTTAAGTATCATCCCCTATCGACCCTATCGATTGGCACAACAACATAGTGAATGTCGGTTTTTTGCAATTTTTTTTATCGTTTTAGATTTGGCGTAGTGGCCACAATCTCACCTGATGTTAAGTGACGATGTGGCCCAAGATGGTAACATGCTAAACCTTAGTGGAAGACTGGCTCTCAAGTGCAGCTGCCGGAACACACCTATTGGTGCTTGGCGGCAGATTATCAACTTGAGGGTGGTAGCTAGCCAGGCGGGCATTAGAAAATGCTCTACCATGGTGGCTATGGTTTCCTCACGTTGTTTTCCTTCACCGAAAGTTCAAGCTCATTGTAGGGATTCGAACTCACGTCAATCGACGCGAAGTCGTACACGTTACCACTGCGCCATCATCGCTTCAAGTTCAAGTTGCTTCGTTTTGTACATTTTTATGTTATCAGGAGGCTTACTATGAGTTTAGCCAGTTTTGAAATACAACAAACGTCCAGTTTTGCAGCGCCTTCAGCGGAGGAAGTAAACCCAGCCGCACCGCATAAAACGCAACGTTTGATAGTATTGTAAAACTATTTGATTTTATACTACATGACTACGTCCATTTCATTCTTAATTCCTGGTAAACACAGTGTGTTGTTGCAACACAGTTTAACATCCAGCTCCGCGTTCGTAACGAGAGGTAAACAAATAACTTTAGTCAATACGTCCGAGTTGTTTCAAACGCCGCGCGCCGTTAACCAGATCGCATCGCGCTAGAAATACAGACAATAACAATTTCAACAGCTTTCAAATTTAACCTCTATTAAACGCAACATAACAACTATTAAGTTCAAATATATATTTCTAAGTGATGTCACTTAAAATAAAAACTATAATAAAATTGAAATATGCTTGTCGTAGATGGAATCTTGTCGGCACGACTTACACTATCATTATACTAGTACAGAGTAAACGAGATAGATATACTAAGACGTCTGTGCAGTTTTATTAATGACAATTAAGAATATTTTTGAGATACGAAATAAATTAGTTAGTTACTTGAAATAGTGTCCAAGCCATGAAAACAAAAGGTAATATTATTAAGAACCGCTTTTTGTGTCCATGCTATGCGTTCGTTCATTTAAACTGTTTATTCCTGAAACCTGAGTTTTTGTTTTTATCTAATCAACAAAACAAGTACCTGATGGTAAGTACGGTTGTCTGTACGGTCCACAAACAACGGCGACCATCGATTACAGATTTCATCGGCAGTCTTTGATGTCATGCCGGCTTGCTGAAACGTCCCTTCACGCCGCGTTTGAAGGACCCAATACACCAGGGAGTTACACAGTTGGCAACTCTTGCTAACTTATTTATTATTGTGATACAGTTTTGGAGTTTACTCCTTAAGAATCGATTTTCATAATATATAACCCGCGTTACGTAAATTAGATGGAGAGAAAAATCGAGTGTTTGGTCATTACAGGCTGTATCATTACGTGAATGATAGCGATTATATTAAACATCTTACTTTGCCTATTCTATAACATATTCCAAGACAATCGTCCTTAAGGAGTAACTTCAGTCGTGCGTCGGAGTTGACAAGTAATATTTTTTGAGTTTACTCCTTAGGAAACGATATAAAGGCGCACGATATGAAGCAATATAAGGAGTGAAGCTGAAAGTGCAACATCACGTAACATAATGCAAACAATTTTTAATCTTCTATGTATTCCTATAAAGTTGAGATTTATTCAACTTTTTTTCGTTTGCTGCGAAAGCCGCCAGACGGCAATAGACCGTTGAAATGAGTGGGAACGCCGCGCGAAGGCAAATATTTTTTTAATATTATTTCTATATTTTAAGAGATTCATTTACTCATTTCATCATTACTTCATTTACTCTTCTTGCCAATTGTATATATTCTAAATTCCAAGACAGTTTTTGAGGAGTAAACTCGTACAAACAATTATTAAGTAAATATAAGTAAACTAGCAGGGTTTCAGTCTCAGACTAAAGAATAGAATAGACGTAACGTTTACAACGCGCAAGAGAAGCCACCTAAAAGTAATACAAAGTAGCAAAGGAATACCAATTCACCCTCAGTGTTTGCGAGCCGCGGTCGAAAGAGCACGTCACGTTTCAATAACAAAAATTAAAAAAGTAATTATGCCTTACTACGTAGGGAAAAAGTGTAAAAATACTTCAACCAATCTTAAAAGAAACACTGACATTTCATTAGTAAGTAATAGAAATACAATACATTTCTTATTATTTTGTAAATATTTTATCCCCCACAACGAAGTCGTACAGTGTTGCCATAGTCAACTTTCCAGAGAAAAATAAGTTTTGATTTACATTTTTAACAAAAAGCATATATTGAAATAATTATATTTATATTAATTTATAACGTTGATCTCAATGTAGTTTCTAACAAAATAATTTCATATAACATTTTCAGAGAGGTTATATGTTGGTCTTTTCATGATATTACTTGCGCCTTTACTTTTTACGAGGTATGCTGGGTGTTATAGAAACGTACACTCATAAATGATCATAAAAAATTTGAGATACATGTAATGTATTGTTTTTCTATCTAAAGTCAACTTAAATGCTTGTCTTTTTCAGGTTTCCAAGGGAACTGACATTACGAAACAACTTCGTAGGCGCATTATGTAAGAATAGAGAATACAACTCTTAGGATCTTTCAACATACTTACTAATCAAGGTTTATGATATAATAAATAGATAGAGAGATAATAAATAGAGTATTAATAATTAACTAATGTTTATTTAATAAATTACATAAACATATTTAAAAAAAATGTTTTGTAAGAATTTTATATATTCTGATAACACTACGCAAACAATCACAAACTTATACACATTCTACCGCTACGCACACTGATAGCTTAACTCGGCTTCACCTGTCTGTTATAACGCTCGGTGTCTAACTTGTTCTTCTAGTCTGTACTGAAGACTTTCTAAGCATCCTCATAAAATGATATAAAAGGCAAATTGATAATGAAGTAGCTTAGCGAACTTCATTAGTATAGGTATAGACTTCATAGGTATAGCGGACTTTTTATATGTACTAAGGAGCAATATTTTTGTAGAACATTGTATTTCCGTTTCACTAGCCACTACACCAGCGCACGCCGGCCGATAAAGCAGTTCGTGTGCGCTCTTTCCTCCGACTTACTTGAACAATAATATTCAAGGCTAGCTAAGAAGTATTGTCTAATGCTAGATAGCCTATACTATTCCTCGTGAATCTGGTTATCATATACAAAAATAATCAAGAAATAAATTAAGCAATTGTTTGTTGTTATCAACGCCATTATAATAAAATAATAAATCATTATAATAAAAATATAGATTAAATAAAAGTTATATAAGACACACGTTTATTATTTGAGGCATGCTGTATAGTGTAAGTATACTATAAGCCATGATAATGAGCCGTTATGTACACTCAGAGATAAGGGCCGGTATACATGCGCCGGCACCCGCTCGCCACGCGCTTCAAACACGCATGACGTAATCTCACTCACGGTCAAGCCTCAACATTAACGTTACAGATTCATTATTTTATACCGGTTCATACTGTTGGCTCGCACAATACCTGTACTGTACAATTCAAGTATATCGACGACCACAGACGGATGAGTATCTGCCAACTCCAAATCTGCCAAATTGTATAAAGGATCAGCTCTTAAGGAAATTTAAACAACCCCTGTCTTCGCTGTTATTAAAGAAGTGTTACTACTCTGTTACCGATTTCCTAAATGAAGAATTGTAACACTCTCCATATTTAAGATCTTAATTTTTATAATAAACTTTTTATAATCTCATTCCTAAATTTATCTTAGTTCCTAGTTTAAAAGTAGCTGTAAGTTTCTCCGTCAATTTTGTATGCCAACAGGCAGAATGTACTGAATACATTTTATACTAAGACCATACTTGTACCTGCATTCTATACAAATAAAGAAATTATTATTATTATTAACAGTCGATTAGATTCCTCCAGTCAAAGCGACATTACTGGGAACCGATAGATTAATTGATACCAGCCAGCCTATCGCAATCCCCTCGTTATACAGCAGAAAGCAGAATACAATCCTACACTCCCTAAGAGTCGCCACTGTGATGCCGGCCTGCGTAAATAGACACTGGGTAAGTACCGACAGATCGCGAAACGTGACGCCTATATGCGAATCAATATAATAGCTTTTTCACCATATGCATGGTGGTCGCGATCTAGACGGTCTATACAGGCCTACCGCTCCGCTGCGATGTACTATTTCCTCGCTCTTTACTCATTTGGTCCAGTCACGTGGGTCCAGGTGAAGTTAACTAGGGTGTCTCAAGTCATAAGATGTTATTTGACTCCTCCTCCTCTTGCGCCTCAAAAATAATAAACGCATTGATAAACAATCAGCATGCTTGTCAAGCATTTTTAATATTATATATACAAAGCGGTATTTAGATACACATTAAACAAACTCTTAGCATAGTATCAATGTCCGACTAATGTTTATTTCGATATAATATAAAAATAAAATCGAAATAGGGCCTTCGATATAAAATATACTTTTAAACGCTAGAAGAAAATATCGGCATAAAATATATTAATGATATTTTTTAAATCAACATATTTACAGCAAGCACGGATATCTATTACATGTATGTATGTATGTAAATATGTTAATGTATTATTATTAGAGATTTAGTTTAAATCGATGAATTCATGAATTACCTACATATACTTATGTAAAACGTGAAGTATATCTCAACTCGCAACTGTAGGTATGTTCCAAGATAAGTATTATCGCAGCATAATATCGTAAGGTCAAAGAGTTAACACATCGATGTCGCCGAGGCCAAAGGGCAAGAGTCTCGACCCCGTCGTGCGATTATCTTCATCCACATTCAGTCCGGTTTTATAATAAATTTACTATTTACGAAATGCTCATTTATAATGTAAAAAATAAAAATAAGCGATACAACTGCTTTGTAGGAAATTCATTTCTGATGTGATTCGGCTGAACTGTAAAATATCACACATCTAATTGACATTTAAATAATTCTTAATATTAAATAAATCGACCACTACGATTAATTGTAGCAAGGTCCGGATCGGATGTAATCAAAATAAAAAAATCTTTAAAGTCCCTGAGAAAACACATGACACGTTAAAACATTACTATCGGTTCGGAAAACATCCCAGTCACCGAGAAGAGGTGGCGAGACACTCCATCGGGTTTATCCATTTTTTAACAGTGTAAATAATGTCTGCAATTAATAATTATATTATTTTAGTGGACGTACAGAGAAGGAGTCGACATCCGTAATGATCCACCCTATAATGGACACCTTTTAACAGTAAAACCTGCTTAATATGGTCCTTATTGTCCGGAAAATCGGTAATGTGTTTTGGAATATGATTGTACATTGACGAGGTATTATTTCCATTCAACCCTTCATTTCCATTAGTAAAATACTTGACAGGTTTGTTGTTTTAGACGGAAAATATAAACAATCAATTATATTCACATATTTTTTACATTACCGTGGATCAATAGCGGAGCGTTCAGTATGACACTGTTCGCGTGTTCTAGTAACAAAACATGCTCCTTTGTCACGACGGCTCATTGAATGCCCAACAATGGGGATTTCCACGAGGCGACACACGAACAATGTGCCCATTCAATCGTACGTTGAGAAGCAGTCGCGAAACGCTAACGTTTCGTATAAATAGATTTAAAAGCTCTTTCTTGCCCAGGGTAGATGATTTTTTGTAGTGTTGTAGCAAACAGCCATAAATGTTCACCTAACATTAAGTCCTGCAAAAATACGTCAATCTTGAGGCCAGTTGGAACACCTTATGTGCCGGTGTGTATAGCTGACAACACCCTTCGGACTTTCTAGAACAAGGCAGTGCGAGCACAGCCGCTATGTGAGAGAAATATATCTGACGGTTGTACCTACATACTGCCAGAGTAGAACATTACACTTTGAACATTGCATTCTACTACTTTTAAAACAGAGACATAACACTTACCGATCGTTTTGTACTAAAACAATGCCGACCACATGTTGTTTGATATACCATAGTCATATTTTAATATAGTTTGCATACAATACCTCTACTACAAGATTTACCACAAAATAGTTTAATACATATTTTGATAAAAAACGCACAATTCGAAGCGAAAATAAATAAAATGCAATATAAGTAGCATTGACTTCACCAGACGAGTGAGCGCATCCATCTGACCCTATCAAACAAAAAAATTTATAAAAAAAGTACCAAACAAGACATGCCCATTCTAAACAATAATCAAATATTATTCCTATATTATATTCTAAAGATGTGATATGCTTGATGTCTTATAACTCTGAGATTTATTTTATTAAAAATAAGTATAATAATAAAACATTATTTATATACTTCTATGGGTGACGTCATCACGACGCGAAAAGATTATATTTTAGGTGTAAAAAGAATATTTTTACAGTCACTATAATTTCAGTGATTCCGAAACCTTACTTATACTTAAAACACGGGGACGCGTTGATATGCCTCAGAAAATTTTTTTTTTAGATCCCATCGCTACCAATAACATGAATTCTGCCGGAGCTGCGTATAAATGCTGGGATAAATAAATGTATAACTTTTCAGAGGGCTCCATTCCTCCCTGATTCCGAGACAGACACTGTACGCACTGTACACACAATGTACGCTGAAACAGTAAGGCCGCTATCAGACTAGCTTTTGATAGACGCGCGATAGAGGCCAAAGAGTAGTATAAAAAAATATGTTTTCTTTGTCTATGGGGTATATGCTTATACATATGGGGTATGCGCTTAGCTTCGATCTCCACCTAATGGTAACTAAAGATGAGGCCGTCAATGGATCGCTCTTAAATATCAAATGATTTATAAATAAATAAATCATGCATTAAATATTTTTGCACTGTATAAAATAGCAAATAATAGCTATCCAAGTATATCCTACTTATAGCTATAGCAATTAAGATATATAAATCAATAAGGGAATAATTATATATTATTATTATGATATCGAGTAATTACATATCGTTTAATCATAATTATATTAATTGTAACATAACCTATAAGCTAGTTTAATTATTTAGTACAATATGAAGCATGTAATTTTAATATAATTATTTTTATTTTACCTTCTTTCGAGAATCGACACCAGTTAAGGGAGTAAACTTTTAGTTTTCCGAAGTTAACAAGAGACCCTTATAGTTTCAATATCAGGAGGTTATCAAGTCGACTGTACGTTTTTTTTTTGATGTTTTTTACGCGATTACTCAGCCAATATCAATTGATTTTGATGATACTTCAGAATTGGTCCCATATAAATTTTATGAAATTGATTCAGAGCTTTTAAATATACAAATATATGATGGTCGTACAACGTATACTCCAAAAATACAATATTACTAAATTAGAGAATCATCACCAAGATTTGTTTTTTTTTTTTTTAAATAAATGTCACAACAATATTATCAAGGAGCGCCACTGCACTGCGCACTGCTAAATGTTTCATCTGCGACTGTATTTATCAATATTAATAATCGTGTCACACGTGACAAATATCGTGTCACGCGGACGGGATCAAGCTTGCTTTAAAAGGGATTGTCTGCGGATAATCCACGGAGAAACTTTTACGCGATAAACGTTTATTGTTATAGGTTTGGCGTAGTGGCCACAATCTCACGTAATGTTAAGTGACGATGTGGCCGAAGATATAACACGCTAAATCTACTGGAGGACTGAAACAAGTGCTGCTGCCGGAACACACCTATTGGTGCTTTTCGACAGATTTTCAACTTGAGGGTGGTAGCTAGGCGGGCATTAGAATAAGCCCTACCACCATGCAATGGTTTCCTCACGATGTTTTCCTTCACCGAAAGCTCAGGCTCATTGCAGGGATTCGAACTCACGTCAATCGACGCTCACAATCAAATCAATCAATCCAAACCATCAATAATGCTTTACAACACGGTCAATTTTTTGTTTTTGAAGTGAAACTTCTTATGCGACTTCCAACGCGTTAAACGTTTAACGCACATTATCGGTCTCTCCTCTTTATGTGAGCCAGAACGATAGAGCAATATATTATCGGTTTCTCCTCTTTGTGTGAGCCAGAGCGAGAGAGTAAATGTCGGTGTGTATGTATAATGCACACTGTTTAAATAAAATATAAAATATCTTTTAAAATGAAGTTTCACTTCTATCGTGTGTGAATCGCACACACAAATTTTTTTCATTGCTATTTATGTTTTTATTGCACTAAAACACCGTTTCTTTTTATCTAGGAAAATGTATCATATTTTTTTTACTTCCTAGGTTTAGTCTTTTTGACCACAATCTCACCTGATGTTAAGTGACGATGTAGACTTAGATATTAACGGTAAGCCTAGCGCGGAACTGAGAAACTTGTATTGCCATCTCAATGAAAGATATTAATTATAGTTCTTGATGTTTACCAAAACTATTTTAACGAGAAGAACTCGCAAGTTAAATGTTTATTTTTAACAAGAGAAAAAATATGGGTTATGCCGTTTTGCCGCTGAGCGGCTCGATAACAAGTCGAATGCAGTAAGCAGAGTAGGCGCGTAACACGTCAGTCAACTATCCGGGTCAGGCTGTCATTAATCACGCCGCATCTTTTCCAGCTATGAAACATCTCGACGTATAAACAAATATCCGCCAGTATACAACAAGCACGCTCGTGGAATTTTAAAACGTAACGATGCTCATACATGCGACCCTTTAATATCGATATTAATAATAAAAAGCTGTACACACCAAATTTTATACGTAGAGTTTTTCTGATAAGAACAGAGTTCAACTGATAATAAACATTTCTGAAAACAGAAAGTAACTAATCATTAAAAAATAAATTATTAAGAGCAGTACTGAAAAAAAAAACTATCCGATTTAAAAAAAAGTAAAAGGTTTTTTTTAAGAGTAGTAGAACCTGTACTAGGTTAAACAGCGGGAGCAGCACCACCAACACACGTATTTATTCCGCAAAGCAGCAAGAAGTCCTCGATCTATGGCGTTGCGGTACAAAGCCTGTGTATCGGTAACACAAACCGACACGCAAATCATTTCATCTCACCGCGGAACGAAATATTTATTATGACTGGCCTCAGAACTGCGTTCCTATATTGAAGTTTATTGAACTGTGTACACATCTCTAGGCTGCAATGATCAACTAACATCAAGTGGACTGCATGCCTGTATATAGTATCGTTTTTATTTTATTTTTGTTCAAAGAAAATTTAACTAATGAATATATTAACCCCAAGCCCGGTAAAGCTGTAAAAGCCGTAAAGGCTCCAGGGCCCCTAAGAGCTCGTTCCCACTTGTCGGATGTCGGGCCCGTTTTTTAATCGGATGTTCCAGTGGCAGAACATTTTATATGAAGCTATTCACACTTGTCGGAACCCGATTTTGTGTCGGCGCCGACAAGAAATGTCGGGTGTTGTGCCAGCCCTCTACGCCCGGAAAAAAAACGTGTCGGATCTCGCTCGCCTATGAGTAAGTATGACGCTGTTCACATTTGTCGGATGTCGCCGACGACAGCCCGCTCCCCTTGTTCCGCCCGTGCGTGCCTCGCTGTGATCGCGCACATATACATCGCGACGCGCAAGCAGAGTTGTTGTGTTTTTTTTTGTACGCACGTTTGTTAATTTGTAATAATGGAATTAAATATAAACCCTGAAGAATTGATTCCACTTGTTCAGGAAAGAAGTGTCCTTTGGGACAAACTACATCTAACTAAATCTTTCCCCCAATATTTTCTTTCTTTAGCTGTCTTTATTCTTTTTCTTCTTAAATAATAATACATCACAACAACTTCATCAACGTCCATCGTGCACAGTCGCCTCGCGCAGAGTGTTACAAAATTGGCACCACTACGAACGTGCCGTAGGTTCGCCCGACAATCGATTTTTAAACGTAGTGTGAACAGAGGCGCCGACATCCGATTAAAAAACGGGCCCGACAGTGAGAACGAGCGGTAAGGCTAACAGTCAATTCGAAAAAAAAAAGAATATATTAAATGCCTAAAGCAGGCTAGCTATTCAACCAGTACACGTTACTGATGTTAAAATGTATATGTCGAGAGGCGTTCTCAGCGTCGTGGCGCCAGACCCTTGCCATCAAGCAAAAGGACACACTAAATATTGGGGCTAGTTTAAAAACGAAATTAATATTATACTAATGGAACGAACGAATATTATACTAATCTAAACTTTGGTGACACAGGGCTTGGTATCAGAGAAACATTCACACAATTATTCGTTTTACGATACTGTTGTTTCGAATCATTCAGCAATACCTTATATTGCAATTCCTGTTACTCACTCGCACAGATGGCGTGCCGTAACAACTTCCGCTTTATCAGATCGGATACACTGACTGATAAAGAATCCAACAATTGATCAAGGAAATATTCTAAACGAAAATCCCCTGAAATCTTTTATCGATTGTTTAGAATTTAAAAATCATGTATCAATACTGCTCGCTCCATTAGAAACAAAGAGGTTAGTGTATTTATTCCATTGCTCTGCAATGTACTATTAACGACAAAATGCAATACACCGCAAGGTTAAAAAAATACATTAAATCAAAAGTGCGTATTAGCCCTTTATAAAATTGAAAATATTCCCATTTATTATCCTTATTTTATCGAAATATGTCTAAAAATAAATGTGGTTATGAATATGATCTTTTACATTATAAAACAAAAATCCGATCAAAATTCTGACTTTCGATGCATATGTCCATATTTTTCAAATACTGAACGAGTATGCGGCGCAGTGCCTCTGGTCGTGAAGCATATACAGACTAACGACATCGGGTAATGACGTGACTTGACGGACGTCTGAATGCAATATACCGGAGGACACATCAAATAATATATTCCAACATACATTTACAATAAACTTCGTATCGATCGCAAAACCGCGACCGATTTCTGTGAAGTCTTTGTAGCCTCTTACATCCAGTAACGTCTGTATATCAATTTCCTTGTTTGTTCCATACATCTATACTTTAATATTATAAAGCAGAAGTGTTTTTTTGTTTAAACAAGCTAATCTCTGATTGTGATTTAGAAGATGTTTATCATATATTAATGGAACGTGTCCGCAACGAGGCTCAAGGGCGACAAATGTTTAAGAAAAATCAAAACGTAGATGATGTAACGAAATGTTGGCTTGTCCAACATCGGAAAAGCCAAATTAATTTATGAACTGGTAGACGTTGATGTTAGAGCGAGAAGCTGATTGTATGTCTACCATATTTATTTGTATAATATTTGTTTCGATTGTTTTTTTTTATTGTGATGTGTTGAATGGATGAGCTTGGCGTGTTCTCTTTGAACAAACCTCAATAATAATAAAGATTAAAAAAAAACTACCGATCGGATTCGAAAAATAATTTTTGTGTATGATAGTCAGATTCACGAGGAATAGCATTAGGCTACACCTCTCAGCTAGCCTTAAATATTGATTTTTGTTAAGTAAGTCGGAAAACATAGCGCAACCTAACTGCTTTATCCGCGTGCGCTGGCGTAATGGGTAGTGATACCTAAATACAATGGTCTACAAAAATATTGCTCCTTAGTACATCTAATAAAAGTCCGCGATACCATATGACTATCTCTTAAACATAAGCCACAGGGTATTTTGTGACAAAGTTGTATTGAAAATTGATTTATGAACATAATTATTTGGCATGGCATATTAATCCTTACGAACGAAAGTTACTTCATCATGAAGACAACTTTATGTTGATAAACTTTGCCTTTTATAGCATGTTATTTGGACGAATAGTTAAGAAGATAAAAGTAAAATTAAAATAATTGAACACTCAGCTCGAGCCTATGAACATAGGTGTAGGGCCGCAAAAGTTCCGTGCGAGTAATGACGCATAACCCTGGCTGTATTTATAAAAATATAGTCTATACTGAAGTATTATAAGCCATCAATCAGCGATTTCTTTTAAATTATACGCGGGCGAAACCGCGTGTCACTGCTAGTTTGTTATATGATGATTTGGCTGAAACTCTTATGTAAACGGTCACGTACGTACGTACGGTTTCAATTACTACTGCAACACGTTCTAAAACAACTTTGAGTTTGAGTAGAGTCTCATTTACTTTCCTCTAAGTCTCATTAATTTTTTGAGTATTTTAACAAACAAATGTCAGGGTATACATGTAAGTAATCCGTCATATAACTGAATTAAAATAGTGGAAATTATTTCTTTGCAACACGTCCTAAAATAAGTAATGAAGTGTAAATTCTGATAAAACTCACCAATGAAAGGTTTCCCGTCAAGCCGCTTCATCCAATAAAATCGTTGGCTGTGTGGCTTATTCTCCCTGTCGTACTGCTCCCACTGTTGCCTGAGGAACGTGTAGCAGACGCAACAGCACCGCACCGTGCCTTCCTCGTCGCCCTCCGCCCGATACCCATTGGGAGGAGCGTGAGCGCCGAGGAACGGGAAATACGGCTCCGTACTCTGTCGACAAGAAAACGTATGCTCAGACAAAATAAAAACAACCATGTTGTCCAGAAATATCTAAATCTCATGTGTAGCATTTAAGGTCACACAATCAATCGCAGCGTGTGTAGATTTGAGAATGAGTTAGCCATACACAAGGACTAATCTTGCTATGTCTTGTGATGTGGCTCCTATTGAGAGTAAGTTAAATGAACAACTAGACTTAAGACTTCAAGCAAAACTATAGTTCTACTCGAAGTCAAGAAGACTTCCAACTATTGCTTCTCGAGTAGTACTAAGTTAGAACACCTTGTGTCAGTGCACGCTACAACCATACCCCTCAGATTCACTCATTGACCACAATATCAAATGCGGCAGAAATAGATGTTATGCTTCTACAGTCGAACCCAGAAATTATAAAACTGGCTGGCAGTGGTCTGATCACATTTGTAGTAGAACCCATAACCGAATAGAAATTCTTGAATGGATACACATTTTAGACCAATATAATATGGCGAATCACACTGTAGAATAGTGCGTTGAAATGCGAAAGCTAACCTCTAATGGCTTCGAAGGACCAAAGTTTAATGGTAAGTTACAAATTTTAATGTTTGTTTTCTATTGTTTAGAATTTTAGAGGATTTTATGCTAAGTATATATCAGCCCCATATAATTCTTAACTTATTACTCAAATATCAAGATCAAACTTGCGATCTCTTGGTGTCTCATTAATTATGAAAATTAAGATACATATGAATATCTTTCATGCTGATAAATTATGAACGTGTAACAATATTAGTCAAGTCATTTAAATAATTCATAACTAGCGGATCTACCTGATAATTTATGTCTAAACAACGTTTTCGAAGCTCTTTAGAAAGTAGGCGTTATTGTTTGACAAGTTTTTTCATGTTGAAACGCATTAAAAGCCAACATTAAAGGCATCGACGACGCGACGCGACGCCGCAATAAATAATGTAAAAACCTTTATGGGAACACAATGACGCACTTGCCTTATACTCACACGCCTTTATATAAGCTGCGGGTACCTCTTATGGGAACCGCACCGTTATATTGTATTCCCACGTGCAAGTTAATGATCATAAGCTAATTTGGATTAAATATAACGTGCTACATTTGGGTGGTGGTGGGGCGTGCAGACGTGCTCGAGTTTACTTATCTTTTACTAGCTATAGTACGCACGGTACTTTTTTTTATTCTAACTTATACTTTCTAAGGATCATTGCGTATGTTATAATAGATAGAAAGACAGCCCATAACTTCCTGAATAAACGACCTAACTGTATCAAAAAACACTTGAGAGCTTTAGGTACTAATTAGTGAATATGTTTGTAAGGAGGTAATCTCTGGAAATACTCATCCGATTCTAAGAATTATTTCACTAATTTGAAGCTACATTATCCGTAAATACTATATAATTATTATAGTTTATGTTTTAATCCCATTAAGTACTAGCTTATGTCCGTAACTTCGTCTGCGTGGACTTTAGAATTTGCTCCAGAGAGCCATGCCATTTGACGGGATATAAAATAACCAATATGTTAATTCAGGTTACATACTATCTGTGTGCCAAATCCGTTAGGACGCTTTTGCGTGATTGAATAACAAACATATAAACTTTCACATTTATAATATTTATTAGGATTATATGAAGTCAAAGGAATAAAAAAAATACATTGGACCAACATTTATAGATATAAACTTAACGGCCACTTGAAGCTCCTCACATAAAAACATTATAATCATTGATAAAAACAAGAAAAAAACGAAATCGCATCCAAATATAATTTTACCGAAAACCAATTAAGTTTTTTATGAAGTACAAAATAGACAAATTAACGGTGAGTAAGTAAATAAGCGCGGCGCTCGCAAACGTTACCACAAGCTACTTGTACAACAACACGTGTATAATGTATTCAAATTTATGATAATTGAATCAAGTAGTCGTATTCATTATGCAAATTGTTGTTTATCATCTATGTGTAATAATGTGAATTCATATCTCGGAGTGTCAAATTAAATTCTAATGATAAACGGCGGGCTGTTCCGCACTATTGTTTTTTTATATATGAGTTTCTTATTATTAATTATTCTTGAATATATCGTGATTTGTAACTCTATATGTATACTAGCTGTGCCCCACGGTTTTACCCGTGTAAAATTTAATCGATCTATACTCCTAACACACTCTTGTAGTATAGCCAATCGTACTTGCCTATATGTATGTATACAGCTTGCCAGATTGCTTGATGTTCATAGTAACTGCTCTGCTTCTGAGTCATAGTGTGAAGTTATAAAGCCTGTATATACCTACCTTATAGTATCTATACATTCTCAATCAAATCATATACTCATACATACTCACACATTCATAAGCTCACAAAATTTGCATTCTCCTTTTATAATATTACTAGCAACCCGCCCCGGCTTGGCACGGGTAGCAAAGTAATAAATTATACATATAACTCTTGGTTTACGCGGCGGTTAAAGCTCCCAGTCGACATGATTTTTGCCGATATTTTCAACAATCATATTCATATTTCAGCCAATTTACACAAAACCGTAATGAATTATACGCCTAAACCTTCCTCATGAGTCACTCCGTCCATTGATGAGAACCAAATCCGTACGGTAGTTTTAGAGTTTATCGCGTTCAGACAGACAGATAGACGCGGCGGGGGACTTTATTTTATAATATGTATAGATTATTATAGATAGAAGTATAGATTCCCATCTGTATAGGTAGGCGGCGGGTGGTAATTACCCTTGTGTGTACTCTGTGGTACCACTAGTATTCTGTGGTGTAGCACAGCCGCAGAGATATATGCTACTGGAGGAAACGTATATAAATTTTGCTAATAGTCCTTTGTTACTTTTTGATGGTATGAAGTAGCAAACAGACTTACACATACCGGGATACATTAGCGACACACTTTGTTTTACTTATAGCACCGAGAAATAACGCTACTGTATCTGATCGTACACCAAACACAACGGCGACCACCGAGAGATCGGCAACTGGATATTCACTGCCCGAAACGCGACTAGGCCAAAGAGAATCACAGTGACGGGTTTATCGCAATGTTTATGGTGGTCGCGTGCCACTATAGCGGGTGTTACACTTGTTGTACGGTGGTCGCGATACAGTCGGACACAATTGTACTGTCCTAGCACCCAGTTTGCTCTGCGGCAGAAACAGGGTCGGCGGTTGGTGCTTCCGCAGTCGAACCTTTCACAAGTTCTGCCACTCCCGAGGCCTGGGACAAATTGTGTTCATAACTTTTGCAATCGTTTCATGTTACATTCTTCCCGACTATAGTACAAAACCTTTTGATCGTATTTCTTTTTATTCCATGTGTAAACAAGTTATTTTTTTTATGTTTTACGAAATCAAAGTCATAGAGCATAAAATGTCATTTTTTTTTTATTTACGACGTCGGCCTATAAAATGTTCAGTAATAAAGATTCAAATATTTCACGGTCGTATTATAAGAGATATTGTGTCAAAACTGAATTGCCCAATGTCGAATGTCAATTGGTCGGCCGTATTTGGACAATGATTATAATCGTTTGCAGGTTTGAACCAGTCATTCAGAGTATTGTCTGGAGTTACATTACTACCTACATTTGTATTACTTTACTGACGACGAAGTTTAAAAAGTTCTCAAATATTAATAATTATTATATAGAGTAAAATTACTTTTTGTTTTATAATTTTAGTTTTACCAATATTAGTCAATTTTTATGACCCATCAATTGATGAATGACGTAAGCTTCTCGTATACAGCTTACATATACATTTCATAGTTAGTCAACCCGTTTAGCAGATAAATCTGGCCATACATAAAAAATGTTATGAGTCCTTTATAAAGATCACCACTATAAGGAAATAAAAAAACATATGTACAGACAAAACTACATATTTATTAATATATATTACTAGCTTCTACTCGCGACTCCATAATTGGATCTTTACCGGGATAAAAATATCCTACGTGTTAGTCCAGGTTATAAACTATTTGTGTGCTACGTGTATTTCATCCAAATCCGTACAGTCGTTTTTGCGTGGTTGAGTAACATAACAAACATACAAACTTTCACATTTATAATATTAGTATAATTTGTTGGTAGCTAACTAGCTATACTTTTACAAAAATGTTTCTTCTTTGCAGAAGAGAATATTTACAAAACACTAACTAATAAATAGACCAAACAGTTAATAAATTTAAATTGCCTATTTTGCTTTTGCTTCCTTCGTCAATTATTCCCACGTACTCGGTCACCTTCATAACAAGGGTAACATTCTGCACATAACAGTAACTTTTATCGCAAAACTAATCTTCCTTGAACACCCCCCTCCTCCCCCCCCCCCCGACAACCTCACAAAACTCAAAAAGCATTATTGCAAATGCATTGTCAGAAACACAAATCCCCCTTTGAAACACGGACTTTCCGTGTGAATAACTTCACTTTATCGTGTACTCAAAAACAGGAACCCTTCGTAAATCTGATTTAAACACTACTACAGTACGAGACAACAGGAATCACACATCTACATTGTTACAACACGATTACTTGCATTTTTTTATCTTTTTAAGTAATATTGCCTAAGATTATAACACGCTAAGCTTAGAAAACTGGTTCTAAGGCCCGTAAACACGCCTATAAGTGTCTGACGAAAAATTTTCAAGTCGGGGTTAGTAGCTATCCAGGCGGGTTTTGATAACCCTACCACCATGATATTTTTTTATCAAGATATTTACGTCAATCGGAGTAATGTCCGAACACACTACCGCTGAGCAATCAACGTCTTTTAACATTATACTAAGCATGCTAACGCGTTCTAGTAGATACTAATTTGGACTTTACAACAACTACAAAATTGGAATATGCCACCAATACTCAGCACTCTGATATGCACAAATAAGGGTTACTATAAAAGTATATTTGTTGCACCATGAAATAACAACATAAGTACAATATTAAATTTACGTAACAGATAATAAACGTTATTTACAATTTAGGCTAACGATCTGTATAAATTAATAATTGTCGCTAAACAAGTTTATGTAACTGTTTATAAAAGTACTAATTACTTGATGAATGCATTAACATAGTAAAATTAATTACAATTAAAAAAAAAGTGTGCAGCAGTTCACAAGGGTCAGAGAACGTTCAGATTTTTTTTTAAATATTTTCTTTAAAAATTCCTCTTAAATATCCTAAACCAATGGGATTCGAACTATCGACCTCTCGTGCGTACTGCGTATGAAGTCTGATCGTCTCACACCACTAGACCAATCCGACGACGACCACAATAATGAATACAACGGTGCTAAAGAAGTTTTCACTTCAATTAACGCAATTTTTATTTTCATTTTTGAAAAATTATTCACGCATTTTATAGTCTACTAGCTTTGCCCGCGGCTCCGCTCGCGTGGACTACTAAAAAAGGTTTTATTTTTTGTGTGGAACCCTATTTTTCTAAAATCAAAGTTATAAAATCAGTGTGTGTCGGAGATTACTCGAAAGAAACACACACACAAAAATTTTAAAAATGTTATAAGTATTGTGTATGTACACATGCATTTAGTAAAAATCTGTTATTTTAACATTACAAACAGACACTTCAATTTTATTATATGTATAGATTAATGAAGGAAGATTAGAGGCCATACAACTTCAAGCTACAACCTTTAGGAGCGGAGGAGTAATCATGAACGTCAAAGTAATCTGGCAAGCTGTAAACAAAACTAAGGGATGTGAGAACAACGAATGGTTACACGGGTGCTCTGGCGGAGCAGTGCACGGAGACTTTATCGAATAAATTCAACAACGGGTGAAACCATGGAAACTTAGCTAGTTGTCTATATGCATCGTCGAAAGAAATAGATACCGGTCATTGTCGCGTTTTACCTGGGCATCAGGCTTCACTCTGACGGTGTAGTGATCGCTGAAGCCGGCTCCGCCGCAGACGAAGCAGACTCGGAGCTCGTCGGACGGCTGCGGGCCGGTCGCGACGCAGCCGGACGTCTTCTCCCGGGACGGAGACGGCGATGCGGGCTTCGTTGCCAGCGAGCTCTTTATATAAGCCTTAGCCTTCTCCATTCCTTACTGTAAAGACAGATAAAATGTTTTTATTTTCGCAGTAATGGGTTCATGAGGCGAGATACATCACTTATTATTTTACCCTACTACATAATCTTGCGAGGTGTTTGTTGTATGGCTTAACGACAACATTAACAGATTCTGGATATACAGCGGTAGAATATATACTAAAATTTAAAAAACTCAAGAGATTGTTTGTTTTTTGAACGAACACAAAAATCTCTAGAACTATCAGGTTTAGATCAGTTCAGATCTGCTTCTGCAGGTTTCTCCTCTGTCACGTTGAAACTGTTGCAAACATGATACATAGTTTTTAATTGTTTATAGTATTTTTAAGAATTAATATCATTTTTAATGGATGTACAGAGAGAATCACTTCCAGACATCGCCGTCATTCACGTAATGATCCACCCTATAATATCGTTTGTATATACTCCTATATACCTTTGGATTTGGACCTATCTTGTTCTTTTGTCATAGCTGTAGATAGCTTCCCTTCGATAGAAACATGAAATATCTATTTAAAGCTTTTTGTAGAATTAAAATTAAACATATGGTACACAGTGAGCGTTTTTAAACTTACTATAGTCACGCGATTCATTTTTCTATATACCTAACTATGTTCATTACTTAAAAAAGTATACTTATATACGTAAGAACTTATAATCTTTTGGACCAAGCCCGGTGAAGCTGTCAATGCCTCTAAAGGCTCCAGGGCATTTAGGGCTAACAGTATAGTTAGTTCGAAAAAAATCATTTAGCGTAAAAAAAAATACAAAATGATGAAGTTAGTAGAACTACTTTTAATCTATTGCAGGCGGAAGTAGCAAAAAAAATCGGATAAACTATTTACGATGGATTTCCGAAAAGTAACGCCTTTTTTAATCAAGTATAAAGTAAGTCGTCAATGATGATAATTTAATTTCATTTTACTTAAATTTGATTAAAATTAAGTGTTGTTTTGAATGACTACTGTTCAAGGGATGATAATATATCTGAAAAATAAATTAACATTCGCAATTATGGCTAATGAGTCTTATTATTACAATGACAATTACCTATAATAATAATAAATCCTTAAGTGTTTCAGAGAAAGGTTAAATGTAAAAGGCGTCGCCTCGATTCAAGTTGTCTTTAAATAACAGTTCCTTGTAACCGCGAACGAGACCCGAATTTTACTACCTATAACGTATTTTTAATTCTGACAGATAATAAATTGTATAGTCATTAATGCTGTTGGGGTCAGGATATAACACACCTATTTGGTGCTTGGCGACAGATTTTCGGCTTGAGTGTGGTAGCTAGTCAGGCTGGCATTAAAAGAAGCCCTACCACCATGCTATGGTTTCATCACGAAACTTTTTAATTATATTTACTTACCTAAATACTTGTAATATTATATCTATATAAATAAAAAGACGAGCTTTGCCGTTGTGCGCGCATCACGTAAAAACTACTACCATATAAAAAAGAACACGATAACAATAATTTTGTTCATATTTTTTAAATCAATTAAATTTACTAAGAATAATGTAATATGTTATTCGATTTCTAAAGTTCATTTACTGAGGTTATCTATATATTTACTAGTTGTGCCCGCGGCTCCGCTCGCGTGAACAACAGAATGCTGTCGGTAGAGCGCATGCGCGAGTTGTGTTGCCCCAAAAATGCTTATTGTGGGTGATCCTCAGAAGATAGACCTATGCTATCGTTGACATTGTTGTAGATCTTATGTAAGATCTACAATTATATAGGACACATTATTATAATGTATCTGTTGTGGTTTACTGAGAGTAAGCCATTTAAGCGCCCCAATGCGTTTTTTTTTTCGAATTTAGTCACCGTTATCATCTCTATTATTCTGTACGTTACTTTATCTAATAAAATATATCCTATAACCTGGACAGGTAACATAGTAATGAATTAAAAAAAGAACATCTAAATCGGATAAATGGTTTTCGCGTGAAAAGAATATAAGACAGACAGACAGACAGAGAGACTTTGAGTTTTATAATATGTATAGATATATAGATGGGAAAGATTGTAGTATATAAACTACCAAGTTATGTACAGACATAGATATAATAATAATTGTGTTTATTGTTGGTGTTTCATGAATTCGATTTGTTATTTAAATACAACAACTTAATTTAACTGTATGTGCTTTATGTATTGGAATTTGTTTACGTGGTAGTTAGACAAATAAAAAACCACACGCGCGAGGCACGCGATAGCGAATTGTTAATTGGAATCCAATAATGAATTAATCGAAAACATCTACGTAAGAAAATGTATAGCTACATAACATGAATAAAGAATTCTGAAGTTTTAATTATCTTCCGATAAACGTGATTTTCTCGTGAGCACAACCGAGTGAAAAGTTAAACACTGTTTAAAATAAATATGACGCGCAGTTGAAACATATCTTCGAACAACCGACCTATATTATTATTGTGTTATTGTGGTACTTATTCAATTCCGGGTAATTAACATTTTCCTCATAAATACAAAGCAATAAACGGTACATTTGAAAGACGTAGTTTCATACTGGTTGAGTAAAACTACTTCATTATAAGTTGTACAGAGAGTCGACTGCATGCAAATACCGCACAGAACCATTTTGATAGCTAGATATACAGGTAATCCCGAAAACGGCACGCACCGAAGCGGGTAAACGGCTGTCTAACGATCTTGCAGTCGAATGTCAGACTAACGAACAAGACTTCACACTGCTTTTTAATAAGAACGTGAGCGGCATCGCTTAGCTAAATCATTATGTATGCAGAAAGTGGGTTATAAGTAGGGTTGCTATCTTAAGAGAAAATAAAGTTTGCTTCTTAAAGGTAAGGAAAGAGAACCTACCTACATTGTGTCGAAATAAAGTATGTCATAAGATATCAGTGCATATAGGAATTCTGGTAAATATGTAGGTCTTTCCTTTGTTGTATTTATATTTATTACGCATATTGAATGACTATTAAACTCTATTTCATTATAATAACTTGTTTTTATTGAATTACACGTTTATAGACACTTACTGTTAATTAGAATTTACCACCGGCTTGCAACACAAAGTCCAGTCAGTCACTAATCAGCCAGTCAGTTCACTCACTGAATTATTACCGTCAGTTTAACCAATTTATATTTTAATGATTTACGTAAAATGTATCATAGACGAATCAAACTATGCTGAATAATAGATTTTCAGGTACTTCATTGTTCTCATAAAGTATGACTATAAGTGCCCGAAATAACGGAAAATAATCTATAAATAGTAACAAAAGAACATCGCTATCAGAGTTTATCAGTCTGCTTCTCCTCTTACTTCTTCTAAACCACGCAACGGATTTTTATACGGTTTTCATTGTCAATTAGATATTATTTGACGAAATGTTAGTATTTACAATACATTATAATAAAGTTTTTATATAGTAGAGAAAATTCAATGTTCAAAAATTAAAAATCAAGTCAACAAAAAATCGTTTTTCAGGCGCTTACATTGCTTATAATACGCGTATGTATATATATATATACTTTTAATTTTCATTTTCTGTGACATATATGCAGTAACATATAGTTAATTACATCAATTATTCAACGTAACATCCCTAATTATAATTCATTCATTCAAAGGAATTAATCACAATGCGTCTATATACTTCCCGCGCTAAGGTTTCGTGGCTGTATTCAAGTAAAATTATATACATGTATTGAGTCCAATCCACTGGTTAGGAACTCTGTGGGATTAATACGTAACGAGCCACAGAATTTATCGATACAATACCCATCGACCACGTCAACTCCCATTTGGACGGAAAGTAGACCGCAAACTCGAAACACCAGCTGGTTCACTACACCGTTAATCTATATCTACACATATTATAAAACTCAACGTCTCTCTGTCTGTCCGTCCGTTTATGTTCTTATCACAAGAAAACAACTTATCCGATTTACATGATGTTAATTTATATTTATAGCTATGTTATCTGACCAGGTTAATAAGAAGTGATGATAGTGGTGAAACAATTCGGATAAAATACGCATTCGGGGCTCTTAAATGCCTTACGCTGAGTAAACCATACGAGATATATCAAATTAATGTTCTACATAATTCTAGATCTTAAAAAGACCTACAAATATACCTACCTACCTTCTAAGGATAATCCACAATAAGAATTTTTTTGGCTTCTGTCTTTTGAGCGGGGCAGCACGATTTACGGGTGTGCTCAACCGACGGCATTATGTAATCCGCGCGAGCCGAGCCAAGAGCACAGTTAATTCAACTATAAATATATACTTTCAGAATAACAATATATTGATGAATCGAAATCCTTTCTTTTCTTACTCGAATGATCTTTCGAGGATATAGATATGTTTGTATTGATATTATTTTTATATGAAATCGACAATATTACTGCACGTTGATACTGATGGTGAGTAAAGTACAGTTCGAGAAGAGCGTCACCCATGAAAAGTCACGAACGTTCATGTTCGCTTATAAGTACTCAGCTACATCTCATCAATAAACAATGGAATAAAATAATAATAAGCCCTTAAAAGACATAATATTAAAAATAAAATAGACGGTTACTATTATGCCGCTCCCAATATGTTCGAATCCCTGCAATGAGCCCGAGCTTTCGGTGAACGAAAACATCGTGATGAAATCATAGCATGGTGGTAGGGCTTTTTCTAATGACGCCAGGCTAACTACAACCCTCAAGTTGAAAATCTATCGCCAATCACCTATTAGTATGCTCCGGCAGCTGCACTAGAGAGCCAGTCCTCCCTCTATATTTAGTGTGTTACCATCTTGGGCTACATCGTCACTTAACATCAGGTGAGAAAGTGGCCAAGCGCTAAAACCTAAACGCTAAATTAAAAAAAATATACCAGAAGCATGAGTGCAGACGAGAGGTTTGTAAATTATCAATCATTGAGTTTGTTTTCAGAGCGAAAGTGAACACATCAACTTGAAAGTATTATTAGTACAAGACATTGCTATCGTAAATCGTAAATAAGAGCGGTAAGTAAAACTATTTTACATTATGTTATGGTAATTATGCATATACGGAAAAAATACAGCCCCTTCATTACATTTGATATATTATATCAATTCAGATTAAGATTTGATTATTTTATTATTATAATTTATTATTATAATTGAAATTAATTTAATCTGAATTTATAATTTTCAAGCCGACATTTAGCGATTTCTGCTATCGCTTTGCTCTTGCTATTTACAAGATGTCCTGTAATAAATACATAAACTTGAAATGGCTTATAGCCATATATCATAGCGTACAAGAATTTAAAACAAGGTAAAAATTTGTAGTATGAAAAAAAAAACATATCTTAGGAAATACTTAGGATATTTTTTGTATTGTATTTTTTCTGAACCGTCATAAGTTCTGCTATAAGCAATTTCAAGATTACCCATTCATTACCGGACATGTCCTGTATAATTAGGAAGCAGGTCATATATACTATAAGAAGATCTCATTAATGTATACGATAATGTATGATCTAAATAATTTCGTTTGCCGCACCAGATTGAGACACATTTATTTTGAAGAATAATAGATTTATTTTTCAGGTGCTTCACGCCCTTCGATCTATAATAAGTTAAAGCTCTGTTGTCTGTATACAGGGAACCTGCTGCTCTCTCGATGCTACATGTCGGACGGACATGGACGTAGCAAGCAGTGAACAAGCCGTTTAATGAATATTTAATGGCGATACTCGGCGATCGTGTCTCGTGTCTAAAACCCCCGAACCGCCCCCCAAAGCGAATACGTTAATAACGTATATTACTAAGGTCTACGTTGTCATCGCAATAATATCTCTGCTAATAATGCGTAAATATCAATTGATTATTTTAGTGGTTTTTATTTTATAATAAAATATGCTTTAGGTTGATAAAAAGAATCGACTTTAAAAAGATGGCATGTTAAAAGAAATATAATACAATATAGCATTATAATAAAGGAGATTCGCTTATGATGGTACGGCACCCCGTCCCACATCCTAATTTTCTATTTGCAGTAATTCAATCTATACTGTGCTTGGCAACTCTATATATGTTCTTCAAATACATAATATATATAACCGTAGACCGAGCACCTACCATAGATATTAGGCATTACCCGTACCTTGCTAAAATAACGATAGCATTGTCGAGCTAAATTGAGAAATTTACATTTTAACACGAAGCTCTCAAAACATTTGGCATCAGTAGTATTAGTGCGGATTATTGAACTAAATAAAAAAGGATCACTGCTTGTTGCCGCACATTGCACTAACTACGTTAATAAGATACAAAACATTTCGATTCTCACTTTTTATAATTTATGGTTATATTTTACGACACAGCTTTTTTTTTCTTCAAAATATTGTTATTGAAAGTTATTATCTATATAGAGATAGTACTTTATCAATGGCGTAAACCGTGAATACAGAGTGGATCAATAAAACGTTATAACCTGGTACTAATAACGCAGTATAAACAAAGTCCAATCAGTGTACCAATGGTTCACGTAGACATATCGACCCGATCATTCTAAGCGTTATTTTGAAACGATAAAGGAATTACACGCATGGACGTTCAAAAAGCGTTGCGACGGACTGAGGCTTTTTATACAATTTACTAGCAGTGCCCGCGGCTCCGCTCGCGTGGACTAACAATGTTGTCGGAAGAGCGCACGCGCAGATTGTGAGCTGCCTCAAAATAACTTATTGTGGTCGATCCTTAGAAGTTAGACATATGCTATCGTAAACTTTTTTTAGGTCTTTTTGAGATCTACAATATGTAGAACATTAATTTGATATTTCTCTTATACGAGCGGAGCCGCGGGCACAGGTAGTAAAATAGTACAAACGACGGTTTATAAATGTGCATCCGTTAAAATAGAAAGACGTATTGCAATTTTATTAAAAGCTGTATATATTGGTTTACAGGGTAAAGAGAGGTAGGGCACATAAATTTCTTCGGAGATTTCTCTCTACTTGGGGCAGCCCGACTGGTGGAATACCTTCACCCTACAGAAGATCGCAGCTAAATCACCTTGTGTTGTGTTCCTGCGGTGAGTAGGGTTTCCAGAGCTCCTTGGGACTAGTGATACCTATGGTATTACAAGTGTCCATAGGCTACGGTAAGCGCTTACCATCAGATGGACCGTAAACTTGTTTGACACCTTTGTGTTTAGTCGGCACATTGGAAATAATAACTATACTGATATATATTAATGGCGGGTATCGGATTAATTGCATTTATACCTTGTGACTTAATGAAAATTAGATGAAAGCAAAAGAAAATATCAAGATCGTTAGAACCATACATTAAATTGGACCGGGACGCAATATTTACACAGAGCCCTGACATCAAATCAAAAAACTTTTAGCGACCCCCATGTTTTGCACCGCCCGCCTCCCTCCCCCGCGTCACACTCAGCCGGCAAATGTATAAATATTGAAAAAAAAAATGTTTATAGAGAGTTAACAAGCGCGACCCCGGGCGATGCCTCCACTGGGAAACGGACGGGGGACGGAATCCCTTGGTACCTCGGTCTACCTATCAACTGTCTATAAACGCTTATATATAGTGATGTGCCGAGTGAAGGTTAAAATAACTCCTAGAAATTAAATATGAATTTGCTAAAGGAGTTTTAAGCGGGAACTTGATCTAGTATACATAGTATTGTGGTTTTTATTGCAATTCATAAACTTATGGTATATGCTCCCCCTATATTATGTAATATTGGTAGTATTTTACGTGATATAGTTTGGTGATTGTGCACAAGTGAAGTGAATTATAAATAAAATAATTAAAAGCATGAATGTTAAAGTTGCCATAAAAACTATATAAAAACACAATAAACGCCTACTGGTACCTCAAGACAACTCTCCTTTTTACCCCCCCCCCCCTATACCACTTAAGTTGGGTCTGTACAACATGTTAGACACTATGGACACACTGTATGTAGACACTATACTGAATAATAAGCAATAGTTACAACAATGAGGAAATGGGATCATCATGCATATGTTAAAACCCCATAAATAGTGACTGTTATAGTCCTGTTAATAGTCCTGTTAAAGATTTTTAATCCTGTATAAGAACTACACGGCGCCTATCTATTAACACTTCATCACTGCGCAGATAGCGGGCTTCTTCAATTACATACAGAGCTTGTATTTACAAAAATAGGTTGTAATTATATTTATTCTGCCGTGTCTTACAGTTTATACTTTTATTTTTATGTATTTTACTGCTTCAATCCAATAGTAGTTCTTAAGCATCAAGCTTTGAACTCGAATAGTTGAATCGAAAATTCTTTACTCGAATATCGAAATAATTGAATCCCGAAAACAGCAGACGCGGCGCATCACTACTCGTTCGTTCAATATTATTTTACATCAAAAGCGAACCTGACAACACTTAAGCACCAAGACCCACCTGGGGGGTGAGACTCTAGAAACTTCAAAATATTTATTCATTGTTTAAAATTCTTATTATATCGTGGATGTGCCTAGGAATAACGAGGCATACTGAGTCGATTATAAAGTAAGCAGACATATATAGTTAAATAAATTACAAATTTATAATAAAGATGTAATTTAAATTCTGAACGAAACGCTCTTTCCCAACGGGGTAGGCAGAGACTACGACCTTCCACTTGCTACGATCCTGACATACATATTTCGCTTCTTCAACATCCTGATTTGATCCTGGTACGTTCGTATAGGCCTTCCTCTTCCAACGTTCCCATTCACACTCCTCTTATAAATCTTTTAGCGATTCTTCTTTCATTCATCCTCTTTACATGCCCAAACCGTCTGAGCATCCCTTTCGCAATCCGTGTCACTATATATTCTTTCACACCACAACTTTAATAGTAGTATTAATTTGTAAATATCTTGTTATATATTTTATTTATCTTTTACTGTATATTGATAACAGTTTCGTGAAATCATCGGTGCAAAGCTTCAAGCAAGCGGTCAAAGCATCGGTGCTAATTCATTGCAAATAATTTTAAGTATACGTAGTACTACACATGGGAAAACCGTTGTAATATTGCGTAACGCTCAATTATTTTCGTTTAAACGGGGTTATAACTTACGGTCACGCAGAAGTGACTCGTAAATTTTCAGTGAAAAAGGCACAAAAACAGTGAACACGGGAAAGTATACACAAAAAAGCAAATAATTAAAAAAAAGCGTAAAATGTCGTAAGTTAGAAAACGATTATATTGCAATACACTTTATGAGATAACCAAATTTTTTTTTGCGACTATTCTAATATTATTTAAATATAATTGAAGCTTTAACAGTTTTTCAGTTTATACTATTTTCATCAACAAATTACATTGTTTGATTTACCGATTTAGGGCCATTACGATCGGTCTGCATTCGGGCTTCAAGCAAACTGCAGTTTTATGCTGTTCCGGTGCAGATGACATAACTGCATTGAAACCTGCAACCGAATGCGCAGTCAGCGTGCAGTTCTAACACAGCAGCCCGAATGCAGACTGTAATGGCCCTTACGCGTCCAGGTTCCTAGCGATATTAGTTCGAAACATATGTTATATATTTGGAAGTAGCAACCGCACAGTTACGTAGACACGATGGTAAGTGCGCATGCATTTCAAAAGTAAAGAACAACTGCGACTGTCGAGTTACTTTTTTGTTTCTAGCTTGTAGCTACCACGACTAAAGCCTCTAAGTAATTTACCTGGATATATACCATACACAGGGTTGAATGATTTTCCCGCAATGTTTTTAAGCTGGACGTGATAGAAGAGGATACACTGCTACACCGCAAATTACTTTAATTCCGAAAAACAAAGTAAGCCGATACGCGTCGAAAGGATTACCTATTTTATATCCGGTAGGTACATATACGATACGATATCTTACGACACTGTGTTATTATTATAATACTAGCTGTGCCCCGCGGTTTCACCCGCGTATAATTTAAAAGAAATCGCTGATTGATGATTTATAACAATTAGTAGTATAGACAATATTGTTATTGGGCGGCCAAGGTTATGCGTCACGACTCACACGGCTCGTTCGCGCCACTACACCTATAGTCATAGACCCGAGGCGAGTGTGTTGAATTATTTTAATTTTACATTATGTCCCAAACTATTCATCCAAAGTTTATCTACATAAATTTGTCTTGACGATGAAGTAACTTCCGGTTCGTAAGGACTAATAATATGCCATGCCTAATAATAATGCTCATAAAATACTATTTAATTTTCAATAAAACTTTGTCACAAAATACCTTATTGTGGCTTATGTATATGAGATTGGTATCGAAATTTTTTTTGAGGTGTACTAATAAGTAATGTTTTTGTAGAACATTGTATTTACGTATCACTAACCATGACACCAGCACATGCGGTTAAAGCAGTTAAGGTGTGCTATTTCTACCGACTTACTTAACGAAAATCAATTTTTAAGACTAGTTGAGAGGGTGTAGCTTAATGCTAGATAGCCTATAATACTATTACTCGTGAAGCTGGCTATCATATACAAAAATAATTTTTCGAATACGACTGGTAGTTTCAGATATTGACGTGTTTAAACAAAAAAAAAACCTTTCGTTTTATTATATTAATTACAGATACTAGCTATGCCCGCGGCCCCAACCGGTTTTATTATACGGTAATTACTTACGTCTCGTAATTGTATACATATATCTTTTTTTTATCGAAGGTCGGCAATTTGACCACATTGTATTATTTGATGTTATATTGCTAATAGATTATGAATTTTGAAATGACATACACTAATTGTTTATAAAGTTTTATTAAAATCGGTTAAGAATAAATAAAAAAATAATTATAGTTTTTTATTATTATTTCTGAAAGCATTATTCATATTTTGTATATACTATTAATTGAGTAACATATTATACTTTCCGTGTAAAAAATCTCAATAATAAATTCGAGTTAAATTTCGACGTACGGAGAGGCAGATTTTTTTTAATGACAAGTTCGAGATCATTGCCCTATAAAACACCTATCTAAAAAAATACATATGGCCGCTATAACACTACAGATTAATTAATATATCATACCATAGAATATTCTAATTCTTTATAGAAAATGATCGTAAATAATATACTTATAAATGTTAAACTGACATCAAACAAGTTCTTTAGACTATAAGTGAAACCACGAGCGCAGCACGCAGCTCTTTCGGCAACTACGCACATGAATGTAAACCGGGGACGCACATCTGATGATCAGCAAGCGTAACACAGCATACACTATACACTATTTGCATCTCAACATTTTACATTTGAAGGATTTGCAGCTTAAATACACACACCTATAGCGCAATTGCTAACATGTCGTCTTCAGTTGAAGAAGAACTTATGAAGAAATAAGAAAAAAGACTGTACTGGATACATACATGCTTAACAGTTACAAAAATGTTGGAAATTTCTAATATTTAAATTAAAAAACTGTTACATTCAGTTAGCCCCACAAATTCTAAATCGTGTTTCATGTTCCGCGACGTTAATAATGAACGTGATTAATCTCGTAAACGTGCGGCGTGCACGCTGTCACGCAGCAAACAGCGCCGAGTATCAAATACTTCTCTTGTGTGCTCACTATATTAGGTGAATGTATAGGCGCATTAATGTGCGGACTGATTATCACAACAAGCTCCTTTGATCACCCGATTATCAAAACAAACTGTGATCAGTTTTTCACCCTGATTCAGCAATATTTATATAAGGCAAATTGTTAATAAACCGCGGAGGCGAAGTTGAAAAACAACTTATCGCACGTGACCCGCGACACGCGTCTTCGAAATGTCACAACGCGACACGACAGTTCAGTTTTTCATTTATTTAACATGTATTGCGATTACGAGTATTTACGATATTAATAACATAAAAGCACTATTACAATGGAAGCTCGTTAACGCTAGTTTCAACGAAAATGCTAAAAATAATGACATTACAACTTAGCAACCATTTTAAGATATAAAGGATTTAATAACTAAAATTTCTAAGTAGGTAAATTTCACTAGTTGTAGAGTCACAGTTAAATAAAGATTCGACTGAAGTTTTATTGAAGCAAATTATTATTAAACTATACAAACTAATACAAAAAAATTAGAAAATCTCTGTTTGATATCTTCATTTCATTAAAGGAATTCAGGTATTTTATCAATTTTTTTTTCAAGTTCATCCAATGAACCGAATACGTTATCCTCGGTATTTATACATCTTTTGATGTAGGTTCGTAGTGTGATGATAGGTCCTACGGCTTGTTTATTTGAACAGTTCAAAATCTGCTGTAGCGATATCATTCCCATCATCAGTCTCTACGTTTTGAGATGAAATATAATACAACTCAAGATTCAACTCGAGGAATTCAAAGTAATATGTGTCATTATAAAGGAGTAAAGTTAATGAACATGTTTGTAGGACGTAATCTCTTTAACTACTAGACCAATTCTAAAATCCTTTCTCTAATAAGAAGCTATATTATCTTATTTGTCTCATATTTCTTTATATCACATGAGACTATGGACAAACGTTGATCAATAATGAAAACAAAACTTGTGTTAAAAGTCTAATTCAAATTAATTGATGTAATTTAATAGTAGTTATAGGTACTTACTTAGTCCTTTTAAAGAAAATGTATCACTTTACGAAACAACACTCGGAGCTGTTTCCGATCAGTACTCGCTTTCGACATATTAACTTTAAAAATGCAAAATTGGTAAGCGACGAATTCAAACGACGGAAACTCTCTCTCGTTTGGCAATCATCACAATAAGTTTAACTGTGAAACCGTACAAAAGCATATATTGTTTGAGGTAAACTTTTCTTGTTCACTGTACTCGGGGTCAGACTTGCGAAATGGTTTACGGAGAGACGGTGCAAGTTGTTTTTTATTTCCGTGAACTAATTTAGTTAGGCACACGGCAGAAGTCACGAGGCAGGTCGTGTGACCCGTACTGTTGTTACTGTTAAGACCGGCACGAGTTGTATAGATTTTATTTTTGGACACCTATCAGAAACGAAGTTACCAAACAAAATTGATTTACCAAAAACTCAAGACTTTATAGAAATTATATATACATACAAACTTACCTTACATATATGTATAAGGATAGTCGTGTTGCAATTAGCTCCGATCTTTTAATTTCTAAACTGCAGTACAAAGTCTTTAATCAGCTGTATTTATGCTATAATCCAGTAATTATTACGAATTACTGTGATTTTTTCAATAATAAAATTGTAGAGCGACCGCGAGTCCTGCTACAGTTAAAATAACGCCTTTTCCTTACGTGACGATTTCTAGCAAGCCTCGTTAACGAAATTCGTTCCAAGAAAATATTTGTAGAAAGGAGTTCATGAATAAAATAAGAAATTTAAACTGAAAGCTATTATAACTAAGGAAATAACAAATAGAAAATTATTTTCTTTGAATCGTACTATGCTTAACATTAGGCACAGTGTCGGCACTTTACTGTGGTATTAAAAGGAGGTGAAACCCAAGAGCTAAGGTAATAGAAATATAATTATAAAATCAAAACACATTAACGTTTCAATTGAGTTCTTTGATGAGCGTTACACTATAAAAAGATTTAGTGTACAGTGTATGTACACAAATCGCATTAGGCTAACTCAGCTCGTGAATACACTAAAATCAATGTTCAAATCGCGTGACTGTCGTTATTACGTATGATAATTTAGTTCATATAGATTTCAACTTACATATCAGCTATCATATTATCCTGAATCACAACACAAAAATTGTTACAAAAGTGTTCAAACTCAGCCCTTAGGGGCAGATATTTATCGTTGACTAATCTTACCTAGGAAAGTGCCCGTGTGTGACGTTGTAAATAAGTATAAAATAATAACTGGTCACATTTCAAAGATCGGCAGAACAATCGACTCGATATCGATGACTCGGGTCACTTTTGACCCATTTTGGATTAAAAATGTATTTTTTTCAGGAAATAAGCGTTGTAAGAGTTAAATTTTTTATGACTTTTAATTAATCGCTTCAATATACTTACTATTAAAATAAGTTTCTCAAAAATGTTTGTATGATTGTACGTATGAACTTCTTTACTCTAACGATATTCGGGTCAGAATTGACCTCAAGTAATAGCAAGTGCACAAGATACATATTATTGACTCAATTGTTTATGGATCGTAAAATATTTTTCATGAGACGTTCTTTTGGTCTACTCACACTATTCTTTGTTACTTTGTTACGATAAACATACGTTAAACAACACGCATACTAGTATACAGTTGTTAAAAAAAAACTTTACGTGTAAAAAATGTCAAATAGTGAAATAGAAACAGTGATTTACGTGTCAGATAGTAATCTGACACGTAAAATTATAATAAATATAAATTCATTACTATGAATCCTGTTCTGAATTAGAAGATTACATCGAAGAAACTGAAGCATCTGATAGCTCGGACAGCGATAGTGAATTAGTGTTTGTTCAAATAATGACGTCAAAGATGAGCGAATAAAATACTCCAAAAAAACCCTTTACACAATCTTGTGGAAGAGCTTCCAGAGAAGGTATCATCAACATGATGCCAGACACGTTACGCTTGTACAAGGAAAACCTCAGAAAAAAAAAACAGATATCAATTATTTTTTCCTCATTTGATACACAATATTTTGAAATATACTAATTTGGAGGATAAGCGTGTATTCGCTGATGATTGGATAGATATTTACGATATTGATATGTTCATATACATTGGGCTACTACTTAGTAGCTGGTGTATTTTGTTCAAGTAATGAAAGTACTGAAGGCTTATGGGATAGTGTGAAAGAAAGACTATTTTTTGGACAGTTGTGTTAACTATGTAATAAACTAACAATAAAACACCTTTGTCTATGTGGATTGTAATAAATTATTATATAAAAACACCCCAATATAATTGTTTTATGTACCCAATATAACAAGTTTTAAATTCGCTTACAGTTTTTTTTATATTCCAAGTTTATTTATGTAAATTTATCTAACAACGTTATAAAGTCCTTCTATTTTAAATATATAAAATTAGTACATATGTATTTACTTAATAATATAATTTAAATGTGTTAAATAACTTTATTAAAAAGCTTTTCATGATTTTATCTAATTTTTCGGTATGATTCTATTACTAGTTCAAACCCAAATCACAGTAAATTCAGTAATATTAAAGTCCCTATGAACGTTAAGAAAAAGGCAGATACATCGCACGAAGTTTGCCATATACGGCTAGCATCACGTCGGGACGCAAAGAAAAAAAAAATAAAACATATTTATATATTGACAATTTATAATGTATGCAATATTAGCGTACCTTGATCTTTACAGAAATTATTTCTGTGCTTTTACACATTTATAAACTTTCCTAAATCAAACAACTGGCTTGATATATATAAAAAAAACATTTTGACATTGTGGCCAGGTTACTCAAACAAATATTACCATAATTTCAGCATTTGGCATTTTCATTCAAAATTAGTTTAATTTAAAAAATGAATCTTTTATATCTACTACAGAATTTTTCTCCTTCCACTTTTCCGTATCCAATTTTTTCCAAACGTTATTTTTGATAACAACCGTCGCTCATAATCTTCACCTCATTTTCCCCAACGTGGTTCAGTAATTTAGCGAGAGTTTTTGGAATGCCGTGACCGAGCGGAAAATTTGGCGCTTAATAGTGCTTTTTCAGAACATCTGGACAGAGGGCGTAATGACGGTGACAGTCTCGATATACCAGGACGAGTGGCATTCCTAATCACACGGGACACGGGAGAGTCGCCAACAAGCAAATACTAATTTGTGTCATTTTCAAACAAAACTCCATCAGCACCACGTGTGTATCATTTTTTAAACAGGCCGACTCGTATGTTTATACACTGTTAAAATTTGACACTTTGCGGCCGGATGGACATCATATACCAGGGGTAGACAACCTTTTCATAACAAGCGCTCACTTTCGTTATAAAATTTTCTAATGGTTAGTTCAAGGGTAATGGTGATTAATACTAGAAAAAAAAGTAACAAAACAAGACAGAATAATAAAAAACTTAAGTATGGGAAACTTATTCTCAATGTCGTATGTCTAGAATTACAGGGTCATAGTTCAGTTTCAATATATAAAAGTTGTAAAACATAATATATTAAATTGATTATTTATTTCATATATTAATCAGGTTTTAATTTTCGAAAAGTTTGGCAAAATGTATCTTTACACAAAAACTTACTGTAGTTAAAAATATAAACCCTTACCGCTTATAATGAAAATTGAAAGCCCAGTAGGGAGCGGTAGAGGCGAGATTGACTACCACTGGAATACCCCATCAGAAGTAAGTAATATGGTTCGTCGAAATGTTGAAAAACATCGGCCCGTCTGTCAGCCGGCCTTTACTTCTCCATTTTCGTTTACATTAGAAACAAATTTCAACTGGGAATAAGCATGAGGGGAAACAATATTGGGAAAAAATAACAATTAAACATTATTAAAAATAACGTTTCCACTTTACGTAACTCTCGTAATGTACATGATATCTATATCTATTCTATACATATGATAAAACTCAACGTTTGTCTGTCTGTCCGTTTATGTTCTTTTCACGCGAGAACCTAATGAGAAATTAATGTTTTACATAATTGTAAATCTTAAAAAAACCTACAGAAAAATCAGCGACATCTATCTGCTAAGGATCACCCACAATAACCAATTTTGTTTTTAAAAAAATCGGTGGATGACCACCTTGGGTGGGAATGAGGGTAGTACGATTTGCGCATGCGCTCGACCGACGGCATTCTGTAGTCCACGCGAGCGAAGCAGCGGACACAGCTACGTGTATATAAACTAGTTTTAAATATTACATTATTTAAAAAAAAAGGATGGCAGAAAACATTAATAACCGGTAAAATTCGTTCAGACTCGTAACTCTGTCACGTTCATGTCTGTTTATGTATCAGCGCTGGTTGTACTTCTCCTACGATCAGTCCTGTTTCTATTGAACTTCAGCCGTTTAAGGCTTTAGGGCCCTTAGAGCAAACAGTGCAATCAGATCAAAAAGAAAATTATTTAATCATCTATTATAACAATAAGCAATCGGTCAAGCGGTTTTGAGTTAAATTCAGACATACAAAAAAATATGAGATAACTAGATACAGGTTTAGTAATATAGATCTACTCGTTTTATGATATCAAAAACGTTGTACACCACCAAAGCACATGCTGGCAACACGAGCACCAGCTGGAACGAAGCAAGTCGTAGGCAGAACGCTAAGCAAGAGCCAAGTACCAGTGCGGGAAGGGTGCGGACATTTTTTAAATCAGTAAATCAAAATTTGAAGTGTAAATGCGAGTGAAAGCGTGGGCACTGCTAGTTGTGGAATAAATTTGTTTCTAATTTTTATACTGTATATGTAGATATTCGCGCGACCTATCTTATTAACAAACTATTGCCACAGTATGAATAATTATATGAGCTCCAAAAAATAATATTTAAAACCGTCTCCTGACAAGCTCGGTAGAGAATGGCCGGCCTTAATCTCGCTCTAATTACAACAATGAACAGTTAACAAGATTTTTAAATTAAATATTCTCCACCATACCACGGTTTAATTAAATCAAAGCATTTTAAGTATTGTGTTTTTCTTTCTTGTAATTAATTAAATATTACCAATACCTATACGAACTACGAATAATTCGGGTAAAGAAAAAACAATATACATTGCTCACCTTAAAAGATTTGTGTGTCTTTGTGTGTCAAAAGTAACATAGAGGTCAATGTTTATTTCTTTCCATAATATATGCAATATATTTGGTACTCCTGCAACTTTCGAAGTGTAAAACTTTGCAACAGATCTACACTGCATGAAATTCAATTTAAACATATCGATGAGAGAAATCCCTAAAATAATATAAAATATTCCATATCAGTTCATTTTATACCCTTGATTGTTGTGCTCATTTTCATTATCTTAAAAATATTTGAACTTGCTACGCCTAATGAGCGGAGACATCATATGAAAGTAAATCGAATTAAATAACAGTTTGTTACATTATCTAATTCAACATACCTACTTAATTTTGGCTCATAGCCTAGAAAGCACGTACTTATGAATGTCAAAACATTAGTACCGATTCAAAAACAACCCCTGTCATAGCAAGAATTCCGATCGGGTTTATAAAAGAAAATTTATTTTGAATGTTTCCTACTGGTTTTTGAAGTGAAACTTCTTATGCGACTTCCAAGCGTTAAACGTTTAACGCACATTATCGGTCTCTCCTCTTTGTGTGAGCCAGAGCGAGAGTAAATGCCACATTACCCAATTTCCAGATAATAGGTTTAACAATCATGTTAAGCAAGGGTATTTATTATAGGGTCAATAATTAGAGTGACTGTGATGTCTGGAATTGATTGAAAATGATAATAACTGTAAACAATAAATACATTAAATAAATATTCATAAATTCAGTCAAGTTTGTTGCCGGCGAGATTTTCAGAACCGGTGTTAGTATGTTAACATTTATAAGTGCATTTTTAAGGCATATATTGAATAATGATTTGATTTTGTATAATTTATAGTGCTCTCTATCCAACAATTTCTAAGCGCCAATAATTACCCTAATCAAATAATGGCTAAGCAAACAACATAAGACAAAAACCGTGTACGCAATATTTACGTAAATCATATAAACGCGAAGAGGCCTCGCTGAAGCTTACTTTAGCAAGATGACCTTGAACGCAAGGCTGTTGTGACGAAACCAGCACCGTGCTCGTGAACACCGTACAAAAAACGTTTTTGCAACTCTTCTATTCGGTTACCAAGGAACCTAGTGACACCTTCAGAATTCCGGATAATTTTTATTATCTAATACGAGTATACAAAAATCTTGTGTGTACAGGTGAAAAAATAAATTAAAAAAAAAAGCCCGATCGGGTTTCTTGCCGGTTCTTCTCGATGACTGGGATGGCTTTCCGGACCGGTGTTAGTGTTTGGCGTTCATAAGTGAATCTAATGAGGCTCTTGGGGCCTAAATTAAATTAAGTATTTTTGAAGTATATTTGTTATATCGAGAGTATGCTTTATAGATATGTTATAATTCGATAGGTACCGCTGTGGTCGAGTCATTACCTACCGAAAAAGGCAGAACAACGTCTGCCGGACCAGTTGTTTCGATACATTTATATTTCCCTTCAATCAGCTTAAATTCATGAGTAAATAACTTAGTCAAGGGAAGACCCCAAACAGAATTACTTTTAACTTCAACAACTTCAACCTAGTAACTTTCTACGTCGTACTCGTAGGCCGGCGTCATGACGCAGACTATATTGAACTCGTCCATCCCAAAGGTATAAAAAAAATATAGAGCCGTTATTATTAATAATATCATTTCCACAATGTCTCCACTCCAATACCACTTGAATGTAGAATATAATACACTAATTTACCTATTTATCATAGCAGGTAATTAATGACTAAATACTTACACAAAGAAACCTTCATTCAATGTTTTGGTTTACTGAGATTTACAACAATTATGATATGTTTTATGACGCAAGTCGGGGTATTCTTAAACAAACTACTTAATCTATACTACTGTTATGAAGAGATAAAGTTTGTTTGGAGGTAATCTCCGTAACTTCTGATCCGATATTAAAAACTCTTACACTGATAAAATGGTAAATTATTATTCCTGAGTGATATAGGTTATTTTTTAATCATTCATAAAAGCAAACCTAGCCGCGGGCGGTTGCTAGTAATCATTAAACTAAGATGAACTCTCGCATTGACACAATCGTATGTTCTGTCAGTACTATGCATTTAGTATGGATGTCTTTGCTCTGCCCACAATATCAGTTGTTTATAGACTATCCTTTATTTCTTAACTAGTTGTGCCCTACGGTTTCTCCATCGCGCTGCCGGCAACGCACCCGTGTAGACTATTGTAGTTCTCACTTCCCATGCTTGCATACAGCTTGCCAGATTGCTTGACTTTCATGGTTACTGCTCCGCTTCTAAAAGTCATAGCGTCAAGTTATGTGACGTTCTTCAATAAATATGGTATAATACGCAAAAATATTTTTTCAAATCTGACTGATAGTTCCAGAGATTTGCCCATTCAAACAAATAAACTCTTCAGATTTATAATATTAGAATAGACATTTACAATGCAGCAAAATCTTCTTTATTAAATTTTTTACGTATTTTATATACAAACGAACAAATGTATAATTTTCTCCGTATATTCGAAAACTTATAGAACAATTTTTACGGGATTTATTATTGGAATTCCAATCAAATAACATTTCAAATAAAGACTCAACACATATCGGTGAAACAATTTTATGTATCGTATCGTCAAATTTCTACAATGAAAACTACGCAGGCTCGAAACCGATTGGATAGATATTGATTTATTTCCAACGAAATATTTCAAACGGAACCGTCCGCGTTGATACATTTTCCGCCCATACGATTCCTATACAAACCGCCTCTCGTTAAGTTCCTACAGAATATTTTTGTCTCTGAACGAATTGATTTTCGTTTGAAATTTTCAGATGAATAATTTGGTATAAACGACAGGTCTATTCAAATACTATAATAATAAATTCAAATAATATAATATTTCAAATACTAGAAAAATGAACGTTAGAGAAACGATACAAAATCAATCAATTGTGAAAATCTAAAACAATATTTTACTCAACGTTTGTAGTCATCATCTATACGCTATGGAAATGTTTGGACGTTAAATCCGTCCCTTCCCTCGAGAAGAGGCCTTTATATTCTACATCGGAATATTACAATAGATATATTAAAAAATACAAAAACAACGTTATCATCTGACCCCGGAGTTATCATCTCGTGTCATCGGCACCGGCCACACCCACCGGTCACGTCTTGCTTCCCTTGTATGTCAGAACATACATCTACCACAGTTTTTTTTTTAATGATTTTTAAGAGCACTAGATACACGTCCTTTAAGCCTAACTTCGCACAAGTATAATTTATCCACAAAATCGCTGTAACAAAATTGTAGGCATTTTGCTAGTATAGTACTAGCAACCTAGAAAGGAGGTTTTGTGGCTACCTAAAATGCATGTTTTTCATTCAATTTACAACAACTGGGCCGGACTAGATCGCGACCACCATACTGTATATCCAGTAATCAAGCTGGATTGTTAGCGACCTGTAATCGACTGGATCACGACCACCATACCAACACATGGTGATAATACTGTTACAGTGACTCTCTTTGGGTTTGTCACTTTTCGGACTCTATCAATAGTCGGATACAATTATCGTGTCCTGCCACCGAGCAATAAACATGATGACTAATTTTGAAAAAAAAAACTAAAGTGATCTCCGTATCTATAATTACAATAATATATATTTTATGTATAGAATACTGGTTTAGTTTAAAAAATTGGTTAAAAAAATTTATAAATGGACGGCAAATAGCTCGAAAGTGGCATGGCGTCTGCTTGTGACGTCACGTAGCAGTAAGTGCCGCGCGGCGTCATTCCAACAAAAGGCAACATCAAGGAGCAATATACTTGCCATATATAGTCTAAATGGAGTGTTCAGACGATAATATAGTTACTTTGTGTTTTAAAAATGAATTCTAAAAAGTATAATTAGTGTGCGGTTCACCAATAACCACAAAACTCCCAACAAGTTATTTATGTTCCAAATAATGTGTACAAAAAAGATTTAAAAAATTACAGAATTAGCATATGCATTTAATATATCTATAGTGTGTATTTTGTATTTTGGTATAATACGGTTTGATACAACAATAAGAGAGGTAGAGGGAACAGAGAAATTTCTTTGAAGATTTCTCTTAACTTCGGCCAGCTTGACTGGTGGAATACCTCCACCTTACAGAATATCGCTAACCTTGTGTATAGTGTTCCTGCGGTAAGTAGGGTTTCTAGAGCTGCTTGGGTAAGGGTAAGGTTACAAGCATTTATAGACTACGGTAGCCGCTTACTATCAGGCGGGCCGTAAACTTGTTTGCCACGTTATTTGTATAAAAAACATACATATTAGATTTCCATAATGCCAACAAAACACTAAAATTCCAAAATTTTTATTTATTTTATGCTATAGTTAAAATAAAAAAATATACAAAAATAAGTTACCTTCCTAACATATTTTATAGCTCTATGCACTCGTAGGCAGCGGAGTGCACAGAGATTTTAAACAGGGTAGTAGAAAAATTTAAAAGTATGAACTTTCCAATAATACTGCTTGTTGTTTTGGTTCGTCGTCTTGATGATTAAATAATTATGTAGGGTAGGTAATTCAAATATCAATAAGTCATAGATTGAATCAATTTACGGATACTCGAAATGAACTTTCGGCAAGTTTTTTAATGTTCTGTATTTGCAAAATTAAGTAATTGCAGTGAAAAGGTACGGATTCATAAAGTTTCCTTCGTTAAGACTTTCGTATATCTATATGTGTCGATTGTAACTGAGAATTTAAACGTCGATTTTTTCCAAACGGTGATATTTGAGGGAAGCTTCTAAGTGTTTTTCAGATTGCTCGTGTTTTTGCTGCCGTAGGAAAATTATGAATATCGATGTAACCGGCATCGTTCCAGACGGTTATATTGCTTGAAAATAATAAACTGGTGAAACAGAACAACCGATTGCTATGTATGCAACCTGGGAGCCAATAATATGAATCATATTGTTTTATATTGAACTAGCAGAGCTCGCGGTTTCACCCGCGTATAATTCAAAAGAAATCGCTGACTGATGATTTATAATACTTCAAAATAGTCAATATTTTTATCGGCGGGCCAGGGTTATGAATCATAACTCACACAGCTCGTTCGCACCACTAAATCTAGTCATAGGCCCGAGCCGAGTGTTGACTTATTTTAATTTTACATTAGCTCCCAAACTATTCGTCCACATAACATGCTACAAAGGGCAAAGTTTATCTACATAAAATTGTCTTGACGATGAAGTAACTTTTATTCGTAAGGATTAATATGCAATGCCTACTAATAACCTCATAAATCACTAAATATCACAATAAAAAAATCACAAAATACCTTATTATGGCATATGTATACGAGATAGGCATATAGTATTTTTTTTGAGATGTACTAAGGAGCAATATTTTTGTAGAATATTGTATTTACGTATCACTAACCATTACGCCAGCGCACTCGTATAAAGGAGTTCGGGTGTGCGTTTTCCCATCTGGTGATCAGGATCACGGTATAGCATATCAGAGTATGTTAGGATAGTTTTACATAGATAGGATAGTTAGACAACATTAGATCACACTTCTTAATATTTTTACCAAGTTAAATACTCTTGATAAGCTACACATGACATGCTACGAAAATAACTGCTCCTTCTACATTAGTAAGTATTTATGTGACTGCATATTACTTTACATGCACCTTATATTCAGGTTAAATATTATATTTCACTATGCACATTTATCAACCGCGTTTAAGCTGTACCTAAAATAAATAGAATCAATTACTTACTAAGCATGTACGTTGTGTTTACAACATAGCATTTTGTTAATATAACCTTAGTCTAATAAATGAAAAGTTTTGTTTATCTGAGGTTTTGAGATCTAAATTGTACTTTTTTAATATAGATAGCTCAGGTACTTACATGGAAATTTAAATTTAAAATTCTGCTGAGAAAGAGTTTTTGTTTGACGCAAGAACCATTCCCATCGTCAGCAAACCAATGCTACACAAATTAAGCCTTAATAAATCCTTTATTTATTTATTGTGATAACACAAAACTAGGAAATGTAATAGTTTAGAACCATAAAAACGGTGCAGAGATTAACCATTAACACAAGGGAATTTGAGAAGTGACGTCATTCGCTCTGATTGGTGTTTCACAAAACATGGCGGATTGCTAATATTTTGTGTTTTTATTTTTACAGATGTATGTTCATTTCGCTTTTATTATTAATATAAATACATTTTTGAGTATTTTTTCTTATTCCATTATTTAAAAAATATATTTCAGTGATTCATTGTTATAGTCACTATGTCTATTAAAAAAATTAGTTGTTACACGCTTAGGCTAGAGCCATGATTTTACACTCAGCGTATAAGCTATTTACTGATCTTAATCACAACCATCTCATCCACAACATCTGCATTTACTTCACTTATCATTTAAAATCATTTACCTAATAAAAAGTGTGTTCCGTAAATTGATAAAATAAATTTACCTAGTTCTTAGCATTTCCTATTACAGAGTTGGCAACGTTGGGTGTACAAGACACGTTAATTCATAAGTAAGCAATTCATTTGAATACCCGTAAAATGTACTAATTTGTTTGTTATTTTCATATTGCCACACCCACAACAACACAATTTGTTCTATGTCCTTGACTCGGCAATTCTGGGAAGCCTCACAGTTTTTAAGGCCATATAGAGTTGCCATGCGCGAATAATACAAAATATACTAATTTAATCATTCAGCTATAGCATTGGATCGATAATCACTTGAACAAGCATATACGATCCGTAATAGAAATAAAGTTACATGAATTATTAGTGGCATTATGAATCTACTATAAATGAGCAATATGGAAATACAGTAATATAGATAAACCAATGATTACTAGGGATGTAGTATTTCGATAAATTCGATATTGTTCAATACTATTAAACTTTATTATTGCATGCATCTGCTAGCAGCGCCCCTGACGGACACGCATAGCAACTAAAATTGGCAGTACATTACAGAAAGGAGGTAAGAGAGATAGGGTACAGAGAAATGTTTTTTGGAGGTTTCTCTCTATTTGGGCAGTCCAACTGGTGGAATACCTCCATTCTGCAAAAGATCGCACTCGTAAATAACCTTGTGTTGCGTTCCTACGGCGAGTAGGATTTCTAGAGCTCCTTGGGGTAGCGGGGTCCAAGGTCAGCAACGTGCTAGTTGATACCTATTGTATTACAAGCATCCATAGGCTACGGTAGCCGCTTACCATCAGGCGGGTCATATTCTTGTTTGCCACATTAGTTGTTTAAGAAAAAAATAAAGAAAAGAAAACGAAAAGTTTCATCGTATTTTAAATTCTATAAAAATTCAAACCGTTTTGTAAACATCAAAGCACCTAATATGTATGAGATATAATTTAGTGAAACGGGAACAAAATACATATAAACGAACCATTCTTTATAATTCAATAGCTATCTATAAGCTAATCTAAAAAAAGCTATTTGATATTGTAGTTTCATCTAGTTGAACGACACTTCACTACAATCTGATTTTAAGTGCAGAGGTGTTCGTTCAAATGTTAAGAACAGGTTAATCCTGGAACAGGAATTAGCTCTCAAAGTAAAATTATCGTAATATACCTATCTATATATCCTTGTGATAAATTTCAACTTGAGGTTGGGGGTAACCAAGCGTTTAAAAGAAATGGCTCCATCAAACTATGATTTCATTACGATATTTTCCTTCATAGAAAGATCAGTTACTCATCGGTGAATTCGAATCCGCGTCGCTCGAAGTGCCGGCTCAGGCGAGCTACCATGAAACCAACATCGATTCAATTAATGATATTTAAAGAAAAAAAATAGCCTAATTCGATATAAATCATCTTCACCTCGTATCACTAAAAACTAACAAAGAATGTGTTTATGATACACATGTTAAGTTTTTGGCGGGGTTTTTTTTCATTACTACTTTTGTTATTTTACCCGTGTTTTTATATGTAGAGAAGTAACCCACAGTTTCACCATTGTTAAATTTAATCAGTATTATTCGATCAACTCTCGCCGCGCTGCCGCAAGCGCACCTACACAGCCTATCGTTGTTCTCAATTCCCTTATTTGCACACAGCTTGCAAAATTGTTTGACGTACATTACTGGTCCACTCCTTAGGGTCGTAGCGTGTAACCTTTCTCAATAAATAGGTTATAACATGCATAAAGAATTTTTCAAATCTGACCGGTAGTTCCAGCACGTTCAAACGAAAAAACTAAAAGTCTCTTAAGTTTTATATTATCAGTATGATATTGGTGGCATTTTACATAATGTAGTTCGCTTATCATACACAAGGGAAGTGGATTATAAATAACTAAGTGCCAGAAACATGCGTTTTGATTTGTTACAAAAACCCCCTGTATATAGAACGTTCGTACTTTGAAGAATTGAAAAATATTTTATTCACAAGGTTATGGCAGAATTGTGTATAAATGACATTGCCATTAAATAAGAAGAAGAAAGTACACACGTACAGACAGGCAGTCCCGTCGCCTTGTGAACAATTTATGGGAATCATCAAACCAACTTCAAACATGCGCTGCCTGGTTTCACGATTTTACTTTAACGGCGGCGACCGTTATTTACGACGATCGGCACATACAAAGAGTATAGGCGCAGCACTGTTTGCTATCAGTTGTAAGCCAAACACATTAAAAACAAATACGACCAGACATAGATGAAACATAGAAGCTGAACTCATAACCTACATCCACTTGTCATTTGTCAACTGTTATATTAATAACATCACGGCAATATCTTAGTTTGTTCACTAAAAATTTTAACCAACAAAATTATTATGTTTATTAACTCGGAGGATTCTTTTGAAAAGTTAAAATGGCCGAGTAATAAAGGCAGTGTTAAAGACGACAGACCGTGTAATTTCCTTTAAAAAAAATTGCATGTTTCAACTCGAAGGTCACCTTCGAACAGTAGTCATGGGTTCGCGAGAGACCTTCCTCCAATTAGAGACGAGTGTGCGATAAGTATGAAGACGACGCAATACCATGACAAAATTGTCCAACGTAAATGTACAAAAACACAATTACGTATCATCTCAAGAGTAGGTACTAAGCGAACGGACGATATAAGTTCAAAAAAGAACAGTATTTGTATCTACGTTTATCTTTCATCTGTCATTTAAGTTTTTATCGCGATATCATACTGATTACGTCGCGCAGATCCATTCGTGTTAAACTTTTATTTCTATATATTACTAGTAATCCGCCCCGGCTTCACACGGGTAGCAGAGTAATACATAAAACTCTATTGGTTTCCACGGCGCATGCCTGTACAGGTTTGTGGAGACGGCGCTGCGGGCACTCCGCAAACGCGCTTCGCGTACTGTGTACACGAACGAACCCGTGGACGCGCCGCCACCGCTTATTTTGCCATATCACTGTACATTTTTAGTAACACATTGCTAGCTACGAACATCATACGTGTTTGTTTTATAGAGTAAAACATAAAAATTCAACTATATCAATTAATCAAGCAGAGTGGTATGGATTACCACCACAAAGCACATAGTACCTAATAAACTAATCATCTCACAGTGATTTTCGTCTGATTTGTCGCATTTCGGGATCACCCAGTGTATACTTAAAAAAAGTGGGGTATTAGGGGTCGCGACCACCATACACATAGTAATAAACTACCTAGCACAATAATTTTCGTTAGGTTTGTCGCGTTTCGGGATCACCCAGTGTATATCGGAGTATTAGTTTAGTTAAACTCAACTTTTTCATTATTCCCACACGTATAATGTTCGTGGCTAGCAGTTTATTACAAAAAATGTACACTTATATTGCAAATCATGCGGCGGCGCAGTAACGGCCCGGTGAAGGCCTTACGGCTGAGGGACGTCGGCGTGTAAGCGGTGCCGTCTACACAAACACTAAAGCTCCCAGTCGGCATGATATTTTCCGACATTTTCAACAATCATAGTCATATTTTAAAGAACATAAACAGACAGAGAGACGTTCAGATTTATAATATTAAAATATAAGTAAAATATACTACCAGACGTGTGTCCGATGGGAATTCCCACAGGCAACATCACAGAAATCATACTATTTTTAACCCCACTAGTGGATGAACAAATGAATTACTGAATTCGAAACACAACTACACAAGCCTAATTTTGAAATAAATTTGAATTTGGAATTCCTAACCAAACACCAGATATTTGAGATCAAGGTGGCCAGTTAAACATAACGTCAATTTCATATGTGAGGACCTGATATAAGGAAATCCTCTGCAAAATGTCATGCCTCTAGGCCCACCGGCCAAGCGCTTTGCGTTGTACTAGTTTTTTTAATTAAAATAACAGGTTTTTCGTTTGGCCACAGTCTCATCTGATATTAAATAATGACGTGACCCAAGATGGTAACACGCTAAGCCTAGTGGGTTCAAGTGCAGCTGTCGGAACACATTTATAGGTTTTTGGCCACAGATTTTCAACTTGACAATGGTAGCTAGCCAGGTGGACATTAAAAAAATTCCATATTACCACATGTTATGGTATCATCACGATGTTTTCCGTCAACGAAAGCCCAGGCTCACTTCGAGGATTCGAAATCACGTCGATCGACGACGGGTTCGTACACGCTACTACTACTGCCGCATAATTGCTTCAAACGACCAGTTTACAATAAGTGGCGCCCAAATCGTTTAATTTTAAAGACAACGAGACGAAGTCCCCAGCAAAAGGTAATACATATGAAATAGAAATTAATTCATAAATCATATTTGAAAGAAACTTGAATGGACTGTAGTAGTGAGTGATCTCACAGAACTGGTTAGCGGGAGGTAGCATTATCGCTGTGCGGTCACACAACTAGTTTTACTTGCACATATTCGTGATTACTATAAATTCGAAGAGTAAAAAGCTAAGCGGGTTATACTCTATAATCGATATTAGATTGTATATCTAATTAACAGAACTAGATCAGTTACGTTTGGCTATTATTTTTAATTTAAAAATAATGCTTTAAATTAAATTATATTACTTATATAACTTTAATGACAATTCACGCAATATAGTATTTTTCTTTTTTATCGGCAAAATTACAACACTATACCTGTATGATAAGCACAGTGCAAACCAATAACATTGGTGATCACCGAGGGATCTACAATCTATCAACTACTCAAACGACTCCTCATGTTATGTTTGAAGGACTCCATGTTATTAGAAGGGAACACACTGGTTTATTGTTCGTTTGGTTTGTTGTTGTTAAGGTCTTTAATTTTTAAATATTTATGTACGAAATATTTAAGTTCTTGTAATTACAAATTCGGAACTTGGAAATATATAATAAATAACCTTTTGGGTTTTTTACAGTAGCTTGTCAAAGTGACTGAACTTTGCTGGTTGTTGAGCACAGTACAATCTAAAAGCAACAGCGACCACCGAGAGAATCCATCACAAGCATCATGGCAATACACTGGCTGATCCCGAAACGTAACAAACCAAAAGGGAGTCACTGTGACGCGTTTATGTGCACCATGTGCATGGTAGTCGCGGTTTTTTTTTTTCGAACTGACCATACTGTTAGCCTTAGGGGCCCTGGAGCCTTTACGGCTTTTACAGCTTTACCGGGCTTGGGGGCGAGCGCTTAGGGCACTCAGCCACGAAAGCTAAGCAACAACATCCGAGGGTGCCAAAGTGGCCGAACCTCGGCTCGGACTGTTGCGCGTATGCAATTAAGTCGCGATCTGACTAATTCCCTATCCGTAATTCGATCTAAACTAACTATACATATATACACGTTTCTGCCCCCTGGGAGGAGGGAAGGAACATGTGTATGTGTATTTAGTGGTCTGAAATTTTTGTCTACTCTAACTAGGCAAAAAAGAAAAAAAAAAAGGTCCCTTACAGAACCTATGTACCTATGTGTGTTGTGCATGTGTGTATAATGCAGTGTCATGTATGGCTGTGAAAACTAGTGATTGTAGAGTCACTTGTATCGCGCGAGCGGCTGCTTGTCTCAAGGGCTCCATGCCGATGGATCGGACCTAGGCTTGAGTTGCCGCAGAGGCGTGGCGGGTTTACGGCCCTGTCAAGTACCTACAATCCTAAAACAACGGTGACCAACGGGACAAACTCAAAGAGAGTCACCGTGACGCTTAAGTTATGCGCGTGTAAGCATATTATCGGACAAACATACTTTTTTTATCGCATCTTTTATGGTTATTTATAATCTAAGGTATGTATTTTTGTATTAGTAACGAAGGGAATCATTTGAGATAGACAGACATATTTATTAACATAACTAACAGAGGCACAGTTCAATATGTAAATGTGAGCTAAATGAAAACATTCTTTTTCAACTGCCCTAATTTGTTGTATTCCTTGCAGGATTCACTATCTAACAATATACCTCGTCCATCTGATTTAAAATCTTTACTCGGATATGCATTGTCCATACTTTGGTAAATTTTATATATATATATATATATATATATATATATATATATTAACTAAATAAAACGTTAACATAACTTACTAACACTAACCATATTATATTGTCTATAAGTGTTGTGTTTGTCTTTGTGTTTCAGACGCCTATTTTGGAAGAACATAATTTAAACATAAATAAAATTGTATTAATATTTTTAATGTGACTAACTCGACTCTGGCAAAAATTGTATTTACGAAACGCTATTAAAAAAACAAACATGAAGTTGAAGTAACAGAGATAATCTCCCATATGATTCTACATAATTGATCTATTGTTGTAAATTAACCAAACCATATTATTTAACTCTCTAATACGTCTGCTGTTAATATATATTCTGAATCCACCCAAGGTTCGTCTACTTTATCTCCACGTCGATATTCCTAAAGATTAGCTACATTCGGTGTTATGTTGACCCAATTAAGCCAAACCAGGGATTTTTAGGTCAATTCTGGGATCTTGACTCACCAAAACTTTTAAGTTTTTATTTAACATAACCATTTAAGGGTCACTAAGGGTTTTTGAAATGATGTATACCTCCTCAATAGTAACTTGTTCGGACATCGCTTCGGTGGACACTTAGTTTAGAATTCTCCAATGAGCCTGAGGTTTCGGTATAGGAAAGCAACGTGATGAAATTGTAACATGATGCTTAGGAATTTTCTAATGCCCTCCTGGCTAGGTAACACTCTTAAGTTGATAATTTGTCACTTAGCACCTATAAGTGAGTTCCGAGTTATCATCTTAGGTGAATATCAGATGAGATTGTGAACAAACAATAACTTATGAAACCAGGCCGAAACGTCAAGTAATTAAAAAAAGTAAAACGCCTTCTATAGACTCGCATAACATATATATTATACTCAGGGTTGGGCAGTATTTGAATTACTTGTAATTAAAATACGTAATCGAAATGCAAATACATATTTTGTATTTGTATTTTAATTACTTTTTAAAAATGTATTTTGTAATTGGTATTTCATATACCGGACGCAGATGTATTTTGTAGTTAGTATTTCAAATACTTATGGCTTGAAAATACATTTTAACATAAATACTTTTAGCGATCTTATTAATGGGTGCGTTCTTTTTTTTATTATTTAAGTAACGATGTGGCTCGAGATGGTAAACGCTAAACCTAGTGGAAGACTGGCTCTCAAGTGCAGCTGCCGGAACACACTTATTGGTGTTTGGCGACAGATTTTCAACTTGAGGGTGGTAGCTAGCCAGGCAGGCATTAGAAAAAGCCCTACCACCATGCTATGGTTTCCTCACGATGTTTTCCTTCACCGAAAGCTCAGGCTCATTGCAGGGATTCGAACTCACGTCACTCGACGCGAAGTCGTTCACGCTACCACTGAGCCATCATCGCTTCCATCGCATCGTTCTGCAGAAAATAGCACTCGATAGCTTTCGTAAGCAAAATGGCGACGGCTAAATATGTCAATCTTTAAAGTTGTCAAAACTGCACCTGTACCTACTGTACGTCAAATTTTAAAATATGTTTTCAATAATCATTTTCATTCTTAAACGGTTAGTTTCACGAAATTGCTACGTATTAATTAAGTTTGTTAGTACGAATGTTGGATGTTTGGTGGGAGCTGTCATGTTGTGGTTTTTATTTTTAATTCATTAACTTAGGTCTTTTGACCTTATATTATGTAATATTGGTGGCATTTTGCATGATATAGTTTGGTTATTATGCATTCGTGAAGTGGATTATAAATATAACTGAAAACATGGATTTTGAGATGTCACAAAAACTCCCTAGATAGTTCTAACAAGGGAGCCACCATCTTCATGGACCGATTTTGAATGTTTGAAAAATACTACGAAGATTTAAACACATTTACACTGTCAAGTGCTTTTTGCGGCGCCATATCAAGAAAAAGAAGTAGTACGAACGTCACGATAGATGATCAAATTAATTCTTTTTTTTTTCGAACTGAGTACAGTACTTGGAGCCATTAGAGGCTATGACAGCTTCATCGGGCTTGGGGGCGAGCACGGAAGGCACTCGGCCGCGAAAGCTAGGCAACCACCAATTTATATATATATATAGCTATATATACTAGTTGTTCCCACGGCTCCACCCACTTAGACTACAGAATGCCGTCACTCGAGCGCACACGCAAAATCGTGTTGCCCCCGCTCAAAAAGCGGAAGACAAACGTGTGTTTATTGTGGGTGATCCTTAGAAGATAGACATATAGATATAAAGTACACAAAACGAGAGAGATAGCTAAAAATTGCTTATGAATATGATAGCTGATGAAGTTTTTAAAAAAATCCTATCTTTCGGCTTTCTTATCGGAAATAGCTACCGAATATAACTTTTTTATATTATCTGTGTACATTAGTTAGATGATGTGTCTGATAGAAAGTTTATTAATACATATTAAAAGATATTGTTAAAATTTAAAACAGTTCTGTTTATATAAGTACTCTGAAAAATGGGGTTTACAAACAGACAGTTCTTGTTCTCGTAATATCATCTCGCTACCGCCATCATTACCAAAACTCCTACTTACAGTTTTAATAGTTTTCAAATACGATTACTTAAACGGTTCGTTTTCAATATTGCAAATTTGGATTATTACGTGTGTCCAATGGAAGCACGTAGCACGTAGCCAGTAGGTATATGAAAAACGGTAGACCCAACCCATCACGTGGCGACAGCTTATAATTCGTCAATAAACGACTTTCCAAGAATATTTCTAATATAAATCAGCAGGAAAATCGATTACGAGTCGCGATAATCAAACGCCAAAAATAAGATTGAGCATACACTTAGACAGGCTCTAGACTAGAACCCTGTAGGAAGAAGTCGAAACAGTTGTATTGAACAATCCTATCAAAGGATTTCCCTTCCAAAGACTCAGGATATTTCGAAGTGGTAGAATGTTTAGTTCGCACGTCCTGTTCAGCTTTAGGTATAGCGACTTTTTTTAATACAAAGAACGTGGAACACAAGCGTACTGCCCGTCAGATGGTAAGCGACTTCCGTAACTTATGGACGCATTTACCTACTGGCGCGTTGCCGACCTTGAATCTCCTTCCCCAAGGACCTCTAAAGCCCTGCTCACCGCAGGAATCAAACTTAAGGTTATTTGGCTGCGATATTTTGTAGAGTAGAGGTATTTCACTAGTCGGACAACCCAAATTGAGCTAAATCTCCATAGAAATTGCTCTATATCTTATCTCTCTTAACTTTACAAGTAAATAAATAAACCAAATAGTTATTATTTACGTATCTATATCGCGTAGATCGCTCGCGGTGTGGCCGAAATGCAGCGAGTGTTTCATAATCCGTCAGTGTCACGTTTTGATGTATCGCCCCCGTACAAAGCAGCTATAATTCGTGCGATTGTACCGGTCTTCATCAAGCCATATATAGCCTCAGCGGATGTTGTCTATGTCGTGAAAAAATCACAATGCAACATTCGCATACATGTATAATAAATACGACGACATGGTCGAGTGGGAGTAAAGTCAAAAGTATAACATGTTTTTTATACTAGATAACAACGTGAAACGACTCTTTTTTGCAAACTTTTGCAATTCGAATGACTTACCCAAAAAACACAAATATTATAAGCTATCATATTTCGTTAGCTTGCACCAACCGGTTCGCTCGAGTAAATTTTGCGTTTCTTAAAAACAATGCTTTTAAATTAAGGGTAAGGTTTACATGTTTTATAAAATAAAATAACGATATTTTATTTCATAATTCAATACAACTCCTCTGTTGTTTAAAACATATCGGCAACAATTCTTCATTAAATTTATATTATTCTTTATCTGATCCTGAGGCAATCGCTCCCAATGGAAGTTTAACAAGTCTTTCAATTGTTGGGTTGTCGTAACACCGTCCAAGTTCTCTAGAACACGGCTCTGGAGCATGTCCCACGCGTGCTCGGTGGAATGGAGGTCTGATGGTTATGTAGGCCACGGCAATACCCGAATGTTTCCAACCAAGACTTTGTGTAAATGGGTGGCGTGAGGATATCTTCAATGTAAGTTTCAGTGCTCATGGTGCCATCTACAAAAACCAGCTCAGTTCGTCTGTTCTTCATAATACCCACCCATACCATAAATCATCAATATTATATACCAACCTACTTTGCTAGGAAAAAAAAAATATTAATTAATAAAACTTGACGTTTCTCTAAATGTTGTGTTGCTTAGACTTTTTTGATGTCTGTATGTCATTTACGCGAGTATCATATTATACAACATATACGAGTAATAAAAATGTAAAACATCACACTGTGATAAGACATCCCTAAAATACAAATACGATGGTTGCCCGCAACGTGCCCGATGAACATGCCTTTCCACCTCGCCAACCCTCTGCAGGTGTGTTGTACAACGGATAATAAAACACGTGGCAATGACTAAATTGCTATTGAAATGGAGGGCCGTTAAAAGCTGTTCATATATGATAGTTTACAACATAACTGTTTTATGCCACCTTCGTGTAAAATCACCTTTCCTAATTCAGACGCAGAACCGAGATACAGAGCCAGAGCTTCCTTCCTAGGATGAACATCTATACTAATATAATAAAGCGGAAGAGTTTTTTTGTTTGTTTGTTAAAACACGCTAATCTCTGGAACTACCAGTCGGATTTGAAAAAATCTCGTTTTGTATATGATTGCCAGATTTACGTGGAATAGTATAGGCTATCTAGAATCAGCTACTCTTAAATATTGATTTTTGTTAAATAAGTTGGACGAAATCCGAACTGCTTTATCCGCGTGTGCTGGCGTAAAGGTTAGTGATACGTAAATACAAATGTTCTACAAAAATATTGTTCCTTAGTACACCTAAAAAATACCATACGCCTATCTCTTATACATAAGCCACAATAAGGTATTTTGTGACATAGTTTTATATGTATTGATATAGTATTTTATGAGCATTGTTATTAGGCATGGCATATTAATCCTTACGAATGAAAGTTCATCATCAAGACAACTTTGTGTACATAAACTTTGTCCTTTATAGCATGTAATTTGGACGAATAGTTTGCGAGATGAATGTAAAATTAAAATAATTCGACACTCGGCTCGGGCCTGTGACTATAGATGTATTATTGCGAACGACCTGTGTGAGTTGTGACGCATAAACCCTAGCCGCCCGATAAAAATATTGTCTATACTGAAGTATTATAAATCATCAATCAGCGATTTCACAGGTTTCAATATAAGGGAGTTAACACCGACAATTAAAAATAAATTATGCTATGTGACCCTGACTTTAAAGTGGATTAGTAGAGAGTTCAGTAAGTATGTGGGCTTCACGTCGGGCTTTTTCATCCGGAAAATTTAATCCTAGTAATATCCGTAATTACTAGTTTAGAAGCTCAGATACAAAAGGGTTTCGGGTATCCTCAACCCACCTCGTCTCGCCTCTCCTCATGCCGCGGTATCAAGGCAACATCTCTCGACGGTACACACTGTTTTTGCACTGTATGTGGTATTTTTAAATTTTCACTTGAAAATAAATATCCAAGTACCGCCAACGTGGTTTAACCTGTATAAATATTGATATTTTATCAATAACTATTCACATATTTATGTTGTATTATTTATTCACTTTTTTTTTATCAATGATATACTTATACGCTATTACGCTAAAAGGAACAGGACTAGGTTTTTTTTATATATTAGCTCTGCACATTGACTGTACATTCCCTGATGGTGAGCATAGTACAATTCAAATACAACGGCGACCACCGAGAGATCGAAATTCATAGCCGGTCGCCGCTGTCATGTCGGCCTGAAAAGGCCTGAGGTGTCAAGTGCAGCTGCCGAATCACACAGATATGAGCTTGATGACATTTTAAACTTTAAGGTAGTTTCCAGCCAAGCGTGCAATATAATTATTTTTTTCAACACATATTTTCCATCAAAGAAAAGTTCAAGCTCAAAATTTGAACCAATCTCAATCGACGAGGTGTCCGAGTTAAATAAATATGTGAATGTTTATCAAAAATCACAATAATCGCAGATGCGATTCCAACAAGCGGAGACTGGCATAAATTTTCTTAATTTATAATCACAATCAAACGTTTCTTTATCTGTAGTGATACTTTTAGTACTTTCCTCTTTCAGCTAATGGCACTGCTAGTAGACGTATGAAAGAATACGATCCTTTTCAACGTATTTGGAAATGATCAAGGATTAATACTTTGACCATCTCTGGATGAGGTATGCAAAGTACCATGCAACCATGGGGTATGTAGAGTAACATGCAAAAAATGGTTCGTAAAAATGCCGAGACAACGAACATGATATAAATTTAAGAGACCTCGTGGCAAAATGGCTTACTCCCATACTGAAAAGAAATAGTGTGGATTTGAATCCTGCATAGATGTTTTTTTTATGATGAACATGAGTTCTAAATCTAAGTGTTTACAATATACAATTAAATATTATTTATGTACATTATTTTGGTTACCGTGATATCATTTTGAATCAAGTGACCGTGTACGTGATTAATGAAAATCACGAATTTACAGCAGTAATTATTTTGCCATAAACTTAGCATGGTAGCATAAGCGTAATGTAATGTTGGACAAATAGCATATTTGAGCTTATTCACAATAGGTTCTTGCTTCTTCTTAGACATAACAAAATTGTTAGCCATGCCACGCCGTTTAGCTTTAAGCAAACGAAACAGCTCTTAAAGCGAAGTCAACGACACCGGTACCCCGTGTGCCAAATTGTTTTTCCATGTAATTGGCAAATCGCGCAACGCTTTTAGTATTTGATTACAGTTTAAAAGTACTCGCTAAGTTTATAACGGAAACAAGTAAAGTCGCTTCAACGCGCCATGCCACCGAAAACGTGACACACGGTTACATCGTGGCACTGTTATAAACTTCCATTTAACAAGTTCAAAAAATCTATACTTTTAAATGCTTAGCGTTTCACCACAATTTCACCTTATGTTAAGTGACTATTTGCCTAAAACGGTAACACACTCAGCCTATAGAAGGATCGCATGTCAAATACAGCACAGAACACACCTATAAGCACCTATAAGTTAAGTGCTTGTCGATAGATTTTCAACGCGTAGGTGCTAACTAAATGAACGGACATACAAAATACGCCACCTTCATGTTACAGTTTCATTAAGATTTTTTTTCCCCATCGCAGAATCTGTAGGTTTCGAACCTACGTCAATCGACGCGATGTCTGATCACGGAATCATTGAGCCATCATCGCCTCAAATTCCGGTATACACCTCAAATGCAAATTTATTAAAACATCTGAGCTCGCAAGAAACTAGATTTTTTTATTCATCAAAAACTTTTTATTATTATTGTGATAACTAAAATATATGTTAATGAGTTTAAAATGCTGGAGCTAAGAATTTATTAAACTCAATATAATATTAGACTAAGTTTAGTTCCAGAGGACTCATTATTTTTGTCTGATAATCATATTTTCCACACATGCCACATGTGCTAGGGTGTACTGATTCTTGGGCCATGCAAGGGGTATTCCGTCTAAGGTAGGTTGGAAGCACAGATTGTTCTTTTAGTATTAATTTGTGTTGCTTTTTGATAACAAAAATTAAAATTTTATGCAACCTCTCATCTCAAGGTGAACTTAGCTGACCGACTTGAAAAAAAGGAAGTTTTTCTGATTCTCTAGTATATTTTAGTGTGTGTGATTTTCTCAGAAATCACACTATCAATTTTTATGATTCTTCTACTGAGGTAATCTGTAAATGTGTGGAAGGTTATAGTATATTAAAATATTAAGATTTAGATAATTATTTTGTTTATCATTGATCTTGAATGAAACTGGTTTGTTTATTTTTTTTTTACCAATTGCACTCTCAACAGTTCCTACCTATATTTGAGACAAATTTTACAAGTCCCCCAACAAATTTGAATTGCTAAGTTGTCATTTTGGCATTGGCAACCATTTTTTAAATAATTTTAGTGTAACTTATTTAAGTAATGTATTAATTTGAATATAAACACAAAAACAAAATAATAAAATAATGTTGGGAAATCATATGTAATAGCTTGGCTTAATATTGTGAAACTGGCTATTGTCTCATACCTAATTATATTAAAATATTACTTTGATTCTAGACACCAAAGCTAATGATAATTAACTTTTATATCAATTATACATAACATTCTAATTTAGGTCATTTATTGTTTTGTTCGACCCCTAATTATTTTTCTAAAATAATGGTAGTCTGAGTTATTTCTTATAACATCAGCTATCTTCCAGTAAAAGTGTCGTCAAAATTGGTCCAACCATTTTGAAGATTACCCAGAACAAACAGGCCGACAGACAAAAAAATTTAAAATTGTTTTAACTTTTTTTTATATATGTAGCATGTATATTTTGTAATGAATTTAATAAAAATGTGTTATTTTGACATTACAAACAGACACTTCAATATTATCATATGTATAGATAGGTGGCCATTGAATACACATTCTTGAAGCCTAACTTTGAACTATTTTCAAATCTTCAGTGACCTAACAAAATGGTGTTCACCATTATAGAACTTTCTAGGGAGTTTTTGTGGTATGCCACAAAAACTATGTACCATGTAGTGCATGTTACGAGTATTATATCTAACCCACTTGTGTACAATTAACAAACTATATCATGACAATGAAACTGATATTAGATAATATAGGGTCTATTTATAAAAACCACTCCATAACAAACTAAGATCCCACCAAAAATTCTTAGTATTCTTGAGTCATCTTGCAGGATATTAAATTTGAGTAATAAATTCATGTACTCAAGTTAAAATGACCAAGTTAAATCCAGTTGATTTAGAAGAACTCAATTAACCTTATGATTCCAGAAGTGGCTATAAAAATACTAGAAAAATGTTTCCAGTTTACATAATGTTTTATATATACAATTTGAAAAAACTTTACTAAAAAAAACATGACTCCTATTAAATACAAAACTATTAAAACCCTACCACTGTATATATTATTTTTTCCATAGAATACCTAGCAAAATTGACACACTTTTTGTTGAAGAGTAATATTTTGTAGCTTAGACTAATTTATAAAGACTATTGTGTCACCTTTTTATTTAAAGGATGATGTTACTTATACAATACTTATATATTATAAGCAAATATTATTTGAAATATTATAACACTAGCTGTGCTCTAATGTTGAATCTATTCAACCCTGTGCCCTTGTAGCCCTAATGCTGTTCCACTTTCTGTACTTGCCTACAGCTTGCCAGATTGTTTGATGTTCATAGTTACTGCTCCACTCTTTAGGGTCGTAGTGTTATATCAGTATAGGTAATAAAGCTGAAGAGTTTTTTGTTTGTTCAAACATGCAAATCTCTGAAACTATCCATTGGATCCAAAAAATTGTTTTTGTATATGATAGCCAGATTCTTGAGTAATAATACTTATAGACTATATATCTTCCTGATACAACCCTAAGGAGCAGAGCAGTAACTATTAACAACAAGCAACCTGGCAAGCTGTAGGCAGGTACAGGAAGTGTAACAACAATATGGCAGCACAACACAAGCACATTCACTGTGGTGCATTGGACAGTTTGATGAATAAATTTAACATGGGTGAAACCTTAGGGCACCGCTTGTATTAGTATAGATTATTCCAAGTATTCCTATCAATATCAAACAGAAACATACAGTATTTTTAGCCCTTTAACAATCATAATGAAAAATTAAACAAGGACCATATTTCAAATTATCACACTTTTAATATCAGTAGGTATATTATGAATTAATGACATTAAATAACAGGTATTTACCAATAAAGCTAGCTTGTTTAGTAAATAAGTCTAAACTTTCAGAAAATTAGTTCTATTTATGATGTTTTGAAAGTCGTATCTTAGTGTAAAGTTTATAGGTGCATAACTTTTAATATACAAATTAGCATGGGTACAGTATATTGGTGTATGACATAGTGAAAAAATGACATCAGTTAAGAAAGAAAAACTTGTTCAATTTGTATACAAATAATTTTTTGGCAGTATTACACTTTCTATGCACCTGGATTTGAATCCAAATACAGCTATAACATGGTTGTGGGAAAGTTATATTCTCCTGGTAAATGCCACCCTCAACTTGAAAATCACTATAACATTTATATTCAAATATATTTAATATTAACTTATTACTTGGTAAGGAAACTTATATCATTTGGGTATACAACAAATTGTATTCCATCTTGCATTATGAATTAGAACATTAGATAGCATGTTTAGTCAGTTTCAAATAAAGACTTGAAACATATAATGTGATAATTTCAAATAATTATCACAATTACTGAAATATATTACAGGTCTACTAATATTAAACCTAAAATCAAAATGAGAAATTAACTGACATTTTAAAATTGACTAATAACGATTTCGGATAACGTAATATTCTAAAAACATTCAAAAACCTGACAAGATCGTTAACAAAACATCTGTTTAGATGATAACAAGCATAGAACATTAATTATAGATTAGAACCGGCGCGTACTGTTTATTGTAAGAGTACTGGCAAATACGGTCGTGTAATTTGAACAGCTGTGAGCACCAGCGGGCGTACCGTTCAACCGGCTCCTATCTCGCGGGGCCACGCCACTACACAGCCGAATATACTTCGCAAATAGGTTAAAACTCTGACGAAATTTTCTCACGTCACCCACGGCCGACAAGCTTAGAAATTTGCTACACTCACCTCAATAACAACATGTATCATCCAACAAGCGTCATAACGATCCAAAACCTCGTATCACTGAACAAATAACCACAATTCAACAACGAATTACTTGATATAACTATCCCATGTAAGATTGCACAAACGATTTTATATATCACCATAAACTCATTATATTGCACATAAACATATATTTAACACACACACAAAACAAGGACAATATTTATTATGTTATTATCACAAACATACGTAAATGAAATATCACAAAAGGATATCACTTTCAGCCTCTCTCGCGTTCACATAAATTGGCAGCCATCTTGCGTTCCTACGGACAGGGCGGAATTATTGCCAGCACTAAATATTACTGTCCTTAAGTGATGTAGTAGTGTAGAAAGAATTGATATAATATTTGCTTGTGGAAAAAATTAAAGAAACGTCATCCAAGTATGTCTTGACTGTTTGGTATACAAGTAAATTTGATCTATGAAAAAAAGGTAATTTTAAGAGAAAAAATACATATTATTATGTTTTTCAATATCCACACTATTATGCTTACCATCCACTTATTGTGCCGAATCAAGCCGAACCGAATCAATAAAAAGGAATAGGATTAAGCTATAACTTGGATTGCTATCAATACTTTATAATAAATAACATATCCTACATTATTTTGGATAAATCCACTTTATAATTTGGCATTATAAAAACATAATTTCAATATTTACTGTGATGCGTTAAACAAAATACTCATATGGGTATTTATCGATACTTTTAAGTACAGTGGTATAGATCCAAAGAAAAGCAATATCATTATTTTAAATAATGATGAAGAATTTTCAGTGAAAAATACTGTTAGCAAAAGGTAATTAGTTGGATTCGTACAAAATACTAGCGACTTCCGTTATCAGTCAGTGTACCCGGTCTGAATTATATTATAAAGCGGAAGTTGTTTCGGCACGACATGTATGCATAGTTTTGATAAACAGGAATTGTAATATAAGGTATTGTTGAATAATTCAAAGTATTGTACAGGAATAATAGTGTAAAGATGTTACGATGTTTCTCTGATACTAAACTTGCGAAAATATGTATATTTCTTATACACTTTCTATTCCACTTTGGCTGTCACTGAGAGATTTTTTTAATGTACCTAAAGAGACGAGAAAAGAGAAACATATAGTCCATAAATTTAATAAATATAAGTTCTTTATTTATTGACATACGTTTAAGGGAGGAAAAGCATATACTTGAAAAATACTATTTTTATACAAATGCTTTATTTTTCCCTGCATAAGGAATTGTCACCCATTAGAAACGAGTGGTCACATACTTATTATATAAAATTCTTTAGCTAAATCGTCATCAGGATCATTTCAAATTTTGATTCTTTCTCTGTACATCTCAATGCACAAAACACTGTAAGTTGTCGTGAACACGAAGTATTAAGGTCGTAATGTACTCAAGAATTAACACCTACGAAAATGAATTAAGAACTGTTAATTTGTCTAGTCTTTTTATTATGAGAGTAGCACATTTTAGTATGTTTTGGTATTTTAATAACATTGTACCTCTTGTCGCTATTTCATCTCAAATTGCGCGCACACTTCTCAATTTTTCTTTCTAATAAACGCTCCAAAAGAAGCCAAAATATTTGACCATGCACTAACAATAGGTGGTCCTCTACTCAACTTAATCTGAGAATAATATCAACACCCAATAGCGGAAAAGGCACAAAAAATATCCAGGAGCATATGAAGAAAACGGTTAGTATCTTTACAACTATGTCCTATACAGTACATGAAAACGCATTTTCTACTTTTGGTAGGTTGTAAAGAAAAACAACATTAAAACAACATATTTTTTGATGACCTTTCACAGCTTTACAACCAGTTTTGTTTTGCGATCAACACCGAACTTGGTTTGATTCTTACGTAATTTACATACTTACGAAAGGTTGATATAATAATAAAGTTTGATTCGGTGTGCTTCCACTGTAATCGACGCTTAGCACAAATTTGTGAAAGTTGGGTTGCCAATTTAAAAAAGAAAGAAGTTATTCTAACTTCCACGTTTTGCGTTTAGGCCGCGAGAATTATTTTTCTTTTGAACATTAAAATGTTTTTAATTATGTTGTTGTAATTATATTTATGTCGGCTCGAATAGTCAAAACATGTTTGAATAACGTGTTCGGCTCGTTTCGAAAACACGACTATTATCGAAGAAATCTATATAAATACGACCGACATTTGCGGCATTCTCCCAAGCCAGGTGAAGCTATAAAAGCCGCAAAGGCGTCAGGGCCCCTAAGGCTAACAGTGTAGTCAGTTCGAAACAAACAAAAAAAACAATAAACGCGGCATTCTCGCTCGGGCTGTCGGATAGTGAAGATTGCTTGAGGCTGGGAAAATAATCTGCTCATTCCATCGAGGCTCAGAAGAATAATTAATACGGAGTCGCCCTAGTCCAGGTGCTGCCCTGGTCCAAGTACCACCCAAGTCCTGGCGCCGCCCAGGTCCATGTGCCATCATTGCCTTGCCCAAGTTTATCGGCCGCCATATTTCACGACCGCCATAATAGCGGTACCAGGGTACCTGGAATCGTAATACCTACCATTGTGCCTACTGCGTTATATATTATACGAAATTAAATTAACACTGATATACAATTTATATTAGATTATAAAATAGCTGTAGAATTATAAAAAAAAAATGAAACTGACATGACGATGAGACAAAAAATGATAATAATTGAATTTAATCAACGCACTTTTGGCAAAAATTGTAGTGTTAGTGGTGCTAGTATAATTAAATTAAGGACCTACTGTTTATGCAATCAAATTAATTGCATTAAAATCTGAAACTTATCATTGCCATAATTATATCTACAGGCGCGTTGAAGTATGAAGATATATTTCTTTTTAACGCTCAAATGTCTATCTTTTATATATCAAAGTAGGTAGATACCTATTCGCACGACAAAAACGATACTAATGACATAGTTATATAACTATATATGAGAATCATTGTAAGGGGGCGAAAAGTTGCTTAACTTTTTCTGTGCTACATAAAATGATGGATGATACTGTAACGGGTTAGTAAGATCGTTGATATCCGAATCAGCATTAACTGCTCGTGGTGTAATATCCTTCTGACTAACTGATTATAAAATACAGGTAGCCGGTTGCTATGGTCTCGAAATACTAAAAAATAATTCTTGACACTTCCACCTTTACTTATAAAGAGTCATAAGTGAGCTAAAGTCTCACCTGAGACAGTTTTAGTTTGCATATCGAAGCGAATGCTGGAAGTGACAATAAAGTCTACACTTTATTCATTTCATTATTTAGATTATTATAGGTATTATTTAAAACATGTTTAATTTTTACAAGCTTCAGAACTAGGTATTTCTTTTTGTTAAGTACAAAACAGCTCTCCAATCTCCACCTAAAAATCAATTTGAATATAATAATATACTATTGTTCATTCATCGTAAGAAGACTTGCACGACACATGATTTTACGATTATCTATTCTTTTTTAGAACTAAATATAATCGATAATACAATTATATGCTTTAAATGAGATAGATAAAAGGTTTGTAAGCTGTGTAAATGAAAAAATAAAATATAACAATAATTGAAATCGCAATCTGTTCCAGTTAAATTATTCAATATCCATTCCTGTTAAATTATTGAATTTTTGACTCCAAACAATCAAATTAATTATTCTTCCAGTCAATATTCTTCGTTGCTTGTTGCTGCAGTAAAAATGTAGGAATTACGTAAATATATTTGTTTATTCGAAATTAAACAAGAAACTAGTAAATTAAATGTAGAACGGCAATCAATCAAATCGATTAATTTTCGATTCGTACCATCAATTTTCTATTCCTTGGTTTTATTATTTTGGTCTTCAATCGTTTTAAGTCATAACGAGTCAGAAAGAAACGAGGCACGTAGTACCAAAAAAACAAAGGAAAATTTACATAAATCATTGTATAGAGGAAATTATTTAAGATTTTATCGTGAAATTTTTTTTTATAACGTGTATCAGCATCAATTTTTTTAATAATAATTGATATTCGAAGTTTATATATTTAGATTACCTATGTCATAATTTGCACGACGTCCTGTGGATGTCATGTCATGCAAGTCTTCTTACGATGAATAAGGTATAGCCAAGTATAGCGTATGACCCGTGCGTATATTCCGCTCATTATAGATTAGTAAACAATATAACAGCTGTCATGTTAGTTAAACAGGTTGTTAATAGATGGCGCTTTTCATATATTTTCGTTAACCTCAACATATGGTATTCCAAATGAGAAAGTTATTTAAATCATTTTTTAACGAAAACATTAATTTTGTCTGTTTAACATAAACTTAATTAATTCTGATATAGAATCAACGGAGATATGGCATTCCCAGAAAAAAAAGAGAAATCATATAAATGATAATTATAAATTCTGTCAGTATTGATACTTTTGAAGATGAAAATCATATCACATATATTAAATATATGATTATAGTATTACGTTTAGACGCATATTTCGCTTGTAGGCCTAATGAGGTCTAACAGCTATCGATAGAAAGAGCTGTGCTTAGAATTATTATACTGATAGAAACAGTAGCAGAAAAGAATAAAGGAGAAAATAAGCTATACAGATTTGATTTATTACGAGTTTATAAATAAAACAACAATGTAATCATATCGACAACTATAATCATTTTTATTTTTTCATATGTTTTGTGTTAGTTTAACTTATAGACCACGGGTCTTACAGATTATAACTTACATTATTATTAAAGAAATTACGTTTAAGGAAAAAGAATAAAAAATAAAAATAAAAGAAAGGTGGATAAGAAGGTTTAAAGGCAAGATTTTAAGAGAAAATGCAATTTTTACAATATTCATAATAACATGTATACATACAATTTAAATATATGTCCTTTCTTAATTTTTTTCACAAATATATAAAAAATAGAATGGCCCTTCTAAAACGAAGGGTTTCTTTAAAAAGTATGTTAAAAGTACTTTTGTTTTTGTTTATTAACTTACTCTTAAGGTAATTATTAAATTATGCAACTTAAAATTATTAAATAAGTACAAATGAATACTACAATGTTAAACAATCAGTAACACAGTATTGGCGAAAGGTTATCTGTTACATAACCGCCATTTTGAAGACGTAATTCATTGAATGTAGTATTTGCCTTGAACAAGATTTGATCGATCACTCAAATCACGTACTTGTTTTATTTGTACACTATTTTCTATAACTTTGGTCAAATTTCACGAGATACAGTCTAGTTATTATTTAATAAAGTCGCTAACATTTTATTAAAATGTAACTAGACCCACATCAAATAAAATCAATATAGAGCTAATAATGAAAGAGATAATATTATCCATATAAATTTCAATTCAGTTTTAACCATTGAATAAAATTTTGACACTGGCGGATATGCATCTGCAGCCTTTCCAAAAAAAAAAAACATTTTCAACTTCAATTTCATCCATACGACTCGAAAAAAAAATGAAAATTAAAAAGTAAAAATGCACTTTTATGTGTAATCAGTTTCTGACTAGACAATCACACACACACTTTAACTCCCGAATATGGCAATGGCAGTACGCAATACGCAGTACGCAATACGCAGTACGCAGTACGCAGTACGCGGGTGCGATGCGCACAGCGATCTCTCATCACCCACAAGCTCACAGCCGACCGGCGGAGTGATCAGTCATCAGTATTCTATATTATGTCATCTGTCGGGTTCAGCGATCAACATTATCATAGTTCGTTCATTTGACAATGAGCCCCGGGCTCTTCTGGTATTCCATCGGTAGGAATATGTGCATCAGTTTCTCTATTACGCCTCTGCACAGTGGACACCGGTTGCATCTAGAAAAATATATAAAAATACTCGTTAATCACAGTATTCAATGATTCCTGTATCTTAAAACAAAAACTAAAAATTGGTTGTCAAATCTAAACTACTTGGATACTGAAATTTTACTATTTTAACCGGATCCTATGAACCCTCATAGCTGTACCTAATGTAATATTTAATAAATAAATATAATAAATAAATTTAGATCTTAGAAAAATATAAATATCGTATTTAATGTGTCTGAACATCTTTTGCCAAGAATTAAAGTCCAGTACTAGTTTTTTTAAGACTTTTCATATAATTTTGATTTTGTCGATATGAAGCTAGCCCCGCTGAAAAATCCGCTTACAAAAATACCCTTACGATGAATTTGATTTTTAGATTAAAAAGAAACATCATATAATAACCAATGGCATGGAGATAGTAGATTTTCTAACGCACGCCACCACTCTACCGTCATCAAGTTGAACTAGTCAAGCGTGAGCATTCCGACAGCTGTATTTGAGAGCCGATCCTACTTCTGAATTTACCAAGTGTATGGTTACTTAACATCAGGTATGATTGTATGTAAAGCTAATGTATAACAGCAGCTTGTTACATAATGCTATCTCTTTCTATTATTGTAGTTGAATAAAGAGATTATTCAAAGACATATTTTTGTTATCTCTCTCTAACTGAGTAAACATCCTTAATCCTGAACAAAGAATAGCATGTTCTAAATTAAAACTTTTGAATTTAGTGAGACAGGCGCGTACTATTTCATTAGTAACAACTTTTAAAAGTTACAGATAACAGTTCGTAGGTGTTCTTTTAAACTGTTTCGATAAATACACGTTACTAAATATGTATAATAAAGAAGTGAATTAGTATGTGAAGGTGGATAGTTACCTGGGCGCGCAACCCTGGCAGCAGACGACGTGCCTGCAGGGCAGGAACAGCGTGTCGATCGCGTCGTCCATGCAGACCCGGCACGCGAGCGTCTCGTCGCCGCTGCGCGACCGCGACCTCGACCCCGACCCCGGCCCCGACCCCGACCCCGGCCCCGACCCCGACCCCGGCCCCGACCCCGACCCCGACCGGGACTCCTGTCACAAGGGATACCATACTCTTTAACTATAATCAAAAACCCTCGATTCACATCCACCAGTCGGCGGTGGTGACCGTTGTCTTCAGTTGTACCGTTCTCACCATCGTATCACATACATTCAACAATTCATCTATCTACATTACACGGTTATAGATAGACAAGTTACTTAGCGAAAATCGATTGTAAGTATTAAGTATTGTTTTTATCTAGTATAGATTATATGTTAACATTAACTTCCTGAACTATGAATTTCTTATTACTTAGTTTAATGCTATTATTAAAACTGTCAGAACATGGGTCTAGTACATACAGAAAGTGGGGGTTAGAGGTAAATTTATGTAATTATGACACAAATGACGTAAACGTGATGTTAATCTAAAGTAACGTGTTCACTGAGACGTAGTGGGTAGCCTTAAGCAATCTTAGGGCCCAATATTATGGAAGATCTTCACGTTGCGACGGTTCGAGCGAGAATCATCGTACAAGGTTTTTTTTTTTATTTGAGTACACTGTTGGCCGTGAGGCACAGTATCACCGGCGCTCGAGGCGCTCCGCTGCGAACATCGTTCAAGCCCGTCGTTGTCTGCTTATACAAGGTGAGTGCGGTCACAGAAAACGCCTTCACATAGCGCGCGGCGTCTTTCATATGTAAAAATAGATTTCCCTAGCCTAACCCACCCCTGGCCCCTGGCCCTGGCTTGCTGCACCATTAACGATAAATACAGTTGGAGAAGAGTGGCGACTCCACAGAGATGATGAATATATCAGAATGGCGGTCATGATGTAAGTCACAGTAAGTAACTGGGTTTATAGAGGAATATGTAATATAGAAATATATTACCTGTGTGTCAGCCCCCTCGTTCGAGCGGCGACGCTGCCGGGGCTGGCGCTGTTCATGCGCGTGCGCGTGCGCCTCTCGCCGCGCCCGGTCGTGCACCTCGCGACAAGTGCGCCGTATGTCGAACACATAGCGGCGGCCCAGTGTTGTCGCGTCGTTGAATATCGAGGCTATTGTACCCTGGAGACAAACAACGTACCTTTATAATATACTACCTTCTGCCTGCGAGTTTATCTGCAAGGACTTCAGAATTTACTCTTTACCGGGTTAAAAAGTATCTTGTGTATTTTTAATCCAGGCTAAAAACTATCTGTGTGTAAAATTTCATCTAAATCCGTTGAGCCGCTTGCGTGATTGAATAAAAAACATCCAAACTTTCACATTTATAATATTAGTATGATAACAGTTTCAGAATCATAATATAGTTTATTAAATAACAGTTCATAAACTTTACAAATACGTCAGAGAGAGATATCAACTGTGATATAGAGACGGTATATCTTATTTCTCAAAGATGTTTTGTAGCATTTGCACACCTCCCTTATTCCTCATCGACATCAAACATTCAAACATCATTTTAAAGTATATGTCCCTCGCTATTGACGAACAATAGATACAATTAGTGTTATCTTTAAACAATGATTTAATGACTATTTCATTAATAGAGGACATTCCTAATAAAAAATATATTCAACTAAGAGGCGCCATCTTTTAAAAATCTTTTTAACTATCATTACAGCTGTTAGCACTAATATTTACACAAGTCAGTTACCAAATAAAGCAGAAATAAATTACGGATAAATACATTATTAAATACTTCCACATTTCAGATATAATACAAAATAAAAGAATAAAAAACTGTGAGCCACCTTCAGATCCCTGATGAACTGCTCGGTGACGTCACTCCTAACAGTTTCGCAGCAGTAGAACGCGTGCTTCTCAGTTACTGCGCGGTACAAAGCCCTCGCTTGGCTGGAGGTGGCCATCTTCACGTGAAGGGTAGCTTCATTCCCTTCGGTGGTGACGTAAGATAGCTGGAAGATGCGCCGGAGTGGCTGTGCTTTGTGGATCGCCGTGTACGGTATACTGGAAGCAAATAATTTGAAAATAAACCAACTGATAAGGTAACGAAAATAGTTATAACCCAATTATTTGTGCTATGTTCTGAGAATCATGGCAATACAAGAGAAATAAATCTTTAACTGTCTAGAACTATTCAAATTACTATCATTGAATCATAGAAAGTGAAAAAGGATAATGTCCCCTTGATTAGACTATTGTCTAATCAAATATTATATTACCTATTAGAACAGCTCTTTCATAAGTCTAATACTTTATGATATTTTTAATTTCAATTTACTTCTTTTTCGCACTAAAAAAGAAATATAAGGGATCAGTATATCCCGACCAAAATATTCACTGGCGAATTCAAGCAATTGAAAAATTATTTATTAATGTTAATTATTTATCGGTATAATCATAGTTACGTTTTGTTTATATCGATTAAACTTACTAGCGGTCACGTGTGCGCACACGTGAATTGTGCTGCCTCAAAAATGCTTATTGTGGGTGATAATTAGAAGATAGTCATATGCTATCGCTGACTTTTCTGTAGATATTTTTAAGATCTACAATTATGTAGAAAATTATTTTGATATATCTCTTATAGTTTAGTCTGCGTAAGCTATTTAATAGTCCCAAAAGAGTCTTTTTTCCGAATTGATTCACCATTATCGTCACTGCTTATTTTATATATTACTTTATGTAACAAAATATATCCTATAACCTGGCCAGATATCATATCCGTGAATTAAAGGAAAAACATGTAAATCGGATAAGTAGTTTTCGCGTGAAAAGAACATAAACGGATAGATAGAAAGAGAGACGTTGAGTTCTATACTATGTACAACATAGAAGAAGATAGAAGATTAGAAGATAGCTATCTTCCCTACAGACAAAATAGGTACATTTACTTTAGTGTACCTAAGGTCCAGCCAAACCAAGCCAACAAGATCGAGTTTGTTCCAAACTGCTAGTCTAATATGTAGTAGACAACATATAATTCAATACCAAACATCAGCAATCCTTAAACTAAAACGATATTAAACGTTAATATTCTTACGTCATTCAGCATATACGTATATTTGGTAAAATTTAATGCGTCTTAATTTTGGAACTATGAAACATTTGATCAAACAATAATATTGTTACGTCTATGTATTCCTGTATAAATTGTAATTTGTAAGTGTATTCGACGACGCATATCTTATCATTATATAAGGAGCATATCTTTAAAACAAAGGAATCTGTTTGTACTCGTTTCAGATAAACAAGTAGCGTGTGATAAAAAATGTTAAAAGTGTAGAAACAACGAACTCGTTTGTTTCGACTCCGCTGATAGTTTTAGTCTCAGAAGTATTTTTATATAAGTATCCAGTGATTGTAGAAAAAGTAGCTTGGATTAGTATGTCTAAAAATGCATATGTTATAAGCAATGCATATGACATGATATGCATATTTCATAAGTAACTGAACATAGGGAATGAGTATTTCAGAGGAAGTATGAAAGTAGCACCAGTGACAGAAGGTGAGGATTAATACGTTTTTTTTTAAGTCGCTTATAGGTTTAGCGTTATTTCCATAATATCACCTGATGTTAAGTGACGATATAGCCCAAGATCACATGACACGCAAAGCCTAGTGGGGAAACTGGCTGTCAAGTGCAGCTGCCGGAACACACCTATACGTGCTTGGCGACAGATTTTCAACTTGAGAGATGTAGCTAGCCAGGCGGACATTAGAAAATACCCCTACCACCATGCTATGATTATATGATTGCTGGGATTGGAACTCACGTTATCGACGCGGTGTCCATACGCGGTACCATTGAGTCATCATTGAAAGTTGGTCATCGTGGTGTGGGCATGTTATAAGGAGGAACGACAGTCTTGTAACTGGAAGAGTACTAAGTATAAAGGTGGACGGCTGTAGGAGTAGAGGAAGACCGAGAAAGGTATGGATGGATATGATCATATAAGGTGTGAATACAGAGATGGTGATTGATGAAGAAGAGTAGAAAAGGAAAGCATTTTGTGCTGACGACTCTCCTTAGTTGGATAAGAGTAAGAAGCTGAAACTCAATCTTCGTTTGTGGTTCCGTTCTAAGACCCAAGTTACATTGAAATAATTTTATTTCGAGCTTGTTTTTCATATACGAACTATTCATAATAATAAACTTTGAATTTTATTAGTCACTACTTGTAATTTTCTAGATATATGGTAATGGTGTTCCAGTTATTATGATTTATATGACGCGCCAACGAAATCCCTAAGCGGACTATATTATATTATGAAACTAATTCAGTTTCTAGGTTGTTTAGTGTCTGCTAGTAAACTGGGTCAGCATTACATTGGTCGTTTGGTTGGCAGCCGGCAGCCGGCAGTTGGCACGCTATGCGATGGATGGTTCACACTTTATTTGATTAAAAAACCTAAGCCATGTAACAGGAGCAGAAAAACAACAGTCACAAGTTTACATTTCTAATAATAACGCGGCCTGCAAAATGCTAATATATCTCAAGTGGCACCCCAAATATGTACCAAGTATAATCATATATGATTTACCATAAATGTCATTGTTTACTCTATCCACATATTTTGTTTCTTAGGATTTCAGAAATACAAAGAACACTCACGTGGCAAAATAATAATTGTATATTGCACAGCAGAGCTTCAGTTACTTATTCTATGAGATAAATTGCACAAGAAATTCAACAAATTATGGGTTAATGATATATTGATATATGAATGAAGGATTTCTAATAAACCACTACTCCGGAGTATGTGAACGCATATTCAAAAGTGGACTATAATCGCATTGACTTTAGATACAAAATCTACGAACCTTTGTTTCTCAACACCAATATCTTGGTCGCCGTTACACGCCGGTCTGTAGACCACGATCCCGTGAGGCCCGACGCCGACACAAGTGCTCAGCCGACAGCCGCACCCTACGACACTCTGTCCTGTCGTCAAACAACCCACTGTTGCTCCGCCGTCGATCTCCTGCTCGTCTCTCGCCCGAGGCTCTTCCTCCGCCTGCTGCCTGTGATACAGCAAATGGCTGTACAGATTATGAGCGTTGTTCGACTGCGTCACCGGCTTGCAAAAGAATAATTCTTCGCCAAAGGATTCTAACTTTGATATTTCCTTCAGAAGTCTGTATTCAGCTTGTGAGGCTCTCATGCCGGCTATCTCGCAGTGGTACTCCATTATTTTGTCCATATGATTGTCAGGCTTTTCGCCTTGTGGTCCGATTTTATCACACTCCTCGTAGATGTGTATGGGAGGGACTTCGGGTTCGCAGTCGCCGGTTTCCGCTTGCGCTATGTAAGCTATAATCTTTCTAGCGACTTCTAGATCTGCCACGACTAGTCTTCCTTCAGTGAGGTCGAGTTTGGCGTGGAGGTAGAACTGGTGGCGGGTCGGTTCGTTAATGAGCAGGTGCGGAGGAACCCAGAACTTGACGCGCAGGTCGAGCCGGCCGCCTGGGATGCGATGTGGATCGAGGGGGTTCCGCAAGTTGAGCCATCTTCCGGGACCTGATCCAGAGCTCACGCGCAGCCCGAAGTAGTCAGCTTCGGCGCCGATTTCGAGCTTCTCGCATACCTGAAACAATTAGTTATTTATTTAATTTTAGATTGAATAGAATACAAACGGCTGTAAACTTTTTAAACATTATTTTTTATTGAAGTTATACTTGTTTAGGTGCGTTTGTTGAGGATACAATTGAGAGATGCGCGCCCACCATGTGACGGAAGTGCGACATATCATTTCACGGACTTATATTTTTTGTGTTGTGTAAAAATAATTCAACACTAAATATATTTTATTTTTATCAATACATATAATAAAATTGAAGTATCTGTTTGTAATGTCAAATTAACACCTTTTTACTAAATGCATATGAAAGTATACCTATAATAAATAACCAATTATTAAAATGTTTATCTATCTGTTCGTCTGTCTGTTTGTTCCGGGTAATCATCGAAACGGTTGGACCGATTTTGAGGGGACTTTCACTGGCTGATATTATAAGGAGTAAATTAAGCTATAGATGTGCCAACTCGGTATAAAACACGCCTCGAGTAACTCGAGTAACTGGATGAAATTGAATGCATTATTTGATTTTTTTTTCAATTTAATGACTCAGTTTCGCGAAAATATTAAAAAAATGGAACAGATTCGTAACAAACATGTATTGAAACAATTCTAATTAATAAAAATAAGTACAATTTCAATAAAAAAAATATTTTATTGTATTTATCAATAATTTATTTATGTATTTTTGTTTTAAATCAAACCTACGTAGCATAAAGTAATTATTTATATATATAAAAAGATCGCTGCGCGCGCATTAGAACGAGACAGAGTGAGTGCGTCAATTGCGTACTCGCTTCTTCATTTACCGCAGTAATCCTATTCGAGTTAGGGAGCATTCAACTCGATCTAAGCGCAACTTGAGTTAAATCGAGTTGACCATCACAAGTTAGAAAAAAACAGCATAGTATGGTTAAAATAAAGTCTGGAATAAAAAAAAACAAACCGAATTAATATTTCTTTTAATCAGATAATCCGTACATACTACATTGTTTATAAGCAATCGGATACTCAAGAATCCTTAGATTTCAACGATACAGCTGTAATCTAATATTTCGCAAATTGAAATACTTTAGTGCAATGTTGCATCCGCTAAGAATCATGTCGCATGTCAACATCAATTAAAGTATGTATTGTTACTTTTTTAATTTTAATGAATAGGTACATCTATTCTACATACCTACATAGTCGAACGGCGACTTCCGGGAGATGATGGACCATGACAATTGTCAAGAATACGACAATCTAGAGAAATGCATATTCATACTTGCTTCGAAGCAGAATATATTTTGAAGTGTCCGATATTATCGGTAAGGGAAAGCACGTGTACAACGTTTGCACATTTAACGTTTTTAACAAATTCCTACTGACGTACGTAAGGGTTCCTTCACACATCGAGTAAACGTTAATTTTTCCGGATCGTAAATTTAATACGATTCGTATCTAATTTATCAGCGGCACTTAACATCTTATGACCGCATTCACACGCTCACGAATCGTCACAAATCAAAATCCGGAAAAAATAATGATTCGTCGATGTGTGAACGAGTCCTAAGTTACTGATATTTTTGCCGTGATTTTTTCACTGACGGCGACTCCCTCTCTCGGCCTCTCTCGTCGCAAAGACAATTCGCTACAGCTGTACAAGATAATGTGGTATATTTAAGATGTAATTAAGTTTTTATTATATGTTTATTACGTGTTCGTGTTGCAAATTGGCTCCCATATAGTAAATTATATGCCAGGAACAGTTCGTGTAATAACATAACAAGATGGAGTCGAGATACATGATTATAATGTTTAGGACTGTTTAGGGTGTAGGTATCTATAACTATCGTTGCCCCACGGCTCTGTACGCTTTTATTACATTGTATTTATTTTCGTCTCGTAGTTTTATTACTGACAATCTTTATAATATCATGATAAGGAATAACGTAATTCATTCGTCAGTATAAAAATTTCATCAAAACCGTTTGAGAAAAAAATAATTACATTTACAATTCTTATAGCCTACCATTTGAGCAATGATATAAGCTTCCCGTGAACAAAATTTCATCAAAAGCGGTCGAACCGTTTTTGAGTTAAATCCGAATATACAATCAGACAAGACAATTTTTTTTATCGTCATATTCGTAATCGGTGTCCTTTATACAGGCCGCCTATAACGACATTTGTAAAAAAAACATTTACAGACAGAATTATAGATATATTAATGTAGATATTACATAATTACTATATACATCAACATAAAACTAAGCCATTTCGTGGCGTGTTTTTTGATTATTCGAAATGAAAGTAGGTATTAATTTGCGTACCAGACGCGCACTGCCTATAATTACACCGCCATTTGCAAATTGTAAGTAATGGTTTGCGAAAGTGGGCCACGATCTAATTATATTAATTTTATATTAGTGCTTTGTTCCAATAATTGATGACAACAACAATGTAGTTCAGTTAAATATATGTACAAATAATTAGAATATACTACCTATATATTAAGCGTTTTGTATGATCTAAGTGTGCACCAATTGTCACATATAGGAGACTTAAAAATGTAATATCATCATGCAAATATAATATAATATGCCCGTGGATATCTTAAAATGTATTAAATTTTTCATACTAAAAAACCTGTACAAATTGGCAAAATTTATGCATCACTGCTTACCGGTCAATTTTTAGTCCGTGAGCGTTGTCTTATGGGTTTATGTTTATAACGCATCACACTAGGTGAAGATACTATAATATATTATGTTATAGCTCGACGGCAGTATGCAGGATACTATTTAGTATTCAAACCGTTGGCGACTGTAGCACAGTTAATGCTATTACTGTCGTCGACAGAATTATTGCTTATAAAAATATCGTGATATATAACTTTGATAGGGACCAAGTATCTAATAAGAATTAAAAAAAAATGATCAAAATCTAACCACTAGTTTTTGCGTGATGCGCACACAAAGGCAAACCTCAATCATTTTATTTATATACAAGATTAACATTTTATAATACGCCATTAAATAAATATTCTGTTCCATTTAAAAAAAAATAGCAATTATAAAAATAAAATTAAAATTAGCATAATATAATAAATTATTCTTCATTTTTATGAAAAATAGCCGTCATGCATGAAATATTTCATGCTAAGTTATGAGACAAGTATGCTGTACGACGAAATTATGCATGTTATCAAAATGAAAAAGAGAAACACCGTTGGTAACACAAATGGCATAGCATTATCGACAACTCATTGACACATTATCTGAGGAATCACGTTCGCAACTACAGCTCGTGCGTGTGCCCTCGGTTCACACTTTAACGTAAATATTTGTCATTCGAGCTGTCTGCATAGTGCATTACGTCACAGACTTTATTGCCATTTACTGATATATCCTTGTTTCTATTATCTATGGACATAGCACTAAACTACGAATATTCTGGCACCTCTAAAAACGTAAATCTTTATCGACCATCGAAATCTATATATAAAAATATTCACATGCAGCACCGTATACGCGATAGAAGTGAAACTTCTTACAAAATTATAATGTATAGATCTTTCTCTCTACATTTTTTTAACGTTATCGATGAAAGCATCAGCTATAATTTGCGGTGAATTGTTATTTATTTTATGTTTAAATTTATTTTTAATAGGTACTTAGTCACAAGGAAGTAAAGCTTACCTAATGATGTTGAAGTCATAGAACTTCTGGGTTTTCAGGTAAAGCTTTGTAAATCTGTGATAATCGTAAGAAAAATTGCTTGCTATTTATATGAGTACAGAGTGTAAAATCAGCACAAGTTCAACGAAACACACAAATGACTAGGGTCAACGTCCCGGGACCAGTTCTGAGGATACGCTACACGTGCCCCGCCTCGGAAATACAATACAACAAAGGTCCTCTTTCAACGATCGCCATAGAGTGCTGCGTCTCTGATATAAATGTTTTCTTTGATACGAAAGACAATTATCAACATAAACAAGATACAAATAAATATAAATCTACGTTCATATGCAATCACTTCAATATCTACAAAATAGTATGATAATTATTGTCATAACATAATTTCAACAGGTATTGGGATCAGAGGGATCTGATTGGCTCGACTATTGATTACTGAAGACTCTGCAAATTAAAAGATATTAATCGAAAATATTGCAAACTTTACAATAGATAGTGTAGGTAGGTACGCGTTTTAGTTGTAATCACTGAGTATTCGTGACAGGGGTCGACGTCCTCATCAAGTTCTAAATTTAGGATCTAAATACCTATAAACTCGTGCCTCGCGCCGAAAACAACTCCTATTCGAGTTTCACTTTTAACGCTTATCTGCTTTCGTATTTATTATATAAATTGTTATTTCAGCCAAATGTAAGAATAGAACATTGGAACGAAACATAAATTAGTTGATAACGCGCCATCCATAAGTTGTAGTCAAGAATACGTAAATTCATCACACGGTATTGCATGACGTTCCGATAAACGCAGCTCCCTATACGTTTTAACATGATAATAAACATAATGTAATAAATTTTTATTGATAGAACATAAATTATTAGTAACAATGTATGTATAGTATACGTCTATTTATACCTTACCTATCTGACAGTTTGAATAAGGGCAAAGGTTAATTGGAGATGATATCACTTTATCTACACTAAAAATATCTATAGATAGTATTATCCAAAAAAAAGCATTTGTAATCACTCTTGTAAGAACATAGTCAATATAGAAACAGTTGGAGCGTGTTCAAAATAAAGAAAGCATAAAATATTTGAACGTAAAAAGTCAGACATTGCATAAGACAACATTGGCAGAGCTCCAGTATTATAAACTCTAGTGTATTATAAGTTTTATATGTCCAAATGTAATATAGTTTAACTTATTTTAACGCATGACTCGAATCTCCTTTGTTTGCTAGAAAATAAAATTGTTCACGGAATATTGCATTTTGATATTATTATTAAATAAAACATTTTATAGTACACCTAACTACATTGGACCATTAGGTATCCACTAAGCGCAATATGTCGAATATTTTAGATGTCATACCTAAGGTTAAAGGAGATTAACTAAAGCAACAAGAAGTTGTTGCAGAAATTGATTCCTTTGTTAGATAATAACCTCAACATCGTGACGTATAAAGGGATGTGATAACAAATTTAAAATAGCTGAAGAGGTATCACAAGATGAGGAAAACTAAATAACCAATTTTAAACTAAGTAAAATCAATTATAAACTGATCAAACTTTAATGGAAATCAATCCACATAGGCAATTTGGACTTAGACAAACAGGTCGCCAACTGAGACCATCCGACATTATTCCTGAAAATTACCTTTATAATTTCTAAGTAATGATAGGCAGTGAGTACAAGATCCATCAAATTAAGTAGTACATCTGCGCAATTTCCTTATAACATTTTCTAGAAACATACGGTAAAATTGCATTAACGTGGGCTCGTCAATCTGTACATTCATATTACATTTTCTAACTATTTACTCCAACTAATATTTTCTTAATCAAGTTAGTAGCAGTTGTTAAGAGTTTATCCTCATCGTCTGTAGTTAATTCTCTTTCAGTTTATTCCTCTGTACAACATGTCACTTTTATTATAACCACATTTCATATATTCTTTGGTGATCTTTTTGCTGGTCATGAAATGTGTGCAGTTTGCCTTTCCGCTGCAAGAGTTCATTGCAGTAAATTAAAAGAATGCGTTGTATAATCCATTGGATAGTGGTTCATTAACTTTTGCTTAGGAAGTAGGAAGCCAACTTATGAAAACGTTACATTTTCAAAATTATAATAACTGTAACAAGAAGTCCTGATCAAAGTTATCAATGTTGTTTGGATTTAGTTAGTTAAAATCTTCCATATGATTATCAACTCGTTTATAAATATGATTTTATTCGAGATAATATGGGAGCGTATGACACTAAACTGAATTCTAAATTATCTTGAATCTTCATTGTTTTAGGCAATCGCCAAACCAAAACCATTTGAAGAAAAAATTGTTTTAGAAATATCCAAAGACGCCTTGGACCATATATATTACACAATGGACAGATCTGTTAGAAATTTAAATAGTCCCAAAATGAAACTCATATACTTTACTCTTTAACTCTTATACCTACAAGTATAAGAGTTTTTACGTCTAAAAGTTTAGATTGTAAACATATACAAGGTTGTCTCAACTGTAATTTATACATATACTTTGCAGAAGAAAAGTTGAGGAAATAATATCAGTGTGGTTTGTGTTCGTGGTGGCCGGCCTTCGTGGTCATATTGATATACAGTGAACACCATACACGTTTAGAAAATAGTTTACTTCGTCGCACTCGTAGACTGGCGGTGACAGTCGATAATTTGGCGGGCGTTGCTCTTTTTAGGTGAAATGCAGAAAAAAGATTTTACATACCTACAGTTTTCATGTATGTTTTGAACCATTATTGTTGAAAGCAAATTACCAATAAATACTTTTAACCGAGTCGCATTTGACAGAACATGTTTTAATAATTCAAACGCATTTTACGGACGAAGTTTTTATTTTATCAGAGAACAAAAAATAGCATAACAACGAGTACCTACCTGTATATTTATATATACCTACTTTTATAATTGATTAACATTTTTACGTTTTTAGAGTTATGGCAAATATTATTAGCTATATTATATACGTGTACAATTAGGTGCATAGATTTAGTCTAGCGACTATCGTAAATAGATCAGTTTGTAAAAATAAAAAGTTAAAATCACAGAAAAGAAGTGTGGGCGCAACCGGTCCAATCTCAGATGTTTTCGCATTGTCTCACTTTTGTAAATAACTCCATCTCGTTCTCACCGGCACGTAATCACGCGCCCGTCTCGTGCCGCCGCACTCGACAGGTCGTCCGACAAATCCATAAACACTTTGTGTGGCTTTTGCTATATTACTATGTCGACATACAAATCCGAGGAGTTTACCGAACACATTACCGTAATGTAGATGCTAAATAATAATATTGTTTACTTTACGGGGTTGGATTGCTGTGCAAATAATGTGCCCGTTTTTAAGTACTAAGCTGCAAGAATTCCTTGTAGGTTGTAAGTTTCGAACAGGTACCTTACTTACTTACTTCATTTTTTCTCAGTAAGTAGGTAGGTAGTCAAAAGTTTCTTGAGTCAAAACTTCTAGGCAACAATTGTAGTTATTTAGAATCCAATGAGGTATGGTATATGTATCACCTCTTTGTATGGTTTAATCAACTATATATATATTTTTCTTCTTTGTATGTTATTTAATATTACTATTTATGTAATTTAATTCATACACATATAATAAAATTTAGGTGTCTGTTTGTAATGTCACATAACACATTTTTACTAAATGCATATGAAATATACACGAAATTTAACAAAAAACCAAATTTTAAAATATTTGTCTATCTGTATTTCACTGGCAGATAGCTGATGTTATAAGTAATAACTTAAGCTATTTTTATTTTAGAAAAATAATTAGGGCTCGATGCAAAGCAAAAAAGCTTTTTAGTAGTGCACGCGAGCGGAGCCGCGGGCACAGCTAGTATTTTATAAAATACATAATATATATTTATTGTGCGTATACAAATAAGGTACCTGCGCCGAAGATGGTCCACTTTCAAAATCTTATACTTGTAAACGTATGAATAAGTTTAAACTTCGTGCTCATGTTCGGTAAGTGCCATAGTTAAAAATGCATGTTCATATCGAAGGATTTTTGTTTCGTAGGTAGATTAAAATTTTGCTAAGCTTAAGCCACCGTACAATTATGACAAAAAAAACTATTGTACAAAACTGATTATCTATGGAGCTCTTGTTTTAGGTTAACTTTTACTAAAAAACATGCTTTTTTGGTTTTGATAGCATTCATAAATTACTTGTTTATTATCGGGCTATGATAGGTACCTATGTTCCTAAGGTTTTTAACAATGATTGTTTTTTTAAGGAAGTTTAATTTAATCTGTTAATTTTTATATTGATTTTATTTACAAATAAATGAGGAATATTTTGAGAAAGTTTGTTTTCATAAACTCTTTATATTTTTTTAATTATTTAAGTATTGCAAAAATGGGTCTTATTAGGCGCACGTATCTTATATAGCCTTGTGAAGCTATTTTAAATATATCCAGCTTCCTCGATCTCAAGTAGAATTATGTTTGTGCGAGTAGTGCAGCGTATACTACCTATTCAACATTGTAATTTCCACACTCCCCGCGACCGGCTAACAGCTAAGGCAGATTTTATAAAATCATAGTTTTTGTTTCAATCAAAGTAAAGTATTTTTTAAAGTATGAAGAACATTATCAAATAGTGATAAGGTTTTTATGTTTCCAAAAATAATAATTTCCTATACATACCTTAAATATAGCATATGTTCTGTTTGTTTGAACTACCTATATAATTATCAATTAACCTTAAATTATTTTTAATTGTTTATACAATGATTAATCTGCGTGACTACACTGAATCGGATAATGAGGTTACTGTGATAACACAGCCAGGTTAACGTACTCCAAAACATTTGTTTTCTATTACGTCAGTCAGCGGTATAAGGATTAATAATTATAATACAATTAATTGTGAAACAAAGAACAATTGAATATTTTTTCTGATACATATTCGGGCTTGTTGCTGTGATTTCTAGTGAATTAATTTAGACGTTATTTTCTCACCGTGTCTTATCGCTCGCATCGTATTGTATTCGCCAAAAGTAGGTCTATATATTTACATATAAACTAAATTAATTGCATTGCATCAAGAGTACTTAAAACCTGCGCGCCTGAGTTGGCTCCTAATCTGACACGCCTGTTCCGCCTCTCTCTGGAATCCAACATTGTTCCAAAAGCTTGCAAACGTCCAGGTGGTTCTAAAAAAGGAGAATCCAGCCGATCCCGCCAACTATCGTCCAATTGTCATTCCATCTTCGATCCATTAAACTGTCATGCTCTAATTGATAAAGTATCGAAGCGTAATCTCATAATTGTAGCCTCATTTTAAGAATATTTTACTCATTTCTACATTGATGATGTTCGTATATTATCAGTCAATTAATAATATATTCTAAAACGACAAACAGCGATAGATTTTTTCTTCCAGGTGTATACAGTTATAGCAAAGAATACGAGTCATAGTCCGTAATGCAGGCTCACCATGTTTTGTTCTAATTATAGGTATTGTATAGTAAATTCAAATCTACGCAATAACTAAAACTATTCGGACATTATAAGTTTCGTTTTCCAGTGGTATTGATGTTTCCTTTCAATTTAAATGTACATTTATATTATTTAGCTTGTCCGGCAATCGACAGGAATATATTGTTAGTTACCTTGACCTAGTCAGTAGTACCTAAGATTTTATAGTTACTACCACAATTGCTACAGAAGTACAGACTAACATTCTTTGTGATCCGATAGCTTATTATTCCAATTTCACATCTTACAGACCAGTCATAAAAGAAGAAACAGGATCAGACAATTGAATAAAATGCGCAGTACGTCGAGTATTCTATTCCAACAAACGTTTAAATATATCCCTAATTATCTTGCCCAAACACAATATTCTTCAAAATTAATACGCAGCAAAGTCAAGTTATATTTGAACATGATGTAATAGACGCTTAAGTGAACGGAGTCAATGTATTACGTGCTTGGAACCAGAACAACCTTTGTTTAATACTAAAAATAAATAATACTATATGTATTAACTAAACATTGATTGCTTCACGCCTTCTTAATTTGACTACTGTTGTTGTAATCGATATTTTAAATCTACCACGGTGTAATATATTAATTAACTAGCTGTGTCCGCGGCTCCACTCGCGTGGACTACTAAAAAGGTTTTTTATTTCTTGCGCGAAACACTAATTATTTTTCTAAAATAAAAGAAACCCAAGTTATTCCTTATATCATCAGCTATTTGCTAGTGAAAGTCCCGTCAAAATCGGTCCAACCGTTTCGGAGATTACCCGGAACAAACTGACAGATAGACAGACAGACAACAGTTTTAAAAATGGGTTTTTTGTTATAATAGGTACCTTGTATACTTTCATATGCATTTAGTAAATAGCTGTTAATTTGACATTATAAACAGACACTTCAATTTTATTATATATATATATATATATTATATATACACAAAAATGTATAGTATATTTATATTATTTTATTGCGTTTTAGCAATTTAGCATTTTTTAAACACTTTTATTGGAAATGAGTCTAGTTTTCGTTGCGAATTCTCCTTTATGTTTTCTACCGATTGAAACGGGTGCCACGAAGTGGTAATTTTAGTCAAAGAAAAAGAAAGAAGTCGGCTGGAGCCTTATCTGGTGAATAAGGTGGTCGCTCGATGGTATTTGTTGAGTGTTTAGTCAAAAATTCGTTCACAATGATAATCTTATGCGAATGCGCGATAATGGTGCAAAATCCAAGAATTTTCTTACCACAAATCTGGCCCTTTTCTTCGATTTTGCTCTCTTAAACGCCGCATAACGTTAACGCAAATTTAGGTCTTTTGGGACTAGCCGAGCGGCAACATGTTTCATACACAAGTGATTATTTAAAATTATATTAATGAGGATTTTAAGTCACTGTTTCCTTCACTTTTGTGATGTTAACTTCAATTGTAGACGTTGATGCGCTACTAGGGCGAGGCAAATCTACCAGCATAAAGTCTATTCACCGTAAGCCTTCTGTAACATTTTTAGTTTCTCCGAACACGAAATTCCATTGGCGATGCAAAATTAAAAAAAAGGTGTGTTTGCGATTCACACACGATAGAAGCGAAACTTCATTTTAAAAGATATTTTATATTTAATTTAAACAGTGTGCAATATACATACACACCGACATTTGCTCTCTCGCTCTGGCTCACACAAAGAGGAGAGACCGTTAATGTGCGTTAAACGTTTAACGTGTTGGAAGTCGCATAAGAAGTTTCACTTCAAAAGCTTTTGTTCGATATTTTTGTCCATTATGAAATTCGCAATACACACTAGATATGATCTAACTAAAAACAGCATTGTATTTAATCTAAATGACAGATGCAACTCAAACTCCGCGCCAAAATGAAAAAGAGTAGTGTTAATCTAATAAAAAAAAAAAAAAAAGAATTTGTAACCATAAACAAATCAACCATTCCTGATACTTTTTTGACTGAATTCCAAATCCTGATATTGCATTCAATTCTTAACAAGTTCTTACTTAGGTTTCACATCTAATAAATACAATCAAGTATTGCTTTATTTTTAAATACAATGGATTTCCTACCTAGCAACCAATACAATATGTTCCTTGAGTATTTGACTCAAAAGTCAAGACACACGTCTGTCGAAAAATGTCGAGACACACTCCTGCAGTCTTCCGCCTTGAATGTGAAACACGGTCGTTTAAAGGACTTCATAAATCCAACAGAATTATTTTATCTCATATTGTCGCAAATATTGAACTTTCCGGTCTAGTGCATACACAATTTGCTTTACGATCTCTCGTAGCACAAATATTGATAGCAACAGGGGCCCAAGTCTTTCATTTGAGATTAAGAGTTTACCATTGTCATTATATCGGCACTCTACTGAATTTATATCGAAATTGTAACAAATTTGGTATTCTGCTAAAATTTCATTATTGTCTCGATAGAATCTATATACTGTTGTGATAGTGTGTCAGTGGGATGGCAATATCTATACGTCGTTGGTGTTGCCTATCAAAATCTACCATGGATTCAGTGTTGCTTATCGAAACTACCATTAGTTGACAATACTTGTTAGTGCTATTTTTCTGTTAAATCTGTCACTATCTCGATTGTCGCCATCTCGACTGTCATCACGTCAAATGTTCGAAATTTTATAGATTCGAAGATGTTGATGACGAAATTTCATATTATTTTGACGTTCTTTTTATAAAACGTGTAAGCAATCGTGTTAGAATAGCTGTTGTTGTGAATGGCTACTCAATAGTCAAAATACCATAGAACTACGATTGATAAAGCTGTGAAATATTTAAGAGAATAGCATTTTGCCTACTATCGAGTTGCTATAGAGATATCATTGAGACGCGATTGTAGCGCAGAATACCAAATGATTCAGTGGCTTTCTGATAGAATAGTAAACAAATAGGAGAATACCAAATGGTGACCAAATCTCTATTGTGATACTATCGACACACTATTAAAACACTATTTTGTTAGTAGACTACAGCCCCTGTTGTATTACCAGAACCTAATAATGTTATTCATAAAAATATATTTAATTTGTCTAACAATCCTTACTGCTTAGGAATTATACTGACTTTACTGAAACAAAGATGCAACTCTACATAATGCTAGCAGCAATTTATCAACTTGGTATGTTCTACCATAGATTAGTATTCTTTAATCATATTAACAAATTTATCAATTTTACCAACTTAACTACAATTCTATCTCTTAATTTCTTAAGTAAGCCAAGCCTTTAAGAAAATAAGTGTAAAATGACTATATACAATTATTATTAAACAAAAAAACTGATACAAATGTATCCGTTTGACGAGTTTAATTTAAACCCTCTTTGTCGATAAATCTTCGTAATGCTGCATTCAAATCATTAGCTAAGGCTCGAGTCATTGGCTGTAACTAATGCCATATAAGTACACGTATATGGTAATAATTCTCTATTATATACAAAATTCAATATTGACTTCATATCATACAGCTAATAAATGGTTCATGCAAATATTTATGATACCAAGTCAGTCATCATAGCGCGTGGGTTATTCATTTGCGAATCTATTTAAATCGATATGTGTTTGTTGTTTCAATTACCAATGTGCGTAGGATTATCTACATTTATATTTTTATTATATCTCTATGATTGGGTCTTCCCACAAGAACACATGAAAATCTCATACCCGCTAATGTTTCTTTTTTGAGGTGAAAATTTTTTAAGCACCGTTGTGTTTTGAAACTCGATGAAACGAAAAAGCGACAGTAAAAAGAGACAACCATATACATCTATAGGATTTAGCCTACGAGAGAATGAGATTGATTACATTTACTTTATGCACGGTTAATGCAAGTCCTGATTTCCTTGATTGTGATTGTCGTGGGATTGGTCTAGTGGTATGAGACGACTTCATAAGCAGTACGCACTAGTGGTCGATAGTTCGAATCCCGCTGATTTATTATATTTAAAAATATTTTTAAAGATCATGTTGTTTTATTTTTCTCTGAAGGTTTCACTTCTGACACGTGTGATTTGCTGCACACTTTTTTTTGTTTTACTTGTTAGTAATCTTGTAAACTTCTTATAAATTTTGGACTTCATATCACCTTAATTTTTCCTTTGTTTGTGATCGGAATTACGAGTAGAACAAAGGATTCCTACTCATGCATTTATTTCACTAAAATTTTTAGAAGAATATTTAAGTGAAGTGAATTCGAATTTGAGTTTTCATCAGGCTTTTTGCGAATGCCGTCAGTTTTATATCAACACACATTGCTTGTACAGTCAAAATCTGCATTAATCGAAATGTGTTCCAAAGAGTTGATTTGATTGGATTATCGCGATTATCTGCTCTCTTCTTACTTACTCTTGAATCCCAGTGCTAACCCTCATTTCAACTTATGAGTCAATGTGGTCCATCCAACAGTGGAAGCAATGATGGCCCAGAGGTAACATGTGGGGACGGACATCACGTCGATCGACGTGAGTTCGAATCCCTGTAAAGAGTATGAGCTTTCGGTGTAGAAAACATCGTGATGAAACCATAACATGGTGGTAGAGTTTTTTCTATTGACGGCCTGTTGCATTGCCTGCCCACCCTAAAGTTTAAAAATCTTTCGTCAAGCACAAGATAAGTACTACCGGATCGGTTTTTGCTAATTCCATTTTATTGTTATTATATTTTTGTAAGGGTATTTACCAAGTTAGTAATGTGACAAATCGTTAAATAATGCAAATTTAATACATAAACAAGAACGTTGAATACTTAATGTGTTTGTGCTTGATTACAAACATGTTTTTCAGTAAAACTACGCAGCAATTGATTATAGTATTGTAATACATATATAATAATATATAGGTACTCTATGTGATCATCACATAATATAATACAGGTACAATCGTTCTTTAAGACATAATATATCAAAACGATATCTGTGTTGTCAAGTCTATGTGGTAAGATTAGAAATTATATTTATCATTAATCACATTAATTAAGCTTAAACATATCGCAATTACGGATGTTATTGATATAACTTTTTTATCTGTATTTAAATAACTACATCGAAACATTGTTTAAAACTACAATTAAGATAAAATTAATAAGAACAAAAAACGCATCACGATGTTTAAGAATGAATTCAAAGCGTTAGATAACATAATAATAATATACTTTTATAAATATATTTCATATTGCTATGTTAGCAACAACGTTTTTATTTGACATTGGCCGGGTCAATAAAGTCACCTTTGCATAATCGTACATTCAAATAAGATCGAACAATAATAGTATTAGTACGGAAGGTAAAATTTTTAGTCTGTATGCTCACTCATGGACATTTGGAACATTTGCTTTTCAAACGTCTCTCTTCGTTACCAATACTATTTTTACAAGTTTGTCTGATGCTTCAGGAGCAGTCACTACACGAGAACTTGTAGTCTTTATAGTATTTCTTACGATAACGAAGAAGCGAACAGAACTCTACGCCGAAGAACAATAACTTTTTTTACGTCAAATATCAATATGTTCTCGCCAAGCACCGTTATAGATCCATAAGTATCAGAGGTCAACGTTTATTTAACTGTAATTCACCAGGTGCAAGGTAGTCAAATAAGTTTTAAAAATAATCATGTCCAGTTGAAAATGCAATATGTTTATTACAGTGCCTTGTAATTGAACTTTGGTATTAACGAATATTAATTGATTTATTGACAAATTTTACATACACTTGAATACGACCAACCCAGAAAGTAATATTAGGTAATTTGAAATGGAAAAACATATAAGTATATGTTTTTAAGTTTAGTTCAAACCCAAATAACACTATCGATTATATGTTAAGTGATGTGCTAGAAGATGGTAAAACGACAAGTTCACAACGGGCAATTATGCCCGGGTGAAGCTTTAAAAGCCGTCTGAAGCTCCAGGGCTTCCAAGGGTGCCAAAGTGGCCGAACCTCAGCTTGGACTGTTGCACGTATAAAAATAAGTCGCGATCTGACTAATTCCCTAACCGTAATTCTATCTAAACTAACTATACATATAACATATACACATGCATTTCTTTTCTTTGGGAGGAGGGCAGGAACAAATGTATATGTATTTAGTGATCTGTCAATTTTTGTCTAAGCTTAATAGCAAAAAAAAGGAAAAATAAATGTCCTTTACAAAAACTATGTACCTGAGGAGAGTGCATGTATGTAGAGATGCAGTGTAATGATTGTATGTTGGTAGCTAGTGAATGCAGTGTCACTGTATCGCGCGAGCGGCTGCGTGGCTCGAGGGCTCCATGCCGGAAGAACGGACCTAGGCTTGAGAATAATGATGGTTGACGTCACTTATTTATATATCATTTGACGTAAACGTCCCAATCATGGAATTAATCGGAAAAAATACATTAAACTGGTATTCAAGATAAGATTTGTTAATACATTCGATTGCAAATTCATAACTTGTTTACGGACAAACTAATCAATTACAATCTTAAAAAAACACGAACTCAAACACGAAAAGCACTTTTTTATACTGCAATATTTATAAGTGCGGTTGTTTAGTTCAAGGCCACATTTCTATAGAAGATCTACGCTGCCAACGGTTCAAACGAGACAACAATAATCTTTCCTTTCGATAACCGCGTACAACGAACTTGGACTCGATAGCGAAATTAGCGACGTTTTTTCGTCGCACGAATCATTTAGTGTTTGAGTATCGATAGAAACCGCTACTAAGAAATAGATAGTTTCGCTACAATACAATAACCCGCTATCCGCTATTGCACCGATAGATAGTTAGAATAACCGTCTACGTTGCGCGACGACCACGCCTAAGATACAGGTAGTACTTACTTTATGTTATATTATACCTTAATTTTTTTTTTATTAATTTCTTGCATAAATTGGGTGGTCTATTAACACGGTGTAACTCCTCATAGTTACTCGGATCAGCCAGTGAAAATTCAGTTACCGAAGGATTCATGCCCTTTATAATGTAGGCCAAGAACGGTTAGTATGTGCATGAGGATAATTCAAAGTTACAGCTCTCCGATAATCAATTTCCTACAGATGTCCGTGATATTAAGCCCTAACTGATTAATAAGCTTGCGCAAGACATCGTTATGCTTAAAAGTGTACCTTGAACTCTGTCGTGTTATATATTTTCCACATAAATTATAGACGACAGTGATAGGATTTAGGTAAGCTTTACTTTCAAGCTGTTTCGTTTAAGATATTTAAAATAAAATCGAACGTGTATTAATTTTTTTTTTCTAAATAAGCAAAACGACTTACGATGCTTCCTACGATGAATAAGTATAGTAAAGTTTAAATTTCGACACGCATCGCTTACAAGCTCCCTCCTAACCGGTTCTGATTTTTCCGATATGAGGTTTAAGATACAATACCACTACGTTTCTCATCATCAGACCTAAATAATAGTAAATATTATTGAGGTACAGTAATGAAATTAGTACAGTATATGTTTTACCAATTGAACAATGTTAAATGTACTGCAGTATAATCTGTGAACTTAATATAGGTAATTCAATCAAGAATTTCCTTGTATTTTTAGTTATAATTTTGTCAGCGATGAAAATTCAATATAATTTGTAACAGGCCAAAAATAACAACCATTTGAATATTGAAAAGTGAACGCCCTTGAATGGTGCCTCACCAACGCCTATGTATATTATAAAATTATGTAATTAACATTAAAAGCTTATTATGAGCCAATTTGTTATCAGAGCTTTATTGGTATCTCAGTAACAAAAAAAACATCTATATTAATGAACTGCGTAGTGGTTTGAGCCGCTAGAGCGATCGAAATAAACCCTTTGTTCCATTCTTTGATTCCGAAAACCGCACCTAACTGAGCTCATTTTAATAAAGTTATATTGATATAACTACCCGAGAGTGATATTAAACTTGAATAATACTTTATTGTTGACTAATAAAGTATATCATTAGCTAATTAAATTGTAAATACAGAAAGTAAAACATCCATAAGTTACCTAAGTTCAAGGCAAACGTTAAATAGTTTGAGTTACAGTTTTTAACTTAAAAACGGTTCAAGGACTGTTTAAAGGTCATATTTTAAGAAAATAATTGTGAAACCGGCGTCTTGCATCAGATATTGCATGCAACTTTAGTAAACAATGAACGGTCGGAATAACAAAAACATATGCAAATTTATAAAATTATAATTAATTATAAATAAACCACTATTTTGTCAAATGAATATTATTAAAGAGAGATATAGTGTGCTGTATGGAGCTTTACAATTCGTAGCACATTTTCCAAATGACCATATTTCGTCGCAGTGTCGATTTACTTGCCTGGGAATTCTAAATCGTTTCTTGTTTTTAGCAAATATTTTATTCAACTTAGGCACTTACGATAAAATTAATATGACCGTACAATTTTGATAAATAGTGAGTGAAGTTGGCGCCAGAAGCGATTATCTTCTCATTTTAAACGCACAGTAATGAGGTTCATTTATATGCTTTGGGCATTTGAGTTAGACGGGTTATGTTTATAATACATATTGTTCCTTATAAATGTTACAAAACACAATTAACTTTAGGCCTGTAATAGGATACAGTTATCTTATTGTATATTATTTATCCGACAGAAAAAAAAAGTGATTTTCTTTGTTTCAAAAAATTAGAAAACTTTCTAAATAAATTATAGTCTGCGAAAATAAAACAAAAGAATAAATTTCTACATGTAATCTATTGTTTGCACATTCACCTAAACATTATTCCGAGTTGCAGAGGGCCACAGCTCAAATTATACGTTTAAGTTATTTAGTATTTTAAGTAAAGAGCATTTCAGGCTTTGAGGGTAAATGAGCAAACTTTGAAGTTATAGAAGTTTTAACTTTATCGGGATTCTACTGTACATCTATATAAATAAAATGATTTAAGTTTGCCGTTGAACGCGAATCAACCGAAAACTACTGGATTAGACTATGATCAATATTTTTTTATTTACTCCTTAGATACTTGCTCCTTATCGAAATAATATCACGACATCTTTATTCAATAAAAACTTATGTAAGTTTTAAGAAATTGCAATTTTTTTACGTGTTATCTGTCGTCCACGCGAGTGAAGCCGCGGGCACAGCTAGTAACATATAAAGTTGTGCCTCATACTCTCGTCTCCTCTTAGCCTTATTAACTGGAATGACTGACTAGCACAGAGCGCAAAAAAGCCTTTTTTACTAATCTTAAAAATATATTCTAAGCGAATAGTAAATTACGTTGCGGATGGTTTATGTTCTTGATTTCGTTATTATGTGTATAGTATACTTAAATTTATTTCGAAGAATTGAAACTAGTTTGTAACAAAGGAGGTGCACGAAAGGTGGGATTCAAATAAATTATCTGGGAATACAAATAAATAATATGTAGTTAGCCGTCCATGAACTTTAAATAATATATCCCAGACTGACCAGTTACATGACAATAGTCAAGGATGGTTGACTTGCTGTGGTAACCATGCGATTACAAATAACACTGAAAATATACATGCATACATAATCAAGTATGTTTTATATGATTTATACGGTTACTATACCTACCTATTTTATTGATTGAAATGCGCAGTATCATTTCGCGGGTGAACATAGCGGCCATTTTTGTTTGTCCACATTCCATAGACTCACACGTGTATGTAAATTAGTTTTTATACTTTAACGTTATTAAGATACCTTTTACGGTCCATGTACCACAATTAAAAAGACTTAGGTTTCCAAGAAAATAATTTTCATTCTACAGCTTTTAAGCTGGCCATATAAATCAAAACCATCCCATTGGTCGCTCTGGGAATTTTTAATAAGTACGTCAAAATTTATCCATTCCTTATTAACCTTGTACTAGTTGTGAATGTGTAATAAATATATCTATCTAGTGACGTCATTTAATACTTACCCGTTATGATAGCGTTAATCCGATTGTAATTTATTTATCTCTTTGATAAGTATATTGTGATCGCGTTCGTAGCTACTGCTGTATGGCAACTGTACCAATTTGGATATCTTAAACAGAATGATAACTGTGCTTTATCCAAGTCTTTTTCGTAAATACCTGTTATTGATCAAAATTTTTATAGAATTAATCCCAATTTTATTTAGACTTGTAGAAACATATTTAGCTTACTTGAAATATAGATTACTAGCTGATACCCGCGACTTCGTTTGCGGTGTATATTATACTAGCTGTGCCTGCGGCTCCGCTCGTGTGGACTACAGAATTTCGTCAGTTGATCGCACGTGCGAATCGTGTTGCCCCCCGCTCTCTAACTCACGGCGGTTGCCCGTCGGTTATTTTAAAGACAAAAATTCTTATTGTTGGTGATCCTTAGAAGATAAACATATACTATTGCTAACTTTTATGTATGTATTTTTAAGATCTACAATTATATAGTACATTAATTTTATATATCTCTTCTGGTTTACTCAACGTAAGCCGTTTAAGCGCCCCAAAGGCAAATTGACTCACCATTATCAGCACTTCTTATTTTTTATGTTACTTTATCTTATTAAATATATTCCCTATAACCTGGCCGGATAACATATAAAGATATATAATCTCTTTATAATTTAATAAATCTATATAGATCGTATAAGTGATTTTCTCGTGAAAAGAACATAAACTGAACGTGAAAAGATCGAGAGACGTTGAGTTTTATATCATGTATAGATTTACACCCTAAACATCGCTGAAGTGAACGTAGTGCTTATAAAAATCGTAGTTTCTTAAAACAGTTGCATTAACTTTTTATTGAATGAAGTTTTTTTTTATAATGACCAATTATCTAAGGAGTAAAACAAACAAGAAAGATCACAATACATCCAGTAGCTTTTGCGTGATGCGTGAAACCTCAGTAATATGATTTATATAGAAGATAGATAGGTAGATTTAAAAATACGCTAAAATCTGCACTCAATGTGTTAAAATTTAATATTACCGAGGAGAATTTCTACTAATTCTATACGTTTGTTGGGCGGTAGGACACGACGATTTAGTTCGAGACTATTGCGACCACCATACACCAGGTGTACCAGTTGCCATAGTTGCACTCTGTCGCATTCTGGGATCAGCCAGTGTGAATCCAATAATAAGTATTATGGTAGGGTATCCATACCTGACTCTGTCGTGAGCACCATGCGTATGATGGTAATGGATAAACACGTAATAATGACTCTCTATCGGTTTGTCGCGTTTCAGAATCAGCCAGTTTATATCCAGCTACCGAGAGTTCAGAGACTGTCGTTCTCTCGGTGGGAGCCGTTTTTGGATTTTGCTTACTATCAAGCACAGTGCTATCAATTTAAAAAACGTGTGATACTCGGACCTAATTCCATAATGTCCATTTACATTTTATATTAACAGCTGTGCCCCGCAGTTTCACCAGCATATATTTGTTCACTGTTCATTTGTAATACTTCAATATAGACAATATTTTTGTCGGACGGCCAGGATTAGGTATGTGTCACACTCACAGGGCTTGTTCGCACCACTCTACACCTATATTCATAGACCCGAACCGAGTGTTGAATTATTTTAATTTTCTATTACTTCTATGCGTCCAAATAAAATACTATAAAGGGCAAAGTTTATTGACATAAAATTGTCTTGATGATTAAGTAGCTTTCGTTCGTAAGTATTAATAAGTCAAGCCTAATAATAATGCTCATAAATCACTTTTCTATCTAAACGAATATTATAAAGAGGAAAGATTTGATTGTTTGTTTGCATTGAATAGGCTCTTAAACTACTTGACCGATTTGAACAATTCTTTCACCATTAGCATCCTACATTATCCCTGGTGAACATAGGCGATAGAATAAAAAGTTAGGGATCCGTATGAAAATTTATAATTTTCGATTTTTTTGTTAAATACCCGTGCGAAGCCGGGTCTGTCCGCTAGTTTTCAATAAACCTTTGGCACAAAATACCTTATTGTGGCTTATGTATAAGAGATAGGCATATAGTATCACAAACTTTTTTTTAGATGTACTAAGATGAAATATTGTTGTAGAACATTGTATTTACGTATCACTAACCATTACGCAAGCGCACGCGGATTAAGCAGTTCGGGAACAATATTGCTTCCCACTTGCTTAACAAAAATGAATAATTAAATATTTAAGGCTGGCCGAGAGGTGTAGCCTAATGCTAGATAGCCTAAACTATTCCTCGTGAATCTGGCTATCATATACAAGAAGAATTTTTGGAATTCGACTGGTAGTTCCAGAGATTAGCGTGTTTAAACAAAAAAAACCCTCCGCTATATACTACGAATATTTCCATAGGTATAAACATAAATCTATAAGTTTTATTGGATACAGTTGCCACTATACAAGAACTAGGTCCCAGACTCGACGACTTTACTACACTGGTAATGTTGGACTACGTCCAAATATCCACGAGGTGTTCGCGTGCTATCACCAGTCTCTTACCCTTGGAAATTTAAATCTTACGCTCTTGTTCACAGAGTTCAGTGTACAAAATATCATCGTTTATTACTTTATCATTCAAAAATACAGAGCTAATTTTGTCGAGCAGTATTATATCCAAAATCACCGTCGAAGAAGAAGCTTCATTATCAAGCAATCCCTTTGAATTATTAAAAAAGTGTTAATGTCCGCTAATATTTATAACAAAACTGTAAACACCCTCTTTTTAAGTTTATGCGTTTAGCGTATGCGTACAACCTCATCTGGTATTAAGTGACGATGAGGTCTAAAATGGTAAAAATTTTGTAAAGAAAGAATCAATTATTAAATTTATTAAATTATTTAAAGAAAAACACATCAAAAACAGAAATAATAAATGACCAAACAACATTGTGCTATAAACACCTATAATGAGTTATACGAGTTAAACTATTAATTAAATAAACGACAACAAAAATAATATGTTAATAATGCAATTAATATAATAATTAAGCTCGTCAAATTAGACATAAAAATTTGTGTTAAATAATATCGTTCTAACATTTAATTAAATAATAATATTATTCAGCTGTTATAAATATAAAATTACTGTCGATATAATAATTTGTGGTTACAAATGCGTCAGTAAAATTAAAACCCATTTATTTCCAGCACGATGCGTGGTAAGAAACTAAAGAAAAAGGACAATGTCATGGATTAAATAAATATGACGTAAGTAAAAGAAAAAATTACCCAACGCTTCAAAGAAATCCCTTGTAAAGAGTTATATTGTTGTTCGTATATTTCTTTATAGATTTATATAGTTTTTGGTTCCATTAGCATACAAAATATGGTAAATATGATGATGGAATAACGGTATAACTTTAATACATTATTGTCTTGTCTTGAAAAGCTTTAATAGAATTTAAGTCGGTTTTACAAACTTGTACAATTACTCTATTTCTTTTATCCGTACTGTTTCTCTACAATTTCGTATTATTGTGTATAGTTTTCTTCCATGTTTTATGTATGTACCATAAATTTAAGTTTATTATTTTGCTAGCTGTGCCTGCGGTTCAGCTCTAGTGGGAACTAAAAAGGCTTTTTTTTGCGCCGAACCCTAAATATTTTCTAACATAAAAGTAGCTTAAGTTACTCCTTATACATCAGCTATATATGCCAGGGAAAGTCCCGTTTCAACCGGTCCAACCGTTTTGGAGATTACCCGAAACAAATAGACAAAAATGCTAAAATTGACTTTTTTGCATTAAGTAAAAAGCTGTTATTTTCACATTACAAAAAGTCACTTCAGTTGTATTATATGTATAGATTATAATTTAATATTTCATGTTCGGTGACATCATCAACCAATCATCAACTATTCATTATCTTTCACCATCAGTCATTCCACGGGGTAAATTCGAAGATTATAATTGTATGAAATCGCGACTGTAACACACCATTTGCTTATATGCTCGTCATTGCTCCATACCATTTTATCCACAACAACTTAATAATATAGAAATTCGTGAACAAACGTAATAATGAAAAAAAGTAGCAAAAATTATATTAGTTTAAGTTAGAACAAAGAAAAGACAAAACAAAGAAACCTCAAAAAAGGTAAAAAGTTCCGTTTACATCATAACTTACATGGAATTTGCATAAACAATGACATATAAACAATGATACTCGTGTCTGCAATACATAGCTAAGACAATAAACGAGTAATTTATAAAAAAGGAATAGCTATGTTAATTTTAATAATAAATATATTATCTCGGTTTACCTTATTCAGAGTAAGCAAAGTTGTTCATGGAGTCATAGCAAAGAACATGAATATTCAGCAAAGCCTAAACAAGAGATTAAGTCATCACTGTCCTAAATGATTATATTAAGACTGAAATATCATAAGCCCCACAATATTGGTAAGAATTTATACTTGCACCATTCAAACGCAGACATGTATCTAAGGAGCTATCAAAACTGCTATATAAACTTTATATTTATTTTCGAACACGTTACGTGCGTGGGCGCACCGGCGTGTGAAGCACAGTTTGCATACGTGATCGCAGTAACGTATAGGCTTATTAAAGTGAGATGCCAAGTGTACTACAAGGTACGATTTTGGATCCGGATTTGCGTTAGAAACTCTGATAGAAAAACCTTTAAGTAATCCTGTTCATTTTGGATAGACTGTATTATATATTTTCTATTCAAATCTATAATAACTATAAGGATTTACTATAAAACTTTAATTTCTCCATCTTATTTGCTTCACCAACGGATTTGCTAAGTTAAATTAGCTCGGTGGGTCGGTTTCTATAGACGTAAGTAGTACCCATTATTAACTACATTATTTCTAAACTAACGTCCAATCGTTTACATTTTTACACAAACTAAATTGACATAGCAATCCAAGAGATATCATAACGAAACAAATCTGGTATTGCGACTGACCAGTTCTAAAAAGTTGGGTTTAAAAGAAAATCGAAGAGATGTAATTGGTATATGGCAACAAGCATTGTACAAGGAGTCCCATCTTTCAATTTAATGATCAAAATTAGCAATATATTTACAACTTTCCTGTAATGCAATTTCATCCGGTTTGGACTTAGCTATACATGGCTATGGAGTTGAGTGACTATTTGACATCAAGTAGACCTACGCCATACCCGTAACGTACAAAAATATTAATTGGATCACTTTTATATTTATTTCTAAGTATGACAATATGTAATATTCTGCTATAAACACCACTAATCTTAATCTGTTTATAATTCATAAAATTAATCAAATGGCTTTGAAATGACATTTTAATCGTGTTTTCATGTAGACAATCGAAATACCAAATCCGGTCTGAAAATTATATAGAACCTAACAATTTTATCTGTATGATTGACGTCAAGTTTGTTTTATACGGTGAAGGACATTTTGGCGTTACTGATTATAATGACTTAAATATTCTGGGCGACCGAGCTTATGCTCGGTGTCTTCAAAAAAAGTTCATTAGCGTGATATCTTGGGATTTGTTGCAGTCAGACAAATGTAACTTGTATTATCATATTGTCTTTCATTATTCCTGTTAATAACTTTTTTTTCTGTTTAAGTGGCAATATTGGGATTACCCAAACGCCACCTTTTTGTTATTTTTCTTCCAATAAAAAAAGTTTTATATGAGTTTTTTTATATTCATGTTATGTTTAAGTTGAAGTTGAAAACACGAAACTTTTCATTTTCTAAAAATTAATCCCAGCTAGATTGATTTATCGCGCCCGAAAACCCCTGTATACTAAATTTCGTGAAAATCGTTGGAGCCGTTTCCGAGATTCAAATTATATATATACAAGAATTGCTCGTTTAAAGATATAAGATATGTGATCTTCAAACAATTCTCTATAATATTATTAACCTTTGTTGTGGCGGTACCACTATTCTTAAAGACTACTTGGTGTGAAATAAAAGGGTTCATTAATTAATAAAGCCTTCAAAAAAATTATTCGGTTTTCAAGAGCAATTAGTCTAGTGGAGTGAAGAATTATATACAACAAAAACATGAAAGATAAAATAATTTATAGTTATGATCCCACGTTGACCGCCAATTACATTGTATTCCTCACGATGACCCTCGATAACCACATTTCCGAAGACAGATAGTAATTAAAAAATAATAATATCAGAAGTGCAAAATATTATCTTTTCCGAGATAATAAGTATTGAGAACGTGTTCAGTATGGGCTATCGGTCAAGTTGTTACCTTTTTTATTATATCAATAAGTAATTCAATAAACGAAGACTTTATGAGCTATATAATTTCCTAGTGAGATTATTTTTGGTATACGTATAATACATATTGTACTATAGAGACCGGTGGTCTGATTAGCGAGGTATGGGCATGTCATGTGGAGGGCTTAAAGTCATACATCTAGAAGAGTGTTAAGTATGAAGATGAACGTATAAAGATATTAATAGATTGCGTGATGAATTATATGTGTATACAAATGGTGTGAATACAATACAATACAATAATACAAATGATAGTAGGAAAAAGTGGAAGAAAAGAACATGCTGCGTCAAGCTCACTTAGTGTGGAATAAAGGCAAAAAAATGATGATAAGAAACTGGTGGTATGACTATAGTTTGTACTCTAGCAATTTAGGAATAAGGGTTTCGAAAGGGTTTCATCGTACGACTTAAATCATCAGTAATGTTATACGATAGTAGGTTATACGTATCAACGTATATACCAAAGTATTTAAAGAATAAAATAGAAGTATTTTTACAACCGTTCTATAAAATCGAAAATAACATTTTGTTAGACTAAATTTAACACAAAGATTTTTTACAATAATAATCTTGGCAAATGCTCTCAAGTCTTTCACAGAAACAATATGTGCATAAATGTATTTCTTGTACTAAAAGCGAACATTAAGTCTTGTAATTAGTTTGGCAACGCATGCTAGGTTGGACACAAAACGATTAGACCAAAACTGCTTATGAGTCAACTAGCTGTAAGTCACCCAGCCAGTGAAGTTATCGGCCTAGCATTCGAGTAGGCGCTAATAACGAGAGTGACTACTGTTTTCTAGATTAATTTAAAAAACATAATATATCTTAAAGAAATTTAAAGAATTTAAAGAAATTTAAATAAAATCGTCAATAGATTCATTCTTCTTTAAGAAAATAATTTAGTTCAATCTAGGACATAAATGCAAAATTAAGTAGGTATTTCTGTTAAATAATTTAGGAATATTACGTCAATATCTTACGTAAATGTATTTAACTCATGTATGTCAATTACTAAGCGCGTCTGCAAAGCACGCCATCCGACTGTAACAAGACCTTATGGCTTGTCCTTTGTCACTGTTGGCTCATTTACTTTTACTTAAAGCAATATATATATACCGATTTATATTATTATATTTATATTTCCCATAAAGATTACTTTTCTTGTAAGATAATCTACGTCATTCAACGTAATTTTTCTTCAGAATATCCACCGGCTACCTGATGACTCAGATGTAATTTTATTATTATTTATTCGCATTATCCATAAGTCCAAAGATCAATCACTGTTAACAGCATGGTTAACTAGTTTCTGACATAGGTAGTTATTGTGTTTTTTTGAATGAGTTTTTAAATCAATTTAATTTTTCAGACTTGTGATATCATATGGAACTTGTCATGTTTTCGATCTAGCTTCTATAACTATTTAAAACCGAATATGTTGAATTTTAAACACATTTTAATTTAAATATGTAACCTGTTTTTTAGTTTGAATTTGAAAACATGTTTGCTGTTTGCATGAGACGTAAAAGAAAATTTATGGCGACTTGAGCTTCGATTGTAACAGCTGGAACTTACCTACTATATAGCAATCTATTGTTACGAACAATATACCCATGAATGAAACTTACTGAAATTAACCCATATCGGATTTTATAAATATAGTCTTTTGATATGGTCCACTGTATTAGTATAATAAGATGTGGTTGTGATATAAACTATTATCATCTCTACAGAACTAAAAAATAATCTAACTTCGGGATCAATCGCGTAATCATTTACCTATCTAAGCTTTTGCCATTGTGTTTTCAGTACTGAGGAGATTATAAACAATTTCTTTGGTTTTATCGGAATTGCATAATACACCCAAATTTAAGGAATAATTTTGCAAATAAAAAATTACAAAAAGTAGCTTCTCCAATAAAAGTGCATGACTTTAAATAAAAATTTGATTTCGACTCGAAGGTGAGGCCTGAGATAATAAGATGTTAGCCAAGGTTGACTGTCACGGCGGTGCACCGTGCAACTGGTCACGTAGCGGTCACACAGCGGCCGCGCTGCACCGCTACACCGCGCCGCGGTTCCAGTATGGACGCAAAGGTGAATTAGTAACTGGATGTTCAGTTTCCGGATGGAGCGACTAACGTGCAATACAATACATAAAAAAATATCAACACCTTACTATAGAAAAGGTAAACTAATCAATTTAAGAAAAGTTCCTTGTAATAATTTGAATTATTGAGATTTATCAATCGAACTCTTCGAAAAAGCATTATTTGGAATTTAATTACTAGCCATATCCCAAGTTTGGAAAAACAAAGAACTGCAACTTTGTTGATGTTTCAAATAGCAAATACGTTAAGCTAGTGATTACGCCTGCGTTAATAACCTCGGGACAAAATCAAAATAAAAAATATTTTATTCAATTTAGGTCCTAAGAAGACACTTATGAACGTCAAACACTACTATACTATTACCGGTTCAGAAAACATAACAGTCATCGAGAAGAACCGGCAAGAAATCAATAGGGGCTTATTTTTTCCAACTGTATAAATAATATTTACAATTAATAATCATATTTATAATTTAGTGGATTCACAAAGAGGGAGTCACTTCCAGACATCACTATCATTCACATCTACCCTATAATAACCTTTTTACAGTAAAACATGTTTCACATAGTCCTTGAACTCATTGTCTGGCAAACCATTAATGTGCATCGGGATCTTATTATAGAACCCAATACTATTACCTAAAAAACTGTTATTTGTATTACTAGATCTAAAACGCGGTTCGACTAATTTATGTCTATTTTTAGTATTAAAACTGTGCTAGTGTTTGACAAAATCAAGCACGATAGTATTATTTATACACTGATGATGAAAAACAAATCTTTGTGATCTTTGTGACTGACTTAATGTTTTTGTTATTTTACGACTAACTTAGCTTAATTAAGCGAACGGTGCAAAAAACAAATGGCATATTGTTCAAGTTATGGCGGAATGAGTTTTTATTATGAGAATCTCATTAAAATACAAAAAAATTATGATTGTGTTAGATATAAAACTTATCCAAATGAATAAGATAAAGGCCAAATTGTAATTATGATTAATGCTAGTGAATTGCAGAATTGCAAAATTTTGCAGAAAATATTTTCTTGTGCCAAGGGTGTCGAATGACATAACTCGCGGATGACCCTGTTGGACGATAGAGAAGAAACGGCGTAACAGGCATGGTTTTTTTATGCGACTGGATTCGTTTACTTTTGCTCTTCTATTAAATCGCGAGGAAGTTGAATTTGCATCCCCATAATAGGGACGTACATCTGAGTGCATCTTCATCATTTTCTATTTGCACTGCTCTAGTAGATATACTATAAATTTTGTTAGTCTAGACTTCTTTAACAATATCTTTTATACTTTATGAATTATCTAAATAAATATTGTAATGTTTATATATCATGTTAGCTTTACACGTATTCCTGAATGATAGCGTTTATCTATTTCTAGTCGTGTCCGATGGAATTTCTCACCGACAAGATCTCAGAGTTAGGAATCATCCTTTTGTTAATCCCTTAGGGGGATGAATTTTCAAGTCTTCCTAAGTGCTCACCTACGATACATAATGCAGAAAATTCCATGCACCTTGACTGACCGGTTTAAGCTGTATTTTTTTTTTTAATAAATAAGCTTTTAATCAGTGTTACACAATATGGCCAAACATCTCACAAATTCTATAGTATTTTGCATACTCTAAGACCTAACCAATGTTAACGGACCTCCTTATGGCAAATAGAGTACGGGCTAAGAACAGTGGCTACTTCGAGATGCGGACACTACATCAATCATCGCCGTCCGGGTACTGCTGCCAGCAAATATTATAGACAAAGCCTCCAAGCATACCCAAAAAGTCACAAGGTTTTAACAATAAAAAGATGGGTATGATTTTGGATGATAATTATTAAGAAACTTTCGAATATCTTTGTCTAGTGTATCCGAGAATATTAGATATTTTTCTGCGGCGCAACTTTTGAAAATTTGCATCTTTCCACCTACTGCTTTACTAATTATTGCAATTAAAACTATTGTTATAATATTTTCGCTCGACAAAAGGCACAAGACAAAGGATTCTCAATATACATAAAAACCCATTCGACATAATTTTTAATTTATTGTAATTTATGCAAGTTAACATGAAACGTCTGAAGCATGAACTAAATTAAGAGTTCTAGAACTTTGTACTGTTTTTAAAACAGGATTAATACTATTATTTCGTGTTTGAGATCGATTTGTTTCGAAATTGCACGTAAGTTTTCTACACTATTATTATGATAACGCTGGACGGCTAAATAAATAAATAAGTTAAGATTTCTGGCTAGTTTTGGACATCGTAAATTTTACTCAAAAGACTATTTTGTTTATTGTAGTACGTCATAGTGTCTGCGCTGTACCTGATGGTAAGTACATTACAATCTAGAAACACCTGTGACCGTCGACAGATCGGTAAACCACCGCCTCTCGTTGTTGTCAGGCCTCCCTAAAGGCTTTCGGCAAGTGGATATACACTGTCAGATCCCGAAACGCGACTAAAAAGAAGAGATTTTTTTTATTAAAATTTAAAATTTGTAAGTATGTTTTTTAAGCATACAAATTATATAAAGTTACAGATCCACTAAAATAATTAAGTCCATGTTTGAAGTTATTGCTTTTTTAATTAGTCTATCTAATCTAGTTTAATGTTACTTCAACACATTTTGTTAATTTCCGAACGATTTCCCACAGCCTAGCACATTGTTTAGTACAATTTTAACCATTTATGCAATAGGAATGAATATTTTACTAAAAACAATGCGACTTCCCTTAGATATTGCCGAGTCCACGCATGATCTGAAAGGAGAACGCTTACGAAAGCGATACGTTTCGTCCGCGAGACGCGGGTGAAAGTTCCCAAACACAACCGAGGATGAAAATACAGGTTTTTCTACATAATCATTTATAACGTAATTTCACGGAGCTATATATTAGTTATATTGTGCTCGTATCTATATTTAAACTCCAATTTGTTCAGTGGAAATGTCCTCTTAGTATTGCCATCTAGTGGAAAAATACAGAACTATAATCATATTGTTGTTTGAATTCGTCAGTAAAGTTTATACATAGTCGAATTTTAATCTGTTAGTTTTTATTTTAATTCAAAAAGGTATGTTGTTTGAACGTATATTATAAATAATACGTTGGAACATGTTTTAAGTTGCTATAAAAACTCCCTGGACAGTTCTAAACAAGGGAGCCATCATCATTATTAGAGCTAGTGTCTGTTTGTAATGTCAAAATAACGGGTTTTTACTATATGCATATATATACTATATACTATATGCATAGATTTTTTAAATTTTTGTCTGGCTGTCTGTTTTTATTATATTAGTATAGATTTCAAGAATAATTTGAAAAATATTATATTCACGTGACGGTGGACGAACACAGTTGCCATTAAATATAAATAAAATCAAATAATTTGTCATATGTCATAAAGCTTTAGGTCCCCAATTTTAAGTAGTTTTACAGGGTGATTTTTACACTTGACTTTGACCGTTTTTTGAACATATTTCACCTGCGTCTATTGTAATAAAATGTTACATTAATCGCCATTACTTCACCAGTATTAAATAAAGTGCATTAATATGCCACATCACTCCTGGAAACTCAAGCTACGAGTAATAGTATAGCCAAGTAAATCGTTGACTAACTTTATTCAAACTGCCATTCCTCTAAATATACATAGATGTACATATTATAAATAATATTGCAATGTTTATTAAAAACAAATATAAGGTACATTCAAAAAATGAAGGTACCTATTATTTGTGTGTCCTATAGCACTGATATACGCTAAACAACCGGATATTAGATACCTATCATCTATTTAACAGTATAAGCTGTCATATTAATCATTAACACGTAAAAGCAATGGTAGTACAATTAAACATTAAAAAAAGAACATTATCGACTCAAGCCGGTGTTTAAACAGCCTGTCCAAAGTACAATCCCACAAAGACCGACAATATCATGACATTAATTAACAGATCACGCTGGTGACGTCACCAAATCATCCTTCAAATCGCGGTTTAAAGTCCACGAACGAATTTTATTGACAGCAGAAACGTAAGTGTACCAATTGATTTAGCGATGTGTAATAAAAATAGAATTGGTAAAATTCAAAGAATTATAAAGTTGTTTGAGAGATAATATTTTAAAAAAGAAAATGAATACGTGTTTAATTTAGAGAATATCTTATTTTAAAAACTGATGTACATCCATTAGAGATTCACATAAGGTCGCCGCTAAGCAAACGATGATTTTTCAAAAGTTTACTCTACAAAGTACAATCCCATAAAACTGTAGAAGGATGTCGTGGCATAAAAGCAACATAGTTACCTAACTGCAAAGTGACCTACTAAGGTCCAAAGTCTACGAATAATTAGAAAGTATTTAATATTTAGTATTTTATATTATTTAATAAACACGAAAAAAATCGTATACGTCCAAAATTAAGATAGGTACTTTGTGCTAAGAATGTCAGAAATAAACAAAGAATAGAAACCTACATGGAGACTAAAACATTTTTAACTAACTTTAAGGAGATATTGGTGGGATTCATAGATTAATTATTGATCTCCGCTTAGCGCAGCGGAAACCAATAATTAATCAATGGTTGTGATCATCTGTCATGTGACAGGCCCTACTGTTACTATTACCCTACTATTTCACGGTGTGTAGTTTGGTCATTGTGCATAAGTGAAGTTAATTGTATAACTAATAACAGGAACATGCATTTTAAGTAACCACAACACTCCCAGAACAATTTAACAAGGGATGCGCCATTTTATTAGAGTATTTGAAGAGTACAAGAATAATTATAATAATATTCTATTCACATGACACTGGCAGAATTGTGGATAAACACAAATGCCATTAAATAAGAAGAAAAAGAAGAGTTAATTTTAAAATTTCTCAATATGACTTCGACGTCGACGAAGAATACAAATAAACATGAATAGCATATAATATGTCTTCAAACCCGATGGAAAGTATCAATATTTCTAGAGCCAAAAATACCGTGGCACCATTGTTTTGTCAATATTTATTTATTTAACACTTGAAGAACCCATGTTTTACTTTACCTATACTTAAAAACAGTTTCCAAGAACTCTTATACAATTATCACAATATTTTTAGGTTAATTGGGTGCATGTAATTAAAGATCTGGTTTTTCTGAAAATAGATGCTAATTCTCTTAAAACAACACTAATTGCCGTTAAATGAAACGGTAACTGACAGTAATCGATGCTCCTGTATTATTTAAGGCGATTGTTCTTACCTGTCTAAAGAAATATGTTTTATTTTATTTTATCAGAGCTGTATGAATTGAATGCGCTTCACCTGTTCATAAATAGAGTACAATATAGGCTCCTCGCTTTAAGCAATATCTCGTTTAATGTTTGTTCACCTCCAAATATATATCACTAGAAAATGGTCCAACATGTTGATGTTAAGTGATGATGTGACCCAAGATGATGAAACGCTAAATCTAATAGGGAAACTGACTCTCAAGTGCAGCTGCCGGAACACACCTATATGTGCTTGGCGACAGATTTTCAACTTGAGGGTGGTGGAAGCGGGCATTAGAAAATATCCTACCACCATGCTATGGTTTCATAACGATGTTTTCCTTCACCGAAAGCTCAGGCTCATTGCAAAGATTCGAACTCACGTCAATCGACTCGGTGTCCGTACACGCTACCACTGAGCCATCATTGCTTCCTATCAGCTATAGTCGGGTATTAATTTGTTACGCAACTGTTTTGTGCTGATAGACCAACACTCAGCGTAACACGATGCATTCATGGCGTCAGCCATAATGCTTTCGTATAAAGTAAATATATTTTTGTAATATTTCGCAACACTACATTTTGATGACTTTCGATATTTAATTAGGACATTGAAGAATATCATATTTTTTCACGTGTAACATAAAATTATCAACAGTAAGCTATACGCATTTACACTAGGTATATTGTCGCGTTGGAAGTCATAAGTGGAGGGATATAAGTTACTTTTTTTAGAAATGAGAATCAAATATTACACCTACATAAATTGTTTTTCGAAGTGGTAGAACCTGTACAAATTTCAATCGTCACTATACTACTATATTTCGCAAAGCAGCAATACTCGCGCTGTTGTGTTCCAGCCCGAAGGATATGGTCGGCAATACGAACTGGCACACGTGGCGTTCCAACTTAGTTTTCTTATTATAGTAGCTCAGCACATTGACTGTACTGTCCATGACGGTAAGCAAAGTACAATCCAAATACGGCGACCACCGAGAGATCGAAATCCATCGGCGTAGCAAGCTATTAATAACTGACCTCAGTTAGGACTGCAGTCTTTCTAAAGCCGGTTGTAAACAGATATAGACACTACAGTGAACACCTAACGTCAGGTGAATTGAAAGTTTGATTGCCACTTCATATCATAGAAAAAGCAATGATGGCTCAGTGGTAGTGTGTACGACTTCACGTCGTTTGACGTGAGTTCGAAACATTGCAATGAGCCTGAGCTTTCGGTGAAGGAAAACATCGTGAGGAAACCATAGCATGGTGCTAGGGCATTTTCTAATGCCCGCCTGGCTAGCTACCACGCTCAAGTTGAACCCTCAAGCTGTCGCCAAGCACCAATAGGTGTGTTCCGGCAGCTGCACTTGAGAGCTAGTCTTCCACTAGGTTTAGCGTGTTATCATCATCTTGGGCCACATCGTCACTTAACATCAGGTTAGATTGTGGGCACTACGCCAAACCTATACCGATAAAAAAAATTACTATATCTTCTACTTTTATTATTGTGCATAAAACCTTTTGTGAGTAAATCCAATATACATAGGATATAGGGATTACCTTGACCACAACAGCGACGATGTGTCCTCTGTGTTCTATAATTTATTGCCGTCTAATCTCGCATTATATTATTCGAAAGTATAACGAATCCTCAAAATAACTATATTCCACTTTAGCACTAAGCACAAAAATTCTTGCTTGCATAAGGTTTCTCCATGGTTTTAAGATAGGTTAGTTTTTTGTAGAATTTATAGATATTATAATATACAAGTTACTAAACTAGATATTAGATAAATAATATGTAAAATATATAACTACACAATGAGATAAATGAAATCAGAGTTCATTACTACGATATCAGTTAACGACACATAATTTTCAGCCTAATAGTATGGCATTTATTAGTGCATGATTTACTTCAACGGCAACTGTTTCTTTTGATAGTGAGTGATGATGATTACACATAAAGTGTAGGTAATGATTTTGAAGTACACAGTACTGAATATTTTATTAACTTCAAATAGTATAATCAGTAATAAGATAAAGTAAATGAATCAACGATGTGTTTAACCTCCATTGAGTTACTCACAGCGGCCGTGGTTCCGAGTTATAATTAACTCAACAAATTGGAGTTTGAACTCAACCATGTTTGCGTTGGCGATACCCATTGTTGCAATATACATATTTTATCATAATGTACGGATTTTTTTTTTAATATTTGTTTACTATTTTAGTTACAAATTGAATACATCATTGTATTTACATACCTAAATGTTATTAAGAGTATTTTATTGTAATCCCTGTAGAATCATTCTACTGAAAAGTTCTTACTTTTATTATATTGAGAGACAGGCTACAGCTTTTAGTAAGAAAGTTCAAACTACATATTATATAAATATATATCTCGATTCAGTTCAAGATAATAAAATAGAAAACAAACATGACCGTCGATATCATTAAAGTAGGCATAGACTAAAATTGATTTCAAAAGATATTTCATTTTGATTTTAATGTAATAACTAAACAGTCTCACATAACTATGAATTATAACTATGTCAAATATGTAGTTATTTTACTAATAACTACTAAATATTTACAAAAAAAGAGCAACATTGGTAGTTGTAAACTTTACAAAAGTTTAGATTTAGGCATAACTAAAATATTTTAGTGGATTGTTTGGATTCTAAATTCATAGATAAATTTCTACGTAAACATGGTTAGCAGACAACAAAGGACAGCCAATGAATTCGATAACACAACTCCTTTACCCTTTGTTTTAATCCAGCATTGAACAGATCTATTCACTAGAATTATAGAGTATCGACGTAAAGGTGTTTTATGAAACGAGGTTGCCTTGAAAGATAGTGCCACTGTCCATGTCGTGATTATATTTCTAAACGATCATTTCTTCTACAGTTACACAATTTAGACTCATTTTAGTAATGTTTTTTTAATTAATTTAATGCCTTTAGTCGTGTTATAGCGTAATAGAGGCAGATTTTATTTAGTTATTAAAATTATTAGGTAAACGGTTTGTAATATTCAAGAGTAAATTTTACACAACAATTTTATAAGATCAAGAGTTTATTCACTGAACTTGGCCTCGTGCCATTTTTAATTCTTTATTTATTGATTTTCAGCAATATAGCAGTTTTATAAAAATTAGCATATTTAAATACTTTTTAATAATAATACTTTCACGCACCAATTCAAATTTCAAATCAATAGTACTGCTTACAGAGTCTTTACAAACAATGGTCAATAAACAAAACAAATTCGTGATTTAAAATTGCAGTTCTAAATTTCAATGCGTGTAAGTAGATTTGAAACTCTATGGTAGTTAACACAGAGTCTATATTGGTTGACTTTCAAGGAGGTTAGTTTCGGATCACGCAACGCGCACGTGCACCAGCGCACGGTAGAGACTAGAGAGTTCACAGCTGTTGTTGAACGGTCGGACTTTGGACCCGAGCAATCACCGGTGTTACAGCGGGCGTGAATAACGTCCTACTCCTGCCTGGTGCTAAGCGGATACGTTATATGTTTAAATATTGAGTCATCTTACATTTAACATAAACCAACGTACCAATCTAAAATTATTGATAACTCTACCGAAAACTCTCAGTTTTCTTCATATCACACTCGCATTAGCAAATATTTTAATCAAGAGAAAACATGAAAGATATCTAATATTTTTACATCTAGCAATAGATCCTCATCAGTTTCTGTTAAAATTATGTAATATTAATAATATGTTATAACAATCAGTAATAGGTTTATCAACATTTTTAATTGTCTTCTTTTTAACAGGGTCTTTCATTGTACAACAGCTTTTTAATAATGTTGATATTTGAAATGATGAAAAATATATACACTAAGTGTAGTGTTATTAATAATTATCAATTAAATGTGCTTTACTTAGAGTTATCTACATTTATTTCCCTTTGAAATGCAGTTAGGTATACAACGCGAACGAGTTGCCATGCAAGGCTTTCCTTGAAATAAAATAGTTGTTAAAGTTGAATCACCGTTCTGAAGCGTTATTAAGCATTGTCCTAAATTCTAAATGCATTCAGTCGATTGACTGGAACAGTGCCAAGAGTCAATAAACCGCCTTAAGAATTCTGGCGCCAAAATATATACCCATTTAATAACTAAACTGAAAAGAAATATAACTTTACCCTGACCGCCGCAACAAAGAACTATTAAAAGTACCAAAAATTGGTTTTAATACTACATTTAAATTATTTTTCTTGTAACTTTTAGGTTGTGGTAACATTTTCCGTCAAATACCAGTCACGAAGGTAAAGCGTGAACGTATACAATGCCATGCCGGTCCAAAGTCCGCAAGGTAACCGTGACGTAGCGTCGTCGTCGAGCAAACGTGTCGCAAACAATACTTTTGTTAGAACCTTATTACATACAATAATGTTGATGTTTATTGCATTGCCTACAGACAGAGAATAAAGCCTTCTTTTTTAAAAAAGAAAAATCAAGTATCGAAATCTAAATTTATTATAATACTGTAGTTATTTAAACTATGCTCAGGTTTCTATTGCTGTATTATTATATACACTAGTGTATGTCTTAAACCATGTAAACAAAGACTAATTGCCTTGTTCCACCTAATTATTTTATAAAAATATAGGGTATACTGTAAATATTACTGACCTTTTCGAGGCAGTCCTGTCCAATAGCGTATGGGTCCACCTTAACTTCCAGAATCACAGAATTCGGCTGGCTAACTAACCACATTTTCGTCAACATTTTGTAAGTAAAACCGTACCGTAATAGATTTGAAAGAGGTCGCGTTTATATATATATAATATGCTTACAGAGTTTAACACTTGATTACAAATGTTTATCTCACTCGCGTAAAGAATTTATTTAAAAATGTTTTTCTTAATTCGCTCTGTGCAATGTTTATCGCGTATTCTTTGTGGAAGTAAAACTGCGAATGCTTCCAGTCGACGGCCATACTACGTTGAGTTTGCCACCGAAATGATAAAGAAACGGTGACGTTTATGCGCGGGGGGCTTCGCCACGGTACCCAACGTTGTGTTTCTCGACACTATTTTTGTTATGTCAATTTTCATGTCAAGCCCAATAGATTCCAGTTCAAATAGTCATTCAACTAATACAGCAGTGTAAATCATGCTTATTGATTAATGCCAAATATACAAGTTCCTTTTTTTCATATACCATTCCTTTCTATTGCATGAGATAAAAAGAGACAGATTGTTAAGTAATAGGCACTTTTGATAATTATGTTTTTGACGCAAATGTTTTAATTTTTCAGCTGATATGCCTTCCATGTGTGATAAAGATTTATAGGTGATAGACACGTACAAAAAATTTAACTAACATATTCACAATTCAACTCATCACCCCTACTGTATTTCATACAAAAATCTGCTCTAGGTATACCAAATCGAAGCCCCGACATTTTGGTAGGTTCAACTGAGTTTGTTTATTACTGCTGCGCCACAATGTCTATAATAATTTATTATTGAAAGAAACATTATTTGGTTAGATTTGGCACATTGTCCAAAATAGTGGATAATAGATAAATTTATTGAAATCACATGGGCGAGGAAAAACTAACTAAAAGGAAGCTTTCTTTATTATTATTTTTTTAATAGCATTTTTTTGTCTTATATTTGCAATTTATTATTTAGCTTAAAACAAATGAACAATTTGTCATCTTGGAGACTTGTCTATTATTTACTAACCTTATTTATAAAACAAATAGACAGTCTTGGTCTAAACTAAAAAAAAACACCTGAAATCACTACATAGTGGACAGTTTGTTATAAACATACATCTATACATACTTATACATATATTACATATTATAAAACTTAACATCTCTATGTCTGCCTGTCCGTTTATGTTATTTTCACGCGCATGCATGTTTATTTTTATTTTTATTCATAGATAATATGTTATCTGGCTAGGCTATAGGATATATTATTATATTGTAATATAAAGTAACATATGAAATAAGTAGTGACGATAATGGTGAATGAATTCGGAAAAAAGACGCTTCTGAGGCGATTAACTGGCTTACGCTGAGTAAACCATAAGAGATATATCAAATTAATATACCACATAATCTTAAAAATACTTACAAAAAAGTCAGCGATAGCATATTTCTATCCTCTCAGGATCACCCACAATAAGCATTTTTGAGGCAGCACAAATCGCGCATATGCTCGACCGACAGCATTCTGTAGTTCACGCGAGCGGAGCTGCAGGCACAGCTAGTTTATTATAAAACAAAGAGGCTGGTATTTTATCTCACAAAAAAAATCTTTAAAAAAACTAGGTACCTATAGATTAAGTCGTGGAGTCATGGAGAAAGCAGGATTCTATATGACGAACTTCTTCAGAAGGCGACAGCACAGAAAGTGGACTTGAATAAGCACTGACGATGTAGCGAAAAATGTGACCGATTTCATCATGTCGACGAAAAGTCAAATATTCAATGATGTTTCGGTGGTTAACCCTATCAAAACCGGAAACGATTCGAGGCACGTATAATTTTAATATTAAGCTGGAAAGACCTTTACTTATGAAGTATAAGCTTTGCCCAGCACCGATTCAGCTCAAAAATACCGAACGTTTTCAGTAAGAACTCCAAAACCGTCACGGATAGTTATATTTTCATATATTTAGTATTATTTTAAAGATAAACTTATATCTAAGACTGTACTTTATAAAAATTAATACTAAAAGCACTACATATTCATTTAGACAATAATCAAAAAAGTTATACTGCCTACTCACCTATGCAGTGTGACGACACTACATGTACATGGTTATTTGAATTGGAGGGTTTGGCATTTTTTTCAGGCATTTCATGTATCTACATTTTTTTCAGCGGCCGAAAGTAGAAGGATGTTAATTCTATCTCGAAAAAAAAATCTGTATAGTATGTTACATTTTATATAAGTTCTTCTCGATGTACATAATATCCTTTCGCTACAATTTGAAGAATGAACCATATATAAAGTAGCAATTTAAAGAAAAAATTACACCTTAATGACCTACAATATAATTTAAAAATATTAAATCTAAACTCCAGTGACATTCATCATCATCATTTCAGCCGAAAGACGTCCACTGCTGGACATAGGCCTCCCCCAAAGATCGCCACAACGACCGGTCCTGTGCTGCCCGCATCCAGCGGCTTCCCGCAAACTTTACCAGGTCGTCGGACCACCTTGTGGCGGGTCTGCCCACGCTGCGTCTTCCGGTACGTGGCCGCCACTCGAGAACTCTTTGACCCCATCGGCCATCCGTTCTACGAGCTACGTGGCCAGCCCACTGCCACTTAAGTCTAGCTATTCTTCGGGCTATGTCGGTGACTTTGGTTCTCCTGCGGATCTCCTCATTTCTGATTCAATCACGCAGAGAAACTCCGAGCATAGCCCTCTCCATTGCCCTTTGAGTGACTTTGAGCTTTCTTATAAGGCCCATAGTTAGCAGTTACATTATTAATTATTTAATGTTTTTATAAAAAGTTCCAGATAACGTTTTTAAACAGCTCACCTTTTGCAATAAGATAATAATAATGTTACCCACAGAGTACGTACCAGAATTCTCTTGGTCTAAGATGACAATCTTATAGGCTAAGAATACTGCAATTTTTTTTATTACTTTAATTTTTGTAATTTCTATTTTTTATATGAAATATTTGTTTTCAACCAAGAAAAAGTATTTTTTTTTTCTTTTTTCATAGCAGTGAGTAGGTACCAGAGGTATGTACCAAATTAATTTTTAATTTTCTCTATATGTACTTTTGAACCCATATTAAAATTAAACTTGCTATTACTACCATCTGTGGACAGAGGAAGAGAACTTTTCGCCGAAAGTTTTCCCAACAATCGTCAAATCGTTGCGTTCCATTTTCGAGTTTTTAATGCGGTTTAAGCTCCATTATATTCAAAATTATAATAAATATAAGAAGACTGTAAAGCGGAATAAAATAGTAGTAACCTTATTAAATATTTTTTTTAATATAATGATGTATGATAAGGATTTATTCTTTTATCAAAAGTATTTTGTTGTAAAATACATTTCATTCTACGCATCAATATTACAGCACGAGCCGATGACAGCGCCAATCGTGACAACATGGAGGAACTAATGTAATCATATGACTTTCTTCAGGATATTCTGCTGCGCTTATTGATTCGTGTCTCGGTCTTGATTCTTGCTCGACATAGTTTTTGTGTATATCAGAAATGGCGAGCCAGACACAGGGGATCCAACAACTTCTTGCTGCTGAAAAGCGCGCAGCCGAAAAGGTGTCGGAGGCGAGGAAGCGTAAGTAGATACCTAATCTATTACGTATAATACTTTTCGTACCGCCCTTCATGGCCGTCTTACTTTATCCTATTGTATTCTAAGTCTTTGAGAACCTTTATATGGAAAAATAATGGTTGATTTTGGTTTTTTCTTATTACGTGTTATTTGTAGTAGAACACTTTAGTCACATGATAGTGAAAATTTTGTTCTATAGCAAAATAAATACCCACCAAGTGATCTAATTTATCAAACAGGAATTTGTTCTTATAAGATATTCTAAATATTAACTTATATAACAATTTCTATTTATCCATTTTTTTACGTAAATAACTCTTCTATATTAAAACTACAATCCTTATTATTTGAATACACATTCATATAAGTTTTCGCATTTCTGATAATGATTCAATTGATTTCTCTCATCTCAATGCTAAATCAGTTTATGGGCCATTTTAATCTATAGGCAAAGACTGATCAAAGACAGATCATATCTTCTTTCACAAAGTTGCCTACTTATAATTTTGCAGGAAAAGCAAAACGCCTAAAGCAAGCCAAGGAAGAGGCCCAGGATGAGGTAGAGAAGTACAGACAAGAGCGTGAGAGGCAATTCAAAGAGTTTGAAGCCAAGGTTTGTTTCTTTTTTTATATTTGTATTTTTAATAATTACAAACAGTATTAAAAATGGATAATGTACATATTACTAATGATCAATAAAATATTATAGTGTTTCGAGTATAATATTCTGGGTTATGTTTGATCAAAAATCTGTATTACTTGACACATCCTGTATAGGTGTTGTATGGTTATACTTTCAAACATAAACTTTATGCAATAAAGGTCAGCTTATGTATGTACTTAGTTAAATTGTATATCTAAATACAAACATATAAATGAAATTAAAGTATGTGGTATTGTCATTTATATATTAATAATACCAGCCTGCAAGTGTCTCACTGCTGGGCAATGAAGCTTCTTCCTAAGACAAAATATTGTGTTTCAAAGTCCGAGGAATCAACAGTGCTATAATTTTCCTACTTAAAGTGGTACTATAAATACATTTCTCAATTATTTGAGTTTGTCGCCATGTTTTTTTTTTTCGTCAGCTGATAGTTACCAATTCAAATTAGTAAAAGTAATCAAATTCTAAAAAATATGTTGGTAAATGCTAAACCACTTGACCGCTATGACACCCACGGCTATTTAATATACAACATGGTTATAACAGCATATGGGCACACGGGAAGGAGTTGCTGCAAAGATCGACGCCGAGACCAGGGTGAAGATTGATGAGATGAACAAAATGGTGCAGATACAAAAGGAGGCCGTATGTTATTCATTTTTAATAATAATAATTTTGAAAATTGTTTCCTATTTATTTAGACATCTACTATAATAACATAGGTAGAATTAATTTGAAAATAACAATCGTAACATTTTTATAAAATTGTAGGCCTTAAATCGAAAACATCATTTTGACAGAATAACTGCTAGGTACCTTATTATCTTAGCCCATTACCTTTTGGTTGGTGTAATAACTTTTTTTAAGTTTGTAAATGATTGGCACCTTTTCAACTTATAAAAATTAAGGAAATTAAACTTTTACCAGTATTAGTAAATGCATTTGTTTTTGAAAAATATTTTGATTGTAAAATTAAACATTTTTCTAATTACAGGTTATCAAAGATATCCTCAGCTTGGTGTATGACATCAAGCCTGAACTCCACATCAACTACCGTGTAGTTTAAGTGAGATATTAAATTTAAAATACCTTATCGCTTATTAAACCTTTATGGGGTACAATGTTATTGTTAAAATTCGGATTATTTCATAGGCTTAGAGATGGAAAGTTAATGCGCCATAACTTGTAACAGATAAACAGATAAAAACGCGGGAAACTTCGTCATAGACAAAATAGAGCAGTCACAGGTAACATAAACTAACAATATGTCATTAATAGAGATGCGTAACTGTCCTGCGTTTGTCCCGTAAGATATAACTTGTATGATAATAGTTTGCTTAATTTTTGCAATATATAATAACTATTAATGCTAATCAGCTCGGTATCATTCCAGTTAAACATATGAAGATGATCCGCTAAGGAAAATAATATGTAAAAAAACTAAATAATTATATAATCTTCAATTGTATGTTATTCAATGTTGTGTGTTGAATAGTAAAGTTATAAATAAAGTTTAAAAATGATTTTTTTATGTTTTTTCTTGTTGATCCGAGGGATGTGTATGTACAGTATTAGATTAATAATATATAATTGATTCATGTATCTTAATCTTGTTTTATTGTTGTTTTGGATTCACTCTATTAATTTTAACGCTGTGTCTCTGAAAACAAAATAATAATAAAGTAATCATAGTTGGACGAAACCTTCCTGACTTTATTATGTGAATTTCATAGTTTTCTTTTTTTTTCAGTACCTACTCTTCAGGTCCAGTATATAACTAAGCTATACCAAAAGTCGATCATTCGATATTGCTCATTTTCTATAATTACTCTGTCAGTGTCTGTATTAAATCTAAAACTGCTGTACAGAAATCATTTTAAAATACACTGTGTTTATATAATAATAAAAATAATGCGCGTAGTTATGTACATTCGGACACAGGGTATGTACATAAATATAAATAACAAATTTCAAATCTATATAATAAAATAGGTATATGTAAATATTGTAAGTGCATACATAGCTCAAATCGACTTTATTTTTTCCTCGAAGTGACCGTGGGATTTTAGCCATTCCAGGTCTTCAGGTTGTCACATTACCAGAAATTTTACAAACATTGAATCCTGTGCAATTAGGCGCAACCAATATATCTAGCCATGTTCCGGGATCAAGTAATTATGGCCAATATAGACTAGTTGTAAATATCATGTTTCAGGCCAATGTGGCTATAACAATATCGATATACATTTGTAAATTATACAAAAGCGTTTACCGTGGTTGCCTGTCTTGTAGTTTCTCCATCCACGGCACGGCTGCACCGACAATTGAAAATACCGCCGGTTGGTCGGGCTGGTCGCACCGTTTGGATGAAAACGATAGAATACCCAATAGCTTGCCGTTCATGATCGCCGGACCACCGGCATCGTGCTAAACATGTAATGTAATTTTTATCCCCTATAAGGGTCGAAACACAAAACTGCGAATCGCTGATTGAGAGTTCGTGTACAACGCAGCTCACTGCTACGTTTCGTGTGATCATTCGGTGCGATGCGATTCAATTCGTAAGTTCTTACGATGCATCGTACGTTCGCATTGTTGCATCGTGTTTTGGCTCTTATATTTACTTACTAAGCTACGGAACACTCAACAAATATATTTTATTTCATAGAACCCTTCATTATATACAATAATAAATGAAGGTTAGTACAATTTGAAATGACGACTGTGAAATAAAAATTCTAATAACAGTAAAATTACTTAATAGCCAAAATTGTTCAAGCAATCAATCACAAATATAATTGGTACGCTAAACCTTGGAGACTCGCGGCGCGGCGTCGGACTGGTTCGGCCGCCCTGTATAATTTCTATAGTACCTACTGCATGGTCTTGCAGACTATAGATTTAATATATATAGGTACTAACTTTATGTCACAATCATTCTACCTCTCTCAGTAGTCAATAACTCGACGACAGCGCTACTTATATTGTTCAAGGATACCATAAAAACACTTAGATCTACCAACTTTCATGGTGATCGGTCAAACGGTGTTGGACTTATCAATATCATATAATATCATCTAAGGCCCTATGTCTGAATCTAATAAGGGTTAAGTAGATATCGTGAACAGAGCAACTACCTGATGATAAATCACTTTCATGGACCTAAAACTTGCATAACATTTGAGTTTTTTAAACAAAATTAGCATTTCGTTTATAGAGTATCGTTATGACCACAATCTCACTTAATCATAAGTGACGATGGTCTCCAAAGATGTTGACACGCTAACCCTAGTGGGGGGACTGGCTTTCAGGTGCAGCCGAACCGACGCGGACGGTACACACCGGACATTAGAAAAAACCCTGCCATGCTATGGTTTCATAACGATGTTTTTCTTCACCTGAAGCTCAGGTTCATTGCTGGGATTCGAAGCTATTATTACATTTATTATTAATTACCAGATAATGATATGTTGGCGGTCGTTAAGAAGTTATATTCACACTCACATTACAAACGTTTTTCGGTATGGTAATGAAACCGGCGCAAAAGTTATTTCTTGTGACCAGGTCGCTGAAAATGTATTTATTTTTATTATTCAATATAAATTATGTAATCTGGTAGACTGTAATAATTCGAAAGTTTATTTTGTCAAATATGTTGTACCTACTTAGACCACTTAGAGCCGTTTTTTCAATGAACATATAGCTTTATTTGAGTATTGTTTTTTTTTAATTTTGACAGGTTTTCAATACATTATCTGTAAAACGTATTAAATATTACTCAAATAAAATTATATGACGATTGAAAAATCTACCCAGGTTGTAAGGTTTAAGCAATTTCGTAATTGTCTTACTTTCCATCCATGCACATTAATTTTAAAACCGTGTCTAGAGGATTTAATAAAGTAACCAAATGACAGAAGTGGCATTTAATTTGTTTCCGACTGAATCACGACCATCAGACACCAAGTGTAATACACACCGTAATGTCACGTTTAGGCGTGTAGTGTTCCGGGATTAACCGGTGTAAATTCAGTAATCATGTAGGGTTGCAGATATAAATATATCCGAGTGGGTCACAACTACCATGCACATGGTGATAAGCCCGTTATGGTGACTTTCAATTGGTTTGTCGCGATTCGGGATCAGGATTGGATGCCGATCATTGAGTGATCGCCGTTGATTTTAGAATGTATAATGCTTTCCATCAGGTAGAGTGCAGTCACTTGTAGTATAAATCAATCTGTCAAGGTTTTACGGCCCGCATTTATACAAGATTTGGAAAATAAAAATCTGGACTGAAGTGCAGCCTATTTAAAATAAGAATGGTATAATATAATGTTATGGTACCGCCCGTAAACCTCCTGACAGTCGGTCAGATCGTAGACTGGTAGCTCCACCTTCTGAAGCATTACTTGGCCGCCGTCGCCGCCAATACCCTGGAACATGATCATAGGTCTTTTTAGACATAGTACAGTGAAACCATAGGTAACTATTAAACTATATGACAATTAAACACAGGTAATTTCTGTAATTTAATTCTAATGGTATTAAGTGATATCCTTTTATATTACACAAAACACCACTGTATGTATTAAAAAAAGTTTGAGAACATGTTAATTACAACATAGCAAAGAATATCAATAATTCTGTTATCTAAAAGAAGATAAAATATCATCATTAAAATATGAATACTGTTAAGTTTTTTTCGCTTTATGTCTAAGTATAACTCAGAAAAATATTTAATAATATCGAGAAATATAAATTAGATGATCGGTAGATACGCAAGTGTTGCAAAAATAGTATTTAACCTATAAATAAGAAGGTTAAGAATTAATTATTATGTGAAAACTTACCAACACAGAGCCCCATCCCAGAAACATAATTTTATTATCTACAGCGACTATTTTATTTGTTGAATATTCGATTCTATCGACGCTCAGATCGGGTGTGCCGAAGGAGAGACTCTTGTGCAGTTTGAGGACTGCGAAGTTGAACTCCAACGTGTTCGGCTTGTAGTTTGGATGAAAGAAGATTTCCGTGACGCGTAAGACTTCACCACCAGCCGTGGCATTTGTAGATCCGACCCTGACTGTGAGCATTCGGACGTATTCTCTGAAGAAGCGGTTGTTATATTGCCTTCAGGACAAAATAAACCAATTATATTAGTATTTATTTAATGCTAAAAGCATAGAATTCTATAGTGGGGGTAGCATACCAATAAATGTTTCGCGATCGATTTTGAAAACTATGGTGGTAGATACTCTAGGCCTAACACTATGTAATGACTGCATTATCATGTTTTCCTTCACCAGTTAAACTTTAGTATCTATATGGTATCCAGGACAAATTCACTTAATATGACAAGCAGTATAAGATCCTTTTTTGCAAGATCCTATCCTAACTTTTATATGTTTACCAGGCTTTTTTTCTACTGCCCCATTAGTCCTCAATTATACTTGAATTTATGTCAAGATAAGTTTAAAGTTTACACAATAAATGACTATTTTCATTAAAAATGTAGGTACTATGTGCTTTTAGATTTTTTAATTATGTTTTCAAAGAAATGCCAAAATCTCACTTGATGTCAAGGGGCATATGGCCCAAAATTTTAACACGCTAAGTCTAGTGCAGCTGCCAGAAAATACCTATAGGTGCTTGGTGACAGATTTTCTATTAAAGGATGGTAGCTAGCCAGACGAGTATTAGAAAATGACCTACCACCACCATGATGTTTTCCTTCACCGAAAGCTCCGGCTTATTGCAGGGTTTCGAACTCTTGTCGAATGACGCAGTGTTCATACACTCTACCTCTGAGCCAAATTGATTTCTTCAATTCAATTCAAAAACTTCAATTTTGAATACCAGTAAGAAAGACGGATGATGGTGATTTTCAAATAAAAAAAATGCTTTCTTCAATTATAGGGAACGTATGGATGGAAGTTCTCATGAAGTAATTTATGGTCTTGAAATCTACTTACAATTGTAAGCAATGAGCCGCAGTGAGAACCAGGTCCCTTTCGATGAGAACAGCTCCGCACCATAACTGCTTGTTCACCAATATAGCTGCCATAAATGGATAGTTCGATATCGAGGCTTTCTCATCAGGGTTGTAGATGCGCCGGAATCTAGGATCGAGGGGCGGGTACGGTACTTTTGCTGTTGCTGGTGAGGAAGTGATGTAACAAAAATAACGACCTCTTATATAAAAAGTAAGATAAAAAAAGAAAGAACCTACTCGTAATGGTGGTCGTTGGCAGCGATGCGGTCTTGGTAATTTGAAGAGCGAGGGTGTCAGCCATCCGTCTACTTGGAATCTCTATAGGAGTTCCTTCGTATTGCCACTCCTGGGGACCAGAGAACATCCTCCGATGGTCGATCTCTTCACGTTCCACTAGAAATATAATGTATATACTTTATTCCATTACAATTAGTTCTTTTTATTCTGTGTAGATGAACGCTATTGATATATCAAGTGACGATGAGCAGATTATGGCAACACTCTAAGGCTTACCTTTGCCCCTTGTTAAATGCAACTTCTTAAACACACACCGCTTCGAAATTGGTGACGGATTTTTAACTTGAATGTGATAGGTATATTTTTTTATAATAGCTTGTCAATATGACTACATCACCTGATGGTAACTACTGTACAATACACAGGCAATGGTGACAGTCGGTGAGACAGATATCATCGGCAGCCGTCGATGTCACGCAGGCCGACATGACAGCGGTGGCCGCCGATGGATTTCAGATCTCTCGGTGGTTGCCGTTGTGTTTGTATTGAGGGACAGTACCGTCAACTTCCTGAGCTACTACGTGTATATAATCAAAGGACTCAAAGGAGTTACTATAAAAAGTTATTCCGACCAACGGCCAACTTGGTAAGTGAGTACCTACTAGACATGATCACCATAGTAGTATGGCTTCATCACAATGTTTTTCTTCGCCGGAATTTCATACTCATTAGGTGAAACGAGTATTAAAATGTCTATCCAAGTACATTTACCGCAATTACTTAGATTTTGTAAGAAAAGCCTAATCATTTCTAGCTTACACTACTTTTCTTCTAGAAAAATAAAATATCATTTAATGATATTTTACAAAACCATTTCTACAGAGACTACAGGATTGAACTCAGTATTTCAATATTATTAAATACAAAAGACTATGCTATAGATATCATTTGGGAAGCATTTTATTGTTCGTATGTAAAGTATGTCTTGATAAAAATAATCGGAGGTAAAATTTAGTTTCGATCAGGATACACTTACTGTCGTCTGACACTGCAGAAGATGATGATTCACCCTTGACATTTCCCATTAAATCACTAAACAGCATGAAAAATAATGCAGCCATTTTATTTTTTACTCTGCTATCCGCCATTTTGTAAATCGTTGTTTTATTTTCTCGATCTCGTATCTAAAAATTATATATATTTTCAAATTTAATTGAAATAATTATATTTGATGTATATACGAACATTCGTTTAAATGTGAACTTTTTTTTTTTCCTTTGATCTTCGTATGTCTGAATTCTAAAATATTATTCCCAAATCGGACTACTTGTGTTTATGTTTAGGTAATATATTTCATGCACTATGTATAGGCAGATCAATTAGAAATTTAGGAAGAAGCGAAGTTATAAAAGTAGGATGACAAAATACATTTGAGATTTTTGTTCTCATTTAATTGATAACAACAGCAGAGTATGTTATAAATATCTTGAGAATAGCCTCACCGAAAAATTGCCTATATGAACGATATGATGGAATAAAACAATAACTAGGAAAACAAATTTAGACGAAGTTTATTTCGAAAACATAAAAATCGATAAAAAGAACGTTAAAATGTTATTATAAGCATCGAGTGGAGGAAATTATTGCTCAATATAATTTTCCGTAGCCGTAACCGCCCAGGCCATAACTGCCGTACGTCTTGCCTAAGCCGTAACTGCCCAGGCTGTAATCGCCGTACGTCTTGCCTAAGCCGTAACCGCCCAGGCTGTAATCGCCGTACGTCTTGCCTAGGCCGTAACCGCCCAGGCTGTAATCGCCGTACGTCTTGCCTAGGCCGTAACCGCCCAGGCTGTAATCGCCGTACGTCTTGCTTATGCCATAGCCATCCAAGTGGTTCCAGGGTGATGATATAATCGGAGTCTTGATGATCGGGGCGGTGACGATTGGAGTGCTGATTACCGGGGTGGTGATGACTGGGTGAACGATCGGACGGACGATGGGAGCTGTGACCACCACACGCGGGTATGTTACTCCGTGATTAACGTAGCTATGGCTGTAGGAAGTCGCCGGTAAGGCTGTTAAAGAGAAACGTAGCATTGTATATTACGTATAATTCTATTAAAAAAATATTGATCACGCTGTGTTTCATGGTTTTATCCGTGTTAAATTTATTAAACCAACCCTTCAACGTGCCTCCGCTAATGCACTCCTGTAGTTTATATTTGTTCTCAATTTCCGTACTTGCCTACAGCTTGCCAGATTGCTTGATGTTCATGATTACTGCTCCACCATTTAGAGTCGCAGCATGAAGTTATAAGCCTATAACCTTTTTCAATAAGTAGACTATAAAATAGAAAAATATTTTTTTCCAATCTGACTGATTGTTCTAGAGATTAGAGCGTTCAAACAAACAAACAATCTTTTTAGCTTTATATATTAGTACCCATACTCGTAGATAGTTCATAATTTCACGATGAAAATACTGTTATCTTTTATTATTGTACTAAACGAAAATTAAAAACATCCAGTTTCAAATCAAGATCTTGAGCGAAGTCAGAATATATAACTAGCAACCGCCCGCCATTTCGTTTCCGTCAATTATAATATAACACTTAAAGAGAATAAAAAATAGCTTATAATATCAGTCAGGGATAATGTAGCTTCTTATTGTTAATTTTTTTTTGGAATCGGATCAATATTTCCAGAGATAACTGCCACAAACGACTTTTTATATCACTTTAATAAAGCGCCATATTTCGTTAATAGCATTTAACTTTACCAAAAAGTTGTATACAACCAATTATTTAAGTAATTTATTTTATACGTTTTTTTCACAGTTCTATAAACAGATAAAAATATTGAAAAAATATTGTCAGTTTAATGAAAATAGTTTGATAATATTGTAATCTATATACCTACTTTCGGAGAGCTTTCGGCGTGATGAAATACAATCGTACATATCCATCATCGCCTTACCTTAGCGCATTTTTCTACGATTTATCTTGTGTGTTCAGATAACGTATATATTGAAATGATTTACCGTATCCTAGTCCCAGTGGTGGGACAGGGTTGGACAGCACTGCGCCGACGAGAGCGAGAACGATTGCCACCTGGAAAATTAAAATAAAATAATTTTATATTATCAACCAATAACGAACTGAAACTTGACCAAGAAGACAGAATAATTCAAAGAAAGGTAGAAGAGATGATTTATCTACATTCACCATCCTCATGCTGTCTTTTAAGTTCCATGGCAAATGCCACTAAATAGTAAATTGTATGTGCACCTTTCCTGAATCCTACAGTGGTATAGCCAACTTCGTGAATTTTTGATCCAAACCGAGTTTAGTTGACATATGTAGTGAAACACAAATTCACAAAAACTTGCTCAGGGTCGGAATAATTATACAGCAGAAGTACATAATGTAAGGACATCATGTTCCTAGACGCGACATGTCTAATAAATAAAAAAATCGTATTCCCAGGTCCTAGATGAGCGATATTTTTTAGAACTCTCATGAAATCGAGGATTTCTTTTTTCAAAGTTGTATTTTATTATATTACCATACATAACCTAGGAACTCCTAGTAACATTTGCTACAGACCCTGCGCTGGTTGACCCACCTTTGTCACCAAGCCAGAATTAAACTAAAAAAGAGTTGTTCCTAAATTTTGATCGGTAGCCAACACCACATTTAGTCACATACATTTAGAACTAAACAATCGCGAAAAAACCATACATTTAAAAATAAATAAATTATAAAGTATATTTTCTTACCGCGCACTTCATGTTTGATTGAATGGATTTGTAAGACACTGGTTTGCAATGTGAATACTCCTTTTATATAACTCCTTAGGCGTTCCACTTGGTTGAGTAGGATCCTTACATCACGTTTCCAAATGACAAGGATAATTGTTATAGCCTACATGAATACACAACTTTGTGTAATTTAATGAATGTACCTACTGCTAGGTCTGCTAGGAATATTTGTGAAACCGTTTAAGGTGGAATATTGATACGATGTTCGCAGGTTTGAATCCCGGCTTTTACCAACGCTTTTTTTGGATTTCACGTAAATATCCTATTTTTAAATTGGTAACAGTATCGGCAGACGGTAAAGACAGTATCGTGAGGAAGGAACATTTGATAAACAATCTAGTAGTAGTAGCATTATATTTGGCAAAAATAAAAAAAACTAGGATTTTCTCGGTGTCTGTCCATCAAATCTAGCGGGATGATTAATCTCTTGCCGTCCCTCGGGAAGAGGTCATCAATGGAACACTTACAAGCTGGTATTATTATTATTATTAAAAAATATATACTGGAGACATATTGTTGTGTTATATTCTTAAATGTGGTATACCTATGTGGTAAAAAAATATGCTTATTTGTTTATTGGTCGTTTCATTTCGAAGACAACGGAACAAAGTCGCGGACATAAGCTACTTTCAATGATACGGAATGATAGAGCATTCATCCTTAATTGGGTTTGAATTACAATACACATAGTGAAACCCTCGTCATAGTAGCTTGAAGCGTTGTTTAAAAGGAAAGATGACTCAGTCGTAGCGCATTCAAACACCGTAGTTGGACGTAGGTTCGAACCTAGCAAATTAGTCTAAGCAGTCAGTGAAAGAAGTCATCGTGATGATAGGGCTTTTTCTAATGCCCACGTGGGTAGCTACTTTCCTCGAGTTGAACTTCTATCAAGCACCTATAGGTGTGTTTCAGCAGTCCTTTTAGGATTAGCGTTTTAACATCTTGGGCCACATTGTCATTTAACATCAGGTGGGATTGAGGTCAAATTCCAAACCTATAAAGTATAAAAAACCAGTAACTCAAATAAGGGATATCACGTTTCATGACGAGTAACCAACTCATATTATACGCGTGCTATGTATTTATTTATCTGACAATTAGTTTATAAGTCGAACTACTCATAAAAGCCACAAGCTAAAAAAGTTGAACCGACTACGAGAAAAAAAGGTAAAAAACGTTTAAAGTTAGTTTATTTAAAGTTTTCCGTTTTAACCTTTGTTGAACGGTTTATATTCAGAACTGCCGATAGATAGCGCTAGTAGTATAAACACTAAAACTATAGTATATAATTGCTTTTTGTCGCTTGGTATATTTTATTTATCTATACTTAACTAGCTGTACCCGCAGCTCCGTTCGCGTGGACTACAGAATGCGGTCGGTCGAGAGCACGCGCGAATCGTGCTGCCTCCGCTCAAAACACGTAAGACAAAATAGACAAAGACAAGACAAAAATGTATATATTTGATATATTTTTTATGATTTACTCAGCGTAAGCACCAAAAGCGTCTTTTTTCCAGATTGAGTCAACATTATTGTCACTGCTTATTTCGTACGTAACTTTAAGTAACAAAATATATCCTGAACAGATAGTATAGCTATGAATTTAAAAAAAAAACCCATGTAAATCGGATAAGTGGTTTTCGTGTGATAAGAACATAAACGGACAGACAGACGTATAGAAAATATTCTACTATATTTATGAGCTCAGAATTTTCTCCATTTTCAGTTGACAACTCATTCGATACACAGCAAAAATTTTGTGTTTTAGATATCCCCATTTGTTGGATTTAATATTGATAATATTATTAATATTGTTCGTATGAAATGTAGCTTATGCGATACTGACTATAATAACGAATCGATTGACACTTCATTCATCAAAATCCGGTACACGTTGTAACATAATATGAAACCACAGTTGTATATAGACTGCTAAAAATATAACCCTTCCTTTCGCAATTCGTAATTGGGTAAAATGTTCCTCACAAAACCTAAGTCACGTGACTTATAAAAAAAAACAGCACAATATCTAGGACGTAGGTGTTTTAGTTACTTAATTACAAGTTTCACGCCGTTTAAGGAAATGGCGTGATGATTAATCAAGTTTACGAAATAGACGAATATAATATTGTAATTTGTGTAGTCGAAATTCATAATTTATACCACAATTATCGGAATAATGACCGGAATTATGAATTACTTCATAAGCAATGCGCTTCAGTGGGTATTTCTGCGTTCAAATTAAGTTATGCATGCTACAATTGTTTTAAGTAGACATTGACACGCGATTTTTTATTTCTGAAGTGTTATAAGAGTACTTGTAAAATTGAAGACTGCGCGCGCATCGTGTGACGACAGTGCAACCTGATGTAGTTAGCCATTAATGATAATTTTACATACTTATTTTTTAAGTTAGTAAAACGAATTTATATTTTTATCTTTGTTGACTACCTTCATTGTGTTATAGCACGCGGGATGAAATATTTATAGTATTTTTTTTTGGTTATGACAAACATGTACTTACAACTTCTTACATACGTCTATAATTTTATTACAGACATTTTTAAAGTGAAACTTCTTATGCGACATCCAAAGCGTTAAACGTTAAATATTAAACGTTTAACGTTTAACGCACATTATCGGTCTCTCCTCTTTGTGTGAGCCAGAGCGAGAGAGCAAATGTCGGTCTGTATGTATATTGCATAGTGTTTAAATAAAATATCTTTTAAAATGAAGTTTCACTTCTATCGTGTGTGAATCGCACACACACATTTTTTTTTGAAGTCAAACTTCTTATGTGACTTCCAAGCGTTAAACGTTAAACGCACATTATCGTCTCTCCTCTTTGTGTGAGCCAGAGCGAGAGAGCAAATGTCGGTGTGTATGTATATTGCATAGTGTTTAAATAAAATATCTTTTAAAATGAAGTTTCACTTCTATCGTGTGTGAATCGCACACACACATTTTTTTTTTGAAGTCAAACTTCTTATGTGACTTCCAAGCGCTAAACGTTAAACGCACATTATCGTCTCTCCTCTTTGTGTGAGCCAGAGCGAGAGAGCAAATGTCGGTGTGTATGTATATTGCACACTGTTTAAATAAAATAGAAAATATCTTTTAAAATGAAGTTTCACTTCTATCGTGTGTGAATCGCACACACACCTTTTTTATTTATAATAATCTTAATTATTATTATAATACTTATCTAATATAAAGGCAAAGAAAACACGGATTTAATTTCATTTTTTATTTAATTTTAACAAACATTATAAATTAAAACACACAACTTTTTGAAAGTCTTGATAATCGTCATAAAGGGAAAAATGCGGGAGGAGCGACGTTTTGTCCATACAAAAGTATCCCTATGTTTTAGTCCTTGATAATGGAAATAGCAAAAATATGTTTATACTATACAATATATACCCACCACCACCTAACCTATGTTTTCATTTTACTCATCAATTAATAATAATAAAAACTAGGAGCCCTCTATAATTACTTAGTTATACCGCTGTTACTAGACATCTAACAAAGAAATTTAACAAATATAAAAAATAAAATAAAAACATAATAAGCATTGCCAAAGTCATTCTTATACTATTTAAAAAAAAAAACATTAAAATGGGTCCAGTTTTGGAGGAGGAAAGAGGGGAACACGAAATTATGATTTCGTATATTTTACACAGGTAAAATACCTATAATCAGTCACATAGGTACCTGTAATCAGTCCGAGCTGTATTTTTCCCCTCTTGCGCTCTATTTGTTCGTTAGGGTATACCGCATAGCGCAACAGTAATACGATTTATGTTAAAACTTTTTCTTCAAATGGGTTTAAGTACTATTTGAAGAAAACAACCGACCACGTTTCCTCTTAATACTACAGATATTAAGATGAATAAGAAAGGATTAAACAATTATATTCCTGTATAGTTGCTTAAACGAATTCGTTTAAATATATTGTTAATGCTTTTTAACAAGTCAGTGCTTTGCAGCGGGACTGGAAACAAGAGAAATTATTGAATAACCCAACAATGGATTATTATTTGAAATATTACAAAGTTTAGGTTGAATGAAATGAATTTCATAAATGGCTTTAAAGGTTAAAAACAAACAAGTAAAACAAATAAAAAAGGAAATTATAAAATTATGAACTAGATCTATAATATAACAAATAGAAACAAAAAATATCTAGATCATGAGTATCATCAAATACTAGAAAGCCTTAAAGTAATTCAAATAACTCAATATCATTCTAAATATGTACCTAAGATACGATTACAGTTTCAAAACTCAAATACCTATATGTAAATTATTTGGGGCAATAAAATATAAAACTCCGTGGCCGCTGGTTTTCAATCCTGGAACAAATTATATTGATGGGCTTTTTCAACTACTTAGAGCTAGAGCACAGAGAAATTTGTTTGGAGATTATTCTCTCTACTTGGGGCAGTCCGACTGTGGAGCACCTCCACTCACCAGAAGATCACAGCCAAATAACGTGTGTTGTGTTCCTGCGGTACGCGTGTGATATCTATGGTATTGGAAGCGTCCATTGGCTACGGTATTCACTTACCTTATGCGGGCCGTATTTTTATTTGCTATCTTAGTTGTTTAGAAAAACAGTTAAAATATTCTAATTAATTAAAATCAATTAACAGCTTGTAAGTTAAAACAGACGAATAGTATAGTAAACTAAATCCAAGGAATCCCCTTTATTTATGCAACTACTTCCGCACTCACTCATTGTTGAATATGTCCTAAATATATTTAATATACTTTAAATGTTTAGCGTTTGACTACAATTTCACCTGATGATAAGTGACGATGTGGTCTAAAATTGTAACATACTTAGAGGAGGGACTGGCTCTGTAGTGCCAGCTGCACACTCATTACAGGCACGTATTAGAAAATGTCCTAACAATATAGTATGGTTTCATCACCATGTTTTCCTTTACCGAAAACTCATGCTTTGGTAAGATTGTTTATGTACGTCGATCGATGAGGTGAAAATAATTTCATCACTATGTTGAAACTAATGCTGTAAAGAGTTCTTGCACTCATGCATGCTAGAATACTTAATTATGCATTTCTTTCCAGAAAACTATAGCTCATTATGGATTTCGTCACAAAAATGGTGAATGCGGTGAACATCGGATCATCAACGCTTCATAAGAATTACTAAAGTTTAGAAATATTAAGATTATCAAGAAGTTTTCATGACACACCTTCCATCTGTCGTAATCGTAGTCCCACTTTGAAGATATACCATCTATCGGGTTCACACGAAGCTCCAACATCCTCCGGAGCTGAGCTTTCTGCGCCTCCTTCGAGAATGAACTCGGAAGGGGACCCCACACTGCCATCAAACGAGTAAGGGTAATTTGGGCTATTTATAACTAGCTGTGCCCGCGAATTCGCCCGTTTGGACTACAAAATAGTTATTTTGTATACTGTTTATGAAGATATCCTGATCTTTTTTTATAAGGATCAAGTATCGAAGGAGTATAACAAATAAAAATTGGTCAAAATCTATCCAGTAGTTAATGCGTGATGTACGCACCCATTAACCCATTAAACCCTAATATTTTTTGAAGTGAAACTTCTTATGCGACTTCCAAGCGTTAAACGTTAAATGTTAAGCGTTAAACGTTTAACGCACATCGGTCTCTCCTCTTTGTATGAGCCAGAGCGAGAGAGCAATATATTATCGTTCTCTCCTCTTTGTGTGAGCCAGAGCGAGAGAGTAAATGTCGGTGTGTATGTATATTGCACACTGTTTATATAAAATAGAAAATGTCTTTTAAAATGAAGTTTTACTTCTATCGTGTGTGAATTGCACACACACCTTTTTTATTTAAAATGTAGAAAACAAAATTGTTTATTTTTATCTACGTGAACCTAACTTTTATGTAAAGCTTTTATAATAGGTGTATATAACAATGTTTAAAATCTTAATCTGAATTCCATGTATCATGGACCTAACAAAAGAAGCGTCTCGAAATAAAATTTGGGATTCGTGTGTTTTGGGAAATCAAGATTTTTTTTTGAAACTTCTAGTAGTCACAGCTAACGAAAAATAAGTTGCGTCTTTTGTCCTGTAGAATAAGCATAGGGAAGTCATGGTGTCTCGAAAACCACGTAACCAATCAGATTTGATCTCAATTTAATTATGCTCAGTATTCTAATATTTTGCAGAAATCTACAAATATCGACTAGATCATCTCGGAATGTTTTACATCTAGTTCCTAAACTATATTTAGCAAGACATCTGAAGGCCGAAAGATTCAGTTTTAAGAATTCCTCTTCTATGTAGAATTATAAAATTAATAAAGCAGACAATATGTCATCGATCACATACCGTAGTAATGATTGAACATAAGTGCCCAGAAGGCGAAGGATATCCCCATGAGGACGATACCAAGCCCCGCCTTCCATTGACCAGTCGGATGTTGAAACTCTGCGAAGGTCTGACAGAATGAGGCGCGGTACAAAGCCTTTTTCTCCTCACAGCACAACATCTTCCAATCACCCTTCTCTTTTTCACGAAGTGCCTGGATTCGTTTGAAAGTGTATGTGCTTATGAAAGATATTTAGTCCATTATAAAATAACTATTTTATTATGGACATACACAGTTAAATTCAGAAAATTATTAAAAGTGATAGTTTTATTAGCTTATATGTGATTTGTTTTATTAACGGAGTTCAAAAGACCGTGCCGCGCCGGCGCGGATAAAGTATTTGGACAAACAATTTCTGTCATCTATCATCCTTAGTACAAAATATCTCAACACTTTTGGAATAAAGATTAACAATCGATGATTTGATTTGGCTTTAAAATAATACGTACTAGTGAATATTATGATTTGAAATAAAAGTAGATTTAGGAACTTAGTAAAGTACTTTTTTTAATATATTCTTCCGTAGTTTTGAAGGTTAGTATTGCTTCGAGACCTTTTTACGCAATTGTGCTAAAGTTCTGATCGCTCTCATCATCTCAGAGCATCTCATCAGGTTCTTTATCTTACCAATAATGTTCCTTACCCATATGTCACGAGTGTTTTCCTTGAACCGAATTGCAGGAAAGGGGAAATGTGCATCATCTTTGTAATTTGCGCAACCGTTGACTCCATGGCCGACCCAATCTCTGTTGCCGATTCGACATCTGTTGTAGATTGTCCGCGCGTTATAAACCGGTGTTAATATTGAAGCACTTTTACCGAGTACAGACATTTTGAAAGTAATTGTTGACAGATGTCTTATTTGATGTTATATCAGTTTTACTTTCAAACTCTTTTTATTTCGAAAGCCAGTACTTATTATATTATTAAACCATACATTAAACCTGTGATTGTTATCTTTGTTAAACTTTTTTATATTTTATTATCGGCCACTCTTCGCTGTTGCTCACAATCTGACGTTAATTATTAGGAAAGTAATTAAAGGTATTTATAGTGAATATAAGTTCACCGAGAAAACACATCATTCAATTTACAATATTCAATACCCTACTATGTTTGTTCTGAAAATTAAAAATATTGACATACAATTATTTTAAAACAAATGAGTGGAAATTAAATAAAAAAAAACTATTTATTTCAGTAACTTAGCAGCTAATAAAACAATAAATGTATATTAAGATTCACAAAAAAAAGTTACAAGGAACCCTCTTCGGTTAAAGGCCTCCTTCAAAGAATGCCAATCGTGATGGTTTTTGGTAGCCTCCGCTGACCAGCTGTTGCCTACAATAGCCTCTAAATCGTCCTTCCACCGTGCCTTTGGCCTACCTCTGCGTCTATATCCGTGAGACCCACTCCCTAGTGTAATCTTCGTCCACTTGTCGTCGGTATTACGAGCCAAGTATCCCGATCATTGCTTTTGTCTGTTTCCTTATTGTATTGTGATGTATTTTATCTTTCAATTTGATCATTAGTGAACTGCATTCTATTATAGTACGCACGAAATTCAACGTTGTGCAATGGCTCAGTTGTAGCGAGTAAGGACGTTGATTAACGTGACTTTGAATCCTTGCAATGAGCCTGAGATTTAGGTAAAGGAAAACAGCGTGATGGTAGGGCTTTTTCTAATTGTTGGGGGTCAATAATACCACTTTCCAATCTTCACAATGAACTGTATGTTTATAGGATTTACAGAGAAGCCAAGCCGTTGTTACAATCCTATCGGAAGATCATATGGAAGCAGAATTTTTATATGACTACAAGGAAAGCTTTGCTTGCTTATATTCTCGAAATAATGGTAGGTATATTGGTGGGACTTGTACAAGGTTTGACTGCAGAAGCATCACCCCTAGATCTATTTCTGCCGCAAAGCAACATTACTCGTGTTACAAGGACCGACTTCCTCTACTAACTATACTTCTACACTAATATAATAAAGTCGAAGACTTTTTTTTTTGTTTGTTTTTTTAAACACGTTAATCTCTGGAACTGCCTGTCGAATTCGAAAAATTCTTTTTTTATACGATAGCCAGATTTGCGTGGAATAGTATAGGCTATCTAGCATTAGGCTACATCTCTCAGCTAGTCTTAAATATTATTTTTGTCAAGTAACTTGGAAGATACAGTGCACTCGAACCGATTTAACAGCGTGCGCTGACGTAATAGTTAGTGATACGTAAATACAATGTTCTACAAAAAAATTGCTCCTTAGTAAATCTAAAAAAAAATACCATATGCCTATCTCTTATACATAAGTCACAATAAGATATTTTATGACATAGTTTTATTGAAAATTGAAAAGTGATTTATGAGTATTATTCTTGGGCATGGCATATTAATCCTTACGAACGAAAGTTACTTCATCATCAAGATAATTTTATGTAGATAAACTTTGCCCTTTATAGCATGTTATTCGGACGAATAGTTTGGGAGATAATGTAAAATTGAAATAAATCTTTTTTTTTTTTTCTCGAACTGAATGCACTGTTAGGCTGAGGGGCCCTGGAGCCTTTACGGCTTTTACAGCTTTACCGGGCTTGGGGGCGAGCGCTTAGGGCACTCGGCCACGAAAGCTAAGCAACAACATCCGAGGGTGCCAAAGTGGCCGAACCTCGGCTCGGACTGTTGCGCGTATGCAATTAAGTCGCGATCTGACTAATTCCCTATCCGTTATTCGATCTAAACTAACTATGCATATATACATGTTTCTGCCCCCTGGTAGGAGGGAAGGAACATGTGTATGTGTATTTAGTGGTCTGAAATTTTTGTCTACTCTAACTAGGCAAAAAAAGAAAAAGGTCCCTTACAGAACCTATGTACCTATGTGTGTTGTGCATGTGTGTATAATGCAGTGTCATGTATGGCTGTGAAAGCTAGTGATTGTAGAGTCACTTGTATCGCGCGAGCGGCTGCTTGTCTCAAGGGCTCCATGCCGATGGATCGGACCTAGGCTTGAGTTGCCGCAGAGGAGGGCGGTCGTGGCGGGTGTGCGGGAGCGAAGTTAACCGTACGTCCCCTGCGGAGGGAACGGTGGTTTCGCGGGCGTGGGTGCGAGCACGCATATGTTGCGGGAGCGGATGCGTAGAAATTATTAGCTTTCTCGATGTCGTCATCGGGATCGATAAAGAGATTTCGCGGACGGCGTTTATAACGTTTGGCAACGGGGATCGAGTTGTCTGGGACGTAGTTCGCGGTGAATTTTACGAGCGGGTTGGGATGATTCGAAGCGCTATCGAAGTATCTCCTGGTGAGATATTTCACATAGGCTTCTATCGAGGGAAGCCTCATGTCCCTGTGCAGGTCCATGTTCCTAACGAAGGCTGGAGGGTCAAGCAGGCGACGGAGAAACTGATTTTGGACTCTTTGCATGCGGGCAAAGTTATGTTTGGACATATGTGCGAACGCGGCGCAGCTATATGTCAAGATCGGACGGACGCACATCTTGTACAGTGTGAGCTTATGTCTTAAGGACATTTTGCTTACCGAACTGAGCAAGGGTCGCAAGCGGGAAAGGATCCAGGTGGCCCTATTCCTGACTATAGTAACGTGTGCGTTGAAGTTAAGCTTCGAGTCGAGGGTGACACCCAGATATTTAGTCTTGGTGGCCCAAGGGATATTCGTACCGAATAATGAGAGGGGTCTTACCGTGCGTGGTAGTTTGCATGTATGCGGTTCAAACATAATCGCGGCGCTCTTTACCGGATTAATAGCTATTCGCCACGTTCGAAACCACTCCCCGAGAGTGGTTACGGCACGTTGGACTGCGCAGGCGAGATTTTTTCTGTGTCTGTTTGACGCGTATATGACTGTGTCGTCAGCGTAGAGCCCTACCTCGACCCCGGGGGGCTTCGGGAGGTCGCTGACGTACAGATTGAAAAGGCAAGGCGCCAGAATGGAACCTTGCGGGACGCCAGAGCGTATAGGGTGGGCGGTAGATAGTACTCCTTCCACTCGGTAGTGGAAGGTGCGGTCGCGTAGAAAATCGTGAACTAGATGAACTAACCTATCCGGGACTTCTAATTGATGTAGCTTGTGGACTAGTCCGGCATGCCAGACCTTATCGAAGGCCTTAGCTACGTCGAAAAAGACCGCAAGCGTACGGGCGGGGGCGATACTACTTTTGGCAAAGTTGCTCGTGATGTGCACTTGATGTGTACACGAGTGTCGGGCGCGAAAACCGAACTGTTCGGGAGGGTATAGATTTTTAATATCTATAACGGTTTTGAGACGGTTCAGAAGGAGTCGCTCGTAAAGTTTCCCTAGTGTGTTTAAAAGGCTGATCGGGCGATAGCTATCGGGAAGCGAAGCTTTTTTGCCGGGCTTGTGAATACCTACAACTATAGCTTTTTTCCAGACGGCTGGAAAATAGCAGTGGGCTATGGCTACATTGAAGATGCAGACCAAAAGAGCTATGAGGTGATCGGGAAGAAGTTTAAGTACTTCATTCCTGATACCGTCGGGGCCAGGGGACTTTCTAGGCTTAAGGCCTTTAATAACAGAACAAATCTCGTCATGCGTGACCGGGGTTAACGTTTCCGCGGGGGGAATCGTCGTTAGTTCCTGAACGGCGGTCTCGATGGTTTCGATGTGGGCAGTATCTACGTTGTCGCAGTTTGGAGAGCACTGGCTCTCCAAGCTTGCGGCAAGGCATTCTGCCTTATCGTCGCTATCGAACGCGGGTGGGAGATCGGGGCCCCTTTCGAGGGGCGGCATTAGGGCGGTAGCTTCTAACTTCAGAGAGCGGGCGAGGTTCCAGTAAGCCAGATGGGACGGCTTGAGACCCTCTAAGTGGTTATCCCACCGGTGACCTCTGAACTCGCCGATGCGAGTTCTGACCTTTCTCTGAAGTCGTCGTAACCTACGGGTGTTATCCCTCGTTGGATAAGAATCGTGTGCACGTGTCGCGGCGATCTTTTCTGTGATTAACGCTCGTAAGCCGGGGGGAGTATAAAACGGCGATCGTTCGCCGCTTGCACCTCTCTCGAGGCCTCCCTTACACCGGTTTGGAGGTAGTCGACCAGGGAATCGATCGCTAAGTCGGTGTCTGCTGTTGACTCTATAATTCAAGAATAATTCAAGACTCGGCTCGGATCTATGACTACAGGTGTAGTGGCGCTAACGAGCCGTGCAAACACAAAACCGTGGGCGCCCTATAAAATTACAGTCTATACTGAATCTAAGTCTAAATCATTATTCAGCGATTCCTTTTAAATTATACGTGGGTGAAACCGCGGGGCACAACAAGGTTAATATTTGTAGGAGAATCGTTTCGATCAGCTTATGGACACTTGTAATACCATAGGTTTCGCTAGCGCGTTGCCGACCTAGAACTCTTCAATACCAAGCAGCTCTGGAAACCCTACTCAATGCAGGAATACAACACAAGGTTATTTGGCTACGATTTTCTGTAGGGTGGAGGTATTCCACCAGTCGGGCTGCCCCAAGTAGAGAGAAATCTCCAAAGAAATTTCTCCGTGCCCTGTGTCGAATAAATGTTTTTTCTTTCTTAATTGATTACTTAATACAATAATCATATTAAATGACTGACCACTTGCTAGTAAATGGAGTAAACTATCCACTATTTGTGCAGAGTGTTTATGTCGTTTAGAATAATGTGTGTTAATCGTAGCTACAGACCCAATTTAATTATTTTTTTACGTTTACTAGAGTCAAGAAGATCTAAACACCAAAAATTGGTGTTGTTTTTTGTTGATTGGTGTAACTGCTTATTTATAATTTATGAGAAAAAAATTCCAAGTGCAACTGGATTAAGCTACTAATAATCACGGGTGGTATAAAACATATATATTCACCTTAGTTTACGTAAGTTTGAATTAAATGATCAGACAGTTAGGCCCTGGCAATGTTTTTACTGATGTTCTTATTTACCGTAAAAAAAAAGAATTTTACATTGAATCGTTTTAATTTAAGTAGCTATGTTTAGTTTACAAGAGAAGGTATTTTTTCCTTATATTTTCTACCTCTTCTCATATTCTGTGTTGTATTCATATGAGTGACCTATTTCAAATTGTTTTTCAGTTTCAACTTCATAACTATTATCTGAAGAACTAATTCTTTTTTTTAAGACGTCCGTAAGTTTACGTAGTTCAACTATACGTGTCTTATCAGATCTATCTGATATATTTTTGTAGTTGTTTTTCAACTTTTGATCAAAGAAACCTATATTTTTTATAATTTCCGTTAAGTTGCCACTCTTTTCTAATTTGTTTGAATTTACCATAATTTTTGATAATAAAGTTTTCTGAATTACACCTTTACTTACTATTTACATCTATACTTAAACCTTCATAAGATTCCGTTTCATAGTTATCTGATATTACATCAAAAGTCTGAAGAAAGCGTTCTTCAACAGCTGAATTAGACTCATCTTTAAAAACATCAAAAAATTCATCTTCTTTTCTAGTACGTTCAAATAAATCTGTAAAATGTTTCGTAGTAGCTTCTTCAGTTGTTGTAGTAGTTCTTACCGTTCTCTCCTCGGGTTCAGCAGTTAACCAGGGATAAGCATGCTCTATAACTTTAAGCCTTTCCTCTGTATTATCTATATAATCAATATTGAACCCAGGATGCGGTAAAGTAGGTCCTACTGGAATCGAAGTCGTTAAAATAACAGTCTCTGTGGTGCCATAATTTCCAAAATCTTGAATATGTGGAATTATAAATACGCTTTTATTTACAAGGGGGTGTTCTAGAGGGTCGTGTTTGGTCGATGCATTAAATATTTCTCCAAAATCGTTTTCAATGTCCCCGTATAAGAATTCATCGAGGAAACTCATGTTGGATAATATCAAATCATTCAACAATTGATTTAGTATCCTCACTTCTTTTGAATATTCCTGTTTGGCGTTAGTGCGAAGACTTTCTGTTTTTGGTTTTACTGAAGGCTCCTAAAATCAATCAACATTATTTAGTACGTGAGACGATAAAGTGTTACATTCTTACAACAATACTTGTTCTTTCTAAAGATCAACTAGTCTATAGATGCCATTTTCAAACTTTACTCAAACATATTTTAACTTAATTAAATTACATTATGTTGGAAATTAGCAGGAACAGAAATCGTAACGAGAGGATTTTGTTGGTGTTATCTTAATTATCTATTCGTTTTACTCAGAACGTTCTGATTTTTCCTGCGGTATATTTTTATTAACTCTTGTCTAATTCGTTTCACATAATGATTTGGTAAATTATTAGTCTATTAAAACCGTTTTCACAAAAACATTCTTACATTCTTAATAAAACTATCAATCCAGTTAGCATAGTATCCAAGTTTTGTAAAAACCGTCGGCATGTTAGGATCTCCGCAGACTGGCGAGCCAAAACTTATCACCCCTAGCAGTAGGTTATCGACTACACCTGGTCCACCGACGTCTCCCTGTAAATCATCAAATGACTTAAACACGAGACCAATAAATATAATGAGTCTAAATATTTGATGTATTTTACGAACTACAATAAGCGACATTTAAAGAAATAGAAGCAAAACCATTTGTAACTCTTATGGAAATTATTTTACATTTTTATTGAATATAGATATAGCTTGATAAGGATGAACACAAGGCTTCGATCAAAAAGTTTAATGCTGCTCCAGAAATCCTGTTACCTCATATTTTAAAAATAACAAGAATTACAACTTAATTCATTAAATATTAAACAGAACTGCTGAAAAATTCATTTTACTAAAGGTTAAAATACATTGTACGTCACATACTTACATCACAAGCCCCACCACCTTTACTATCAAAGCCAACACAGAAGTTTTCCTCGGTTACGTAATGGCTGGAAAGAATACAACAAAATATTAACACGAGGGTTAGTTTAGTTAGTTAGTTAGTTAGTTAAGTTGTTTTTTTTTTGCTGAATCCGTAAATCAAGATTTGGAAAATACTGTTTTTCAACAAAACAATTAAATTAGAAAGTTAATAAATAATGCAGACAATAACCGTTTTTTAAAAAATAATTATTTTAGTAAAGTAAATAACAGTGAATGATTTATAACTCAAAACTTGCACGGTTCAAATTCAGATTACATACCTATTATGATCATGCGGGTGCGGAACTAATAGTGAAAAAATAAAATAAAAAATGAAAAGAAAGAGAGCGTGGGTCGCCTGCCCTAGATATACGTATTAACCAATTCGGCCAACTCGATCTCCTTAATGGCACGTCCCGGTTTTGCTGGTATATTATGCGATGCAGCTCCGATGAGGTGATTGTTATGATGTATTAGGCGATGCGATTCGATAAGATCTTTAATTTCATATTGTTTTTCTCTTATGCGGTGCGTAAATTATATAGGATCGTTTTTTTTCATTGGCATGACATGTATGTGAAAATATTTTGAAATGTGTTATGTGATGCGAAGTATTTATTAAAAAATATACATATTATATTGTAAATTAGTATTATAAAAATGCGATGCGATGTGGGTTTATATATTCTAAAAATCCGAGCAAAAAACAATATTACATGATATTGTAAAAATATTTGAAATGTGTCAAGCATGTCATGCGTGTGCGTGAGAGAAAATAGCGCGCGAGCTGCAGAAGATAGAACTTGCGTAGTGAAATATCCGATCCACTGACTATTTAAGATGAGGTACCGAATGGCTCACACGTTCTACTTAAATGGCGCCTTGGAATTTATGTGAACGTATATAAAGATAAGAAATCTTACTTGGAATAGATGTCTTGACATTTATTAAAGCTGTACACGTCTATTTTAGCTACAGACAGTGGTTGGGAATGTTTAAAATCGAGTACGTGCTGGAACAATATGTATTTTGTACTTGTAGCATAAATCGTAGTGCCTATTCACTTATAACTACGTTTTTATATAATGTTTTACGTTAAAAAATATTATAGAAACGACAATGTTTACTGAACTATCCATATAAACACCCTAGAATTAAAAGGTGTAGGCACAAATACTCAAATTGTACTAATTACTGATGTAGTTATATTCCTCACGTACACTGACGCAAAACATCTTCTTCCATTACATTCTAAACTGGAAGAATTGCCTTCGTTTGATTTCTTCGTAATTATCCCACGTACACAACATCTTATTTCGACATCTTACCCATCGATCACTGACGTGTTTATCAAATGTAGCAATTACTAAATAAGAAACAATAAGTAAAAACTACTAACATCAGTGGCACCCCATCCCAGAATTGTTACTTCCCGAACGCCCCTTGGTCTGACTGCATCCATATCATAAATGATCCTCCTAATCTTCCGTTTTGTTGTCGAAAAGCGCATTTGACGTGATATTCTTATTATAGCCAAGTTGTTTTTCAAGGTGCTCGAATTGTATAAAGGGTGGAAATGGAGTTCTATTATCGGGGCAGTGTCACCGGATCGCTTTGTGTAATCGCTAGCAAACCTCACGTGCATAGATGAAGGTTTCTTCCGGAGGTTCTTGTTGTTGTAAATGCTAAAATTAATAGTCTCTTAGATTACCGTGTGGTACATTTAAAAAATATTATTATTTGAATCACCACAGCTGATCTGATAGTATGGCCGGTAACAATAATGGTATCTGAGTATGTTTAAAATTACACTCATATTCCCTGGCTTTTTAAATAGGGCTGTAAGGTTGGTTTTAAGTATAACATCACAAAATATCGTTTTCTATAATAGCTAACATGTATTCAATTTCACTTGGTGCAGGTCTCAAGTTTACGCTTAGCCCATTATCCACTATGTCATAATATCTTATAATATTTAAAAATTACTTACAGTTGTAAGCATGATGCTGCCGTAATCACTAGATCCTTGCTTATAATGGAACCAGCACATAGGAACTGCTTCCCCAAGTGTATGCTTGCCATGAAAGGATACTGGTTAATTCTAGTCCTTTTCCCTCTGTATATCCTTCGAGTTTGTTCGGTTTCCTCTTCTATCCTGTTTTTGATTGAAGGTGCACCTGAATGTTGGTGTAATTTAAAATAATGCAAATAGAAATACTTGTCTAATTAATTTATAAACTCTTCATCTTAGCTTAAATATTGCTACATTAACGTGGTCAGCACAGATTATTCATATTTAAACTAAAAAAATAATTTTGTTGTTTCACGAATGCCAGCCTCACGTCCTACATTTTTTGTGTATAATATGTGTAAACTACTATAAGATTAAATAGTAATGAAACTCTCCTTAGATAAGTAATGTAAATCTACTTAATAATGCCAATAAAAATCGCAGCGAAAATGAAATTGCTAAAAAAGGGAAAATGAAAATGAAATAGAAAACAAACATACTTACGCCATACTTTCAAATTATACACTTTATTTCTCCTTCTAAATGCAAATATTTCTTTTTTATTATTTAATATTGTATCATTTTTTGTCCGATTTATAAAATCGCTCACAGTAAGTTTATTGATTTTTTCTAGAAAATTATTTGTGAAATTTAATGATTCCACAGAATTCACGTGTATTATGTTTTCAAACATACTACTATGTTTTATAGTACTGTTTCTTAAATCGTTATCAGCACGGTTATTGTGTATTTCATTTATAATATCGTCCAAAACTTCATTAATATCAAGTCTAAATGTGGTATTATTAACTTTTACAAATTTCACTATTTTCTCATGCATTTTACAGTTTTTCTCCGCTATTTTATTTAATTCATTATGCATTGTTAAAAGTATTTTGATATGTTGTAAATCCGTAAAATTTGCTTTCAATTTTATAGCTAAAAATAATCTGTTCATTGTTCTTTGAACAATTTCATGAATGTTATGAAATAAATTATCTTTTAATTTTAAGATTCCAATTAGAGGACTTTTTTCAAGGTGAACTGTCAAAAAATATGTAAAAAATATTACTTTTCTAAGCATTATTTTTTACTTCAATGTAATGTTCAAGAAAATTCAATATTTGGAATAAAATAAATTACATTATTTGAGTAGGTATTTCGCAATGTCGTACGTTATAAGAAAATCGATAAAAATTGATGCTTGAAACAAAAGAAGAAATTTTATTATTTATATTTTATTTTACTTAGCTATAAATAAAGTTCAAATTTAGTGGTACAAATGGTTTCGAAAACGCCTATTGTTATAATTTACATTACAATTATATTTCATAATTTTATAGGAATCCAATGTCTAGTTAAATTGACGTCAAATAAAGAGCTCTTGTACTCAAACACGGTGCCACGTGATACAGTGAACAAAGATTTTAAATTAATTAACAACAATAATCATTTTGATTTTTCTACAGTTAATAATTATCTTACTTCTGTAACGTTGAATCGTCATAATACTTTAAGAGATATTGTTAAACTCACTAGAGTTAATCATAAAAATGATAAAACCGATTTCATTGGTATCATAAACGAAATATTAGATGGAGACGATAACGATACACGAGAAAACAAAGTAGTTACAAGTGATGAAACAATATTTGAATACATTGGAAATGTTATCAATGATCTAGAAAACTGGACAGTTTCACTCAATTTAAGTGATGTTGATATCAATAAACAAGTTTTACGACAATTAAAAGACGATACAATATATAATTTAAAATATAATGATAGCGATATTCTCAGCGATGGTGAATTTTGGCGTAAGTATGAATGTGTGGTAAATAGGTTGTAATCTTTCATAGTCCTTTGAAGTAATTATTTATATTTGATATTGAAATTGCATATAATAGAAGCGATATATATTATGGTGCAGGAGTTAAAGCTGTACTGAACTAAAGCAATGAATTTAATGTAAACGATTTTACCACTATATCTTTAGATTTAGGTTTACTTTTTAATTGAAAACTGTGTTTATTTATATATTATTATTATTTATATTTATTTATTTTATTTATTACGTGAGATTTTGTAGCATTTCGCATATTTTCTTATCAAATTTAAATAATGAAGAACAGTGATCTTTTTATTAAAACACGTCGTAAACACGTGCACTTCGAAAGGATTTCAAAATATAACTATACTAAGTATGCTCCGCGGTTTCACCCGCGTATAATTGAAAATAAATCGCTGATTGATGATTTATAGTATTCTTCAGTATAAACAATATTTTTATCGGGCGGCCAGGGTTATGCATCACACTCGGAGGGCTCGTTCACGTTACTAAACACACCTATAGGCATATCCGAGCCGAGTGTTAAATTATTTTAATTTTACATTATCTCTTAAACTATTCGTACAAATAACATGCTATAAAGGGCAAAGTTTAACTACATAAAATTATCTTGATGATGAAGTAACTTTCGTTCGTAAGGATTAATATGCCATGCCTAAGAATAATGCCCATAAATCACTTTCAATTTTCAATAAAAGTATGTCACAAAATAACTTATTGTGGTTTATATATAAGAGATAGGCATATTGTATAGAGACTTTATACTAGACTTTATAATAATTGTAAAAGTGGTTACCCATTTTAGAACCCAGCGGACGTCGTATCTTCCGTGGAGACAGGACTAAGATCAAATACTTTCCATTCATGGCAAGTATTCAGATTTTTCAATCATTCCAGTGCGAGGGATCAATCATCAAGTCAGATTTAGTCATAACGGCTGCTTCTTGTTTGCAATTGTAAGAATTTTTTATTTTATTTTGTATACACATCTATTTATTTACGCTAAGACTGAACGGCAATCCCTTCCTCCAATTTGATCGCAACTATATTTGGCTCGACTGTTACTCTTCAACTTTTGGTGTCAATTTTCTAACAAATGTTTAGTATATTATGGTTGTTCGCTATTACTTATCAAGCGAGATATTACTTCCTTAAATTTTTGGTTCGACAAAACGAACAGTCATTATAATTATCACGTATGTCAGATTATATTACAATTAGCTTGCATTTTCAGAGCATGGAACAACCGACTCTTTCGTGAGAATCCAGCCTTCCTATCCGTTAGAGTAGGGAGCACGTTCTACAAAGGAGGCGGTGAAAGCATACCAGTTATAGAAGTCTATTTCCACCCTGATTATAACCCGAAGAACTTATACAATAACTTGTGCTTGTTAAGGTTGCGTAGAAAATTAAAATTCTCGAGATACAATAAAAAAGTAAAGAAGATTGATATAGATAGGACCCCGATGAAGTTGCCGACGACTACTGATGGAATAACAATTGTAGGATGGGGAGCTACAGGGGTAAGGAACACCAGTTGAAATTCTATGTTGGTTTTAATCTTAACTCGCGGAAATTTACCGTAAGGTTTGCATTTAATAAAGCTTTATCTATTTCATGAATTCAAAGCTAGATTTGAATCATAAATAGAGAAGGTTTGTTCGTTAAATTATACTATGAAGATATGTGAGCGTAATTGAAATTTCAAATTATAACGTAAGTACTATTAATCACCAATGACACAATATTTTTTCAGACAAACAACATACTTGATGATCCTTGGAAAAATCGTTTATCTTTCACTGTACTCGACTTTTACCCTCTTCGCGAATGCAGAGAAATTTATTCCAGGTGAGTGCCACATGTAGTTTAGTATTTCAGAATGACTTGAGGGATCAATGGATTGGGTAATAATTCATATTATTACACTTGTAAATAAAATGGCTGAAATATTGACGCTAACTATATATTTAATGATACCTATGTGAATAAACGCTAAGTAAATTAAGATTTGGCTTAGCATTTAAATAGTAGTTGAGTTGGATGTCAATGTGCACTTGTTTCGAGTGAATATGATTAATGTATGTTATTAAATGAACACATGCATGTGAATGTATGTTATCTCATTCAACTACATACATTTGTGTTTACTCAGCATTATCTTCTTGCAGCGAATATGTCACTAACAAACATTTCTGCGCTGGGTTTTTTTCGAAAGGAGGTGGTGCTTGTAACGTAAGTATGACACTTTCTGCACCAATTTAATTATTATTCCTCTTCCTACACATATTTAAAAATATATATTTAGTTTAAAAATAAATATAACTTTAAAATTTGAATTCACCATGTCTCTCCGCTAGGAGTACCTAATAGTGTTCTATGGTAATGTCTGACAATTAGTATGTTGGCAGATTAATGTAAATAAAAATTGTTCAATTCCTGCAAAATTTTATAAATCTTATTTTAATTTCACTTGCTACTTAAGGTATGTAAATAAATTTCAAAGCTCGTTATTTTTTAGTCACCAGTGGAGTAGGGAGTACGAAGATGTATGTTTACCTCCCAACACCTGAGTAGGAATAAAGGAACGAAAAGATTATGAGTTGGTAATAACAACTGACCGTGACTCAATCGAACGATTAAACATATTTTGCACGTTTTTCTTTTTTATTAAGAACAATGGTGGAATCTCAGCAAAATCAGTAATAAAATAAAGAATATGATCGACAGAGAGATGTAGGTGGGCCAGGTGTCGTCAATGGGATCCTCACGGGGGTCATAAGCTTCGGATCTCCAGTTTGCGGGACAACCGACGCACCAACAGTCTTCACCAAACTCGGCTACTATTCTGATTGGATCGACGAGATTATGGCACAGGTTAGTTCATTATTATATTTTAAACCTCTCTCTGTCATTAGTCGATTAAAATTAATTCGCTGTTACGATAAATATTAATTCGCTGATATTGTTACAGGATGTGCCTTACGCCTATAAAAAAACCACACTTAAACCGCCTAGAATTGTTACTTATATAGCCGCTACCACTCCGACACCAAAAACAACTATCCTTATGACACCTATAAGTGGACCTATGCAACTTATGTCGATAAACGAAATCGACACATTAAGAATACTGAAGGACGAAACCCTTTTTAATGAATTCCAGAAAACTGTCTTTGATAACAAGAAAATTGATCCTAATAGAGATAATAAAGCAAATATTCGTGATATTGCGAAGATTGAGACACCTGAAAACGTTCCAGTAACATATCATTATGAGGAACCACAGACTAAAATTAATTTTAATGATCATACAGATATTGCTACCGAGATTAATGAAAAGTTTACCTTTATTGATGACAACCGGAACCATAACGTTGAAAAAGAATTGGAACAAGACATAGTTAAATTAATGGAAAATATCGATGTGAACGAAGTTGTTGAATCTATGGAAAGTTCTGAAACAAAAGAAGTAAATAATGAACATAAAGACATATCGAAGGCCTCAAAAGACGATACCAATTTACAAAAATCTGATAGTGAAGTAAAGAAAATGAATGATTCCATATTAACTTTACTTTATTTATCAGACAGTGAAAAGAAAAATGACGTGTTAGAAGACGTTGAAGGTGTTCAGGGTAGTTTAACTATACCCGCAAAACCGTTTAAAGATATGACTTTTAGAAATAATAGGACAGATATTTTGGATTTTATGTCAAAAAATCAGCTGTATGATTTATTGGCTCAAGCATTAGATGAAACGCAAATTAACAACGGGGAATAACAATGTTTTGATTTTTACAGTTACTGTCAATATTAAGTTACAAATCAATTGTGTTGCAGTAATTTTTGTTGTAGGTACCTACCTAATGCTACCAACGAATGCAAGAACAATATTTCAGTACATTGTAACTAATCTCTGATAAAACCTTTTTTGCTGTACAATTATTAAAATAATATCATACGATCACAACAATATACAAATAAAGCTCTTTTTCTGAGTACAATCCGAAATGGGAATTTAAAAATGTGTAAATTCATCAGTGTTGATGATTATCAATTCAAATGTTGCGACGTGACTTTTAAGAGGCTTATAATTGTTCTAAATTTGTAATGTCAAAAATTATTAAGAAATCTTGATATCTCTATTATCTCTCTTTAATATAATTTTGAGAATATGTATGAGGTAGATATATGTTTTTAATAAGGCAACTCTGTAATTTGACAACAACAACCAGTGCTACCAGATGGCATTTGATGTTGGTAGATCTACTGCAATATTATGTCACTGAATTAGTAAAAATACAGCACGAGCGTCCGGAGAACATTGTATTTTTATCTAGCCGTAAATTAATCATCTATTAAGACAAAAATGAACGTTACTTTTATGTATTAGTAAATTACGAAAGTGCTTTTATTGAGGCTATATTTAATTACGACGTTTAAAATACAATGTAACATATGATAATAGCCACTAAAAACGTTAATATGAAGTTTAATTTTATTTAGCCATAACTTTTCCCACAGAGATTAGAGACTTGCCGTCATAATACAAGTTGTAGAATATAAATAAAAACTGTAAAAACACCGTATTTTTTAACCCATTACACTGTATTTTTAACTCGTCATCTGGCAGCACTGACTGTAACACAAATCTGCAACTAGGTGGCGTTTGACTCGCCTTATTTTACAGTCATATTGGTTGGGTCGATAAGATAAGTTTTTCGAGAAAAAAAATCACATTTTCAGGTAAAATTAAAAGCTTTATAACAGTATATTATACAGATTACTTTATGTTTCCTTTTACTTGTGATTAAATTTTTGGTAAAACCTCGGTAAGTTAAAATTAAAAAAAAATAATTAATACATCCATACATGCAAGTTACATATTTAAAAAATATTTTTGTGCAAAGTAATTTATACGATCTTCATTTTGTTTTACTGTCATAGTTTTATTACTACTTGCTATTATGATACGGCAAACAAACTATATTCTAACATTTGTTTTGACGTTATGTAACTTTGCTCTATTGATTGTTCGAGTTACAGGTAACCTCAATTTAGCGTTATTTTCTGTCATAAAATTACGTTAACCATCGCTTGATTAACTTGTTTATAGATAAATCACACTCCTTATAATTAATTCGCATAGCTACATACAATTAATAAAAGGGCCTGCTCATTCCATTTTGTCTTAGGCTTATCTCTGTGGTAATATTAAATATAGGTACACTTGAGCCATATTTGAGATTTACACAGAAATTGGCAGTTTTGTATAGATTTCCTTTACAAATGTATATAATAGGTAAGTCCTGAAGGGTACCTATGTTTAATTTACAGTAATATGGCCAACTTCTTGCTGCGCCGTGCACTGTTAGATGCAGTCCGCGTACCTGCCTGCACGAGGGCTGGATCATCATCTGTTGGTGAAGTGGCTAAAGTAAGTTATCAATTTATTTATTCGTACTGTTATACATAATATTTAGAACAGTTTTTATGTAACACTATGAAGTATAAGTATTTATTTCTCTTAAACTTTATGGCTCATTGCGGTCAAGGGAGATAACTTTGTGCTATCGGTAGGGCTGTCATACCTGAATTGTTGACACTGTAGGGGCTGTCATACCTGAATTGTTGACACTGGAGAATAACTTGAACTTTGTGCTATCGGTAGGGCTACCATACCTGAATTGTTGACACTGGAGAATAACTTGAAAATCCCCATATATTTTGGTAAAATACAGTCTTTTTCCTTTTTCGTTTAAACAAAAAATATCATTATATTTATTTCCTTTTTTATTAATTTAAACAGTTTGCTTTCAATTTATTTTGTAATGTATGATAACATTTATAAATAAACTATGTATACACTGTTATTTTTTGGTGGTCTGGTAAGAAAAGTCTTCCCCTTAGGAATCAAATAAAAAACTATGTTGGCTAAGTATTGCTACATAAAATTGAAATCATAACACAAAAAAAAAAGTTATCTATGTGATTAAATTAGTATCTATGTTATTAAATTAGTATCTATGTAATTAAGTAATATATAAAATTTGTTTGAATTAGTTATTTCTTTGCTAATCAATTGATCCGATTTTCCCTGGAGCCAAAAAGTTTCCGGGGTTTTTAAGACCCAGTGTGGATGCTCCCCGGAAATAAAGCATATGAAGGTGCAGGAGCATTACATATTACAATATAAAACATTGATAACTGTATCACTGTAATTTTGAAATGAATATAATTAAAATAAAAAGTTTTGATAATTACTTATTATTTAATGGCAATTAAATACAAAAAAAACATGTTCAATATAAAATGATAACGATCAACTTCCACAAATATTATTCCTAAAATCATAGTTGCTATGGTAGGATAAAGTTTCACAATTTTATAACACATCTCTCTAATCTGTGACATTTACATTCCAGATTGGTGATCGTGAATGGGTTGGTTTTGGTTTAAATGGACAGCCTAACTACGTTGACAGAGCCGACTTTCCCATGCCGGCCATCAGGTTCCGTGCTGACACCCCTGATATTAAGGTATGTTTGTGTCCATTAAGAGTTGCAATATATTTTCAAATGTACACACACTGGAAAATTCAGTGATAAACCCTAGAAATCTAAAACATCAGATAATATTGCCAACACAAAACATACTGGGATAACAAACTCAAGACACAATATTTTCCTTTTTAATGGGGAAATTCTTGTAACTTGACAACCTTGTACAAGTCTTGTTGTTAGTTTAAAACAAAGCACCTACCTGAATACATCATTAGTCCTATTTATTTATATCTAATGGTAGGGGTAAAGAAGAGAAGTTCTGGGAATCTGTACATATAATAAAATTTATGTATCTGTTTTTAATGTCAAAATAACACATTTTTACTAAAAGCATATGAAAGTATACACGAATCTTATATAAAAAACCAATATTTAATTTTTTTGTGTGTCTGTTTGTTCCGGTTAATCTCTGAAACGGTTGGACAGATTTTAACAAGATTTTCACTGGCAGATAGCTGATGTTATAAGGAATGACTTAGGCCACTATTGTTTTAGAAAAATAATTAGGGTTCCATACAAAAAATAAAAAATCCACAGAGACCCGGGCACAGCTTGTTTAAAAATATGTATGTTGAAAGGTACAATTATAAATGTGTAATGTTTTCTTCATTTATTAATAGGCTATCCGTGAGAAAGAAAAGGGCGACTGGCGCAAGCTGACCTTGGAAGAGAAGAAAGCCCTGTACCGAGCTTCCTTCTGTCAGACCTTTGCCGAGTTCCAGGCTCCGACAGGAGAGTGGAAGGGAGTTGTTGGCTGGGGACTGCTCATTGCTTCGCTTTCTGTCTGGATCTTCATGGGAATGAAGCTGTTTGGTATGTATTTAGTGTATTATAATAAACACTGAATAACACTATATGTCCTTTTGACATGTTTTTATGCCAAAATTGAATTTGAAACTGTTGAATTTTCACTACATCTCTATTAAATATCTATAGGACTCCTACTCATATTTTTTAGGAGAATGTGTGTTTCCTGTATTTATAGCCTAAAAGTAGCCGTAATCATCTATACAAAACCTCCAGAATTCTTGGCGCTTGAGGCGCTTATGGTTGCTCTTGGAAGGCCAATATATTCAAGCAAGATGTATAGAGATTTTGCCACACCTCGCTCCAATTGCTCCAATGCATTGGCTCATAGGTGTGTTCTGGTAGCTTCACTTGAGAACCAGTTCCTCCTCTAGGCTTAGTGTGTCACCATCTTATAGGTTACATTGTCACATTAACATTGGGTCAGATTGTGGCCAAACGTAGAAATAATAATTAAAATTTAGCAATTAAAACATGCTCAAAACAGTCTGTCAAGGTAAAAAAAGGATCCTGGTCCAATATTATCAACATCACCAATCAACACATCTGTTTAAAATAAATGAATGAAACATTTGATGGCAGTGTACAGCCCGCTGCCTGTGACCTTTGACGAAGAGCACCAGAAGGCTCAGCTGAAGCGCATGCTGGACCTCAAGGTGAACCCTGTGGACGGTCTCGCCTCCAAGTGGGACTACGAGAACAACCGTTGGAAGTAAATTATCATGTAAGTAACAAATCTAGTATGAGCTTTAATACTTTTCAAATATGTATTTGTTTTTGTATTAACAGTTTTAGTTATTCCGCATTTCCGCTAGGGGCGCTACTAATAAATAAATCTATACTAATATAATAAAACAGAAGAATTATTTGTTTGTTTGTTTAAACACGTTAATCTTTGAAATTACCAGTCAGATTCAAAAAATCCTTTTTGTATATGGTAGCCAGATTCACGAGGAATAGTATAGGTTATCTAGCATTAGGCTACACCTCTCAGATAGCATTAAATATTGATTTTTGTTAAGCAAGTCGGAAGCTACATTGTCCCCGAAATGCTTTATCCGCTTGCGCTGGCGTAATAGTTAGTCATACTTAAATACACAAAAAAATTGTTGTTAAGTATGTGCAAGTGCCATGACATCCGTTAGATTTCAACTCTTATTTGAACGTGTTGCGATGTTGTCCACAGATGGTGCTGTTGTGCTGAGTCGCGCGCGCGGCTTCCTCCGGGACACGTTATATGTAGAAATGAACTATTTAATATAAGAATAATAATATCTGTAAGATAATAAATGTGATTCCAACCACTTATTTTATTATTGAATAGCTATTCATATAATTTAGTAATTAATTATTAATGGAGATGAGTACATATATTTTTATAAAGGCGAGCCTGTGCACGAGATTTCTCGTTGTCATCGAAATGAAAGGATTGGCGCCATCTATTATAAAGTGGTTGCACTAATTCAGAATCCGGACCTCGACCACCGGCCAGTTCAAGTCGCGCGACAGCAGCGCTGCAGCCGAGTGGCCTGCGGCTTTCGCTGGGTTCGAGAGTCGTAGTGTTGTACATACAGTTTTCAGTTTCACGATCACAGAGTACTGTATATTATGCTGAAATTCACGATGGACTCTGACAAAGAAACACAAACAGCACTGTGCTCTTGGTGTTACTACTAAAACTAATAAAAAAAACAAAGAAACCCTATCAAATTGTTGCCCTTATCTAACTATATCTTGCAGCACCCACAAATCTATTGCATGTTTCTTCCCATGCCTTTGTTTTGGATTTTAATGTTGTACCTACTTGTCAGATTTCGTATCCCACATCGGAGGACGGTTCTCAATTTCAGCAATGAATTATTCAACCTAAGTTTCATTAATGTTTAGACTCGATCAAAAACCACCTGCATGCAAACAACATGCACGCACCGTCACTATAAATCGATGAACTAGTGCACGGCCGCAGCGCTGCTTCCGCGCGGTGAGGCGCCCTAACCGACGCCGACACGGTGATAAACCTCTCACAGTAAGGGCCTAAGCACATAACCGCGTTGCGGCGCCGCGCCGCAAAGCATCCTACTGCCGCGGCCCTAACGTGTGGTGACCATTTCTGTGATTCCTGAACGTTGTTGGATGTGTCTCCGCCATATCCGCAATAAGCGTATTGCTCTTTTCTATTAAAAAGATATTATAGAAATAGATGCCAGAGAAGATACTGGGTACATCCACTTAGTTCACGTAAGATTACGAACCCTGAGGGCAAGTACTTTTCTCGAAAATATGAAGCATTAAAATTGATGAAAACAATTTTTTTTTAATACTTTTGAATGAGCGTATTAGCATTTGAAGAGCTATTAAGCATTTTATTACCATATATACACAAAATAAATCTAGTATCTCACAAAGCGGGGCGCGACGAAATATTATTTTTTATTAAAACTATCCTTAATGTGTAGCCAAAGCTTCCCTTCTCTTTTTGATGTTCTTACTCTACCGAAGCTTCCCTCCTCTTTTGCCCCATACGTGGGGCACAATGATACATAGAATGGGGCACTTTAGTACGACAATATATATGTACGAATATATAATAGGAAATAAGGTTTAACTGGTGGACATTATAATAAGACTTAAGAATATTAATAAAGGAAAAATTATATTTTTCAAAGACTTTTCTCTTTAAAACAAAACTGTAGAAACTACTATGGATTTAATTATTTAATAACCACAATAAAAAATGTTTAGGTACAGTCATCCTTGCACCATTGGCAACAGTTCCAGGTATAAGCTGAGCTCTATTCAGTAATGACAAGTTCCTAAAGGTATCTCAATTTGTGCTGGCACCATTACCACCGCTATGTGGTTGAACGTTATATACGTTTAAATTATTTCAAAAAGTACAAAAGAAAAAAGTTCGAGACGTTCCCTTTAAAGAAATAGTAACTGCTAAAGCACAGGTATCGCAGTTGCAGCTGCAAAATAAACGCTTGTCTTATATTCACACAAACACAAACTTACTAGATGCAGGTTTTTTCGTAGATATAGGGTCAGTTTCAATTGCAGATATTTCATTTTCTTCACAATTTCGGCAGCATTAATAATTGCACTATTATCAGTATCCACAAATACGACTTCTATTGTATTTACCGATTTTATAACATTCGTATCGCTTACATGGATGTGATTAATATGTATCAATGTGCCCCGCGTATTGATGTATCATTATGCCCCTGCAGATAATTAAAAAAAAAAAAATTCAATAAAACCATCGAACACATTAAAAAATACTTCTAATACCGAATGTTGGATAGATTAACTAACGTTTCGTAAGTTTATATCTTAATTATATCATATAAAACAGCAGAGAAATACTTTTAGATACTTAAGTATTTTTTAGTTAGTCGCACTAAAAACACACTTACTCTGTTCCAACGCTAACGGTTAACAAGCGGTCAGCGTGGTTATAGCTGTGGAGGTAAGACAATATGGACGTTTTAGTTTTGTCGGGTCTCCAATAATGTTTGTTAATATTGAAATATTATTGGCGTATCAATGTGACCCTTGTATCAAAGTACCCCACTTCCCCCTACTATTTTATCAACTAATAAAATGGTGTATAATTAAATTGAATTAATAATAAACTAATCTACACACATAATAAAAATTTGTTTGTAATGTCAAAATAACAGCTTTTTACTGAATGCATATGAAAGTATACACGATACCTACAATTACCCATTTTTTTCATTTTTGTCTGTATGTTTTTTCCCGAGTGATCTCCATAACGGTTGGACCGATTTTGACGGGACTTTCACTGGCAGATAGCTGATGTTATAAGGCATAACTAAGCTACTTTTGTTTTATAAAAATAATTAGCGGTCCGCGCAAAAAAAATAAAAATGGCGGAGTCGAATCTAGGACAGTCTGTGATAAGATGATAGACTGTTCGGCGATATCCGTGCCGCAAGCGCACGCAGTGCTATCTTAATTTTAAAACGGTGCAGATATGTTGCAAAGCCTATCTCATAAGCCTAAGCCTCCGTGACCAGTTAAAACTTGTACATGACGAGGCGACAAACGGGTTTTCCTCATAATAGCGTGGGCCTGATCGACCCTTGGGAGGAAAACTCGCGTCACCAACCCCGTGACGGGGGCTACATAGCATATCTGTCAAAGCGTAATAGTTTCCCCGCGTATGAGCTTCTTTGCGTAAGATAACGGATACCGATTGTAATCGGCTGCTGTCTTTTGTGAGCAGCGCGCTTTACCAATTCGTGCGCTCGCTTCCGATTGTGCCCACCTGAGCTCGCACTCAGTGCAAGTGAACGAAACGTTCTGCCGCACGAATCTCCCTGATTCATTTACCCCGCAAAGGTCAGGCAGTGGAGCGGTGATGGATTTGCTAGCATCTCCAGTGACAGTTTAGAGTCGCTGTAGATACCGACAACTGCATTCTTTGCTTTTATGACCGCCTGTATGGCCTTATGAAGCGCAAATAACTCAACGTGAAACAACGTAAAGAAGGACTCCAGGCGAAATATGGAAAACCTGGCCTCCAGTCCCTCCTTCCACCAGGTCATCGCGGCTCCCACTCCACCGTCGATCTTAGTGCCGTCGGTGAAGACTATGGAGCCGCTAGACTTTGAAGGGACTTCCAAGCTCTCGTACGCTTCCCCTACGCAGTGCACGGGGTGCGGATACTCGGCGAAGCTTACCGGCCGTTCGGGTTTGAGGTCGACCACGATCTCGTCCAGGTGCTCACCCCTTTTTGTACGGCTGTAGCTTGTGCACCTCTTAGACTCGAAGGTCTGGCGGAAGCAAGTCTCCCAGAGCGATCGCGACAGTCAGAGACACCGTTCGGTATGCCTTAAAAATCTTAAGGATGAAATGCCTTTGCAGCGAATTCAACTTAATTTTATGCGAGATTTTCGAAAGATTGGTCCTAAAATTGAACCCTGGACGCAACCTTTGGAAGTCTCTCGAATCACCTGTACATCGGTAAAATTAAGCTCAATTCTCCGGTCCGTAAGATAGGACAAGACTATACCGTATAGGTTCCTAGGGCGTTGTAAATGGCTCCCTCTATGTCCATTGACACCAGAATGACGATTTTCTTTGCAACCATCCTCGCCTCTCTCCTGCGCTCATCTCTCCTGAGGAATCTGTAAATGCCATCCCAAAGCTCTCCCGCCCTTGTGCTGAGCAAAACTCCTTCCAGCTCTTGGTCTGGGCATCGGACACCTTCTTCTTAAAGTTCTCGAGGACATCAAGGTAATCGGAAACGACATATACCTACAACTTGGGGCGGTGCAAATAATCCTCTTCTTCCTCCGCGCAACTCCCGTTTGAGGCAGTCCAATTCTGCGATCACCAGGGTGAGCGAGCCACCCCTTTTGGTTCACCTGCCTTGGGGTTCACTTGCTCACAGGTGTCCTTAATGCAGGTGAGATATTTAGGCGCAACTGTCTCCAAACTCTCAATGTCGGATACCTCCTCCACCTTGCACGCCGACAAGCTCCTGACGGACAGTTTCTCCTTGAAACCGGATGTGAACTCCGACCACACATCTTTCCTTGTGTTATATATACGAGTAGTGGCCGGCCTTTGACTGGGCGGAGGCGCGTCCACCCGTATCGAGAAAGGTATTGCGTTGTGGTCAGAAATGTTAATTTCTCATCAACTTTCCAATCATCAATCCTGCCGATTATAGAGGAGCTGAAGATCGTTACGTCTACAATGCTTGTACACAAGCAGCCCCCCAGAGGACTTCAAACGTGGACTCTTCTCCCACATTAAGAATATGCAGATCAGCCACGTATACAAAGGAGCAGAAGGCCTCCCCTCGATGGTCACATGTGCGACTACCCCACCATTTATGTCGCCACCGACTACTAGGTTCTGGATCCCTAATTTGTTACAGATTCTCTCGAGTTTTATAATGTACGGCTCTATAGGTTCGTTAGGCTCGAAGTATACCGAGACCACCTCTAGCGACAGGTTACCTGGTTGCAGGATCACAGCAGCGATATTTTTATCGATAATCTGGGTATCTACGGTCGCACTGACCAGATCCAAATAGATTATTATAGTCGCCTTTATGGGCTCGGTTTAATGATCCTCTGTTCGGGACTTGCCGCACTAACCCTGTCATACCGGTATACGGATCTTCGACAAGGGATACTGCGGTGCCTCCACGAGAGGCCCAGCACTGCAGCTCCGTCGTGGCCAGTTTTGATCTCTGCAGATTAGCTTGTACCATCGCTATCCTGGCGACTCGGTTACCCGCTCAGTAGCTTCCGCGGTATTATGCATTGAGGTGCTATTAACAGTACACCATCCGTGATCTGGTTATAGCGTGACACTTTTGCAGTGCATACACGACTCTTCGGAGTCGGGGCTCGACTTTTTACTGTGCCTGTACCCTAGGCAACGCGAGCACTGCATTAGGGGTGTCTGGTCTCTTACCGGACGGTACAAGAATAAACATAAATTTAATAGTTGTAATAATAATTTAATAATTGTGTAGTATATTTTTGAGCCCACAACACTGTATTTTCAACTTCGCTAAACGTATTGTCTCTGCTTCGCTATCTGGCAACACTGATCAGGAGGCTCTGTTTTCCCCCGTTTTTGTCTGTGTTGATAAAAGTTATAAGTTCAATAAAATTTCAATAATAGTTTATTAAAAACTTCACAGCTAAATTTATTTCTAAGTTCTAGCATATTACGTACATAATAAGTACGTAGCTCTCAGTAGGTAGGATGTTTCTTACTTAACTCTAATTTAGGTATAAATAGCTTTGTAAGTAAAATAGAGTGTTTCTTGTTGACATAAAACTTTTATGATTGTGATTCTTATTATAAGGCCTTGACTGATAAAAATGTTACATTAAAATTATTTTTCAGAGCTATTTATACGCAAATATAATATTAATAATACTGAAATTTTATTTAGACAGTTATTATAAATTTTTCTTGAATAAAATTTGAATCAAAAAGTTCTAAGGATTTTCGTAACTCACAAATAATAATTTAGTTTTATTATGTATCTTTTTATAATAATTATTTATTGGAAATTTCTAACTTAAAAAAAACTTTAAAATAATTCGCAGTTATCATTAAATTTTATCATTATCACAATGCCATGGTACTACTATTTTAGTTATAAGCTATAAATGTTTCAGAAAGCACAAAATTAACACTGAGGTGACTGAGGACAGGTTGCAGTGATGTTCTGTGTGCATTGTGAATAATGCAGATGTCTGAGTGTGTTTTTCCATTTGTTTCAAAGTGAGTATTTTGAAGAGTTGATTGACATTATGCATAGTGGTGTTTAGGTTATCACATAAAATAATATGTATGTATATATACTACATTTCATTTTTTTGCCATTATATTTCGATAATAAATATTACATAAATATTTTTTTCATTGAGAAATGATCATACATTTCTCTCAAAGTCCCTGTTGTCGGGTGAACAAACAACAGGAAAACTTAAAAGGCCAAACATATTATATTTGTGTGGGCTGGTGGTGTCCTCTCACACTCATTACTTCAGTAGCTGTTAAAATGAGCTCATTACATTATTATTGAGTATGAATGAATGATTGCATTCACCCCCCACAAAAGCCGTGTGCATCAGTTATCAAATTAAAACAATCGTAGTGCTATGCTGCACGCCGGTGTCCTTAAGGATAGTGTCAGAACCTTGAACAGTAAATTATTTTTTAAACATTGTGATAGTCCACATAAAAATGATACCAATAATAATATTTTTTAAAACAGTGTACACCGTCCGTGCCATTCAGACCACAGAGCGTGAAATTGACAAAATTACTAAGTAGGTACTAATTGCTGCAATGTTGCCACTTTTAGAGGTCATTAAATCAATATTGATTGTATATATAATACATGCTGTGCCCGCGGTTCCGCTTGAGTGGATTCTAAGTTCTCAATGTGAAATAAAAGTAGCCTAAGTTACTCTTTATAATATCAGCTAACTGCCAGTGTAAGTCCCGTCAAAATTAGTCCAACTGTTTTGGAGATTAGCCGGACCAAACAGACAGAACAGACAAAGGTTTTAAAAATTTTTTTTATTGTTAGTACCGTATATACTTTCTTATGCATTTAGTAAAAAGCTGTTATTTAAACAACACAAACAGACCCTTCAATTTTATTATTCATATATATGTATGAATTATGTATAATGATATTATCATGTAAATTTTTGTGCTATTTATATATTTGTTTGAAAGTTTTGAAATGAAACTTATGCGACTTCCAACGCGTTAAACGTTTAACACACATTATCGGTCTCTCCTCTTTGTGTGAGCCAGAGCGAGAGAGCAATATATTATCGGTCTCTCCTCTTTGTGTGTATAATTGTGTATTTTATTAATTTAACAGACTTATATCAACTAACATTACTATTGTATTATTTAATGTGATAACATAATCGGCACTCTGTATATCAAATCTCTTCTAATTTTTTACTACGCAGGCAGGTCTTCAAAGCCACAGCTATAGAGTAGATTCAATCAAAGCATGAACCAAGATTTAAAAACATTCCTATCTTTGCTATACTGTTAAGTTGGGACATTGTCTCCCGGACAGTGTGTTCTCTCTTTCTATTATATTCAATGATACTTCAATGAAGTTTAAAAAGACATTTGACATTGGCGATCATAAGTGTGTTTGGATTATATTATATCATTGTATGTAGAGCCATTTTGCAAGAACAGAATAAAAAAAAATTACACAAGATATTGTTATTTTGTATGTGGCAATTTGTTTTCAACCTAAAAATAATTTGTACTGTGGTAACCTTCGGTGGTAACCAAAACATATAATAATATGTAGATATTACACAACCAGATAGAGTACATAAATATAGAATAATCATGTTTTGTATAATTGTGTTGCATTGTGAAATTTTGTCTGTCAAGAAAATTGTTTGTTTCTTCATTGTTTGTTTTAATGATTTCAGGTGAAATAAAAAAGGAAACATTTTTATGTGTTTATAGAAATATCATTATAAAATATGTTGTCATCAAATAAAATCCTGATAAGTGCTAAATTTTTAGTAGCACTTTTAGAAAATAAAACCACAGAAGAGAAAAAAAAAGAAATTTTAACAAACTTAGATGCAGGGGCAGATGTAAATGAAAAATTTATGAATCACTCCAATAATACACCATTACATATTGCAGTAAAAAGTGAAGATGTAGAAATAGTAAATTTTCTTCTTCAACATGGAGCAAATGTAAATAATATTAATGATATCAACGAAACAGCATTAGATATAGCAAAGGAATTAAATACACAAGCTGGACATGCAATTGTAAAATTATTAGAAGATAAAATCATAATGAAAGGTGAGTTTGTGGGTAATGAAGTGGAATCAGCCTGTAGTACCCAAAATGACTCTAAATATGTGTATCAGAAACGAACAGGCACATCAGGAATAGAAGGCCAACTCTATGAAACAAAATTACTTAGCTTAATACTAATCCGTGCATTAGTGAATAAAAAAATTAGCCAGTTTTGTTTAGGAACTAGTTTAAATGGAATAGATGCACTTGATGACATCTGTATTAGATATCAGGCAGAAAATGAGGAGTATATTATTTTCCTACAAGCTAAACATAGGAAAGATGTAAATAAAGGAAGAGTGACATATCAAGAATTATGGAAAAATAGTGGAGATTTTAGTTTACCTAAATATTTTCGTAGTTATTTAAAAATAAGAGAAAGATTTGTTAAAATAAATGATGATGTAATATATGAAGGAAAATATGAAGATGTTAAGTGTATCTTTATTATTTATACACCAGGTACACATGATTTACAAATAAATAATATAAAAAAAACTACATTGAGACCGACAATAAGTGACTTGATATGGAGCGGAAAGTGTTATGACAAATTTCAGTACAAATACACAGAAAAAGATGTGAATTTATTGAAACAAATAATATTAGTAGAAGATATGAAGTGTCTGGGAAGGTGTATTTTTGAACTTAAAGACAAATACAATAATATGATGAGTAACGATTACATACGCAAATTTCACGTTGTACTAGCGCAAAAGGTTTTTAATGTTTCTGATGTAACAACAAAAGGTTTTCGTTGGGGTACATTTCGAGATGAATTCTTTTTAAGTAATGATGAATTATTGATGACAATAAAAGAAACAATTTTCCGTGAAGCTGTTAGGAAAACTAACGTCAGTAAAGTAATATTGAAGAACCTCATACAAACTATAAGTAAAAAGTTAACTGTAGACAATCTGAGCAAAGTTTTACAAAATATAAACATACATTTCGATTTAAAAAATAACAACCTGAATATATTAGATGATACTTTTAAAAATTTTAATGATAATTTATCTTCAATAAAAGTAAGCCTGACTGTTTTTAACGATGCACTTGAAATAGCTACCAAAGAAAAATTGCATTTGCTACATTTTAAACTTCCAATTACATTTGGTAACACTGACATTGCAGTAAAAAACGACAAGAGATTAGAATACTTAGCACAACAAATTAAAAATATCATATCCAATACTGATGGGAAAATAATTTACCTAAACAAAAATTGTATAGGGCAAGATAAATTAATTGAAACCGGTGTTGTAAAAAAAGGTGGCCTAGGAACTGCTATTGGAAACTTGTTAATCTTAGATCAGACTACAAAAATGCTAAAATTTAATATGAGCTACGAATCCCTGGGCCCAAATTCTCAAAAATTATTGAAAAAAATTCAAAGCATACCAGCTTTAGAAACATATAGACTTCAAATTGACATAAATGATTTCCCTAAACTAACATTTGATGAAGAATGCAATGAGATAATTACAAAAGATTTTTTGAATAATCTGTGGTTTTTCACCAGTCAAGCTAAAGAAGATGAAACAGAAAAATATTCTAAAGGCGTTTTATATGAGTATCATAATGCAAATAGACGTAAAAATAAAAAAGTGTCATCTATTCGGTGTGATGCTATATTTTTTAAAATTCACGATGCAGTACAGAAATGGTGGTTAAAAGATGGCGAGTCACATTATTTAACAAATAAATCTCAAGACATTAGCAAAATATTAAGTGATTTTGATGGTACATCAATATTGAGTATTCTGAACTATATTTGTATCACAAAAATGGATAATTACAACATTGAATTCAATGAGGATACCATAAATTGCTTACATTTACATGGAGACTTGATAGTTATAGAAACAGAAGTTAATTTTCTAACCGGAATTAAATTAATGCAGTATTTTCGAGAAACAATCTCTAAGTTTAGCAATTGCACATTCTTAAATCTTGATTATGTGTTAAGTATCTCTGAAACAGATTATGATAGTTTTATAGATGAAATCAAAAATACACGTTTAGAAACATTAGTAATTATTTGCGGAAATAAAGCAGAAACGAATAATTTTGAAGAAAACATTATAAACAGGCTTGTTTCGGAATCCATAGTAAAAAAAATAATTATAGTAACAGATGTAGATAATGCTGTAAATGTGGAGCAAAATGCCATCGATAAACAATTTGAAAAAATTGTAGATAATAGAATCAATCTAATTGATATCACACCAGATTCTCAGCGTGTAGTTTTAGAAAAATATTTAATATTTCAAGGCATGCAAGTGAAATGGAATAAAATAATAAATGAAGAGTCGAAAAAATTTATCAAACCAAAAATACTAAATAGAATTTTGAAAGGCGACAAAGTAGAGATAAGTAAGTCATTAACGAATTCAAAATATGAAGAAATGAAGGATTATTATGTAACGAGAACTTTACGATGCCCGAACACAACAATTCCTATCAATAAAGTAGATTTAAATTCTCACACTTCTCTTGTCTTATCACCGTATAGTTCAAATGAAGGTGATGAAGTCATCGTGATAAAAACTTTGCAAGATTTGGACGATATTGTAGTACTGTTAGCTGCACCCGGTATGGGAAAATCTACTATTCTTACTCATTTTTCCTTAGCTACAAAGGAAGACAGTCCAGGGCTTTGGATAGAAAGGATTGATCTTATCAATTACGGATGTTATTTCAATTACTTAAAAGAAAATAAAATAAAGATAAATGAAATTGAAGCAATAAAATTTATTTGTAAAATTATACTATCTAAAAAGATACAATCGAGACATAATATGGAGGCAAGTATCAATGAGATCAAATTCGACATTGAACTACAAAATGGAGAATTAATATTGGTAAATTTTGAAGATGCAAATATCATAGCGTTATTAACGCTAGAATTATTCATTGAATGTTTTAACAAAAGGAATACCATTTTCCTTTTTGATGGATTCGACGAAGTATGCCCACGTTATAAAGCAGAGATCACTTTATTACTTAAGTGTTTGATGTTTCTCCCTGCAAACGACGCGAGTGAGAATTCATGCGTAAATCAAAAAATGTGGATCACAAGTCGTTCCTATAACAATATTAGAAGAACATTAGAGGCCGAGTTTGGTGCTTCATACATTCTGGAACCATTCACAGACTTTGAGCAAGAACTTATCATGGAAAATTATTTGAAAAGCAATTTGAAATTAAGAGAATTGAATTATCAACAATTTGAGAACATTGGTGGTCTCTTTGAATACGTTAAATCATTTACTGGTCGAATGATAGGTGAGAGAAAATCATTTAAATTAACCGATCTATTACTACGGGGTGTGTATTTTAGTGCTGTAAAATATTTTCAAAGTGAGATAAAGCATACACCTTTATCGAGTGATAAAAAAGAATTTGTGTCAAAATGGAACTTATTGAATTTATTTCGAGCAACGATTACTGAAGCTTTTCCGATTAGAAATAAAAAAATAAATGAAGTTCTATATTGTAATAGATATATGCAAAACTTTATTCAAACTCCGCTTCATATGTACATTGCAATTGAATATCTAAAAAATAAAGTCATAGATACAAGTATAAAATACAACAGCAGAATAGAAAAATGGAATTTAGACATAAATACCTTTGATTTTTATGAACGGTTCTTCGAAGAGAAAATAAGGACTATACTTTTTAAAGAGAAAGGCCAAGTAGATTTAAATAATACTGATTTGTATCGTATATTTGAGAAAGAGCGCAAAGAATTTATTGATAATCATAAAAAAATTGCTTTTTATTCAATATTCAATGACGATAACGATGAAATACTACCAGAAGAAGTAGCTATTAAAATCAAAGACGTAATAGATAAAATGGAATCTGGTGAAGAGAAAACAGGAATAGTTGATTATGTTATAAATGGTGTACCTAAATTCATACACCTTTGTTTTGCGGAATATTTAGCTGTAGAATATATATCCGATTTGATAAAAACAACGCAACCTCTACAACAAATAAAACTATGGAATTTTATATTACATAAATTGTTATTCAAAGGAATAAGAGGTGTTTTATCTGTTTTAGATCTCAAATTGTGTAATGATTTTGATTTGAGAAATGCTATATTGAATTTAAATGTAGTCGTGAAAGAGTTTATTTTTAATGAGTTATTAGAACAAACCTTAGATCCCTCAGATGAATACGCCCTTACGGTCTTAGATGATGTTGTGGTAAACTCATTGAGATACATAGCGAGAATGTTGCTTACTGTAGTGACAGACACTGTTAATGAGCATAATTATGACAAATTTGAGAAGTTTCTTCGAAAGACCACATATTTTTTTTACGCTAGTGTGGATTTGGGTTTTACTGAATTGATGGACATCGTCTTTGATTGTGCAAGAAAAAGCGGACTTGAAAGTAATATGAGCAGCTTTGAGTCGAAAACCAATAATGCAGAAATTATGAATTACATGAAGAAAATGATTAATGATAATAATCCAAACGATAACTTACATCAGGAAACTGCACAATTAGCTTACATATATTAGAATCAGTATCATCAATTTAAAAAATCACTAGATAAACCCGGTCCACGCTTCGCTGTGACGCTCAGTCTGATATAAATTATTTTACGCACGGAACCCTAATTCTTTTTAATAAATAAAAATAGCTTATGTTACTCCTTATAACATCAGCTATCTGCCAGTGAAAGTCTCGTAAAAAGCGATCCATCCATTTCGGAGATTAACCGGAACAAACAGGACAATTTAAAAATTGTATATTTAAAATATAAGTCCCGTTTATACTTTTATATGAATTTAGTAAAAAGCTGTTGTATTGACATTACAAACAGACACTTCAATTACATAATGTGTAAAGATGGAACCTATTGGAATCGAGATGCTGTGGATTAGACAAGACTTGTGAGAAATGTATTGCCTTTAATTGGAATGGTTTATGAATGAACCATGGGCTGGTGGCTGGTGTTCTAACTTGACCTCTATATTCACATACCTGGCACTCAGAAGCAATATCAAAAGAAATGTTTCACTAAACTATGAACTTCCATCAAGTACATTTATTTCTTAATTCTTTAAATAATATTCTCGTTTAGCGTCTCATCGGGTGCAGCATAGCGTAACATGTATATTAACTTAAAATTAAGTTATAACAACGTAATGTATTTTAAATATATTTTGATATCAATTTATACAAATCTCAATAATTTTGTGAATAATTAAGACGTCAAAAGAATACTACTAATATACTATATTGATCTTTTGTAAATGTGCCATAGTAGTGGATGACAATTAATAAATGTATATATGCAAAGAGTATTTCTTTCTTGTACCTGTTACATATATGTTGTAATGATTGCTTTATCAATCATTTTTATATTTTAATTATATGTATTCATTTTAATTTATTTGATTCCTCATTTATTCATTTATTGCGTTTATGCTCCTTTCCGAAGGCATCTCATCTATAGGTAACTTATTATTTTAAATATAGTATTACAAACTTATTTTACGATTTATATATCGAATAAGTAGGTCTTATATATTGTATTTTGGCTGAAGAACTTTTTAAATTTAAAATATGAACAAGACGGCAAAACAATTGAAAACATGACTGATCGATTCTGACTTACGGAGAGAGACACGGATCGCTAAAGGAATTGTACAATCTGAAATGAGAATTGTATAAGTTTATTTATATTTACTATTATATTTATTGTCTGGACTGACACATATTTGTCTGGAGTCGATAAAACTTGTATTGTTATAATAACAGAGACCTTTTGAATTATAACTGATATTCGAAGGAGTTCGAACTTTTACTCAACAATTATTACAAAACGAATTAAAAACCTGGCGGATACATTCAATCATGCTGGCTTGAGGAAGCAGAAATAATAATGGAAATGAATGGAGTTTATTGAAACATAAGCGTCTCACGACGGAATTTCATTAATAGATCTTTGACGGATATATTAAAAACCTGGACATTTTTTTGTTGGTGAAAGTGTTACTATAATTAATAGATTTAATAAGGTACTCTATTTTTATATATCTGATAATGTAAATGCCTTCGGATTACACATATTAATCTATTTTCCATTTTCACTTCCATAACTTCTTTTAATATATTTATTTTCTGGTACATTATATTTATTTAATTGTCCAAGTGACAATTTGGCGCCCAACGTAAATAATACCACTGAGCTAGTCATTTCCTAAATTCTAAAAACCACTTACACAAGTGAGACGATTTATCGTAAAAATTGTTGGCAAAAATATTTGGACTTCATATTTTATCTACTCTATATATATACTATATATAAATTGTCATCCATCTTACCATTCTATTATATAATTTTAATATTTATGATTTTAAAATTTGATTGATTGTTATTATTATTTATTATTATTACAGAACAATGGCCAAAGCCAAAACTAATGCTAAAACCAAGGTACGAGTAGATGACATACCTCAAGAATTAGGTGTGAATGAGAATGAGTATGAAGGAAATATGTCTATTAATGTTGATAATTTAATGTTAGAAAATAGGATAGTTAACAGGGGAGTATCTGATCCGAATATACTAATAAATGAAATTAACTTTCTAAAAGAAGTTAAAAAAATTAATTATGATGGTAAATCTTGTCCAAGGACATTTTTAATTAAAGTTAATGAATTTTGTAGGTCTAGAAATTTGAATGAAATAAATTTAATAAATTTAGGTTATGAAATATTTAAAGATGATTGTTTACACTGGTTTAGATATCAGAAAGGGAAAAATGAAAATATAACTTGGGAAGAATTAAGCTCTCTATTATTGAAAGACTTTGGAGATAAAGATTTTAACTTTAAATTGTTGAATTCAATTAAAGAACGGACTCAAGGAGAATCCGAATCAATTATAGTTTATGTAGCAAAAATGTATGGAATGTTTTCGAAATTAATAAAAAAATTAAATGATAATGAAATTTTAGAAATAATTTTAAGAAATATTAGGCCATGCTATTCAACATTTGTAGCGATGAAGGAAATTAAGGTTATAGATTCATTAGTTGAAACATGTCAACGTTATGAACATTTCTTAGACAGAGATAAAAACTTTAAAGAACCAAGCGTGGATCCCAATCCAGCAGTTGAAGAATTTAATTATAGGTCTTTGAAAAATAAAATAAATGAAAATTCGAATTATAATTCAAATTTTAACAACAAATCAAATAGACAAAGTTATGGTTATCAAAAGTCTGAGAATTATAATAGGGCAATTAATAGTATGACTGTTAATAGACAATTTAGGAATGTTGAATTTTGTCCAAGATGTAGGTGTAATGGACATAATTTAAAGAATTGTAGTGGTCCAAAGATAATAATTTGTTACCGTTGTGGTATGAAAGACTTTAAGATATCAGATTGCCCAAATTGCAATAATAAAGGTAATAATTCAAAAAATGTATAAGCGACTTGGATAAAGAAAACAATAAAGAAGAATGGAAAAAATGGATAGAGGAAATTAAAATATTTTTCAAATGTTATAGATTAAATAGAGTAATTTATGACTATGAGAATGACAACAATAGACCATTTATAAATATATCAATTAATAATGTATATTTTTCAGGTCTGTTAGATTCGGGTAGTTCATTAACTATTTTAGGAAATAATTCTCATTTGAAAATATTAAAATTAGGGTATTCTTTATTCAAGTCAGATCCAATTATAGTATCTACAGCTAATAATCATAGATGTAAGTCTATAGGATATTTTGATTTACCTATAGGATTTAATAATGAAACACGAATAATTAGAGCATATGTATTTCCAGATATACATCCTTCGTTGATTTTAGGTATTGATTTTTGGAAAAAATTTAATTTATTACCTAAAGTAATTGCAAATTATTTTAATAAAGATTTTAAAAGTTTTATTCTTGATATAAAAGAAAAAAAGGTATTAGATTATAATTATTTAACAGAAACGGAAAAATTTATAGCGAAAGATATTATAGAAAAATTTAAAAATATATCTTTTGAAGTGAAAGGTGAATTAGGGTTAACTGATTTAGTTTATCATAGGATAGATACTGGAGATACAACCCCAATTAAACAAAGGTGTTATAGGTTATCACCAATTAAACAAAAAGCTTTAATTGATGAAGTTGATAAAATGTTGAAATGGAAAGTTATTGAAGAATGTGAGAGTTCATGGTTATCACCAGTATTAATAACCCCTAAGAAAAATGGTGAATGGAGATTCTGTATTGATAGCAGAAAATTAAATTCAGTTACAAAACGTGACGCTTATAATTTACCATATGTTAGTGAAATTCTTGATAATTTGAGAAATGCAAAGTTCTTATCTAGTATAGATATAGCTAAAGCATTCTGGGAAATCCCATTACATCCTGCAGATAAAGATAAAACAGCATTTTATGTACCAGGTAGAGGAATGTATAGATTTAAAGTAATGCCATTCGGATTAATGAATGCCCCTGCTACACAACAAAGGTTGATGGATTCATTATTTACTCCAGATTTTGATAACAAGGTATTTTGTTATCTCGATGACATTATTATAATAAGTGAAACATTTGAGGAGCATATTTCATTGCTAATACGAGTATTTGATAAGTTATCATCAGCTAAATTGACTATAAATTTTGAAAAGAGTATTTTTTCGTAAACAATTAAAATATTTAGGTTATATAGTAGATGAACATGGTTTACGTGCGGATCCTGACAAAATTAAAGCAATATTAGAGTACTCAACTCCTACAAGTAGGAAGGAAGTTCGTAGATTCATAGGAACATGCAGTTGGTTTCGCAGGTTTATTAATAACTTTAGTACAATAGCAGCACCATTGAATAAGTTAACTTCTTCAGGTAAAAATGCACCAAAATTTCAATGGAATGATTCAGCTGAAATAGCATTTAAAAAAATTGAAAGAAGCATTAGTTTCTACACCAATTTTATCATGTCCTGATTTTGATAAACCTTTCTCTGTACATTGTGATGCATCAAATTGTGGTATAGGAGCAATATTAACTCAGGAGAATGACGGTAAAGAATCGGTTATAGCTTACATGAGTAAATCTCTTAATAAAAATGAAAGAAATTATTCTACAACTGAAAGGGAAACTTTAGCAGTCATTACAGCTTTAGAACATTGGCGATGTTACTTAGAAAACGGCAAACCTTTTAAAGTTTATACAGATCATTCGGCTTTAAAATGGTTTCTAAATTTAACCAATCCAACTGGTAGATTAGCTGGATGGACGATCCGTCTTTCTAGTTTTAATTGTGAAATAATACATAAAAAAGGTAAAGATAATGTAGTACCAGATGCATTATCAAGGTTTATACAGAAAGACATACTTACTAATGTTAATGTAAATGTAATCTCTACAGATAGTAGACAATTAACACTTGCGGAGTTACAATATAATAAAATATATTCAGGTTGTAGTAATCATCCTGATAACTATCCTAATTATTCTATTAAAGATAATAAACTTTATAAATGTATACATTCATCTGATTCAATTAATTATGATTTTATATGGAAAGAAGTTCCTTTAGTTTCTGCAAGAGATGATATTATAAAAAAATATCATAATATGGACAACCAACCTCATCTAGGTATATTTAAAACATATAAAAGTATTTCTTTATTATTTTATTGGTCAGGTATGTATAAAGACATTGCAAGAATAATTTCTAAATGTGAAACTTGTTTAGCGTATAAATATAGCAACCACTCTCCATATGGCCCTATGGGTAAACCAAAAATTTGCTCAAGGCCATTTCAATGCATATCATTAGATCTAATGGGTCCTTTACCAATGACTAGGAACCGAAACCAATTTATATTAGTAGTTAATTGTTATTTTAGTAAATATACATTAATTTTTCCATTAAAGAAAGCCACAGCAACAAATGTTATTACGTGTTTAGAAAATTATGTGTTCTTAGTACATGATACACCGCAAACAATAATTATGGATAACGGGGTACAATTTCAATCAAAAGAGTTTGATAAGCTGATGAAAAAATACAGTATACCAAATGTTTTTTTTTCTCCATTGTACTGTCCACAAGTTAACCCTACAGAGAGGTATAATAGAACTATAATATCAGCATTGGCATCACTAGTTGGTGAAGATCATAGATCGTGGGATAAACATCTTTCGAATATACAGTATGCAATTAATAGTTCAACTAATAGTGTAACTGGCTTCTCACCAGCTTATTTAATATTTGGTAGAGAAACAATACCTTGTGGCTCATATTATTCACGTTCCGAAAGTATTGATGAGTTTACATTTTTACCACGTGACATATATGCAAATAATGTGGGATTACTTGCCAATATTTTTAATAAAGTTCAATTTGCACTTTATTCTGCACACGCGAAAAACGCGGCAAGATATGATTTACGTCATAGTATAAAAGAATTTCATGTAGGTGATATTGTTTGGAGAAAGAATTATAAACAAAGCGATGCTGGCAATCATTACAGTGCTAAATTAGCACCCAAATATATTAAAAGTAAAATAGTAAAAAAATTATCTCCTTTAGTTTATATTCTAGAAGATAGTAAGGGCCATAAAAGTAAATGGCATATTAAAGATTTTAAATTATAATTATCTTTTGAATTTTAGTTTTCTATTATTTTATCTCAAACTAGTATATTATTGTAATTAAACATTAAGCTTATTATTATTACATTATATCATATTTGTTTAAATAGTTATGTCTATTTTTAAATATGATTTTGTTAAAGATACTTCGATAGGCTTATTATATTCTTCATCGTCTATGCTGCATTTTTATTATCTTGGGTAACCTTAAAGTTACCCGGGAGCTTATTTATATCGACACCTACCTTACGTCGATCGATATATTTTACTGTAGCATCTTGGATGTGAAGATTTGAATGCCTGAAGTGGAATAATAACTACTAGTATGTATTTATTTGATTTTAATTATTGGGGTTATAGAGCGGTTGACTACTCGTTAAATAAGCCTTAGGTCAAAAGTATTTATTTATTGTTATAGAGCGGATAATTACTCTTTAAATAAGCCAAGAATTCGAGCGGAAGACAACTCGTTAAATAAGCCTAGGTCATGTTAATGAGCAACTTTTGGAGTAGGCGTCATTGAATGTGAACCCTATCCCCTACTGAATGAGTGGTGATATTATGAGAAGTTGTATGTTGTGATGTATGCTAAGGATGTATGAATTTGTGAAGTATGCTCATCTATGTTTATTTATTTATCTAGTAAACTTAAAATTTTTCTAAGTTGAAAAATTTTTCCGGGGAAAAGGGGAAATGTAATGATTGCTTTATCAATCATTTTTATATTTTAATTATATGTATTCATTTTAATTTATTTGATTCCTCATTTATTCATTTATTGTGTTTATGCTCCTTTCCGAAGGCATCTCATCTATAGGTAACTTATTATTTTAAATATAGTATTACAAACTTATTTTACGATTTATATATCGAATAAGTAGGTCTTATATATTGTATTTTGGCTGAAGAACTTTTTAAATTTAAAATATGAACAAGACGGCAAAACAATTGAAAACATGACTGATGGATTCTGACTTACGGAGAGAGACACGGATCGCTAAAGGAATTGTACAATCTGAAATGAGAATTGTATAAGTTTATTTATATTTACTATTATATTTATTGTCTGGACTGACACATATTTGTCTGGAGTCGATAAAACTTGTATTGTTATAATAACAGAGACCTTTTGAATTATAACTGATATTCGAAGGAGTTCGAACTTTTACTCAACAATTATTACAAAACGAATTAAAAACCTGGCGGATACATTCAATCATGCTGGCTTGAGGAAGCAGAAATAATAATGGAAATGAATGGAGTTTATTGAAACATAAGCGTCTCACGACGGAATTTCATTAACAGATCTTTGACGGATATATTAAAAACCTGGACATTTTTTTGTTGGTGAAAGTGTTACTATAATTAATAGATTTAATAAGGTACTCTATTTTTATATATCTGATAATGTAAATGCCTTCGGATTACACATATTAATCTATTTTCCATTTTCACTTCCATAACTTCTTTTAATATATTTATTTTCTGGTACATTATATTTATTTAATTGTCCAAGTGACAATGTTCTGTTTTTCGTGTCACCGTGTAACAAATATTGAACAAGAGTGGTCGCCATGCCGCGTGGACAAACTTATTAGGCGCGGCGCACTCTACATAACCTGTACATAAGCTCATCTTTTCGTTTAAACCGCGACTTCATAAGACAATTTGAATGTATTTATTTAGACGAGAAGTTTAGGGTAAACACTAAATTATCTTAAGTTTAATTGTCTTGACTTTATTGTAGTTCGGCATGCAACGAAAACATAAATGAGAAAAAGGGTTCAAGGTCAGTAGAAATGACGTTCGGGATAGCCATTGTCATTCATAGCAGTTTCTATAGTTATAGTTGTTAAAATGTACGTTTGTAATTTTTTTACTTTTTTGATATGGGATTTTTAACTTAGCAAGACTTAATTGGCAAAAGGTGTCAACAACAAATTTATAATTATGTGTTAACACGTGTGTGAAATAATATTATATTATCTGTTACTTTGACAGTTTTTATAGAATTCATTCAAATGAACATCTCCGCTTTCGTATGGTAGCGTGAATATTTACGAGAAGTCCAATTTGCGATTTACGAACTTAGATTAAAAACGAATTCTTGATCCCAAGATTCAGAGAAGAGGCATGGCCTCCAAGGTTATGTGATTTAACGCTCTTTGATTATTTTTTGTGGGGTTGAACTGTCGAAGATCTAAAATATGAATATAACATTCGTCATCAATGAGTAGAGGAAGTATAAGTGCATGACGGGCCACGCGCATTGTAGAGTTTCGTAGTTGCCGGTCACAATATACATACTTATTTCACCAGCCGATGAAACATCCTTTATTCATGCTACACCGGGCCGGATCCGTGCCCCGGCCTAGCCCTGGCTCGGTGTAGCATGAATTACTTCATACAAAAGTACCTATACTTACTATAAATGTTTGATGGTGTCCCGGCCGGTTAACATGAATAATGCTTTACTTCATAAAAAAGGTATGAGTGCGATTCACACACGCTAGAAGTGAAACTTCATTTTAAAAGATATTTTATATTTTATTTAAGCAGTGTGCAATATACATACATACCGAAATTTACTCTCTCGCTCTGGCTCACACAAAGAGGAGAGACCGATAATGTGCGTTAAACGTTTAGCGTTTAACGCGTTGGAAGTCGCATAAGAAGTTTCACTTCAAAAATATGCTATGAATAGTTTACATAGTATAACATTAATCATCCTTTAGAGAGGAGACTTGTTAGTAATGTTCGATAGAATTTGTACGAAATTATTTCTCCAAATACATTTTACATGTTGACTGACTATTACTCGTTAACTTGTAAAGCCTAGTTACCTACCTCTGATAGTATTCCTTTTAAATTCATTATATACCTTTTAACTATCATATTTTTTTTCTCATAACCAAAAACAACCATTTAGCTGATAAGGGGGGACACTAATTAATTTTTCGTAAAAGGATCTCTGAATCGAAAAATTGTTTTCACAGCGGGGAGCTTTTTATATGATTTTATTTTACCACTTTGTCGCGTGATTCATATGTACCTATATCCATACCAAATTACAGCTTTCATGTACTAAGAATCTCTGCCATGAGCTAAGCCGCGGACAGACAGACGGATATAGTGAGACTAAAACGGTTCCTTTTGCCTTCGCAATCTTGAAAGTGTTGGAAAATTGAACTTTTCGTATTCATGCTACTATTCGAAGTCCAGGTGGTCATTTGAATGATGTAGAATTCCATAAATAATACCAAAGAATAACCTTTTAACACAGGTTTAAGAGAAAGGCAGATGGAGCCTGTCGAACACGAAAATGTCGCATATTAGTATTCAATTGTGTCAGTTTTGAAATGAAACGTCATGTAATGTCAGCAACCTGTGTATTTTAATATTATGTACAAAACATGTAGTCTTGCCATAGTAAAATTTCTTCTCGAAAGCAAAGAAGGAAGACAGAGTATTGTTTCATAGGTAAAAAACATACTTTGAAATTATATTCCGTGTTATTCTTATTGTTTACAAAACTACAACAGTGTTGCTTGGTTACAATTAAATATTTTCCTTGAAGTTATAGTAATAGATATTTACATGGCGTTGGAAGATAATTGTATTTACAACCTAACTATCATGAAACTAAAAATAGAGTAATATTTGTCACGTAATAGTTTCTTTGTTTGACAATTTACTACAAAGACTAAAGTTCAGAATTATTACAAACAATTTAGCCCCAGTCAAAAATCAAAAATCTAACATGACCGCTAAAAATTTGAAATGCTTACGACATCGGAACGATTAGGGATAGGTATGGTAAATTAAAAGAAAACATAAAAGGAACTAAGAAATATTAATTAATAATGAAAAAAAGATGGCAGATATAGGTAAGTTTCATTGGAAATTGGCATGTAAAGGTCAAAGCCCTTCATTTCTAATACAAAATATGTTTTTTGATGACGGATGATGGATTAACGTCTACATTGCAGAAGTGGTAAATAACAGTAAAAGTTATTTTAACTGCCATTGCAGTACTATTAACAGTCGCACGTGTTGTTATCTGATGTCAAGGACACAGCTAAATGCAGGTCCCACCTTTGTTCTTCTGAAGGCTCCTCAAATCTGTGGCTTTGATAAAAGATAATGTACCTAATTGTAAACAACCAATGTTTTTTCATTTATTTTAAATATACCCGGTACTTATTGAAAACCCCTATATATAGGTATATATGCATCAAGGTTTTTAAATCCAAAATTTACGGGCATACAAAAAGATATGTTTGGTTTTATAATCTGTTGCCTAGCCTGGAACTGTTTCGACGTTTTAGATTGAGTAGAACTGTTATAATGGTTATGAATTAAACAAAAGCTGGGGAACATGTTTTTATTATAATTATATATATTTTAAAAAACAACATATCAACACAAGTTCTTTCACAGAGCCATTAGAGTTTGACTAATACATTAGGTACATGACTATTATTACAATATTACGCACCACTCTAATATTTATTTATATATATTTAGATATAAGATACCTTTTGTATTTTCATTTACACTAAAACTCTGGGATTTTTAACCTGGAATTTTTCTATCCTTTTACTGTCAGCAAAAACAAGCAAAAAAATTTTTTCTTTATTTTTATTAAAACAATAGTAGAAATATTAACACAAAATATTCTTCAATTCATAACAAATAAAGTAGGTAATAAAAAAAATATTATAAAAAAATGTGTACAGTTCACATGCGGTAGAAGAGAACCCTCAGTTTATTTTTATCTTATTTCAAATTCTTAATCAGCGGGATTCGAACTTCCGTACTACTTTCGTAATGTGCATACAACAGTGTGGGAAATATATAGAAACTCGTTCTATCCCATTCTCTCACAGCCTATAAATACATTTATAGTTGTTTCATTTTCGTTAAACTTTTTCGTTTCATAAAATCCAATTGAAACCGTCTCAAAAGAAGTTTCACTTCAAAACAAAAATAATCTGACGTAAAGAATTGCAGAATTGAAATTCAGGGAAATAATAGTTACCCATAAGGTTATTACTACAATTACACTGACAGATGCGTTACCAATGCCTTAGGAAAAACAAAAAAAAAACTTAAAAATAATACCTACACATTGCAGACTTTTCGTTAAAAATATTAAATTAATAGAAATAGATATGTAATTAAATGAATTAAAAAAAATATTTATCCATAATTAGTTTTAGAAAACTATTGGGTACCTAAAAGGTAAATTCAATTTTTATATGTTGATGGCATTTATAAATATTTGAATATGACGTAATTAATAAAAAGTCTTAATAATAAATCAACTTTCTGTTAAATCGTATTAAATACCTACGTTCTAGTGTCTCTCACTAACTCAAAAGCAGAAGTACCTACACTCCTAAACATGAGTTTATTTTTCATTTTATGACTATTTTGATAATCTTGACTGAATAAATGGTTTTTTATTTTTTATTTATTGTAACTGAAATAATAATTTTGGTTTATAATAATGTTAATAATTAGGGGTTGTTCAACGTTTTCTGTCAAGTATGATATTGCCACTTTTGCTGACGGTTTTGAATATATAAACATTTAATTAAATCTATATAAGTTTATGTTTCAAAAGTTACAAGCTTAAAAAGTACCACGATTAATTTTGACGCACAAAAATAGAGTAGGTATATATATATATAAATGTATTTAATTTAAAAATAGATAAACTGCTCTCAGCTCAATAATAAATGAAAACGACATGTACCTTTTAAACTATAGGTACCTTTTAAACTTGTAACTTTTAAACTATAGGTATAATAACTTTTAATTTACAAAAATACTGTTGGACATAACGTAGGAATATGCCTACATTTAAAAACTTTCCCATAATCATCACTCTAAACGAACGAATTCACACAGTCCATTAGTGGTAAATTCAATCTTTTACGAATAAAAATATAATTAAAAACACCTATCACATTAAATATATTTTTTTAGTCTTAACATCGATTGAACAATGAACATTTATCTTATTATAACAAATATGTCTTTAACATTTTTTTTTAAAGAAATAAATGAGAAAGAAGGTTTTTTAGAATTTTTTGAAGTGACGCTAAGTATTTATGAAGCCGTGTTTACATAATGTTAAGATTGTCAACACCCGGAGGTCTATTATACTGTGTTTCTAATTTACCAAATACGATAAAACATTTCGTCTGCACTGTCAGTTTAGTTCCTCCATGTGTCCGGTAGGAGCGCTGCTGGTAGGCAAGTATGGCCAAACCGTTCCCGTGTAAACATTTATGTAAACACAGAGTCCTAGATGACATGTACATTAATGACTAAATGACTAGATTTTTTGACTAGAAGGATAGTAAAACTAAATTTAGTTGACAAATATCTAAGTATCACTTTTAAAAGCTACTTTTGTTTATATTATGACACAGAAAGCGACATAGAAACATATATATATAGATAAAAGTTTTGATACATTACACCCTAAAATAGTTTATTTTCTTATAATAATCATAAGAAAATTTTCGGGAAATTAATCCCATATAATCAAAGCCCTTGGGAAAGGAGCTGTATAATACCCGCATCGTATGTTTGCGGCTGTGAAGTTAACTTCGAATCTTCACAAAAGAGTAGAACATTCGCGAAAACATTCCCTAAAATGTAATGCATGGAACCGTAAACATCATATGTATATTTATAACATAAGCACGATAGTGTTGCCCATAAAAAAGTGTGTAATATTTTGAAATATATTGATAAAATAAATTTCTTATGGATGACAAACAAAAATAAACTATCATCACCTGACGTTAGACGGGATATGAAATAATTCAGATTTCGGTGCTGGCCTTTTTAACTTTTCAATTTTACATAAAAATATGACTCGATGTAAAAAGGGCTAAAAGACTTCCTAGCATTCAGTGATCAAATATTACCCGTTGAAACTTAAAAGGAACCGAAATCTCAGTTAAAAATAAGAGCTGACAACAGAACCTTTCTTAACAATATATTTGTAAGTTGTAACTATATTGAATGTAGCTAACTTCAGAGCCGAAGTTGATGATTTCACAGAGTTTTTATTTTTAATAGATTATTGATAAAGTGGCCATAATGTTATTTATTAAAACGTTTTAATGATTTTTGAATAATTTTGTTTTTTGTAAGTTAGAATACACATCGATGACATCAATATATTTTATTGTTAAAAATGTTTTCCATCGAAATTAAAATACGATGAAACCGGTAGCAATCTATTCGTGCCTGACCTTGAATAGTGTTACAGTCAGGGAAAAAATGTAAGTATGCATTTGGTCACTCCCGAAAACCAGCAATTGTTCTAAAATTATTAAAACGATTTTATATTTCATAGTACTCATACCTTTCCTTCATGGCGAAATCTCTTTGATAACTTTGTTTTTACCCGAATTCGAACATTATTAGGAATATCACAAAGATATTAATCAACTTTAAAGCAGTCACACATTTCTTAGTAACTCCGAATATATTTGAGAACACAGATGACCTTAGTGATATTAATTTGTAATTATAAACCTACAACAATAGCGAAAAGCTTTAAGTTTTTTAACTATACAGTTTAAAATCGTTTGTTTTTCCGTTGTCATAAAGTACATATTGTTTTCATGAATGTTATGTGTGATATAATATAATACTCATTAATTTAGTATCTCTACTCAATTCTAAATATTTCGAAGCTCCGCTGTCATATTATTTATTAAATTCAATACATATTACATTTATTTAAAAAATATTCTGATTGTTTTAATACTGTACCCTTATTGTTCTTGATTTAATTGGATTTAAAATGTTTATGTAAATAAATAATCATCTGCTTCCTCTCCTTATTTAATGGCAACGTGTTTATACTCGAATATTTTACTAATGACAGTTCAAACAATAGTCTAACAAAATGGTGGCACTCTTCCCGTTGGTTTTAAGTGAATTAAATCACTTTACTTGTTATTGTAATAAACATGCAACCAATATTTCGAAACTTATGACTAAATAAAAAAAAACGCTAATTTATGAATTAAAATAAAAACTAGGACATGACAGCCTAAGATCCTGCGAGATCCTCAGAAATAACCATAATATTCATTAATTTGTTTTGGAGTAAAAGGGAGGGATGAGCGTTATTGTTAAAATATAGATATTCGTTAATATTAATTATTAATATAATACAGATTGACTTCAGGTCTACGTATCCATCGTATGTAGTTAGCACCCACGCGTCTTTTTAAAGTAGATTCTTGGTACTTTTAATAATAATTTCTATAGATTAAAAATTAATACAATAGAAGAGATTTTTTTTGATTTGCCGTACTATATTATCCGAACATCTATATTTTTCCAAATATAATCGATTTATTGGGGGTTTGAATCGATGTTTTCATTTTGATATTTAGCTAATATCGAAAATCCCTACTGGGATATGTTTAAACCAAGAGTTACCCACAGACTGGAATTAGCCGTGGTCTGGTTAGTCGCGAAACGGAAAGAGTCCGCCCTCCGCCCCCGCGTCCCACTCCGCCACTTCGACCGGTCCGAAGCACTCGTCGAAGAACTGCTCCAAAGTCTTGTGCAGGTGGAAATATGATCGCTCAAAATTGTGCCCTTCGTCTGGATAGACCTGGAAATAATTAAAAATGTATCATAAATAATTATATAATTTTGTAATACGTAAATGTTTCTTTTTTTAATGTCTATGTGGCGGACGGTCAACCTATATGACTTAAATCATTTGTTGTTATATATGACGTTGATCAAATGCAAAAAAGCTACATTATTTAGTTCTGTACATAAATCCTTCATGCGATCGATTTAACTTATAATTATAATCAGGCAAAGTTCGTGAGCTTATTCCCATTGTTACCAGTTAATGTTGTTGTTGGTCTTCCCTGATAAAGGTTTGATATTAATTACCTGGTGAGCGTACGGAGCGGAGGCGCGCAGCATGGCCCGAGCGAGCGCGAGCGCGTGGTGCGCGTGAGCATTCAGGTCAGCTGTGGCGTGCGCAACGAGCACGCGTCGCGGCGGCAAGTTCCCCGCTCGTCTCCACACTGCACCGCCCCCTTCGCTGCCCACCGAGCCACTTCCGCCCCCGTACCGCTCGGTCCAGTACGAGTCTGAAATATCCGAGTTTCCTTCTACTTCGTCTAATCACTCTAGTCCAGTCTATTTTTAATCCTACAAAGATCCTATCTTACAATAAAGTCGTAAAACGTTGCGACTTGTATATTTTCTACTAGAAAAATAAACGGTGCTATAGTTGTTCCACATATACTAAGAAAAGTACAGCAAATACATGAAGTCAGAGCCGTCCTAATATATTCGGCGTTCATATTTGGCTATTTTTTGGTATGCAAAGATTTAAAAAGACTAGAACCAAAACTAGCCTCTGCTAGAACCTAATAATAACATAAAATAAAAATAGCTACCCCCAAAGCTAGCTTGCATGAAGTGGTTACTATTAAAAATTAATGTAAAGTGATACAAACCAAAATATGACCTTTTTTGTACTTATGCATAAAGATAGTTCTTTTATATGATGGAGAGAGAGAGAGAGAGATAATACCATGTATCAAATAAATGGTTAGATATCGATGCGTCGCATTAAATATAGCATATATTAACACATTTCTGAAAAAAGTATCAGTTAACAATATATATACCGTTCGCGCAGTACAAGGATAGTGTGCAAACATATAAACTCTTTAAGGAGGTTGTTACTGACTGTGGTGTCTCAGGTGTGTGAGCGGCGCCACTGTGGCTAGACAGCGCGTCACGTTGCGCGAGTCGTCCGCCACGAGCGCTGCGGCGGCGCCACCACCGTACCCGCTGCCCCACACACCCACACGCGACCCGTCCACCATCTTCAGATTGTCGCGAAGATACCTACGAGTAGGTATAACAACGTGACTAAATGACTTTTATGTTAAAAAACCAGTAGGTTCTGGTATTCCCATTCGATGTTCGAGTACTTCAAGTCTCATAACTTATACATTTACATCGACTAATAACATCACAAACTGTTGTGGGCGCAGAAAAGCGTAGAAAATCTATTTCGAAACTAGGACTCTGCTTCGAGCAGGAATAGGTATCACCGAGTAGAAGAGGAAAATAAATGTAATCTTCGTACTTACGATAGTACAGCGATTTGGTCTTCAACGTCGATGGACCATAACTTTTGGTATATCTCCGTTCTGAGTTCTTCTCCCTGAAATTAAGAAGTTACTTATATCACTGTTTAAGCCCGTGACAATTATTAAAAAAAATAAAAAATACATAATTTGCTTAATGCGCTTGGCATTAAGAAAAAATGATGAGAGTGAATTTTTACGATGCGCACCCATTGTAAACGTGTTTTGTTGTCGTAAAGATAGTCACATATGATGTATTTTCTTAAAATGCTATATCAGTGCCATCTAGAAATAAATTACAAATATTGAAATCAATTTTGATGATTGTGTTTTGGTTGACTATGTAGTTCATAATTGTAACGCTATTTGTCAATATAATATTTTGCAATCTTTTCGCTTTTAAAACTTTTTAAATAATGAACTTATGTACAATAGGTACAGTCCTCGTGTTAATTTATAATTTACTATAAATTTAACTTTTGCAATAGTGTAGTAATTAAAAGAAGACGTATAACCTCAACACGCATACAAAAAGTCCACTCACCTATTTTTTTTAACATTGATAGAGAAGGCGTTATGAAAGTTAAAATAATTATTGACCAATCTTTTTTATCTAATATATTGCGTTTCAATAACAAGTATACCTGTCCGCCGGATCCTCTAGCATCGATTTCGGCGACGATGAAGTTCCTTGCGGCCGCCAGGTACCAGCTCCAGCCAGGCCGCCAGCGCTCCGTCACCAGCTGCCCGCCTGGCTCCGCAGAACTACAACCAGTTTCATATAACGTTAAACACTCGACGTGGATCACTGTTTTTAAAATCAGATGAAATTTATTTTAAAATGAAACTTCTTTGGGAATGGCAAGGAAAAGACTTATTTATAAATTTCTGACCATTAACATAACGTATCGTGTAATGTAATGTCACGCAACTTTCCTTATAATACACTTTTATCTGCATCGTGCCCAAAGTAATCTCGAAATAAAAAATAATAAATAAACGGCGCGCTGTTTGTATTAGGTATGATGATACGTTACGTTACGGACGTTGCCCAAATGGTTTACAATAAAGTGATCATGCATAATTTTTCAATCTAATAATAAAAATAGGTATTTAAACTATTAGTTTTAATGCCGTAATTTATATTATATCCTACAAGTTGTTAATTTGAAGTCACGGTGTGACAAAACAAAGAGCGTGCGGAAATAGTAGTGTGTCTATGCAGTGGACATGCGCGTTTCCATGGCGACAAATTGATGTTATAAAGTTATACTTGATGTTATAATAAAGAAATTATTATACTTATTAACTAAATATATAACTGACATTGTACATGAGATATATAAAAAGAAAGAGGTACATGCTGTACCTATATACAGATTTCAAAAAAGCAGTTTTTTTATCGGTATACGTTTGGCGTAGTGACCACAATCTCACCTGATCTTAAGTAACGATGTGGGCCAAGGACGCTAACCCTAGTGGAAGACTGACTCTCAAGTGCAACTGCCGGAACACACCTATTGGTGCTTGGCGACAGATTTCCAACTTGAGGCTGGTGCTAGCCAGGCAGGCATTAGGAAAACCTCTACCACCATGCTATGGTTTCCTCACAGTGTTTTTCTTCACCGAAAGCTCAGGCTCATTGCATTGATTCTATCCGACAAGATTCACTTGTTAAGCTAGCAGGTAACCGTATTCATGACTCCTTACTGAGATGATGCGAATCATATTTGAGTAATCGCTCGCATTTAGTCTGTATACATGGTTATACATAAATGGAGAGTGTGCATGGTTTAGGTGTTATAATAGATAGCACGCAAAGTTTTCGCACATCATTAAGGTTATTATGTCCTAATAAGAAAGGCCTCAAGATTGTTTGGATTAATTGCAAGACAAACGAAAATATTTAGGGATCCTTCAATATATTTGTTAATATATAAGGGTTTGGCTCGATGCCTGCTGGAATATTGTAGCCCTGACTGGAATCGTACTTACCAAGTACACTCACCCAGGATTGAACAAGGGCAAAGACGTTTCCTGGACCATCTCACTTTTATAAGTAACAATTATCACTCTCTGCATTCATAATGTTACGGTTTCAACAAAAAGAAAATAGGAATAAAAATCACCTTTCTCGAAATTTCAAGAAGCATCCGAAAAGTAACGGAAACGTCGTGTATTTATAGCGTAGTCGTGTATCGTGTAGTCATAGGTTCAACGAAACACACATAGAAAGTCTTATCGCTAAAACTGTCAGCAAACAATGGGCTATAAATTAAACGTTCCCCTCGTTTGAAAAAGCGATGACGTAAGTTGTTTACAAGATGTTAAGAGTTCCGGGACCTTCCAGAGATTTCGGGATCGAATCATTTAGATATATAAGGGAGCTGAGTTGCGAGACGCGGCAGTTATAAATTCGAAAGCGAAATGACAACAAGAAGCGAAATAAGAGACAAACAGTCTTATTCTGTAAGTGTATGTACTTACAGAATACTTATACTTCGAACCTAACTTAGATTTTGATGAAATTGAAATTATTAGTTTGTACTTGAAAGTGTAATTTTTATAACTCTCGCATATGCAGCATGTTTGTTTCGTATCTAAAATAGTAGGTTACAATTACAAAAGTAAGTTTAGCATTTAAGTTTTATCATAAGAGAATTTATAATTGTAAACGTTTTTGTAAAAAAAAAATAAAGAATAAATAAATCTATAGACCTTAATGTATAGAAACGAGTTTCGAATTAATTATATTGTCAATAAATTATATACCACAGATTTTAAATAAAAATATATAAATTCAGAGAAGTTTAACTTCAACCACGTATATTGGTTTCACGCACTTTTTTATCCGCGTTTGAAATCGACAGCGTTATGAGCTGGGATGATAATAACGCTCGTGTCTTCACTTGAAAAGTGACCTTTTACATAGCAATTAACACTCACACATGCAGGACCAATGGTAAAGGTAGGTCGTCGGTCTCTCGGAACCCTGGAGGCAAGTAGAGTCGAACGCGCGCCTCCCGGTGCGCTTGAACCTATTCGGAAAATGCACAATATAATCATTATGAGCATATATTACGATGTTGAAGGTATTGTCATGTTTCAACGTACAGGATTACACCTCCAGAAAATAATATTTTATTTCTCACCTCAACTCTGAAGACTCGCAGCTGCGGGTGAGCCAGCTCCGCGAACTTGTCGGCGAGGGCGTGCGAGTCGCGAGCGCTCCAGACGCGCGCGCCGCCTCGCGCCCGCACCCACGTCCGCGGAGTCCCGGGGCCTAGGCATTCCTGTACATACGTCGCGTCGCCGTTGTACATAGGGTAACCATATATTAGGTCTTTACCTATGAAATTGCCGTTTTGTATGAAAAAATTTAAACGATGTTTTTTCATGTATTTTTTATTTGTATTAATCGAAGTAATCACCCATGCAATCAATGCATCTTTGCCAGCGCAGTGGCAGTTTATTGATGCCTTTCTTAAAGAAATCAGCTGGACGGGAGACAACAAATTCAACAAAGGGATTTTGTACTGCCTCTCGGGTATTGAATTTTTTTCCCGCCAAGGAGTTATCCAAATTCTGGAAAAAGTAGTAGTCTGTAGGCGCAAGGTCTGGTGAGTAGGGCGGATGACGGAGAACTTCCAACCCCAGTTCTTGCAACTTTGAGACCGTCTGTTATGCGGTATGAGGTCGCGCGTTGTCGTGCAGGAGCAGCGGAGACGAGCGATTGACCAATGCTGGTTGGAGATGTGCCAGCTTCTCCATCATTGTGTTCAGTTCTTCACAGTACACATCTGCAGTAATGCTCACCCCGTTTGTTAAGTATGAATCACACCGGCGCTAGACCACCAAACAATGACCATCGCTTTTCTAGGCGTTTGTTTTCGTTTAGGGCATTGTTTAGGTGCTGAACCAGGATCCAACCAACTTGCTGAGCGCTTGCGGTTATCAAACATAATCCATTTTTTATCGCAGGTAACAATGCGGTTCAAAATTCCTTCATTTGTGTGTCTGTTGAGCAGTACAAGGCACGTCTCGACGCGTACTTCGCGCTGGCGATCATTGAGTTCGTGGGGCAAGCTTTTTTACCTTGCCAATTTGACGCAAATGGACCAATATTGTTTTGACGCTAACGTCGAAAGCTGCTGCTAATTCAGCCGTAGATTGTGTATCATCGGCTTCCATAATCGCCTTTAATTCGTCATTGTCGACCTAGTCTTCGGACGACCGCGAGGTTCATTTTTCAGGTCGAAATTCCCAGAACGGAAGCGAGCAAACCAATACAGGTGGTGCGTTGGTTTGTAGTGTTAGCTCCGTAAACGTCGTTGATGTTGCGTGCCGCTTGTGCCGCGTTACTGCCACGACGGTACTCATATTCCATAATTACTCGAATTTTTAACGTATCCATGATGACAAAAAATATTGAAATGCGATGAAAATGTAACACTAATCAATAAACAAATGACTACTTTTGGGAAAAGAATACCATGTTTTTAAAATAAAATTAATTTGAAATTAGAATTCTTAGCCAAACAATAATTATTTTGATTTGAAATGGCCAGTACTGCAGAACGGCAATTTCATAGGTAAAGACTTATTATTAAACTTTTATAAAAATAATTTAAATTTTGTATGGAAATAATATTATGGAGTTTATTTTTGATATAAAAAGGAAAACCATGAAAATAAAAGACACGGTACAAAGTAAAAAAGGTAACGAACAGAACAAGTTAAAAAATCTAAACTCGCTTTTTTAAGTTTCAGCTTAAAAGAGAACAGTTCCTAAACAACAAGCTTAATTTACGGAATACCTAACTCTTTCAGGGTGCTTAGAAACGGTATGTACCGTCTCTCACGGGACGGTTAGCATGTACCACTACTATAGGTACACATTGTGGAAAATTTACCACCGTGATTCAATCGACACGTCGCGTTTCGATATCTGTCAGTGTGAATCCGCCTTATGTTATTATTTGTTTATATTAGTGCGAGTGCAAATAGGTCGTCCGTCACGGCCCTCGCGGGAATCAAGTCTCGAAGACTTTTGTCGCTTTTACTTAGTAGGTATGTTTTAAGTATCCCCCCAAAACGTATAATTACAATATTAGTGTATTTATAGGTGAAATTGTGGTTAGTAGCAGTTCCTACTAAAATTGGAAATTAAAGTTATTTTATTACTTGGGTGGATGGATTAAATGGGTTAAGGGACAAACATAACTTTGCCGTTGGAAAGCTGTTGTACCTACTCATACATCGACATAGATCGCGGTCAGTTTACCAACTGTTAATGAGTTTATAGTCGCAAATTATTTTTTTATTGTAACTATATATTTGCGGTTTTCTGATTTTTCCCTTTACTTAAGCTATAAGAAATGTCTTATAGTAAGAAGCAATTTTTTTTTGCCAAATTTTATGATTGTAGATCAGCAGGAAGCCTTATAGGTTTTGATTCCCTTGTGCGTGTAAATATATGCGACATAAACGGCCGTATCTTTTAATTTTTTCACAGCAGACAGACAGACATACAACGAAGTGATTCTATAAGGGTTTCCTTTATTCTTTTGAGGTACGGTATCCTAAAAAGGGAATGGTCTAATAATATGTAATCTGACCTGTATGTAATAAGAAAAATTCTTGCTAAATGTGATCCTGTTGTAAAGACACTCATTAGGAGACGTGTCGTTATCGTCTGTGACTTGCGGCAGAACTGTCGATGTCGGCCAGGATACTAAAGAAGTTGAATTCTCATATTCCTGGAAAATACAACAACATTCAAATAATATATTATTTAATAATTTTTAATAATATATTCATTTTTAAACATATTTTGAACTCGCGAATTGATAGTTAAAAATTTTCTAATGATTAACAAGTTATGACGCATGCATGAATGAAGCGTTTGTACTTTTTATTTATTTTTAGACTTGCTATTGTATAAGAAATAGTAGAAGCACCTGTGATTCTGTAGAGAGATCTGGTTCCAGGTCCAGGTGTTCAGGCTGTCCAGGACACGTGAGGCAGATGGCTGGCGAGGCCCAGCCGCCGGGTTCGCTTGGCACCTGCACTCGGTATAGTTGACGCTCTCCCGCTTTCTCCGGGACAGTTCCTATCAAGTACCTGAAAAAGATATTATTTCGAGTTAATTTGTAGCCAAATTCGTTCATTTTTTGTCATCATTTCTGTTTTACACGTGGTATAATATATCACGGACTTGCGTTTATATTATTTTTTTATTAAATGAAATAAACGAGCTTATTATTGTACTAAATACAGTTTTAAGGAGCTTATTAACAACACAAAATTTAGGAGTAATAAAAGTCGTCTGCCATGTGTATTAGAACTGAATGTTTTTTTTCAATCTTTAGCAATTTTTTTTAAATATGTGACATTAAATGTTAGATAATAAGCACTACAATTAACATTTACGTTAGTTCAATAATCTAGTTTTGATAAGATAGGAAGTTATTTCTTTTATATTTAATGCTTACTTTGAGTTACCCCGTTTTGTTTGTATTTGTGACTTACAAAGAACGTCTCCATTCATCCCAGCCTAGTAGTTGTGTGATCTCGAAGTTTCCATGTGTAAGGGGCGTTCGACCATCTATACTGATTTTGACTGCGTGTCTCCAGATACCAGGCGAGTCTGAAACCGGTGCTGTCGTGAAGATACCGGAACGTGACGCGAGGAGTGCCTTCCCTCCGCACCAGCCACACTCCTCAGTTGTCGGCTCAGCGCCTAGCCCCGACCAGCGGGATCCGTCCGCTTCATCACGATAGATCTAACAACAATATTTTTAATAAAAAAAATCTCGTAGATTTGCACATTAACGGCACTGTATCTGGTGAGCACAGTGCTCGGCGACATCAGCGACCACCGAGGGATCTACGATCTCTGTGTGAAACGTCTTTTTACGTTATCTTGGAAGGACTTCATGTTGTAGGAAGGAGGTAACACACTGGCTGGGAAACAGTTACACAGTACGGCAAACATATGATGAAGATAACTTTTTGTTTCGTTTCGAGATGTAGGTTACCATTAAGCTATGGCTCCGGAGCCCAACGCGTCCTGTCATGAAAAGGGGAGGAGGGAATTAGATTGTCAGCTTCTCAGAATACTCGCCATGATACAGAATAGGTAAATTACATGTATTATATCATAACTATATGGAGTTTCAAATTTAGGATGCACAAAATATTTGACAATGCGTTCCTGTCGATAAAAGGATCTCTTAACAGTCGCTAAATATACTTGATGCGCAAATTTATTTATTTATTTTAAGCAGCCAACAAGGCATACACTTGCATACCATGCTTAAATTAGAATCTAAGTGTTGCATTAATTAAAGGTAGCTCTGACATGCAAAAATATGTAGTGTAAATGAGTTTAAATGTTCATGAAATCAAGAGAATACAGACAAATAACATAAGTACTTAGTCACTACACATATGTTTGAAAACATGGTCTCTGTAGCATTTGTAACTCTGGCCAAATATATTTTGGAATCTTTGCTTATGCTATTGTATTGATTTTGGATTCTATTCAAGCAGCAGAAGTGCCCCAAATTACTTTTGAATGTTTTAGGTTTAAATGGTACATATACTGTTCTTCTGGGTAATTTATAAGGAGTGTTAAGGTTTATTTGATTTCACAAATGAGGACAGTCTAGCTTTCCGTTCACTAGCTTGTATAAGAATGTATGGTCTAACAATAGTCTACGGTCCTAAAAGGAATTTATTTCAAAGTGTTTAAGACGGTCCTGATAAGATTTCAGAGTTTTGGCCATGTTACACTGGTAGACTGCATGCCATAAAAATCTTTTTGTGCACTTTCGAAATTTTTTTTTATGTACAGAGTAAAGGGGCGACCAGGCAGTGCTGCCATATTCTAGACTAGAACGGATGTAACTGTTAAAAACTAAAAAAATTGGACATTACTTGTTTGGACTCTACAATTGCGAAGCAAAAACCCTAGCATTTCAAAAACCCTAGCAATCTAGCAAAATTAAAATTAAGACGACTGTTTATATAGATACATAGTACCTATATCTTTAACACAATCAATCCTCTGCAGAATTTGGTGGTTTTACGAATAGACTACAGGCAAATCTTTATTTATTCTACTGAAGCGAATATCAGTAAGTAGGTAGCTGACTGTGAAACGAGACGTGTCGAATACTATTTGTGAACTTTAGTTTAAAATTTCGAAATAATATGTGTCACTTTTTAAAGAAATTTCGTAATACGCTAGCAAATTTTTTGATACCTATTAATGTGTAACTATATGTTTAGATAAATTTAAAATTCTTTGCCGTCCTAACTAATCCCGCTTGGCAATAGGCCACGACAACTGTGTCGGACTGGACCGCGACCGCCACACACCAGTCGTGACACGAACCACAGTGGCACGCTAAGGTTGTCGCGTATCGGAATCAGCCGGTCTATATACAGTTGCTGGAAGGATTGCTGGTCGGTATAACAGTGACGACGTTGTTTTTGAATTATACTGTGCTTACTATCTCAAGACTTTATTTTGTATAGTACGGTCTATCTGCTTGATAATATATAATTGACAATGGAAAGTATTGTATGCATCCCATCTTTTGGGTATCAAGCAAGTCAATATCCACCCATTTATATATACTACACCGATGAATGAGTTCTTATACCACTAGAGGTATCACTCACATCCTGACAGTTATAATGAACAGCACTGCAAACGTTGACGATGGAGACATTCTGGGGTCGGTTGAGAAGCAGGACCGCTATCTGCCGCTCAGACATCCACTCTGTCCATCGCACGTACCAAGCTGGATGGAGACACGAGTTACTTTAGTCGCCATTCAATAAGATCGCAGGTAAGGTAAGGTATTAGCAAAATTCTCCCAAAACTAGTTTAGTTGCTTTAGTTACTAGTAAATCCAAGATTTCAGATTTCGTATACCGACGTGGAAAGCTGATTCTTATTTTAATTCTTAATAGGTCACAATCTCACCTGATGTTAGGTAAGTGATAATGTGTGATACGCTAAACTTAATGCAGATGATGGAACACACCTATAGGTGATCGGTGACAAATCAACTGTTGCTAGCCGGGCTGGTATTATAAAATGCCACCATGTTGTGGTTTCATCACGATGTTTTCCTTCACTGAAAGCTCAGGCTCATTGCAGGGATTGGAACTCACACTGATCAATGCGGTGTTAAAACAAGCTACTACTGAGCCAACTTCATGTAAAAAAAAAACATTACTATCATTTATTAACAGTAACTCCCTTCATCTGAGGGAGTATACATTGAAAATCTCATGGCTCGATAAAAGGTTCGATAGGCCTTATTTGTTCACGTTAAGGATATGCTTTCATATGTTTTATAAAATAGAACTTCCATTCTGTCTTCTTTTTTTAAATATTGTTAAATAAGTAAATTCCAGTAATGATATGGGAAAATTCAAGAACTAAATAAATACTCACCAACATCACGACAATTATATCCTGATAAAATACTAACAATACAACCAGAATTTAAATTATTATATGTATCACGTGATTTACATACTTACTTCTATCGACAGGTGTTGAGAACTGTATCGGGCGGGGAAATAGGAACTTTGGCGTTTTCAAACTGACCACGTAGACCGTCACAACTGGGTTGTTAGTATTCACCTGGAAATAATTTGGAAATATCTTGGAACACTGGTGAAAAGAAACTTATTTAGTTTTATCGTAACAGTATAGATTCGCTGAACTTGATATGAGTGTATTTACTAGATAATCTAGATCCATTCTTAAATCCAATGGACCGAGACGAACAACTATGTATAGAGTTTGACCATATATTTAATTATTTATTTTAGAAAGAAATAAAAGATTCTAAAAAAAAACACAGGACCAAAATTCAAAAAGATACAAAATACATTCTGAAGTTAAGTGATGAAAAAATGACAAATTTACTTCTTACAATAGACATTATTAGCGTATGTTTTCACCTTATTTAAAGTAGTTTTGAATATGCGAACATTACTATCCTTGCTCATATTGTTAAAGAAACTACCAGCTCGCCGTAGAAAAGAGTAGTTAGTCGAAACGAAAGGAAGATTTGTACGCAAATGCTCGGTCGGGTAAGCGATAAATTAGATAAGAGTTTGGGATAGTTATTTGAAGCATTATTAGACGCAATCTATAGCATGTAAGTATGTGATATTGGATATTACACGACGATTTAAAATGGGCAATAAATAATGTTCATTATAATTTTTGGGATCATGACGGTAAACGGTAAACGGTAATACAAGTATTTGATGAATACTTTTTTGGATGATTTTTAATTGATTTGTACATGTATTGTATCTAGGATTCCAGATTTGTGTTTATTAATCGAAATGTAATCAGGTACAAGTGTCCTACCACCACTGTTAATAAACATTTTGTTTAGGCTTATAAAGGACTCACCTTCGGATACCTCAGTGACCGTATGGAAGGATATGCTGGTGGCTCTTGCTGTTCAAGCCCGTACCAAGGATACTTGTATTGCTGCACGAAGGTGTCGTTATATGTGACATACATGAGCGTCTGTCCGTCTGAACTGAACCAGAGGGCGCGATCTAGTTTTAGCACTTCAGTTTCGTAGAGGAAATCTGGTACTCCGTTAAACACAACACCTGGAATACCTATTCAAATAACAAAAAATATGTCAAAAAGATATTGCACAGAGAAATTTATCTCTACTTGCGGAAGTCCAACTGGTAAAATACATTCACCCTAGAGGCGATCAGGTAATAAGACCTCCTTGGGGTGGTGTTATTCGAACTCGACAACGCGCTAGTGATAACGCTGGTGTTACAAGCGTCCATAGGCTATGGTAACAAATCATAATTATGGGTTTTGTCAACAAGTGGTAGGTACAGAGAAATTTCTTTGGAGATTTCTCTCTACTTGGGGCAGCCCGACTGGTGGAATATCTCCACTCTACAGAAGACCACAACCGAATAAGCTGTGTTGTGTTCCTGCAATGAGTAGGTTTTCCAGGGCTCCTTGGGTTTAAGGTCGGCAACTTACTAATTGATACCTATGGTATTATAAGCGTCCATCAGGCGGGCCGTATGCATGTTTGCCACCTCAGTTGTAAAAAAAATTTCTAAAATGTAATGTAAAGGTTTTGGAGCATACCATTCTTTGTAATTCTGCAAACCAGAGTTTTCAGCACGCGTGGTTTATAGTAGATATCATTATCGTGAACGAAGACCAAACTGGAGCCGACCGGAGACCACTCAGCGTACTGGAGGAGTGGGGCTGAACGGTCTTCTTCTATCGGAGACACTGGGATTTTGTTTCTGATAGGGAAATTCGTCAAAATTAATTGTTATGTAGAAATAATAATCACGTATTTAAAAACTTAATGATGCTGTGTTAAGCCCTTCCAGCGACCAGCGCTAGTTTGAGAAAAACTTCTAAATGTATGTAGGTACGAGTCTCGAACGAGTTACGAACGGTCTGTTGCCATTTTATTACAAGTTTAGTGTTTTAGTCAATTCAGGCAATCACAAAAATAAAACCGCGCAGGTCCATACGTCAAACGTCTATTGCTGCCGATGGCCGGCAACAGACTACCTTATTGGTCAGTCTTGTTCCCTGCCCACGTCCCGCAAACCATCAGGATGGTCGCGCTTACAGCGGTCGGTCTATAGTAATATTAGAACATATCTGGCCGAGTAATAAATTATTAAACTTATAAATAAGTTTCAAAATGCAACACATAATTAGTTCATAGATCCTAGAACTAAGATTTATTTAGATAATACTTTAGTGAGAAGTATTTTGGAATATTGTATGTAAATGGTGTGGCGTCTACACTTTGCGTTTTCAACGAATCCAAAAACGATTTACTAAACACTTATTGTTTGTGTTTAAAAAAGGCTCTAGCTATCGTAAATTATTAGACCTATTTAAAACTGACACTTTAGAAACACGTAGAAACATTTTCGATTTGATGTTATTATTCAAGATCTTCAATAACCATATGCTGAACTGCTGAGTAAGTTTGTGGTCAGGATTCCTTATCGTTATCTTCGTGATTACAATAGAATACTAAATTCTCCTTTTAAAAAAACTGTTTTTTGTTTTGAAATGTCCAGTCCCTAGAATTAGTAAGTTGTACAATAATTACAAAAACCTTGTTTTATTTGCCATTAAATTAACTAAATTTAAACCTTAAATCAGATCACTTAAATTTTAATTCACATGTGTTAATATTTCAATCATAAATTCAAGCCTAATTTATATGTGTTGTTTTAAATGTTTTTTAATTCATGTTTACTGTTTTAAAAGTTATTTCGTTTTATAATAAGCAAATTGCGTTTACAACTAAATTGTGCATTGTAATCAAAATTTAAGTAATAATATTTATACTACTAGCTGTGCCCCGCTGTTTCACCCGTGTATAATTTAAAAGAAATCGCTGATTGATGATTTATAATAATTCAGTATAGAAAATATTTTTATCGAGCTGCCAGGATTATGCGTCATAACTCGCGCGACTCGTTCGAGCCACTACACATATAGTCATAGACCGGAACCAAGTATTGAATTATTTTAATTTTCCATATCTCAAACTATTCGTCCAAATAACATGCTACAAAGGGTAAAGTTTATCTACAATTGTCTTGATGATGAAGTAACTTTCGTTCGCAAGGAATAATATGACATGCCTAATAATAATGCTCATAAAAAACTTTTCAATTAAATAAAACACAAAATACCTTATTGTGGCTTATGTATAAGTTAATATGTTATGCCTAATAATAATGCTCATAAATCACTTTTCAATTTAAAAAAAAAACACAAAGTACCTTATTGTGGCTTATATATAAGCATATGGTATCGCTAACTTTTTTAGATGAACTAAAGAGCAATATTTTTCTAAAACATTGTATTTATATACCACTAACGATTACGCCAGCGCACGCGGATAAAGAAGTTCGGGTGCGCTGTTTCTTCCGACTTACTTGACACAACACAATATTTAAGGCTAGCTGAGAGGTGTAGCGTAATGATAAATAGCTTATACTATTCCATGTTAATCTGGCAATTATATACAAAATATTTTTTGGAATCCGACTGTTAATTTCAGAGATTAGCGTGTTTAAACAAACAAAAAAACTCTTCCGCTTTATTATATTATTATTGTGCCAATGTAACAATAGTTGTAAACCTAGCACTAAAAATAAATAAAAAGTATTAAATTCACACGTTATATACAAAGGGCAATAAAAATTTATGAAATGTCGAATACGATTGAAAGGGTTTACGGTTTTCATCGGAGCTTACCTGTTTATGACGTCATAAACGTGGTACCTAGCCAGCCGGCCGTGTCTCCAGCCAGGCCTCACGTCCGATAGCAGTAGAACGAACTTCAAATCGGCAGACACCTTAAAATCCACTGCATTTAGTTCTCTCTGAAAGACAATATTACATCTATACACAACATCGATATTGGTTCTTTTTCTCAATTATGGTTACATTTATTCTTTAAAAACATTACAGTGTATTTGATTGTAAGACTTAAGAAAACCTGTGACTATCGAATGGTAACTGTTCACAGACAGTCGTCGGCATCGTGCATTTTATCGTTATAGCGTAATGGCCACAAGTGCAGCTGCCGGAACACACCTATTAGTGCTTGGCGACAGATTTTCAACTTGAGGGTGGTAGCTAGCCAGGCGGCCATTAGAAAATGCCCTACCGCCATGCTATAGTTTCCTTACGATGTTTTTCTTCACCGAAAGCTCAGGCTCATTGCAGGGATTTGAACTCACGTCAATTGATGCGAAGTCGGCAATCCGGCTGGATGTAAGTATGTACATATTCTATCAAGCCGCTATCCTTTTCTGTTCGTTTGGTGTCTGGCTAAAATCACTGCGGTTGCAAATGCCTATAGGGCCTATTATTTAGTGTTTATTACTTTTGAAGTTAGTAGTTTTGGCGCGTTTAGTGGAGGGTAAACTCATGTCCGCCTTCTTTGCGAATATATAATAGCGTTTTTTCCATTGACTGCCTAGAAAATGTGTCTCTGTCAACGGTAGACTTTTCAGGCCCAATTATCTGCTGACCTGGATTCAATACTGACTTCACATGAATGACAGTACATCTCAATATATACCAATATATACAAACATCACCAGTTAGATGAAAGTCGTCCTGAACTCATGTACTCCACACCTGAGCTTGAAGTAACGAGTGTGACCAGATAGACGAAAATCGTCCAGAACAGTAGCACTACCTCAAAGTTCTTTGGAGTACAAAGCCAACGACGGGCCAGTCACCTTTGAGGTAGTGCTACTGTTCTGGACGATTTTCGTCTATCTGGTCACACTCGTTACTTCAAGCCCAGGTGTGGAGTACATGAGTTCAGGACGACTTTCATCTAACTGGTGATGTTCGTTATTTCAAGCCCAGATGCAAAGTAAAGGAGTGAGTGAATGTATATATTGAGATGTACTGTCATTCACGTGAAGTCGGTATTGAATCCAGGTCAGCAGATAATTGGGCCTGAAAAGTCTTCCGTTGACAGAGACAGATTTTCTAGGCAGTCAATGGAATAATCGGTATTATATATTCGCAAAGAAGGCGGACATTGTCACTAATCCCAAGCAACTTGACATTATCTCTTTGATATCTACTATCTCATCACGGATAGATTCTCACGAGGGAGGCAAGCAGCTGAGTAGCCAGCGCTGAGGACAAAATTTCTTTATTTGGATTCTCGGAAAACATTCGTTCGCTTCCATACAAATAGTTATGAAGAAATTACGTTATACAAATAGTTATGGAGAAATTACGTTAGAAGGATAGTCGACGTCACACAGCTCATCCAGGATGTCGGCTTATTACTCGAAGTGAAGGCATTACAAACCGATCAAACCCGCAAATAACGTTTAAACTTAAGTTATAGAATATTAAAAACATACAAAGCCTCATGGGATTGATGGGTTAGGTCAAGCTGTGGAATCGAATTTTAGATTCTTAACATTATAATTCCTAGAAGATACATTATCTTACCAATCTATTTTATTGCTTAAAACATTATGTACTCGCGGGAGAGTCGTAATAGCAAAAGCTTTAATTCAAATTTTTCTTAGTTAAACAAGTGTAAAAGCAATTTCCTTTCGTAATTTAGAGCAGAGAAATTGTCAATTTGGTGTCCAAGTGCCATGGTTGTTATAGGATAATCCACCGCGAAGGACATAAGGCGTCATGTAGGCTTGCATGCTGCTCTTGGCGTCAGGCAGACGACTACACTGCCTAGTTTTATTGGAGGCGTTCTAAAACCTCTACAACGATGCTTGTCATTTTGATTCCCATCTCTATGTAAAGCTGACGCAGGCTTAGACGGAGGCTATGGAGTTTCAATATCTTAGAATAAATAATATTCATATTCTCCGGAATCCTGCCAGTGGAAATTGGTATCATGGCCACACAAACTTGGCCGAGTGTAATAGTTAGTCTTTTATTACTATGAAAGCTAAGACACAAGCTGCTTAGTGAACTCTTGTTGGTATCTGGATAAAAACTGGGTTGAGATTGAGTTAACTCAGTACTTTGGAATCGGTTGTCTTTTTTAAAATGGTATCGGGATTTCATATTCTTAGCCATAGTTGCTGGTGTAACAAAAATACAACTCTTAAGAAAAAATCAATAATTTAAAAAGTACTTGGTTATTTTTATCTCGTATAACTTATTATTACGATGATAGATTTAAGTATTGGATTTATTACCAATAATATTTACTATAATAGAATTATTTTACTAGTGTCATCGTGTGACTAGTTTTAATTCTTTGTGTGATTACAGCTTAATAATACTAATTTCATCCACTTCACATAGCGTCGTTATCGCGTCACCAGGAGTTATAAACACGTCTCTCACAGATGCTGTGCATCGTCACATGCCGATAATGGTGCAAGTTTTACATAAAAATAAAACTTGTATTATTGAGCATTGACGATGCACAGCATCCATTTCAAAGCTCCTGATGAGAGACTGCTATGACTGATTAAATGCCCCCACCGGCCTCCTGTGACTTAAACTCAGTAGATGGCGCTGCAGATCACAAGGTCATCAGTTTAAAGCGCTGTGATTGGTGGAAAACAAGTCACTCTGCGTGCAACGACTGCCGTTCTGAGTGTTTCAGTTCTATGTTCACTTCATTATTTGACCCGTCCGCGATCTTATTCGGATCAAATAAATAAAAATAGAAAATTTATATGGTCCTCTGAATTATGACTTACCAAATCAAAAAAAAGAAGATCTAAAAATATTATTTTATGTGCGGAACTCTAATTATTTTTCTAAAATAAATGTAGTTGAAGTTATACCATCAAAATCACCAGATATCTACCATCAAAATCAATTAACCAGACTATTCTTGAAGTGAAAACTTCTTTATCACCGTTGTGATTTGAAACTCGATAAAACGAAAAAGCGACACAAACACTTACATTTATAGGATTTAGCTTGCGAGAGAATGACATAGAATACGTTCCTAGAATACAAGTCCTGATTTACACGACTATGACTATCGTCGAATTGGCCTAGCGGTTTGACGACTAGACTTGTACGCACTGTTGTCATAGTATGTACAGTACGAATAGTATAGTAAGAATTCCGCTGGTTTAGGATTTTTATGTTTATATGTTAAGATATTTTTATGTTTTATGAAGGTTTCAATTCTACCGCGTGTGAACGGCACACGTGTACTTTTGTTATTTTAAGATCATTTACTTGCGTTATTTGATTCTATAAATAAAATTGTGAAGATACACCGTTGTGCGCGTATCATGCAAACACTACTGGATAGATTTCGGTTAACTTTATTTTTACTCCTTAGATACCAACTTGGTTCTTATATAAAAAGATCACAATAACTTAACAAACAATAATTCTGTAGTTAACGCGTGTGGAGTCACGGGCACGTCTAGTTTTGCAATATTGGCGTCATTTCGCGTAATATAGTTTAGTTTTGCACAAAAGTGAAGCGAATTAAAAAAAAAAAAAAGGAACATGAACATGAATTTTCAATTGCCACAAAATGTCCCTGGAAACTTAAACAAGGGAGCTACTATTTTAGAAGAGCGTTGTTGGAACTTTGAAGATTAGAAATATATTCTATCCACGTGACGCTGGTAGAATTGTATAAAAGGGCACGTTGCCATCAATGCGAAGAAGAAATCAAAGTTACTTTTATCAGTGCCGACTACGTGACAACGCGTTTAAACACAAAAGTGATTATTATGGGAGCAATAATACCCGAATTTCACAATAAGCTCACAATCCAATTGGGTACGAGTTTTACGATGCTTTTATTAATTATCAAAATTATTTTCTATGATTAATACGAGATATTTAAATAGGAATGGCAATGTGAAAAATAAAAATATACTTACGAATGTTGTGTTCGTCATGAGGAGCCTGGTGGTGTAATTCTTCACATTGAAGAGCGTCAGCCCTCCCCACAAGTCTCTGTACACTAGTTCCACGTCTGTAACAAATATGATACATTATTGAATGTATTTTTTTATACACTTAAGTGTAACCCTTAATATGTCATTTATTTGCCTTTAAAAGAGTTTCCCTTTGTTCAAACTCGGGTGAAACTTGCAGAGAGCGCTCCGACCAGACCGAAAACAATGAAATGAGTTTCGTTATAAATGTCATTGTTATATACTAGCCGTACCTCACGGTTTCACTCGTGTTAAATTTATCCGACCAATTCTTTACCGCACCTCAGTCAACGAACTTGTGTAGGCTATCGTTGTTTTCACTTCCCTTCATGATTATTGCCCCGCTCCTTGGGATCATAGCATGAATTTATTTAGCCTATAATATCGCTAAATACATATATTATAAAAAAAAATATTCAAATCTGGCTAGTAGCTTTTTTCTATTTATTTTTTACCAGTCTAGCGTTGGCCACAAGCTCACCTGATGTTAAGTAACGATGTAGGCCAAGATGGTAACACGCTAAGTCTAGAAGGACTGGTTCTCAAGTGCAGCTGCCAGAACATACCTATGATTTTCAACTTGAGAGTTGTAGCCTGTTATTATGCTATAGTTTCATCTCGATGTTTTCCTTCACCGAACGCTCAGGCTCATGGAAGGGATTCGAACCCACGTCGATAGACGCGGTGTCCATACACGCTACCACCGAGCCATTATTACTTCAAACTTCAAAGTATTTGCAGTGATTACCTTATTAGTATTAAGTATAGACTTCACTCTTTACGTAGCAGAAGATGACTAAGGAATAGTTTCTTTAAGAGGTAGAGCACAGAGATATTTCTCTTGAGACTTTTCTCTATTTGTGCCAGTCCGACTAGTGGAATATCTCCACCCCACAGAAGATCGCAGCCAATAATCTTGTGTTTTGTTCCTGCGGTGAGTAGGGTTTCCAGAGCTTCTTGGGGTAGAGGGGATCAAAGTCGGTAACTCGCTAGTGATATCTATGGTATTACAAGCATCTATAGACTACGGTAACTGCTTACCATCAGGCGTGCCGCATGCTTGCTTGCCACCTTAGTTATATATTTACAAAAAAATTGTTACACGTTGGATTAGGATTTTCGCAACTCGTTAAATGCGAAATAGTCAATTTTCCACCTTCAAGTAAGCCTGAACACTTGAGTATAGTTCTTTTACAGCAAACACGTTGTGGGAGAATACAGAAATGTATTTGTGGCCGTTTAAGATCATCGGCTGGCGTAATGATCAATTCCATTACGTTCCCTCGGGAAGAGACTTTTCTTTTGTAGTGAGGAAATGGTATAATACCAGGTGGACTTGCTCCAGCTAAAACCTAACATATTAATTTATTATATAGTAGCACGACTTTGCTTGTGTGTTGCCTGGTGATAAGCACAGTACAATCCAAAAACAATGGCGACCACGGAGAGTTCGGCAATCCATCGGCGGTCGCCGCTGTCATGCAAGCTGATTATGAATTGCGACAAATCAAAACAGAGTCACTATGACAGGTATATTATCATCTTTACCAACTGCTTAATTACTGGATATACACCGGCTGATCCCGGAACGCGATACGCCTTAGCGCAACCTCACTATATCGGATGTTACACACCTGGTATGTGGTGGTCGCGATCCAATCAAACACAATTGCCGTGTTTTACCACTTCGCAAGATGACTACAAATATAAACATATTAACAAGTATCGATTTGAAAATTACCAAACTCCATCCAAGCCGATCTTATAAAGTATTCCATTCCAGAGATGACCGACAAATTGACTTCCGGTGTGAGCGAGCCACATCCGCCACGCCCGGAAACGGTGCCGTATTGGCTGAACGTACAATGAAATGGCCGACTGGATTAGTTAGGAAATGGCGGGGTGCGGCCCGATTAAACCTTTATTTCATTAGATACGTTAAAAGGTTGGTTTTTGCGATGGGATATCGTTATCTTAACGGCGGTACTGTAGCCGTATATACATTATGTACCAAGTGGTAATTACATACATTATAGACCTAACTAGGTAAGAAGAGGGACTAAGATATTCGAAAAGATAAAAAAAAAAAGTTTTAGCGTTTACCGACAATCTCACCTGAGATACGCTAAGGCTATTGGTAGACCAGCTCTCAAGTGCAGCTGCCAGAAAATACCTAGGTGCTTGGCAAAATATTGTTACACCCATGGCTAGTGAAATACCGTAGTGTTTCACGAAAACAGTTTATTAGTACACAAAAAAACAAATAAAAAAAACACAACAAACTTACAAATCGGTCACCGAATGTATTTGCAGAATAACCTGTATGTTCCTTTTGTAGTTATTGATGTAGACAATGATAAAAAAAAAATACTAACTGAGCCCACGACTCCGCTCGCGTGAACGACAGAATGCCGTGGGACGAGTAGACGCACGAATCGTACTGTCCCCCAACCCAACCACGGCGATCGCCCGCCGGTCTTTTTAAAGACAAAAATGCTTATTCTGGATTATCCTTAGAAAATAGACATATGCTATCGCTGACTTTTTTTTAGGTCTTTTTAAGATCTACAATTATGTAGTACATTCTTTTGATATATCTCTTATGGTTTACTTAGCGTAAGTCCCAAAAGCGTCTTTATTCTGAATTGATTCATCATTATCATCACTGCTTATTTCGTATATTATTTTATCTAACAAAATATATCATAACCTGGCCAGTGGTTTTCGCGTAAAAAGAATATAAAGGGACAGACAGGCAGAGAGACGTTGAGCTTTATAATACCTATACATGGATACGGTAGTCCGGCGCCTTCTAGTACTCGCATCGCTAGCAAATACCAACAAGTAGACATGTGACGTCAGACACCTATCGCCCTTAAGCCCGGTGAAGCTGTAAAAGCCGTAAAGGCTCCAGGGCCCCTAAGGCTAACAGTATGGTCAGTTCGAAAAAAAAACACCTATCATGTATTTTGGCTCCTGTACTTCAGAGTCAGTTTGCTTAACTAACTGGTCGATTTGGTCACGATCCAGATTGGATAGTTTAACGTTAACTACATCGTCAGGGCCTTGTTCGAACGAGATGCCAGCGTATCCCTCGTATGAATCCAAAGCAAAGATAATAGATAAGCTAATATTATAAGATATATCCAGTTGCCAATTGTCAATAATTCATACAGTCTATTGGCTATGTCAAGGGCATATCTATAGATGGGCACTAGTTGACTCTGAATGCGAATATTTTGTACATATATATAGAATGCATGGCCGTCTTAAACCATGAACGGGCCCTTGAGCAAACAATTACTTGTTTTTTTTAGTATAATATTTACTGTTGCGAAAAAATTTAGAAATCTGGTATGGTTTCTAATTTCAACTCAGAGATTTTAAAATTATACTAAAGATTGAGCTTCGCTCGTTTACAAGTAAACGAATTTGTACCTCTAGTCATTGCGGGGCCCCGTGAGACCAGTGGCCCTGATGGTAAAGACAGCACTGATAAGCCCCCCTGTACACAATGACGATGGCATGTAGTGGGCCAGCATCGGCAAGCATTCAAGCTCCTAGTACACAGTGGCCGGTGTTGGGCCATGCTTTGCAATGCGCAACTATAGGCGAGCATTACAATGCTTTTCACGCAATGGTGCATCACCCATAATAGCGGGCTCAGATTGATATAGCTCTATGAATTTGAAAGTTTCTTCATTACTCCACGATACAACATTTTGATAGATCAAAAGTTCAAATTTCGTGCGCAAAATAAACGTATAATTTCCCGTCGGCAGTCGGTGACGAACTGAATAATAGGCCACTGTGTGAACGCCACAGGCCACGCGAAGCCACGCTATGCCACGTTCCGTTTGAAATGTGACACAAAAACCGACAACATCACCATTGCGCGCCACGACGACCAATTCTCCGCCACAATACAGGAGGCTATAGAATGTAAACAATATAACAGCTGTCATGGTAGTTAAACAGATTGTTAATAGATGGCGCCTATAACATATAATATGCTATAATAATATATCTATACCTACTTTAAAATTAACTATATAGGTACTATTATTATAAAGAGATATAGTTTTATGCCCTACAAACCTCCTACAATATAGAAGATAAGGTAATCTCTGAAACTATTAACCCGATTCTAAAAATTCTTGCACTAATAGGAAGCTACGTTCTTCCTGATTGACATAGACTATATTTTATTATTTTAAAAACTTAATATTACTACAACTGCGAACAAAATCGCAGGCTATTGGTAGTAGGTAATTCAATAAATAGATTCGGCCATAAACATATAATATGATAGAAAATTTTCGATTTGAATGTCAAATTGTTTGTTTAGAAATTAGTTAACAGATGTGTACATATTTTAATCTCTTCACATGAAACATACTACTTAAAAGGTAATTTGTAGAAAAAAACTTCTCTGAAATGTGTCCAGCTTTTCCGTACAACAACGAACAAGGAGACCACCGAATTCATTACAGAGGACGTTGCGTCGGCGGAGCTGTTTCCGACTATCACACCGAAGTATGCGAATACAAATGTAATATTCGTTCTATTTATGTAATTTAAAATCAAAGAATTTATACTATCACTATTATGTTGGCAGTAATAAGCCGATTACTGATTACTGAAAGTCCCACTAAATTCGTTATTTTTTCATGTATACGCATGGTAACATGTGGTGGTGGTATTTTTTTCTTTTTTCATAGTGGCACTATATAGTGACAATACTGTGCCTGATGGTAAGCAAAGTACAATCTAAAATAAACGGCGACCACCGAGAGATGCCATTGCATCATTAGTCGTCACTGACTCTCGATGGTCGGACGGAAAAAGGTGAAATAATGGACTGTAATACATAAGCGGGATCTAGTTGTAATGCCCATTTCTTATACAGTTTAATTTTCAACTCAACATCAGCTGAAAAACAATGAAATATAAATAGTATAACAAGCTATGGTAAATATCTCCCTCGTGTATTGTTTATTAGAACTGTGGCGTACTCTAGATTTTGGACATACTAAAATAATTATAAATTGTATAATATAATAATATAGTACAGTTAATACAATATTGCACGCCATATAACTTACCCGTAATACCAAACTATGCAAAAAGATAACGGGTGAAGTACGTGGTACCAACTGTACGGCAAGTCGGCGCGACACGAGCCGCGACCAGTGCGCGAACGTATACGTACACTATCGACTGCACGTTGCCTCTCAAAGCGCTCGCTATTCCATTCTTGTACAGTTTAAATTTAGTAAAAAAATTCGTATAAAGTCGCGTGTTTTGTTTTACTATCCAAAAACACTACAGAACCATTAATCGTTTTCCAAAGTCGAAAATAATGGTAGATATCGCGATGAAAGTAATTGGAACAGGGCCGTAGTGAGGGTTTGAAACGTTTACAAATTAACTACAGAAAAAGTTCATAAACAAATTAAAGAAAATGTTTGCAAAGTTTAAATAAAGTACTTGCCACTTTTGGGTCTTGAAAGCTATTACAGAAGCAAAGAGAAACGATTATCAAGCCTTCTTCTCACTGACTTTTTGGTCCCGTATTTGGTATAAAGGTGCACCAAGATTTCATTTGTAATATACGTTATTATATTTTGCCGTGGTTAATTCCAATACCTCCAAGAAACAACATTAGTAGAATAATGCTCTCAATTAGCGATAGAATTTGTATTTCATGAAAAATGTTAAGTCTAGATTTATAAACAAATTTCTTTTCATAAATCCTTCGCAAGCAGTGAGTTATGCGACAGTGTGACGAGCGGTTTAAACGCTCATTCGCTTTAATGTTTTCTTAGCCCCGTTCAAAGGTATATTGTTAAGATTTTGCGCGTCAGGTAGCGAGATTAAGCCCTTACAAACGTAACAGCCGTGAATTCAACTATACAGCAATCTTTCTGTATGCCTGGTTATTTAAAATGACTTCCTTCTTGGAACTTTTGCATATACATATATACTTGAATGTGATATTACTGCAACTTCATTGATTATTACAGATTAACATAAGTCTAACATTACTAGAATTTGTTCTCACTGCTGAGTAAAGGTGTCTTCTTGAAGCCCTGGATTTCAAGTATTGGCAATTTTTGATGAGAAATTTATAATTTAATTTTCCATAACATTTTGATACCATAGGCACAATGATTAATTATTCTATAATCTTACACTTAAATTAATAGTAAATATGTGTAAATTTGGAGAAATTAGTCGGTACGTGCCGAAGCGATATGCCATAGCTTGTAAGTTTGTGTCAGGTAAAGCATAAATTATGCTGTCTTATATTTATGGATTTTTAGGTTTTGAACACAAGAAATCTGACAATATGCGGGTTTAATTTTTATTCAAAGTGGCCAGTGCCTTAACGGCAATTTCATAAATTTAAACCCCTACTATTACGCTGAGTCTAGAGGGCCTGGTCCTCAAGTACTGCTGCCGAAAAAAACTTATAGGTGCTTGGCGACAGATTTTCCACTTGACGAAGTTGATGAGAATAAAGTGTAAAATAGAGTAGTTAAATCATATTGAATGCAAACCTAAAGGACTGTACCAACGTTGATATATTACCGAAGCTTCGATATTGACAGGGGTTTCGGCTTTTAGTGAGCGAATACGCAGACATAGATTCTACTTCATGAATATTAAAATGTATACAGTGGATGCAATATAACAAGCCGTGAGAGACGACAATCCCAGCTTGTTTAAACAATGTGTGGAACGATACACGTACAGATGATAGAATATAAGTCAGACACGATGAATGAATAATAACATATATAAAGAATTATGGGAGATATGGTGTTACCACAAAAACACATGTGAAAAATCTCAGAATTCATGATTCATGTTATTATTTCCAATCCACTTCACTTGTCATTATAACCTACCTATAGTAGTTACGCAAAATGCATCCAATATTACACAATATAGGGGCAAATAATGCAAAGAAAAACCGCTAAATACATGAAAGACTAAGATCCCGCCAAAACTCTACAAAACTGTATACTATATCTATGTTCCGGCAGCTTTGAAAACCAACCACCTTTGTAAGGTCAGCATGTACCTCTAACTTGTACAGTTTGACTATCAGTCCTTAGAAGTCGTCCATCTCGTTACATTCAATCTAATGAATTACGGTTCGGAAGACATTCCTATAGTACAGTAAAAGATAGAATTGCGTCAATGATTTCGTCCGAGTGGAATTACTGTTTATGCTATTATCTCTTCTTGTTTTCTAAACATTGAAATATCATTTTACCGTAAGCACAAAATACGTACTTACTTTTGATTTTCTCTAAACTCAAAATTGACTGATTCTTTATACTCTATACGAATTTGCATAACCTATTCCATCATATTAAAGTTGATTAAAAAACATTTCTTAGCAAGAGCCTATCTCATAAAATAAACCTACTGGTCAAATTTAATATTTCTAGCTTCTGAAGCTCTACCTTGATATATAGGGAGTTGAAATTGTTTATATTTTTAAGTACCAGTAGATGTACACAGAGCTGGAAAACAAACAGCTCATAAGGAGCTTACATAATAAACCTATAAGCAATACGAGTGTAAAATTAAAATCTAGGTCGTGTGTGTGAAAGCATTACCTTAAACGGATTGTGTGCAGTCTTACGTATTAGAGTTATAGAAGAGCGCGTGTGACACTGCGTTTTTTTGGGCGCGCGGTTTCTAGCCGAGGTACAAATTATACAAGAGAATATCTCGGTAAATACCTCAATTGAGTCCGCTAGTATTTAAAGTAAGAAGGTGAATTTCGACTGCGGAAGCGTCACCGCTATACCTATCTCTGGCGCAAAGTTTGAAAGGTGTGGGTAACAATACGCACTGTCACATGAGCTGTCAACCAAGTCCTTAGGAGTAGCAACCTATTATGATTGACTACAGTCTTTTGAGGTTGGTTGTATATTTTTCTATAACACGGTTTCCAAATAAAGTAGTTGCTAAAGTTTATACTGTTGTTTCTTATGATATATGTTAATATTGAAGCAAATAAATAAAGATATAACTTAAGGTGGCATCAACTATTTTAAATCAGGTGGACTGTATGCTTGTCTGTTAGTTCATATATAATGCATCACATAAATTTGATAAGGTTTTTTTTAGTCCCTACGACACCCCTAACACAAATCAGGGAACTTGTGTCTCTCAAACAAAGCTTATGATTAACCCATCCTTCTGCGAGGTGTTACCCCCAATAACCCCAAGCTATATTATTCATTCATTAACAAATTTAAGATCTAACTAATCTATCTAAAGCTGACCTTTTTTCTACTTACTCTAACATTTTTATTTTCTTATTCTATCATGCCACAAAAGTCTGTTCGTTATATATATCTTATTCTAACATTTTTACACGCTACAACTCTGGGTTAGTATTAATGACAGATCGGATTTAAGGAAGTAAGAATTTTATAAAGTTAACTTAAGATCGGGATGACTGGCATACAAAAAGATTCAAGATACAAGAGCATATGCTCAGCATTAGGCGATTAATGGCTAAAGAAGAATGATGATTACAACATTAGATATGAAATAGAGTAAGCGTAACAGTAAGTTCTTGTGCATACTCGTAGCTGACCAATACAACGGTGACAATTATCCATAGAACTTGTTCACGCGACTGTCACGGTCGTTTTGAAATGCGTCATATTTTTTTAAGTAAGTTCGAATTATTTAACCGAGGTTGTATATATTTAAATTTTATAATTGTTCCATGACGAATTTGCATATAAAAACGCTCGTATGTACTGTTCGGTAGCTAACTCCATTGTCAGTGCACTTACGTAAGAATGACACCCCCATTCCGACAGATGGCGCTGTTACGCTCCGCCCTTTATGGCTGCGATGATATTAACGATGCCATCTTTCTTTGTTATACCGTTTTGTATGTTTATTTCTATTATACAAACATTTGGAAGTACTTGTCTGTATGAATTTAATGAGAAAAGTCAGTTTTTGTTGAAAACTAAACAAGTATAAATTCCAATCTGATATACTGATCAAGATTTTTGGTTGATAGTGATAAACGTTTCACAGTACTTACCGGTACTTTGTACCGCGAAATTGTGGCAACAAGCGCAACGGTGCCAAAGTGACCGAACCTCGGCTTGGAACCTTTTGCCTTACCTATATGCAAACATCGCGATCTGTCTAATTCCTTATCTGTAATTAATCAATCATATATAATATATACATGTTTCTACCTTAGCATCAGGTAGAATGGCGTCACCATACCGCATGCCGTGCTGCTATAAAAAAATATACACCGTCACTTCTTAAGAAGCATAACCGTAAAAAGTATAAAAAAACAGTTTCGATCAAACAGTTTGTATGAGTTAAAGTTCTACCACTGTAAGTGCTGAAACTAGTATAATTAAAAGACCATGTTTCAGTTATATTTTTCATTTGAAAGTAAAATAAAAACTGATACGATTACGTGAGAAAATTTCTCATTTCACGACGATGTCGAGATTAGTTCGTGTATCTCGGATAACTTTATACTCGTATTACGAGGTAACGGAGTGCGGAGACGCCGGTGGAATACTGATGTGTTTCTACATGCATTATAAGTTTATATCAGTCTGTGTTTCCAAATTTTTTAAGTTCACTAGCACGATAAAGGTTATATTAAAAGACTAATAAATGTATAAATTATTCGTTGGGTACATTATGCAATCACTGCTACTCACCTTTTTTTTACTGACTTATACTGTTAGACTTATTAGCCTTAGGGGGGCCTTCGAGCGTCTGACGGCTTTTACAGCTTCACCGGGCTTGGGCCGCTGGCCGCTACTAACCAGTATTCCTTTCTTTATATTATTCCCCCACCAATATACCACAAGACGTCAATTTACCAACAAATTAAAATTGGTAAAAAAATTATAGCTACATCAACTGGTTTACAATGTATAAATTCATTTAATATTAAAATTATATGTATTAATATAATTAATATATTTTTAATATGATAATATTTATATGTCATGCAGGTCTATTTATCTGAACGATTACACTGTATATTTTATGTGAAGATGACAATATGTATTTGTACCTTTTTGTAATTGTTTTTGTGGAGGTCGTATCATTGTCACTTTCCAAATCTTCTAATGGACTGTATATTTAAAGGATCTACTGAGAACCCAAGACGTTGTTAGAATCGTATCGAACCGTAGTTCGATTCTGAACTGTTTTTTTATCATTATAAGTTTGGCGTAGCAGCCACAAATTTCACCTGATGTTAAGTGACGATTTAGCCCAAGATGGCACGCTAAACCTAGTGGAAGACTGGCTCTCAAGTGCAGCTGCTGGAACACACCTATTGGTGCTTGGCGACAAAATTTCGAGCCGTGTCGTTCAACAATTTGGCACTATATTTAAACCATATGCATGCTTACAACTATTACATGGATTGTAATCAATCAAAATCAATAAAAAAAAATCAACCACCTATCTTAGGTCATACTTTCAACAATATTTGTATGGTTAATAATAATAGTTAAGTTCTCAAGGTCATCGTTATGTGCTTTGTATATAACAGTCATGCAGTTATAAATGGCGATAATCTACATTTTATTCAAGGTAACCATATCAAACATACCAATCACGACACGAGCTTGGACGTAAAATTTTGATCACCTTTTGAAAATAAAATTAGACATACGTAGATATACTTCACAGTCTATTTATACTCTGCCAAATATATATTTTGCCAACACTAAACTTTCTAAACATAGTTTTAAATTGGCCAACAGTCCAGAGGCTCGCATTATTACAGGGGACTGTTTGGCGCTAAGCCAGTGAAAATAAACATTAGATGGGAAAGTGGGTCATATCCAGTGCCTGTAGGGATGCAAAGGTCAATTTCAAAGATAACATCATCTGATAGCTTTATTATTACCCAAATGGCACGGCTTTAGCCGGGAATACACGTTTAACACGCGACTTTGCTTATGATTTTTAGTTATACTCCTTTTGTAGAGTTTAGTAGAGGTTAAAATTGAGAGATGCGCGCACATCATTTTTTATACAACAAAAGTGCAAACAAGCATGCAGCCCGCCTAATGGCTTATAAGCGTCTACCGTAGCCTATGAACGGTTGTAATGCCATTAGTATCGCGTGCATATTAACGCGTTGAGACCCTTGAACCCCTCTTCCCCAATTACCGAAGGAGCTCTGGAAACCCAACTCAACGCTTCCTGCGTTACACTACACAAGGTTATTTGGCTGCGATTTTTCGTAGGGGGAGATATTCCACCAGTCAGGACTCCCCAAGTAGAGAGCAATCTCCAAAGAAATTTATCTGTTCCCTACCTCTCCTGAAAGTGACGCCTCTTATCTTATATATATGTGTATATACATATATAAACATATATATAATAGTACGAACCGAGACGGACCCAAAAAAACCTATACACGAAGAGGATATTTGGTTTTGTTGAGACGCTGCTCTGACCAGCATCCGGGTCTGTCGTCAAAACAGCTAAATAATATCATATTATTTCATTGTCATAGAAACTGCATAAGTTTTACAAATTACAGCTAAAACGATTAAGTGAAAGTAGTTAAAGATTACTTGCAATATTTGAACCATACATACTAACATAGCGAGTTAAATAAAACCCGCGACATTGCAGACCATAAGATGCAGCGAAAAATTCTATTATTAGCTGCCAAAAAAAGCTTGTAAAATCTCAATTCTAAAAAGATTTTTCGGTATTGCCACTGTAATATATAAATACAAGAGCGAATTCCTTAAGAGTGAATAAAACGGGAACATTTCAAAAGGATGGCCATTGTGAAAGGAAAGCCTTTTCCCATGGGAGTCGGGTAATTAAAAAGTACCTTAATGAACCACAGGCTGAGTGTGGAAGTCGGGCGTGAAATCGGAGTAGCTTCACAGGGCTGTGCTCAGTAAAAGAGAATACGACCCCCTAAGGATATAATTTACGTCTACTCACAACCCTTTCTTCAGCGTGTACCACGTTGGATTCTGTATTTATTGTTTTGCTTTTGTTATTGTTTGTTTTTGTTATTTCTGTATTATTATTTTTTTCAAAGATTTAAAATTATATAGCTCTTATTTTGTGTATAACTTATTAAGGAAGTTAATTGCGTTATGAACTTGTTTTAATGACACTGGCAAATATTACGTCAAACCAAATTTAAGAAATAAATGTGACCAATTTATTTTATACAAAAAGTTATTTTTCTTATTGAATGACAACATTTATACACAGTTAATGCCAAGTTGATAATCTGCCGCCAAGCACCGGCAGCTGCACTTGAGAGCCAGTCTTCCACAAGGTTTAGCGTGTTATCATCTTGGGCCACATCGTTTATTTATTTTATTACTTAGATGCTTGGTCCTTATGAAAAAAGTATAACGATATCTTCATAAACAATAATTCTGTAGTCCACGCGAGCGGAGCCGCGGGCGCAACTAGTTATTTATAATTACCTTCACTTGTGCACAGTAACATATGCACTATGCACTATATCACGCAAAATGTCAAATAACATACATAATTATGTTGAAGAATTCGTAAAAAATTTAGATATATGTATTTAAAAAATACTAAAAACATGCTTTAATCGCGCAATAAAAATTATAAAACTTTTTAGTCTTTTAATAACATCTTGTTACAAAGCCAACGAATCATATGAGCCTAAACTCAAGGGGTTTGCTAGTAGCCACTGAAGAGTTCCACTATCAATCTCCTGGCTCCATCATAAGATCAGCTTCAAAATACCAAATTATAGTATTGTCATTCGAAAAACATCTACATACAAAATTTCATTTTGATGCGATAATTACAAGTAAGTTAAAATTGACATGTAAGATTTTATTACATTATTTGTTAGTTAATTAGTTATAAATGAAGATAATAAAAGCGTGTTAAAATAAAAACCACAACATGACAGGTCAAGATGCCGCCGAAACCTCGTACAATAAGAAAGATATTCTAATTAATATTTTGTCTTGTGTATCTATTAATAACTTTCCTATAAAGTTAATATTTAAAGAGTGTTCGCTGTCTTCATTATACATTAATTGTTTAATGTTATGCAATATGTGTAGCTTAGATTCAATCTGCACATCGGTGTGTTAATATCACAGATTAAAACTTACCGTATATCTAAATCCCGCGAAATGTGACGATCGTATCGTAACATTTTCGCAATTTTCTACTCAGCGACATTCTCGCTGAGCTACGAAATTGACGTTAAAACTTTTGATACTTTGAATTTCTATTTTAGAGTAAAATTATTGTATTTTGCATAATTTATCTATAGTAAGTAAAATAATTATTAAATTGCCTCGTTGAGTTTGTTCGGAACGTTTAGCAATTATTTATTTAAGGTTATACTTTTTTTGTTGCATTTAGTAAAGGGTAAAATTAAAAGCTGCGCGCGCATCATGTGATGGGAGTGCGATATGATGAAGTTAGCCATTAATGATATTAATGTTTATAATCTCGCTTGTACATCCCATATTCTTTCATCTGTTTCTAAAATAACTCCTTTAATTAATACATTAGCACACAGTTTGCCGACAACACTGAGAAGGCTAATTCCACGGTATTTTTTACAATCTTGTTGTGACCCTTTTCCCTTGTACAATGGCACTATCACAGCCTTGCACCAGTCTCCCGGTACCCGACTGTTTTTCCAACACAAGTTGAAAAGGTGGTACAACTGACTTGCTACCAAACTCTGTCTAGCCTTCAGTATTTCGACAGACACCTATCCAAAGTGATATCGCTTTCAGGTTCACATCAAGAGGAGGTGCTTGCGTTTGTGCTAGTACCTCTTCTCAAACAGAATAAACTAACTACAATGGCAAAACTCATGATGGCAGTAAAAACATATTAATAATGACAAAATTTATTCGATATATTTCGAAGCTATTATAAGTGATAATAAAAGGCTATAGCATCTTATAAGGGAAGTCCGCACGCATGAACACATACTGTACAGTTCACATAGAATTCATTGTGGCCCTGCTTGTGATGGAGGTTCACCCGTCACTCACCGGTAATAGTGTTTTTGTCGTTTAAACATACGCTTTAGATAGACTCGATGTGGCCTCTGCATTCTTTAGCTACGTCTAAATACAGAACTTTGTTGTTCACTTTGGGAACATCTACCAAGTTTGATTACATTGAATACACTCCCGGTATTTTAATTCAATAACTCAATAAAATCTGTGTAGTTTTTTTTTCACAGCTTCGCGAAGCCATTGTCCAATGTCAGTGTTATTTACAAAAATAATGTAATTAAAAATTTAAATTTCTTGGACGCGATTAAGCTATGTAAAATTAAATTGATTGGTACTAAAATTTTGTTAGGAAATTTTGATGGATATCGAAACTTCTATACATTTCTATACTTATTGAGGCTGGTGTTATTATTATAGCATTAAAGAAGAGTAAAAATCAAAGCCAATAGAAGATAGAGGTTTAGAGCTGCGTCTAGTCCGATCATATTTAGTCTATGAGAAAGCATACCGCAGCTTAAATATTACCGGCAGAACAAATTATGAAAGCTATGATAAACATTTCTTGTGAAAAAACTCCGCGCGCAGGCTGCCAGCGTCGGCCTATTTTCCAATTCGGTGGAAATATTCCAATGCTTTTTTTACCAATAAAAACTTATTTGCAGATGAAATTGTAAGCCTCAATGGACTTGGCGATTTATTATTTCACTAGAATCGAACGCGTCATCACTTACTTTTTACACGCTTATATTAGCTTCACTAGTAACTAACTAGAAGTCAATTTAACCTATATAATCTATATTTTAACCTGTCGTATTCAAGTGAAACTTTGTATCCACATGCAGTTCGGATAACAATACTATAATTTGGTATCTTGGAGCTGATCTGATGATGGAGCCAGGAGGTGTATAGTGGAACACTTCTGTGGCTACTAGTAAACCCCTCGAGTTTGGGCTCATATGATTCGTTTTGAAGAGTCCAATAGATTGGGTTTGGTAACGAGATGTTGTTATAAGATTAAAAGTTTTATAATTTTGAGTGCTTAGTTAAAGCGTGTTTTTAGTTTTTTTAAACTATTTAAATTGATAATCAATTTATTGAACTCGAAAATCGCTACATTGTATTTTTCATTCATAGTATCAATAGGAGTTAGTTTATCAAATTATTAAAAAATAACATAAATAATTTGCGATTGGCCGTTTTGAAAAATTTGGTCTTTTAATTGGTTTCGATCGCCTTTGTATATATCAAGATTGTTCAAGGATTGTTGACCACTTGAAAATATACTTATAATAATAGGTCTTTACCTATGAAATTGCCTTTCTGCAGTACTGGCCATTTCAAATCAAAATAATTTTTGTTTGGCTAAGAATTCTAATTTCAAATTAATTTTATTTTAATAACATGGAATTCTTTTTCCAAAAGTAGTCATTTGTTTATTGATTAGTGTTACATTTTCATCGCATTTCAATCTTTTTTGTCATCATGGATAAGTTAAAAAATCGAGTAATTATGGAATATGAGTACCGTCGTGGCAGTAACGCGGCACAAGCGGCACGCAACATCAACGACGTTTACGGAGCTAACACTAGAAACCAACGCACCACCTGTTATTGGTTTGCTCGCTTCCGTTCTGGGAATTTCGACCTGAAAAATGAACCTCGCGGTCGTCCGAAGATTTTGGTCGACAATGACGAATTAAAGGCGATTGTGGAAGCTGATGATACACAATCTACGGCTGAATTAGCAGCAGCTTTCGACGTTAGCGTCAAAACAATATTGGCCCATTTGCGTCAAATTGGCAAGGTAAAAAAGCTTGACAAATGGGTGCCCCACGAACTCAATGATCGCCAGCGCGAAGTACGCGTCGAGACGTGCCTTGCACTTCTCAACAGACACACAAATGAAGGAATTTTGAACCGCATTGTTACCTGCGATGAAAAATGGATTCTGTTTGATAACCACAAGCGCTCAGCAAGTTGGTTGGATCCTGGTTCAGCACCTAAACAATGCCCTAAACGAAAACTTACCCCTAGAAAAGTGATGGTCACTGTTTGGTGGTCTAGCGCCGGTATGATTCATCACAGCTTCTTAACAAACGGGGTGAGCATTACTGCAGATGTGTACTGTGAAGAACTGAACACAATGATGGAGAAGCTGGCACATCTCCAACCAGCATTGGTCAATCGCTCGTCTCCGCTGCTCCTGCACGACAACGCGTGACCTCATACTGCACAACAGACGGTCTCCAAGTTGCAAGAACTGGGGTTGGAAGTTCTCCGTCATCCGCCCTACTCACCAGACCTTGCGCCTGCAGACTACTACTTTTTCCAGAATTTGGATAACTCCTTGGCGGGAAAAAAAATCAATACCCGAGAGGCAGTACAAAATACCTTTGAAGAATTTGTTGCCTCCCGTCCAGCTGATTTTTTTAAGAAGGGCATCAATAAACTGCCACTGCTCTGGCAACGATGCATTGATTGCATGGGTGATTACTTCGATTAATACAAATAAAAAATACATGAAAAAACATCGTTAATTTTTTTTCATACAAAACAGCAATTTCATAGGTAAAGACCTAATAATATCGAAATTATGTCAGATTCCAAAATTAGTCCAACTTTTGAACTAGCCTTAAAAATATTAAATCCGTCTTTAACTTTAAAAAGGCTCCTTACATATAAAAAACCTGAAATTTTTAATGCAATAATAGTTTTAATAGTTACAAGCCTCTTACATTCCATTCGACAATACGGGAAGTCTTCACTATAATAGACGTGCCAAACTAATAATATATTTCTTAAGACATATTTCATCCTGGTGATATAAAAGGGACACCTATTTTTGCCACATATTATTGTGATAATAAGGATTTAAGCAGAATATTTTAGGAAACGATTTATCAAAAAATAAATCCTTTTGAAGCATGAGCTGACTGTCAGTAACATATAATAAGGATCAAATGTAAATAATACTGACCGTAAGAAAAGTAAGAAGCATTGTTTAATAGACGCACATCATATTGACGGCGCTGTGTTGATTATTACCATGTGTATGGTGGTCGTGGCTGATCCCGGAACACGACATACCTAAGCGTACCATCAACGCGGGTGTTACACTTGGTTTATGGTGGTCGCAATAGAATCAGACCTAACGTGGATGCCAGATTAAATTAATGAATCTCTTGGAAGCGAAAATCCCTTACAAGGATACAAAAAATGTCACTTAATCCTTTTTTTTCTATCTTAGTAGAAACATAGCTCGAAGATAAATAAATATTGCATACGTGTCTACCCTTAGAATGGCCTTCATTCAATCATGAAAAAAACACAACATACAATAAATAATATATTATTTTATCTTACGTGATACCCTATACTCCTAGAGGTCATCAAACTTTTACCGTAATACTCATTGTTTATGACCGCAGGACAAACGAAACCGCCTAGAAGTAGAACAATATCCAGAAAGGTAATCTTGACAATAAAGACTATATCAGACCTCTAGAGGATTATAAAACAGGTATCTGGTTATTGTATAATCTAGATTCTGATACATGTCCCTGGGATAATGTTTTTGGAACTTTCACATTTGTCTTGTATTATTCATATGTTTTATTAATAACGTGATATGAATTATGTATAAATTCGTTATGTAGATACTGACAAAATTCAATAAATCAAAATATGTCCAAATTAAAACATGGAATTAAGTGTTTATATTGTTATTTTTGGTAGTATGTTTGTTTATATTTTTATTCCATTTCCAAAATCATTTGTTCCCTTTTTTCCATAACTGTCACAGTGAGTAATCATGTCGTAAATTAATTAAGATTGTATTTGTTTAGAGTCGTATTTAATTAAAATCTTGTCATTGTCACAATGTTAATCTTGCAGGTGTGTTATTTTTCAACAACCAGGTGTCAAAGCTGCGTTGCGTTAAAGTTTATTTAAAATAAATATTTTATTTATTTTAAAAATTGTGTTCACATTAATATAAGTGTATTCATGAGTAAATCATAAGAGATAAATCAGATAAATATGTTGCATACCCGTAAACACCTACAAAATAGTCAGCAATACCATAATTATACCTTGTAAGAGTTACCAACAATAAGCATTTTTGTATTTAAAATTATCGGCAGGCGACCGTGTCTGATTGACGGAATTTTGTAGTACACGCGAGCGAAATCGCGGCTACAGCTAGTTTAATATAAATGAAATTATACCTGCGAAGATAACTATTATTTATACAGTTATTATTCAGATAATTATATACGTCCGTTTTATCGGAGAATGTTCTAGAATAATCTGGAATGTCTGGCAACACGGCGAGGCGGTGCAACTTAATTTTATTACCTGTCGTCCCTTTGGAAGAAAAATTATTTTCAAAATGGTTTTTTCTCGGAATTTATCCGACAGGTTTAAGTAACGAATAACTAATGTTGAACCCTGAACACAGTTAGTCGAGAGCAGCATGTTCACTCGACTTGCGTAAACGAACTTTCTGGATGTTTAAGTTATTTGGGGCGATAACATTACTTAGTAAATACATTTGTAAGTACGTGGACAATATTGCTACAAAGATACTTGAACTATCAATGTAGGAAAATGTTGTGATATAATCATAGTATGGTGCTAGGAACTTTTCTAGAAGTTGGTCGGATAGTTAGCTACTAGATGTGAAAACACCAGTCAAGCAGAGCTGTTGGGGCGAGAATTTTATGGCGAGATCTTGTTTTTTCATGTGGAGGTGTTAATTTAAACACATAGGTACACTTACGTTATTCGACCCTTTATTATGCAATGTTGGTGGCATTTTGCGTGATAGAGTTTAGTTATCGTGCATAAGTGTAGTGGATTACAAATAATAGCTAGAAAAATGCATTTTGAGTTGCCACATAAACTCCTTGGGCAGCTCTAATAAAGGGGCCACCATCTTGTTAGGGCGAAAATAGTAGAAGTTAGGCTTAAAGGACGGGTGTCCAGTGGCATTAACAATTAAAAAGCTATCCTTGCTGTCCTGGTAACTGCACTTGAGAGCTTTTTATAGATTAAGCGTCCCATCTTCGATTACATCATCACTTAACAAAAAAAGATTAGGGAAAGGATTTATAGCTTTCGAATAAGAGCTAATGTTGGATTTTATTTTATACATCTGTTAGCAGCGGCTATATCAACAATGCCTAGGAATATAGATGCTCAGTACAGAAACTGAAACGTACAGTACAATAAGTTTTACCCCTTGGTATGATTATTATCAACCATAAGCGTATTACGCAATAAAAAAGTTGTGTATAAAGAGTAATATCGTGTAAATACATGATAAACGGCGTAATTGGAATCTTTTGTTTGACCTTTTGTTATGTTGTATCCATTGTAAAATGTTCATTTACAATTTTCATTTTTTGAATTCTACTGTCTGTATTCTGTTTGCTATGGCACGCGTGAATCATCCCCGACCTTAACGACGAAGCCTTTTAGACATTAATAGTGATACATGAACCCTCAAAGCTGAGTTTTTGACAACTAGTTTGTACACGTGGTTGCTCCTGCTTTTTTATGTATAGTTTTGTGTACCGTTAAGACAACTGCACTGCAGCTGGTGGTGAGTGTACAGTGCATGAACAATGGCGATCGGTATAATAAAATAGCATTTATTTACTATAATAAAAGCCCATAGGAATTCATTGGCTGATTATACCAACAACCTCGGCGTCGAAACGATCTACTATGACGGGTTTTGTCATGTGTATGATAGTTGCAATGCTGTCGAACACATGAATGATTATATCATAATTATATAATAAATTTATACATACAAGTAATTGAAGGTTAAATAAATCATCGGATTTTATATAATTTACTCAAAATAAATTTAACCACTAAAATATCACAATTATTATATCTACATAAGAAAGGTACGTTCTTATAGCATACACTAAAACCTTCCAAAAATCTTAACCTAATTATAAAAAAGCATACTAAGGAAATAAAGAGCCTTCGTTTCTTTGAAGTCTGTTAAAAATCTCTCACGGTATTATTCTATCGGTGTTATAAACTTGTGGTATACTTTAATTCAGCCAGTCGTGTTGTCAGCGCTTCGTTGTCTCGGCAAGTGTTCGTGTTACGAGTTTTCAACGCTTCCCAACGTTAACGAGATAAGAAAATCCCCTTTGTTTTAAAATTTTCGCCATATTGCTTGTGCATTTCGGTAAGTTTATTTAAGCACTAGTGGTGCCCCACGGTTTCACCCTTGCTGAATTTATTCGTCCAAGTCATAACTACGCCGCCGCCAAGGCACTCGTGTAGCCCATCGTTATTCTTAGTTGTGTTCTAGTAGTTCTTAGTAGTTCTAACATACTTGTCGACTGCTTTCGAAATTGCTTAACGTTCATGGTCTCTAGAGTCGGAGCGTTTAGTTATATAATAGCCTTGTACCTTTCTCAATATATCTATACTTTATAATATAATAAAGCTGGATAGTTTTTGTTGTTTGTTTAAACGCGCTAATCTCTGCAACTACCAGACCGTTTCGAAAAATTATAGACAGATTCATAAGGAATAATATGACTTCTAGGTACAACCCTAAGGACTTGTTTAGTAAGTATGAACGTCAAGCAATCTGGCAAGCTGTAGGCAAGTACCTTCGGGAAGTGGAACAACGATAGGACTACAAGGGCGCGTTGGCCGCGACGCGCGTCGCCGTGAAAGGATTGTCGAATAAATTTAACATGAGTGAAACCGCAGGGCACAGCTAGTAGGCTATAAGATGCAAAAGGAAAATAAATCAGATTAGTAGTAGTAGTTCTAGGAATTATCTTAGACTAGTCATATTGGGGGTTTAACCCACTTTGCAAAATACGCTACTTTCAATCGATTCCGAGACGCTTATGACGGCTTGTGTTTAAATCGACCCCCGGGAACCCGCACCTACTACAGCTAGAACATTGGAATTCATAAAAACCTTTTCTTCTTAATCCAGTCATCTAGTACAATATGTTACAATCAGCCGAAAGACGTCTACTCCTGGATATAAACCTCCGTCAACAGTAAGCGCCACAACGACCAGTTCTGCAACCTTTATCAGATCGTCGATTCCACTTGTGGTAGTTCTCTCCACGATGCATCTTCGAGCAAGCGGTCTTCAATAGAGATATCTTTGGCCGCATCAGCTATAACTACGAGCAATGTGTCCGCCCACCGCAACTTAACTCTGGCTATTCTTAGGGCTATGTCAGTGACTTTGGTTAATCTACGAAACTTCATGGATCAATATAATTGCTTCCATATATAAACAAGCAATACACAACAATAAAGACCTTTTTTATTGTAAAGTTTTAGTCGATTACTAGATCTTAAAATAATATAATTTAAAATAAATCTTTATAACTTACCGAAAATTGTTGTCCATTTTTTAACATATCTAGATTAATTATTTTTAGATCAACTGTGTTATAGTATTATAATCGTATATCGTATAAATGTATATGAAAATTGTATTTTATCGCATTTCAGGTATATTATTATTTATTATATTTGTTAAGGGCATCGTCTCGCAGGTCATTGAACTCAGCTAGTCGCCATTTTGTCACGCCGCCGTGGGATTTAATGTCTGCAATCTGACTCGCTTTAGTAGTCCTTTGAGGATAGCTGTGTAATGTATTTTGAAGTATATTGTGGACATAAGGTTTTTTTTATTATGTATGAAGTATTATGTTTGTATTATGTGTTTTGTAATCAAAGTCAATCATTATCTAGCAACTGTATCAGATAAGTGGACCCGTCAAAAATGTTTGAAACTTCTTCTTTCTACCTATACCGGTAGGAACGCAGTGTCGATAGAGGTATACAATTTTCAGTAACGATATTAATGTACTACATTACTAGACTAAGCGATTGAAATAATCAGTGTTTCACAGAATTGAGGTCCTGGATCAACATTTGTTTCAGAATAACTTTAGCGTCCACTAAGTACGGTGTGAAGCTTATGATAATTTTACTTTTGAATTGCGCAAGCTGAGAGTGATTTTAAGCTGGAATACCATTTCTAGGTGTTTAACAACATTTATATCACTTCATTAAATTAAATAATGTCTTTTCAAATAAACATTTTTTCTTTGAATGCACTTACGCGATGTACCTGTCTCTTTTTGTTATATGGACAATCAACATGTGTTAAGAAAATAGCCTTGTTATAAGGCCGTGACTTATTTGTTTTATTTCAACAGCTATTCTTTGTTATCATGTCTGTTATAGTTTATTTGTGATGAGATTGATTAAAGTGTCATTGTAATCTATACTATACTACTTTAATCATAAGAAGGCTTGCATGACATATCCACATAACGTACATTGTTACGTCGTGCAAATAATGACATAAGTAAAATAATGCATTTCGACTCTAAATTATCATTTTAAAAAATATTGATACTGATAAACGTTATAAAAACATTTTGCATGACAAAAAACCTAAATAACTTACACAAGGATTTTTGTGATTTTTTTATATTTTTTTACTTAATATGCAAAGCTCTACTTTCTATGTTACTAACTACAGTAGAACAAAATAATAAAACCAAAAAATCAAAAATTAATCGTATTAATCGTACAAATCGAAAATTAATCGAACGCCGCTGTACATTTAATTTACGTTATTCCTTACATTTTACTGCAGCAACACGCAACGCAAAATATTGACTGGAAAATTATAGTGTTGTTTTACGCCAGGCGTTCAATAATTCAAGTATCCCCCGGGTTGCGATCTCAATTATTGTTATAGTTTATTTTTGTTATTTTATTTCCACAGCTTACACAAATGACTTAAAGCATAATCGTATTATCGATTATATTTAAAATCGGTAATCGTAAAATTAAATTCCAATGTTAATTAAGTTATGCAGTGTACATCTCTAATAGACATGTGTCATGCAAGCCTTCTTATGATGAACCCAGTATAATCTCTACTAATAAATCTGGAGTCCTGTCTGTACTTTTATTTTCCAAATTTTCCGTTAGACATCGCATATATAAAGTAGACTGCTAAAGTCAGATTGGAAAGAATATTTTTTTTTTGGTATTTTACAGGATACTAGCGAACTTAACAGACGTTGCCCTGCCCGATAGTTAGAGTATATTAGACCTATCGATAAATTGGGCCACCATAGATCTCGAAAAGTACTTTTCTGAATTTCTTAAGCGAATCATCGAGCAAGGCAACTGACTTCATTGTGTATCGGCCATATTTTTTTTTTGACGATTTGAGTGTCAGTTTTCAAAAATGTAATTTTTAATGTACTTTTGAGAGATTCGTGCTAAGGGTATAACTTTAATGTAAAGGTAAGCACACACAGTCTTCGATTTTTAGCCACAAATTATCAACTATTAACTAAATCAAAATAATTGGCAGATTTGATAGGTTATGTTTATGTCACTTTTTTCTCGTATTGCTGACAGTTGATAACAATAGACCGCAAGTAATTTAGTAAAATGGCCTGCAGATGACTGAGAAAAAATATTTTAAATGGAAAACAGTAGACTTGAAAAACGCTTTAGACGATTTCAAAAATAAAAAGAAAGTCTGTAAACACAACATTTAATTTACTTAAACTTATTTTAAATTTAGTTTAGTTAAAAAAAGTAAAGAAAGCTAGAAAAATATTGGACAGATAACGCGGTGCTATGTTTTTTTTTTCAAAAGTAACAATTAACTTTTTGTTGCTTTAATGACGAGATTGACTATAGCGGCGTAAGAGGTGTGACTGTGTTGAAATCCAATTTAGTAACCCCGAGGTCCAATTTACAGTACCAATTGGCTAAATTGGAACAAACCTCTATCTAACGTTTTGTTTATTTTAGACAACAATTATGTTGATTAAAATAAAGTCCATAAACAGATGTTTCATTACATTCACAAATAACTTTTCTAAACCTATAAATTATATATTAATTATGCATGTGAGGAAAATGGTTTAAACTAACCGACATTTCCCTATATTATGAAAGTGTTCTGCATACCTGAAAGCCACGTGCCATTGAAAGGCTTATGGTGTTCCGTGAGCACGTCTTGGAGGGTAGGTCTCCTCCCCCGCACCCTCCCGCCGTCCCCCACCGGCGTCAGGAGCGCGATACTGAACACTATCAGCCCCAGGACCGCGGCAATCACTAGCAACGCGATGAGGATTCCGCGCCAGTTTCGCTGCGTTGGTGTTGATGCTGCTAATTCCTGGAATATCAAACCTTTTTTAATGTCTATTTTAAAATTAAATGTCGTAACACATTTATTGGTGCTTAGCGTCAGATTCTCAACTTGAGGGTTGCAGTTGAGCTGAAAAGTTAGAGAACCAGTAAGCTAATATCTCTTCAAAATATACTGGGAGTGAGTAATTAACTTCGAAAACGTGTCGAGTATCTGTGGCTTAGTTGACAGCGTTGACACCCTACTACGCACTGTACGAATCGTACGGGCTACGGGGCACGGGCTACGAGCTACGAGCTACGAGCTACGGGCTACGAGCCTACACGCCTCACTAAATCCTGACAGCTCCATTACTGGCCGCGACGCTGAATAATTCGGTTTTACTCAAAGAGCTTGAAGTTTATAGAGAACTTATTAATCAATTGTTTTAATAACTAATCTTTTCATATAACTCTAACCTAGAAAGTCCCATTTGACTTTAGCATTTTCTAGCAGTTAAAGACGAAATACGTAATTACTTATGAAGTCTTCTCTAAGTATTTTCTATTTTCCGAAATTTACTACAACTTAGTACCTAGTTCAGTAAAATAAGACTTGTTTTTGACTTAATCTATAAAAATAAAATGATTGAGGTTTGTCGTTGTGCACGGATCACGCAAAAACAACTGGATAGATGTAGATGAATTTTGATTTGTTTTACTCTTTAGATACTGGTACTTATTAAAAACAAAAATTATCACGATATCTTCATAAACAATTATTCTGTATTGAACGAGAGTGGAAGCGCGGGCAAAGTTTGTAACTAAATAAATAGAACGTACGAACAGTTGACAATTGGCATCTTGTCGTGGATTTTGATCTCTGTATTCCTTCTATAGGTGTTTAGTAGTTTTATTTGAAAGAGCTGTTGTATACTTCTAAAAGGTTTTCTTCTGAAATCACGTGGACTGGGCTTCCATTCTCGATAAAGTTAACCAAATTTGCAGACTCTGAGCTTTGATTAAAAATGGTCATTAGCCTATTGCAAAAAAATAATAAAATTACATCCTAAATAGTTCTAATTATGACAAAAACAATCTATACTAATATAATAGAGCGGACAAGTTTTTTTGTTTAAACACGCTATCTCCGATACTACCAGTCGGATTTGAAAAATTCTTTTTGTATATGATGGCCAGATTCACATAAAATAGTATAGACTATCTAGCATTAGGATACATCTCTGGGATAGTCTTAAATATTGATTTTTATTAAGTGAGTCGGAAGCAACATCACACCCGTACTGCTTTATCCGCGTGCGCTGACGTAATGGTGAGTGATACTTAAATATAATGTTCTACAAAAATATTGCTCCTTAGTACATCTAAAAAAGTCCGCAATACCGTATACAATACCGTATTTTGTTTTTTTTTATTGTAAATTGATACGTGATTTATGAGCATTATTATTTGGCATGGCATATTAATCCTTACGAATTCAAATTACTTCATCATCAAGACAATTTTATGTACCTACATAATATTTGCCCTTTATAGCATGTTATTTGGATTTCTTTTAAATTATACGCGGGTGAAACCGCATGGCACAGCTAGTGTAAGATATGGCTATGTACATCGTTTTTACCACCCTCAAAATTTCATCTCAACACAAACTGAACTAATCCTAAGGTACTACGCTAAAAATAACATACCCGTAATGTTGCTATCATTTGAATTCTTAAATACGAGAACTTCCAAACCCTCCGTGCTTGTACAGCTCGAGGCGTTGCGTGATATATCGCTTCCGAAACAAAAGACCTTCGTGAACAGTTCCGATGACTGACACGATGAAGGGCTGTCGCGGTTTCAAGAGACTGACTGCTATTTCTCAGAATAATAAATGTACTTAGAAATCATACCTACTGTATATAACCTCTACAGTAAGTATGTACATGTATTATATTAATTAAGATATAATTCTGTTTGTAAAAGTATTTTTTACATGTTTCCTAACTAGCTGTGCCCGCGGCTTGGCTCACGTGCCGTCGGTATTGTGGTGACCGTTGCCCGTCGGTTAAAAATGTTTATTATTTTATTTGTGTTGAACCCTAATTTTTTAAAAAATAAAAGTTGCTTGAGTTACTCCTTATAAAATCAGCTATCTTCCAGTGAAAGTTCCGTCAAAATCGGTTCTATCGTTTCCAGATTTGTCAAATTGGTTCAACCGTTTTGAGATTAGCCGGAACAAAGAGATATACAGACAAAAATAAAATATAAATGATTTTTGTTATAAGTATCGTAAATACTTTCATATGCACTTAGTAAAATGCTGTTATTCTGACATTACAAACAGACATTTCAATTTTATTTACCTATTTGTATAACTATACATCTATTATAACGGACACTAATTATAAATATGACATTAAAATATTTTTGTCTGTCTGTATATCTGGATTTAACAAAAAAACGGCTTGATCTATTCTTATGAATTTTTTTACACGGGAAGTGCATATCATTCCCTACTTGATTGGCAATAAGAATTATTAATAACAGCTTACATTATTACAGTAAATTTTTATTTATTCTAAACCGATTGATAGGTTATAAATATTTTTAATAATATTTTGATATCAGCTAAAAAATACATTTACATATTTTCAACTGACTTTAACGATATTTTGTATACAGAGGGTATATGTGATACTGAAATTGATAAGTTTTAAAGAAATCAATTATACTTAAAAACACATAAAATATAAGTAAAAATAGAAATACGAAACGAGTAATAAAATGCGTGTTAACTTTAAATTTAGTCATATTTATCGTTATTATAAATTACAGCCATACACTAAGCATTACAAATAAGCCAGTTAAAAGTTTCAATATACCATAAATATTTCTAAAGGTTTTTGTTTTATTAAAAATATTATTTTTTAAATAATTTATAATAAAATAATTTTTATTATTAGTATTTAACGCAAAACAATAAACGAATTATAGTTGTTAGATTGAATTAAACTATCTATAATCATTGTATAGGTATAATGTGTACGGTTTTTATTATGCATGGACATTATAGCTATTATTACATTTTATTTTATCAATTAAATTGTCGTTCATTATTCTTAGATATAATATAATTTTCCAAACTTAATCTTTCATTAGATTTACATAAATTAATTAGAAACATCTTTATGGAATTGTCCGTTATGCTAATTGATCAGTAATTTAATCATATTTCATTGTTATAGATCAGTTTTATAGACTTAATTATTATTATCGTTTATTTATATTAAGATTTATTAATATAGATATAATTATGATAATCAAATACTTATAATAAAATAACTACAAATAGTGAATGCCATCCAACTCGCCGCCTGATGGTAACGTACCCAGAAGGCTGGCCACATTGCCACGTTGTATGTCTTGAAATACGCTTACCGAAATATTGGCCAGCCTTCTGGTCGCGAGACGATTCGAACAGTCGACTCGCAATATCCTTGAAAAGGACTAGGACCCAATTTATTTTTATTTTATTTTATACTAGCAACCTGCCCTGGCTTCGCACGTGTAGCAGAGTAATACAATGTAATACATATAACTCTTTTGGTGTTTTTCTGACAGTTTCGACAATCATCGTCATATTTCAGCCTATTTACACAAAATCTAATAAATTATATCCTTATATGCCTAAACCTTCCTCATGAATCACTCCGTCTAGAGATGAAAACCTTATGAAAATCCGTTCGGTAGTTTCGGAGTTTATCGCGTTCAGACAAACAGACAGAATCAGCGGGGGCACTTTATTTTATAATATGCAATGATGGTTATGATATTATTACTTTATATTCCAAATGTTCCTTCTAGTGTAATAATAACCTGTTAAATCTGTGTTATAAATAGTATTTCGTATAATGACCCTATTTATTGACTAGATAAGCAATTGGGGATTAAAACTATTATAATTTCGCAGAACTTAGCATACGAGGCGCGAGGCACGAACATTACTTGGAGTAATTACCAACACTATGTGCATTAACTTAAAATTAAGTGTGTGTAGTAATTAAGTAAAATTATGTAAGAAGGAAGGATAAGTGAAATAGATGTAGGTACCGTGACGTTGTTTTGATTGTTAACTGTTAGTTTGTGCATATTCTTGGGAATTTAATTATTTTTTTTAACTACAAAGTATTGCAATAATGGTGGCTTGGTAGTGAAAATAATATGATGGTATGACCTTTATTGAAGTGAAATTTCTTATGCGACTTCAAACGCGTTAAACGTTTAACGCACATTATCGGTCTCTCCTCTTTGTGTGAGCCAGAGCGAGAGAGCAATATATTATCGGTCTCTCCTCTTTTTGTGAGCCAGAGCGAGAGAGTAAATGTCGGTGTGTATGTATATTGCACACTATTTAAATAAAATAGAAAATGTCTTTTAAAATGAAGTTTCACTTCTATCGTGTGTGAATCTCACACACACCTTTTTTCCGACTAGCTTCATCCTCAAGCTGAAGTTCTGTTAACGGACGCCTAACAGTGAGTTTCGGTGGCTGGACTTGAGACCCAGTACTCATTTGAGGCTTAGCTTGTTTTATCACACTGTAAGTTGTTTTTCAAACGATTATCCCTGTTTCTCTGTGAAGGGCTTTAACAGCTTCAGCGGGCTTTATTGCTAGCGCAGAAGGCACGTAGCCGAATTGGCAAAGTGGCTGAACCTTAACTGTCTTGGGCTATAGCCGTGCATATACTTTCGAAATTTAACTGACTGTCACACCATTAGTTAACATCAAGTTAACTGTTAATGTCAAGACACAATGGTATGTGTGTAGGATGAAATTTATCAAACAAAAATACTTTATCCAATTCATATCTTAAGAAGGCACCTTATGAATGTAAGAACACTACTACTGGTTTGCAAATCATCGCAGTCGTCAAGAAGAGCCGGCAAGAAACTCGATCGGGCTTATCAGTATTTTTTAACTGTGTAAATAATGTTTACAGTACTTTTAGTTACATGAATTTACAGAGAGAAAGAGAAAGTAATTTCTAGACATCACTATCATTTACGTAATGATCCATCCTATAATAGTATTTTGTTACTAAAACTTGAGACACGGTGGGATGTACGTTGGAACCTTATTCTAAAAAAACTTTTATTGAACTTACTAAGTGTCTGATTGATTGAGTTGAGAGCGATGTCTGAGTGCAACATGGGTAACTGATAGGTCATGGTCTGAGTCTAATTACAAGTTCATTTGAAAACAAATGTAATTCGACAAATAATTATATATGAAATATTTAAAATAAACGTAAAAACCTGCAATTCACCAGCATACTATCATCGTATTTCGTATTTAAGCGTTTTGCATAGAAACATTATCAAAGCGGCCACAAATTTGCAATATTCATAGGTGCTGTCCCTGAAATTAATGCCGACTTGTGTTCGCTGCTATACACATCGTTTCCGACTAGACTACTTTTCCGACAAGATAAGATTTTTTTATACTGCAATGCCAAGTGTTTATAGTTTCGATGGAAAAAGTAATGACGCAATCATTTTTTAGCTGTAAGCTAGCGTTTCGCCTCAACTACACTTGATGTTAAAGCGATGATGACTCAGTGGTAGCGTGTCGGACATCTTTTTGATCGCCATGAGTTCGAATCGTATAGTAATGCTGTGATTTCGGTGAAGAATAACATCCTGATGAAACCATAGCATGGTGGTAGGGCAGCCTGGAGCTCAAGCGAGAATCACTTCAAGTCGGTCGTTCTCTGCTTATAAAGTGCTATCGTGCCCAGCCAATAGTGCGGGTCAATAGTACGCATACTAAGTCATCAGTATGTTCTATATATTATTCCATATGATAGTATATTCCATAATCACATCGACACGATTCTCCGACATATATTAAATACTATCTTATTTAATATGACGTGCTGGTAGAGGAAGCCGGTCCTTGTAACAGAAATCGCAGCCAAATAACTTAGTGTTGTGTTCCTGCGGTGAGTAGGATTTCCAGAGTTCCTTTAGGAAGGAGGTTCAAGGTCGGCAAAGCGCTAGTGATACCTCTGGTGTTATAAGCGACCTTACGCTATTTAACGCTTACCATCAGGTAGGCCGTACGCTTGTTTGCCACCTTAGTTGTGTTAATACAAAAAAAAAGTCTTATTTTTCCTTATCCATTTTTTTAACGTATCTCGGAAAATTGATGGCAATTTCCCTGTCAATAAACACAGTACCAAACACAACGGCAACCACCGAGAGATCAAAATCCATCAGCGGTCGTCACTGTCATGCCGGCCTGCGCGAATACTGGACATGCACAGGCTGATTCCAAAAACCGACACGTAAAAGCGAGTCACTATGACAGACTTTTCACCAGATCCATTGTGGTCGGGATCCAGTCTGGCTGGACGTCCCTACCACTCCGTTATCGCCATTTCCTCGTTCGTTACGCAGCAGGGTGCACCACGTGAGAGTGAGGTTGGTTTAGTCGTCTCAGTTCTAAAGATGTATTTTTTTTTATACCACTATAGTGGCAAACAAGCATGCGGCCCACCTGATTGTAAGCGGTCATCGCAGTCTATTGATGCTTGCAACACCAGAAGCATCACATGTGCGTTGCCGACTCTTTAAAAACATATTAACCCCCCTTTTGAAGAACCTTATGTTGTAGTCCTCTTGGAAAACTTGAGCAGGGTGCTCATTCCACATCTGAAACGTTCGCGGCAGAAAACTTCTCTGAAACAGGACTGTCTGCGGTTCCAACGGTTCTGCGGTTCTGACTTAGGTTCCAATGAGTAAGGATAAACTCCCTACCGATGGCGAGAAATGCGATGGTGGAAGCCGTTGGCATCATATCGAATAATTCCTCAGAAGACAACTCATTATAAAAGCGGTACAACACGCACAAGGAGGCAAAGTCTCTCCTTAGACTTAAAGATTCGATACCGCTTGTGAAATAGGGATCGTCAACAATTCTCACAACTTACATCCCAAATACACATCAGTGAAAGTCTTTATACAAGACTACGGAAATAAAATAAATACAAAAGACTAAATAAATACAACTAGAGACTTTAAAATAGAAAGATATGAGAGTTATGAATAAATACGTATGCATTGGACTAACATAAAACTGTCGTTCAGTGACATAAAGCCGCCTCATTCCGCATTCCGTTGGCGCGGGGCGGTGCGGGGCGCGGAGCGAGGGGACAGGGGCAGGCACGGGTCGCGGTATTATTGGCGAAACCAAATGCCTCCAATATTCATAGATGGAACATAATAGTGAATAACAGGACGGCACAACCGTTCTAGCACGCGACGCGTTCAATTCGCTTCAGGGCATTTACGAATATACTTACACAGCGTTATATTTACTTTCTACTAATAATTGGATAAGGTTTTGGGGTTAAAAGGGAGACAAATAAATTACTCGAGACACCCGAGCCAACTTCACCTTCACTTAGTGGCCCCTGCTGAGCTACGAATGAGGAAATGACGATATCGGGGCTAAAACCCGTCATAGTGATTCGCTTATCTATGTGCGTCGCGTATCGGTATCTGGATATTCAGTTTCTATTTAGATACGCAAGCCTTTCAGATAGCGGCGACTGGGGATGAATTGTTGAGCTCTCGATGGTTGGCACTGTTTTTAAATTGTACTGTACATATAATTTAGGTACACTTTCGTCAGTTTGCCACGATACAGCAAAAACAATTTTTGAAGTGAAAACTTCTTTAGCACCGTTGTGATTTGAAACTCGATGAGACGAAAAAGCGACAGTAAAAAGAGATAACCATATACATCTATAGGATTTAGTCTCCGAGAGAATGAGATAGAATACATTAACATTCTGCACGGTTAATACATTCATGATTGTGGTACGCACGTACGCACGAGTCGTTGATAATTCGAATTCAGCTGATTTAAGATATTTAAAAATTATTTTTAAAGAACATATTTTTTTCTGAACTTTTCTCTTCCGACACGTGAAACAAACATATATTTTTAAATGCTTGTAGCGATGATGGTTATATGGCCATATCATCCGACACGGCTCAAAGAGATGTAAATTTAAATTCTATAATATAGACCCATAGGTCTATATTATAGAATATATTATAGTCATAGGTCACAAAACTGTATACTAAAAACACACACTTTAATGTTTGTATGTCTGTTCACTTGCACTCGAATCCACACAAAAATAGTTTAAACTCTGCAGTAACATTAAGGTTGCATTTTTATACGTATGAACATACTCGTATATATGGCACATCAATTGTATTTACCATATGTAGTATATTTTAAATTAATAAAATATGTACGCACGTTTGAAGTTATATTTTTTTGTTTGTCCCGTATACCAGCAACATGATGAAGTTAGCCATTAATGATAGTAATTTAAATTCTTTTTAATGACTATTTTTAAATTTGTGAAAATAATTAACGGTTTTGAAATTATCATTATTAGTTAAATTTAAAAAATAATCAACGCTTAGTAAATTCAAATTTAATAAATTATAATAATGTTTATTTGTACAATGTTAAATTTTTAAAGGCAGTGAAATAAATTCATATTGGACATGCTGATGCGCGCGCAGCTCTCAATTTTACCCTCTAATAAACCGCCTATTATATAACCTTCTTCTTGAAAATCACATCACTGAATTCCAGCAAACGTATTGAAGAGTCGGCCATCTTTGTAATGTAAGTATGCTTAAAGATTCGGGCGTATCGCTTTTTTTAAATAAAAACAAAGACGTGAGATAATTATTTGAAATTTAATTGAATTTTCCAAGACTTTTAGTACCGGATAATATTTTTGTTAAGTCAAAACAAATTTAACAACAAAATAAGGGGTTATTTAATTTTGTCATTAGAAACAGCAAATGAATGTCGCATAAAGTTTATTCAATAAGTGAAACTCTCTGAATACGAAATAAATGATTAAGAGTTTTCCATTTCGGGTCCGGCGATCGAATGGGACGATGAAAATTTAAAAAGTACCGGGTAAATGTACGTAGTGTCGCTTCGACCCAAACGGCTACTGTGTTTTGAATCAATTTGGCATAAAATAAGAGCATGTAATAGTGACTTTATTTATGTTCTTATGTAGTTGGGTTTAATTGTTATACTAATTACATACATACTAGGTGTGCCGTTTATTACGCATTAATCATTACGTCTCGTATTTCTATTTTTAATCATATTTTATGATTTTTCAAAGTATTTAATGATAAAGAATTATATATACTTTCCGTGTAGAATTTCATTAAAATTGGCTAAGTCGTTTTTGACTTAAATCCAGACATATAAACGGACAAACAGGTAGACAGATCAATTTTTTTTTCATGTCACAATTGAAATTCTATGTCTATACAATAGCTATCTAGCATAATATGTGAAAAACTAAATACTTTTATGGACATAAATGCAAAATTTTAATATAGATTTATTAGGTCCTGGAAGCTTTCCATTGTGCGGTAATAAGCGACGCCAAAGAAAAAAATAATGAGGTAAAAACAAATGATTGACTGTTTTCAAAACTAAAATGTACCAGCTAAATGAATTACAATTTGGAATTCTTAACCAAAGAAGAGATATTTCAGATGAAAGTGGTCAGTACGACAAAACGCTAATTTCATATGTAAGGACCTAATAGTTACATGATTATCATAGTACAGCATTGAGATATTGTGTAATACGTACTAGAGCAAATTAATTAATTACAAACAAAAATAGTGCACCACTTCCCCGGGGGCGCGCGTGGGTGACCACAAATTAGTGATATGAACTAGACTTGGTCATAGCGCAACATAGATAGTTATTGAAACTATATGTCGGTGCAATAGCGGATAGCGGGTTTATTATATCGTAGCAAGACTATCTATTTTTTAGTAGCGGTTTCTGTCGTTATTCAAACACTAAATGTTCTGTGCAATAAAAAAACGTTTGTTGTGCGCGGTTACCGAAAGGACAGATCTTTGTTGTCTCGTTACCACGCATAGAAAAATAGATCGTTGATAACTTTGAATTTTATTTGTAGAAATGTGGCCTTGAAATAAACAATCGCACTTATAGAAACATTTTGTTCGGTTTGATTTTCTTATTATTTAAAAATTAAGTGCGATTTAAGGGGATTATGTGCTCAGTGATTACTTCATCGCAAGCTAGAAGCGGTTTAACGATATAGTTTTTTGTGACCGTACGAATTTTTACAAGGATAAAAGATTCTAACATTAACGTAAACATAACATAACTTATTAACATACTCCGAACCGGTTCACATCTCTAGCGTAAATACTTCAATGTAGTATAGGTACTTATTTTTGTGTTAATGGCGGCCCATGTTGTAAGTAAATAAATGGTTTAAATATAGAGTCAAAATGTTGGAATTTCGCGGTTCGTCATTAGTAATCTACAAGTAATTTTTAAAAAATACAGCCTAAAGTTTGAATTGGAAAGTGAGGTGTTTATTTAATATCAGACCCTCATACTTTAAATATACATTATATCTATTTAAATTATATGTAAAAATGAATAATTGTTTGTCTTCTATACGTTCCTAAGGTTCTGTATTAGTACAACCATTGTACAATAAATGAGGCGCAAGTCGTTTCCAAGACGACGCGAATGAAGTCGTGGACTACGTCTTATATTATAAATATGTATACGTTTGGTTTGAATGTTTGTCTATCAATCACGAAATTATAATTGGGTTATTGAAAATACATTTTTTTTTGTTATAAATGGAAAGGTTATTTTAAAGGTAAATGGAAAAGTTATTTTAAAATAAAAATTATTTTTTTAATTCAGTACCGAAGACACGCCGACAGCTCCCGAACAAGCCTGAGCGCGTTTGACGTCATAATGTTATTTTCTACACATTGTAGCACACGGCTGATACAGTGTTTTGAGTCTTAATCGATGAAATTCCATTAAGATTATGACATCACAAACCTGGCGAAACCTGACGCGTTCGTAGTCATGTGATTCTTTTTAAAATATTACAATTTTAAACTGTTCATTACTAATAAAAAAATGTTTAAAGTGTTCTTCCAATTGACTATTATCATAATTATGATGAAGCTTTAAAGTACATAAAAAAACGATCTTTTTTTTTTTAAATGCCCAATTGTGTGAATATGTTCATATCGTTCATGAAACCTTGTTTTATGTTGATGTCAACAATTTTCTTGCTTTCCATGGCGGACAGAAATATCTAAACATTTCTGCTCGGCGCAGATGACAGGGAGCGGAGTACAATCAAACAACTCTCGAAAACGTCGCATGACTCGCACACTCCTAGTGACTGCGAAGCCCCTTTCCACTGTATTTAGCTGTTTTGTGGACATGATTTTTGTTGCTGCCATGTTCCAAACGCTAGCTGCATAAAGTATTGCTGGCTCCACCACTGCGATATAACTGTCTATATATCGATATATCCTAACTATCTCGGGAGTTAATTCACAAGTTATTTTTACTGTTTTAGCCGTTTGTCTATATATTTTTTTATCTTTACAGCAAATTTTAGTGATATAACTGCATGTTAAAAGTTAGTTTTTCATGACAATGATGCTATCTTTGGGTCTTATTCATTGCAATTTTGCTAACAGCACTGTTTATGGGTGGTATTACAGCAAGCCCGCTAACAGTCGTGGAGAAGCAGAAAAAGGTTTGGACGAATTTGTGGTTGAACTTAACCAACCGTTACATCGTATATCTACATGGGAAGCAAGTAACTCGGTTGAGTTCAATATCAAGAAAAATAAAGTGTGTGCATTTTCTATCAAGATTACGCCGTTTCCCTCCACCCCATTCTTCACAGCGTCTTGATAACAATGCAGCCTCAACATCCTAGATATGGATATTCATAGCGACCTTAATACCAGGGATTACATCGGGAGTACATCTTGAACAGATTGCGACGGTTTTTTACACCTGAACAGTTGAATCTGCTTTATAAGGCACAAGTTCAACGTTGTATGGAATACTGTTCGCATCTTTGGGATAGATCCGCAAAATACCCTCTCGATGCAGGTTGCAGAGATGGATTGTCCGCATTGTAAATATTGCAAACGTTACTAAGTTTATTGAGCCGCTTCAGATACACAGGGATATTACCTCGCTGAGGATGTTCTACCGTCTGTATTATGGCGAGTGTTCTAATGAGCTAATCAACCTAATCCCCTCTTCTCCCTTTCATAACAAAACCTCACGTGTTGGGCTCCGAAGCCATATCTTTACGGTAACCTCCATCTCGGCGAGTTATTTTGTCATATCTTTGCCGTACAGTGAAGCTGTGGAACTGTCTCTTGGCCAGCGTTTTCCCTCATTCCTACAACATGGAGTCCTTCAAACATAACTTGAAGAGATATTTAAGCAGGCCGGCATGACAGCGGTGACTGACAATGGATTGTATTTCCACGGTAGTTGCCAACGTTAGCACTTACCGTGCTACGATAAAAAAATTAATATTTTTGATATGACGTTTAATGGCACTAGAGGCAATAAATGTTTTACACGCTTGCCAAGCCTATAAAGCAGGAGACGATATGTGTATATAAACATGATTTGTTTTGTATAGTGTGTATGGCAAAATACGCGCTGTCGACACGCCTTTATTTTTTATTCGTGAATACCAGTGAGTGAAAGCGCTGGTTCGCTTCTTCTTGGAAATTCAATTGAGAATTAGTACGATTCCTAGTTCTTTCCTAGTTCGATTACATTTGTTTGCGGATCGCGGAAGGAATGAAGAAGTGCAGGTACGCACCAGACTACTGCTTTCCTGTATTTTAGGAGACTTCCTCTTCTTTCACATATATTACACGCACTACATAAATTTCTCTAATTAATATTTGCATTAAATGTCTATCATTCGATTTAATAAACGTGTTCTCCGTTAATATTCGCCGTTCAGATTCAAAACTCTAACTGATTTCGGTGTAAGAAGTAAGGGAGAAAGAGATAGGCAGATCAAGGAAATAGGATGGACGATGTTTGTTTGTGTGCATTGTATAATTAGCCTAAATGTGCATTTTTAGCCTAAACAGTTAGATTAATTTAATTTAATTATGAAATAACATTGATATTTTATTTTATAAACAAATATCTGAAAATCTATTTATCTTTTGTTTTTATTTATTGACATTGCAATATAAAACATGATTATATTTGAAATGTTTCACATCAGCCAGGCGTTCCATGACACCTCATATTTTTTTAACTTCTAAATAACATATCTTATATTATATTCTATGGGGAATGAGAATCTAACTAAATGATCTCGAATATCCAACGGTCCTTTTCAATTCAAATAAAAGTTTCTTGAATTACAGGATTCGATCGGATAAGTATTTGGATACTTGCCAATCTCGTTGATGTTAAACCAGTAATGTGATATTAAGTTGAATAGAATTCACGTCGCATCGGGACCGTTGCGAGGTCTGGGCCAATCGGGGAATGTTTTTCACACTTATAAATGGTTTTTTAGAATATTTGTATACTGCATTATTTAAGCGTCAGTATTTCTTAACGATTTTATTGTGTTGACGATTTCTGAATATAATTTTCTGGTGTGCTAGTAGGAGGTGGAAAAGACCTCAGATATTATAACTTCAGTGGGTTGCTAGGTCGATGAAACCTCTTAATTAAGTATATCTGGTAAGTAATTACGACTTAATATGCCATAATATTTTTAACACGTATAATGTCTATACTGTCTTTTTTACTCATAATGTTGTCTTATTTATGCTATTTTATGTAAAAATACATATTTTTAAATCCGCACAGTGTACTATGTGAGTAGGAGCCTCCTCGCACTATTAACAAGCAATGTTGTTTATTAGGATTATCTAATTACTATCCAACTATTAAGTGGGGTATTGTTAGTAAATGTTAATTTAGCTATATACCATGGGAGGTACTACTACGTCATACAATCTAGCTTGAAATTGCGGTAAGCCGGTGACAAATTACAACAATCTGTCACCGTCGACACAACTCGGTGACATTATAGCGTGCGACTTCGAGAGCTGCTACCTAATAAAATACTTCTATATACATATTATAAAACTCAACTGACTCAACTCAATGTATGTCTGTCCGTTTATGTTCCTTTCACGCGAAAACCAATAATCCAATTTACATGGTTTTATCTTTAATTCATAGCTACAGTCTCTGTCAAAAAAGTAACGGGAAAAATACATTATGTTAGTTAATCATCCAAATTTATTTTATCGCCTTGAAAGTATGCTCCTTCAGAAACGCCAGCGAATAATCAAATCATCAAAACATTTTTTACGCTATTTCCGGAATTGAGTTTAGGCTTCGTCGGGAATTCTCCCTTATGAAGTGGTAATTTGAGTTTAGCAAAATAAAGATGTTGGTTGTTCGATGGTATTTGTTGAGCTTTTGGTCAATAATTCGTTCACAATGATGGCCTTGTGCTTTGTGTGATGGCCTGAATCTAAATGACAGAAGCAACTCAAACTTCGCGCCAAAATGAAATCCAGTTGTGACACAAACTAACATGAAACATAACATATACAAACATAACATAACTTGAATTTGGAACCATAAACAAATCATTTATTCCCGATGCTTTTTTGACTGAATGTATATTCTCTGGTCAGTTTATAGGATGATAAAGATGAATCCATTAGAAAAATATATGCTTTTGGGGCGAATAAATGGCTTACGCTTCGTAAACCATAAGATATATATCAAATGAATATATTACATAATTGTAGATCTAAAAAGATCTACAAAAAGACAGCGATAGCATATATCTATCTTCTAAGGATCACTCACAATAAGAATTTTGAAGCAGCACATTCTTCGCGTGCGCTCGACCGACAGCATTTTGTAGTCCACGCGAGCGGAGCTGCGGGCACAGCTAGTTTTTTATAATAAGCATTTCTGACTTGTGTATCGTAAAATTATCAGGAAACCTTAATTCATTATTTCTATGCATTAGAAAACTCATTCATCCATACTGACAGAGTAAGTTAGTGTAATAATTAATATTAAACAAAAATCGTTATCTGGAATTAAATCCTTTTTGAGTTATATCATCCTTGTGGCAACTGAGCGATATGTTAAATATGTAATTTTAAGATACTAAGATTTTAAGATAATATAAGAATATAATTACAAGAGTTCAAAATATTGTTTTATTCCGAGTTTGAGATATTATTATTGTAACTTATTATTCAAAAATATGAAACTTTTTTTTACATCAATGTTTGAACAGTACAATATGAACGAAAAACATTATAAATGTAACTTTAACGCTGAAATTGTGTGTCGGTATGAAAAATAGGTACTTTATTCAATTTAATATCCATAGACCTAAAGTTCGGGGAAAAAACTGGTTTGGAAAACATCTCTATTATCGAAATGTATTGGTGAAAAGTTTGACGGGACCTGGCAAAATATTTTATGGAAAATGATAGATCATCTTTACTTAAATGTATTAAATATTTTTAATATTTTCATTTTCATCTAACTACAAGTTATTTATAGAGAGAGTAACTCCTAGAAATCACTATCATTCACACAATAATACATCGTACTTTTTTGATAGTGTATACTGGTTAAGATCATTTTGGAATTTATTGTGTGCCGCCTTAATAGATTTTATTTGCCCACTGTGTATTCCCGTCTTTAATTTCTTATACCAATTTCAAGTATTAACGTATTAAGTCATGCCGTTATGCCATACAATATAAAAGGATCCTATAGTATTGTTTTTAGGTTTCTTAAAATAACAATAAAATTATTTATACTTATGTACGCAAGTAAGAAGTTATACTCCTTTGTTTTAAACAAAAATAATTAATTTGTTTTATCCCGCGTGTCCTAACACCATAAAGTTATTTATCAATGATACTGTAAATTCATTTTTCTCACTTTTTATAATTGTGTAATAATAATTTTACGACGCGTCATTAAACACTATTTTGAAGAAATTATATTACTTTTACATAATTAAAAAAAATCAGTGAATTGAAGTCACATTATTATCTTTGGTGGCAACTTCATCACGCCGAACTTCTGAACACATGATGCGCGCGCATCGTTTACCCTCTACTAAATGTGATACAAAAAGTATTACCGCAAAAAAAAAGTATCGACATTCAATAATTCATGTAGATTTAATTTAAAAATATCGATAAATATCGAAAATCCCTTGTGATATAATTTTACAAACACGTGTATACGACGTTGCAATTCGCTGCTTGTAAAGAATTACATATTCGAACACTCGTTCCAAATGCGGCTCTACCCAACAAAGGCGAGGGGGGGATGGTCTGAGTAAACGCGTCGATATGTCGATGTCAATGGCAAATGTTTGTTCGGTGTATGTAATTTGTTACAAAACATTCTTATACGTTTTTTGTTATTGTTTCTCCTCTCAGCTGCATCTATGTTAAGCCCGAGTATAGCATATAGGCCTTGCTCATAAAAGGTCAATTAATATAGTGCGAACATCGTGTACGTATGAATGACTAGGTTACTTAAAGCTGTCTTCTATTCACAACTGAAGGAAGAAAAGCGCTCACCTTGAGGTCAGTTCTTCCGTTATAAGGATATCTGAAAGCTCCTTCTCACAGCATGTGACATCCCATTTGAGGGATGGGAAAATCTTGCACAATAGAGACGAGAGTAGCGCAGTTCTCTTCATAAGACAGTTGCTTATTTTGAAGAAAAGCGATGACTAAATCTAGACGTGAAACGTTTTATAATGAAAATCCGTTCGAAACCTTCCTATATCTTCCTATTCGTACAATGAAGACGGTCAGTTACACTGTGGGCCTTGCAATATAATATTTAGAACCAAATTGAGGTCATAATCTGGGATTGCATTGACGATATATTTTATCTCTATCTATTTCTATTAATGTAATTGTAAGATTATATGTTATTTTCTTTTAGGTATATTATATTTATATAATGAACCATTGCGAATGGTAGTGATGTCCTAAAATCACTCTTTTGTTTCTATATTGATTACAACTGAGACAGTCGAAACGTCATTATAATAATGATGGCTCAGTGAAAGCGTGTGTGGACACCACGTCGATCGACGTGAGTTCGAATCTCTGCGATGAGCCTGAGCTTTCGGTGAAAGAAACACCGTGATGAAACCACAGAATTGTGGTAGGGCTGTTTCTAATGCCTGCCTGGCTAGCTACCACCCTCATGTTGAAAATCTCTCGCCAAGCACCAAAAGGTGTGTTCCGGCTGCTGCACTTGAAAGCCAGTCCTCCTGCTATGCTTAGCGTGTCCGCTACAAACGACATCTTGGGCAAAGTTGTTTTTAGAATTTATTTAATGGTGATTGAATCTGAAAGTCATCGAACAAATTTCAACAAAGTGTCACGTGACAAATTCTAATGCCAACCACGTAACGGATAAAGCTTAATGATAAAATCTCACAACAGAACTGAGTTAACCTAAGTGGTTATAACTTTATTTAAAACGTGGATATCGATCGGATTGGTATCAGTGCTCTCCTCGGAGGAGGCGGGAGGGCGCGGGAGGACGCGTCTAATAATAGGCCTCCCATCCCGGCCGCAGTCCCGTTCGTACCTCCCGGGATTACAATAATATACCTTATTTAAAGATACATTTATTTTATTCAGGTTTTATGTCGCTATAGTCATTGGTACCTCTTAACAAATTTACAAGTGTTGTTTTTCAGATAATCGATTATTTATAGCCGGGCGTAAGAACTTGATGAGCAAAAAAAAAACAATGCCGTGAAAAAAAAGGCATCGCGTGTGCCCGAAGGATGCGTAATTTAGTAACTGGGCGAGGTAAAATTGTGGTAAAATGTATTGATTAATTGATTGTTAATACTAGATGTTTTATCAACACTAACATTTAATGAAAGGTCGTTGATTCACTCACAGGTATTTGTGTGATGTACAAGAATATTAAATCCGAGTGCTTGTAATATACATATGTATATAAATACAGGCAAATTGTCCGCATACACTATACATATACACGTCATGGGGACCCTATTTTGGTTTGTAGCATTTCAATATTCGCCGATGTATAATCCAAGAAGAAGTCGTTGTCATGCCGGCCCGCAAAGCTCCAGCAGCTGGGTATACACTGACTGATCTTGAAATGCGACAATCCGAAAGAGAGTTATTGTGACGAGTTCAGGCACCATGAGTATAGTGATCGCGAGACAGTCAGTACAGTTCCCTACCACCTTACTTGTTTATTGGATTCTTACCTTAGCCATACGTTAGTACTCTGGCTGGTGTTATACCTGGTATATGGTGATCGTGATCCAGCCACAAACAATTGTCGTGTTGTAAGATCAAAACATACTATTGGTCTAACGGTTCGGTCATCACGACTTTCATATTATTCTGAACTAATTTCTCGATTTACTAAATATTAAGGTTTGATTATATTATAACTCAAATTCAATAATGAAATAAATATAATGTTATAATAACCAGCGGCCACTTATAAAAATGAACCCTCAATGCAATTAACTGTGGAACCGTTCCTGAGTGCTTAACCATTAAATTCGCTGGAGGACGTTTGTGAATATCCGTTATTTTACTCACTAGAAAGAACTCGAGTGGAATTATTTTCCTTTGAAAATATTGTATTCGGACGCTTTTCTCGAGAACCTTTTACATTAACAATAGATTTGGTATTGTGAGTGCGCACCAATGTTTTATTAAAATTAAAATAAAAAAATAAATAATGTGTTGTCTATAGAATCGTAGTTAAAGTATTACGATATTTGTAATAAAAATATTTCATAATTTCACAATTACGCGAGGAGTTTAGGAACTGGCGCTAGGGTATGTAACTCCACCAGGGTGAGATGGCCTTGGTGAAAAGAATAAATCTTGTTGGTAATGTACCAGCGGAAGTATAAAGTCATTTCTCTGATTAAACATTTAAGAATAAGCGCCTATTCAATAATAACTCAGAAAAGAAGCTGTAGTAACAGAGATTTGCGAGAAAAAAAAGACATTATTCCCAACTTACCTAAATTACAAGTACGCACATCTCATCCCTACTTATCTAGTAAAATAAACTGTTCGACGTTACAAAGTCGTCTAACGAAAGTTTAGTATATAAAGCGGTTTGTCTTTATATGAAATAAACCAGTGTAAGTTGAGCTTTGGGAAGTATGTACTTCGTCTTCAACTATCTCCGGGAAAGTTAATTAAGGAGGAAATCTTCCCAGAACAGTCGCAATGGCACGCGAGTTGAGTCGCCCTTCTAAAAACTTCCTCGCTTTGTTTTACATTCGTAGCGGAAAACAACTGCGCTACGGAATTTCGTAGCGAGTCGTAGCTTCCCGTAGCGATGTAGGCGATTGCAATGTTCTATATTATATAGGCGACTTGTACCAAATACAATTTTAGGAATTTAGCATTGTATTGTACCAATTGTTTGAATTTTAGATTAGCTCAATGCATTTATCGAGTGGGCGAAGTAGTAATTGATATATACATAACAACAATTTGAACACGAAAAATTAAATCGACGGCGTCTCCGTACACGCTAACACTTGGACCATTTGGAATTATCAGAACTTCGACAGTGGACAGTTATTGTTTATATTGATAAAAAAAACTCAGGTATAGCTGTCACAGTGGCTGTAAAATAACGATTTACTTGGTAAACATTTATGTGACTGTTGAGACTAGATTCAGTATTTGAGACTAGGAAGTGTTCTCGCGAGGGGCGTAAATCTCGTGCTGATTTTTATATGAGTTTTTTTTACGATGCCCTTACGTCTATACGTAGTCTCTATACTGAATTTTGATTTGAATCTTTATTTAACAAGCTTTTACGATCGAAATTTTACTAGTTTATATCCTTCCTTAATTAGAAAATTTTACTAGTTTATATCCTTCCTTAATTAGAGAAAATCACGGCATAATCACTGAATAATAACAGCTACAATAACTAATAACAGCTACACTGAATAATAACAGCTATAATAAATTATAAGATTTGACATTGGACTAGAAGCCATACGAATAAAAATATTGAATTGAACTGGCTGACGCGTGCGAATATTTTCCACTTATAAACAAGGTAATAACTGTCGTGTTAGTTAAACACATTGTTCATAGATAACATATCCTACAAGCCGGTTAAAAAATATTCAAAGTAAAACATTATTAAGCATTAAAATTATGTTCGAATCATGACATTTGATGAGGGATTAAGGGAGATATGGCTTTACCACAAAAAACATATTTTATAAATAATATATAGAGATTTGTCCTTTAAATTTGTATATAAGATGATCTATCGATTCGGATGTTAGTGATTTTGTTTTACATAATATGAAAGTTCTACAAACAGTAATGTAAGGATAACAGAGACCTGTCATAGTGTCTTGTTTTGTGTTGCCACGTTTTGGGATCAGTGTCATTGTATATGTAGTACACTTACTATTTATAAACCAATGGCGATGATTACTACAATCAGTTTACTTGCTTCGATTTTACGACGTCAGTAAAACAATAACAAAGAAAATTAGTGTATTTTTTTTTTGTAAGCATTACTGACGTCACAGGCGACAGATGTTCGCGACAGACCGGCCGACATCGCGACAAAGCGGAATAATGGCGCAGCTGACAGCTTCAGCGCTTCCGAACGCTGAATTGCTTTTTACAATAAAAAAGGGTTCGTATAAAAACCGGGGTGTTTGTGTGACGTCACGAGATTTATATCCGTTTATCTAATAAAAGAAAAAACATTTGTTTTGTTTACTATTCTCGTGGGAAACGTTAATTTCTCAAACTGTAAATAAAGGTTCGTCCGTAGAATGGGGTAACAGGTGTCGAAAGAGCCTTATTTCCAGACGGTAACCGTTGTCATTTATTACGCTTTAGTCATCCTCAAGTGAACTGTAGCTACTTTCACTATATAAACGAATATAATAAATTAAAATAGATTAAAAAACTAAAAGCTCACTTTAAGTACGCATTAAAATTATAAAACTTTTTAGTCTAACCTTAACTAATAAGTTAATCTATTGGACTTGTCAAAACAAATCATATGAGCCCAAACTCGGTTTATTAGTAGTTTATTAGTAGCCACTGAAGTGTTCCACTATCCACCTCCTGGCTCCAACATCAGATCAGCTCCAAGATACCAAATTATAGTGTTGTCATCCGACATACATACATACAAAGCTTCCTTTCGATATGACAATTAGAAGTAGGTTAAAATTTACTTCTAAGATTTTCTTACATCGTTTGTTAGTTAGTTAGTTACAAGTGAAGCTAATATAAGCGTGTTAAAATTATAATTAAAAGGTTCTATTAACAGTTTTATTAAGACGATTTACTGGGAAATATAGTGATTTTGAAATGAAATAATGGTGGTAATTGTAGTTTTGCCGTTGATCAGGACATACTAAGTTTCAATGTGCTGAAAGAGTTGCTAAGTATACAAGGATTGGCTTTCATGTGCAGCTGTCGGACGAACTCGGGCTGATAAAACGATTCTAATTCCTTACTAGGTTCATACAGTAGATCCGGGTTATTCTTCATTCCATTCCAAAGACGTTAAAACATCTAGATAGAACGGAGTTAATGGCGATCTCGTAAATCACGACCGATGTCAAGCAATGACCACCGTGTTACACTAGACGCGCTACTTCTCACTTAAAAACGAAGCCTTTCTTTAACGAAGTTTTTTCTGTGTTATGAAAATAGGGAATATGCATGAAATATTTTTTATTAATTGATTTACATTGGTACGTAGACGTAAATAATAAAACGCTGTTATAAATATTAAAATTTAAAATCAATATAAATATTTTAAAAATGCAATGAATTAGGACGATTTCAACGCCATCATTTTGGCGCGCTGTAACCAAGTATCGGTGACGTCAGCGTACACAATAAATAAGATATCTTGTTTACTGCAGATTGTTCTATGTCATTTTTTTTGTTTTATAACTAATTATAATATAAATGTAAGAGGAAAACTATTTTATAAGTACTGTATTGTACCTATGTGTAAAAATATGATAATAAATGCACCTGATAAAGTGTAATTCCATGTACCGCGAGATGCAATTTAGACTTTATAAGAACTTTAAAAGTATTCTGTTGAATCTTATCAGGCGAAGAAAACTGTTTTGTTGGGTCGGTAACGATAACTGGGTCCGACTAGATCGCGACCACCAAACACCAGGTGTAACTATATTGGCATACTTGGGCCTATGGAGTTCCGGGATCAGCCGGGGTATATGCAGTAATCAATGTCGTGCAGTATGTCGCGTTTCGGGATCAGCCAGTGTATGTATATCCAGCTGCCGATATGCTTAGAGGCCGATATGACTGCGACGACCATCAATTACTTTTCTCACGATGGTCGCCATTTTTTTGATTCTACTGAACATACTAACATATCAATTCTGAACTAATAAAGATTCGAAATAAAAAGACTAGATCAATATTTAAATTACATGCATATTCCCTATGCCAATGCCGGAATTAAGAAAATACTACTCATTTTGTTTAATGTGTGTTTAAATTTACGTTTTGTTTAAATAGTTTAAAATTTATTTTAGGTGCCTAAGTAATTGCGACAGATAACACCTGTAATAGTGAGCTTATTCTACTCTGTAGGGCTCCGAAGTAATAACGAACCCGTATTTTTTCACTATGTCCGTCTATCTGTCCGCGGTTTAGCTCAAAGATTCTTAATATTAAAACGCTATTATTTGGTATGAGTATACATATTGTGTATACATAATTGTTGTGTGTATATAATTGTATTATACATATTGCTTGTACGCTAACAAAATGGTAAAATAAAATCTTGAATAAATGTTTAGTGTACCTTCCCGTCCCCTTATTTGTGATTTTTTTTGTTTCTTGTCTGGGTGTTGGGTCTTGTTGTATAGGTCGTTCAAGAATATTGCGGGTGTGTGAAAACAATTTTTCGATCTTATAAATTGTACTTGGAGAAGTAATTTCGTACAAATTTCATTGAAAATTACATAAAGCCCCCTCTCTAAGTCTTCATATTGTGACGGGCAACTATGGAAACCTATACGCACTTGACAAATTTTTATTTTTATATGAATATGTTTTTTTTATCGTAGCACGCCATAGTAACTACACTGTACGTTATAGTGAGCATAGTACAATTCAAAAGTGATCATCGAGACCAAACTTTATTTCACAGTGTAGTTTATTTATTGACAAAAAGTAATTTATTCGTTACAAAATGATTTAAAAACTTTTCGTTAGGAATGCCATTTGCTTGTACTTATAGGAGGCGCCATCTATTAAAAACCTGTTTAACTAATGTAAACCAAAAGAGAGATTCAGACGGTTTTATAAAAATGTGCATGATGGTGATTACTGAATCCCGGAACGCGTCACGCCCAAGTGTATCACTGTAGCGGGTGCTATGCCTAGTGTATGATATAATTATTTAATTACAAACGGCATTTCATTAACATCGGGTGTAAACATACAATATAACATCTACGCTTACCGCTCTTCGAACATCAACTCAGTCTTCTAAAATTCCAACATGATTTCAATCGAAACTTCTAGTCTAATACAATATATAGAGGTACATACTGATGTCGGGTAATAAATTTGTCGCCTCGTTGAGTCTCGATTTGTGATTTAGTCCGCTGTGGCGTGGCGGTACGAAACGTCTGGGTTTTTTGGAAGTTTTAATGGACTTTCGTATCTCAGTAGTACTACTGTAAAAGGTGTCAGAACTTTTATTACGAGTAAATGCGGCTTTTGGTAAAATGATTTGTTTATTATTATTAAACTTTTTCATACCCTTGTTTAGAAAGATCTCTCCATATTTCTCATTGTTAAATTAAAAACTCTTGTAAAGACAGATTGATGTGTTTAAAATCTTTCCTTTTAAATATAATATAATACAATCTCCTATAATACAATAAAATTTAAGTATTTGTTTGTTATTTTAAAAATAACAGTTGTTTACTAAATTCTTGTAAAATGCATTTTAGGCTAGCTGTGACCGCGGCTTCACTCGCGTGGACAACTAAAAAAGCTTATAATTTTATTTCCGCGGAACTCCAAATTATTTTTCTAAAATAAAATTAATCTAAATTACTCTTTATAGCATCAGCTATATGCCAGTGAAAGTCCCGTCAAAATCGGTCCAGACAGACAGACCGACAGACAAAAATTTAAAAAAATGTTTGTTTGTTCTAGGTACTGTATATACTTTCATATTATTTTAGTAAAAAGCTGTTATTTTGACATTACAAACAGACTGTTTGTTCCGGGTAATCTCGAAAACAGTTGGACCGATTTTGATGGGACTTTCACTGGCAGATATCTGATGTTGGAAGGAATAACTGTGGCTTCTTTTAAAAATAGTTCCGCACAGCTAGCAATATATATAATAATCATTTTACTATTGGTAAATTAATTAACTAATGTGCTATAATTTTGCTGAATTGGCTTCGTTCGGCGTATTCAACTTATCTAGACATACTTAATGAGTACAAGATGATCTAAATATAAAATTTCATCAAAAACTATAGAATCCTTTTTGAATGTTTGATATTTCAATTACGTTTAAACGGCTGGACGGATTCTAATGAAATTTGGCATACTAGTCGATTACGTAGTGTATAGAAAATATGATATTTTTTAAAGTAAAATTGCTCGCTTTTAGTATTGGATTACGCATACGATGATTTACTTATACAGTTATTGTAGTGATAAACTTATTTGTGGGTCGTCAGCTAGTATACATGTAGACTGAGCCTGACTTCGATATCTAAATGTGTCGTACAGCCATCTTGTCTCCCACCGGTCAATATCGTCATTGTCCAGCTCCGCACCATTAAGTATAGTTTCTTCGAAAGATATAAAGTACTGGATGTATATTTCGTATTTACGTGGGCCGAACGTCACGATCGAAGACATTTATTATATCCATATATCACGTTTAATACCTCGTGTCTGGGACTAGCAAATACTAAAATATGACTTACAATTTATTATTTATGTCACGTTATATATAGCTTTTGCCCCGTGTCTTCACTCACGTCCTTGTTATACGGGTTTTACTATTCATATTTCTACATTGAATGCAAACAAAAACATTATCGAGGGATTCCAATTTGTCTCGACTATGGACGTATAGGTAAAGAGATTTTATCAGTAAACAGTTTGTAAAGAACAATGTATCCTGAACAATGGGTTAATTCCGCCGTAACGTGCGACGCCGCAGTACTGGGTTAACTGTTATTGTTGGTTTCTATTGCTCGATCATTTCCTTTGGCAATACAGGCCGGATAATTATATTGTTAATATGCTACTTTTCCCAAATTTTCCAGCACTCAGTTTTCCCACGTTTCCGTTCCCCGTCAGGTGATAAGGTCAATAAATATATGAAAATTAGTTAAACAAAGGGCACCAAACGACGATTTTTACACGCGCGTTATACGCTATTAAGGCGCGTATCATCGCATTAAATGTAAACACTTGAAAAGCAAATTGAAACAAAACAAAACATTAAAGAAAGAATACATTACAAAAAAATAGTGTCTCGAGCCATTTCTTTTTAACGCATGTCGTTTGGCTTAGTGACAAAATGAAACTGGCAACGTTAGCCTTGGGTACATTGTGTGAATTGTTTATTTTAATAGTCTTAAAACACAGTGAAATCCATTTAATAGGATTTCGCTTAGAACAGCCGACTCGTTTAAGCGACGTAAACTGAATCTGAAGTTTGTATTTCATACATACCGTGAGCAATAAAATGTCTTTTGTTTTCACAGAAATAATTTATTTTTACTAACCATGACATACGTGGAACAAACTCACTGCTCAGGTGTTCTCAATCGCTGAAGTTGTTTACAGAAATCGTCTATATACTGCTCTGTGGTTCACTACGCAGTGATGTACTTACAGCCTCTGTTGTTTAATCTACTCTGTGGTTGTAATCATCTTCTTTCTTTTATAGCTTCTTGTGTTTGCTTGGATGGCCAAAATAGAACTGAACTCCGTCGGAATATCGCTCACTTTTATATTAGGTCTTTACTTATCTTTTGCCGAATTTTAAAAGTGACTAGTGTGAATATCGTTGTCTTTCATTGTACGTAAAATTCTAAAGTCATAATAATTTTATCATATATAATTATATATATTAAAAATATATATTTTTGTTACAATGGATTTATCAAAATTTGAATTATTTTCCAATACGACCTCCGTTGTGGCACCAACGCAGCACAGACGGCATGCAATATCAACGACGGAATGGACCAGGTACCGCAAGTGAACGCACGATACGCTTTTGGTTTAATCGTTTCCGTTTTGAAAATTTAGATCTCAGTTATGAGTCCCATGGGCTAAACTGGAGAAGAAAGAAGAAATAATGAAGATGAAGAAAGAACGATGAATTGAAAGCCGTAGTGGTTCATCACAAACCACGTCGCAATTACAGAAGTTACGACTGGAAGCTGTCCGCCACCCACCATAACAACAGACCTTGCTCTAACTGATTTCCATTTTTTTCTGAATTTGGATAGTTTGTTGCAGGAGCAAAATTTCAAATCGATGAGGCGGTAACAAAACGCCTATATAGAGTTTATCGGTTCCTGTCTCCAATATTTCTAAAACAGAGCCATCAATGGACTTCCGTTAAAATGGCAAAAGTACGTCGACTATAATGGTCCGTACTACGACTAATGACTAATGTAATTATTTTTTCCTATATAAAACGGCAATATCATAGGTAAATACCTATTATACCCGAAAAAAAAACCCGAGGGAACGGAATTGTTAGTGACCTTGATCTATTTTAGCATAAGTTTTAGCAATTTTAAGTGTGCTATTTTTAGAAATTATTTATTTACTTACGTGATCGAACCGTTTCGATGTGTGCGTGTTCCGCGTTGCCTCTTACGTACGAGTTTATACTATTTGTTTTTATTGTTCTCTAAACTTGACTAGATATTTGAGAATACTGGATTTTTTATACAGATCGTAAGACTATTAGTATGTGTGTAAATCCGTTTATTACAAAGTAAAACTCCAGTTACAGCTAGCAACCGCTTTCAATGGCCTAACTTACTAATAAACTAGCTGTGTCCGCGGCTTCGCTCGCGTGGACAAAAAGAATGGTTGTTACCGGTATAAAAAGTATCCTATGTTACTACCAATCCTCCAAGAATATGTGTACAAAGTTTCATGACGATCGGTTAAGTAGTTTTCGCGTGAGAGTGTAACAAACAAACTTACATTTATTAGTAGAGATTAGTCAAATAGCCGGATTATGTGCGTCTATAAATTGCAAAAAAAACAGTCATTTCTGAATAGGTATGTAGTTTCATAGAATGCACTATGCAAATTGTATGTAGTAGCTACGCGCTACCTTCACGCGTTCTAAATGTCATTGATTGGGTTCCATTTAAATGGCGCTACTAACGCAGTCGCGCTGATAATCCGATAGGTTAAAAATGTGGCGTGAATTCCAATGCACGTTTCTATCGATAACTAGAACTACACATTATATAGCGAGTCATGAACCTGTTACTACCGCGCGTTCCACGAAACCCACTTATATTTCTCCGCGTTTAAATTTGCCAATACCTGGTTTGTCATATGATTGGTCATATGATTAAGCCGTAGTTTTGCTCTGTAATCTATATACACATAATAAACTTGAAGTGTCTGTTTGTAATGTCAAAATAGCAGCTTTTTATTAAATGCACATGAAAGTATATACGGTAAAAAAACAATTATTAATTATTTTCTCTGTCTGTTTGCTCCGGCTAATCTCCGAAACAGTTGGATCGATTTTGACGGAACTTTCACTGGCAGATAGCTGATATTATAAGGAGTAACTTAGTAGTAATTTAGAGCCTTTAATTAGAAAAAAAAAATTTGGGTACCGCACAAATAAAACTTCACCACACAAAAAAAGCATTATTATGCGTGCGACGGTTACCACAATACCGACGGCATTAACGGGCGGAGCCACGGGTACAGCTAGTATACAATAAAAAGAAAACGCCTAATGAAGTGGGCGGGTACCAGCTGTTACTATCTATATTACTATTATAAAAATGTAGTTTGTAGGAGGTAATCTCTGGAACTAATAATCCTATTCCAAAAAAAATCTTGATATAATACAAAGCTACGTTCAGTCTTATGGTTATAAGTTATATTTTATTCTTTTATATATTGTAATTCACTTCAACGAAATCGTAGGTGGTTACTAGAAGGATATGTATAGGCTATAATCGCATTTCATATTTTTAGATAGGTCAAGCGTATTCGTTTAAATGTATGGGCTTGTTAGTCAAACTCATGTAAAGAAAAACGATAACTATATTCCAGGAGGACAATTATAGTAGTTTTTTTATCGTTATAGGTTTGGTGTAGTGGCCGCAATCTCACCTAATGTTAAATGACGATGTGATCCAAGATGATAACACGCTAGACCTAGTGGAAAACTGGCTCTCAAGTACAGCTGCCGGAACACACCTATTGGACAGATTTTCAACTTGAGGGTGGTAGCTAGCCAGGCGGGCATTAGAAAATGCCCTACCAACATTCTATGGTTTTCTCACGATGTTTTCCTTCACCGAAAGCTCAGGCTCATTGCAGGGATTCGAACTCACGTCAATCGACACGCTACCACTGAGCCATCATTGCTTCATTACCTAATAACGTTAATAGCCACTACTATATGAAAGAACAAATGACAAAATAAGCTACTCACAACAAAAATATCAATTTACTAAAACCACCCACATATAACAAAACTAGCTGCACTCCACGGTTTCACCGACGTGTTAAATTTATTTGGAAAACTCTCGTTGTCGTCGCTCTATCGTTGTTCCACTCGCCTAAAGCTTCTAGTTATTGCTTCCCTCCTCAGGGTCACAGCGTGAAGTTAAATAATCTATACTATCCCTCATGAATTTGACTAGCATATACAAAATAATTTTTAGACCGTCTGGTAGTTACGGAGACGTAGCGCGTTTAAATAATGAAACGAAAAAAAACTCTTCAGTTTTATTATGCTAGAGTATAGATATACTAATAAAGTTGTATGTCAGGATCGTGGTAAGTGGAAAGACGTGGTCTCTGCCTACCCCGTTGGGAAAGAGGCGTGATTTATGTATGTGTGTATGTATAGATATAAATGGATTGTGGTAGATTGCAACTAGTGAAGACTACTGAGTTGCAACGGCTTTTGTATCAGTGCGTGTTGCGTGCTGTTAACCGCACCCTTCAAGTCGAAAGTCAAAACCAAAAATACTTTATTCAATTTAGGATCTAAGAAGAAACTTATAAACGTCAAAACTCTATATACTACAAACAATATAATAATACAAGAAATACGCAGAGAAAGCAGTGGGTTTTATGGTTTTTAAGGGATGAAAACTAGTTATAACTAATATACGGGTTTCAATTAATTATTGCCTGTACACGTTTTACTTTATTTTATTGATGTTTTTGATAAATTATACAATCTGATTCTATTTTTTGACATTTAAATTTAGTTTTTTATTATTTATATTATACACTATGACATTATAGATACTCTTTAAATAATTAGATATAAGTAAGAATGTAATGTAGTATATAATAATTGGATAATCAAGAATATAATAAAATGGGAATGACAAAAAAAATAACTAGATTAAATAGATATAAGAACAAACATATAACTAGACATAAGTGGAGTAGATTAAGCTAAATTATGTATAAAGGGTGAATATGATGTAAGAAAGCATAGTAATTAGACTGAAAATGACTCGGACTGAATATCCGAGTTAAATAAAGAAACCAGAAACTCGATCGAACTTATCTGGGTATATATTTTTTAGTGATTATTTAAAATATGTATGTACAATGAAGGTATTATTTACAGTTGTTACAATTTTCAGTAGATGTACAGAGAGTGAGTCAATATCATAATGAATCACTGCCATTTACGTAATGATCCACTCTATAGTAACCTTTCGACAATAAAATTTGCTTAGCATGATCCTTGAATTTATTGTCCGTCAAATCGAACACGTGTTTAGGAAATTTAGTTTAGCACCTAAAAATCTTTGATTAGTCGTACTAACTCTAAAAGATGAGATTACTGTTTTATATATATGTGTCCGCCATCTTCAAGTTCGAACTTAAAAAGCTTAAGCATTGCCGGTTAGCTGCAGAAATAGGTGTAGCGGTGTTGTTTTCGTAATAAAAGCTAGTTAAGGTTCTACAACTCTTAAAACAACCCCAATAAAGGGATTATAGAATAGGTATGCAGTGTAAGAACAAAATAAAATAGTTATTTTGCTGTTTACGACTAGTGACGTCTAGTGAAGGATACGATCCATAGTGAACAAAACATTAAAAAGAATGCAAATATCCACTTAAAGTTACCAAAATAGACCTTTAAAAAATATATATGTTTTTATTTATACTGTTTTAGAAAATATAAAGTCACATACAATCACGAAATAAAGTGGTTTTTCGAAAAACTTCACTTAATACTCGGATGTGAGATAGTAAAAAAAAAAAAATAATTGCGTGTTCTAATGTATATTAAAATGTAATAGAAACTGTGCGTTTACGTTTGTACTTTACAAGAGTCATATCATTTAAATACATTATATAAGTAAAGATAATAAAACAGATTATCTAGTTCTTCTTCTTTTTATTTAATGCCAACTGTTTTCATCAACATTTCTGCCAACGTCGCGTGAACAGAATATTTCTCTAGTTATTCTTATAATTCTCAAATATAGTTTTAACAAGATGGCAGTCCCCTTAAAAGTGTCCAGGGAGTTTTTGTGGCAAGTTAAAATGTACCTATTTATATTTCTAGTTATTGTTTATAATTCAATTCACTTGTGCACAACAACTAAACTATATCACGTAAAATGCCACCGAAGTTAGGGTCAAATAATATAAGTTTATGAATTATAATAAATACCGATGAAATATTTTTGAACAGCTATTAAAGTATCGATAATTTCCCAACACTATTTACGAGCGACACACACAACGTTTGCCGATTTCGTCCGAGAACATTGAGGAAAATAAACAAACGTGCTTTTGTTACCGAATTTACTGCCATCGCGTCGGGAGTATGTAAGGTTGGCAAGCTGTTACGTTTAGCGACTGGACCATTCTATATTTATAGAATTCAGTCTATAAGTTATAACTGTATTCAATGTAAGTAATTTATTATGTATATCTATAAATAAACTATTTCACCCACAAATTGTTGTTCCTAACATATTATATATAATATATATGTACTATAATAGAAAACATCAGATAGATTCAGAAAACACATAGATGAATATTTTCGCCGTAAGTAGCTTCCGCTGTGTTTGGCTTCGCTAGCACGGGCGCGACGTTGCGACGTTGCGACGTGGCGACGTGGCGACGCGGTGATGGTGCCCTTTGATCAGAAGAAAGGTGAAGTGAAAACTTCTTTAGCCGCGTTGAGCACTTTTTGGTAGTGGACAATGTTATGGTTCGCGTCACCGACATGCTAATGTTAATTGTATATCTATATCTATTAGTACATATATCTATAACACGTACTACTCTTATATCAGACTGGCGCATGCGCAGCGGCCTGTGTACACGAATATATATATATATATATATACGTATACACGTATAACACATTGTATATACCAGACCGTGTGCTGTGCGCGTTAGACGCTTTTTGGATGGGTGAAATCTTGTGAGTTCGCGTCACCGACATGCGTAATAGCAGTATATCTGTAGCTATACAGGTGACATATTGTGCAACATTAGTGTTGTGTATATCTTTACAAGTAAAATTGAATGGATTTAGTAAAAAATTTAATGTGTATATAAGGTAAAACCACCAGTAGTTGACACTGCACCAATAGTTGACACTCTGACGAAGAAAATTAAATATTAAGAAAAAAAAGGACGCCAAAGATCGAGATGGCCGAAATCACTGATTACTGATATATTTTTAATGTTATAAATACATATAGGTACAGTCAGTTATAAAAGTCGGTTAACAAACTCAAGACTTCAAATCAATTTAGTATGAAATATTTAATTTTCTTCGTCAGAGTGTCAACTATTGGTGCAGTGTCAACTACTGGTGGTTTTACCTTACTGTACATTGTTCAAATAGTGTTTGAGTTTGATTATTATCTTAATTGTTTTGTAAGCAAGTAAGGGAAGTGAGTACAATGATAGGCTGCACGTGTGCGTACGCGCCGCGCCGGCTAGCTGCTCGAATAGATGGAACCTTACGAACAACAAAAGTGGGACATGAATTTTGCTGTAAGTCTTTGGCAACGAGATAACAACACGTACGACCGTGTGAATAATGTTGCCAGGGTAGTTAAACCACATCATGGCAGTTCAAGATACCGCCAACAACTCCTATCAAATGACCCTTAATATAAAAGTCATTTTATAGTAATTCAAGCCTAACAAACCGATTTTTGAATTTACACTTCTTTTGCTGGTTTTAGTAGATGATAAAATTGAGAACTGTGCGTACATTATGTGAAGGAATAAGACTTCATTTAACTTTTTTTTAAATTGTGAAAAAATAATTAACCGTTGTATATATAAACATTATATTACAAACATGATCAAAATGTTTATTTATAGATTTAAATAATCTATACTAAAATTATAAAGAGGAAAGATTTGATTATTTGTTTGCATTGAATAGGCTCTGAAACTACTGGACCAATTTGAAAAATCCTTTCACCATTAGAATTATACTTTATCCCTGATAAACATAGGCGATAGAATATTTTCAAAAAAGTTAGGGATCCTTATGAAACCTTCGATAATGTAACACAACGTTTGAAAGAAATATCAAAAAAATCGTTATATCGCGTACGCTGCGGAAATTATTTACAATAGAGCAAAGTGATGAACGATAATTTTATAGAGGACATCAATATCTACATAAATATTACTAACTATTACAGTTATGTCACAATAACTACTTTTTTATGTTAAAATATGCAATAGTAATGCCGTAGTAGTTTTGTAGATATGATCTTTTTACAAACATAAGAAATAAAAAAAAACATAATTTTTTTTAAGAAAAAATAATTAAAAAGCATTCTCTATAATGCACTCTTTCTTAGTAACCCCCGACATAAAAAGAAGGATGTTCGTTTTTGTTAAAATTTATATTTTTTTGTTAAATACTCGTGCGAAGCCGGGGCGGGCCGCTAGTTATAATTATAAGTACGTTTCTGTTTTGGCGCTAAGAATGTGTTAAAAGTTCCTTTACGCTGCGCTTCCATTTCTCTAGCTTATTTCTCTCCTCCGCACGTTTCTCCTCAATTCACACCGTAGTTAATGAATTTTTGATGTGGTAATGGTCGTAATGGATCTACTTCTGAATTATCCTACCACCTCAGAAATAAACATAAAAAGAGTCAAGCATCTGCAATATCTAATTCACACATAAAGTCAATTCGTGTTACTTATCTACGGTCGACTTCGAGCGATATTCTATCTATGCCGGCTGCTATTAGCCAACATCTTTAGCACTATTATTCTCAACATATACTGTTTTTCTGCAAGTAGATAATCGATTATTCATATTCTACGCAAATTCATGGATAACCAACCGCTTCCAAATTTTGGCAGATCATGTATTTAATTGAGTAATTACTCTAGTGAATACTCCTACTAAATTTATGAGTATTTACTTCTTAAATGCGTACAATATTGTCAATCAAAATATTTCGTATCGTCTTTCATATATAATATTAATTATTTAAAAATTAGATTGCGAATCCCAAAAGGCTACGTACAGTCCTTTATGAGTGCTTGAGAGGTCACGAAATTCTCCTTACAGAATTTTGAGTCCATTAATTTTTCCATTTCCCTCGCCTTTGTCCCGAATTCAATGGGCGGCTAATGTTTTGAAAACATAATTTATTTATTTAATTAAGTAGCTTGTATCAGCAGTATCGTTCGTGTGAACTGCGGAAAGATCATCTACTGAACTGAACTGAAAACTAGTGCTGAAATTATGTATGGAGTGTTCCAACTTATGCCGAGTAATGTTCATTAATCTATGTTTATTGATTAATCAACAGTCTTTACACTATCGGACAGTCGATAGTAAAATATTGCTATATTCTAAAGGTACACAAATTTTTTCGCCTTCTTCGTTTGGTCGCCTAGCCATTAAATACGAGTTGTTTTGTAAAACAATGAATTAATTGAATTTTCGAGTAAAGCTGAGTTGTACTCTATATAAGCCTTATTGGATTATTTGTGTTTTCAAATTTCAGTACGATACAATAATAATTGTTTGTCGATTTCTTACTTCATTAAGATACTTTTTTGTGTATTTCTAATTTCTGTGTTCATAAATTTAAAACAATAGTTCTCTTATAAGCCTTTATCAAAAATTGTAACTCCCTTGTGAAATCCATAAAAATTTATATAAAAATATATTTTCTATATCACCAAAGGTACCTAATGTTACCAACTTCATCCCGCCTTTTTTAACACGCTTATATTATGACTTATATACGATAGAGGGCGGACGGGTAAGTGGCCCGCGAAAATTTCCGCTTCGTAACTAGTTTATATAAGAATTAATACGTTTATCTAATATTTTATAAGAACATATAAATGATAGTATAAACTAACTGTCGGTCCAGTGTTTCTTTAAAACAGAATCTAAAAAACAGCAATATAAGCACAGTGTGGTGTTGAGGTTGCATGGACCGTCGTAAAGCTGGCTGACGATCTTACTGATAATAAAAAAACCACTTGCGTTTAACTCATGTTTCATTGATCCATATAGGCATAGAGGATTGTCGGGCATAGATACAATATTAGAGATGGATTACACGTAACATATGGAATCACTTAAAGAATCACTATCGGAAATGGTTCCCTTTATCTCCGGATTTTTTATTAACTCTATATCCAACAATTGAATGTCACAAGTTATCATCGACAAATAATTACAAGCTTGTCACAATAATAATAGCGATCTAACCCACATTAGTAGTTGGAGTAAAGCATATGGCCTTAGAGTAAGTTCTTGCTAAGACTTTCGCAGTTCAGGCGGCAAGGCTATGGAATGTACTACCTGTTTCTGTAAGACGCGCACAATCGCTAAGCAAATTTAAAAAATCGGTCATAGATTATTATTTTTCACTTTAATATTATGATATTTTGTTTGTATTATATTTACAAATAATAATAATGTGTCTATATTTCATATACTTCTTTAACTATAGCTTACATTTATTTTATGATTTGTGTTAAATTTTATGCCGTATTTCATTGTTCATATTATGCAGTTCTCATTACATTCTTACTACCTCTTATTTTGACTCTGAAACATATTCATCCAAAGGTTGGCTGGAAGAGATTGCTTTCAACAATAAGGCCGCCCTTTGTAATTATCATATAATTTTAATATTCGATTAGATCAATAATTAACGGTGTATAACAAAGAATAGATAAATAAATAACTATTAGCTTCACTTGTAACTAACTAACTATCAAAACAAAGTAATAAAATCTTAGAAGTCAATTTTAACCTATTTCTAATGACAACAATATAATTTGGTGTCTTGGAGCTGATCTGATGATGGAGCCAGGAGGTGGATAGTAGAAAACATCAGTGGCTCCTACTAGTAAACACCTCGAGTTTGGGCTCATACGATTTATTTTCACAAGTCCAATAGATCGGGCTAGGTAATGAGGGTATAGTGATGAAGCCAGGAGGCGGATAGTGGAACTCTTCAGTGGTTACTAGCAAACCCTTCGAGTTTAGGCTCATATGATTCGTTTTGACAAGTCAGATAGATTGGGCTTGGTAACGAGATGTTATAATGAGAATAAAAAGTTTTATAATTTTTAGTATGTAGTTAAAGAATATTAAGGCGACACATTAGTACTCAGTTACATCTCAAACACGTCATAATGATTGAATACGGGTTAAAAGTTTCGCCTTGGGACGGTGCACTATATCAGTTTGCAGTTATACATATATGTATATATAACTATGGCTTTTAATTGGCATTACGATAAAGAAAACATTGGGATGTGAAAGGTCAAATAACATTTCTAGATACCAAAATCAGTCAGACTCTGAGAAGCAATTAAACCAGGAAATTATCTGCACCGACGACCATAAATAAATTTGGAGGCACAAAATTACACACGACCATTTAATTTCAAATTTATCAAAAATTGTATTATGGAAACTAAAAATATGATATACGTTTAAAAGCTCGTCCGTTACGTCGTATACGTTTATAGGGTCCAGGTTTACTCCCAGTGCGTCATGAGGCCTGTCGAATGTCGATATAGCTATCATTTAACTAGTTGATTGAACTATTTGATTCTATGATGGTAGCTTTATAAGCCGATGTGACGGTGCTGACTGTCGCTAGATAACCTTACTAGACTTACAATAATATTTTTTATTTCGATTTTAACCCTTTTTAACGATGCCAATATAAACGACCGTAACGTTACACATAAAAAGCAATCTGTTTACACGGAGCCGATGCGTTGATGGAATCTTTTATTTATTTGTATTAACGGACGCGGGTTCGATTTCGACGGTAATAAAAAACGCAATCAAAGTCTGTACGAACACCTGCGCCGGAGTTCAATATGTAAGCTTCGGTTGATCTAAGAACGCGATTCTTTTATCTCTTTGATGATTATATAAACTGTGGGTAGTTCTTAATTAAAATAATTCTTTCTTAAAAAAACTATACTGATAAATAAAGTTGAATTGTCTGTCTGATATGTCGAAATAAATGCTTTGTCTAAAGTTCATATCATTGTTTACACGTTAGCAAAGGCCAAACACATTTTTTGTCTGTTTGTTTATGTGGGCTAATCTCTGAAACGGCTGAACAAAGTTTACCGGGGCTTTTATTAGCAGGTAGAACATATTTTAAATAGCTGTCTAGGTTACAAATATCATTACGCTTTTATTTATAGGGGCTAAGTAATAATGAATAATTTAAAATTTGAAAAAATGTTAAATTAAATACAAATAATGAACCAAAATAAAACAAATCTTATTCTAGATACTAACCTTGATGTTTAAGGTTTTTTGGTGGGTACTTAATACAATCAAATATAAAATACTTTATTCAAATTATGCCTAAAAGTCAAAACACTATTACTGGTTTGGATAACATTTTTTTTTTCTCCCAAACAACCTGAGGTATAAAGTTGAAATTAATATCATATACTAAGGTCTATGGCCCCATATTGACGTAAAAAATCGAGTTTCTATATAAATGAATTAAAAATATACGGCATTTCATAGTTAAAATACCACTCACTCACTGATTATCAAAACTTATAAGACACTTCCCGGAGAACTGGAGCCTGAAAATTGGCATGAAGGAAGATTTATTAACAAAATTTAAGGAATAAATCCGAAAATAATGAATTTTCAAACCCATGTTAAATGTTAATGTAAAAAATGGTACCTATTAAGTTTTATTTTTCCTCTCGAAAACGATTTGAGATATAAAGTGGAAATTAATATCTGACAATAATTTAGGGTATGTATTGTAAAGAATATGCTGACGGAACCCTCAGGACGCGGGTTCTACTCACGACTTGTCCGATTTTTTTAATTCATAACATTGCATTAAATGGCTCTATATTGTGTAATGGTGGTGACATTTTGCGTTATATAATTTGTTCATTGCAGACAATTGAAGAGCACTGGAAATAATATCATGGATCATGAATTCTGAGATGTCACAAAAACTCCCTGGAAAACTTTTAACAAGGAGACAACCGTTTTGTTGGAACAGTAAAGTCACCAGAAAATGTTTATAACACGTAACAACTGATAACTAGCTTAATAATGATGTGAATATTATTTAATAACGATACTTGTTTGCTAAAGAAAGAAAACATACTATATTGTAATAGAATAAAAAAATATATACATTGAAACGGTAGCTATCCTAAAAGCCAGGCTAAAATCAATTAGTCGGAGACGCGTCAGAGAATATCCTTAGAGATTACTGTGCTGAGGCAAAGGACATTCCCCTGGGAAATCACCGCAACAACGGGATTTGTCGTTCCAGTCGGGATTTTAGCTTAGTCTACATATGTATATGGGATCAAAGAAAGATATTCATGTAGATAAACTTTGATATGAGATGACCTACAACACAAACTTTATATCATTTACTTTATATATATATATATATAGAGCCACAGCCTATACAGGGTGTTAGGAGACCGCTTCCGAAAACGAAGATAGACGATAGTACTAATGACACCTTTGATGATGGCACGGAAAAAAAACGACCCTGATTTAAAAAATAATCGTAAAAATAATAAACGTTTTATTAGCATTATTTACGCGTCATCATGTTAGTACAGCTTAATGAAGCGATAGTTTCATAAAAACACAACACTTTACTACAAAAAAAAAAACCTTCAATGAAACACACATTCTAAACAGCTGATGCTCGGTTCAACGAACGTCCCGGCGCCGGACTAAAAGATACTATTGGTTATTGTATATATTCGATGAAATGATGATTGCTCCAAGCCGCCACAATTTCCGTAAACATAGTGTTGTTATAAATCAAGGAATATAACTTAATCCAGCAAGATTAACTAGAGGTCGTAATGCTTCGTTTTTATTAGCTTATCCCGCGTTAATATCATGTCACATGATCTCCCACGAAACATCTTGATGGAAGTCCACGATATATTTCCTTAATTATCATTTTTTGTTTTCCTTTCCATTAATTAACGATTTATTATTACAAATACTAATTATACTATATCATTTTACACTCCATTTTATAGTAGCTCCTACAATTGACACGATAATTCCATTAGAACAAATCAAGCAATAAATGTCTACTGGTTAATTTGTACTACATTTTTCATCTAGTCTGTCATGTGTGTTATTTTTTACCTGTTTTCGCGTAATTTTCAAATTATTACTACAAACTGCCGTGGAACTATACAAAATATACGGATTTGTTGAAAGGACTCGAACGTCATCTATTATAAAATAGGTGTAGTAATACAGAAATCTTCGTAGAAATAGGCATAACTCACCAAAATTTCATTGCATTCGAACGAATGGTATAGGAACACATAGAGAACAAATAAACTTTGATTTTGTATATTGATTTTACACATTTATCTACATATAGATGATTTTTGTGTACACTATATCTGTCTATATTTTTATTTCGAATTGGAAAAAAAATAGGTATCTCCATTTTAAAAAAAACATTTTACATTTCTGACTAAATCTAACTTAACTGTTGTGACAAATTTGATTAGTCAAAACATATAGCAATGGGTATATAAAATGAGCAATAGAATCGTAATCGTATCGGAATCGTATGACATTATTTTATAGTATTGTAGAACTTGTGAATTCCCAGGAAAAGGCCGCAGTAAATTCAAACAAATCGATGTTTAGTTGGCATTTCACCAGACGTCAGAATATACACATACATAACAATGGTACTTTTAGTTTTACTCACCTAGTTATCGAACGTGGAAATTTTATCATTTTCAATACCCGTAAAAGAACCAATGTTGGAATTGTTTTAAAAACTTGTTATGCCTGGTTCTTAACGCGTGTCAGTACGCGCCCAGACAATCGAGGCTATATCTTATGTCTATAAAGTTGTGCCAAATCTATGAGCCGTGCGAAGCCGTACCTGCCTCCCGAAACGAACTACAATAGAAAAATGTATTGATGAAACATAATATCAAGGTGTTTTGTAGATTGTATAACATATTTTTGCACGCGACTCCATACTCTCCGTTCTCTCAATGTACATCCTGCATACATACTACTTGTATAGTGAGGCATCAGCAAACCTAATGGTTATTCTTTTAAATTGTGAATTTTAAGATGTTTCTTTACATATTTAACCAATTTTACGTTAAGCGTAAATTCTTCAAGCTTAACAACTTCAGAACTTCGCTTCAAGTTATAGTACCTGTGTATGGCATCGTGAAAGTTCGTTATCTGATTTAACAGAAAGTACAAAATCGAGAGAACGTTCGCTCGTAAATCACAAGGCTTTCGGGCGGCCGCTGTTTCTGCGGAAACTTCTGGAATATCTCCCATACTTATATAAGGATTTCAGATGGTCTGTTAATTTGTTTTGATTTGCTTCGTTGGTTGATCATCATAAATTTTTGCAATTGTGACAGTTTTTTTATGTTATTTATCTTGAACAAGGAAAAATTTATCTTTCCTATCGGTTGCTGGATATTTTTTGTGGGAGTGATTTTGGAAAGGGGACGGAAATGTGCTGAGGAAGCGCGCGCTATTTGATTTGACCAGTGAGACCCATTTTGCGTGAGGTTGGTACCACGGCGTACTGTCGGCCAACATAGTGTATGCGTGTGTGTGACAAGAAAGAGAAAGGGAAAAGAGAAGGAGAACGCATCAGCTGTGCACTCATCTACAGTTATACAGTGTTGTGTATAAAATTTGAGGTTATATTTATATATGTAACCTATAATTAAAAATAATTATTTTTATTATTAAGCGTCTGACAAAGTTCATCATTCTTAAAAAAATGCGAGTAAGTAATATGGAATTATTCGAATAAATATTTTAGTGTGGATCTTTTTTACAGGATTTAAGTTACTATTGCGTATTTACTATGACTAGTATTAAATTAGCGCGAGCGAGCGCGTGTCTTAATATAGGATTACATATATTTTCATGTGGTCTAAGAGACGGTGAAGATCGACCTTCACCCATCTGATAACCACATGAAACATATTTTTTATCAAATTGTATTAATCTATAAACACACCTCTGATAGCTTGCCTATCGAAAAGTGCTCATGGCTATATTTTATTAAATTAATTTTAATCATTTTTATGACATAACCTTCACTATTTTGATAACCGAACAAATTTAGTTTCAACTGATAGTTTTTAACATGGAGAATATGCCTTGGTAGGCTTGCCTACCAATTCGTTCTGTAATAAATGTATCTTTATTCAATAATAAATTTATTCAATTCATTTCTGTTCATGGCTACCTGGCAAGCAGGTATGAACAGGTAAGTCAATATAGGTAACTAACCATCTCTTAACCAATAAAAATTGGTATCGAAAGAAAGATAATTTAATTACGAAAAAAACCGTTCATGAAATATTGTTGCCATGCTTTGAAGTTAAAATAGGAGCAATTAAATATGTGTGAGAGAGAAAGTAGAGCGTCCGAAGTTCGAGTGATATAACAGGACACAATATACGATTAAAATTAATTGAATTAAAAATAACCATGAGCACTTTTCGATAGGCAAGCTATCATAGGCGTGTTAATAAATCAATAAAATTTGATAAAAAATATGTCTCATCTGGTTATCAGATGGGTGAAGGTCGATCTTCAGCGTCTCCCCTACTAATGCTTGGAATATATTCGACTATATTCGAATAATATGACGAATAAATTTACTTCACATATATTTTATCTCAATTTCATAGTAGGATAACATGTCAGATGTAACAAATCATATGCGAATACAGTAAGGCTCTTTTTTTGGAGGTAATATCGATAATTTTTAAAGTATATTTATTATACATTCCGGAATGATATATACTCCCAGTGTACAAAAAATCATTTAAATGAGTCAAATCGTTTCGACTTAAATCCAGACATACAGAGAGACAAAAAAAGGGAGTTACCAAACAATTTTATTTTACCACTTTGACGACGTGAATAATATGTATATCCATACCAAATTACAGCTTTGTACTAAGACTAAGAATCTCTGAGCTAAGCCGCGGACAGACAGACGGAACTGGCGAAACAATAAGGGTACCTTGTTGACTTCGGAACCCTAAAAATGTGCAGTTCCACTAAAGCTGTCGATGTAATTAGTTTTTGTTTGTAGCCCGAAATAAAAAGTGTCCCCTTTGACAATCAGACCGATATTGGCGGCATCTTAATCTATTATGAAGTGCTTTCATTTTTTTATCCATTGCGTTATTTGATCTTATAATGTATAATATTGGTGACATTTTTCATAATATAGCTTGATTGTTGTTCACAAGTGCAGTGAATTGAAAACAATAACAGCGACCATAAATTCTAATATGAAGTAAAAATCCCTGAACGAATAACCTACTTGATATTGGCAGAAATAATCCTCGATAACAAAAATCGGTCGCCAATGTAGGAATAACAAGAAGAAAACATTGGAACCCACATTCATCAACATTGCATTAAATTTGTGCTTCTTAAACAAAGAATTAGTAATAAGTTACTAACAAAATAAAAACAAGTTCTTGAAAAAATTCCAAAACGAGCTCAAATAGGAAAAAATGCAAACCAATTTTCTAGCTCATTTTCCTTTCCAAACATTCCATTCCTTTGTTAGGTTAGTAAGTCGAGGCCATAAAACGTAGAGCGAAAACTTACTAGAGAATTTTCTTTGTAATAGTTTGTTTAATGAAAAACCTCGGTCAAAGCATTGGAGTATAACGTACTGGAACGGTTATTTGAAAGAAAAATCGTACAGATAACGCGCGGGGGTTAAGCGGCGCGGCGGCTAAACTGATTAGATATGCTTTTTACCAATTACACGTGGGATGTGCTCTTCAGGTATCGCTTTCAGTTATTGTTCAATCTCAATGGATTATTTATAAAAAAAAGATGGTCACAAATATTTATATCAATTAGGTACTTTACTCAAAATGAGATACAATATCAATTAGGTACTTCAGTCAAAAATACTCGTAGATACAAAATGGAATGATTTTAGGAACGTATTGTTGTCCGTGACAAGTCCTTTTTTCGAAAACTACTTGTTGTAGAAAGTCAAAGTAATATCGAATAGTAAAATCTATGACTTCATATTGCCATACAAAATTAAGTTTCTAGTTTACCTTAATAAAGAGATATGACTAAACATACTAAAATTCCTCACTTACCGATTCTCAAAACTTCTCGACCTTGAAATTAAGCACGAAGATAGGTCTTATAACATGAGTTATGAAATACATCGAAAAATAATAAACTTTAAAATTCCCTCTAGAATTAACACGTGACAAACTTATATAGTTATAGCGATAAAGTAAAATTTATACAGCTTACTATGTGAGCGCCCGTAAAATAAAAGTTGGTCACTTAAACACGCGTTATCTCGCGTCGGAAACATTGGAGAATATCAAATAATATTTACGCTACTTATCCGATATTCGTTAGATATTACCTTATGTATTTGATTGACAATTACTGTCAATAATCACAATTCAGGTGACACTTTGTTTAGATTCTTTTTATTTGGTGTTTACCGAGTGAGGTGTGGTATTATTTTTTATAAAAGCTATTGATTTATCAAGCATGAGAATGACTTCACACGTGAATAATACTTTCTTGGTAATTAACAATACATCAATTCATTTAATTCAATAATAAATTGCGATATCTATAAATTATTTAAATATACATTTGTAACACATACTTATACGATGTTAAAAAAACTAACGCTATATATCTTGTTCTCCCATATAGCTCAACGTAACGTGTTAAAAAGAAATGGAACGAAAAAATTTGCTTAACACCTTGACCTATGTAATTTTGTATACTCAATGAAAATTACCTTTGCCTTTGTTCTGATCTATTTTATTGTCAATATTTATTTTGGTGGTACCTCGAAAGACACTACGATAGAATGAATAATTGGTTATATAGACATATATAATCAAATGACTGCATATAACTTACCTCGGGGTTGATCGTCGGCGGCATAAGTATCTTCTTCTGTGGCGGTGATCTCAAAACCACATTGTCATCTCTAATAATAATCTGTGGCTCCATTGCCAGGAGTTTCTTCTTACACTCCTGCATTTGCAAGCATTCCTTCTCCTTCCTCGATAGCACTGACTCCGAGGAAGCATGTTTCGACGAGCTGACTGACGTATTTTTGCTTGATAGTTTTAAACTGTCAATCGAGGCTGTCATTTTGGTGCTCTCTCTCCCGTTGGAGGAAGCCATTTTATGTTTATTTACGCACTGTTTTTTTACACTGTGTTGTAATTTAATTATTTACTATTTATTATTATAGTGACTACTTACTAACAGTTTCCTATAAAAGGAGATGGTGTCTAAGAAATAATTATTAAATTCAATGATATCTTACATTACAGTTGTATTTAAGGATCTCAAATAATTAATAAAATAAAATACAATGAATTTAGGAATTATTTGAATAGATTATCTAGTAAAGTAAATAGGAAACTATCAAACCAGCTTGTTTTTGAAAATTAATCAGTTAAAAATAATGTGAAAAAGTAAATTAATATTTTAAAGTTTCATTTCCAATAAAGATCTTATAGAATTTTTTTTAAATATTTTTTTGGCAAATTAAGAATTTGTTTGTACAAAGTTTTGTTTATGTTTATAAAAGCGTATAAAAAGTTCATTAAAAATTTCAAATAAATATTTAGTGATAAGCGTAATTATTACTGTTCCTTTATTATTAATGGTAATTGTTTCAATTTTTGATAAGTATGTATGTTGTATGTTAAATTAAGGTATATTAAATACTAGCTATGTCGCAGTTTCGCTCTCTTAGACTACAAAATGCCATCCACCACCCGCCACCCACGGCGGTCACTCTCCGGTTATTTTAAAGACAAAGGTGCTTATTGTAGGTGATTCTTAGAAGACATACATATGCTATTGGTGACTTTTATGTAGGTCTTTTCAAGACCTATAATTACGTATTACATTACTTTGATATATCTCTTATGATGTACTCAACGTAAGAAATTAAAGCGCCCAAAAAAACCGTATTTTCTCCGAATTGATTCACCGTTATCATCACTGCTTATTTCGTATGTTACTTTATCTAAGAAAATATATCTTATTACTTGATCAGATGACATACATATGAAGTGAAAAAAATACCATCTATATTTATTTATTCTTCCTATATTTTAACAGCGGGGTCCTGCTTTTTAGCTACGCCCTGCATTATAATTATAAATGTCCCGCAATTTTATGCACTAAACTGGGCAACCCTATGTGTGAAGGACTCGTGACATTTAACACAATTTAAAAATAATCGCATCAATGAAATTCTCTAAAGACCATACTTCTCAATAAATAATTGTATTTTTATTATTATCAGTGAAATAACAACGGCAGTGCGTAGGAAGTGTCTAGTTTATTCTTGTTATATTTACACTGTAATGTATTAATACAAAACAACATATAATTTATCGGTTGCCTTGTCCAGAGATCAGCTAACACCTGTACGGCGAGACGGGTTTATGAAATATTGTCTTCAGATATATAGGGCTGTCACGTAAGTTTTCAATTTAAATTCAATTACCTAATTTATTTATAGCACGCTTAACATAATCTATTCCATCGTAAACTAAATTAAATCAAACACAACACAGAAATATAAACATGAAAAGGCAAAAATACTATATACCAAATTTTTACATAATCTTGTATAGATTGTAAAACTCAACGTCTCCCTGTCTGTCTGCCGTTTGTGTTCTTTTCACGCGAAAACCACTTATCCAATTTACATATTTTTAATTTGAATTCATAGCTATGTTATCTGGTCAGGTTATAGGTATATTTTGTAAGATAAAGTGATATAAAAAATAAGCAGTGACGATAATAGTGAATCAATTCGGTGAAAGATGCATTTGGGGCGCTTAAATGACTTGCGCTGAGTAAATTTTGCGAGATGTATCAAATTAATGTTCTACATAATTATAGATTCTAAAAGACTTACAAAAAGTCAGTGATAGCATATGCCTATGTTCTAAGGGTCACACACAATAAGCATTTTTTGAGCAGCACAATTCACACGTGCGAATATGTAGATACACGTTTCTTGCCGGTTTATATCGTCTAGTAATACATTCTACACCGGCTTGTCTGCATAAAAACAAATTGTATGTATTTACGCACGTTACGAACTATATTTCTCTTTCGTAAGAAAACAAAAATAATTCCAATCATTGTATTCAACGTGCAAATAACATTATGAATTATTGTAAATATATTCTACTGACCTTTTTTTTCATAATTATGTAACACTTACATAATTTTAAAGTAATTTAATTTTAATCAATGTTAAATTATTTTTTCACTATTTGTAAAGGTCAATAAAGTGAATTCACATTACTTCATCATGTCGCACTAACGTCACATGATGCGCGCGTAGTTCTTAATCTTACCAGCTACTAAACGCATCAAAAGAAGTTTAATTTTTGATTTTACCTGACAACCCTATATGTTAATATTGTAAGAATGGTAGCCGCCCACATGGGAGTGTGTTTGCTGTCGATCCGTCTTCAAACTGTAATACATTACATCGTTTATTAACCATTATTCATTCTATATGACTAACTATAAACACGTGGTTCCGCCTGCACAATAGATCGTACTTCATTGAAATATAGATTTATCGAAAACGCATATTTTACGATTAACATAATAAATATTAATAATATTTGTGAGATCATTTCAGGGTTGTAGAGTTGATTATGTATAAATAATTATATCAGCCTGAAAGTGTCCCACTGCTGGGCAAAGGCCTCTTCCAAAAGGAAGGTAAGGGTTTAATCACCACGCCAGCCCATGACGTATTGACGATTTTAAACACTAACAAATCAACATTTATATATTTTTCTACATGCAGTGGTACTACGAGAACATTTCTCCGACGTTCCGGTTTCCTCACGATGTTTTCCTTCACCGTCAGCCAATAGTGCTACCAATTTCTATGAGTAAATATACGCGAATGACGAAAAATTCGTTAGTACATGCCGGGGTTCGAACTCGCGAACATCGAATCGATATTCCGCCGATCTAGACCACTCGAATATTTTTATTAATTATTGGACGTGTTCACGTCGACGTACATCCATTAAACACCTTTTCAAAGGTACATAATTTTGTTAAGAATGGAATAAATCCATTTAAGTAAAATGCTTGATTATTTATTTATTGTTTTCATAATACGATGTCGTTTTATTTAGTACAAGTAATAATGCATCTAAATTGATGCAATAATGGCTCAGTGGTAGCGTATACGGACACCGCGTTGATCGACGTGAGTTCGAATCTGTGCAAGGAGCCTTAGCTTTCGGTGTAGGAAAATATTGTGATGTGACCATAGCATGGTGATATAGCTTTTTCTAATGCCTGCATGAGTAACTACAATCCTCAAGTTGTAAATCTTTTGCCAAGCACCTATAGGTGTGATCCGGCAGGTGTACTTGAGAGCCAGTCCTCCCACTAGCCTTAGCGTGTATTAGTCCAGATTTAATTCAAAAACGGCTTGATTGTTTTTAATGAAATGTTTTAAACGGAAAGTATATGTAGTATATATTCAATGTATAAGCTATAAGAATTATCGATAATACTTTTAGAAACCATATGAGTAAAAATTAAAATATGAGTCGGAGAAATTACTGCGTAATAGATACGCGCGGAGCCGCGGGAATAGCTAGTTTATAGTGCTACTTCACTCGAATGACTAATAATATTGGCATTTCAATACCGCGTTGACTAGTTTGCAAGTCAGAATATACGAGTATATATACATAATAATATACCAAATTACCTTCACGCGTCATTTATCTAAGAGCTATTTTATCAATTTCAATGATATAATCAAATACAAGTATTGATCAATACGTTGAATCAAAACGTTACACGTATGAGAGATGAAAGAATGAAAAGTCGACTAAGTGCTAGTAGGACTCGCACATCAAGGTTTCCGTACCACCACACATATATCTATTTGTGTCTTAAGAGTGAGCCCCATTTAAAATTATCTTGTTTTCATTAATTTTTGTTTTACTTTAGACCGTACACTACAATAACACCAAGTTTGACTCTTGCACGTATTACCGTTATTACGATATAGCAACAAAACACATATTTTTATTGTTAAGGTAAGTGCAATACATATACTGTGAAAATTTCAAACGGCTACCTATTACACACAGCCCTTTAAAGGTACGACTAGGATGAACATCGCAAGGTTAGCAATAGAGTTGCTTTTAAAACGGAACCCTTAAAAAAGATTACAGTGTGAATGTATGTGAAACTGGAAGCTGCGAACGACCGAGACCGAGCTGTGTCAAATAAAAATACAGTGAATTTAAGAAAAGTAAAATATTTTCGAAAAGGATGCAGTGTATAAAGGGAAAAAGGTTTGAATGGTTATAGAGATATCGATTTATATTCTTCCCATTCCATTCCATTGGAACTGACTATAATGTTAGTCAAGAGGATTTTACAGCTTCACCGGGTTATGGGCGAGCGCAGAAGGCACTCAGCCGAGGAAAAAGGGCAACAAGCGTAAGGAAGCCAAAGTGACTGACCTCGGCTTGGGCTGTTGCCGTATATGCAACCATTGCGAGCTAATTTCCTATCCAAATTCGATCTAACTAACTATATATATATGCATGTCTCTTGCCTTCTGGGAGGAAGGAAGAAACACGCATACATATATTTAGTAATCTGTCAATTTGGTTGAAATATAACTTAGCCAGAAAAAAAATGGTCTCTTACATAACCTATGTACCTTAGTGGAGTGCAGGTGTGAAGTGCAGTGTAATTAATGAGTGTATGTTGGTAGCTAGTGAATGCAGTGTCACTGTATCGCACGAGCAACAGGATTGAGGGCTCCATAACGGAGGATCGGACTTAGACTCAAGTCGCTGCAGGAGAAGGCGGTCGTGACATGTGTGCTGGAGCGAAGTTAGCCGCCCGCCCCCTGCGGAGTGAGCGGTGGTTACGCGGTCGTCGGCGCAAGGACGCTTGGTTAGTAGAGACGAGCGGGTATGTCACGTTGGCTATCGAGATTTTATCATCGGAGTCGGGTAGTATATCGCGCTGGCGTCTATATTTATTTGAAATCCGGATGTTTGGATCGGCATTGTATATCGTGGTTGATAGATAACACAAGCGGGTTCGAATGGTTCGACGCTTTTTAGAAGTAACTATTCGTTAGGGATTTTATATATGATTCGATCGAAGATAGTACCATCTATAGCGCCGTAGTATTAAATTATAATTTCCCTGACAAATAAGGTATAAAACACCAAAATATTTTTTCAAATCTGATGGGTAATTCCAGAGTTTATCGCCTTCAAACAAACAAACTGTTGTCCTTTATAATTTATCACGGATTAAAATGTAACAGTGGAAACGAACTCCCGACGGTTCGTAGCCGCAGCCGCGTCGCGCTCAAATTAAGTGCCGCTTTGAAAAGCCTTTCCTCTCTGTTCAACATTAATTTTGTATTTAATAAATCAAGTACTCAATTCAGTTACCTGAACTTTCTCTAAAAAATTTGATGCTGTCAATACTTTATACACAGTTTGTTTTTTATTCAACCTCTAGTACTTATATAATAAAACTATATATATATTTTCTAATATTTCCTATTATTATGTTTTGTTTTATATTTATTTTAAATAAAAAAATCCTGTATTTAAATTATACATTTGTTACTATACTTAAGTTGTGGCTATTACTGAGTTTGTTGGTTTTCAATGTAATATGTTTTACTTAATAATATATATGTAAATATAAAAGGATAGCTAGCTTTTTATTATTTATATGTGTAGTTCATTGCCGAGATTCGAGTCCACGTCGATCGACGCGGTGTCCGTACACGCTACCACTGAACCAACAGTGCTTCAAAACTGACTGATATATCAACGCGAAGCCCAAACTACTAGGACTAGGACCGTCAAAATTTGACCACCACCTTAGGGATTTTTCCAAAATCCTTCCTTAGTGCTCACTTACAGTGCAAAAGGGTAGTAGGCCATTGGCCTAAGGATGTAAAATATAGGTTGAAAGTATGTATTTTTAATGTGCGTTATGATTCCAGAAGTGCCATTAGCTATGATATATTTAATTAAAAAAACAAAATTACACCTAGCCAAGCGAGCAGGTACCAGCTAGTTTCATAATAAATCATGAAATCGTCTTTGACTAAAATGCTCTTTAATAGACTTAACTCGCATTAAGAGCTCTTGAATTCTATAATTAAATGAAATAACATTATACAATAATTATTACCTACATATTACTTATCTATAGAACTCAAAAGATCTAAAAATCACTAAATTATACTAAAAAAACACAAGGATAACTAAGTATAAGAAAGTTGTATAAAGCCCCAAGCGGTGCAATATTTTTTTTATTAATTAAAACCACCCTAAAAAATCTAATTTGGTCATCTATAAATCCATAAGGACTAGGTTGAATATATGCAAATGAAGATCAAATCAAAATAGACAAAATAACAAAACGATCGGTTATTATTATTGTGAATGTTATCAAAAAGTAAAGTTTTTTTCATCTTCAATGACCACATTTAACGACAATAATAATGTAAATATAGGTAGGTATTCTTCAACAATACAATAAAGAGATTGGTCGTAAAACCACGGCATTTACCAATAAGTTTTAAGTAAACCTTCAACGTTGAGAAATGGGCTATTATATGGGAAAATACGGAACTATAGATTACCTATCCTGCATTTGCCAAAATATTTCCTAATCGCTAAAATATTGTCGATGTAATCAGGTGATTAAATCTTTCAATGTACAAAGACTTTTATCAAATGATAATAATTTTAGAAGCAGTTTTATATCGTGATGGTATCATAATGGAGACAAGAGGATTAACTAATTTACCTTGAGTTACTGCTAGAAGAAAACGCGTCAACTAAATGTATCACGATCTCGGTGGTAACTAATTGGATGATAAACGCTGAACATGGAATTAATTAGAATAAATCTATTATAATAATATATTTTGTCAATTTGGATAGTAAAAGTATTATTATATTATTAATAAACATATATACTCCAAAGTTAATAATATAATACGAATAAGTTAAAAAAATAATTATTTCTTAGACAAAATTTGGTATTTCTTCAACGTAAAAGAACCCCCCTGCAGAAGCTAGTTCACATAGTCAAACATATAGATGCAGTATCGTCAGCAATAAAATCATATGCAAATTTATTCAATATTTAGATAGACATTTTAATATTTTAAATATTAAATTAAAAGGTTTCTTTATTTTAATTTTAATAAGTATCTTATCAATAAAAATAAACATTGAAGAAAAGAATCAAAAATCAATATCTAATCGTATAGAATACAAACCATGTATACTATACCACGCATTTAACTACAAGTTATTTAAATTAAATTACAAATATTATTTAGTGTGATTTAAAACAAAAATAATATTAACACATATTGGCTAAACGTTCACTGAATAAAATTATTATTATTGTATAGTATTATATTAATTGTTGATTTTAGTACGTATAGGACGCTATGATAGCGTCAACGCGTTCGCCATTGCTCCCGCCCGGCGCCAGACTGTCGCTCGACGCTCACAGCCACTGAAGGCTGTGGCTGAAGGCAGTGAAGGCTTGCTATCCTTTAGGTACCAAGTCCTAGGTATATCACAAGTTAATGATACCACGTAACATCATTTATCATACTCTGTTTGTTTTTATCACTGTGAAAATAATTTACGTTTAAACCTGATTAGGGGGATCGTGGTTTCTGTGCCTTTAAAAATCGTAAATTGAGATGCTTACGCGATACAGATGCGCATGGAATGGCAATTCTATTGTTCATATTCTACTGTAAATAATTTATAAAAGAATTAAGGCTCTTACACATTTCAAATTAAAAAAAATAGTTTTGTTGTACTAACGGTATTTAATATTGTACTGTTTCAGTAATGCCCATGGCTTATTTTTAAAGTGAAATTATGCTGTGTCCTTTGTTTATGTACTCTATTTTACGTTTGACTTGTATAATTCTGAATTCCTAAATTAGGAATTGCTATCTTAATGTTAATTATGTCTGTATTATTGTGTTGTTATGATTTTTTATAATAATATATATTATTTCTCAAAGGTGTTATTTCCTGTGGACGCCATATCTACTTGAATTCTTCATCAAAATTAATGATAAAAACATAATTTGACAACTTATGGTCCCCGCTACTGTCAAAACATAGACAAATAGTTTAAAATTAATGTTTTCGTTAAAAATAATTTAAAACCTTTTTCATTCGGAATGTCACCTATTGATGCTAATTAAAATATATTCAAAGCGCCATCTATGAACAATCTGTTAACACGACAGTTGTTTGATTGTTTACATTACATAATGTTCTTTAAAATGATGTAATATCGACTACGTATGTGTATTGAAGTATTGAAGTTGTGTATGCAAGGAATCTTACTCCGTTGTGCCAAGCTTTGCATTTCTGAACTTGTCAGTGTTCCAGTACTAATGACAGAGCTAGAGACAAAGAGACAGAAATAGATAATTAGAGAAATAGACAGAGACAGAGACTGTCGGTAAACCCTTGTATTTCAGTAGTCATCGATATTGAACTTTTTTACCTTCGGACAAAATTAAAATTTCGTTTTAAAAAATACTTACAGTACAAACACACTGTCAATCACTCGTACATGTTTAACAAGAGAGATTATTTATAGCCGACGATAAACGATGACGGCTGATTGATATGTTTGGAAATATTCTATCGCAAGCTCTTCCTACCAGCTTACAGTATTGTTGTTTTATTTTGGTGTTGCGGTCCTATAAAGACATGTTAGCTCACAACAACCAACTTAATTAATTTTGTTTCTGATATTTCAGAAGCTTTAGATTCTAAGAAAGAAGTTTTTTTTTTTTCGGACTGACTATACTATTAGCCTTAGAGGCCCTGGAGCCAATACGGCTTTTACAGCTTCACCGGGCTTTACATGGACTATATTAAGGCGTTTGACCTTATGAATCACGATTGCCTGATTGATAAACTGCGAGCTTTGGGAATTCACGGATCATTCTTGAGATGGTGTGAATCCTACCTGAGGAATCGTTCTCAATTTATAATGTAACTTACACTTGGGCCGTATTTTAAATTTTCATATAAGTACTAGCCTCACACTGAAATGCGGACGAACTAAACACATCAAAATGAAAAATGCGGACGAACATTCGAAAACTATCAAAACTTGTACAAACCGACATGCTCAATGATGGTGACCCGCTAAAATCAGATACAGATACTCTACAACCCGGCTTGATTTGTGGATATAGACCAGCTGACAAGCAATGATGGCTCAGTGGTAGCGTGTACGACTTCGCGTCGATTGACGTGAGTTCGAATTCCTGCAATTAGCCTGAGCTTTCGGTGAAGGAAAACGTCGTGAGGAAACCATAGCATGGTGGTAGGGCATTTTGTAATGACCGCCTGACTAGCCACCACCCTCAAGTTGAAAATATGTCGCCAAGCACCTATACGTGTGTTTTAGCAGCTGCACTTGAGAGCCAGTCTTCCACTAGGTTTAGCGTGTTATCATTTTGGGCCACATCGTCACTTAACATCAGGTGAGATTGTGGCCACTACGCCAAACCTATAACAATAAAAAAAGCGTACCACTATGGTGGATGACTATATACACCCTGGTGTATTGACGTCGTGAGTCAGTCGAACCTATTAATCGTATTTTACTCTTTACAGTACAAAGTTTATACTGTAAACTTAGAAGTGGTTAGTTGAGTAGTTCGCGAAACCGTAGTTACGAAATTATAATTATTTACAGCCTAATGGATATAGAAAGAAGAAATATACGGTAAGAATATTCGCCCCTTTAAAGTAAGGTTATAAATAATACAAAAATAACATTTCTAATAATGTACTTTAGTTTTTCTTAAAGATCAGAATGATTTCAAATTTATTTGATCCTAACGGGATTTGAACCTGCTACTACGGTGTTTCTTGTGGTATAATCGTAACCAAACAATTTGTAGCGGTTATAGCTTTGAAAGACTGAAAATCATTAATTTTAATATTGATAAAGTTTTAGGTTAAAGGTTACGAAAATCTCGTACTTATATACCTAATCCTATCTCGCACATCAGATTCACCCATTTCTGTACCCAAATCACTGCGACCATAATATCAGGGCGACCATTTCATTTTCACTTAAAAGTGTCAACCCCGGCGACCCTACCTTGTAAGTAATTAATTTAGTCAAGGAAAATTTGAATCTGCCTCTATATTACTAATAATAAATCTTTTATTTCAAACAAAAGTCCACTTGGTTACTATACACACAACTTAAATCTAGTGTGTTAGTACTTATATCTACCAGAAAAACGACAAATAAATTATTTATGGCACAGTGGAATGTAGGCGTACCCAATGTCCCAGTATAGGACTGTCCCACCTGTCTGCTATAGTATTCAGGATTCTGTTAGGTCTAGAGCGTACCCTTCGCATGAGTGAGGCACATCGCCGATATATAACCGATATTTATTTATAGATGTTAAAATATACAAATTTTTGGCCTGTCATTGTGTTCATTACATTGATTTATTCTATTTTTTTTTATGTTTCTGAGGTGTTTTCAATCAAAAGTACAGCGTGTAATGTACACAATACACAGTGTACACAGTAAATGTATACAATAGAATAATTTTATAACACAGGGAAAATATATTTTTGTATATATTTGCTACTTTGCGAAAGTTCGCAAGAAACCTCTTCGCTGCAACTTTACTGTCATCTATTAAAATTACTTGTAATTAGATAAGTAATTTCGAAACAGCGCCACCTATTGTAAGCTGAAACAAAACACAAACCTTTAAGCATTCATACACCCGTTGCAGTCGTTTATGAAAAAGATCTACTTGAAATCCACTAGGTGGCAATGCTACGAAGAATTTAGTAAATAGTTTTGTAGATCAGTTCACAGGTGGCGCTGAATGCAGTAAAATGATTGTTAGCGACGAACAAGTTTTGAATTGTGTAGGTAGTTAAGTGTCGTGGTCGGCGTCGAGGGTTTTTAAAAATTACTTCCAAGTGATTCTTATGAGACTTTATTACAGAATGAATACATGGTTTTACAATGGTCCTATATATAATGTCTTAAGCCGTAAACACCAGGTGTTGTTTATAAGTGAATGCCAAAAACATGTCGCAATATGTCTAGCCAAAATGTCAGGTGCTTATCTTAAATTGTAGTCTAAACATCCTGAGCGAATAAACAATTATCAGCATTTTTACTTATGTACCAATTTAATAAGTCGTAATAACAGAGGGTGCAGTATGCATAACTATGTACCATATGTATGTATCGTATATATGTAAAGAATATATGTAAAGTATATATATACAGTATATATGTATCATACATATGTACCGTAATAATGTATCGTATATATGTACCATATGTATGTACCGATTAACATGTGTTAATAAGGAATGTACGGACTGCATAACTAGGTAGGTACTTTTATTTATTCCATCCATAATAAAAAAAAAAGAATAATGCACGTAACTCAAGAGCATAAACTTCGATAAAAGACGGTAGCATTGTTTTTAGGCGATTCTTTACATTAACTTAGGTTTTGCGGTATCCAATGCAAAATTTTAAATCCTTGTTATTTATTGTACTAATTAAACTATTTAGTTACTTACATAGTATTGCTTAATTTAGTACAGCTAGAGAATCAACTTTTTGTTTACAACTCTTGTGAAAATAATAATTACATAGAGATACCTGTTTGCCTAGGTAAATATAGTCACGTACGTACTTTCTTAAAGAAAGCAACACTGTAGAACTAGACAGGAGAATTGCAATCACGTGGAGGAAGTTCTGGGCTTATAAAGAGGTCATGCAATCAGACATGAGCTTATTGCTAAAAAAGAAAGTTATTTATCATGTTTCTTACCCTGTCTCACGTACGGCTGCCAAACGTAGGTATATATTTGACTCTACAACCAATAGGAAGCTAATCTCATGTCAAAGAGCAATAGAACGCATCTCACTAAAGATAGCAGATATCTAGGTACCTACTATCTGTAAACAGGGAACTAAAGATCAAACTGAAGATAGAATACGTCACAATACAATAAAGAAACAGACATAAGTAATAAAAGTTTTATCTTTCGACCGAAGTTTAAAATGGATATTGGCAGGACACGTGGCTCGTAATATCGACGACAGATGGACGAAGATTGCAACACTGTGGAGTGGACCTCACGGATATAGACGCAGATTTAACTATTTAGAACCGCTTCAGCTGCGAAGAGACATTGTCTTACTGAGGGTGTTTTATCGTCTATATCATGGTGACTATTCTGAAGAATTGTTTGACTTTATTCCATCATCTCCCTTCCACTACAGAAATACGTGGTCTTGTCTACGGAGCCACAGCTATACGGTAGCGTCCATCATAACACGAACAAAGAAGTTCGTTAATTCCTACTTTTGCCGTACTGTGCAGATGTGGAATAGTCTCCAAGCCGACGTGTTTCCTCCTTCCTATGAGATTGGGTCCTTCAGACGAGGCACGAAGAGGCATTTCAGCGACGACTGCCAATGATATTTGTGTCACCGGCGTTCACCGTTTTTTGTAGACTATACCTACTTACCGTCAGGTGCAGTACAGTCATTTTGCTGAACTAGTATAAAAAATATATCTGTTACTCTTTCTAACAAAGTAAATATCCTTAAGCTTGAATAAAGTAAAGCATGTTCCAATCAGTTTACTTTAGTGTCACACACCCGTATGTGGAACAGGTACATAGGAACTTCTTTTTCAGTTTACAGATAACAGTTCCAAACTTTTATTTGAAAATATCTGTTCTTTTAAACCATTCAGATTAATACGCCTCATTTCTAAATAAAAGTAAAAATGTGTGGGTATTTTATTTTAACGACGTTCATTTAGTGTTTTTTAAGCTTAGTGTTTTCTATAAGCGAATGCTTCACCAGATGGAAGATCATTTAAGTATGTTCTCTAACTTCTTCAATATTTTATTCATTTACATAAACAATCTGAGTCCTCCTATAAACTATAGCTACATATTTTTGTAATCGTTACTTAATTTTTTTTATTAATTTAGGTAGGTATGGGGGCAGTAAAGCTTATATAATAGACTCAGGGCGCCAAACCATAAAATACGCCACTCTTTTCTTCTCCAAGTACTAATAATTTTTATCAGTTAACTTAATACCCAATAATGAACAAATGAATTTTTCTTTCAATAAGACGTGACATTATTATTTTAGTCTAATACCTAACAATAATTAATTAAGCAAGTTATATAACTTTGTTATTTATTTTACTGTTCAACTACACGATTACAAAGTTTTGTTTAAGTTACTACGACTTAAGGCTTGTTTTTGCGACTACGATTTCATCTGAATAATAATTTATATTTAACATTGGGGTCATATGGTATATTTCAATTCATTATTGTTTCAGTATTATTTTTTTAAACGCCCCTACCCCAAGGAGCTCTGGAAACTACTCACCGCAGGAACACAACAATAGGTTATTTGTCTGCGATCTTCTGTAGCGTGGAGGTATTCCACCGGTCGGACTGCCCCAAATAGAGAGGAATCTCCAAAGAAATTTCTCTGTGCCCAGCCTTAATTATTACTTTCCCTTGTTTCCTTTCCTTTCCATTGTACCCCTTCAGTCTTTCATGCAAGTCTTGGATATAATACTTCTCGTAAAGGATTAAGGGGCTGTTTATTATTAATACTCACTTTATATTCTCCTAGTCAAATAAATCAATCAAGAAAATTATTAAATTGGCCAGTCGTCTTCTGTTATGATATAATTCTAAGTAAATCCTCTCAACATTGTTAAGTAGTAACAACTTACAGACATGTAATTTACCCAGTAATACACAGTAGGGGACCCGAACCCAGTGTTTTGTTAAGATAAAGGATACTGATGATATTCGACTACGTGTAGTCGTGTGGGGCCATAGCATTAGCGTTTTTTAAATTTTATTTCTAAACTAATTTTACCTGCAGACCTACGCACGTTTTAATCGCAATGATTATTTACGTCAAATTTATTTTACTATTAATCGTATTGTATGATTATTTGGAGCCTTTTGAAGTTAAATCGAGACATACTAACGAATAAATTATGTAGAACAAAATTACGAAAAAATATTACATATATATAGACAGAAATCAGATTTGCAAACAATTTAATAGAAATGTTTAAAACTACACTTGTGGGTTAGTTTTTCGCTAAAGTGCATCTTTGTATTTACACTTTAAGAGATTTTTAGCTATGATGATATTACAAATGAAACCATATTCTATAGTGCAAATTATTCTCGTTCAGAGTTTTTCTGATGAAGTTAACCTTCCTTGAATATAACCATAAATCATATTATTATTTCAGAACAACATTTTATAATTTATATTTAATGTTAACATTAATATCTATAGGAATTCAAAATAATATTGTCACTTGGTTGCATTTTTAGTTATACTATGATTAATCCATTTTTAAATTTATCATTTAATTTTGAATGATGTTATAGGCTTCATTTCTAAAAAATTTATCATTAAAACTATTGATATATTAGACAGAACGAACAAAAATTAGACTTCTAATCAGTATTCGTCTTTATAAAACGCTTATCTTATGGCTTCTAATGACATACTTTGGTAAAACTCAAATTTGCCGTGCACTCGACCAAGTTTCCTAAGTAACTTTTCTTTTATACTAGCTCGGTGAAATGACTTCACGGTACCTGATGGTAAGCACGGCACAGTCAACAAACAGCGGCGGACGTCGGTGACACAAATTTCATCGGCAGTCGTCGATACCATGTAGGCCTGCTGAAACACCACTTCACGACTTATTTGAAGGACTCAATATTATAGGAAGGAGAGAACACGTTGGCTGGGAGACTATTGTATACCTGCAGGGTACGGTTAATGTACAAATTTACGAACTCCTTAGATCGTGCCATGATGCGCGTCTTATATTTTAAATTTCATTATATATACATAAAGGGTTAGTTCATAAGATACAGTATATAAATAATACAACGTAATTGATAATTTATTTTATATTCAATAATTTAAATAACTCTACAACCAGTTTGGACGGCACTTTCTCTAACCGGAAGAACTAGCAAGAAACTTTAAGGTTGCTGTTTTAAACCAATCTCTTTACAATCATAATAAATATTCAAGTAATACAAGATTTCAATCAAGAGCCATCTGAAATACATTACAAAATAATATAAATACTTAGATTAGTATTTCAGCTCAGAGAACGCGCACCGCACCGTCTAATGATCGTTTACAGAATCTACTAACTAACATCCTCCAGCTTAGTATTTTTCTTGGAGCCGATTTTTCAATCGTCAGATAACTTTATATGAAGAATAATATTGACATATTGACGCATTGCATGGAACAACTGTCAAAATTTAAAAATTATTCATTGAATAAAGTTATCTGACTATTGAAAAATCGGGCCTTAAAAATATACTCCAAGGAGGTTTCACATTAACATATAATAAATCAAACGACAAAGGTCGTACCTTAAAGACATTTATTTGGTTTTATCAACATATGTGCCATTCTGTCACCAACCCATATATAATATAGGTAGTTGTGGTTCTGTAATGGAAACTCCCCTTTCTCATGCTTTGACCTAAATATTTAAAACCAGGTTACAAATGTAGGTACGAGAATAGAAAATCATAAGAAAGCCCATTCGCTAACGTTTTCCATATTATATGTACATGTATCGTCTCGTCCCATTCTTTTACACATTCGTTTAACACAAGTTGTTTGGTCAAATGAGATATGAGACTGGTAACCCAAGTCTTGTTTCTATCGCTTTGTGCGGACTAAGCCAGTCCATAGTTTTTATGAAAAGTCAGTTCTATTCAACTGTGTTGTTGGTAACCTCACTTCAATTGAACTCAGTTAAAAAAGTAATCTTTGACAAGTTACCCAGTAAGTTTGTAAGTGAATAACATCAGAACTTTCCTTTGACAAATATACATGAGACGATCGAAAGCCACCCTAGATTAATGTATGTGTGGAAGGGTCGAACGAACTTAATCTAAAAACTTTAATCGAATTCGAAACTCGAGCTGGTTCCGCTTTCCTTGTGGCTCTACGTCGTGTTTTATTTATGTTGGTAATTCGTATTTTCATTATCACGATTTTACTTTCGAGCTGTCGGGGAAGTGTCAAATAACCTTTCGAGACATCCAAGCAACTGTCACCGACACGCGGCGCTCAATGTTGAAAAACCAATGAAGAAATGTTAAAGTTGGACTTTTAACTTGTTTGCTCCCTATTAGGAGGTGTCCTCGTGATATAATTTTTGTCATCTTTATAGATTTTTTTTAACCGTAGCACTGTAAAGTAACGGCGCTATACCTGATGGTTAGTACAGTGCAATCCAACTACATCGGCGACCACCGAGGAATTTACTTAAAATTTATCGCCAGTGGACGGTGTCTTGCCAGCCAAACAGTTTAATGTGTGACAACAGGCTCTTAAGCACAGCTGGCGGAACATAGATTTACGTGCTTCAATCTAGCACAGATTGTGGCTAGCCAGGTGGGTATTAGAAAATGCCCTGCCACTATGAAATCACGAACGGATCCATCACGTTGTCTAGGTACTGTCAAATCATAACAGAAGCAACAACCGAGACACTGTGACTGTGTTTTCAGGACAATACCTTCAAAATAATATAATCGTTAATTTAGCACTTGACAGCGATGTAGGAGTCTACGAAACCTCTTACATTCCAAAGAATTTTTCATCACATGAAGTTGTTATGTATTACTTTATTAACATACTTAATACAACTTTGTTCTTTTGATGTATACGGGCGTAAATCACAATAAACTAGTTATAAATTAGGCCCTTATGTTTCTAAGGTACATAGTTTCAGGTTATAGGTACGAGGCGACGCTAAGAGACTTGCTCGTCAGGCCGCTTCGGCTCGTGACCCGAGGGATTAACAAAACTCTAATATTTCTCTTCACCCGATCTCTCGAGATATTTCAAGCTTATTTCGCTGCTTTTAAAGGTTTTACTTGAACAATAATTTCGATAATAAAATACTGACAACATATTTTATTCCCGCTGGAGATAGCTCCATCCTTACATAGTGTAAGGGATGATACAGTGCCTTTATTATTTTTTTAACAATTTTTACATAACAGAAAAGATAAACAAATAATGTATAGCATTTGATATGTTAATTTGTGGATGTTCATTGCTCCAAAAATCTATATTGTTTCATTTGTTTTCACAGTAGATTAAAGGATTCTATTTATTTTTCTCGTAAATAGAATACGATCTGGTAAGAGCCCAAACGGCGATTCTGATTCAGTTATTTTTTAATATCGTGAATTATCTTAACTTATCTTAAATTAGTCGAGAAAATCTAAAGAAATTTCTCTGCGCCTTACCCTCCCTCCCTAAAGCTCTCCTCCCTGTGCTCTGTGCCCGTTTGAATCCTATCAACACCAAGGAGCTTTGGAAGAGAATGACATATACTTCCCGTGTACAAAATTCATTAATTTCCATAATGCCATTTTTGATTAATCCAGATATACAGAGGGGCAAACTAAATAAGAAAAGTTATTGTCAAATTCTAGTTAGCATCATAAAATATTTACATGGCACAAAAAACACATGTACAAACAAACTACACATTTATTTATACACTTATCATATTTTAACGTTGTTCTATAACCTCTTAAATAAAAAAATCATCCCACATTGTTTTAAACTAACTTCTTCTACCAGCTTTGCCTTTGTTACGAAGTTTACTTCTCGTGTTGTAGTTTCTAAAGCTTTAAGCTTAATAACTTTTACCGATTCTATATAAGTTTATTGTTGCCGCTTACCCTGACATTTTGAAACACATTTTGCACACTAATATTCCCAAAGAACCCTAAATTTAATTGAAGTATATTTTTATGTACTTAGCTATTTTACAGTAGTGCTCTTTCCTGCTTTGGCAATTTCATGGTCGATGGTATTATTTCCAATCCTCTTCACTTGTGCACAATTATCAAGCCATATTACGCAAACCATCACCAATATTGCACATTATATGGTGAGATATCGCAATTTTGTGAGTACAAAATAAGACACATCACATGACAGACTAGGTGTTATGTATATACACATATGTACTGGTACTTAAATAAGGCAAGCGTAATTCATTAAACGAAACGTGTGCCTTTCTTTATTTCACATGTCCTGACGCAGTAGGTACCAGGATTTCGTCAAAAATTATGAACAGATATTTGAAACGAAATTCGTGGTAAATATGGCTTGTAGATGGCAAGTAAAACCGTTAACAGGTCATACAGAGTTGTATTGCTTTATAAATAACTAGCTTTGCCCGCGGCTCCGCTCGCGTTGTCTAATTCATAATTATTTATTTGTCATATTATAACGGTAATGTTACATGATATGTCCATTTACAATACACTCGCTTTAAGTAAAATCGATAACAAAATACAATAACACAATACAAAAAGTAGTCGAAAACATAATATAAAAAAGAGATAGCAAAATAAATAAATATTAAAGATAATTAAAGATTACTTATTCTACTAATACTATTTTAATATTGTAATAAGGACTACTTTCGAAGTATTTTTTTAATTGCAATTTAAATTCATTATACGGCAGTTTAGTGATGTCCTTTGGTATTTTATTATACATATCTATTTTTAAATTGATTCCTTGTTTATACGTTTTTACCAATCTAGTTCTAGTTGAAATTATGTTATATTTCTATCGCGTATTATAATTGTGGATGTCTTTTAATTTAAGTAAGGTAGCTTTTTCTTTATGTATTTCCAGCAGCTAGTTATATATATAAAGGGAAATGACTGTCATAATTTTGTTTCTCTTAAAATATTCTTTAACAGATTGCCGTCTGTGAACGCCGTATATAATTCTTATTGCACGTTTTTGACTATATTTTTTTCGGATGCGTTACCCCATACTATTAATGCGTAGTTTATAGTAGAGTGGCAGTATGCGTAGTAAACTGACAACAGTATTTTCTACAGAATGCTGTCGGTCGAGCGCACATGCGAATTGTGCTGCCCCAATTTTTTTTATTGTGGGTGATCCTTACAATATAGACATTTGCATCTATAATTATTTAGTACATTAATTTGATATAGTATCTCTTATGGCTCACTTCGTGTAAGCCGTTTAAGCGCCTTTTTTCCGAATTGATTATTCATTATCATCACTATTTATTTCGTATGTTACTTTTTCTAACAAAATATATACTATAACCTGGCCAGATAAAATAGTTATGAATATAAAAAAGAACCATGTAAATCGAATAAGTTATTTTTACGTGAAAAGAACATAAACAGACAGACAGACAGAGAGACGTTGAATTTTATAATATCTATAGAAGATATAGATGGATATAAAGTGTTGAACGTGTTGTGAATCCGAACTTGAATAAATATTATTTTCAAAGCAAAAGATGGTTTCTCCTGAGAATTTGGTACGTCATGAAAAAAGTTGAATCGTCGTAAGTTCCATATCGTCCCTTAAATGTAAATGTGGAATAAATTAAAGTGTCCATATTTTTCTTTTATTTAAACTATGTAAAACCTCATTATACAAAATGGCAGTTTTTTTGCTTACCTTTATTTGAACTCGCATATATGTTTTAAGTAATACAAGGGAAGTTATTATTTATATTATAAAAAAACGTTTTATTTTTTATTTTCTCATTTTTCTTTTTAAGGGACGCTAAGACAACTGAGTGTTTCCACGTCAAACACTGAATTAAAAAACAAAATTAGTCGTTTATTGTAATTGTACCTACACTTTAATTGAGTGCCGCATAGGAACAATGTTGTTTGAGCTGTTGAACTATTTTACAAGATTCACGCAAATAGCTAAGAAGAAAGAAACCCACTAAGTAAAGGGGCTTATAAATTTTCCGCGTGAGTTCCTTCAGGAGTGCGGATCCGCAATGCGGGCGCTCTCCCGCCGCCGCCGTCGTTGGTTACAATTTCATAGTGCGGGCGTAAGGTGACCATCGTGCCGGGTCTTGTCGGGATAATTTATTAACTTTATCATATCATAATGAACACGTTTTACGTTTCAGTGTTTTGTACAGTTATTAAAACTTAAAATTGATTTAATACGAGATAGTAATAATTACTTTTATATTTATGCATAGGTTTCCGGCCAGCGGCCGCGTACATTTGTAGTTTTTTTATTGTAATGGAAGTAACTCATTGTTATATCCATTGTTCATGTTTAAATGAATAAATTTTTAAACAGTGTAATTAATTTATGCAAACAAAGCTGTCGATGGTAAGTTAGAATTCAATAAATCACATTCCTGTGTGTACTACGTCGTTGGTTCTATATAGTCTAGTGCTACAAATTAGACAGCTGTTCCCGGAGGAATCTGATCAAAAAATATGATTTCCCCATACAAATTTAACCTCCCTCTTTTGTCTCCTTAGGAGTTAAATTTCGAAAAATGTCTTCTTAAACGACGACACTCACAATATAAAGTCATCGCCGTCCCTAAATTTTTATCTTGACAGGCCTCGTGGCGCAGTTGTAGTAAGCCCTACTATTGAGCCGAGAGGTCGCGGGTTCGATCCTCGCCCATGACTGACTTTTGTGTGATGAGCATAATTGTCAGTTATGTGTCTGGGTGTTATATATATATGTATAGTATATATCAGCTGTTTAATTATCATAATACAAGCTATGCTTAGTATGGAATTAAATGGCCGTGTGTGAAATTGTGTCCACATATTTATTTATTTATTTATTATTATCTATCTTTAGTTTTTGGGCTGGACGAAGATGAATCAATCAGAACAAAGCTTTATGTAAATAACGCTATTAAATAAGGTATTATTGTTTAATATGTCGACCTGACGTCCTTAAGTTAGAGCTTTAGCAGTTCAGCGTCTATCAACAAACTGAAATTCAAGTATATTTTATAATTTGAATTGAATTAGTATAATTTTCAGCTAGTGAAAAGCGACAAATCGTGGGACACCGGAACTTTTGAGAAATATTCTCTAACTTTTCAGCGTTTGAAATCGCCAATACGCTGTTTTATTTATTAATTTAAGCATACAGCCACTACATCAATATATTATATAATAATGTAACCTTAAACGCCTACCATATCTTGAATATCCGATAGATGCATGTCTTAATACGTAGAGTTAAAATCAATCAACATAAACTATACAAAATCTTCAGCTTAATAAGCAATGCAAAGTAGGAAAAACCCTGGTCAGTCATTAACTTTTTGGTTCTTTGTTTTTAAATTGAAAAATTGAAAAAAAAAAATTGTTATTACGAAATGACGCGATCTTCCGTTAGCACACTCGGAAACCATATTAACTCGCATAGAACGCTCCTATTTATCTGAAGTGTCAGTGAAAATCTACAATACAAAGCTCACAAAACCATTGCGTGAGTAGGTAAGAAATGTTTGTCTCGATTTTATAAATTTTAGTTAAAAATTTAGCATTTCAATGCCAATCCTCTATAATAGAAGATTATTATTTCTACCTATATAAACATACATAAAAATTCGTTTGAAATGAAATTGATTTGAAATAACTGTCGTATAAAAATTACAAATAGAATACATCTCCGTTTATGAAAAATCATAGTGACATTAACGTCAAAAGGATTTTGGTATGTAGGCTGTGAGCGGTAACATATTGGTTAATTTCAAATTATTACATTACATCTAAATAGCTGACAGCTAACAAACATGATTATAAAAAAAAAATTGACAAGTCCAGTTTCCTGCTAAACTTATATACGATTTTCTATTAGTTAAAACGAGAGTTATGTAGTCCATGACTGGATCATGGCGCATGACGTCCATATATACAGTGAAATTATGTTTGTAAGTTAACAGAAGTAGTGATGGCTCAGTGGTAGCGTGTACGACTTCGCGTCGATTGACGTGAGTATGAATCCCTGCAATGAGCCTGAGATTTCAGTGAAGGCAAACATCGTGAGGAAACCATAGCATGTTGGTAGGGCTTTTTCTAATGCCCGCCTGGCTAGCTACCACCCTCAAGTTGAAAATCTGTCGCCAAGCACCAATAGGTGTGTTCCGGCAGCTGCATTTGAGAACCAGTTTTCCACTAGGTTTAGCGTGTTACCATCTTGGGCCACATCGTCACTTAACATCAGGTGATATTGTGGCCACAAACCTATAATGATAAAGAAAACCCAAAGGTAACATTCAATGAGTCCGCTGTCCGCATTTCACAGTGGTCGCCCTTTGCCGCTGTTTTGGAAAAAAAACGAACAAAAACTGAAACAGGTAATATTAATTCTCAAATTTAAAAGAAAATTCAATAAGTATTAAAAATATGTTTTTTATCCCGAGGGTAGAACGACAACGTGGCGGTGAATGATAACCCAAAAAACTGAGAAGCCGTCATTACTCAGTAGTCTGTTGTAAAGAGCGGACGCTCTTTTTACTTTACCTCTTATATTTGACCGCAAATTTTATATTTAGATTTTTGGAGTTCCAGAGTACTCTAATATATTTATATATTCTTCTTGGTTTACAACAGGCTTAGAATTTGACCACAATCAAGAGAGCTAGCTACATAGCTCTTAGGTACAGCTGCCGGAACACACTGGTGCTTGACGACAGTTCAACTTGCCAGTGGTAGTTAGCCAGGCGACCAGTAGAAAATATCCTTCCACGGTGTCCTTCGTAACGATTCCAAATAACTTACTTACTATTATTTTCAATGAACGTAACATTTTACCGTAATTTATGGTAACGCTTGCAATCCAGCGCTGAAATGTCACTTCAATTTCTGATTCCTATTGAATATTTTTTTAATTCCAGTATTTTCGCTTCGAGTCGTTTCAGATTGAAAATATGTAAATTTGCTCGCACGAACAGGATCCATGGAAGGTTTAATAATACGAATCGTTTGATCGTTTGATATATTTTCATGAAGTTTTATACTTGGTCGATGAACAGAATCGGAATTTGTATCATCAAATATGGTAAAACGTAGCAGAGTTATAAAGTATTGGGATGTAACAGCCGAGGTGTCGAATAATATTTTTAGAACTGAGACATCGAAGCCAATCTGATCTTTCCGTTGTGCAACCTGCTGAGTAATGAACGGTAAGGCTGTAGAACCCGACTGGGTTGCGTGCTGGTCGGGTTTAGGGATTCGATGATGCATATCCAGTTTCTATTTACATAGACTGGCATCATAGTGACGAATGGTAATAGATTTCTGATCTTTCGATGATCGCCATTGTTTTGAATTGTGCTATGCCATACACAGCCATGTCGGATGCGCACAATTGGGTTTTGAAAAAAAAAAGAATATATATATGATCTTTCCATTTATCACAAAAAAAAAATATTCAAAAACTGAATTCTATTTTCCTTGTTTTGAATACTTTTTACATTATTTCTTTTTTACCTATATAACGCATATAGTTATAGCAATATCTGAAACTTGGCTACTATTTGTGAAGAAGTTTGTTAGAATTCACAACTTGAAAATATTTTGTTTGTTAGGGTTAGAAATATATACGAAAGACACGTTCAAAATCAATTTAAATTTGAATATCTTATCAACCTTAAGAAAAGTAACGTAAATTAATTAATTATTCTTACATAATAAAGTAAACGATACCCCATAATTATTGTGGTCGCCTCGAGCGCTATACGAAAAGAGAACAGCCCAACTCTGATTCTGCAATAATTTCGTATTCATGAACAAACGCCTCCCCGTGGTATCGTTCTCATTCCAGATATAAACTGACAGATAAATTATTATCAAACATTATTTATAGTTATAGCTTCACGTGTGGTACGTTTATTTTGAATTTATTACGTTTTTTAATGAAATACCTGCTTTTTCTTTCGAAACTACGGTGTGAAACGTCCGTTGCGTCAACGACTTTTGTGTCAAAGTTTTTGGTGCGACAGAAAGCTTCTCGTGCGTTTCGAATAAAGTTTGCTATAACACTTATTATAAGTTTGGAACGAAGTTCCTTATGGAGCTTTGCGGAGGGGCCTTGCCGGCAAAAACGTCCGTAACGTTAAAAAAAGGGACATTGACCAATTTCAATACAAAAATATACTGGAAGCAAGAATGTTACCTTATGCTGAAGACGTGTTTCCAGTTATTTGCACATTCCAGCGCGACAATGATCCAAAGCATACTGCACGCACCGCTAAGGAATTTCTCACATCGCAATCAGTTTCTGTCTTAGATTTGCCAGCTAACAGCCCACATCTAAACCTAATAGAGCATCTGGTGCGAAATCAAGAAAATATAGAATTGTGAACAATTCTGGGTTCGCAAGTACATTATACCGTGGTGATATCGACTACGCTGTCCATCAGAATTATGTTTATTATTTATTATCTATAATACTTATTCTCCTTTGCATGCATGGCGACAAAATAAAGGATACATTCTAAAGATTTTTTGCACTATTTCTTATTTAGATTTAGTTCCAACAATATCAGTTGCCAACGCATCCCGGATTCCCGGGAAATTCTCTCCCAGGCAGTAGCGCTTGGATCCGTGCCACGACTGTTAAAATATCTTCCTTTGTAAGTGATAAGGAAATGTATGCAGTCTGAATGCACTTTCCCGACTATATTCAAACTTTGTACATTTCAATGTAAGTTGGATCAGTCTATAGTGAAAATAAATCTATTGATCAGGAAAAACTTCAAAAAGCTTATATAAACTATTTTTGTTTATTTAAATTTTTTTCCGAGCGGTATTTTCCACTTTCGTGTGATCTATTGTAATGTAATCATACTAATAAACATAAACAGATATAGTTAAGTTATATAAATAACTGTATAATTGGTTGTACAAACACAAATCGGATACAATATATACGTCGAGCTGACAACGCTTTTAGCAGGGTGTCAGGTATAATAACTAATGTAAAAAACGTACGTGATATGAAAAAGGGTTTGTATATGCATAATTAAGGGTCGCGCCGTCATCCGTGTCAGCGAGGGGATATCCGCCCGAAAAACTCGACTAAATTGAGTTTCATAGAAGTTTTTTATGTAATTTTATTCCATATCGTGTCATGGTAGTATATTTGCATTTATAAATAAAATTTGTTTCTTTTTTGTCTTGTATATACAATTTTTTTGTCATATATTTTTCAGAACATAATTTCTATTAATGAACTGGGGATTTCCTTAAAGAAAGTTCCATTTTCTATGGAGGTCTACGTTCCGAACGACCCATGGGGCATCGACAAGCTTACGTAAACATCTGGTTTGGACACTTTAGGGTTATACTTGGACATGTTATGTGCGAATGTAGTGTAGTTATATGTTAGGATCGGGCGGACACATGTTTTGTATAGTATAAGCTCATTTATCTGGGACATTTTGTTCACCGACCATGATAGTGGATGCAAGCAGCCCAGGATCATGATACGGACATGTATAATGAAGTTAAGTCTATTGTCGAGGGTCAAACCCAGGTAATTAGTCTAGGTGGCCCAGCGGATTGGTATACCGAAAATATGGAGGGGTTCGAGTGTCTAGGATTAAAAAGAATGGCGTACTCTTATTGGGGTCGAGAGCTATACGCCATTTACGAAACCATCTCCCGAAAATGGTTATGGCGCGTTGGATACGGGCTCTGAGTTGATCTCTGTTCCTGCGTGCGGCGTAGACGACTGTATCGTCAGCGTATAAACCTATCTAGATATTGTAGGGATGCGGAATGCCGCTGATGTGGAAGACGCGGTAAGATATCATTCTTCTTTCTCATGTAACAAAATGTGCCTAAACGTGACGCGTCCTTGAAATTTTACTCTCAATTCTCGTCCAGTTATTGAATCGTTGGCTAAGAAGTTTCAGCTGATAAAGAATAAAAAAAAAACATTTTATAGAAAATAACGATGAGGAAATTCTTAACATCCTGTTTTACACTGACGTATGGTGGTTTTATTATTAAGTTACTCATATTATTTATCCGTCTCGCTATTTCTTTTGTATGTAAATTTAAAGAAAACAAGCGAGTTAGTTAATAAGCGTTGTATGAATAATGAATCACACGTAAGCTTCATCAGAGTTGTTGAAAGTTGGACAGTGCTACGAACATACAGACATTCAGCTACGAAAACTTATGTATAAGAATTAACGTTTTTTTAACTCAGTACTAACTTATCTATTTTATTATATTATCATTACGTTTTTTTTATATACAGTATAACTAAAATGCTGTAAATATATCTGTAAATAAATTCTATTAAGCAAATATCAAAGATAGATAAAGAAAATAATTTGTAGTACTTTTTTAATATACATATACCGTAAAACCCGACATAGTATCTCGTTTATGCACCGAGTGTTTTTAGCCGAGCCAGTTAATTCTAATTATGCACAAATTATTACAGTCACATGCGCACGCCGGAATGATGATAATTATCAAAAAATTCTCTGAGCGTGACTGTACTTGGATTATCTTTATTTTTGATTACTTACGTGCAATTACGTGTTTATGCCGAGTTCAATTAATACATCGTACTATACAAACATATTGTTTTCCAAAGTTAAATAATTACGTTTAGCTAATAACTTAAATTGAATGTAAAATTCGTCCCAGTGCCAAGGTCCTGGGGCCTAGTCATGGCGCCGAGCCAGAGCTTGCGACAGCTTAACTACATGTCATTCGTGGCTATTAGACCCTGCCGCTGAGTTAGCTACTACTTACGAGATTCATCTATTCTATGACCGATATTGCGACCTTTAATATTGTTTAAAAGGAAATTGGGTTGTTACGACTGTTTTATATTATTAAGAGAGATCTTTCAGATAAACCGAATAAATATTAAGTAGGATTGTTTGCTATAGAATATATTTAACATTTCACTAAAACGAATAAATATCGATATTGCCTTTAGTTTTTTTTTATGCTGGGTGGTCTCGGAATAACTTAAGCATTAATAACTTAAATCTATTCTCCTAATCGTGAGTAATGGTTCCAATCGGAATTATTTAAGGTAGATAGAGTACAGAGAATTTGATTTGTAGATTTCTCTCTACTTGAGGCAGCCCGACTGATGGAATACATCCACGCTACAGAAGATCGCAGCCAAATAATATAGTTTTGTGCTCCTGCGGTGAGTAAGGTTTCCAGAACCCTTTGAAGTTTAGGGGGTTCAAAGTCGGCAACGCGCTAGTTATAGCTATGGTATTAAATGTGTCCATAGGCTACAGTAGCCGCTTTAAAACAGCTTAACACCAGGCGAGCCGTGTGCTTGTATACCACCTTTGTAGTATTTAAAAAAATAATATTCCTGGCAAAGTGGCGCAACTGTTCGTGATGGTAATCACAGTATATTCCAAAAATGGAGACCACGGAGACATCCACAGTCCCTCGGTGTCTGTCGCTGTCATGCAAGCCTGCAAGCCCAGCAGCTGGATATACACTGACTGATCTTGAAACGCGACGCACATACGCGACTCACTGTGACGGGCTTTTCACCATATGAGTGGTGGTACACTATCACCATTAGTTTCCTCTTTACTCAGCAGTGTCCATGACGTGCAGATGACGTTGGCTTGGGTCAAAAGATGTTATTTGACCCCTCTGACATTCTCTTTATTTATATTCTGTGACAGTACATAGTATTTTATTAATCGAATTATACTATTAATATGCTATATATACTATGTACTTACGTGTAAAAAATATGTGTTGCAGAAAACTTACCTGAAATAAAAAAACAACATTAGAATGTGCTAAACAAAATACATTGGCATCGCAAAACCAATGCGAAGCGCGTTATCCTCAAGGCCTATTTCGAATTATTTCAGTATACGTATACGATATATGCCTAGCGATGGGACTGTACTTCACAGCATCTCCAACTGTCTATTCGCTTACCAATGATGGATAATCATAATCATCAACATATATGAAGACGCAATGAATATGACATTAAAAAAAAATTGTACAATTTTTTGGTAATTTCTCAAAATTACCAATATGTCTAAAATAGTAAAAAAATACTTATTATCTAAATTAAAAATAATAATCAAATAAACTGAATTCAAGAAGTTTAATTGAAAATTGAATTCTCCATTTTCCTTTTAATCTCGTCTATAATAAATAAGAAGAACTAATTGCATTTTCATAACTTCACGTTGCTGATTAATTAAACACTCGACCTGCTGTTCCCTCGCAGGACGGAGAGAGACACCGTATATTCCTGTCTCAATCACGTCTGAAATAAACGACACTTACCAGTCGAGTCCTGGAAGTAATTTCGCAATAAACTTTAATTTAACAGTTTTCTATTTGAAAATAACTGAATATTTCACTTTATATTTTATTAATTAAAAAAATGGATGCATGTACTTATATAACGCGTTAAAAGTTATATGACGTTATAACATCGACTTTATCCCAATAAAAAAATGTGTACAACAGTTCCCATGTGTCAGAAGAAACCATCATAAAAATATTTTTAAATATCCTAAATCAGCGGGATTTGAAGTATTCACCACTCGTGCTTTCTACCAGGTGGTGGTACCGTGGTATGAAAAAGGAACCTTATAAGTCACGACTGTACTTGTTTTTAGTAACATATATTTATTACAAAGTGTATGCTTTCATGAAGTGATTGAATGAAGTATTGTTGATATAACAATAACAGAGGATTATACTTAGCAATTTGAGGTAATGTAGATTGTTAGAAACTCCTACAGTAGTTGATACATGATATATCAATAACTATTATTTACAAACTAAACTGCTTGAAATTATGGACAATACGTTTAAAGATTTTGGACTAAAAATAAATATTACTAAAACTCTAACAACATCAAAGTTTCCATCAGTTAATATTGCAATGCAACTTGATAAACTTCACAATTAAACACGTTAACCGTTTAAAATATATTTTATATAGCCAAATAACGCATGACTCTAGATGTTCATCTGACATAATAGGAAGAATTGCAATTAACCGACACAAACATTTGTTCAAATCTAAAATTAAAAACAATATTAGAAAACAGAGCATTTGGAGGAACATCTGGAGCATAGCATTGTATGGTTTTTTTTTTGTTTTTTCGAACTGACTATACTGTTAGCCTTAGGGACCCTGGAGCCTTTACGGCTTTTACAGCTTTACCAGGCTTGGTTTGTATGGCTGTAAAAGATGGACGATGAACAAAAAGGGACAGAGAAAGGTTGGCTGCATTTGAGATGTGGTCTTGGAGGAGGATAAAGAACATCAGTTGGACAGATGGGATTACAAATGAGGATGTGTTAAGAATGGTCGGCGAGGAAAGAAAATTGTTGAGAAACATAGATAACAGAAGAGTTAAGATGATTGGACACTTGATACGGCAAGACAAGCTCTTTAAAACAATTTTAGTAGGAAAAATTGAAGGAAAGCGAGGAAGAGGAAGACTTCGACGAAGGTTTTCCAACAAGTAAAGGATAAAGTCAGGAGGTCAAAAAAAAGGCAGAGGATAGGGAGCAGTGGCAATTGCTCCTCCGACAACAGCTGAGCTCTTAAAACAAAAAGACAGGTAGAGTACAGACAAATTTTTTGGAGACCTCTCTACTTGGTGCAGCCCGACAGGTGGAATACCTCCACTCTACAGAAGATCGCAACCAAGTGACCTGGCGTTGTGTTCCTGCGATAGGTAGGATTTCCAGAGCTCCTTGGTAGAAGGGTTCAAGGCCGGCAATAGGTATTGTAAGTGTCCATAGGCTACGGTAGCTGCTTGCGATCAGGCGGGCCGTATGCTTGTTAGCCTCCTTTGTAGTATAAAAAAAGAAGATATTTACAACCACTGTCAGGTTTATGTAATATGTAGTATACATTTTATTATATTATGTAATAAGTTTAGACATACACTGCAATGCAGTGCCGGCTGCCGGCTGTCGACTAATGAAAACAATAATTTACATACTTCCCTGTGTGTTTTAATTAAATAATAATTTCATTCCGATATATACATACCATTATAAATGTTAGATTTACATTATGTGTTCGTTTGTTTATTGTGTTGTGAGCAAACATTTGAATATACAGTTGTTTTTGGCTCATGGACGAGTTGTGAGAATTGTTGACGATCACGAACTCGAACATCTAAGTCTAAGGAGAGATTTCTCTCCCTTGTGTGTGCTCTACCGTTTGTACAACGGGTTGCGATCCGAGTGGTGGTGATCGTCGGGGTGGTGGTGGTGACCGTCGGGATGATGGTAACCATAGGGATGGCGGTGACCGTTGGTATAGTGGTGACCATCGGGATGGTGGTGACCATCGGGTTGGTGGTGACCATCGGGATGGTAGTAACCGTTGGGACGATGGTGGTCGTCGAGATAATGGTTATCATTAACCAATCATATTATGTTTGAGGTATGATATTAATTAAATTATTGTTTTAAAACGTATAGTGGTCGACGATAATAAATATATATATTACTAGTGTTACATCATCAATAAATGCCTTGTTAAATTCTAATATGATGTACTTATTTTAAACTTAATCGCTATCTCTTATAACACCAAATAAGTTTTACTTCAATTGTTCAAAGTCAAAGTTTTACTTCATACGGTAAACCTTTAATTGACTGTACTTTTTTAATATATATATGTCTTATAAAAAATGTAATGCAAGTTTGCTGTTGGAAGCCCAAATAAAATAAAAGAAGTTATATCTTCTTATGGGAGGGTAAACTGCTACGTAACGTAACGCATAACGGCGGCAGTCTGTCTGGCTTCCCTTTCTCTCACGAATACGGCAGCGGTAGGCAGGCTCTTCCTCTCTCACTCTAACCCACAGCGCTAGTCGTATTTCAGACAGACGCTTCCCCCTCTCTCTACTCAGTGTTTAGTGTGCGATAGACATATACTGTTGACAGTGAGCATATAAACTAAAACTATTGCCATAAAGTGATTATAAACACTTCAAAAATATCATGAAACAGACAGAAGATGATCCTCGGAACATTACAGAACCTCCTAAAGAAAGGTAAGTTTAATAATATAATATAATACGATATACCTATATTGCAAACAATATATATTCAAAACAGCATTAAATCTTTAAATTAACTTTCAAAACAAAAACACGCAACGGCTCTACGGACGCGCGTATATATATAGTGTTTATGATAATTATCAAAAACTAAGCAACAAGCATCTTTCTCTCTCTCTCTCTCTCTTACGTATTTAAACTTTCAATATTTATTTATTACAAATCATTATTTTTGCGCTATTCAAATGGAAGTCATTGCAGATGTTTATCAGCATCAGCAACACACGCAACAACAGTCGCAACGAAATATACAATCTACACAAACACGGCCATGTTCAATATATATATATACCTATATAACAACAACAACAAAATATTTTATTGATAAATAATCTTTCCTTACATTATCATATTAATAAACGTAAAATTTAAGTAATAACCTAAGCTTTTCTTATGGTAAACAATTTCAATATATAGTTTAACTTAGATTAGTTTAACTTATCACTTCTGTCGAGCGTCCCGAGACACACAAGTATATATTTTATTTGAACTGACTATACTGTTAGCGTTAGGAGCCGTGGAGCCTTTGCGGCTTTTACAGCTTCACCGGGCTTGGGAGCAGCTTGACAATGCGAGACAATGTCTTTTATATAAAAATCCACACTACTCAATGGATAAATTATTTAAAAGAAGATTTATCAGTAAAGTTTAGCTATAAAATACATGACATTGTTTAAAATGACAAAATTACTTTTAGATTGACAATAATAGAGTAAGTTTACAATGTAAATGTCGAATAAAATTTATACAAGTCGACATTGTACGTTAGACATACATGTGGGATATTCCAAGACTTGAAGCGAAAATATGTTCCATAAAACCTTTATTTAAATTATTCATAACATAAACACATCTTGCAGCTTTTACAAATTAATTGACAACTTCAGTCATTTTCATCTTGTATTGCCAACAACCTATTTCTAAAATATAAACAAAAAACTTCTAAATAATAAAATATCCGACACGGCCGTCCTGATTATTCATCTGCCCCAGATGAATCGTCTTCCGGCGATATCCACGGCTTCATGAGATCAGCTGAGGTAGTCGTGTTAATCGGGCCTTCGTTTGTACCAATTTTCTTCACGGCGTAGCGATCGTTTCGATTGCTTTTCAAGACTTCGTAGGGTCCCAAGTATTTAGGATACAGCTTACTTCCTTGCGAAAATTGTGTCTTCTTTATGGCTACTAAATCGCCAACATTATAGGCTATTGCTTCCTTTCGCTTCTTATTATAGTTTCTTATATTTTCTTCTTGTACTTTCTGTATTGATTCTTTGGCTTTTTCTCTAAGTTCTTCTCTTTTTTCGATAATATTCTGTATGTTTTCTTCTTCTATCATTTTCTGAAGTTCATCGTCTAAATCTCTTATTTTAGTGCCAAAAAGCAGCTCAAATGGTGTCATCTTTATACTTCTTTGGTATGTTCCATTCAGACATCGTTGTACTTTGGACACACGGCGATACCATTTAGTAGGGTCATCAGCACTTAGCTTGCTCAATACGGCAATGATGATCTGGTGGATGCGCTCAACCTGACCGTTTCCTCTTGGTTGTCCGGTAGTGATTGTATAGTGCGTTATATTTTCATTTCTACAATACTCTTGGAAGTCTTTTCCTGTAAAAGCAGCATTTCGGTCGGTAATTATTCTTTCTGGTGCTCCAAAAGTTTTCTGTTGTAGTCTTAGTTTTTCCAATGTCTCTTCAGTTGTTACAGTTTTGACAGGGTAAATCCAAGTAAATTTTGTGTATGCATCTACGACGGTAAGGATGTACTTGTAATTCTTGTGAGTTGAAGTCATTGGTCCTAGATGATCAACATGGTAAGTCGAGAGTGGGATATTACCTTTGTCTATCGGATGAAGGAATCCTTCTTTTTTACCTCTTTTGTGTGATATGAGAATGCACTCAACACAATTGCTTATAACTTTTTTAATCTTGTCTGTTAAATTCTCAATAAAATACTCCCTATTTATCAGTTCTTCAGTTTTTAAAATTCCAAAATGTCCTCTTTCGTGATTCTTTCTGATTATCTCATACTGCATTTTCTTAGGTACAACAATTTGTTTACTTCCATCTTTCATCTTGTATAGTATTTCATTTTCTAGGATATAGTCCTGGTAATTCTCTGTTTCTAAAATTTTCTTAATCAGTCTTACATAATCATCTTCATTCTGTGCTTTCCTTATACGAGCCGTAGTTTCAGTAATCATCATACAGATAGGATATCTGCTTAATGCGTCAGCGTGTCTCATTCGAGTTCCTGGTCTATGTTCGATAGTATAGTCGTATTCTTCTAAAAGCAAAGCCCAACGAGCGACTCTCGGTGGTAAGTCTTTTTTTTGTAGTGTCATAGTTAAGGCAGAGCAATCTGTGATTATTTTAAAATGTATCCCTAGTAGATAGACTCGGAACTTCTTTATAGCGGCGACAATAGCTAATATTTCTAGGTAATAGCTATGGTATTTTGTTTCAGCTGGAGTCGTTTTCTTACTCATGTAGTGAACAGGGTGAAGTTGGTTATCTTTGGGATTTCTCTGTAGAAGAACCGCTCCATACCCGTCTGCACTTGCGTCAGTGTGTAATTCTGTTTCTAAATCTGGATTGTATATTCTGAGAACTGGTGAACTACACAATATCTGTTTCAATTCTAAAAAAGCTTTCTCACATCTTTCATCAAAATTAAATATAGCGTCTTTCTTTAACATGTCCGTCATTGGTTTCGCAATCAGAGAATAGTTTTTGATAAACTTTCTAAAATATCCTGTCAGTCCGAGGAATGACTGAACAGTCTTTATATTGTTTGGCTTCTTAAAATTTGCTACAGCATTAATCTTTTCTTGAGACGGTCGTACTTCGTTGTCGCAAATAATGTAACCGAGATATTGAATCTCCTTCTTTAGAAAGTGGCATTTCTTCCAATTAAACTCTAGACCAAATTCTTCACTTCTTTCTAATACTTTCTCCAACTTACATATTCCTTCTTCTTCTGTTTTCGAGGGTATTATTAAATCATCAAGATATACGAGCAGAGTCCCGTCGATAATAAAATCGCTAAAGATGTCGTCGATAAATCTTTGAAAAACAGATGGTGCTGTACACAATCCGAAAGGCATTTTTTGAAATTCGTACTGACCTTGTGGAGTTACAAATGAGGTGTACTTTTGGCTGTCTTTGTGTACTTTTACGTGTAAAAAACCATTCTTCAGATCAAGGGAAGTGAACACCTTAGCTTCCTTCAGTTTGTCTATCTGGTCTTCGATTATAGGTAGGGGAAACCGTTCTTTGATTACTTTCTTATTTAGTCGTCGGTAATCCATACACATTCTTCGTGATCCATCTTTTTTATCAGCCAGAACTATAGGGCATGCAAAATCAGATTTACTAGGTTTGATTATTTCTTTATCTAGCCATTCTTTTACTTGTGTATTCACAGCATTCATTTCTAAAGGAGATAGGCGTCGCGGATTCTGGAAAACTGGATCTTCGTCAGTTAATATTATTTTCAGTTCAACGTTGCTTTCTTTCTTCTTTTCGTTAGGTTTGTACTCTTCACACATCTTATGAATCTGTTCAGCGTATTTAGAGTCTTCTATATTATATTCTTGTTCGCGTTTCTCCTCCGCTAGAAGTGTAAGATGCATAATCTTTTGCAAAAATACACCTTCAGGTGTGAAACACACTTCAAAATCTTTAAGGATAGGATTTCCGATCAGTAAAGTTACAGGTATCTCGCTATCTTTCACAACATGAAATTTGACGTCTGTGTAGTATTCGTCGATCTGTACTTTAACAGTAAATATTCCTTCAGTATAAACTTTGTTCTCCGCTATTCCTGTTAAACATGTTGATTCTGTTTTATAATCTTCAATTCCTTCTTTAATCTTCTCGAATACTGATTTTGTTATGATGTTAACGTCGCTTCCAGTATCTATCAAGGTTGTAAAGTCTTCTCCATTAATCTTTATCTTTTTGTAGGGAACTTTCTCTTCTTTTTTTATATTTTGAATATTCAGCGTATTGTTTACATTATTTCTTCCTTTATTTGTACACTCAGTTGATTTGTGACCATACTCGTTGCATTTGAAACATTTCATTCCCTTCGAACAGGTAGGTGATTGATGATCCGACTCGCCACAGTTGTAACATCTTTTTACATAAGTTGTCCTTCGGGTTGAATAGTGCCCAGATGATTGACCAGTGTGTGCAGGTTTGTTCTGTATCTTCTTTCTGAAATCACTGTAGATGTCTAATTTCCTGCGAAAATCTTTCATATCTGAAGCGCCATATAAAATAGTTTTATTTGTCTCTAAGTCTCGGATGCCATCAATGACATATTCTATAAGTGCAGCATCTTCAACCTTGCCATGAAGTGCTAACTCTTTCATAGATAGAAAATATTGTTGGTAAGTTTCGTCGTTCTTCATCTTGCGTGATGCAAGTTTCTTATGTATGATTGCGCTGTTAATCTTGGGTCCAAATTCTTCTTGTAGTGCCTTCTTCAAATTTGTGTAGTCTTTTACTCTTCCTAAAGATCGTAAAAACAGCTTAGCAGTTCCATCTAAGAGCCTCTTTGCATAGATCAGCTTCTCAATTTTAGTCCATTTCATAAGCTCAGCAGTATCTTCAAATTCATCGAGAAATGTATAAATTGGATAAGTGTCATCACCGGTAAAAATAGTCATCGACTTCTCTAAATCCTTAAAAGAAATCTGTACATCCAACTCCTGTTCTTCATCTTCACTTTCCTTTACAGCTTTCTTCGGCGGCATTTTGGTAGTTAAACTAGTATTATTCTTCAAATTCTTCGAGTTGCGTCTTTTATTACTCTTCGTGCAAAATGATGGCTTATTTGGATTCATTTAGTCTTTAGTCTTCAAATATAAATCTTCATATCCAAATTACAAAGCTACCACTTTAGAAGAATTTTTTCATAGCTTGCAACATATTCTACCATAACGCGTCGTTGAAGTTGTTCGCAACGTCGTTGAAGTACTCATGCCGACCCTGACCTGTGTCTATGCTCAGACAACACAAATTCGGTAAAATTGATGCAAATATGGCGGCCTACAGGTACCTTTCGTTGGATGACTTGCGATATGACTTTGATTTAAATCTCACTTTACTTCAAATCTTGCGCTATCCCGGACGAGCCCCCAAAAGTTGTGGGATATTCCAAGACTTGAAGCGAAAATATGTTCCATAAAACCTTTATTTAAATTATTCATAACATAAACACATCTTGCAGCTTTTACAAATTAATTGACAACTTCAGTCATTTTCATCTTGTATTGCCAACAACCTATTTCTAAAATATAAACAAAAAACTTCTAAATAATAAAATATCCGACATACATATTAAAAAAAAAATGATAATTGGGTATGTTTGTAATAAAAATAGGCTATAACATGACACAATATTCTAACAAAACCGTCAAAAGGCTGCGGTGACCGCTTACTTCGTTAGCTTTGTATCGTTTTGTGCGTTTGCATTTTGAGTTTGTTTTCCTGTTTTTGTTTACAATCCTCATCTACCACGTTGTTGTTTCTACGGACTTTGGACCTTGCTTAACTTGTACGATGCAAGATTTTATACCGAACACCGAGATTCTTGTTTAAATAACTAACACAAAACACACTAAACAATAACAAGTCCATTGTTATTATGGATTTTAGGACGCTCTTTTGCTACACAAGTCAGTTATCTAATTCAAAGGGTCTCATCACGAGTTTATTATGTTAGACGAGGATGGATTATTTCTCGAACTGTAAGTTGAAAGAGTTTTCATTTGTTTCTTTTATCTACAAGTCATATTGAGTTTAAACTACTTAATTGATTGTGTATGTTTGTTTTAGGTAAAGACAACAAGTATCCTTGTTGGATGGCTGCACATGCTGTCCATAATGCAAAATGAATGCATGTTTCTAGTCCATCAACTATGTATCAAGAATACTCTATTGAAGAAATACACCCTGAATTACAAGATCTTCCCACTAAACCTTCAAGTGAAGTAATTAGAAACAATCAGCCGGAACCTACTTTAACACAATTACGGAACAATTACATGTAATAGGTGCAGGGCTAATTTCCAAGAAAATAATGAGCAAATGATAACTTAAATTGCATTGCATTAGGAACATACCAAATAATGCAGACACATTCTTATTTTGGTGAACATGTAAGGGAAATGATGGATTTATTATATAAGTGTGGATAGAGTGAACTTATTTAGTAAAATTTGACGTGATTTATTTTGGATATTGTACATAAATTGACTCAAAATTTCCATATAACGTTTTTTCTAAAAGAGTATATGATATATAGTATAGTATAATGTAACTTAACCAAATTTAAAGTATTTACTTAGTGACTTAAATCTCGTTGGAGATTTGTCTCTACTTGAGGCAGTTGGGAATGTTGTGAGCTGTCACCGACGAGTTGATCGACCGTCAAGCGGTCTTGGATCTGTTTCGGCGATTGTTTTAGAGGGCTAGTGTCGAATTAATACTAAATGCTTGATATTAGGTCTTTACCTATGAAATTGCCGTTTTGTATGAAAAAATTTAAACGATGTTTTTTCATGTATTTTTTATTTGTATTAATCGAAGTAATCACCCATGCAATCAATGCATATTTGCCAGCGCAGTGGAAGTTTATTGATGCCCTTCTTAAAGAAATCAGCTGGACGGGAGCCAAAAAATTCTTCAAAGGCATTTTGTACTGCCTCTCGGGTATTGAATTTTTTTCCCGCCAAGGAGTTATCCAAATTCTGGAAAAAGTAGTAGTCTGTAGGCGCAAGGTCTGGTGAGTAGGGCGGATGACGGAGAACTTCCAACCCCAGTTCTTGCAACTTGGAGACCGTCTGTTGTGCAGTATGAGGTCGCGCGTTGTCGTGCAGGAGCAGCGGAGACGAGCGATTGACCAATGCTGGTTGGAGATGTGCCAGCTTCTCCATCATTGTGTTCAGTTCTTCACAGTACACATCTGCAGTAATGCTCACCCCGTTTGTTAAGAAGCTGTGATGAATCACACCGGCGCTAGACTACCAAACAGTGACCATCACTTTTCTAGGGGTAAGTTTTCGTTTAGGGCATTGTTTAGGTGCTGAACAAGGATCCAACCAACTTCCTGAGCGTTTGCGGTTATCAAACAGAATCCATTTTTCATCGCAGGTAACAATGCGGTTCAAAATTCCTTCATTTGTGTGTCTGTTGAGCAGTGCAAGGCACGTCTCGACGCGTACTTCGCGCTGGCGATCATTGAGTTCGTGGGGCACCCATTTGTCAAGCTTTTTTACCTTGGCAATTTGACGCAAATGGACCAATATTGTTTTGACGCTAACGTCGAAAGCTGCTGCTAATTCAGCCATAAATTGTGTATCATCAGCTTCCACAATCGCCTTTAATTCGTCATCTTCGAGCAAAGTCTTCGGACGACCGCGAGGTTCATTTTTCAGGACGAAATTCCCCGAACGGAAGCGAGCAAACCAATAACAGGTGGTGCGTTGGTTTGTAGTGTTAGCTCCGTAAACGTCGTTGATGTTGCGTGCCGCTTGTGCCGCGTTACTGCCACGACGGTACTCATATTCCATAATTACTCGAATTTTTAACGTATCCATGATGACAAAAAAGATTGAAATGCGATGAAAATGTAACACTAATCAATAAACAAATGACTACTTTTGGAAAAAGAATTCCATGTTTTTAAAATAAAATTAATTTGAAATTAGAATTCTTAGCCAAACAAAAATTATTTTGATTTGGAATGGCCAGTACTGTAGAACAGCAATTTCATAGGTAAAGACCTATTATTATAACAGTGCACCAAAGTGCAATAAATAATGCAATGTGTACATATCTTTTACTTTATTTGCAAACATTTTGTGAGAGTTACATTATATAATGATTTAATAACTCTGTCCACTCCACTTAGGTCATGTCGTGATGCTAATATCCCACGCATTCCCCATCATACGCCCATTTACCGCCAGCACAAGATAATCTGAAAATATTATATGAAATAACAATACCAGCTTGTAAATATTTCTGTACTGGAAAAGATCTTTTACGAGGAGTCATGACCTTAATCGTATATTATTGATAATTCAGTAAATACTGAAAATATCGTGATGAGTGAATACTCACCACATGGCTGCACTGCGAGAATATTTCTCAATCGTTAAGATTTCCTCACTGTCAGTCACTATCATTATTGTTTTTATTTTGTTTATACTCGTAGTTATAGTAAAGTAGTTGGGTAAAATGACTACACTGAGCCTTGTGGTAAGCACAGTACAATTCAAAGGCAAAGACCACCACCGAGGACAAACAACACATCGCCAATCGTTACTGTCCTGCCGGTCTGCAAGCCTCTCGGTTGCTGGGTCAGTGGTAGCGTGTACGACTTCGCGTCGATTGACGTGAGTTCCAATCCCTGCAATGAGCCTGAGCTTTTGGTGAAGGAAAACATCGTGAGAAAACCATAGCATAATGGTAGGGCTTTTTCTAATGCCCGCTTGGCTAGCTACAACCCTCAAGTTGAAAATCTGTCGCCAAGCACGTATAGGTGTGTTCACTTGAGAGCCAACCTTCCACTAGGTTTAGAGTGTTATCATCTTGGCCCACATCGTCACTCAACATCAGGGTATGATTGTGGCCACTACGCCAAACATATAACGATTAAAAAAAAACAATATAAAATCCTACCACCCCGCTTTATTACAGGATATAAACAGGCTGATTATGAACGGATCATGTCTCTAAGCATGCCACTATGGCCAATATTATGGCTTTGTGGTCAAATTCCAGTAAATCTACCCTATTACTAATAGTATGCAGTATCGTGTCGCCAACCAACGAACATCAGATCGATCATTGAACTGATGTTATTATTATAACAAAAAAAGGTATTTATTTACGCACGTAAGAAAGTTTATGTACTTTTCTGAAGTAACACAACAAAATAGCTACAAAAACGGTATCCCATGTGCTAACAACATCACGTAGTTAGCCATCAATGATAATAAAGAGAATTTATTTTAGTGACTTTTTGAATTATATAAATGTTTATTTATACACAACTAAAAAGACAGCTCTCAGTTTTACTCTCTATTAAAAATGCCAAAGGAAGTACATATAACTTAGGAAATAATTTTATTGGCCTTTGTTTTACTAAAATTATATTAGTTAGATTTAAGACTGGCTTTCAAGTGCAGCTACGGAATACATCTATAGGAGATTGGCGACAGATTTTCGACTTGAGTGTCGGAGCTAGCCAAGTGGACATTAGAAAATGCTCTCCAAGCATGCTATATTATCATCACGATGTTTTCCCGATTATGCGGTGCATAAACACTTGCCATCACTGCTTTAAAAGATTCTTTAGATTCTATGACGACGTTCATTTCTAAATATTGATAGAACTCATGATTGTTGAATAAGGACAAAAACCTAAGTAATGTTGTAACAGTGTTCTTTTATATTTATTACTGGTACTACTTGTTATTTGGATTTTATACTGTATATTTGGATAGTTTCCAAGATCTAATTATGTCTTTATTACGATGCTTGGACGTCAATCAAGATAGATTTTTTTCTGAAATAATAATCTTTTCTGATATTATAAAGTTCAAGGGATTGTTTTTATTTTGTTCGAACGCGGTAATAACGCGGTACCAGTTAAATTTGAAAAAAAAACAGCTGTTTATAATCTATTTATTTTATAAATTTATAGGTAATATAACTTCACTCTATGACTCGAAGGAGAGGAGCAGTAACCATGAATATCAATCATTCTAGCACAGCAACCATATGACTAACCTCAGCAAGTATAGATGTCCTATTTGGTATAGTTACTAATTCTTATGAGCTGTATACTAACCTTTTAATAATAAACCTCTTTATTTCTCCCTCATAAAAAAGGCATTACTTCAAGGAAAACAAGGTGTAACAATATAGCAACTTACTTGCAAGCATTCCCATAAGTACAACCTTGTGTTGAACACACTGGTTTGTAGACTTCGGGACAGAAACAGTCCGGTCTACCGCCTGGACAGTTCACGGCATTTACATTCGTTCCCAGCATCATAACGGCTAGCAGCATAAACGTTATCGCTAGAAATGTTCAAGAAATTATCTCATCAATTTATTACAACGCCGACTGTTAGGAAATTCACTGATACACAACGTGGCTGTGGCAAAATGACAAATATGTAATAATAAGATTCAATTGTTTCATTGCTGGGCAAAAAAGACTCTTCCCGAGCAAAGTCGCGGGCTTAATCATCACGCCAGCCCGCGAAGTTTTGGCGATTTCAAATGACGAGAAATACACAATCCTATGTTTTTCCACACACGGCGGTACTATAAGAGTTTTTATGAAGCGGTCAGGTTTCCTCACGACGCGATGCCTTCGCCGTCAGTCGACAGTGTTAACGATTTAAAATACTACGTGAACCCGAATTTGGAGAAAACCATATACTTTATAATAAAATTACAAAACATCTCACGAATAATTCTTTCGTTTACATTATATTTGTAAATAAGTATTGAAGAGTTTCTCTAGATATCTGGTGATGTATTTTAATAACTCAGTTATTATTTATGTTTTTCACTTACCAAATATAATCTTCATTTCATAGAATAATAGCTTTCGATTTCAAGTTTAAGGCAATACTAACTGAGATACGTAATCACCGCATTTTTATATAAAACGAAACTATCCGTATCATTATATACAGGATGAGAACATTATGTGCCAACATGCGATTATTTTTATTTAAAAGATATTGAAACATGATACCGAAAGTATGTCACATGGCGAATAAAATAACAAGAACATTTATTTTAATTCCACATATTTTCTATCACGCTTAGTAGATATAATCGTTGATAGCAATATTAATATTTTAAATATATTATAATATGCTTTGGTAAGTTTTTGTCGAGAATTTCTTTTATTTCGGTAATGATTTTACTTTACGTATATATATATTTATATAAATCGTAAACTTTCATTCATTTTTTTTATATTCAGTAAGTATTATCACTTTTACACATTTTACACTTTGGTTATCATATATTACGGAATAAGAATTGCAAGTTATCACTACATTTTATTAAGGTGTCTCTTCGGCTTTAATGAATTAATAATGAACGGATAATGTTGAATATGTTTGGATAATAGTTTGTACAAGGAACATCTTAAAAAACTCGGATTGAACTAGAATTGTTATTTCCATGCTTTACGCCCTTTACGGGAATAAAATATTGAACCCAGCATTTTACTTCTAAATCGCCGAGCGAGAAAAAAAAAAGGAAACAGGTTTGCAGTTTGTTTGAAAATACGTTACAAGTTCTGTCGCTCTAAGATAAATAAAATATTAATTATCTGTACAAATCTGTACCTGTAATAAAATAATAAAGACGACTCGCGTGCTTCTTAAGAACGCTACGCGCACTCGGACCCCACGGACCCAGAGTTTCGACACCAAACACACCAAGCACAGCCCCTCTATATAGTGTTAACATATTTTATTAAATCTGAAGTGTGCATTAATCATTTTAATATACTCGTGGTCATTTTAGAACACAGTTGTTTTCAAAGCTTGCTCGTCTGAAATACCTTAACATATATTCATTATTTATAATGAGTACCTCATTAAAAGTTTATAAAAATGTCTGTTCATAATGTGAAGACAATTACTATATCAGGATAATGTTTCGAAACGTCTTTAATTAATTAAATAATTACGTATTACATACTTCAAATTATCAAACTGGTTTTAATAAAATGTAAGATAAGTTTGTTTTAAATAAGAATGTTTAAAGGTCTGACGAAGGTTAAGGATGTAGAATTAGGTACCTACGTTGCCCAAAACATACAAGGTGGATGTGTTTCTTATACTAATGATGTCATAACTGAAAATTGTTATAAAGAAAAATAATTTGGGTATAATAAAAAGTCAATAATACTGTACTAACAAGCCATTGGAATTATCTAGTAACGGTTTTTTTTAATGATGTGTTGTTATCAATTCCCAGTGTAACTATGAATTTCCTCTTCAATCCAGGCATTTGTATTAGTTAGACGAGTTAAAGTTTATCTTTAAATTTTCTTATTTTTCATATTAAATAAACTAGCTGTGCGCGCGGCTTCCGCCACGGCGCGGTGCTCATTTTAAAGACAAGAATGGTTATTGTGGGTGATAGTTAGAAGATGTTCATATGCTATTGGTGACTTTTTGTAGGTCTTTGTTAGGTCTACAATTATGTAGAATATTAATTTTATATATCTCTTATAGTTTACTCAGCGTAAGCTATTTAAGGGTCTCAAAAGCATCTATTTTTCGAATTGATTTACCAAATTATCACTGCTTATTTTTATATATTACTTTATCGAATAAAATATACCCTATAATTTGAACAGATAACATAGCCATAGCCATGAATTTAAAACAAAACATGTAAATCGGATAAGTGGTTTTGGATAAATGTGAAGCAATTTATTAGGATAACATAAATAACATCGACTAGACATACGGCAGTAAGTGTATTTAGCGCTTACGCACATAAAACCGCAGTGAGTGTTTCTGTATCTCATTCTCTGTTGCCTTTAATAAGGAATATAAAAGACGTTGCGTATTTTGCACGATGCAACGATTTGTTGTCACACTGCACCTGGTGTATTGTGGACGACGTGTAAAAATAGTCTATCCACAGGCGGTGAGAGGTAAGTAGACCAATTAATGTAATGCAGGGAGCTGGAGCTGATCGAAGGGACCTATTTTATAATGTGTTGTGGATAAACGGGTAATTTAGTATGTCCACAAGCGGGCGGGGCTGCTGGTTATCTTGAATTCATATAAAAAGTAATCAATATAGAAACATTGTGAACTCACCAAGCTGAAGGCAGCTAACTGATGTGCGGCGCAATATAGGTGACGTGGCTGTCCCGTGCTCTTGGAACATCATATTTTACTGCCATCTGTAGAGGGCTCGCGGCAGTTGTTTCCGAGCTTATGCCGTACCTAGGGATACTACTCGCGGTATTAATCAGTTAACAAAAATTTTCCTAGGTAGCACAAGTTTCAACGGTGTCTTACTTTCCATATTTATCCACGCGCCCAACCACCACCTAAGACTCACCTAGTTTTTAGAAAAGAATCATCATACTTTATAGTCTAATTGCTCATAAATGCTCCTCATTAAAAATATGACATGTAGCTGACTTGTATTGAACGTATCTATATCGTCATATAGCTTGGTGTATTAATTGACACCACTTTGTCATTGGATAATCAAGTAGATTCACTTATATGTAGGACCAGAAAACCTATATTTGTGTTTAAAACTTTTCTACTGGATACTTCCTATTTATTCTAAAATCTCCAGATTGCCCGTTCCGATATATCCTGATCAGTGACGGAAGTCAATAGTTCGTTTAGAAAAACCCTAAACAGACCCGCAAGTCGTTAGTATTTTAAACTATAATTCCACAATTCATTCAAGACTCGTATCCAGTTTATCTATATATATAATAAAATTTAAATGTCTATTTGTAATGTCAAAATAAGAGGTTCTTATTTAGTAAATGCATATGAAAGTATAATATGTAATAAGCGAATACATCATATATATATGTTTTGCAAAGGACAAGTAGAAAAAATATAAAAACAATAATTACACCGGGGATTTCCATTCAACTCGTTCGTCTTGTTTTTTACTGGAGTACATAAACCAACCGTTTGTGTTGTGTTCGTTTACTAAATGCATATGAAAGTATATACGGTACTTATAATAAAAAGAAAACAATTTCGGGTAATCTCCGAAACAGTTGGACCAATTTTGATGGGACTTTTACTTGAAGATAGCTGATGTTATGAGGAGTAACTTGCTACCTATATTTTAGAAAAATAACAAGAGTTCCGCAAAAAATAAATAATAAGCAACTCCACTCGAGCAGATTAGGCAGAAATAAATAAAAAGATGGAAGCGATAATAACCCGGTGGTAGCATGATTGGATACCGCTCGGAAGGAATTGAGTTTTAATCCAACAGTGAATATTAACTATTGTTTTATCACTTTGTATTGGTTTAATATATGAAGTCATTTATCAATTGTATTAGCACAGTTTTTAATTATTAAGAGTAGACCCGTTTATATATATATATCAGAAACAAAATCGGTCCCATAATCGAACTTTGTATGTCGCCGATTATAAACAATGATCTCTAAGAGATTGTCTCCATTTATACTTACTTTTAGATAGCGGTCTGTTGAATAATAGGCTAGAATGTCGGTCAAGGTCCAGAAAAACCATAGTGTTTTAGCTTAAGTATAAACGTGGTACGATCAACGCAGTCGAAGGCTTTTGAGAGATTACAGAACTCATCGATTTCGTCATAGGCCTATAGACTCTTAAAATACCATAATTATAAACTATGTTCCCGATTTTGAACCCAAGGAGCTCTGGAGCTCTCTTTTTTTATCGTTATAGGTTTGGCTTAGTGGGCACAATCTCACCTGATGTTAAGTGACGATATGGCCCAGGATGGTAAACGCTAAACCTAGTGGAAGACTGGCTCTCAAGTGCAGCTGCCGGAACACACCTATTAATGCTTGGCGACAGATTTTCAACTTGAGAGTGGTAGCTAACCAGGCGGGCATCAGAAAAAGCCCTACCACCATGCTATGGTTTCCTCACGATGTTTTCCTTCACCGAAAGCTCAGGCTCATTGTAGGGATTCGAACTCACGTCATTCGACGCGAAGTCGTACACGCTACCACTGCGCCATCATCGCTTCAAATGCCAACAAATGCCAACAAAAAGACTGTATCAGATTTGATTTGCCCAATGTCCAACGTGTTTATAGTAAAACAATGATATTAGTAAAATATTAAGATAGAAATAGATTTAGTGGGCTTAGTTGTTAATATTATATATAATTAGGCATCATACATGTTGCAAAAATATAATGGAGTTCTTACATTAAAACCTTGGCAGGGAAATTAAGTTCCACTGCATTCGCAGTGCATAAGATTTGCTAGTTAACAGATATTGCTACTGCTGGGTTGTGATGCTGCTACTCCGCTTACTTCCACAGTTTAATATGCTATGGCATTTTACAGTGAGGTTTAGCAGCTAAGGTATATACGATTTTTGTACTACAAAAACGGCCAGTACTAGCAATGGAACCACGCGAACCATTGAGGAACAAGTTCCAAGAATTTTGTATCTTAACTTTGATCTCGCAATATATCCTGGATAATTTAGCGTATGTCCAGATTTTTTTTTATATTTGAACATGTAAATGACAGCCACAATTATGATACTAGAAATGAATATAAAATAGTCATTCCATCATTTACACAGAGTAATAAACAGTTTTTTAGATAATTGTGTTAGTTTCTAAAATAAATTTCCTAAGTACATCATCGATTTGCCGGATAATAAGTTCAATTATCATGTTATGAAATCTCGATCGAATTTCTAGCCGGTTCTTCTCGATGAATTGGTTGTTTTCTGAACTGGTGGTAGTGTGTTGGCATTCACAAGTGCATTCTTAGAGCTTAAAATGAATAAAAAAGAATTGATTTTGAAAGGGTACAAAGGATAAATAGAAATATAATTTTTATTGTTTACTAGTTGAAGTTTAATTGTAAAGAAGTAAGTCTGCATTGACGTCAATATACCTTTTTAATTAAGATATATGTTATTGTAATGATAAATTATTAATAATATTACAATAGATGATTAAAAAACATGTCTTGTTTTGTTATGTAGATCCAATACATTGTGACTTGGAAAACATTGCATTGGATTGAATATTAAAATCATTGGATTAAATTACATTAGCCAAAAATCATCTTCACAAATTTAATCGCTTCCACACATCTATTATCATGGGATAATAAGAGAAGCTTAATAAGGCTAAAGGTCAATCAACTAATATTCGAAAAAAAAAAAAAACTTTTTGTTTATACTGATCAAAGACCCTATCAAACGCCATCGTCGTGCCAGTGCGAGTGAGGGCAGACACAATGCAAGCTATTTACGGAGAAAACCCACATCTATGTGTTTTCTGAGAAAATTCCTGAAAGTAACTCAGTACACGCATTCTGTAAGGAGCATGGATAAGAGTATTTTTTGTTGAAGTGTCTTATTGCTATTTGGTATGACACACACACACACTATATAATGCCGTCTTGTTCTATAAAAAAAACTTAACCACAACCGCGAGTGACAATTAAAAGCTCATATATAATGAAAATTCACAAGTTAATGTGTCGGACTGGAATATTTCATATGGAACATATATTTCGTATCCAGGGTTACCAAGCCATTTCATAGAAACAAAATATTTTTGAGAACGTAATCAAGTTTCCCGTTGTACCTACTAATCTTAGACATAATTGTGATATTACTGTGTATCACTATAAGTAATTCGTATATATTTATAATAATATGTCAAGAACAACAAAGTGTGGGTAAAATAATTGAGTGACCCATAAAACATTTAATCCGGCCCTTAATTACATTGTTCGCAAGAGCAATGCGGTAGTAGAAATCGCTATCCGCTTCAAAATGGCAAATTCGTTTTCGTCAAATCCATATTATACAAAACATAAACAGGGATGACTGATTAAAAACATCTTCGGAATGAAATCTGGTGAAAGGAAAATTTAAACCTCTGAGGCGATAGACGAATGTCACAATGGATACGGTGAGTGTAATTTGCCGGAACATCAATAGTGACAATGAGTACTGCCCTCGCTAACGAAGACATCACAACACATCAATCAACTCGTGACCACGGCCAGTGTAATCAGCTCGAAACATCAAGCAAATCAAAAGTAAGATGCGTTCTAACCAAAAGAAAATCGGTGATGGGTATATCACTATATGTATGGTGATTACGATGCCTATCATCTCGCTATATTATTGCATATACACCGAGATATCCTGTAACGTTACAAACTAAAAGAAAATTCTAGTTCAATTATCGCAAAGCCGAATCGAATCGTAGTATCATTACATAGTATAAAACAAAGTCGCTGTCGCTCTGTCCGTCCCTATGTATGCTTAAATCTTTAAAACTATGCAACGGATTTTGAAGCGGTTTTTTTTAATAGATAGAGTGATTCAAGAGGAAGGTTCATATGTATAATACATGCATAATATTGTAGAGAAACACTGATAAATATAGAGGTGTCTAATATGATGTCCTAAAAAAACACATTTTTTGCGCTTACATTGTAAACGCTGGCTGAACCCCACGAGTTAAATCAAAATAATGTACTACAGTATTATACACCTTAAAAAGGTCAACAAAAAAGTCCACGATGGTATATGTCTATCTCTTAAGGATAACCCACAATAACCATTTTTTATCTTTTACATTTTACGGGAAAAAATGGCTTACTTACGAAGTGATTTTAAGCAATGCAGCATTAATCCTTATCCAATTAAGTTAAATACATTGTCCATTTAATATAGATCAATATAGCCCTTTACAGCATGTAATTTAAAATAATATTTCCGAAGATATTACAGATTTAAAATGCAGGGACATAGCGGTACGGCGGTACGGCCCTATATATCATGGTCAATTATATGTCGCTTTTTCAAGAGTAACCCCTAAACAAAACATTTTTGTGTTGTCTAATGACAAAAAAGCTGTAAATGTTGTTTATAAGGACATTCTGTAGTAGGTAGGTATATTTAGTATCAGAATTGCACCCGTGCGAAGCCGGGGTGGGTCGCTAGTACATATATAAAATAAAGTTAAAAGGAAAACTATTACAGCTAAGTAGACTTTATAAATTAATGAGTAATCGTTGAAAAATTAATAAAATGTACCTGGAGAAGTAATTTCGTACAAATTCAATTGTAAATTACTTAAAGCCCCCTTCAAAGTCTGCATAATATTGTGACGGGTAACCTAAGGAACCCTACACTGCGCGTTGTCCGACACGCACTTAATTTTTTAGTTAAATAGAATTATTATTATTTATTTGTTTACGTGTTTATGAAAGGAGTAATAAAGCATTGTATGATAAACTTTACAAAGCAGTGACGTTTTATTTTCTTTTCTATGAATAAATTGAATGTTATATGTAAACAAAACATGTTTTTTAATAACATACCTATTGTATGTGATCAAAAACATGTTTTGCTATGTAGATTCAAGATTGATTTTGTCCTGCGGTTTTCGTTGATATACACTTATTATGAAATTACAGTCAAAAATGTATTTTATTTTATTTTTATTTCTTCTTATATATGTTTCATTCTGATAAATTCCATCAATATCACGACATGTCCTGACGTAGAATAGAAGATGAGCCGCTTTTCTTTATACCTACAGAAGTCTGTAGCTTAAAAAATAACGATGAATAGGAAGAAACTTGATTGAACTGCCTCAAAAATGCTTATTGTGGGTGACCTTTAGAAGGTGGACATATGTTTTTATTTTATTTTTTACGATTTGACTATACTGCTAGACTTAGGGGCCCTAGAGCCTTTGCGGCTTTTACAGCTTTACCGGGCTTGGGGGACATATGCTTTCCCTGACTTTTTTATAGGGATTTTTAAAATTTACGATTATGTTGTACATTAATTTGATGTATCTCTTATAGTTTACTCAGCGTAAGTCATTTAAGCCCCCCAAAAGTGTATTTTTCCGAATTGATTCACCATTATCGTCACTGCTTATTTCGTATGATACTTTATCTTACAAAATTTATCCTATATCCTTGCTAGAAAACAAAGCTATGTATTAAAATAAAAAAAAAACATGTAAATCGGATAAGTGGTTTCCGCGTGAAAAGAATTTAAACGGATAGACAGATAGAGAGACGGTGTTTTATAATATGTATGTATATACTTATTATATATATATTATATATATATATATATATATATATATAGATTATGCCTTACAATACAGGTGTTCGATAAACAATACAACATAAATAATCTGATTAACTTGACTTGAATAAAGTAATGTTTGTTCACGTGTTTATGTTAAAAAAATCAACCCCACGCTGAAGAGTTATTTACATTAAGGCGGCTTTATAAAGCAGAATTCGAAGCAATTCAAGTATAGTTCATCATTTGAGTTGGTTTCTGCGCGAAGAACCGATATACTGTTCATAATGAAGTATTTTTATGGTAAGAGTCATTTATAACAAATCAATAAATATATTTCGCATTCGCTTATGTTTATATACAAAGAGAGAGTTATTGATAACAATATAAATGCAATACGTACAAGATTAAGTTTAACAAGAATCATTTTGCATTGCATTCGGGTGTCATTCTGGGACCAAAACTAAATAAATTATTTTTTATGAAAAAATTTTATTGTCTGTAACTAACAACAGATATTAAATGATTTCATTGTATAATAAATTTTAAAATATTACGATGTTTGTTTAAACATAACAGTTTATTTACTGTATGTAATGTAAAGAAGAGTAAGTTTACGTTCACGCTCTGCTCTGGACCAAACGGCACTTGTAAAAGTAATAGCACGAAATGCTACATAAATGCTACTTTAGGTTTGTAATAACTCACACACACAGTTCTGCAAGCACAAATGATTTGTACATGTAAAATACTGTTTCTGATTTTCGACCATATCTAGTCGTAGTCAGAGAACAGTCCCTGCACCTCGTAGCCCGGAAATGGGGTTTATTATATTTATCGTTTATATATTCAGCGTTGGTGTTCATCTTGGCTCTCGGGTTTCTGATGGCCGAGTGTGGTCAACCATGCATGTGTACTATGGAGTACAACCCCGTCTGCAGTACTGCCCACAAAACTTACGGTAATTTGTGCGCGTGAGTATACAAATTCAAATACATATTTATTACTATTTTTTTTTGTATATTGATCTTTTGCATGACGTGGCAACTGGTCAAGTACCTATTGGTGTGTTCCGAAACCTACATCTCCGAACACACCTCACCTAACATCAAGTGTGATTGTGGTTAAGCGCTTCACTATCATTATGGCAGATGTATTTTTTGTATCCTGTTATACTTCATTATTATAAAAACAGTAATCAAATACCTGTATGAAAGAAATTACTAAGATGTGATCGAAGGAGAATTTATAAATGCATTAAGTACTTTGTAAAACAAGCTTGGTTTTCATAATCTCGTGCGATATTAGAGTTAGACATTTTGTTATGTCAATTATAATGAATCATCAGATCAGCTCCATGGTACCACAATATTGCATTATCATGGAAATTACATACATATGCCAAATTTCATCTCAATCGGATACCGGAAAGCGGTAAAAGCGGTTAAAGTTGAAACACATATTTTTCGGGTTTTTAAAAAGTCATCACATGTGTGGTGAAACTTTGTATGGTGAAATATTTTTTGTTTATAGATTTGATAATCATTAACCACACGTACTTATCAATTATAGATAAAATTTGTGTCGTATGTTTTATAGGTAGTTTAAGAAACCCTGATATTTTACTAATTATTTTTTACATAATAATAATTTATGCATGAAGTATATTATAGTTCCAACAATATTCCATAGATGGCGCCCCACTAAAGGAAAAAATAAAGCGCACTTTAATTTGTTAGTTGTTTCTTTGATTAGTCTTTTCGTTGGTCTGTGGTCGTTAACTGCTAGTTAATTTCCCTATTGGATTTGTTAGACCAAGAGAATCAGAAATAAAATGCTTAAGGAAATATTATATGTACGAGGTAACATGATACAACATAGTACATACTGATGTTTCGTTTTTAAGAGATAGTGTCTGCCTGTTAAGAGTATTGACCTATCTTTTATAAGATACTCTGATTATCTGTGAACAGAACGTGGATTATGTAGTTTGAAATTGGAACGATTTTTCTGTCTTGACATGATCAGAACGGTGATAATTATATCAGTGCTAGTTCATATAATGATGTTATGGTACCTTAATAATATAAATTACTTTTTTAACATATAGTCACATATACGTTACATTACAACACAGCTTCACTTGTACTCAGTTTTATGAAAAGTGTATGTAAACTAACGAACAGTTGATATTACGATGAATGAATAATTCTCAACCTAACGGCCATCTCGAATACGTAAGGCGTTAATTGCTAAGGACAGAAAACCAGTATTAGCATAAAATTAGAGCTCATATTTGTTTTGCTGGATAAATTGCTTTTCTTAGCTTGTTGAAACAACATAGAGAAATGTTTAGCTTGTAGTAACAATCATAGGAAAACGGGAGAAATTCTGCGCTCGAGCCGTAGTAACAAGGCCTGTCATCTGAATGTTTGAATATGGATACAAACACCAACAAATGCTTAATCAGAGGTTTTTCTTTCATCATTATAAATTTGGCATAGTGGCCACAATCTCATCTGATTTTAAGTGACAATCTGGCCCAAGATGATAATACGTTAAACTTAGTGCAAGACTGGCTCTCAGTCAGTCAGCAAGTCAATGTGGAGACTACTGGGAAATTAATCATGCACTTCTACGTACTACATATGTTATTAATAATAATAAAAAAAAAAAAAACATATTTTCAGGTTGAAATGCGATGGCGCCAAATTAGCTTATTATGGAGAATGCAGAGCTGGCTGTTAATACGATTTCAAAAGCAAAATAATCGTTTAAATTATACAAAATAATAAATTACTTACATACAATGTTTTATTAATCTCTTGATGTTCGGATACGTACTCTAATTAAAGAGTATAATTATTCTTGTTGACCTTGTTTCGTCTTACAGAATGGTATTTTTTATTTTTATCTCCCTTCCTCCCACTCCTTATATACATTTATTTGGGTACATGTGTCTATATTCACGTAAATAAAAGTGAACATTAGATTGAAGAATAGCGAAAACCGCTAAAAGGCTTTCTAGGGCCGATTTTAATAAAAACGAAAACTGTGTTTAATCTATTCGAAAGTTACTGTCCTTCTCGGAAAACTAAAGAAAACAGCATTTTATGAAATGTGTGCGAATATTAGATTAAAAAGTATAAGGAGGACCTGAATTCAATGTCTGTAAAAAGTTTGCATCGATGGAGGAACGAAACCGCGTGATTTATGTTGCAATGTTTTGTATAATTTAGTGATAATATTATAAATTCAATGTAAGTTTTGTTACCGAGTAATCTAGCAAAATCCTAGCTAATTATGGAGCTGGCATTGTACACGTTAAAAACGTGGTAAGAAAGTTATACAATATTATTACGATTAAAGGCTTACAAAGTGCTTATAGAGTGCTTTTTGGTGCAGGTCCAATAATTAATCCTATTTATTTTTATTCCTAAGCCACGCCCGCTATTGATGAATGTTAAATAAAAAAAAAAACCTTTAAATTTTAATGGTGGCAAAATTAATTCAATCCCTTAGATCTAATAGACTCCACATTTTAATCCAATAGTAGACTAAATTGAGATAAATTAAAAGATTCGCTCATAGAAGAAGTAATGTTGATGGGAAAATGTTTTGAATTATTGTTTTTTACGGGTAGATGTTGAGATTTATGATTTAGTTCTGATGGTGTATAGATAAAAGAATCAGAATTAGTCTTGTATATAATATAATAAGAAAATATAACAATTCCTTTCACGTTGTCTGAGTATCATCGAATATAACTTCACAATTTACACGAATTAATTAATTTTAATGTAACTAAAAGGGCTATCTGAATTAATTTTAATTCCTTATATTGTTCAACTCACGTGTAAACACAAACACTTACCTATACAAAAATGTAAAGCTGATTTTGAAAGCACAACTTGTGCTCTTGATGAATACTAAGGGATGTGAAAGAGAGGCTATATAAGGAGAAAAAGAATTCAACGAAAGCAGTTACGTTACTTTCAAAATAAAACTTCTAATAATGGTAATTAAATTTAAGTCATTACTTTCAGCCCTGTTAATCGCAGTATGTGTTAGCTTATGATGGAGAATGCAATGCTGACTGATAATATAATAAGATCTCGTCAATAAAATAATCATATATAATATACGAAAAATTTATTATTGAAATTTATTTTTTTTGTTGTTAATCTGTGAAGTGTAGACAGGTAAAATAATTCTTCTTCTCCTTACCTTTATCTCACCTATGTAGGGATACAAACATCGCTAATAAACATCGATGTTTTTTTCAAATGCTTAATGGGAGCAAATACTGTCTGTGTCTATGTTTTTGATTTATTATGATGTCTATTTAAAAGTTAAACTAGACATACACAGTTTTGACAAACTTAATAGTTATAATTAGATAATGTTTATATACAGTTACATTCTAAGACGTCTTATTTGTTTTAATTTAATTGTAATGTCATCCTGATAGTCAGAGAAGTTTCACAGTTTTCGGACAATTTTTATGTTCTGATACTTCCTACTTTTGTGCTAGAATTGAGTGTGTTCTTTCTGTCGTCTTCAATTTTCCATTTTACATATTAATTTTTTCACCAGTTTAGTTTTTGTTTTCAACCACTAACTACTATAATACACAATCACAATTATTGTTTGTGTTTTAACAAGGATATAATCTTAAATACTATATATAAAATATTTGTATTTGTCAGAGAATAACTCAAATATTGCTGTTTAGAAAGTTTTAGAATTCTATATGACTATAGACCAGTCTGCAGTACAAAGGGACATGCAGTCATCTTTACCAATAAAAAATTATTGTGTGGTTTTAAAAAAACCACGTTGCAAGTGAAACTTTAAACTTCACCTTCGCCTCGAGTCTCACAGTTCCCTACTCTAAGGCCAGCTGTAATGCGACATGTGATAGATGAAAGAATTTTTTGGGGGCGATAGAATAAAAGTTTCAATTTAATAACAACAACTTTTACTTTCATATAAGCTTTTTATACGTATAAAAGCGTTTTTTTTTACTAGCTGTGTCCGCGGCTCCGTTCACGCGGACTACAGAGTTATTGTTTATGAAGATATCGTGATATTTTGTTTTGATATACGATATTCGTATATAGTAATGTTTGACAGTTTTCAAGCAATTTAAATGTAATAATGAATATTCAGGCAATAATGAATAAACAATCTTGTAAAAATTGTTGTGTATTTGGTTGTTTAAATACTACATTAAACCTAAATGAATTGACATTTTAACATTACCCATCAGTACAGAAAAGTAAGATTTATTTCTTAAATTAATTTAGGTCGTGTTTGTTATTTTACGGGTTATTATTAATGCGTGAACTTTACCATAAACAAGGATAAGTACCTATCTTATTCAATAATTGAATAATAGTTACAATATGTACCTGATTAATAATTTATAATATGACAGCTCCTAAAAGTAAAGACAACCTGCATTAGAAATAAAAATAAAATTTTCTTTTTTGGCACTTTTATTATGTGGTTATGTAAATATATATATATACATTCATACTATATACATTTATATAGTAAGCCGACACGAAAGAATATCGATATCATAATAGCAAAACAATAATAAAATAATCCTTATTATTATTTAAAATAAAAACCTAGTACAATCTTATAAGGACATATAGGTATCTCCTAAAGCATTACGAAAAAAAAAATATTTATCATAAAAATAAAAATGTTATTAAAATTTAAAATGCGCATTTTTAGTTTTTAATTGCTATAAAACCGTCGCCGGCTGCTGTTCGTATGATCTTGTGGCGGCGGTACCAACAACATTTATTTAGAAATAAATATGTTTAAATAATATAATCTAACAAATGTTTCGATATTGAAATTCTCAAATGGCTATTTTCATTAAATATTGTAGATACCAACCCTAGTGCTAGAATCGGGTTTGTACGTAATTCAATTTAAAAGGCAAAACCGACCTTCTGTTATAGTATGTATGTATATAACAAGTAGAAATAAAAGTCCAAAACAATCATTCCGCGGGGATTCCTAAGAAACTCGTTTATCTTATCATTTTTCCTGCTTAATTAGCACACATAAGCCAACGATTGGAACAAATGTTTATAATGGTATGTTACGTATACATACATCGTACGTACACATCTAAATACTAAAATACATTCATATTTTTCTCTTAATTGACTTGACAGAACGCGATTCCGGCTGTATAAATGATAAATGGTACATTTAATATCCATAGTAATAAAAGGATTATCAAGAATTAAAAAAAAAAGTCTGGGACGAACGAATTTGTATTGTGCGGACGCGACAGTGACCCGGCGAGTGTTTCAAGGGCGACTTTCTGATCGGCGAGAGAACCGGTGGTTACAATGATAGTCGAATACCTATTACATGGCTCTAATTAAAAATAAATTACCGATCTTAAGATTTTAAATTATGCGGCTGCAACATACGTAATATAATGCGTAATAATTGTCCTACAAAATCAAAATAAAAAAAATGCTTCATTCAATTTAAGCCCTTTTGTAGTATGTTGATATATGTTTGTAGTATGTTGATAACATACTACTACCGGTTGGAAAAAATCCCAGTTATCGAGAAGAACCGGCAAGAACCTCGATCGGATTTATATAAAAAAAAATTATAACTATTCACTTGCAGACTTCACCCTCATTCACGTAACGCCGCCTCACCTTATAGTACCCGCTCGACAATAAAATTGCTTAACATGATTCTTGAACTTAGTATCAGGGAAATCGGTAATGTGCTTAGAACCTTACACAATTACTTAAAAAACATTAATTTGTCTGTCTAAAAGGTAGAATAATTATTTTATATTTATTTCTAGTATTGTAATTATGCATGTCATTTACAATTACAAGAAAAGCGATTTTTGACCAATATTAGTAAGCATGGCATATTAATCCTTATGAACTTAAGTTGCTAAATCATCAAGACAAATTTATGAAGATAAATCTTTGTAGCATGTTATTTGGACGCATAGCTTAGGAGACAATGGAAAATTAAAATAATTTGATACTCAGCTTGGGTACATGACTACAGTGGTAGTGGTGCAAACGAGCCGTGTGACGCATAACTCTGGCCGCCCGATTAAAATATTGTATATTTTGAAGAATTATAAATCATCAAGGATTTCTTTTAAATTATACGTTGGTGAAACCGCGGGGCACAACTAGTATGTGTATATTTAGCTCGAGTGGTTAATATACAGTTTAGAAAATAATATAATTCTATATACCTAAGCGATTTTATACAATGGATTTAAATCAATCGGAGATGGTTAATAACCTTGAAGCGAAAGTATAAAATATTTTTTTGCAGTTATTACTTGTTCAAAATGCTTTAACTAAGCTAACGTCATTAAAACAGCATTGGGTCAAACGTTTGCCAACTGTTTGTGATGCATTAATGAGTATAAAAGGATCTCAAAACCACGTCATTCGTGGTTTGTCACACATTGCACTATGAAGTCTTTATTTGGTAAGTCATTTTATTAATTATTTTAATTTAATATTTTTTCTTAATTTTACTTTCATTTATTTCTCATTATTAATGAAAATATTTTAAAATGAATTTTACACGATCAGAGTAACTTCTTCTTATCTCTTGTTTAAAATTTGTTACTTCCAATTGTTTTTTCATCCAGTTTAATTTTCATTTCCATAAACTACTATAGTAAAATATCGCAATTATTATTGATGATTTTAACGAGTATAATGAAGAGGAATGTTATTAAATCTTAAGAACTGTATACAAAAATATCTGTATTTGTCAGATGATCACTTAATTATTTAGCTCACGAGGATGCTGTTTAAAAAGTATTCGCGTTCTAACAGTGTATTGGGTTTTGAATACGTATGAATATAATCCATAATTGCAGTGTTTGCACTGATCCTGCTCATCAGCTCCCTAGGCTTGGCGACAGGCGCTAGACCTTGTACTTGTAACGCTGATTATACACCAGTGTGCGGTACAAACGGAGAGACATACAATAACCGTTGCCAGTAAGTAAAAACATCTTGTCTTTATATTTTTCATATAGGCTCCGTAGGATTACACCTCGTGGATTTATTAACAGTCGTTTATACAGTTTGTTCCGTGGACGTAGTATCTTATAAAAGAGACGTATGTCCTGCAAGCCATTAGTAATTCGCATTCTATTTTAAGGTTAGGAGTGTATTTTTGATTGTTTAATATTTGTGTCTTATCTTAAAGACTTAATTGTTTTACTATGTACCATTCTTGAGGACCAAATAAGGTAGATTAATAACTGGAAGTACTGTAAACTAAATAATAATCAGTCATGTAGTCCACTGAAGTTAAGCAATTATTGTAGCTAATGATCGATCGTCAGTGATGATCAAGCATAAACAGGCTTGCTTTCGTAACCACGGTCAGCCAGTAATACGTTGCTCTGCTGCTAAGCTAAGAGTTTCACAAGAGATACCTTTGGAGATTTCTCTACTTGGGGCAGGCCGACTGGTGGAATATCTCCACCCTACAGAAGATCGCAGCCAAATGACCTTGTGTTATGTTCCCGTGGTGAGTAGGGTTTCTAGAACCCTTGGGAAAAGGGGGAATCAATTTTCGCTTACCATCAGGCGAACTCTCAGGATTGGGTTGGAAGTCGAACAACTAGTGTGCCGGTCTGTTTGCGATGTAGTGTGCGATGGATCCAAAACGGAACACAGGAACGGGCACTCTTTGTGTCAGAGAAAGGGTTATCTTTCTTTTACTGTTTTCAGGATGAGATGCGCAGGAGCAACATTTGCGTACTCGGGAAAATGTGGAGGAAATGGTAAAGAGAAAATTATATTTTAAAACAAGTGTCACGAGTTTTGTGTTTATAAATGAAATGATGTCACCGATTTCTCTAATTTACTCAATTTGTTGTTAAATTTAATAAAACTATTAGACTTTGTTATTTGTTTTTATTATTAAACGAACATTTATTCTTGTAAAGCTGCAATAGCATGATATCTGGTAGAAAAACCGTTGGGTTCTTAGTTGTATGCTTAATTACTATTTTGCAGGTAAGAGAACGCGGAGCTCTATAATACACAATAAGGCGTAAGATATTTGTAAAAGTACAGTGAAGTTTTGCGTACAAAGGACTGAAGTACGAGATATTATTTAAAGCGTTAAGGATTGAAGTTTTACGAAAACGAAATTTAAAATTAATATTACAGTTTAAAGACTATGAAGAACCATTCGTAATGAAGTTTTTTTTGGTTATTTCTAGAATGTGTTTATAAGTTTAACAACTGATATTCATGTGGACACTTTGCCAAAATACAGAAAATGTATTTGTGTGTCTCTAGTGGAAGAGTAATATTATTAATAGCTGTAGTTTTTTTGCTAGCTCTAGTTTGTTTTTATTTAAGATTGTTTTTGTGCATCACGTAAGTAGCTTATAATGTTTGCATATAATTAGCATATTTTACTGTTTTATACTTTACATATGGAATTTTAGTAAATGTAAATAGAGGGAAGAAAAGAATCTAGTGTGTATGAGGTATCGAATAACATGTTGAGAATTGAGATAATGAAGGCAACTACACCAGCACATCGTGTACGGTACTGAGCAACAAATGGGAAATGGCGATAGCGAGGTGGTAGGGTTATGCTGTCCGATTGGTAAAACCGTGTCATCGAGATTCGCTTTTACGTGTCGGGTTTCGGTGTAGATATATCCAGTTTGTATTTACGTAGGCCGGCATCACAGCGGCGACTGGTCATGGAGTAATGATCTTTCGGTGGTCACCGTTGATTCTGAACTGTACTATGAGACATACCATCAGACACCGTACCGTCACTTTGACGTAATACTATATAATAAAATATGATGTTGATCATATTGAAACATATAATATGCGTTATCTCGAGTGTATATTAAAAAGGTAAGTTAAAACAAAGGATTGCTTGAAAAAACTGATTTGTCTTGAAATTGATGACTTACCTGTTATAAATTAATATACGTATATACATATTCACTCCTAACACACATGAGCACAAAAATGAAAAAGTAAGTATGTTGTATTATGCAGATATATAAGTATTATTATCAGGTTTTACTGGCTCATTTATCGCAACTCGACGTGTACAACATGACCAAACCAACTAGTGGAACGAAAAGAATGCTTTTAAAATATAAAAACCAATTACAAGTCTTAAATTAGTGATAGTTTTCAAAACTTAAATTATATGAACATAATATAAACTTGATGAGTAAATAAAACTTAAATATACATTTGTACATTTTTGCAATACGCAAATGAAACGAGTAACGTCACATTTGTCAGTTGTCTACTTGGCTTATAATATGTTTATATTTTGCGTAATAGTGACGGATTACAATCGTGCTAGCCAAGTTCTTCCAGTCCACCAGTCCACCAGACGCCTGATGGTTTTATATACCCCAGAAAGAGTCCTCAGTGTACCAGAATTTTAATCCTGTATTGGTGACCCAATACACCTGACGCTGACACTGAATACAGCTGACGCTCTGTGCTACTCTACTGTCGATTCAGAAAACATTCCAGTCATTAAGAAGAGTTGTCAAGAAATTCAATTGGGCTTATCAATAACATTTTAACTGTGTAAAATGTGCTTTTTATATATTTACAGTTAATAATTATATTATTTTTAGTATATGTAAATTGTACAGAGAGGCAGTCATTTCCAGAAATCTTATAAAACTTTTATTGGTTTTGATGAGTGTAGAAACATAGGTGACAAATTTGCGACCGGAAAAAAAAACAGCGGAATAACCTTAGATAGTGAGTGAATCCCCCACATCAGACGCTACACTTACTGTACTTCAGATAGACATAAATATTCATATAAACAAATCACGTTTTGAGGTATAACATGATTAGATCAAATGTTTCTCAAACATGTAAACAAACATTGTCCATGAACATGTATTTTACATCGTCATAATGCATGAGAACCATCGATTGCGTTATTAATTATAATTACGGATAAGTATTGCGAGTGCAAGGCGTCGCTACGAAGAACTCGGACTCATCACCAACGATAGAATCGCCTCACATACGGAGTACCATTCGGATCACTATTCGACCATACTGCGATCGGTAGTGACGCTTCCTAGGTTAAGTTTAATTGTAATTTATAATTTAAATGAATATTGATTTTAAATAGTATCTTTATAAAACTCTTGGTCGAGCCCCACAATTTATGTTGTCGACTCTGCCTTTTTTATATCAGCTTGGAATGGCTTTGTCCCTGATGGTAAGCACAGTATAATCCAAACAAACGGCGACCACTGAGAGATCGAAGTCCATCGGCGGTCGCCGTTGTCATGCCGGCCTGCATAAATATCTCTTCACGTAACGCTTGAAAGACCCGCTGTTGTAAGAAACAGGGAACACATTGACCGGGAGATGGTTCCACAGTGTCACGGTAAGACAAAGATTTAAATCATAGAGAACTTTTTAGTTCGTGCTGAGATGGAGGTTACTGTAAAACTGTGACTCCGAAGCTCAGCGCGTGGAGCCAAAGGAGAGGTGTTATAAAGTTAATGTGTTTCGAATACTAATGTTTTAATTCCATATGACAGCGGTCGTATGTCTATAGCACATACACACCACAGGTGGTCCGGGGCCATGGATAAACATCTTTGTTTGGCCTAGATACACAATCCCATACAAAAGTTCTCTTAAAACTGTCGCCACTTGTGTCTACGTAATTCTAGTTGAAATAAATATACATTAATGTAAATTGAAACTTACACGCATGATTTAAAGTCTAAATTACAAAGTGTCAACAAAAAGCAATAAAAATTTACGACTTAGGCTCGCCGCTTGGACAAGGATTGACTGGAGTCGAACTGTTCAATATGTTTTTTATACCTTCGACCAATAAAAGTACTAGATTAAGGATTACGAACAAAAATAAGTCGCTCAAGTGACCATGTTTTCACACACTTATCTTTCTATATAATAAAAATCAGTTGTTGTTCGTTTGGTTTCGCTAAAACTAAAAACGGCTTGACCGATTTGAATTATTCTTATTTTATTTTGTTGGCTTGATAACGAGCAAGGTTTAAAAAAAATCGTTTACGTGGGAGGTACGTGTAACCCTATCTGTTAGTAGGTAAGTAGGGTAGTTATGCAGGTACAAGACAAGTCGCTGGAAAACTTGAAAATTAAAAATCAAACTTAAAATCTAAGCAAACAACATAAAAAACACAAACATTAAAACATAATAACTACAACAAAAATATTAATAAAAACATTCATGCTTACTCTATTTCGTTTGGTATGATGTCAAATATTTTTAATATATATTGAATATTTTTAAAAATAAATTTTTAATATATGTTTTAAACGTAATGTATGTTTAATTACCTTTAAACAGATTCAGCTTGTTATAAAGCATGGTTTTCATGCATACGTCAAACACGTTGTTTGATGGATAAAATAAACCACCCATATCTCTTAAATCTATTAATTTGTGAAACCATAATTTTTCTTTAACCCATAAATTCATTTTGCAGTCCTCACAACTAATTTTCTTAACAAGTCTACTGACTACAAAACCAGAAATGTAACCTACTATTTGAGGACCAATACCAAAAGTTGGATTACGATATAATTTTTCACTAAGTTCAGTGCAGTTTGTCTGATATTTAACAAAACTCTGGTTTATAACAGTATTCTTTAAAATTTCTGCAGAACTTAAATTTTTCTCCTCTATTTCCTCAAAGCGGTAACCTATCGACGAGTTATTAATTTTATTGAGCGATGATGATCCGGATAAAATTGGTATGTTCTCTAAAGCTATACAGTTTCCGGTAAATTTGGAGCGCAGTTCTAAATAAGACAACAGCTTTTTAAAACTGGCTTTAAATTGTCTCGTGTTGGGATTATTATTGTGTCCACTTTGACTCCGTATGTCCCCAAAAAATAGTTCAATATGGTCTTGTCTGAGTTTATAGGATAATAAATAAGGAAGAATGTCAGTCGCAACTAAATTTTCATATAAATAAGTCAGACTGTTGATGCACACTAATAGTCCTAATAATCCAGTATTATTCTGTGTTTTGATAAGTGGCACATTTTTGAATTGTCGAATTTTTATAAGGCTTGTATATTTCTTCTCATCTTTCTTACGCGACAATTGATACCCATTCTGCACATCGAAATGGGTCCCTAAGAAAGCTACAAAAAATAATAATTATTAAAATTACTACTCCATGCATTCCAGAACAGTCGATGTTTTTTACAATAGTTGGCGCGTCGTCGCAAACGTTGGTTAAACAATCATAATATTTGGTAATTTATTCATATTTACTATTTAATACTGGTTTCATTTTAATAAAAACACTTAATGGTATAAACTTACCGAAAAAAAGATATTCCTTCCAAAATCTTGGTGTTACGGTGGTTATTTGCACAATTTTTGAGCGCACATTGGGGCATATTTTGACGTCTTAACGTTGGCTATGATTGAATCATACTAATTTAAAAGAAGACCACAACCGTATTTGTGCTCCTAATTTTCGGCCCGTTTTTGAAGCGCTTATCGGGAATCTAGTGTATTATTGATCGAAGGGCCCAACGTTGAAAATATTACATCGATTGTAATGAAATTGTAGAGGTTCAACAAAAATCTTATTACCTATTAAAAATATAATTTGACACTCAATGATTTGATATTCATTGAAATATTTTAATTATAGATTAAAATGTTTTAATAACCATTGAGCATATATATTAATATAATAATCATTATTCATATATATAATAATCTTCTATATACTGTCGTTATATGTTTTTTTGTTTTCAAATTTCCTAATAGACGTCCTTTATAAAAACACTGACCACGAAAATGATATTAAAATAATTGTCTGTCCGTTTGACTAAAAGACGTTTGTTAAAAGACTTTGTCCTGACTGACTGATCTTCTCCCAGCCCAAAGTAATAAGAATATAAATTTGAAATTTAAGGAGGTGTTGATTTTATATTGTATAAGAAGAGATTTCTTGAAATTCAATTCCCGATGGTGTAAAAATGGATGCTTAAGTTTGTATGGGGAATAACGTTTTCGGCTTGGGTTTGTTTAAAACTTGGTATTAATACTCATCGATATAGGTAGTGAAATACGTATATCAAAGTTTCTTTTTAATTTTACTCCTTGGGGTAGAAAAGCGGTATTTTTTTTAATATGGTTATTACTACTTTTCGGTTTAGATTTATTCTGTGTAGCCTTTCCAGAATTATTTCTAACAACCTATAATTTTAGCGTCAAACAGTATGAAGCGGACGAGTTTTTTGTTTGTTTGATTAATCACGCTAATCTCTGGAACTACCAGACGGATTCAAAAAATTCTTTTTGTATATGATAGCCAGATTCACGGAGAAGAGTATAGGCTGTCTAGCATTAGGCTACACCTCTCAGCTAGCCTTAAATATTTATTTTCATTAATTCGGAAGAAAAAGCGCCCAAGAACATCTTTAACCGCGTGCCCAGCGTTATGGTTAGATATATCTAACTTATATAAAGTGTTGTAAAAAAATTATTGCTCCTTAGTAAATCTAAAAAAAGTCCGTGATACTATACGCCTATCTCTTATACATAAGCCACAGTAAAGTATTTTGTATTTTTTTTTATTAATTATCTAAATTTTTTCCTTTATAGCATATTATTTGGACGAATAGTTTGGGAGATAATATACAATTAAAATAATTCAACACTCAGCTCGGGTGTAGTGATGCGAACGATCCGTGTGAGTTGAGACGCATAACCTTGGTTGGCCGATAAAACTACTGTCTATATTGAAGAAATTATGTACCTTCAATGATTTATTTCAATTATACACTGATGAAACCGTGGGACACAAGTAGTATATGTATATTTAGCTCGAGTGGTTAATGTACGTTTTAGAAAATATTATAATTCTATATACCTACCCGATTTGGATTTAAATCATTCGGAGATGGTTGATAACCTTGAAGCGAAAGAATAAATTACTTTTTTGCAGTTATTACTTCTTTAAAATATTTTTACCAAACTAGCGTCATTACAAACAGCATTGGGTCAAACGTTTGCCAACTTTTTGTGATACACTGATGAGTATAAAAGGATCTGAAAACCACGTCAATCGCGGTTTGTCACACATTGCACTATGAAGTCTTTATTTGGTAAGTCATTTTATAAATAATTTAAATTTAATATTTTTTCTTAATTAAAGTTATTTACTGAACATAATCTGTGAAAATATTTTAAAATGAGTTTTACTCGATAATTTCTCTCTTCCTTTTTTTCATTTAGTTTAATTTTCATTTCCATAAATTACTATAGTACAATATAACAGTTATGATTGATGATTTTAAGGAGAATATAATGAAGAGGAATGATATTAAATCTTAAGAACTGTATACAAAAATATCTGTTTGTCAGATTATCACTTAATTATTTAGCTCATGAAGACACTGTTTACAAAGTATTCGCATTTTAACAATGTATTGGGTTTTGAATGCGTATGAATATAATTCACAATTGCAGTGTTTGCAGTGATCCTGCTTATCAGCTCCCTGGGCTTGGCGACAGGCATTATTTCGTCTTGTATTTGTACCGCTGATTATGCACTAGTGTGCGGTACAAACGGAGAAACATACAGTAATCGTTGTGTGTAAGTAACAACAACTTGTTTTTTTTTTCATATAGGCTCCGTAGGATTACACCTCGTGGATTTATTAACAGTCGTTTATACAGCTTGTTCCGTGGACGTAGTATCTTATAAATGAGACTTGTATGTCCAGAAAGCCATTAGTAATTCGCATTCTATTTTAAGGTTAGGAGTGTATTTTTGATTGTTTAATATGGTGTGTTTTGTCTTAAAGACTTAATTGTTTTACTAAATAACATTGTTGAGGACCAAATAAATTTGCTTAATACTCGAAGTACTGTTAACTAAATAATAAAAATAAAAATAAATAAACGGTGATGTAGACCAGTGAAGTTAAGCAGTTATTGTAGCAAATGATCGATCGTCAGTGATGAAACAGCCTTTCTTTCGTAAGCACGGTTATCTAGTAATACGCTGCTATGCTGCTAAGCTAAGAGTTTCACAAGATATATCTTGCTCCTTGGGGAAAGGGGGATTCAATGTTGGCAACGGGTTAATGATACCTTGATGTTACATACGTTCATAGGCTATGGTAATTACTTACCATCTGGCAAATTCTCAGGATTGGGTTGGAAGTCGAACAACTAGTGTGTCAGTCTCTGTTGCAATGGATCCAAAACGGAATACAAGAACGCCAGCACTCTTTGTGGCAGAGAAAGGCTTATCTTTCTATTACTGTTTTCAGGATGCGCTGTGCAGGAGCAACATTTGCGTACTCGGGAGAATGTAGAGAAAATGTTAAATGAGAAAATTATATTTTAAAACATATGTCACGAGTGTTGAGTTTATAAATGGAATGATGTCACCGATTTCTCTAATTTAATCAATTTAATATTAAATGTAATATAATTGTTAAGCTTTTTTATTATTATTATACTAACATGTGTTAACGTGTTAGTATAATAATCGTGTCTCGTTATCTGAACCTTTTTAATTTTATTGATTTTCCTCTAGTACTCTTGTAAAGCTGCAATAGCATGAGATCTGGCAGACTAACCGTTGAGGATATGCTTAGAGGTAGGCATTTTACAGAAATTTTATAAAACTTTTATTGGTTTTGCTGTTTGTAAAAACATACAGTTTAACAACAATCATTTTGTATTGCATTCGGGTGTTATTCTGGGACCAAAACTAAATAAATTATTTTTTTATGAAAAATGTTTGTTGTTTGTAACTAACAACAAATATTAAATGATTTCATTGTATAATAATTTTTAAAATATTACGATTTTTTTTAAATAACAGTTTATTCACTGTATGCAATGTAAGCAAGTGTAAGTTTACGTTCACGCTCTGCTCTGGACCAAATGGCACTTGTTAAAGAAATAGCACGAAATGCTACATAAATGCTACTTTAGGTTTGTAACAACTCACACACACAGTGCTGCAAGCACACATGATTTGTACATGTGAAATACTGTTTCTGATTTTCAATCACATCTAGTCGTAGTCAGAGAACAGTCCCTGCACCTCGTAACCCGGAGATGGGTTGTATAATATTTATTATTTATAATATATTCAGCGTTGATGTTCATCTTGGCTCTAGGGTTTCTGATGGCCGAGTATAATCATTCATGCCTGTGTACTTTGAAGTACAACCCCGTCTGCAGTACTGCCCACAAAATTTACGGTAATTTGTGCACGTGAGTATACAAATTCAAATATATATTTATTATTATACATTTTGTATATTGATCTTTTACATGATATAGCAACTGGTCAAGTAACTATTGGTTTGGTTCCGAAACCTACATCTCCGAACACACCGCATCTAACATCAAGTGTGATTGTGGTGATGTGGCCTCTGATAGCGACCAACAACAATTACTCGCCCGCTAGTCCAGAGAAAAAATTGTTCATTAGTATGGCTAAGGAGCAGAAATCCAGTTGGATATGTGACAGCTGTCGTTGTAAACAGCCGAAAGGCGATAATTCTAATACACCGATACGTTCAGTACCATTTTAAATGTCAGTAAAGTCACTAGAAAGCGAGGGATGTCCTGGAATAATGTTACACAACGTAAAAAGCAGCAACGTATGGCAGCCAAACAACTATCTCCTCCAAGTCCTTCAGAGAAAGAACAATTGTTATCTCCAGAAGTAAGGGCTGAAATATATATCGCTGTCAGTGAGGCTGTAAAAACCGCAATAAAATCATGTATTGAAGGGGAATTACAGTTTATTAGAAATTAACTTGTTATCCTAAAGGAATATAAATCAGCAATGGATTATCTAAGTGCGGACTACGACCAAGTTAAATCGGATTTAAAAGCCAATGCAGAAACAATTACAAAATTAACTAAAGACAACGAAAAGCTATCAAAAATTGTTAATGAGCAATCAGCACTTCTTACATTGATGGAACAATATTCTCGTGAAAATAATATCGAAATTAATGGAGTACCTGAGAGTAAATCAGAAAACCTGCCATCTCTAATAAAACAACTGGGTACAGCTATCTCTTACCCCTTACAAGATATGGAGATATTGAAGTACATTAGAGTCCGGAAACTTAACGAGTCAAGCAAGAGATCGCACTCTATTATAGTAAAATTGCCGAGCACACGAGTAAGAGATATTGAGATTGCTGCTGTGATAAAATTTAATAAACGCAACAAGAACGAGAAACTTAACTCTACTCATTTGGGCTATGGAGATAATAAAAATCCTATCTAAGTTTCGGAACATCTTTCACCTCACTTAAAGGCGTTACATGCTGAAACCAGAAGAATTGCACGAGAGAAGGCTATCAAATATGTCTGGATTCGAAACGGTCGCATATTTTGTCGTAAAGACGATACGTATCCCGCTAAAAATGTAAAATCCTACGATTGTTTAACTAAACTATAATATTTGTGTGTAATGTACTAAGACTGCATGTTTATAACTAAATTCAATATATACTATCAGAATATTCGCGGTATGCGAACAAAATTAAAAGAAATTCGATTGGCATCATTACAGCTGAATTATGATATATTGGTTTGTAGAGAGACATGGCTGGATGATTCTGTGAGTGATAGCGAACTATTTTACGAAAATTATGTATTTTATCGTAGAGACAGACAGTCGACCTATTTAGGAGGTAAGATGGGGGAGGGGTTTTAATAGCGGTATCCAAAAAAACACAGTTGAAACGAATAGTTTATTACGAAAGCTCCTGTGAAGATATATGGATCTCGCTTAAAGTAAAAGTTAATGATATAACAAACGAATTTATGCTTTGTGCTGTCTATTTACCTCCTCCTATAATGCTTTTTGGTTTAAATACATTTTTTAATAATGCTGATAAGAATTTTGATGCCAATCTATGTGAAACTATAAGTTTCGGTGATTTTAATTTACCTTTTGTAAAATTGGAAAAGATCTCAAGTCCAATCGATCAATTCCATATATTTTGGGAAATACATTAGGTAACTGTCTTCTTTATTTTATGTCGCGCAATAATCTTAGCCAATAGAACCTTGTAAAAAATTATAACACAAATATTTTAGATTTAATTTTAGGAAATGTTGAGTGAATCAATGTGAGTGAAACTTCATGTCATTTAAGTAAACTGGACGTGCATCATCCAGCACTTGCAATATCTGTTGATTTTATAAGTGTTTCTTTTCTCAAGAGTAAAGTATTCACGACTCATAATTTCAGAAACGCGGACTATATACTAGTAAATTCTGAACTGAGTCAAATTGACTGGAAATCAGAGTTATATAGTGAGGATGTCAATATCTTAATAAAAAAAAAAATGACATCATAAAAACATAATAGAACGTACGGTTCCAAAAATAAATCCACGGAAACGAAAATATCCGATTTGGTATACGAGAGCTTTGATAACATTAATTTCAGAAAAAAAAAGGTCAGATTGAATTACAAACGTCACAAAAACCCACGGGACCTTATAGAAACTAAGTTGTTGAATAAAAGCATTCAGAGAGTGATCAGATGTTGTTATGATAGGTATGTTGAAAGCATAGAAAAGTGTTTGCCTTATAATTCGAAAAAGTTTTGGTCATTTCTTAAATCACGTAGAAAGGGAGTTTCGGATATACCTACTGAAATGAAATTAGGCAATGTTATAGCTAACACTGGTGAATCTATTTGTATCCTTTTTGCTGTTCATTTTTATTCTGTTTACTCTGATCCTACTTGTACCAATAACGTTACGTTGATTAAGACATGCATATTTCCTCAAAATTCATTAGGCAATATTACAATAAGCGAAGGCCTCATCCTAAAAGCGATAAAGAAACTTGATACCAGCAAAGGAGCTGGACCAGATGGCATTCCTCCAGTTTTCAATAAGAGAACCTCAAAATTCTTGACATTGCCATAAAAAATTATATTTGAAATTTTTGTTCAAACATCAACTTTTCCTAAGTTATGGAATGAAGCTAATGTGGTCCCAATTTTTAAAAGAGGTGAAAAAAATACGATTCAGAATTATCGACCAGTATCAAATTTGAATATATTTTTTAAAATATTTCAGAGCATTATACTGTCACCATTGGCATCATATACTAAAAATATAATAAATCAGAATCAACATGGGTTCAGTACGAACAAATCTACTATCACAAACCTACTGGATTATGTAAATGACATCTCAAAGGCAGTTGATCAGGCAGTGTATCAGGATTTTAGTAGTGCTTTTGATAAAGTTAACCATAACATACTTATTGAAAAATTGAAATAGTTCGGTATTCATGGTCCTATTTTAGTGTGGTTACAATCTTATTTAGAGCATCGGATTCAAAGGGTCTTGGTGCATGGGTATACTTCTAGTCCTTTTTATGCGTCATTAGGAGTTCCACAAGGTTCCCATTTAGGACCATTACTATTCTTAATATTCATTAATGATATTACTTGTTATACCAAACATACCAAATGTTTACTGTTTGCAGATGACAAAAAAGTATATAAGGTAATCAAAAATGTAAATGACTCACTTCTCCTTCAAAGAGGTTTGAAATCTCTTTGAAGTCACCGATAACAAGATGGAATTAAATGCAAACAAATGCAAGCAATGCAGCAAAGCCATTAAATTTACAAAAAATTAAAATGTAATTCCTTCTAGTTACTTGATAGATACTGAAGCTTTGAAAGTTAAAACAAAGACTAAAGATTTAGGAATTGAGATAGACAGTAAGCTATTATTTACTGATCACATAAATACAACGATAAATAAGGCCTGGAAGTTGTGTGGGTTTGTTAAGCGTATGTGTAACGAATTCCGTGACATAAGAACAATATTATATCTTTATAAAACCTTTGGTTAGGAGCGTTTTAGAGTATGGAACAAGTATTTGGAACCCTAATTATAATATACATATTAATCGCTTAGAACGTATACAATGCAATTTCACAAAATTCTTTGCCCGGAAAGATCAGAAATGCCCTTACCGCGCTAATTACAATACTCGGTTAAAGAACTTTAAACTTATATCACTGCAAAATAGACGTAAGATTTTTGACCTTGTGCTTTTACATAAGCTAGTTAATGGAGTTATTACAGTCCCTGATGTATTACAAGAATTAAATTTGAATGTTCCTAGAAAGGTTCCAAGATTTCGAATTCAAAGAACCTTTTATAAAACACATGTCAGAACTAACATTTGTTCACCTCTGAATCGTCTTAAAGAATTATACAACGAAGTTAACAATAACGATGCCGATATTAACATCTTTCATTGCTCATTATTGAATTTCCGTTCTAAATTATATAAACTATACGCTCTTTAATTTGTCGCGAACTTGATTTTTGAACTTAATTTTTTGACGTGTTAATCACTCACTTAATTTAATATTTATAATTTGTTTTTATTTTCATTGTGCTGCGGTATATATTAGGTCTTTACCTATGAAATTGCCGTTTTGTATGAAAAAATTTAAATGATGTTTTTTCATATATTTTTTATTTGTATTAATCGAAGTAACCACCCATGCAATCAATGCACCTTTGCCAGCGCAATGGCAGTTTATTGATGCCCTTCTTAAAGAAATCAGCTGGACGGGAGGCAACAAATTCTTCAAAGGCATTTTGTACTGCCTCTCGGGTATTGAATTTTTTTACCGCCAAGGAGTTATCCAAATTCTAGAAAAACTAGTGGTCTGTAGTCGCAAGGTCTGGTGAGTAGGGCGGATGACGAAGAACTTCCAACCCCAGTTCTTGCAACTTGGAGACCGTCTGTTGTGCAGTATGAGGTCGCGCGTTGTCGTGCAGGAGCAGCGGAAACGAGCGATTGACCAATGCTGGTTGGAGATGTGCTAGCTTCTCCATCATTTTGTTCAGTTCTTCACAGTACACATCTGCAGTAATGCTCACCCCGTTTGTTAAGAACCTGTGATGAATCACACCGGTGCTAGACCACCAAACAGTGACCATCACTTTTCTAGGGGTAAGTTTGCGTTTAGGGCATTGTTTAGGTGCTGAACCAGGATCCAACCAACTTGCTGAGCGCTTGCGGTTATCAAACAGAATCCATTTTTCATCGCAGGTAATAATGCGGTTCAAAATTCCTTCATTTGTGTGTCTGTTGAGCAGTGCAAGGCACGTCTCGACGCGTACATCGCGCTGGCGATCATTGAGTTCGTGGGGCACCCATTTGTCAACCTTTTTTACCTTGCTAATTTGACGCAAATGGACCAATATTGTTTTGACGCTAAAGTCGAAAGCTGCTGCTAATTCAGCCGTAGATTGTGTATCATCAGCTTCCACAATCGCCTTTAATTCGTCATTTTCGACCAAAGTCTTCGGATGACCGCGAGGTTCATTTTTCAGGTCAAAATTCCCAGAACGGAAGCGAGCAAACCGATAAGAGGTGGTGCGTTGGTTTGTAGTGTTAGCTCCGTAAACGTCGTTGATGTTGCGTGCCGCTTGTGCCGCGTTACTGCCACGACGGTACTCATATTCCATAATTACTCGAAATTTTAACGTATCCATGATGACAAAAAAGATTTAAATGCGATGAAAATGTAACACTAATCAATAAACAAATGACTACTTCTGGAAAAATAATTCCATGTTTTTAAAATAAAATTAATTTGAAATTAGAACTCTTAGCCAAACAAAAAATATTTTGATTTGAAATGGCCAGTACTGCAGAACGGCAATTTCATAGGTAAAGACCTATTAATAATAAGATGTGCACATCTGTAAAGATACAATTCACATAGTTCGTAACTTGTGAATGACTAATATTTAATTCGATATTTTGTGAAAGTGTTTGTGTATTTGTTGATGTGACAATAAATAAATAATGTAAAGGTCTTAATCTTAGAAAGTCCCCCGGCCCCGACGGTATCAGGAATGAAGTACTAAAACTTCTTCCCGATAACCTCATAGCTCTTTTGGTCTGCATCTTCAATGTAGCCATAAGCCACTGCTATTTTCCAGCCGTCTAAAACACGGCCATAGTGATAGGAATTCACAAGTCCGGCAAGCAAGCGTCGCTTCCCGACAGCTACCGCCCGATCAGCCTTCTAAACACGCTAGGAACATTTTACGAGCGGCTCCTTCTGAACCGTCTGAAGACCGTTATAGACGATAAAAATATATACCCGCCCGAACAATTTGGTTTACGCGCCCGCATCATGCATGCATGCATCAAGTGCACCGCCTCACGGAGCACATCACGAGTAACTTTTCCAAAAATAGTATCGCTCCCGCCCGTTCGCTTGCGATCTTTTTCGACGTAACTAAGGCTTTCGATAAGGTCTGGCATGCCGGACTAGTCCACAAGTTACATCAATTAGAAGTCCGAGTGGAAGGAGTACTATCTACCGCCCACCCTATACGCTCAGGCGTCCCGCAAGGTTCCATTCTAGCGCCTTGCCTTTTCAATCTGTACGTCAGCGACCTCCCGAAACCCCCCGGGGTTGAGGTAGGGCTCTGCGCTGACGACACAGTCATATACGCGTCAAACGGACACAGGAAAAATCTCGCCTGCACAGTCCAACGTGCCATAACCACTCTCGGGGAGTGGTTTCGAACGTGGCGAATAGCTATTAATCCGGCAAAGAGCGCCGCGATTATGTTCGAACCACGTACATGTAGTTTACCACGCTCGCTAAGACCCCTCTCGTTATTCGATAGGAACATCGCTTGGGCCACCAAGAATAAATATCTGGGGGTCACCCTCGACTCGAAGCTTAACTTCAACGCACATATTAATGTCATCCGGAACAGGGCCGTCTGCATCCTTTCCCACTTGCGATCCTTGCTCAGTTCGGTAAGCAAAATGTCCTTAAGACATAAGCTTAAGATGTGCGCCCGTCCGATCTTGACATATAACCTGCCTCGCATGCCTCGCATGCCTGCCTCGCATTCGCACATATGTCCAAACATAACTTTGCCCGCATGCAAAGAGTCCAAAAAGTGTATCGCGCGATACAGTGACTCTACATTCACTATCTTTCACAGACACACTTGACCCTTGTAATGATAGTATTATCAATCATTTTTATCTCTTCATTACATATATTTATTTCACTTTATTTGATTTCTCATTTATTCATTTATTGTGTTTATGCTCCTTTCCGAAGGCATCTCATCTATATATCTTATTATTTTAAATATTATATTAGAAACTTATTTTACATTCGTATACATATATATAATAAGTAGGTCTTATACTAATATTGTATTTTTGGCTGAAGAACTTTTTAAATTTAAAATATGAACAAGACGGCAAAATAATTGAAGACATGACGGATGGATTCTGACAGATAGAGGCGGATGGATCTCTAAAGAAAAACGTACAATCTTAAATGAGATTTGTATAAGTTTATTTATATCTACTATTATATTTATTGTTTTGACTCGCACATATTTATCTGGAGTCTATAAAACTTATTTTTTTACAACAAGAGACCTCTCGAATATAACCGGTATTCGAAGGAGTTGAAACCTTTTACTTGAAATTATAAAACGAATGAAAAACCTGGCGGACGTATTCGTTCATGCTGGCTTGAAGATGCTGTTGTAAAAATTGGAACAGAATGGAGTTCTAATTAAACACAAGCTTCTCACGACGGAATTTTATTAGCAACTCTATTAAGGATATATTCAAAACTTGGGCATTTTCTACTAGTGAAGGTGTTACTATCATTAATAGACTTTAATAAGGTACTCTGTTTTTATATTTCACTTAATGTTAATGCCTTCGGAATACACTTATTAATCTATTTTCCATTTTCATTTCCATAACCCCTTTTAATATATTTATTTTCTGGTATATTATACTTATTTAATTGTCCACGTGACACACTCCATTACACATACACATGCACACCACAAAGGTACATAGGTTCTTTAAAGAACCTTTTTTTCTTTTTTTGTCTAGTAAGTTAGACAAAAAATTTCAGACCACTAAATCCACATACATATGTTCCTTCCCTCCTCCCAGAGGGAAGAAACATGTATATATGTATAGTTAGTTTAGATGAAATGATAGGAATTAGCCAGATCGCGACTTATTTGCACATGCGCAACAGTCCGAGCCGAGGTTCAGCCACTCTGGCACTCTCGGATGTTGTTACAAAGCTTTCGTGGCTGAGTGCCTTAAACGCTCGCCCCCAAGCTGGTAAAGCTGTAAAATCCGTAAAGGCGCCAGGGCCCCTAAGGATAACAGAATAGTTGGTTCGAAAAAAAAAAAAACTACAGTCAGTCAGCAAGTCAATGTTACAATGGAATGAATGAATGCTAACTGGGAAATTAATCATTCATTCTATGTACTACATATGCTATCTAATACTATTTTTTATTTTATTGCATATATAATAATTATAAAATAATGTTTCATATTTTCAGGATGAACTGCTATGGCGCCACATTTGCTTATTATGGAGAATGCAACGCTGACTCTTAATACAATTACGTAAACAGAATAATAAATTACTTACATACAATGTTTTATTCATATTGGCCGTGTGAGTGCCGGCTTAGAATCACACCACTCCATCTCATCCTGTGGATGTCGTAAAAGGCGACTAAAGGATTATCCGAAGAACGGGCAGCAGCGTCCTTTGAGTATATATCTATGACCATACTGCGATCGCCAGCCCGCCTGCCAAGCGTGGCGATTATGGTAGATCCTTCCAAATATGATAGTAAAAACAAAATCTAGACCCCTAGTCCCCGGCGGCCCCGCTATTCCTGACTCTGGTAGCGGTCACGGTAACGGTGGGGCAGGGGGTGCTATAGTTAATCCCCGGCAGAGATCCGGCTACCACAACCGACGAACATTGGCCCTGGCAATCTACAACACGCGCACACTGCGAACTGACGAGAAGATTGTGGAACTTTAGGAGGAATTGAGCAAGTTACGGTGGGATATCATAGGTTTATCTGAAGTCCGAAGAGAGGGGGAGGACACGATAATCCTTAAATCTGGTAACTTGCTCTATTTCCGGGAAGGCGACCAACAGTCCCAAGGAGGTGTCGGGTTTATCGTCTATAAGTCCCTTGTGAACAACGTGGTAAAAGTCGAGAGTGTGTCGACTAGGGTAGCGTGCCTTATACTCAGAATAACCAAACGGTATTCGTTGAAGGTCATACAAGTGTACGCTCCGACCTCGGCGCACTCAGACGATGAGGTGGAGTTTATGTATGAAGACATTTCTAAAGCCATGCATAGTTTCAATGCCCACTTCACGGTTGTCATGGGGGATTTCAATGCAAAACTGGGCAAACGAGGCGGCGATGAGCTGCGAGTGGGGCAATTTGGAGTAGGAAACCGGAATCATCGGAGCCAACTACAGGCCGGCTTCATGGAGAAGGAAGGCCTTTATATGATGAACTCTTTCTTCAGGAAGCGAGTACACAGGAAGTGGACCTGGATGAGCCCTGACGGTGTAACGAAAAACGAGATAGACTTTATCATGTCGACGAAAACGCACATATTCAATGATGTGTATGTGATCAATGCGGTCAAAACCGGAAGTGATCACCGTATGGTAAGAGGCACATTGAATCTTAATTTGAAGCTCGAAAGATCTCGACTGGTGAAGTCTACGCTCCGCCCAGCACCGATCCAACTCCAAAACCCCGAGAGCTTTCAGCTGGAACTCCAAAACCGTTTTCATTGCCTAGAAGACAGCAGCGTGGACAATTATAATGATGAGTTCGTGGAAACTGTCCATACGGTTGGGTCCAAGTTCTTTAAGACCCACCGTACAAACAGGACCAAAAAACTTCGGACTCTACTCTAAAACTCATGGAGGAGAGACGTGAGATGATTCTGCAGTCTAAAGATGATGCCTGTGCTTATCGGCAGCTTAATAGGCGGATCTCAAAGTCACTGAAATCTGACATACGCCAATTTAATACGAATCGTATTAAAGAGGCAATAGAGCGAAACAAAGGCTCCAAAGTGTGCGCAAGAGATCTGTCTATTGGGCAAAGCCAGCTAACAAAGCTGAAGACTGAGGACGGCAGAATCGTGTCATCCAAACCTGAGCTCTTGAGAGAGGTCGAGAAGTTCTATGGACACATCAACACAGAAACCCGTTACGAATCTAGCTAAAGACCCAAGAGCTAGATTAACTCGATACTACACAGAAGACATTCCGGACTTGTACGAGATTAGTATGGCTCTCAAACAGCTTAAAAACAACAAAACTCCCGGAGATGACGGAATCACAGCCAAACTATTGAAGGCGGGTGGTTAACCAGTACTGAGGGCCCTTCAGACATTGTTCAATTCCGTCATCCACGAAGGTAAAACGCCGCAGGCATGGAACAAAAGTGTGGTGGTACTCTTCTTCAAAAAGGGTGACAATACCCTATTGAAGAATTATAGGCCCATCTCACTTTTGAGCCATGTTTATAAGCTGTTTTCAAGACTTATTACGAACCGTCTCGCTCGCAAGTTCGACGACTTCCAGCCTCCCGAACAAGCCGGTTTCCGAAAAGGCTAGAGTACCGTAGACCACATACACGCATTACGGCAGGTTATACAGAAGACCGAAGAGTATAACCTACCCCTTTGTTTAGCGTTTGTGGACTACGAGAAAGCCTTTGATTCGATTGAGACCTGGGCTGTACTACAGTCTCTCCAGCGGTGCCAAGTAGACTACCGGTACATCGAAGTATTGAAGTGTTTGTATGAAAACGCCACTATGTCAGTTCGACTGCAGGATCAGAACTCGAAACCTATCCTGTTGCGGCGGGGAGTCAGACAAGGAGATGTTATCTCTCCTAAACTGTTCACCGCTGCACTGGAAGATGTTTTCAAGGTTCTGGACTGGGAAGGACTAGGCATCAACATAAATGGCGAGTACATCACCCACCTTCGGTTTGCCGACGGCATAGTAGTCTTGGCTGAGACCATGGAGGACCTCCGTACGATGCTCGATGACCTCAGTAAAAACCTCTGAACGAGTTGGTCTTAGAATGAACATGGGCAAGACGAAGATTATGTCGAACGTCCATGTAGCGCCAACTCCCGTGAAGATCAGAGACTATACACTTGAAATTGTTGAAGATTATGTTTACCTGGGACATACAATCCAGTTAGGTAGATCCAATTTCGAGAAAGAGGTCAATCGTTGAATCCAACTCGGCTGGGCAGCGTTCGGGAAGCTACGTAACATATTCTCGTTCAAGATACCGCAGTGTCTCAAGACGAAAGTCTTTGACCAGTGTGTGTTGCCAGTGATTACATATGGAGCTGAGACGTGGTCGCTAACTATGGGCCTCATAAGAAAGCTCAAACTCTCTGAAAAGGCAATGGAGAGGACTATGCTCAGAGTTTCTCTGCGTGATCGAATCAGAAATGAGGAGATCCACAGGAGAACCAAAGTCACCGACATAGCCCGAAGAATAGCTACACTTAAGTGGCAGTGGGCTGGCCACGTAGCTCGTAGAACAGATGGCCGATGGGGTCAAAGAGTTCTCGAGTGGCGGCCACGTACCGGAAGACGCAGCGTGGGCAGACCCACCACAAGGTGGACCGACGACCTGGTAAAGGTTGCGGGAAGCCGCTGGATGCGGGCAGCACAGGACCGGTCGTTGTGGCGATCTTTGGGGGAGGCCTAAGTCCAGCAGTGGACGTCTTTCGGCTGAAATGATGATGATGATGAATGTTTTATTAATACCTCGATGTTCGGATACGTACACTAATTAAAGAGTATAATTATTCTTGTTGACCTTGTTTCGTCTTACAGAATGGTATTTTTTTATTTTTATCTCCCTTCTCCCACTACTTATATACATCTATTGGGCATACGTGTCTATATTCAGGAATAGGGGCACGCTGCATTTCTTTGAATCATGAATTGTCCTATGCTTATCGAATGTAATATACATATTTAAAATATCGCATTACTAAATCTGAACCAGAGCTGACCAACTATAAATGACTATGTCCTCACTCTTGCTTAGGAATTGAATTTTAATATTTAATTGATCATTTTCTTGGAATGTTTTGTTCGTTTGAAATAAAAGTGAACATCCGACATGGTACTAGTACTAACTGTAATATTCTAATTGGGTTCAGAACAAATAGAATCAATTTTTAATTTTCGTTGATGATCACATCCGATTGATTAATATCCGATGATTGACGCCCTTTCAGTATAGAACTTTATTGTTTGTTATTTTAATTAAAATGTGTTGATTCAATTAGGCCGACGTAATCCAAAGTGTTAAAGGGCATGAACATAAAAATAATTATAAAGTTAACAATTTTATTCTACAAACAAGCAGAGACTGAAGAAATTGAACGGCATTAATAATTATGCTATTACATTTGTGAATATATTGATTTAATGTAGATTGTTGTTAGATACAACACCTGTTTCTTTGTTATTTCTAATACGCGTTATGGTCTATGAACTATATTTGAACATTAGGAAAAACAATGTGTGGCATCTAATTGTTAATCCATCAGTATGGATTTCCGCTCGGCTCTTCCCTTTTATATGACAATGATGGCTCAGTCCGTACGGAAATCGCGTCGATCGAAGTGAGTTCGAATCCTTAAAATAAGCTTAAGCTTTAGATGAAGGAAAACATCGTGATGAAACCATGGCATGGCGTTAGGACATTGTCTAATGTACGCCGGGCTATATACCATTTCAAGTTGGAAATCCGTTCCGGCAGCTGCACTTCAGAATCAGTCCTTCACTAGGCTTAGAGTATTACCATTTGGGCCACATCGTTACTTAACATCAGGTGAGAATGTGGCCAAACGCTAAATCTGTAAAGAAAACAAACTTTGGTATTAGAAAGTGATAAAAACACAAATAAATTGTTATTTATTTTTACGACTATCTTGTGGCCCAATGTCCAAGCGGTAGTTCTCTGAAGAACAAGCACCGTATAACTAGGTATGTAGTATGTACACAGAATGTAACAGAAGGCCATCTCCATGGAACGAGCAATAACGACGCACGCACACAAATGTGTTCGTACGACGATGTGAAGACATGTCAAGTGAACGCCAGTCGAGACTGTTCGCACTGTAGCGATATACGTATATAGTTGTTTTGACAGTTTTCAAACAATTTAAATGCAATAATGAATTTTCAGGCAATAATGAATAAACGATCTTGTAAAAATTGTTGTGTATTTGGTTGTTTAAATACTACATTAAACCTAAATGAATTGAAATTTTAACATTACCCATCAGTATAGAGAGGGAAGATTTATTTCTTAAATTAATTTAGATTGTGTTTGCTATTTTACGGGTTATTATTAATGCGTGAACTTTACCATAAAAAGGATAAGTACCTATCTAATTCAATAATTGAATAATAGTTACAATATGTACCTGATTAATAATTTATAACACGACAGCTCCTAAAATTGAACGAATTAGGATTTTTTTGGCAATTTTGGCACATTTATTATTTGAGTATATATCATCATCATCATCATTTCAGCCGAAAGACGTCCACTGCTGGACATAGGCCTCCCCCAAAGATCGCCACAACGACCGGTCCTGTGCTGCCCGCATCCAGCGGCTTCCCGCAACCTTTACCAGGTCGTCGGACCACCTTGTGGCGGGTCTGCCCACGCTGCGTCTTCCGGTACGTGGCCGCCACTCGAGAACTCTTTGACCCCATCGGCCATCCGTTCTACGAGCTACGTGGCCAGCCCACTGCCACTTAAGTCTAGCTATTCTTCGGGCTATGTCGGTGACTTTGGTTCTCCTGCGGATCTCCTCATTTCTGATTCGATCACGCAGAGAAACTCCGAGCATAGCCCTCTCCATTGCCCTTTGAGTGACTTTGAGCTTTCTTATAAGGCCCATAGTTAGCGACCACGTCTCAGCACCATATGTAATCACTGGCAACACACACTGGTCAAAGACTTTCGTCTTGAGACACTGCGGTATCTTGGACGAGAATATGTTACGTAGTTTCCCAAACGCAGCCCAGCCGAGTTTGATTCGACGATTGACCTCTTTCTCGAAATTGGATCTACCTAACTGGATAGTGTGTCCCAGGTAAACATAATCTTCAACAATTTCAAGCGTATAGTCTCTGATCTTCACGGGAGTAGGCGCTACATGGACGTTCGACATAATCTTCGTCTTGTCCATGTTCATTCTAAGACCAAACTCGTTCAGAGGCTTTACTGAGGTCATCGAGCATCGCACGGAGGTCCTCCATGGTCTCAGCCAAGACTACTATGTCGTCGGCAAACCGAAGGTGGGTGATGTACTCGCCGTTTATGTTGATGCCTAGTCCTTCCCAGTCCAGTACCTTGAAAACATCTTCCAGTGCAGCGGTGAACAGTTTAGGAGAGATAACATCTCCTTGTCTGACTCCCCGCCGCAACAGGATAGGTTTCGAGTTCTGATCCTGCAGTCGAACTGACATAGTGGCGTTTTCATACAAACACTTCAACACTTCGATGTACCGGTAGTCAACTTGGCACCGCTGGAGAGACTGTAGTACAGCCCAGGTCTCAATCGAATCGAAGGCTTTCTCGTAGTCCACAAACGCTAAACAAAGGGGTAGGTTATACTCTTCGGTCTTCTGTATAACCTGCCGTAATGCGTGTATGTGGTCTACGGTACTGAAGCCCTTTCGGAAACCGGCTTGTTCGGGAGGCTGGAAGTCGTCAAACTTGCGAGCGAGACGGTTCGTAATAACTCTCGAAAACAGCTTATAAACATGGCTCAAAAGTGAGATGGGCCTATAATTCTTCAATAGGGTATTGTCACCTTTTTTGAAGAAGAGTACCACCACACTTTTGTTCCATGCCTGCGGCGTTTTACCTTCGTGGATGACGGAATTGAACAATGTCTGAAGGGCCCTCAGGACTGGTTTACCACCCGCCTTCAATAGTTCGGCTGTGATTCCGTCATCTCCGGGAGCTTTGTTGTTTTTAAGCTGTTTGAGAGCCATACTAATCTCATACAAGCTGACGTCCGGGATGTCTTCTGTGTAGTGTCGAGTCAATCTAGCTCTTGGGTCTTTAGCTAGATTCGTAACGGGTTTCTGTGTTGATGTGTATAACTGTCCATAGAACTTCTCGACCTCTCTCAAGAGCTCAGGTTTGGATGACACGATTCTGCCGTCTTCAGTCTTCAGCTTTGTTAGCTGGCTTTGCCCAATAGACAGATCTCTTGCGAACACTTTGGAGCCTTTGTTTCGCTCTATCGCCTCTTTAATACGATTAGTATTAAATTGGCGTATGTCAGTTTTCAGTGACTTTGAGATCCGTCTATTAAGCTGCCGATAAGCACAAGCATCACCTCTAGACTGCAGAATCATCTCACGCCTCTCCTCCATGAGTTTTAGAGTAGAGTCCGAGATTTTTTTGGTCCTGTTTGTACGGTGGGTCTTAAAGAACTTGGACCCAACCGTATGGACAGTTTCCACGAACCCGTCATTATAATTGTCCACGCTGCTATCTTCTAGGCAATGAAAACGGTTTTGGAGTTCCAGCTGAAAGCTCTCGGGGTTCTGGAGTTGGATCGGTGCTGGGCGGAGCGTAGACTTCATCAGTCGAGATCTTTCGACCTTCAAATTAAGATTCAATGTGCCTCTTACCATACGGTAATCACTTCCGGTTTTGACCGCATTGATCACAGAGACATCATTGAATATGTGCCTTTTCGTCGACATGATAAAGTCTATCTCGTTTTTCGTTACACCGTCAGGGCTCATCCAGGTCCACTTCCTGTGTTCTCGCTTCCTGAAGAAAGAGTTCATCATATAAAGGCCTTCCTTCTCCATGAAGCCGGCCAGTAATTGACCCCGATGATTCCGGTTTCCTACTCCAAATTGCCCCACTCGCAGCTCATCGCCGTCTCGTTTACCCAGTTTTGCATTGAAATCCCCCATGACAACCGTGAAGTGGGCTTTAAAACTATGCATGGCTTTAGAGATATCCTCATACATAGCCTCCACCTCATCGTCAGAGTGCGCCGAGGTCGGAGCGTACACCTGTATGACCTTCAACGAATACCGTTTGGTTATTCTGAGTATTAGGCACGCTACCCTAGTCGACACACTCTCGACTTTTACCACGTTGTTCACAAGGGACTTGTGGACGATAAACCCGACACCTCCTTGGGACTGTTGGTCGCCCTCCCGGAAATAGAGCAAGTTACCAGATTTAAGGATTATCGTGTCCTCCCCCTCTCTTCGGACTTCAGATAAACCTATAATATCCCACCGTAACTTGCTCAATTCTTCCTCAAGTTCGACAATTTTCTCGTCAGTTCGCAGTGTGCGCGTGTTATATGTTGCCAGGGCCAAAGTTCGTCGGTTGTGGTAGCCGGATCTCTGCCGGGGAATAACTATAGCACCCCCTGCCCCACCGTTACCATGACCGCTACCGGAGTCAGGAATAGCGGGGCCGCCGGGGACTAGGGGTCTAGATTTCGTTTGTACTAACATGATTGGGGGGATTTGCCATAATCGCCACGCTTGGCAGGCGGGTTGGCGATCGCAGTATGGTCGTGGGTATATACTCGAAGGACGCTGCTGCCCGTTCTTCGGCTTATCCTTTTAGTCGCTTTTTACGACACCCACAGGATGAGATGGGGTGGTGCGATTCTAAGCCGGCACACACACGGCATATATAATATATATATACATTTATATATTAAGACGGAACTTTAAGCCGGAATTTTAAGAATATCGATATCATAATAGCAAAACAATAACAAAATAATCCTTATTATTATTTAAAATAAAAACCTAGTACAATCTTATAAGGATATATAGGTATCTCCTATAGCATTAAGAAAAAAAAAAGAAAATTATATTTATAATAAAAATAAAAAAGTTATTACAATTTAAAATGCGCGTTTAGTTTTTAATTGCGATGAAACCGTCGCCGGCTGCTGTTCGTATGATCTTGTGGTGGTACCAACAACATTTATTTAGAAATAAATATGTTTAAATAATATAATCTAATAAATGTTTCGATATTGAAATTCTCAAATGGCTATTTTCATTAAATCTACAATATTTATGCCAACCCTAGTGCTAGAATCGGGTTTGTATGTAATTAAATTTAAAAGGCAAAACGGACCTTCTGTTATATTATGTATGTATGACCTTTGCATATAACAAGTAGAAATAAAAGTCAAAAATAATCATTCCGCGGGGATTCATAAGAAACTTGTTTATCTTATCATTTTTGCTGCTTAATTAGCAAACATAAGCCAACGATGGAACAAATGTTTATAATTGTTGTGTTACGTGTATATACCTCGTACATACATATCTAAATAATCACATACATTCATATTTTTCTCTTAATTGACTTTACAGAACGCGATTCCGGCTGTATAAAGGGTACATTTAATATTCATTGTAACAAAAGGATTATTAAGAATTAAAAAAAGTTTTGGACGAGCGAAATTTGTATTGTGCGGACGCGAGGGACCCGGCGAGCAAGCCCAGTAAAGCTGTAAAAGCCGTAAAGGCTCCAGGGTCCCTAAGGCTAACAATATAGTCACTTGGAAAAAAAAAGACCCAGCGAGTGTTTCAATGAGCCACTTTCTGATCGGCGAGAGAACCGATGGTCACAATGATAGTCGAATACCTGACTCCAATTAAAAATAAATTACCGATCTTAACATTTTAAATTATGCGGCTGCAACATGCGTAATTATAGGTGACTTGCCCAACAAAAACTAAATAAAAAAGTTCTTCATTCAATTTAGGCCCTTATGAATATCAACATACTACTACCGGTTCGGAAAACATTCCAGTCATCGAGAAGAGAGAAACTCGATCGGATTGATATAAATAAATTGTAACTAATCACTTTCAGTCATCACCCTCATTCACGTAACGCCCCACCTTATAATACCCGCTCGTCAATAAAACTTGCTTAACATTTTTTTTTTCGAACTGACTATACTGTTATCCTTAGGTGCCCTGGAGCTTTTACGGTTTTTGCAGCTTTACCGGGCTTGGGGGCGAGCGCTTAAGGCACTCAGTCGCGAAAGCTTTGCAACAACATCCGAGGGTGCCGAAGTGGCCGAACCTCGGCTCGGACTGTTGCGCGTATGCAAATAAGTCGCGATCTGGCTAATTTCCTATCATTTGATCTAAACTAACTATACATATATACACGTTTCTTCCCCCTGGGAGGAGAGAAGGAACATGTGTATGTGTATTTAGTGGTCTGAAATTTTTGTCTACTCTAACTAGGCAAAAAAAGAAAAAAAGGTCCTTTACAGAACCTATGTACCTATATGTTATGCATGTGTGTATAATGCAGTGTCATTTGTGGCTGTGAAAGCTGGTGAATGTAGTCACTGTATCGTGCGAGCGGCTGCTTGGTTCAAGGGCTCCATACCGATGGATCAGACCTAGGCTTGAGTTGCCGCAGAGGCGGTCGTGGCGGGTTGCTTAACATGATTCTTGAACTTAGTATCATGGAAATCGGTAATGTGCTTAGGAAGGACCTAATACAATTACTTGAAAAACATTTATTTGTAAAAGATGGAAAGACTATTTTATATTTATTTCTAGTATTGCAATTATGCATGTCATTAACAAGTTCAATTTGAACTACATTTTTTCAAACATATATTAAATTATACAAGATGTATTGGCAGGATAAAATTGATATACAAAATTCTTGAAACTTGTTCCTTAGTGATTAGCGAAGTCCCATGTCATAAATTCTCGATAACAAAAACAACAAAAACGGGTGTTTTCTAGTGCATATATGGTATCTTCCTCAGCTGCTGAACCCCACAGTAAAATAGCCTACGATATTAATATGTGAAAGTAAGCGATGTAGAATAACTTAGCAGTGGTAATGTCTGTTAACTAGCGAATCTTACGCAATGCGAATGCAGCGGAGCTTCATTTCTCTGCCAAGGTTTTAATGTGAGAACTCTATTATAACTTTGCATCAAGTAATATTGCCTAAGAATATAGTATTACCAACAAAGTCTACTAAATTCCCTTCTATCTTGGTATTATTGACAATACGCTGAACATTGGACAAGGCAAATTTGATATATTTTATTTTTTTAAATAAGTAGTATTTACATGCCTAGCCACTGATTATTTTCTTTACACTTGAAATATAACGTGAAGTGTGGCTGCAAAAAGAAAAATTTTAGTACAGTTCTTATTCATTAAGGCTAGTTCATTTATATACACCAGAAACAAGAACGGTCCTAAAAGTGAGCCCTGAGGGACGCCGATTCTTGGCAATGATCCCGAAGAGGTTGTCCTATTTTGTTTACTGTATGTCCAAAAATATCATAATATTTTAGTTTACGTATAAGCGTGGTGTAGTTAATGCAGATGAAAGCATTTGAAAGATCACATAATACACCGATTGCATCCCGCGACTCCTTCCGTGCCCTAAATAAGGTAAAACCACCAGTAATTGACACTGCACCAATAGTTGACACTCTGACGAAGAAAATTAAATATTAAGAAAAAAAAGGAACCCAAAGATCGAGATGGCCAAAATCACTTATTACTGATATATTTTTAATGTTATAAATACATATAGGTACAGTCAGTTATAAAAGTCGGTTAACAAACTCAAGACTTCAAATCAATTTAGTATCAAATATTTAATTTTCTTCGTCAGAGTGTCAACTATTGGTGCAGTGTCAATTACTGGTGGTTTTACCTTATATGACTTAGCAGTGTTTCACCCACGTCGGTAGTAAAATTCGATTTCGTGAAACCAAATTTTGCGAAAAACATACTAATCGAAAGATTTAACTACTATTACCGACATTCCCCTAATGTATTCAGGGTACCTTAATTTAAAATGTTTAAAAACTCTTATTAGGTTAACCTGCACTAATATATGTAAAAATAAATTTTGAATATATAAGTGCACTCAGATTTTCTAAAATTGATGTTGAACCACGGGGTGAGGAGTTGCTGCCTCTGAAATGTTTGACTATGATACTGATATGCACTCCTTCGACGTTTAGGACGAAATATCATATTTACTATTTTTACCCGTTCCTTTATTTATTATATTCCATACAGTCTTGATCTTGATACCATCACTTTATTACTTAGAAAATTCGCCTTTCTAGCTATACAAGATACCTTAATTATTTTTTAATAATTCCTAATATTAGTATGATGCGACTCATTTGTTTTCGTCGATTTTCTGTAATCTGTCTAGCATTAGGCTGCACCTCTCAGCTAGCCTTAAATATTGATTTTCGTTAAGTAAGTCGGAAGAACAAGCGCCCACGAACTGCTTTATCCGCGTGGCTAGCGTTATGGTTAAATATACTTAAATAAAATGTTCTAAAAAAATATTTCTCCTTCTCCTATCTCCTATACATCGTAAGTTACTTCATCATCAAGACAATTTTATGAAGAAAAATTTTAGTATTTATAGCATGTTATTTGGATGCAAAGCTTAGGTGATAATGGAAAATTAAAATAATTCAATACTCAGGTTCATGACTACAGTGGTAGTGGTGTGAACGAGTCGCTTGACGCATAACTCAAACCGCCCGATTAAATAAATGTGTATATTGAAGAATTATAAATCTTCAATGAATTCTTCTAAATTGTACGCTGGTGAAATCGCGGGGCACAACTAGTATGTGTATATTTAGCTCGAGTGGTTAATGTACAGTTTAGAAAATAATATAATTATATAAAACTAACCGATTTTATACAATGGATTTAAATCAGTCGGAGATAGTTGATAACCTTGAAGCGAAAGTATAAAATATTTTTGCAGTTATTACTTGTTCAAAATGTTTTATTGTAATGTGTTTATTAAAACAACATTGGGTCAAACGTTTGCCAACTTTTTGTGATGCATTGATGAGTATAAAATGAATCTGAATTCCCGGACCACGTTATTCGTGGTTTGTTACACATTGCACTATGAAGTCATTATTTGGTAAGTCATTTTATTAATTATTTTAATTTAATATTTTTGAAGTTATAATTCTTATGCGACTTCCAAGCGTTAAACGTTTAACGCACATTATCGGTATCTCCTCTTTGTGTGAGCCAGAGCGAGAGAGTAAATGTCGGTGTGTACAGTATATTGCACACTGTTTAAATAAAATAGAAAATGTCATTTAAAATGAAGTTTCACTTCTATCGTGTGTGAATCGTATCATCAATCATTTATATCTCACTATTGGTAAAAATATTTTAAATCGAGTTTTACTCGAAAAGAGTAACTTCTTCTTATCTATTGTTTAAAATTTGTCACTTCCTATTTTTTTTCATCCAGTTTAATTTTCTTTTCCATTATCTACTAGGTACAGTAAAATACAATTACGATTGATGATTTTAACGAGGATATAATGAAGAGGAATTATATTAAATCTCTTAAGATTTCTGTATTCTGTATATAAAAATATCTGTTTGCCAGATGATCACTTAATTATTTAGTTCATGAAGATACTGTTTACAAAGTATTCGCATTCTAACAGTGTATTGGGTTTTGAATGCGTATGAATATAATTCATAATTGCAGTGTTTGCACTGATCCTGCTTATCAGCTCCCTGGGCTTGGCGACAGGCGCCAGATCCTGTACTTGTACCGCTAATTATACACCAGTGTGCGGTACAAACGGGGAAACATACAGTAATCGTTGTGTGTAAGTAACAACAACTTGTATTTATTTTTTCATATAGGCTCCGTAGGATTACACCTCGTGGATTTATTAACAGTCGTTTATACAGTTTGTTCCGTGGACGTAGTATCATATAAATGAGACTTGTATGTCCTGCAAGCCATTAGTAATTCGCATTCTATTTTAAGGTTAGGAGTGTATTTTTGATTGTTTAATATTTGTGTCTTATCTTAAAGACTTTATTGTTTTACTATGTAACATTCTTGAGGACCAAATAAGGTAGATTAATAACTGGAAGTACTGTAAACTAAATAATAAACGGTCATGTAATCCACTGAAATTAAGCAATTATTGTAGCCAATGATCGATCGTCAGTGATGATCAAGCATAAAAAGCTTGCTTTCGTAACCACGGTCAGCCAGTGATATGCTGCTCTGCTGCTAAGGTAAGAGTATCACAAGAGATATCTTTGCGGATTTCTCTCTACTTGGGGCAGGCCGACTGGTGGAATACCTCCACCCTACAGAAAATCGCAGCCAAATAACCTTGTGTTGTATTCCTGTGGTGAGTAGGGTTTCTAAAGCTCCTTGGGAAATGGGGATTAAATTTTCGTTTACCATCTAGAGAATTCTCAGGATTGGGTTGGAAGTCGAACAACTCATGTGCCGGTCTGTGATGCGATGGATCCAAAATGGAACAAAAGAACACCAGCACTCTTTGTGGCAGAGAAAGGCTTATCTTTCTATTACTGTTTTCAGATTGAATTGCGCAGGAGCAACATTTGCGTACTCGGGAAAATGTGGAGGAAATGTTAAAGAGAAAATTATATTTTAAAACATATGTCACGAGTGTTGAGTTTATAAATGGAATGATGTCACCGATTTCTCTAATTTACTCAATTTGTTGTTAAATTTAATATAACTATTAAACTTTGTTATTTGTTATTATTATTATACTAACATTTATATATTTACCTTTTTAATTTTATTGATTGGCCCCAGTATTCTTGTAAAGCGGCAATAGCATGAGATCTGGCAGACAAACAGTTGAGGATACGCTTAGTTGTATGCTTAATTAACATTTTGCAGGTAAGAGAACGCGGAGGTCTATAATACACAATAAGGCGTTAGATATTTGTAAAAGTACAGTGAAGTTTTGCGTACAAAGGACTGAAGTACGAGATATTATTTAAAGCGTTAAGGATTGAAGTCTTACGAAAACGATATTTAAAATTAATATTACAGTTTAAATACTATGAAGAGGCATTCGTAATGAAGTTTTTTTCGTTATTTCTAGAATGTGTTTATAAGTTTAACAACTGATATTCATGTGGACACTTTGCCAAAATACAGAAAATGTATTATTGTGACAATAGTGGAAGAATAATTATTTTAGTAGCTGTTTATTTTCTTGCTAGTTCTAGTTTGTTTTGAGTTAAGTTTTTTTTTCTATATCACGTAAGTAGCTATAATTAGGTAGTATATTTAGCATATTTTACTCACTTGCACTTTACTTATAGACATTTTGTAAGAGATAATAGAGGGAAGAAAAGAAACTAGTGTGTAAGGAGTATCGAATAACATCTTGAGAGTTGTGATACCGAAAGCAACTTGACAAGAAAACCGTGTCATCATGATTCGCTTATACGCGTCGGTTTTCAGTGTAGATATATCCAGTATATAAATATATACTGCCAGTAATAATGCGTAAATACGCAGGCCGGCATTACAGCAGTGACTGGTCATGGATTAATGATCTTTCGGTGGCCACCGTTGATTCTGAAATGTACTATGCTTACCATCACACAACCATACCGTCACTTTGTCGTAATACTATAAAATAAAATATGATATTGATCACATTGAAACATATAATATGCGTTATCTCGAGCGTATATTAAATAGGTAAGTTAAAACAAAGGATTGCTTGAAAAAACTGACTTGCCTTTAAATTGATGACTTACTTGTTATAAATTAACATACGTACACACATATTCACACATCACACACACGAGCACAAAAATAAAAATGAACGTATATTGTATTATGCAGATATATAAGTATTATTATCAGGTTTTACGGGCTCATTTATCGCAACACGACGTCTACAACATGACCAAACCAACTCTAGTGGAACGAATAGAATGATTTTTGAGACAAAAACCAATCTCCAAGTCTTAAATTAATGATAGTTGTCAAAACTTAAATTATATGAACATAATATTAACTTGAAAGGTAAATAAAACTTAAAAATACATTAGTCATTATAATTAAGTAAATTATAAGACATAGATTCAAGCAAACACTCCCGACCCTCATACTTATCCACATATCTTCAACAGAGGATTGCCAATCTGTTTTATTAATAGATGTGAAATCATTTTAACACCTTTTAGTATTCCGCCTCCGTGATCTTTGTGATATCGTTCCTTAAAATCAGCACTGCGATCTCTGCGAACGACCGTGTACCTTTGATCAAAATACTCAGAAGACAACAATGATTCATCCAACCAAGTTTCTATAAGGCATATTATGTCATAGTCTGAATTTAAAATGGACATATAGATGTCAGACGTTTTTGATTTCATCCCTCTCATATTTTGATAAAAAATTGATAGTTTAGCCATTTTTATATAAAAATATAGGTTAAAGTGACTATCGGTATAAATATATACAATAATAACCAGTAAACTAGACTATTCTATCTAAGGATTGTTGATCTTTAATCAGCAGACTGCCAGAGCTCTCATATTTACGTACGAATTTTTTTCCATTTTTGATCCACTCAAATTTGTAGGACTTTTCCTTCATTCTTAACCGTGCAGAAGCATGCAAAGCTTATTGGAGAAAGATGCTCAGAAACATATAAGTATTGGCATTTTTTCCCCACTTAAACCAATGAGGGAAGTATTCAATTTATCATTTTTATATGTTTTATTGTACCTGGTAATTGCAGAATATACTTCGTCACGGCATCTTGGGCTTCTTAACTTTACTATTACCGTGCGGTAATACCGGGCGCGATTTATTAGTACTGAATCTGGCGACTCTAACAAGCTTCATAATATCGTTGTCATTGAGATCCTTTAATACAGCCCTATCTGTTTTATGGTATTCGGTAGAATTTAATTTTTGATTTTCTGGCAGACCATGAATTTCCAGATTAGAATCTCGTGAATTCTGATCAAGGATATTCAATTGAACATCAAGATGTACAAAAGATTTCTGCAAACTGTGATTTTGACTGCGTAGTTCAGAGCTTTCCTTTTGCAATTTTTGTTTTTCAGACTTTAACTCATTTAAATAAGAAATATCAAAGGAACTAGATGACTTTAATTCTTCAAGTTGTGTTTTAATCTCATCGATCTCGGTACGAAGCTCACAAATCAAATTTTTAACTTCGAAGCGCATAGATTTTCTTATTTCATCTCGGATGATGAGTCGAATGTCACTGTCCTTGTTCTTTTCAATAGAATTATCATCTATAACATCAGAAGTGATGATACAGGTAGGAGGGGTATCGGTGTTATATGGATTAATAATCATTGAGTATTAAATTATGCAATATATATTGTATACTCGTACAATTATGTTGTGATTTTAAGTCGACTATTTAATTTAATTGAAAAGAAAATTTATTTTATTAAATTATTAAATTTATTTATTTAATTTATCGATATTAAAACAATAGCTGGTCCAAACTAGAGAAAAGTAGCTCAAGACAGAGATTTCAAATGGGTATCACTGGAGGAGACCTATACACATTTTGGGGTTCCGGTAAATTAAAAAAAAAACTTTATATGCAAATAGTGTAGATACAGATAAATTTATATTGAGTAAGAAATAGTTAAATATAATAATACAGAATAAACCAAACTAACACTAACCACAGGAAATAAAAAGGCTTTTATTCTATCTTATTTTATTTATTTATCTATTCATTGATTGTATTATTTTAGTCTACTCTAGTTTAAAGTAACATAGAAGGCAATGCTGCACGTAGTAAGAAAAAAAGACGAAAATTCACAAAAACCATTGTATAGAGGCAGTTGTTTTTGATTTTGTCGTGCAAAATGTTTTTATAACGTTTATTAGTATTGATATAATTAAATTATGTGAAAGATACTTTTAAACACTGTTATTAAAAATTACTTCAGAAATATTACAACGCAATGTATCACAGAGTAGAGAGAGCAAGCCATAGATTACATAATCACAAGAAGGAGTGAAATTTAATAATACATAGTAACGGTGTACGGTGTAATAGTGCACCCTAACTGCTTTATCCGCGTGCGCTGGGGTATTGGTTAGTGATACGTAAATACAATGTTTTACAAAAATATTGCTCCTTAGTACACCCTAAAAAGAGTATGCGATACCATATGCCTATCATACATAAGCCACAATAGTGAATTTTCTGACAAAGTTTAATTGAGAATTGGAAAGTTATTTTTGAGCATTATTATTAGGCATGGCATATTAATCTTTAAGAACGAAAGTTACTTCATCGTCAAGAAAATTGTATGTAGATAAACTTAGCCCTTTATAGCATGTTATTAGGACGACTAGTTTGGGGGATAATGTAAAATTAAAGTAATTTAACACTCTGCTAGGTTCTGACTATAGGTCTAGTGGCGTGATCGAGCCGCCTGAGTGTGACGCATTCCCTGGCCACCCGATAAAAATATTATTAATACTGAAATCTTAAAAATCATCAATTGGCGATTTCTTTTAAGTTATACGCGGGTGAAACCGCAGGGCACAGCTAGTATTAAATATTCAATATAGTTTATAATAACACTAGTAGGTATACCATTTTTACAATACGTGGGCATGAACAAGCTTTCCTTACTGGTCTGAAAAGCTTCCGGAGAGCGACCGGGCGGGATTTTTAGTAAGTGTCTGAGATTCGGATACTTTGCTTCCAGGGAAAATCGCTTTAATTGATAGAGAAAGGGAGAACATATAAATATAATATTAAAAATTTCTTAGCTAGTTCTGTCTGCAATAGATTATTAGGTAGTTTCGTCTTCCTGCAACATAAAACTTTTGAATATAAATAACTTTGTTAATAAATAAATGAATGTTTTAAACAAAATAATATGATAAACACAATTAATTTTAATTATCATTTTCTTACCAGATTATCTCAAAAAGGATAGTGAATAGTGTATGAATAATTAGTTAAGCATTTCATTTGTTTTACTGTGTTAAAGATTAAATGAAGAATAATATGGATTAAAAGCAAATAAAGATGACTATTTTCAATTGAAAATATTTTTTATGAAGTTCGCCGAATATCTTTGTTTAACCCAAATGAAAACATCAATATCTACTATTGAGGTATTATGTACTACGTACTACGTCATACCCCAATGATACCTACCAAGAATATTAGTGGATTATCTATTGATTTATCATGAGGACTATTTGTCAATCTCTAACTAGAACTGATTATACTAAAGAGATTCCAGCGGGTACAGACACGCGGGCGGCATAGTTTTATTTTAATCACTTAAAGTTTTTTACTTCCATATCCAGTATTCACTTTAATTTTAATAATGGGATCTACGATGATGAAGGTGGATGCTGAAAACTGCATCTGCCCAGCTGTGTACATGCCAGTCTGCTGCACCAAAGGGGTAACCTACAGCAAACAATGCAGGTCTGCCTAATAAAAATGATGAACCAACACATATTCCTAAAACCAAGGCGGAAAAGCCAACAAATGGGTGGAAAGGCATTTACGACCGGTTTGAACCCAATACAAATGTTTACGCGATATCAGTAACGCATTCACTGAGTCATCATTTTTTATATTATATTATTTATATAATAATGTTGGCAAACAAGCATGCAGCCCGTCTATTGGTAAGCAGCTACCGTAGCCATGGACGCTTGTAATACCAGGTCAGACTGGCCCAAGTAGAGGGAAATCTCAAAAGAAATTTCTCTGTGCCCTATCTATCTCGTAGACTCGTAGGTTGTTGCTTACTTCTTTAAATGAATGATTTTAATTTCAGTTTAAAATGCGCTGGTGAAAGAATGGCACATTCAGGGGAGCGAGTGCCAAATTATCAAAGTCAAAATAATTATAATAAAGACGCCATTAAAAATAGCAAAACTAGTTCGTCAAATTATAAATTATACATTTAGCCAAATTTTCTGTGATAATATACGATTTAATTACATGCCCCGTGATATTGGTATATGGAATAAATAAATAAAAATATTGTTTATTTGCTTACCTCTTAAAGGACTGGTGCGATGTATTTGATCATATGTTATAATTAAAACTGTAATAGTCGTTTATCGTGTAAGTGAACATATATAAATGACTCTGCAGTTTGCCATTAGGCTGAGTTTAGCCAAGATTAATGACAGCGGATGCCATTAATTGTGGCGAAGCCGGCAACGTGGAATCCGACCACCACGAATACATCGCATTATTCAAATTTCAAAAGATCGTTTGTGCGTTCGTATTTAGCTTTTAATTTTTTGTTAGCATTTTATTGTACTGTGTATCACAAGCACATTACCTCTGAGTACATAGGTAGAACATGTTGAGTCAATCTGTACTTTTCTGAACTGATATTATATAACTAGAGAGTTTATACTAATCTCAGGCAAGACTAGTAAATTCTTTAGATACCCTTACGGGAAATAAATTAAATAGTTTTCCACTAAATGTTATATTCCACTTTGTTACATTGTAATGGATATGTCATAAAATTATATATCATATCTGGTAACGCCACCTATCTATTACCTACCATCTCCCACCCCCTCCCCGTCGTGTACGATTTGTAACCGCGACACTTGTTTCGTCACGCACTCTCGCGGCGGTTGAGTTTTTATTGTTCTACGCACCCCGCGCTCCCGCTGAGTATCGCACGCAAAATTACGCGAACCACTATCGAAGGTTCTTTGGGCGACTGTACGAGATACCCTGGAGCACCAGCTGTTCGCAGAAGAAAGGGAACCAGGTCAGTGCACGACGTCCTTAATTTTTCCTTATTACCGCACCCCGCGCCGTTGTGGCTTATATTGTGGGCATTTCGCGTGTCCAATATCATAGAATCAAAGTCTCAAATCTCGGTAACCATGAATCAAAGTATCAATATTCGTATTCGTGGTTACTGATTCCAGCCAGCAGTATTTTAATGCTGGCACACTCTGTTTAGATATTTGGTGGACAGAATCTGTGGTTGGACTTTAGAATTGCTACCGCTGAATTTGATAATGTGAAGGGGCGGGGAAGGTGAGGAGCGTGAAAGGTAACTCTTCTATGAAGGAAAAAGTGCTGAAACGATTAGTTTTTGAGATATCTTTTTTTATTTTGAGGTTATGTTTACCTAGGACTTATATATGAATTTTCATCGGATAAATATTTTATTATGATATGATCAAAGTTCAAACCTAACATACCCAATTTTATCGCCGCAATGGAAAAATGAAAATATGTCAATCAAAAAGACAATTGTTGAAGTAGGTCGTATTTAACGAAAAACAAACAATAACCGTTCAAAACTAATAAAAAAACGTTTAGAAAAAATGTTAGACCTTCGAAAATCTTTACCTATGTTGTAAAAGTGAATGTAATAAAAATTGGAGTCTGAACTCGACGGTAGCAACCTTCTACCTAAAGCCTATCAATTTAGGAATGACGTAAGCTTTCCGTATACTTACAACATTTTAGAAAATATTGTCGAAACGTTTTTAAGTTAAATCCGAACATACAGACAAACAAAAAAATTTAAATGGCATATTCATCATCAAATTCCAATTTTTCCATAGGATGTATATTAGGAAATTGGGGAAAAAATGTACAGACAGAATTACAAATATATTAATAAAGATATGTTAAACAAGCCGGTGGCGACTCTCATATAAAAATAAAAATTATGCAAAATCCAAATGATTACATACTTTGTTTGATTAATATTTTATGATTCTTTTTCGCAAACAGATACAAGTAAAAGAAAAATTGGCAGTCATAGGGACTGCTGATAGAATTAAAAACTTATAACTTAGAATTAATTACTTACGCCAATATAAACACGAATATTTAAAATAATTAAAAATTTGTTATTTATTTTTCAACATAAAAATATTAGTATATTTATTTAGTAATCACTATTGTTTTGCACAGTGATTCTACAATTAAACAATTAAGATAATAATCAAATTCAAATACTATTTGAACAGTGTACAGTATATATACACATTAAACATTTTACTAAATTCATTCAATTTTACTTGTAAAGATATACACAGTACTAATGTTGCACAATATGTCACCTGTATAGCTACAGATATACTGCTATTACGCATGTCGGTGACGCGAACTCTAAAGATTTCACCCATCCAAAAAGCGTATTACGCACACAGCACACGATCAGGTATATACAATGTGTTATACGTGTATATGTATTCGTGTACGCAGCCCGCTGCGCATGCGCCAGTCTGATATCAGAGTACTACGTGCTACAGATATATATACTAATAGATATAGATATACAATTAACATTAGCATGTAGGTGACGCGACCCCATAAGATTTGCTCCCCATTGCACCCCAAAAGTGCTCAACACAGCTAAAGAAGTTTTCACTTCAAAAATCAAGAATCGGATTCTGTGTTGATATTTAAGTAATGTCTACTACGTTATGCTATTCAAGAGATTAGTAAGTAAATGGAGATTTTTTTTCTACATTACAACTTTCACTCTGGTATCCCTAATTTATGCTAAACTTAGAACTAGACTAAAACCTTATAAAATATTTTTAACGGCCCAAGTTGAAGGTCATATACAACCGAGAATGGTGCTGCCTGCGCGACAGGGCTCATATATTACGGACGGATTATACTAGAACTTATCCAGATTTATCGTTTCTCAGACACGCAGCTTAACTATATGAGTTAGTGATGGGAAATTATAATTAATAAGTATCGACATTTTTTAAGACTCATGCTGTTGAAGCTTAAATAGCCATTTGAAAGCTAGACCTTATTTTAGGCGAGTTGATGCCGTCTATGACGAACTTTTTTTTATTATATAAATTTATAATTTTGCTAGTATTTATTATTAAATTGGTTCCTTTACTATTTTGGCTGTTATTAATTGGACTATTATTTGTGACTGATATTAGCAACTCATACTATAAATTAAGTTTAGTGGAAACTAAATTAGTGTTACTTTTTTTTAATTAGTATTATGAAAACGTAAATGTTTCTTTGCCTTGAAATAAATAAATAAAACAGCGGAGCTGCGCGCATAGCTAGTATTTTATAAACTATAATGTACCTATTAATGAAATTAATATTTTGATAAAAATAATTATCCGAAATTTCTTTTTTACTTCCGCCTGCAATAGATGTATAGTAGTTCCAGCTACCTACACCATAAAATTTTAGTATATAGTTAGTAAATAAATTTGTAAATAAATGTCTTAAATAAATAATTAAGATAGTATAATGTTATATTCAATATTTTCAAATGACTCTACAGCCGATCCGGGAGGCACTATCCATTAGAGAAGAATCGTCAAGAAACTCTAAGGTTGCTCTTTTTCAAAACCTATCCTCTTTACAATATAAAATATATTTTAAATAACTAAAACCGGAAAAACGAGAAGGAGAAGAAACAAGCGTATATGTATTTAGTAATCTGGCAATTTTGTCTAGAATAACTAGCCAAAAAAGGAAAAAGATCTCTTACAGAACCTATGTACCTGAATTGTGTGCATGTATGTATAGAGATGCAGTGTAATGGTTGTATGTTGATAGCTAGTGAATGCAGTGTCACTGTATCGCGCGAGCGGCTGATGGACTCGAGGGCTCCGTGCCGGAAGAACGGGCCTAGGCTTGAGTAGTCGCAGGAGAGGATAGACGTGGCGGGTGTGCAAAAGGGAGCAAAGTTAACCGTCCGTCCCCTACGAAGGGAACGGTGGTTTCGCGGGCGTGGGCGCAAGCACGCTTGATTAACAGGGACAGATGCGTAAAGCTTTCTCGATATCGTCATCGGGATCGGGACTGGGGTGTAAAAGGGAGATCCATATCTCTATTGAGGTCCAAGTTCCGGACGTAAGGTGGGAGATCGAGTAAGTGGCAGAGGAACCGATTTTACACTCTTTGCAATAGGGCAAATTTATTTTTGAACATATGTGCGAAGGCGGCGCAACAATCATACACTATCGGACAATCATACATGTGAAATTTTACACATATACAGAAAGGCTTCCGATTAAGTGTATTGGAACAATAAGAAATACAAAAACACAATAATATATCATATACACTGCTGAATGAACAAATAAACGGAACATATTCGCCTCTATTAAAAGTGGGGTTGAAAAGTATAAATAGTACCCAGCGTATTGCCGGCACCCCCCAATCCCGGTGAAGCTGTACAAGCCGTAAGGGTCCAGGGACCCTAAGGCTAAACAGTACTGTAAGTTCGAAAAAAAATAATTCCGGCTGTCACTCGCCCGCTAGCTTCGGAGGAGTCAACATCGATCTGAGGATGCCTCGTTGAGAGACGAAACACTTGTCATTGATTGTGGTCGTTTAACGTCTAATCTGCAATATAATTCTTTTAAATATATATTTTTAATCATTTGTATAATTATACAATATATATATGCAACCTTAGAGTTTGTTGCCGATTCTCTCTAAAGGCCTTCCGACTCGGCTGTACAGTCATTGAAAATATTGAATATAACATATTATTATCTAAATTTTAATTCATTTAAGACATTCATTTACAAATTTATTTTAATTCAAACATTTTATGTTCTAGGTAGCTGGAACTACTACTAAACATCTATTGCAGGCGGAAGTAGAAAAGAAATTTCGTATAAATTACTTACGATGGATTTCCGCAAAGTAAAGTCTTCGTCAATTAAATATTTAGATAAATTAGAACTTTTGGGAAACCGAAAAATTCAGATGAAATAAACTAAATAAAAGTTATTAGTTAATTTTTATAGGTTTTATAATAAAATTTCTCATAATATTACCGAGATGCAGAACAATAAATTAAAGGCCCGTGTAAGGAAGTTTTCATTGTTGAATGTTTATTGCAGGTTGGCTCGTTACCTGAATGATGGTGTTGTATGGAAATCATTCGTCTCTCTACACATGATAATCAAAATTTTAACATTATTGTTTTTATTGTATAACTAACTTCTGTCCGCGACTTCGTTTGCGTGGACTTCTGAATTGGGCCTAGAGAGAAATGAATAATATGTCAAATATGTGAAGTGTCTGTTTGTAATGTCAAAATAACATATTTTCACTAAATGCATATGAAAGTATAAAAGTCACCTATAAAAAAAATAAAAAAAAAATTTTTGGAACGAAGTTCCTTATTGGGCATTGCGGAGGGGTCCTAGCCGGCAAAAAACGTCCGTAACATTAGAAAAAGCGTAAGATTTTTATGTATAGTCTATGTATGATGGCTATACAGTGTCTAATGTATAGTCTACGTGATGACTGTTATTTAGTTAGTCAGAGCAACTCTGAACAATTAGTTTTTTAAGTTAAACTTCTTTAGACGCGACTATTATTAATGTATCACGGATGGTGGTGACCGTCGGGGTGGTGGTGGCCGTCGGGGTGGTGGTGACCGTTGGAGTGGTGGTGACCGTGGGGATGGTGGTGACCGTTGGAGTGGTGGTGACCGTGGGGATGGTGGTGACCGTCGCGATGGTGTTGACCATTTAAGTTTTACTTCAATCGCGTGTGACGGTTACACGTTTTCAATTTTTATTATTGCAGTTTGCTATTATTATTATGTCATTTTATAAATCATTGTAAATAAAATAAAGGTGTTAAGATAAATTTGTAAAGTAGTTTTATTTTCTTTTTATCGATAAAGAAATCATAATAAAAAATTGTATACCCGAATAATTATTTTCTTTATACCTCGAATAGAACTTGAAATTAATATTTTATAATGAGGAACTTTCGTTCCTATCTAGTGTCCCACGATACCACATGGTTTTTTTTGTCTGTCTGTCTGCTTGTTCCGGGTAATCTCTGAAACGGTTGGACCTATTTTGACGGGACTTTTACTGCCAGATAGCTGATGCTATAAGGCATAACTTAGGCCTAATTATTTTAGAAAAATAATTATAGTTGCGCTAGAGACCTAAAAAACATTTTTTTTAATAGTCCACGCGAGTGAAGCATATATACATAGATATATAGCCCTAACTTTCTGTTCAAACTTCATGATTGCGGCTAGATTTAAATATAGAAAACTATTGTTCAGCTATACAATAGGGTTTTATCATGAATTGGCATATCTGTTTCTGAATAAACTAAAAAAGCTTCTGTGACGCAAAACAGCTTTTGCAATGTCATGCAATGATGGCTCAATGGTAGTGTGTACGACTTCGCGTCGGTTGACATGAGTTCGAATCCCCGCAATGAGCCTGAGCTTTCGGTGACGGAAACCATAGCATGTTGGTAGGGCTTTTTCTAATGCCCGCCTGGCTAATGCCCTCAAGTTGAAAATCTGTTGCCAAGCAACAATAGGTGTGTAATAAACACCCTACCCTTATAAATCCTTATTCAGTTGCTTCATATTCATCAAACCCTTTGAGAACTAGCGCCGGCTCGGATACTGGCACATTTCCCAAAAAGTTTATTAAAAAGGCTTCATTATACCTATACAATGCTTTATAGAAATAGTTGCTTACTCATTTTATTAGGTCCATTTCATAATATTGTAGTTACAGGGTAGTATTTAACTAAGTGTAACCATTTGTAGGGAGTGTTCACAAAACCATATGAAGTATTTTTTTTATTAGCGTTTATATAGATTTTTTTAGCGTTTGGCCACAATCTCTCGTGATCTTGAGTGAGATGTGACTCAAGATTGTAACACGCTAAGCCTAGTGTGATGACTGGCTCTCAAGTGCAGCTGCCAGAACACACCTATTGGGCGCTTGACTGACAGATCTTCAATTAGAGGGTGGTAGCTAGCTACGTGAGTATTAGCAAATGCCCTACCACCATGCTATGTTTTAATAACAATGTTTTTCTTCACCAAATGCTTCAAGCTCATTACGGGAATTCGAACTCATTGCTTCAAGCTTCCTTGAAATTGATTGTAATTGATGTTGTATAACACAATGGGCTAGTAATATAGACTAATCGACTGTCCGAGTCATTACCAGAACGTAACGACAGCTGATCTGTCGTATTTAACTTGAGATTAATAACCTTGTAAAGGTTAACGACACAAGTCAGACTTATCAGAGGTGACCTAGCGTACTGACACCGAGTCTTTATTAAATTAAATGAACCGGTACGACACTGATAAGAGTTCCATATCATAGTCCATCACACAGACCGGCAGTGAATCTCCAGGAAAGTTAGTGTTTATCCTACTTTAAATACACCATTGTTGAAGGCAATTTTAATAAATCCTAATCAGATCAAATCAACGAAAACCTAATGCCCGCCTGCCTAGCTACCACCTCAAGTTGAAAATCTATCGCCGAGCACCTGTAGGTGTGTTCCTGCAGCTGCACTTGAGAGTCAGTCCTCTTATTAGGCTTAGCGTGTTATCATCTTGGGCCACATCGTCACTTAAGATCACGTGAGATTGTGAACATAAAGCTAAACCATTATCGATAAAAAAATGTTTGTGTAAAAAAAAAGTACGTAGTTTCTTTGCCCAGGAATTAAAACAGTGAACTTCAAGAATTTACTTATATATGTAGATTTTTAGTTCACAAAAGCAGTGAAAATTTTCCAACTAAATATTAGCTACGAAATTTTTTTAAGTCAGCAAAAAAATCTTACAATAGGTACTCTTTATTACCTTAAAGTATCAAATTGAGAAGATTCAAGAGGTCGCCACTTCACTGGGAAGAGGTATTAATTTTTCTTGAAAATGCTGAATTACTTTTTTATTAATTCTTATGATGTAACCGCTGTTCCCTATGAATTATTACAAATACAAATATCACACGGGCTCTTCACTTCCAAATGAAGACCAAATTTACACTGTTGCAATTAAGCAATTCGATCCTTCAATAAAAATATGATATAATTATATATATAATTATTTATTTCATGATAAAATAAGTAAAAACTTCGCCATAGTTTTAAGTAAAAGAAAGTCCCAATTAAGCGTATACAACAACATCTTTATTTTTCCACATTAACTTTGACTTTCCTATTTATTTCTAATAAAAAAAGAGTAGATTTTTAAATTACGCCGTTTTCCTTTTTAAGGGACTACCTACAAGCTTTTCACAATGACGAAGGTTTGCTAAATGTCAAATGTTTGTTTACAACCCGTATGACATCATCACAGCAAAGATAATATATAGACTAAATATGGCAGACAGCGTTTTCGCCTGTTAACGAAAAGGAAACTTTTAAAATAAAGTTTTGTGGTTTTCTAGGTCCTAAAAATATAGTAATATTTTTCCTTCTAATCGGACAATAATTAATAATTTAAAACCTACTTCAAAAAAGAGTCAACTAGCCTATTATTATTTTCGTGGGCGTTATGTTAATATTACCCATGAATAAATTCATAATTGTAAGAGATACATGTAAAAATAAGATAATTAAATAATATAGATGGACTCACCTCGTGCTTATGGTCTTTTTTGATAGAACCTCCGTGACCTCCGGTGCTTTGAACTGTATTCATTTTTAATGTCTTTGCAACGCACAATTATCCATTAAAACACAATAATATTATTATACAATAAAATTTGTTATTGAATACACGACTAAGTTTAAATGGACATTTTTCACATTAATTTAGGCACTGTTTTCATGACGTACTTCATTTCACAGCATTACAATTTTTAATCATATTCTGTACGTAGTTTTTTTGTTTAGTTAATTTGACGAATAGATTTTTTTATTTATTACTCCTGTCATTACACGAGTATGAAAAGTTTTTCTTAACTTTATTTGTTATATAACTTAACTAAAGACATATTTTTTCTTTAACATTTGGAAATATTTGTCACTGAGTTAAAAGTTATAAAACCAACATCTATCTAGGGTATACTAAATAAAATAAAAAAATTACATCTCGTGACAGCGCAGTAAAAATCTAAGTTAATTCTGTAAAAAGCGCTACAGGCCCAGTCGGCTGTTAACTAAACGGAAGCCATCTCCAGATTTGCATAAACCAATTTGTTATTAGACACGCGATCTTGTTGATCGTTTGAGACATTAACATTATGAGTCGATGTAAACACTTCCGAGAATCATGTACAGTCGTTAACCTAAATATTAATAAAAATATATATATATTTTATAGAAAAAAAAAACTACTTAGCGTGTAATAAGTACTGTAGAAAATCTCGAGATACCTAAAACGGCCTTCACGTGTAACGCTTCACCATCGCACATATTGTGGAAATCAGTCATTGAGATCCAGTTATTCTAACTAAGTGGTTTTTATACCACGATAGTAGAGAACCATCAGCTTTATTGTAAGCGGTAACCACAGCGTATGGACCCTTGGTGCCGACCCTTTGAATCCTATTCAAAAGGGGGGCTTATAAGGGTTGCTTTTGAATTCGATATGACTGTCTGTCTTTCCGTGGCTTAGCTCAGAGATTCATAGTACTAGAAAGCTGTTATTTGGTATGGGTGTATACATATCAATCACGCCGACAAAGTGCTAAACTAAAATCTTAAAAAAAAATTGTTTAGGGTACGTAAAGATGAAATGATTTTTATTTCTCGTCTATCACATCGGGTGGTGTGTCGTTCAATAATATTGTGGATCTGTAAAAACCATTTTTCGATTCAAGGATCCGTTTGCGAAATATTAAGATTTAAAGTGTAAAGTCAAGTGTCCCCCATTTATGTCCCCAATTTATGGTAGTACTATATAAATAATGAAGTTATAAGGAAAACTACCAGAGGTAAGTGGGCTTTACAAGTTAATGAGTAATAGTCAATCAACTTATAAAATGTACTTGTACAAGTAATTTAGTACAAATTCCATTGAAAACAACTTAAAGACCTCTCTCTAAAGGATGATTCATGTTACACCAAGCTGGACGTCTACCGGGACACGGTGAATAATTATAGTATACGTTTGTATGAAGTAATTCATTATACACCGGGCCGGATCCGTGCCCTGGCAGGTGACACGGTGTATCCTTGAGTCTGCATATTGTGACGGGCAACTCCGTAACCCTACACTGCGCGTGATCCGATACGCACTTGTATTTTTTTTGAAGTACCTTATGATGTAGTCTACTGGCAAATCTTTAGCAGAAAGTTCTTTTCATATCGGGAGCTTATCGGAAGGAAACTTCTCTGAAACCAAACTGTCCGCGACCATTTATGTTCCAAGGTGTGAGGATGAATTAAGTGTGAGGTGTGAGTGTGTAAACTCAGCTAGTGAAGAGATACATTCTAACAGTTCCTGTCTACACTGTAAGATCTTTCATATGTTAATGTTCGTATTAAACACAATGTGTTCGCCGTAAAACTAAAACTCGACAAAGCGCTAGTAAAACCGAATATCCTTAGGCTCTAAGCGTAAATATCTCCGTAGGACCATCAAAGGCAACTTTTTAAAGTTTACGTGTGATACAAGTGTAAAGCGAGCGCGTATTTATTTGGATAACAGCTGTTTGGTTTGCATTGCAAGACAAAGACAATAAGAGGGGAGAGAAAATAATTATTTTTTCATCATGGCATCAACGACCCTGAGTAATACTTTCCATCGACATTTAGACCCATTAAGAACGCGTTATAATAACGTATTCGACCGAACAAATACACTGCCTGTCATTTTTTTATAAGAACGGTGTTCTACTGCGTTTTGGAAAATCGCTTGTGAGAGTAGTGAGTTATCGCCAATATGACGACTGGCAAATTAAGCACCGCAATTTAAAAAATTTGGCGAGCAAATATAAAAGAGACAAATATTCAACTTGAAGATTATAGTTAAGTGAAAATAAGAAAATAATCAGCCATGACGCTAAGTTTTTTTAGTTTTATAAGGATTACAAACTCTTTAACAGTTAAGCACCATATTTATTTTAAGTAATAAAATATAAGAGTAGACTTATTTACAACATCGTCCATAGTTCCCAATGTCTCTTATGTGAATATTACGTTCGACAACAAAGTCCCGACAAACAAAGGTACGTCTATAAAGAGTTAAACGTAACTGTTGTAATAATAGCGGCGCACGTCAAAGCAGCAATTTAACTGAGGACCTAACGTAGGTTTTAAACCTAAATACCTCTGCGAGATCGTTAAACGCAACTTTATATTTGTAGCGTTTGGTCCAATTATTATACTTTACAATGAATATTTTATTTATTTTTATGCGTAATAGCTTAGTTAGAATGTATAGTGTCTAGATACTTATTATATATAGTGTTTAGATACATTCAAGATCATTTAAAGTAATAAAAAACAATCTCTGTATATTCCAAAACAGAAGAAATCAGTCAATCGATTAAAAATATCATCATCATTATCATTTCAGCCGAAAGACGTCCACTGCTGGACATAGGCCTTCCCCAAAGATCGCTACAATGACCGACCCTGTGGTGCCAGAATCCAGCGGCTTACAACCTTTACCAGGTCGCCAGTGTATCTTACGGTGGGAGTGCCCAGGCTGCGTCTTCCGGTACGTAGCCGCTGGTCGAGAACTCTTTGGCCCCATCGGCCATACGTTCTATGAGCTTCGTGGCCCGCCCACTGCTACTTAAGTCTAGCTATTCTTAGGTGTTGCTTAGCTATTCTTAAGTGTTTGTTTGAAAACATCACTATATCAGTTCAACTGCTGGATCAGAACTCGAAATCTTTCTTGTTGCAACGGGGAGTCAGACAAGGAAATGTTATCTCTCCTAAACTGATCACCGCTGCACTGGAAGATGTTTTCAAGGTTCTGGACTGGGAAGGACTAGACATCAATTTAAACGGCGAGTATATCACTCACCATCGGTTTGTCGACGATATAGAAGTCTTGGCTGAGACCATAGAGGACCTCCGTGCAGTGCTCAATGACTTCAGTAAGGCTTCTATACGAGTTGATCTTAGAATGAAAGTGGACAAAACAAAGATTATGTCGAACGTCTATGTAGCGCCAACTCCTGTAAAGATCAAAGACTAAACGCTTGGAATCGTTAATGATTATGTTTATCTGAGACAAACTATCCATATACGTAGATCCAATTTTGAGAAAGAAGTCAATCGTCAAATTCAATTTGGTTGGGCAGCATTTGGGAAGCTACATAACAGTTTTTCATCCACGTGCATGTTCCATACTGCAGTGTCTCAAGACGAAAGTCTTCGACCAGTATGTGTTGCCAGTGATTGCATAAGGTGCTGAGACGTTCGCTAACTATGGGCCTTATAAGAAAGCTCAAGGTTACTCAAAGGGCAATGAAGACGGCTATACTTGGAGTTTCTCTACGTGATCGAATCAGAACTAAGGAGATCCACAGGAGAACCAAAGTCACCGACATTAAAAATATAATAAGATAAAAATAAAATAATATAAGCCAATTATTCCACTTCGCTTATATTACACAAGTTAACGCCCCATATGCTTCGAGGTCATCCTTATTATACGTTTATATTGGTGGTGTTTTGCTTGAGAACTCGATGAACTCGAGAAACTCCTTAAAATAAAAATCTAATGTTTATTTTTGTCTGAAAAGACATCCTAGAATATCATAATTACATTGTTTTGGTAAAAAATCAGACGTTAAGCTATATATCAGCAGCAATAAAAGCGTCATAATAGCTTTATTTTTTTAATACTTTAGATTTCGAGTTTTACCACAGTTTTCCTGATGTTAAAATACTATGGTCTACATAATATGCTAATAGATTAAATCTAGACGGTGTAACTGGCTCTCAAGTGCAGTAACTGGAACACATTTAGAAGTGCTTGATAACAGATTTTCAAATTAGGGGGTTGCTAACCGGGTATTAGGAAAAGTCACTTGCCTTGATCAAATTATCTGATCACGATTTCATTGTATAATTTCAACCTACGTAGATCGACGCGGTGTTCGAACATGCTACCACTGGGTGACTATCCCGCATCATTTCTTTACTGAATGGATTAATTTAGGTAAAATGTATTATCTGAAAATACTTTTACATTTGCGCTATCCCAGGTTAATACTGTAATTATGACGTCACGACCAGTGGAGAATATAAAAATGACATTCGCTCATCGTTTATAAATGAAACCACACATTATAGGAACACGGGCGGTTGGCTCTAACTCTAGTAGTGCTCCTAACAACTTAACGCCATTACTGAAAACAATAATCATGTTGCTATGACATAAGCTACACAAATAAATCTACATATAGTATGTATGCACTAGAAACGAAATTGTCTGTAAAATTTTATGTGACACAAACACACCGAATGATGCTGCAACTTATTCGATTTATATAATATAGATTTTGTTCGAGTCATTGTCTGCGTCGTATTGAATACATTTGTAAAAGTTAATACATATTTAAGTAGTTAAAAGAACTCGGTATCATTGAACTAATAACTATGACTTGGGGAAATAAATATCGCTCAACAAATTTTGTGAATTTACATAGTGTTTATAATTACTAAATAATTCTTATATCTCATACGATAGAGTTTATTTTGTGTAATGGCCGCCATAATTTAAATAGGGTAATTGGAACTTAATTGATTGAATTAATAAATAGTATTTAATAACACAAGTTGCCTTGGATAATTATATAAAATAATATTATGATAATATAATTACAGAGTAGATACGAGTATATTAAAAAATCTGTCGTTCTGTCTGAATTTTTTTTCTTAATCTTGTACTAAACAGCTGTGTATTTATAGAAACATTTTTGTATACCTACCTGTTTGTGTGTCTGGTTTTAGCTCAGATTTGGCAAATTTTTACGAAATTTTTTGGACGGAAACTATATATTATTCTGAATTATCTGTTTATGAAAACTATCAAAAATACTTTTACAAATGATAAAAAAGAAATAATTACAAAAACATACTTTTTATTAATTCTAACCGATTTTTGATAAATTTTGTAAACCGCAAGTATATGTCAGTGCCTCAGCTGATAGGCAAACATAGTTGTCAGTAATATAGAAAATGGAAATAAATAAATCTTTAGAAAATATATATTTTCATTATTTCTAAACGGATTTTAATAACATTTTGTAAACGAGAATATATAATTTTACAATTGATAAAGACGGTCATAAGAACTATCAATAATATTTTTAGAAATCGAACTTAAATCTCAATCTACTTTTAATAAAATTTCATACATTTTGATTAAATTTTTGCCAGCCACGACCGCCCCTCCTCTGCGGCAACTCAAGCCTAGGTCCGATCCATCGGTATGGAGCCCTTGAGTCAAGCAGCCGCTCGCGCGATACAAGTGACTCTACATTCACTAGCTTTCACAGTCACACATGACACTGCATTATACACACACGCACACCACACAGGTTCTGTAAGGGACCTTTTTTTCTTTTTTTGCCTAGTTAGACAAAAAATTTCAGACTACTAGATACACATACACTGATGTTCCTTCCATCCTCCCAGGGGGAAGAAACATGTGTATGTGTATAGTTAGTTTAGATCGAATGATAGGGAATTAGCCAGATCGCGACTTATTAATTTGCATACGCGCAACAGTCCGAGCCGAGGTTCGGCCACTTTGGCACCCTCGGATGTTGTTGTTAAGCGCTCGCCCCCAAGCCCGGTAAAGCTGTAAAAGCCGTAAAGGCTCCAGGGCAAGGCTAACAGTATCGTCAGTTCGAAAAAAAAATATACACGGGAAGTAAATAGTGACATCCTAGAATTAATACGTTACAAAAATTCAATAATACTTATAATAATGTTAAAAAATATTTATTTTCAACCGATTTTAAAGATATTTTTTGTACAGAGAGTACATGTCACTCAGATATTATGGGCTATAAAAAGGTCAACAATAGTTTTAGAAATCATAAAATTATGAGACAAAAATAATTAATGCCTAATAGCCGTGGGTACAGATAGTTGTTTAATAAAGCACAAATGGAAATTGAGAACACGGTTATTAATACAAATCAAGTGGGGCAAAATAAGTCATAACATGGATACTTGCTTACGGTTTGTGCGCTCGTCGGCCTCAGCCGTGTCACACCGAGTCACACGCCAGTCGCCAGTGTCGCCACGCGACAACAAAGCCAGTACTCGAGTGTAACAACACACTAGCTAGGGACAGGTTAGTTCAAATGACATTAACAACAGCATTTGCACTACATTATATCGTTATGCATACGAACAGTAAACTACATATATTTTGTAGTTCCACGTAACTTTAAATAAATCATGTTAGGGTTAAAGTATGAAATTGCCGTTTCGTGATGATGAATTAAAATATACTTATTTAAATATATTAATTTAATTAAAGTACCTATCTATTCATTATTGCGTACGAAGTTACAGGCGCTTGTTAATAGGATATATTTTTATGGATACTAACACGCGGTGGAACCATTATTAAATGTATTAAGAGTAAAAGTATGAAATTGCCGTTTCGTAATGAAAAATTGTGTAATGAAAAAAGTGAGTTGAGGCCGTTTTGCTGCGAGTTTCGCCATCATGGTTTGAAATTCTGCACAATAGCACGGTGTTATTTCTTGACCGGATCTGAGGAAGCTGTAGTGAATTACGCCCTAGAGTGACCACCAAACACTTTGAAAACCCTGCTCACCCGAATACAACATAAGTTTATTTGTCTGCGATATTATGCGGAGTGGAGGTATTCCACCAGTCAGGCTGCGCCAAGTAAAGAGAAATCTCCAAAGAAATTGCTTCACAGAGTCGGGCTGTCACAAGGCTGAAATCTTCAAACAAACTTCTCTGTGCCTTACCTCTTTCTTCTGCGATTATCGTAAAGGATCCAATTTTCATCACATACCATAATTTGATCGAAAATCTCCTTATTTCTGTACCGGTATAACAAGATAAGGCAAACTTCAACGCATGCTGTTCTCTGCATATCAGTCAAATCATGAGGCTCCCTTTTTTCAAGTTTTATAATTTTATTGATTTGCTGCAAATATTGTTGGTATCCTAACGTCAAATCATGCCGCTAATTTATTGGTAGTTTGACACGGATCGGCTTCCACTATCACCTTCAATTCATCGTTATGTACCTTATTGATTGGTCTTTCTCGTGGTTCATTCTTCAGGTCGAAGTTTTCACTACAAAAACGGTTAAACCAATAGCGCACGGTGCATTCGTTAGTCGTATCCTCTCCAATCACAGCATTAAAGTCGCAAATAAAATCTCATTTTTTTAATTTAGAATGATATTATATTTATATATTTTCGCGTGAAAAGGTCAATCCGAAATCTAACTCTATGTAGGTTTAATTTTTACAATATGGTATCGATTATGAACTGAGATCTGATTAGGTAAGTGTATTGTTAAATTACAGACAAATAGTTTTTTTTATAGAATCTCGGCACTTTGACTTCCAATCGAAATCAAACGTTCCATTTGTATATATCGACGTCTTCAAAGATGTACAGGAAGTAAAATTCTCAATCCAGAAATTGAAATAGCAGATGACGTGTTTTAAAACTGTGTTCGAATGATTAGGTAGTCTCGCTGATCGCTTATGTCAAAGTACAAGCACGATTCTACATGAAACCGTAAAATGTAACGTTACTAAGTTAAGCAATGTAATTCAACGCTAAAGTTTGTAACAGAGGCAACTATTCATGATTTCTAGTCTATATTCATATTAATAAATCTATAGTTTTATCATTTACTTTTTTTTCAAATTTTCTTGTTGTTTTCTTTTTATCTCTCTATCAATTTTTTTGTAAGCTCGAATTTTGTAATCGAAATTTTGAAAATCGAATTGAAATTTTATATGTGGGAAAGTTATTATCAATCCTCAATTAATAGTGTTATAATACTTGACAATACCGACTTAAGAAATCGTAAAAAAAGTTTTATTAATTTTCAACTGATTTTGATTATGCTTTGTACACGGGAAACCTACGTTATTGCATAATTGATAGATTATAAAAACCGTCATAAACATTTAGAGAAACCGTAAAAAAAATTGTAGGTTTGTATGTAGATTAACTAGTATGGCATATATATATCGTTCCATAATTGACAGGTATACAATTGTGGTATAATACCTCAGGTCTACGCTAGTCTTAATTATAAACTCATGAGTTCCACCAATGGTCTACGCGTTTAGCAGCTAACTACTTAGATAAGAGAATTTTTGAATATTCTATATATTGTTATTGAGTTTTAAAAGTCCTGCTAGGAAACTGGTGAATTGCTTACAATAAGGCAGGCTTTAGACTCTTGAGCAATAGTAGACTGAAGTCAAATAGGTCAAGCTTTATCCCAATATAAAAGCCTTTACTTATCTCGCTGATCGGTTTATTTACTATCGGAAAACAACAACAGCCTGTATAAATCCCTACAAATGCATCTTTCCTAGGGAGGCATCAATTTAACCAGCACGCCTGTTCACAATTTATCAGAAATTAGGAAACATCGTTAAATCTAAAATTTCATATTTCATAACTATTAGTGATATTACGAGAACATTCCTCAAGGCTTTCAAGATTCCTCTCGGCATTTTGATTTTCCATGAGCCGAGATTTGTAATAATGAAATTCAAATAAATATTAAAATAATTTTATTATGCCAGTAGAAGAAGCCATAGAAACCGTAGAGATGGATTGATTAAGATCGGCGTAATATCGTTCCGTTGTAGACGGGCTCAAACTTTGGTACTTACCAACGAAATCTCCAGAAATTCATATACGTTTACTCTTAAGTATAATTCAACTGACGTTGAAGGAATACATCGTGAGGAAGGCTGAAAGCAAGAGAAATGTTCACGCAGTGCTACCGTATACTGAACCCGTTATACCGAACTTATAAATTTGTCAGTGTTTCAACTCGCCATTACGTTGTGAAGGGTAAACCCGTGTGTTCTCAAAAGAAAAGTCGTTTGCTCACCAGTGGAACATCATATGTTGGTATTTAAGGTAGTGTTAATAACACACGTGTTAAGCACACGGGAATTGTTTGCGATTGGATCGAAATCACCTGACATTAGATGTATCATCTGTCATCAGCGCTGGGGTCACTCAGAACAGCCATCAGGCATCCTGCTTATGCTGAGTTGTGCGCACTTTGCAGTGGTACTACGGCACGTGGGTTTATATGATAACATTGTTGACTTTTTAATTTTTCTTGTTCAGTGTTAAACTTTTATGTGATATTAATTTTGTCTTTAAAAACTGTGTGCCCGTGTATATTCTCTGCAATAAATATATTTTCTTTCTTTCTTTCATAGTCGCACGCTTAGTAGTAAGGTATCACTACCCGACAGGATCGCGACCACCGTATAAATGGCAATAAACCTGTCACAGCAGGACAGCAAACTTTTACTTTACCACGTTTCGGGATCACCCAGTCACAGTCACTTAATAAAGCTTTTTTAACTCCATTTCTGTAGTATTGGTTGTATTATGTGGCTGATCGAAATTTTATAGGACAATATTTACCAACCCTAACCAACGTAGCCGATTAATCTTTATAACCTTTAAAATTTTTATAACGAAACTTGTATAAATTTATTACGAAATTGTTTTATTTAAGGGAATAAAGTATGCAAATACCAGTTTCTTTCAAATCTTGTTTTTATCCGAAGTGAGTGAACTCATAAAATCTTCTGTTTAAAATGAAATGTTAACAGGACGAGGGTAGACGGTAATATGAAATATTCTAAAGCTAACTATTTTATTATTATGTAACTACTAATGTAAACAAGAGAATAGGCCACTACTTCCCTAATTTCTAGCATAGTCAGTGGATATTTATTGCATTTTTACTTGTTAACCTATTTTGCCTCCATAGCACGCACGGTATATACGTAAATACGTAATTAATTAAAAAAACAAAGACTTGCGAAAGATGCATTCATCACGGACACCTTGAACGTTTACTATAAAAGTATATTATATAAATAATAAACAAATTAAATATATTATCGTAACTTAAACGCGGGAAAATCCGAACGCGAAAGGTTAATTAATATTGGGCAATCGAAATTATTATTAAATAAAATTATCCAATTACTAAAACGTACATTGATAATTATGATCGAGATACTCGTAGATACAAATTCAGATGAAATGTAAAAGCTAAAAATGGTTAACAAACAACATCGTTCACAGTACATACCTAGTTAGATTTCATTAAGATAAAATCGCTTTTAAATTTTTAAGACTTATTTAAGAACAACAAGAATTTTAAAATTCAAGGTAAATATTTTATATTTCAAATATTTATAATAAGAAGCACATTTAGAAAATTGTGAAAACACTTATATTGAGTTAATTGATTTTAAATTATTGTTTTATTTTTATTAGTTTCGTTGTAATTTTTTATTTATATTTATTATTTTATTTGTTACATTTTAATGGACTGTATATTTATTTTACTCATCATTATCGGAAACACTGCACACTTAAGCACTGGAAAGTAATTTTAATTCAAAATAAATAAGTCCAAGAAAGCCTTCTCTTTGAAAATTACTCATTGTGTGACCGCGTGGTGACACCTGTAGATTGCGATTCGTAAAATTAATGAATTATTATTTTTGAATTTAATAATGAATTGTTTAGTAGATTTTATATGAAATTTAAGCTTTAGTTTAGTGATAGGATAGATTTTGGAAAATTAGAAAAGGCGGGCGTGCGCCCCGGGACGAGTCTCGGCTGATACTGTAGCAGCAGGCCGCAGGGGCGTAAGCCGGTAAGTGTAAGGATACCTCGGACATTTGGCCCGATTTTCATCCCGACAAATCTGTTATTCAGTTTAATCGAGCATCTGGAACTGACGCATTACGCTTCAGTTTTTTGATGTAACGAACGAAACGTCGTCCGACGGATTAACAGATTTCATTCGAACCGATCACTTGTACGAACAAAAGTTTCGGTCTCATCGCTTTCCGATACGACGGTCTTTATCATTTTCTGAATATCCTGAAGGATCTTTGTGTGTATTGGCGTCTTTAATAGGATTCCTCTCTTACAAAATCAATTGTCGTACAATAATAGAAGCTATTTTTGTGGAGATTTTAATTTTTTATTTTTTATTTGTAACTTACGTTTAGGTATTTTTATATAGAGTTAAATGTGGATTTTTCGAGTACTTTTTATTTTATGTTGATTCTGTAAAATGTAAAAATCTATCTCATTGTGTTTCACAGTCACACCAGCCTACAGGTAGTGCGGCTGTTAACTCCGTTTAATTTTAATATTAACTAACTGGCCCGGTACATGTTGATCTGTCATCTATAATAGTCAACAACTCGAGCACAGCGTCTCCTATACTGAATGTATTATCCTGATAACTTTTCAGAGAAATAAAGAATAAAACAAAATAAGAATTAAGCACATTCATCGTTTTAAAGGCGAGTTATACAGAATATAGACTTGAGTTCATTAAAAAAAAAAACAATAGAAGAGAAAATGTAAATTCCGTTTTTCAAAATTTTCTAATTTTCCGGGTAACTGTTCCATTTTTTCCCCTAAAAACCTTATTTAGACTATTGTAAATATATAAAATCATCTAAATCGGTCCAGCCGTTATCGTGATGCGATATATTACTAAATTTAAATCTAATATCAATAAGTATCAATATTGTATTTATAGTTTAGTATAGATTGTATACAAATCATATATTTGACTTCTTGAAAAATATACCTAATTTCTTTCTTCTTAGTCTAAATTACCATCAGCAACTATTCCACTAGTAATTACGCCCGCATATCTCAATCTTCTCTTCAACAGCTACGCCGTATTCAAACATGTTTCAAGTATTTTTCCATTTGTATCCGGTAAACACCGACGTAATCAATACATAGCGACCCACGACCCACGACATATTCTACTTTAGAATCTTTTTTATACAACTAAGGCGGCAAACAAGAGTACGGCCTGCCTGATAGTAAGCGGTTACCGTAGCCTATGGATATTTGTAACGCTAAAAATATCACTAGCGCGTTGCCGATCTTTAAAACCTATTTTCCTCAATTTTCCGCGTACAAATTCGAAAAGAATAAAGGATTTTATTTATTAACGATCCGTTGGCATACATCCCTGCCTACCAGGTTGTCATAAACAAGAAATAGTAATTTCGTGTTTCAACTAAATTGTCAACATATTTCACGTATTCTTCCACGGTCATTTATCATTTAGGAGAAAATATTAGGGAATTTAATAAAAACCTTTTGATATTTGCACCATTGCGGCACCCGTGACCTTTGCAGACGAGCAGAGACGTACTGAAAGTACATGGGATTCAGAACCTCCCTTAGTCAAACTATCAAATTCTTCAACATGTCGTGTAGACAGCTCCGAACGCAGGAATATACTTATCACAGAAAACAAATGAACTCGCAAACACGGTGTCAAAGTGAAACATCTACGTATGTAGTGGTACGGGGGGTGTCTTATCAAGAAGTCAAAAACCTTTATTTTTCTAGCAGTATCAAGAGGTCGTTTTATCGCGTTATGAAACCCCTCATACATCTTTTCAAAATGTGTTGTGGATTATTGAAGACTGTGCATCTGAGCACAAGACACAGACTATACAAGCCTAGTTGAAGTTGAGACTTTAAGGAATCTCTAGAGAATTCAGTGGCTTAATTTCCCATGAAAACAGTTCGTAAATCCATTTATTCATGGCCAGACAGATTGAAGATATGTATCAAAAGTACATGTGGCCATTTAGAGTATAAATAATTTCTTAATTACTGCCGAGATTTCAATTATAGATTTCATAGATAAATATAGTATTGGAAATTGTATGCACATGTCTTTTGTTAAGGTAACACTACTTTTTATAAAAATAAACGCATTTTCATTTGTAACAGAACTTATGGTGAGACTAAGAGGATTAATCGTCTGGCGGTCTTCCTATTTAATTACATTATAATTATGTCCTTATAAATTTTAACAAAATTATAGCGTCCTCTCCCATTACAACTAGTTAAAATATACCTAGTAGGGATGAAATAAAAATATAGTATGTATGTACCTATTGCATTTAAACTGTTTTCTACAAAAATTAGAGGTTACTCATTTGTTTTCATACGGATAGATTATTGTATGATTTAAAAAAAAAAAACTGTTATTATTATTAAATGTTGGAATATTACTCAACAAAATTCACTTTTATATTCGGATATTATATCTGACCGCGAGGTATAAATATCATAATAGGAAAAACAAAAACTAACCATATTGTTACAATGACGGGCTTCCTCCATCAACACATCATATTAAATTAAATACTATTTAGTTTAGTATAAATCGGAGAATCATGTCGATGTAATTATGTAATCCATACTAATGACTAAGTATCCGTACTACCGACTTTACTATTGACCTGCACTATTGGTTAAGCGCTAATAGCAACATGTGTTATCTGTGAATGCACACTTTATAAGCAGGCAACGAATGGCTTGAAAACATTCTTATTTTTAATTCTCGCTCGAACTATCGGATCGTGAAAATCTCAGTTACTAAGTCGACTACAACCAATATCGTTCCAGGGTGCCATCTCGCTACTCATCTCGTCTGCGTATATTACAATATACGAAGGGATTCCGCAAAGTAGAACCTTTATCAATTAACTGTATTGATAAAATTGATTTTAGATCAAATATATCTTAAATTTTATTTAAAACAATAATAATTAAAAAAACATAAATTAACCCCCTGAAAAAGACCCTGAGTGCGCACTATTAACCGACGCTTAGCAAAATGGAATAACATGAGATGTTAGCACTATTAATAAATCACAGCATGGTAACAGCCGATTGAACGTATAGATGTATCCGCCATCTGACTGATCCGGCCGTGATCACAAGCACGTCGGAGCGATAAGCGGTAGCGACACAACTTGATTATTATAAAACTAGCTGAGCCCTACGGCTTCAACTATATTAAATATATTCAACAACTGTTCATGCCGCCAGCTCACCCATGTAACCTATCATTGTTCTCGCAACTCGTACTTGCTTATAGCTTTCCAGATTGCTTTGCGTTCATGGTTAACAGCTCTGTTCCTTAGAGGCGTAGCACGAAGTTATATAGACAATAACCTTCCTCCATATATAAAGTACTAGCTATGCCCGTGGCTCCACTCGCGTGGACTACAGAATGCCGTCGTCCGAGCGCACGCGCGAATTGTGCTGCCTCAAAAATGAACCATTACTGGCGTTTTTGTAGGTTTTTTAAGATCTACAATTATGTAGTACATTAATTTGATATATCTCTTATGATTTACTCAGCGTTAGCCATTTAAGCGCAAAAGTGTATTTTTTACGAATTGTTTCACCATTATCGTCACTGCTTATTTCGTATGTTACTTTACCTTACAAAATATATTCTATAAACTGACCAGATGATATAGCTATAGATAAATAATTAAATTAATATATTAACTAGCACCGCCCCTTGTCGAAACAGAGAAAACTAAAACTTTTTCTCGTATTTGAAATCTATGAAAACTCTTACTAAGTATGTGTCACGGAGTATAATATACGAAAATACTTAAAATTGTGTGTGCAGTGGACTCGGTAAACAAAGGTGTAGGGTTGCTACTAGCTTTAGCTTAAGGGATACATTGAATGCCGAAGATACACGCAACAGTATTTTACTTGAAAAAACGTTATGGCTGACACTTATTTATAATGATTATATCTTTATGATATCGCGTATTTTTAATAAAGCTTAAGAAGGCAATTAACTAGACCGACATGAGGATGCATTGCTTCACTTACTTTATAATTTATATACGAGCTGATACAATGAATACACTTCACCAGATAAAAAGACAGCACGATATGAGAGACAAAACTTTAGAGATCTACCTTCAACAGGCATGCAAAAGCTACTTGGTGTACCTTTACAAGTATACACTGGATGATGCGGAATCGTGCTACACCGAAGCTAGTCACTTTGACGGGTTACAGCTTGAAATGGAGACTGAACATTTGGGTCTACATGGAATATGTTACTGTTGCCAGGTATCACAGCCTTGCTAAAGTAGAAGCGTTTGTGGTAGTCAGGATAAACAAACCGCATGAAACCCACACGGATGTCATAGTGGGCTCTCTTCGAGGACATAGCGCATGCAAAAATCCTTATTGACAAAACTTACTTGAGGTTTAAAGATAGCGCCAAACGCGATATAAAACTACACTGGTACTATTAGTAATAAAAGAAACAACTGACTTAAAAACTCTTTCTGAAATCGGGTCTGAAGGCATCAATCAACATTCTGCAAATCTTGTAACGACAAATGATTTGTTTGATCAAGTCAGTGTGGCCGTAGCTACTGCTCCCGTATTAGTTTGCTGAGTCACTAAAAAAATATGTTTCTGCGATGCTGCCTAAAGCATCTTTCGTAGATGGTCCTTAGACAATAATGATGGTAATTGTGGTTTTGTTGGGTTCTAGTAACCTATCACACCGCACCTCGCTTGCCTAGCACATCAAGGTCGCATTGTAAGATGAACCTCGTATCTTTAAGACTTCACAACAACAATTTAAGTATCATTATTGCATTGCCGACCTTCCCATTCCCTAAGGAGCTGTAGAATCACAGTCGGGCTGCTCCAAGTAAAGAGAAATCTCCAAAAAGATTTACGTGTGCTCTACCTCTCTCAACTAAAACTAATATCACGTACATAACTGAAAATAATATGACCTAATATATATAGCAATATTTTAAAAACTATCTTTTAGTATATGAGAAAAGTTGGACGCAAGGTAAAAGCTATTTTAGAGAGATACATGTATCGAACATTTCCAAGTAGAGATCAAAACTTGTTGAGTTTGGATAACGAGCTATTTTTGAGTTTATTGTTTCATATGTATATTTATATTTTTATAGCACATTCTTCTAAATTTAAAAAGGTAATACAATATAATGCTTTAAATAATTTTAATGTTTTCATCACTTCTGAATATTTTATTTAGTTTTGTTCGTCTAAGCAAAGTGTGATTTGTACATCTGCAATGTTCATAATAGTTAATTTTATTCAATTCGTAATTATTCATCATCTATTTTGTTTTACATATGCATCAATACATTATTAATAAATAAAATTAATGAATAAATAAATAAATAATTATTATAATATGCATTAAAATTTAATTTTCTTAAAATACTTTGGTAGTTATATTATATTATTTATCAAACGTGTTTTTTCCTGGCAACGGCATATTGTCTCCGTTAATTCTTCATCAAAGTTAATGATTTCAAGTATAATCTGTAAGTACATGCATCGATGTGAAATAGTTACGTGTGCTATAAAATCAGAGAAATGAGATACCTACCAGCACTGTTGATAAATCAAAGAATTGTATGTAACTCTGAAGTGCTCCGATGTCGTTATATAAAACAAGCTGCGAGGACCTCTCAACGACCCCTCAACAGTTCAAACCTCTTTTCACTGTACCTACCTTCTACATCTCTGTTACTTATTTGCGGGAATCGAAACATACAATTATTACGAAACCAAACCTCACGAGTATTATTACGAAAAGTCACAAAAACATTAACAATAAATATATGTTTGTCTGTTAGCGCTGTATGTATATATTAAGAAAAGGTTTATTCGAATTTAATAAAATACACAAAAAAGGGATTACAAAAGGAATATAATCCAAAAAGAACAGAAAATTGTTATCCTCCCTTTGTGCTATTTAAATTTACCCGCGAGCTAATTTAAATGAGAAAGAATATACATTTTAGAATAACTATAAATGTTGATGTACTCGACTCGAAGTCACTCGTAGAAGGGTGTATCAGATTTTACTCGGCGACCGCACAACATCATCAGCGATTTCGTAACCACAATCCGTTGGGTCTGATTGACAGAGGTCATGCATCAACCAGAATATTAAATTTATAAAGAAGATAATATTATTAAATATAATATTAAATATTGTTATTGCTTTTGTGCGATCTTTTTCTTTTGGCGACGATTTGAGTAAAATGGTTCTTGTTGCGTAATGAATGACCAAATGGCACAGACTCTAAATTAAGGCAAGTTAGCCTGCGCTTTCGGTGATAGGAAAACACCATGATGAAACCATAGAATGGTGGTAGAGCATTTTCTAATGCCTGCCTGGCTAGCTACACTACCCTCAAGTAGAAAATCTGTCGCCAAATACCTATAGGTGTGTTTCGGTAGCTGCACTGGAGAGTCAGTTCCCCACTAGGCTTTGCATGTTACTATCTTGAGGCAGATCGTCACTTAATATCGTATAAGATTGTGGCCGAACGCTAAATCCTATAAAAAATTAAAAACTCTTTGAAGGTAACAATTGTATTCAAATATATATATATAGTCGTTACAATTGCAAAACTCCTTATATGCAAGTTTCACTTTTCTGAAGAGTTAAGGAACCATTTTTATAACTTGACATAACACGAAGTTTTTTTTATTTGTAAGACTATTTACGGTGTTTCTGACTGCAATACTACGCTCTCGGCTCTCGCGCGCCCTCTGTTCGTAACGCTAACTCTAGCTTCTGTACAGAACACTACTGAAAAGAGCTAGGAAGAAATAAAATTCAACGCAATACGGTAAAACCCAAATGATATAATATTATGTAAATATAATTTATGTTACGATGAATACCGCAACACGACATGGTTGTATTCGACGATGTTACTAAAATACCAAGGACTTACGTGCATGATGTAATTTAGTTCACTTATATTTCGAATTTTTTGAATAATGAGAGCTATGTAATATGTAGGGGTTTAAGCCTCGGATTAGGTTTTGCTGGAAATTGTTTACTACATAATACCATTTTTTAAAGCAACCATGGCTCTATGGTAACGTTTTCGGATACCGCGCCGATCGGCCAGGTTATAGTCCTACAATGAACCTGTGCTTTACGGTTGGTTGAAATGGTTGTGATAAAATCATAATATGTTGGTAAAACATTTAATGCTCGTCTCCAGTTGGAAATCTGTTGTCAACGACTTATACTTGTATTTTCCTTAGTTAAATGTGAAAGCCAATCCGTGTAGGCTTATCGCGAGTTGTTACCATCTTCGTCCACATCGTCACTTAACATCAGGTAAAATTGTAGTCCAACGTCAAAGAATTATAAAAGTAAATTGGTGTAGAAAGAAAATAAAATATAACAACTGTTATTAATACCATTGAAATACAATAAAGATTTGTTTTTATAATGATATAGCAAATTATTATCGTAGAAGCGTCCGTTTGACGTCCGACCTCAATCTTTCGAGTCAGGTGAAACTCAGGTCAAGCGTCTATTCACTTCTTTTCGAATACATAACAACGTGTAAAAATAATAAATTATTACGAAAATATTTAGAACAACTTTTAAAGTGATATAAAACGCATGGACTAGATTAATGGAGATTTAAATAAATAAAACCGACTGTGAATGATTCCCAACATTTATACATTTGAAAACGTCCAAACATTGCTTTATTTAAATAACTAATTTTCGCCTTTGGTTACGCTCGTATAGTTTTTATACCGAAGATCCATTCGCTAGAAGGTTTCTATACTGCGGGTTATAGAAGCGTTCTGATAGAATAAATGGCAATTTGTATGTTCATGTTATTAACGGATTGGCTTTTCAACGCAATGTTCCACATTTGTTTTATTAGAGAATTTATTTATTGGCGCTCTTTAAAACCGTTCATGCGTATGGTGCTTCACTGTTAAACTATGTTTAAGAAATTTTATTCAGTATAACCTATTTGAGCTTGTATGTTGTGGTGATGGAGGTGAGGCTTGCGGTGATGTAGTTAGTTAGACAAAGCGTCATGCGATGAGAGAACAACTTTTTCCTTTTATAATCTTTTAATGCGTTATAATTTACACTAGGTACGGTTTGGTGATTCCGGATCATCCTTGCTCCGACATAACCTATGAATTGCTGTCCAAAATCTGTATATGTATATATTGAAGTCGAAGACAAACAGTTGCTTTTTTCACAAATAAGATTGCTGAACTATTAAACACCTTACAACAGTTTCCCGTGCCATTACGACGGCGACCGCTTACCATTGGTGAGCTGTCATTTTTAAATTAAATAATGCCGCCCCTATAGCAAACTGTCTAACTTCAGCCCTGCGCGCGGTTCCCACTCGGCCGCCGGAAGTACGTAGTTACCTGTGCAAACAACTCGATGATATATTTCTCGCTAACATTTCACCATTATCTATAAATTGTCTGTATCAGTTTTCAACTAAATATTAATGTTATTCGGCTCTATTATACTGTATTACAATTATTCATAATAATATATAAAAAAAATTGAAAAATTTTACAATTAAGTTTTAATCACATCAATTTCCATATGTTTTTCGTCAGGTTTGAAATAAATAACGCAACATCACGCAATAAACTTTATCTCTGTAATAAATTTCTATCGAACAAAATCTAAACATATTTGTAATTAAAGAATATGAATTTATTTGTCGATGTATTGTGTGATAATTTAGCATACCAATGCTGATTAGTAAATGTTAGTATAAATGCTTACGTATTGTTAGTAAAATCCATATTAAGCTGTATTGTATACATCTCATAATTATTGGTAAAACACTATGTTCACTCAATGCTATGTACACTAATAAATTATTGTTATTATTATTAGTTATGTTAATATACGGTATCTATGTATACATACATATAATAACGTGGTGCTTATTTTGTTTATTTCTATATTTATTTAATATATTTAATTTTATTTTTACATAATTTTCTATTTTTATTTTACCAACTAAAAAAGAAAAAAAAACTACAAAACATCGGTCCAAACATTTTGGAGATTACCCGGAACAAACAGACATACAGACAGACAGACAAAAATAGTTTTTTTTTATATTGTTGTATACTTGTACTTGTATACTTTCATATGCATTTAGTAAAAATGTGTTAATTTGACATTGCACACAGACACTTAACTTGTATTATATTTTTAGATATAATCTACCAGAAACGCGTCTAAAGAAATTTTAATTTATATTTTAGGAAATAAGACAAACACAATATCACGCAATCTTTTTTCACCGCTGCCACGACACGACACGACAGTACATCTCTTTATTAAATCTAATTAACAACATATAAAGTTAATATCAATTTACAGCAACGAAACTACGATCATACATTAAAAGCCTGTTATCGATAAATTATTTTATAGGCAAAAAACTAAAGTTAATTATTAAAGACTTTAGTTTGGAACGTGTATATGTGTATCAACACGGAAATTGCGCAAAACTTCTTTTTCTTCCTAACTTAGCAACTATGTAGTCCTGTTTGTTCAAGAACATTACTGCTGTTATCAACTGATTATAGTGTGTACTGTCTTAGTAGTATAGCGTGTCTTATGATTATTTCTGTATCCTAACAAGATAGGGGCTCCTTTGTGAGAACTTGCCACTGAATTTTTGTGGCACCTCAGAATTCATGGTCCATGTTATTATATCCAGTCCACTTCACTTATACACAATAACCAAGCTTTATTTTGCAAGTGTGTAACACAGTGTAGGGTCAAATAAAACAAATTTATGTATGCAGCAGTTCACACGTGTCAGAAGTGAACCTACAGAAAAATATGTTCTTTAGAAATTATTTTTAAATATCCTAAATCGAGCGAGATTCGAACTATCGACGACTCGTGCGTACTGCGTATGAAGTCTGGTCGTCTCACACCACTCGACCAATCCGACGATGATCACAATCATGAAAATCAGGACTTGCATTAACCGTGCATAATGTAATTGTATTCTATCTCATTCTCTCGTAGGCTAAATCGTATAGATGTATACGGTTGTCTCTTTTTACCGTCGCTTTTTCGTTTCATCGAGTTTTAAATCACAACAGTGCTAAATAAGTGTTTACTTCAAAACAAGAACCACTAGATGACAGTTTGCGATCCAGCCAAAAATATATAAAATAAATTTTATCATTTCTGAAGCCCTAACACTCATTAATACTTGTATGTTAATAATAGTTGCTGGCAACTAATTTTCAGTTCTAGTTAACTACTAGACGATATTCTGCCTCTATACAATATAATGAATACAAAACCTTAATTAAGTCTTAACGAACATATGTTAGTTTCAGTGGAGGCGCCCTCTACCCGGACGTACGTCATTACTGACGTGCCGCAAGCGAAACACAATGGCCGCCCCTTCTTGTTACTGAGCGACAAGCGTGACCCGCAGCTGTGGGTCAGCGAAATGCGCCCTTAATGAAACATCATATAATGATAGCGTAAGCAATTAGCACCTATTTTTAAAGCTGGAAATTTGCTGACAGAACCTTGAATACTGCATCTCCCGAATGAAGTTATTTATTAAGGACGTATTATTCTCCAGACTTGTTATAGTTGATGTAGTTTAATTTATCTTGGTATTGAAACGAGAGATTAAATACAATAACGAATATTCTGCATGTATCAAATAAAAACAATATAACATAACAATGTTAATTTTTAATAGAAATTCTAAATGACCGATTTTCACAGAACTCACTTTTCACTGTGATTTTCTTTTTTGACATACTACAGCTACTAAATTTCTCATTTAATCAGCATAAGAAATTACAATAAAATAAAATTGTATATTATAGCTCTACAACATTTTTGTTATCGATTATATGAATTTCATTTTAGTGTTTCAATTCTCTTTTAAAGATCATCATCATTCTCCTGCCCTTATCCCAATTTATTTGGGGTCGGCGCAACATGTCTTTTTCTTCCATACTTCTCTATTATTCGTCATCTCGGTATTCACTCCCTTTCTTACCATATCATCATTCACACAGTCTATCCATCGTTTCTTTGGTCTTCCCCTACTCTTATATCCATCGACATTCATACCTAAAACCCTCCTCACGACATTTTCCTCATTTCTTCGCATCACGTGCCCATACCATGATAACCGATTTCCACACAATTTTTCAGTTACCGGTGCCACTTTCAGACTTTCTCTTATGTATTCATTTCTTATTCTATCCATTCGTGTAACACCACACATCCCTCTTAGCATTCTCATCTCAGCCGCATGCAATTGTCTTTCATTCATCCCTTTTGTGGCCCAACATTCCGATCCATACAAGACAGCAGGTCTAATGATGGTTTTATATATCTTCCCCTTAAGTTTAAGGGGAATGCGGGAGTCACAGATTGTTCCCGTGACCTGCCGCCATTTCTTCCATCCAGTGTTAATTCTGTGCTTAACCGTTCGATCTACTTCACCATCGCTTTGCAGGAGTGAACCGAGATACCGAAAGTCGCAGCAGACTGGGAGAAGCGCGCCATTAAGCGCTATGGCTCGAGAACTGGAGAGACCGCCGAAATCGCAGAACATATATTCCGTTTTGGTTCTGCTGATTTTCATGCCAACATTCTCCAGCTTCTGTTGCCATTTCTCCAATCTACTCTGGATCTCAGGTCCATCTTCACCGACCAGAACAATGTCATCGGCAAATAGCATGCACCAAGGTGCCTCCTCCTGTATGTCCGACGTAAGAGCGTCCATAATCAACAGGAAGAGGTAAGGACTTAATGCCGATCCCTGGTGCAAACCTACAGCCACACTGAACTCGTCAGTATTGCCAGCAGCCGACCGGACGTAGGTACGAGATTGACTGTACATAGCACGAATTAACTCTACATACTTCCCGGGCAAACCTTTCTCTTTCAAGGCCCACCACAGCACATCCCGAGGTACCCTGTCATACGCTTTCTCCAGATCAATGAACACCTTGTGCAAGTTCTTGTGTGCACGTCTGTATTTTTCGCACAATTGGCGTAGTGCAAAAGTGGCGTCCATTGTTCCTCGACCTGGCATAAACCCAAACTGGTTTGGAGTAATCTCACTCTCCTCTCGCAGTCTTTTGTCTATTACTTTCTCCCATACCTTCATACTATGTGACATGAGCTTTATCCCTCGATAGTTGTTGCAGTCCTGTACATCACCTTTATTCTTGAAGATGGGCACTAGCGAACTATTGCACCATTCTTGTGGGATCTCGCCTTCATGCAACAACTTATTGGAGAATAAAGTCAGCCACATACATCCATCTTCTTTTAAACACTTCCATACTTCTACTGGTATATCATCGGGGCCCATAGCCTTTCCATGTTTCATACCTTGGACTGCCTTTCTTACTTCATCCATACTGATTTCCCTTACCAAACCCATATTTACTTGTACCTCTTCGAGCACACCATTCCATTTATTCTCTTCGTTCATTAGCTTTTCAAAATAAACCTTCCACCGTTCTTTTATTTCGTCATCTTTGGACAGGACCTTACCAACGTCGTCTTTCATACATTTTATGTGGATTATATCTTTTGTTCTCCTATCTCGTGCTTTTGTAATCCGATAGAGTTCCTTCTGGCCTCTAGGGCTGTCCATTGAGTCATACAACTTCTCCTGCGCTTTAGCCCTCGAAACTGCTACCGCCTTTTTTGCCTTTCTCTTCCATTGTTTATAAATCTCCTTCTTATCTTCTTTCAAACTAGCATTCTCGTTTCCTACACCCTGCCATTCTTTAAACGCAATTTTCTTTTCTTTCAGCATCTTTTGCACGTCTTCATTCCACCACCATGTATCCTTTTCTATCATACCTTTCCCTTTCGACTCTCCAAACACATCTTTTGCTACTCTCCTTATACAATCCGCCATCTCTTTCCAACATTCATTCACAGATTTTCCTTCCATACCATCCATTTCAATCATTTTATCTACCACTTGACTCTTAAACTTACTGGCACATTCCTCTTTTTCTATCATACGCCATCTGGTTTTGGGTGGGGGCCGTTCCTTGTTCTTACTGGACGAGACACTGACTTTAACCTCCATTATAATGAGTCTATGTTGTGGGACTAAGTCTTCACCTGGAAGCACTTTACAGTTTTTGACACTTTTAAGACTGTTTCGTCTAACTAGCAAGTAGTCGATTTGTGTCGCGTGGCGGCCACTTTTATAGGTTATTAGATGCTCATTTTCTCTCTATCACTTACTCTTTTAACATCCACCACACATTCTTTCAACTGACTATCCAAAACTATACCCACACCATTTCGCTTGCCATCGCTTCCACAGTAATAAAATTTATATCCTTCTCCTATCTCTCTAGCCTTCGCACCCTTCCACTTCGTCTCTTGCAGACACGCTACGTTCACTCGTCGCCTTTTTAAAACATCTGCTAGTTCCCTTCCTCTTCCAGTCATCGTACCTACATTCCAGCTTGCACACCTCAATCTAACTTCTCGCACACTCCGAGCTTGCATCTTACGTCGCACCCGCCCGTTCTGGTGCGACAACCCTTGTCCATTTCCCACAGAAGCCGGGTGCTGCCCCTGCGCGTCGCCTGTGGGGTACGCCCTAGCCCTATCGCGCATCGTATCATTTTTACTCATGTTGCGATAAGATTCGGCAAAGTTTAACAGTCGGCCGCCAGCCTGACACCAACCCTCCTTGGGAATGCTTTTGTTGGTGGTTTACCCGCTTTTTTTATAATCAACTTGTAAAATGTATACTTGGAGAAGTAATTTTGTACAAATTCCATTGAAAATTACTTAAAGCCCCTCTCAAAGTCTGCAATATTGTAACGAGCAACTACAAAACCCTAAACTACGCGTGGACTGGCACACACTTAGCAATTATTATTTTTCAAATACCAACTTCTAGCTAACAGGATTATTAGTCAACCATCTATAGTCCCTGTTACGGTGTATAGATGTTTTAGGGGGAAAAAATAATAATATATAAAAATATAAAACTAAAAATAATGAATATAACTAATACTTTATAAAAAAAACATAATGAAAATAAACTTTTTTCCTTTATAAAAAAAAATAAACTCTTTTAAAGATATAATAAAAATGTTACCAGAACATCAGAATCAACGAAATATAAAAATAGAATATTTGTAGATTTACATACATATAGAACAGAATAAACAGTAAGTTAAATAATGAGGGCTGTCATTTAAACGGTCAGCTAATTTAAAGAGGTTTTGGTCAGGGCCCAAATTTAACTTGTCAGCAAAACAAAGTTTTTTTATTGTAATAGCTCGGCACATTGACTGTACTGTCTGTAATAGATGGTTCCACAGTTTCACGGTACGACAAAGATAGGACATAGAGAACTTTTTAGTTCTTGCCGAGATGGAGGTTACCGTAAAACTGAGACTCCGAAGCCCAACGCATGTGAATCTGTTATGAAAAAGAGAGGAGGGAATTCGATTGAACAGCTCTTCAGGACACTCACCATGATACAGACGGTAGAACACGCTCAGCGAGGCGATGTTTCTGCACAGCTGAAGCGGCTCGATGTATTTACTAACGTCTGCATCATTGACAATGCGAACAGCCCGTCTCTGCAACCTGTCCAGAGCATCGCGGAGGTACTTTGCGGATCCATCCCAGAGGAGCGAACAGTATTCCATACACGACCGAACTTGTGCCTTATAAAGAAGATACAGCTGACCGGGCGTGGAAAACCGTCGCACCCTGTTCAAGATTTCGATGATAATGTAGCATCCATGCATGCTTGATGAGATCGTCTCGGTTTGCTACTCCTTATTCGCGAGTTCAACCGAACCTAACCCAGTGTTATTGGTAACGGTATTATTATTATAAGATAATAATTTATAAATATTATTTTATGCTGACCAAATAATAATTCATTTTCTAATAATCCTTAATTTCGTTGCTGACCAGGTACTGCTGATATTTTTTTACGCCGACAAAAAACATATTATTCTGTGAAATTAACTTTTAGCAGAATTTTCTTGCTGACCGAATAGTTAAAAAATACACAATTTAATTACTTCCCAATAATAAGTAACGTTTTTTGCAACGAAATTTGATTTAAAGTAAAAATATAAATTCCTGTGGTGGCAGAGAAAAACCTGCGATTCATCGTTTCCTATAATTGACGATGATTATCTGTTGAGTCGTCACTCGCGCCGCGCCGCTCTGAGCCGAGCCGAACCGAGCCGGGCTTAACGCGAAACGTACCGAGCGCGACAAAAGACTTTTCAAAAACCTTCCTTCTAGATAGACTAGTTTTAAAGCTAGGATTTGTTTAATCTACCTTAGGATTTACACTTTCAATACTACGTAAACTGGTTTAAGTTGTTCTACTCTTTCAGTTTTTTTTACTTAGGTACTAACAATGTTATTGGTTATTTTTATATTTATAATGTGATCGTACTTGGCTCCCAAGTGAGTGTTAACCCAAGCCTAGGATATCGTTCTATTGAAGCTACCAGAATACACTGATAATTAATTAGTGAAGCATTTTAACTTTAATTTAGTCACAATCTAACAATGTTAAGGGACAATGCTACAGGCGATAATTAAGTCAAGTCTAAGACTCGATACACCAAACTCTTCATTAGACACTTAATGATAAATATTCAACTTGAGGTTAATATTTAGCCAGTCGATCAATTAATAATACCCCATCACTATGCTATGGTTTCGCGTTTCCATGATCGTCTTTGTAGATTGAACTATAATCGATGATATTTAGACCATTTGAAGCAAAATAATTTCCTTCGGGTATTAATGCTGAATTTAGGCTGGCAATGCAACTATGTAAAAAGCTTTGGACCTATAAACAAATAAAGGTAAAAAGTTAAAAAAATTAAAACATGACACAGTGGCCGTCCTAGATTGTACACGATACGTCCTATAAACGAGAAATATTTGTCGGACAAACAAACGAAACCCCTCAACCTTTTTTAGATGAACCTTTTTAAAGATAAAACACGTACGGGATTTATATACACACAAAATACTTTCTAAAAGAATGTGATCGTACTCTTTATTAAGGTAATAACTGCAGGTAGAAATGTCCTAACATCTATTATTAGTTTGAACTGTGTAACAAAAGATGGCACAGATTTATAATTGCAATAATAAGTGCACAGGTACTAATTAAGTCGCAGTATTATTATCAAATGTAGGTAGGTCCGATCCTCCGACATGGAGCCCTTGAGTCAACAGCCGCTCGCGCGATACAGTGACACTGCATTCACTAGCTTCCAACATACAGTCATTACACTGCGTCCCTACACACACATGCAGATCGTTCAGGTACATGGGTTCTGTAAGGGACTGGCTAGTTAGTGTAGACAAAAACTGACAGATCACTAAATACATATATACACATGTTCCTTCCTTCCTCCCAGAGGAAGAAGATACAGGTGTAAAGGTATAGTTAGTTTAGATCGAATTACGGATAGGGAATTAGTCAGATCGCGACTTGTTTACAAGCCCAAGCCCGGGCGAAGCTGGTAAAGCTGTCTGAGGCTCCAGGGCCCTCATGGTTAACAGTATAGTCAGTACGGAAAAAACAAAAACAAATGTAGGTAAGTGATTGTATTAGTTGTATATTACTTACTTTAATGATCCAAGCCCAATGAAGCTGGCAAAGCCCTTGGTGACTAGCTCGTGGTAGTAGGGTTTTTCTAATGCTCGCCTGGATAGCTACCACCCTCAAGTTGAAAATCTGTCGCCAAACACCAATACGTGTGTTCCGGCAGCTGCACTTGAGAGTCAGTCTTCCACTATGTTTAGCGTGTTACCAGTTACCATCTTGGGCCACATCGTCATTTAACATCAGGTGAGATTGTGGCCATTACGCCAAAACCTTTAACGATAAAAAAAAAGAAAAAGAAATTATTGTTGACTAATAAAAATATTTTCAACAGTTTGAACAGCAATGATGTTAAAGTTTGGTTTTCATATAAGGCAGCACCAATAATATAATAACGTATGTATAATATAAATAATGTATGATGTACATAAGACAAGGCAAATAAAGTTATCTTAATACATTTAAATGTAAGTATTCATTGAGTTTTCAATGTGTTAACGTATCTATCTTAATATCGAGGTTGCAAGTCAATTTGTTTCATATATTACTGTAGTAATTAGATATAACGGTCGAATGAGTTCATTCTATAGCCCTATCTATTTAATTAAATAATGTATAAGTTAAAACAACGCAAGCCTTGGATTCAGATCAAGGTAACAATAACAAAATTAGTTGGTTTAATTAGCCTGGGGCTTGTTAAAAGATCCTCTTGGCACAGGTCGGCAGCTTCGAAGTTTGATTATAATCAAAAATCTTCATAATATAACCAACAGAGCAAAGCTTAGTTTTGAGACCCTAAAAAGGACCTCGAAAGTAAATGGAATGAACGTTTATTATAATAATTATGTTTAAATATTCAAAAATATTCATAAGGTAAAGGTCTGCTCTGCTGGGCGTCGTTAGTTATGCGTTTCCTTCACGGCTGCTAAATTATTACAATAGAAAATTGTTTAATTTCACAGGCGTTACGAACTGTTGAAGCCATTAAAACCGCTATCAATAAATTATCTAATATTTACTTTCATTTTACGATTTTTTTCTAAATATTTTATCATAAATGCTAAAGTTAATTTGTGTGTTCTTTGTGTCGTTAAACGTAAATCTAGTATGGTTTTATTATAATAAGTAACATATTATAAAACATTTATTTTATTTTTACATTTATTCATGTATGGTACTTTTTTTTACATACTACAAAGGTGCCAAATAAGTTTACGGCTCACTAATGATAAGCGGCTACCGTAGCCTATGGACACTTGTAATGTCATACGTGTCATAAACGCGTTGCCGATCTTGAACCCATCCCCCCTTGAGTCCCAAGGAGCTCTGGAAACCCTACTCACCACAGGAAGACTAGGTCATTTAGCTACGATCTTCTGTAGGATGGAAGTGTGCCACCAGTCGGGCTGCCCCAAGTAAAGAGAAAACTTCCAAGAAATTTCCCTGTGCCCTACCTCTCTTTGAACCCATTAGCTTAAATTAACGAATGACTCGTACAGTTTCTAGTATAAGTTCTCCTTATTCTCCGCACAATGAAAAAATTTTATATTTCTATCACAGTAACAAGTTAAGATTCACTGCGTAATGAAAATACTGTAGTATTGTGAAAACTCACAGGATCCTGCTCGCGTGAAACCGCACTGGCCCCATAACAGTTATGTAAATGACCAAATTAAATTACAGGAGATTTCATTTAAAATATAGAATTAACCGACTTATTGTGTTGTATTTTAATTATAAAACGTTCAACTCGTGAAATCGCCGCCGGTTTCTTTGGAATTTAATTTCATTATAAAATAACAATTCATTTTCTTTATAACTTGAAACTTTGGCTTACGTATATACTTTACTACTTATCTTAGAAGGGTTTTGGGAATCTAAATTGGTTTTATCGGATATTATAAAAAGTTTGAATTATATATATAAATTGAAATTTAAATGTATATAAATGCTTATATTACAATTATAAAGGAAATCGTATCCGTATAAGAAGAGCATTATGTTAATTAATCACCAAATACTTACACTACTTCATATATTCAATATAAATTAATTTGATATACATTTTTCATTAATTTAAAATTAATTTAATATAATTATATTATATTTAATATAATATTTGAAAAATGTCATATCTCATATTAATTGAACAGTTAATTTATTTACAAATAATTATCTTAATAATTTAATTATTTAATTTACTAATAATTTACAATTAATTATACAGTAAATATATATTTAAAAAATTATGATTGATGCCGTTGTGCGCTCACACGCTAAAACTACTATCTAGGTAGAATTTGATCTTTTTTCTATTGTTTTACATCAAAGCTATTTGGTCCTTACCAAAAAAATCACGATATTAGCAGTCAACATGAGCGAAGCCGCGGGTACAATTAATTATAAATTTGTAAAATCATTTTCCCGAGATATAAATATTGTTTAGCGCGCCATCTATAAATCCTAAGTAGAACTAAGATCTCTTTCTATAATTTGAAGAAGTAGAAACACAAAGTTGTAGATGGCGGTAAAACATATTATTAAAATATTGAATCAATTCGGTTTTAATCATAACAGGCATAAGAGGTACTTGCCTCATATCAAATTTAGCCCAATAAATAAATATTTTGTATAGTATTTGACTTAAGAAACCAAAATTTATTGATTTCAGTTATTAAAGTACAACGTAGAGAGATGTCATGCCAAGATGTGTAACCTAACTATGAAATAATTAGCTACATTTTTGCCCTATGCGACTGATAGCTTTCGCTATTTCTTTTATATTTTGAATCAGTTAAGTTTTGGTATTAGTGCACTTTGACGTTGCGTCAAAGAATTTGGGTTTCAATTCTATAATGTGACTGAAGGTGAAGGGATATAAAGGAATGCAACCATAGTGTGGTGGTTGAACATTTATTCTAGAGCTCGCTTATTCAACAGAATGTTTCGATTTCTGCTTACTGTACAAAGCTAATAGCAGACAGCATCAATGATCGTCGAAACTGTCTGATTTCCCGCGAGACTTCAACCTCTCTGTACATACTCCGGCAGACATCTATTCTTTTTATTTTCTCAATTCGATTCAGTTTTATGAATATTTTTTACAAAAACCTTTATACTATCTTTAGCTTTTGTATTTTTCCATGATGACGTCGCAATTAAAATCTAAAATATTTTATTCAATTTAGCCTTAGAGAGGGCATTTATGAACGTCGAAACACCACCACCATTTCATAAACCATTCCAGTCATCGAGAAGAACCGGCAAGAAACTCAATCATCTGGTATTTTATTTTTTTGGGTTTTTCAACGAACCATCCAATACCAAATTTAAAGAATATAACAATTTCAATCATTAACCCGTATCGTTCACGGTTGTATGCACGATTTTACCAAAGTCCATCTCCGCAAACCTGCTCGAACAATACGCAATCATTTATTTCTTAGCTGACAATAATTCGTCGTTACATCTGGCCTGGGGGCATCCTAAAGATCGTTTGCTGAAGTGCGATCTCCACTAGAAAACTCGTTAAATCCAAACATATATTTACATATTCATACGTGTTTGCGCAACAGTAGGATAAATACCTACGCTTAAAAATGATACGTGAACATGTTATATTCATACAACTTCAATCATGTAAAGATATACATATAGATAATTAGTGGGATGAAGGCCCGACGATGCACTCAACGGCTATTAACGTAATTATGTTGTACATTAACGAAATGTATCAGTACATTGTGTTGCATGACGAAATCGCCACAGCACTATAACACCTATAATGAAACGTTGAGAAAACAAACAATACATACAGTCACTCAGTATTCGAAGGTGGAAACATCCACCGTTGACAATACAACCTGTTAGTACATGTCAGCTATTCAGCCGACATGCTCTGAAAATTATAATCAATAAATTGAATATTATAAATATGAGAGTAAGAAATTAAACTAAAGTAAATACTGTAGGTAGATTTAATTATAATTTTGAGTAGAAATTTAAATATAAAAAGGAGATTCTAAAGGGAAAGTGGAAGTTCGTGTCCTCGTGCTAATATTATTCGGATGATCTGGTCATTCCTCGGCTCTCGACAACGGTGTCTAATTAAAGTGACCGACTTTCTGATAGAATTTCATTGAATAATAGTTAATTATACATAAAGCATCCCAAATTATTAAAATCTAATATAATTTAGACATTAAATTATATCACTAGATTAATCTCATAAAACAACTGGTTCTAATAACTATGTGTTTATAAACGAAACGGTACATGAGTTGCATACTGTAAATAACTTTTTTAAGTTGAATAATACACAGAAATAGAAATATTTTGTAATAAAAACGATAAACATATTTGCAAAGCAATAAAACATTAACTCTAGTAACAATAAAAAACAACAGTCAATACCACACTGAGTACGAAAACAAATGTATTTCATACTGTTTACATTGTTTCTAAGAACTATTCGATGTGAAAATAATACTACTAATAATGTAAATACTGAACCCACAAATGCGATAAAAGATATTTCACTTAGAAATTTGGTAGATGATTTAATAAATCTATTGGGTGTGAATAAAGATGCCACGAGGATCGAAGAGCTAAAAAGTAAATTGGAAAAAATAGAGACCTACGTCACAGATAAAGAGACGGCAACAAACTTGCTAAAGAATGTGTTAAAGAAGACAGAACTCAACGAAACCAACTTTTTTAAAGATTTATATGAAAACGATAGTTTTAAATTTCTAAGTGAAACTGAACCCAAAAGTTTATATCTAAAAATGAAAGAAAAGATGAACAGGGATGATATATTGAAAGTGTTTATTGAAAAAGATGGGGAAGGTAAACTGGTGAATTCATCTAGGAAAGCGATGGGTGGGGTAGGAAAGGATAATTTCGGTAACGAATTCTTCGAAGAAGTCGTTGATAAAATGATAGCAGAAATGCCTGCGGACGATCATAAGTACAACGCCACAGCCAACGAAAGTATTTACTGGGGTATGTTTAATGCATTGAAAATTTTATAGGTTTATACATTTTAAATCAGTAATATAGTATTCTTAAGCTTCCGATTCTCTATAATATACTTTAAATTTCTTAGAATATACAGTATATTTTTTTCTTTCTACTAAATAAATTGAAATACAAAGTTTTTAATCGTTTGATAGATTACTTATTTCGATAGTATTTTTTATAACGCGATTGAACCAAACAATCATACGGTCGGCCTGATGGTAAGCGGACACAGCAGCCTATGTACGCTTGCAACACCAGAAACATCACATACGTGTTGCTGACCGTTTAAAAACCTAATAACTCTCCTTTTAAAGAATCCCATACTGTAGTTCCATACTGTATTTAGTATATGAAATATCATTACACTTGCTAGTAGGTGAATTGAAGTTAAGCAACTTACATGGTATTTCTGAATAATTTCAAAAAGTAGGTATAAGTGAATAGATTCAGTTAGAATTGAATCATAAACAGAATTACAAGAATAATAAAACTGATTTTAAGCATACATATATTATTACATTGTCAGAGTAATTTGTCTTTACAGATCCTCAAGGAGAACTGGAAGATTTAAACGAATTCCATCATCATGACGGAAGGAGAATATTTAAAGGAGAGCGGACTACCATACGATACTACCCGTTCATGGTCTCAGTGCATGTCATGGGGAGGTTCTGGTGTGGAGGGGTCATATACTGGCATGATCTAATTTTAACGTCAGCAGCCTGTTTGCAGTTGTAAGTCTCAAAACAATAATTGTAAGTTTGGGTGCGCATCGTTTTAACATTACGAAGCTAATTTAGAAATTATATTGGAGTTTACTCCTTAAAAAAGGATAATATAAAGCGCACGATATAAAAAAATATGAAGTGAAATTGAAAGTGCAACATCACGTAACATAACGCAACATCGATGTTAAGGCTCACGATGCATTCAGTATACAAATACATTTATAAAAGCGTGTGTACAGTGTTAATATATTATTTTTATATTTATTTATTTGTTAACACGCTTTTATAAGCTTCACTTGTACTTGTAACTTACAAACAACGTAATAAAATCTTAGAAGTCAATTTTAACCTACTTCTAATTGTCGTATCCAAATGAAACTTTGTATGTATAATTATGTAGTTCGAATGACACACTATAATTTGTTATCTACGAGCTGCCCTGATGATGGAGCCTGGAGGTGGACAGTGGAACTGTTCAGTGGCTACTAGTAAATCACTCGAGTTTGGGTTCATGTGATTTGTTTTGATAGTCCAATAGATACGGCTTGATAACGAGATGTAAACATATTACTATAAAAATAAAAATAAACTTCAATGTAGAAAAAGTGCAAACATTTTTTTAAATATTAAATGTTGAGTGATATATACGTTCGTTAGATATTAGTAAGCTTGTCACTTCTTTTATATCCAATGGTTAATTCCAAAAGTGTGAAGCGTTTTGTTTAAACTAATTAAAGTACACACAACTCGCTCCACAAGCGCTTCACGCTTTTTGCCATTCACTCTATATCTTAAGAGATTCTTTTATTTACTCTTCTTGCCAATTTTATATATTCTAAATTCTAAGACGGCTCTTGGGGAGTAAACAACAGTCGCGCGTCGGAGCTTACAAACACTTTTTTTAGCTGTTAATTTGATGACAATATAAAGTGATACGTAGTTACATAAGATATAAATGCCAAATAAAGGTATTTAGTTCGAATTGGGAAAATATGTGTCTAGTAATTATAAACAGAAACTGGTGGTTGTTATTAAATTTAGTTATTTTTCACAGGATGCACAACAACAGGTTCTTCCGCGAGAACCCTAAAGTTCTCCAAGTCAGAATCGGCAGCAATCACAGCAGAATAGGTGGCGAAGTCGTAGATGCACTCGAGGTTTTTCCATCAATTTCCATTTCTTAGTCCACAGCATTTTCTATAATACATAATATTCATTCCATAACACAAATTTTCTTCAATTTTTTCATACATTTTATTTATTTTATTGATTTAAACATATTTACTGCCAGTAGTAAAAAACAGAGAGCACTAAATAAAACCAAGAAGCGCTCGGAATTGGTCCGGAGGGTAGAATGGATTATTTTAGCTGAAGGATTTATATCTAATAATAATATAATAATAATATGTGGACATAATTTCACACACGGCCATTTAATTCCATACTAAGCATAAGCTTGTATCATGGTAATTAAACAGCTGATATACTATACATATATATATTATAAATATAACACACCCAGACACACAACTGACAATTATGCTCATCACACAAAAGTCAGTCATGGGCGGGGATCGAACCCGCGACCTCTCGGCTCATTAGTAGGGCTTACTACAACTGCGCCACGAGGCTTGTCTGAAGGAAGCGAATAAGATTTACCGGAATAAAGTAACAAATAGCGTGGTCATAGGCCGCCAGCTTAAGGGCGGGTCTTTAAATTTACTTTTTATTTTTAGGTTTACTTTCATCCCGCATATGATCCTAAGACTTTAAGGAACAATATCGCCGTGATTCGACTTAGGCGGCACCTTTTCTTCAACTACCACCGCATACCTAAGCTCATAGACATCTCCCACAACGGCGACGGAATGCCGGCCACCGCTGAGGTTATGCTGTTAGGCTGGGGAGTTACTAAGGTTTGCTAATGTACCTTGAATCATTTTGTATTCGTTCATCAACTGACGATGTTCATCACATTTAATATTGGTTTGTAGCTTGAGGGATAATATAGATGTTCAATATTGATATTATAATGGAATTCCAATTGCGAATAATGCATTTCGCCAGGGCTGTCGGAGCGCCAAGCAAATACTTCTATAATTAATAGAACTGCTAATATACAATATTTGTTTGTATACCAATTATTTTTCATTATACATAATTATTATTTCAGATGTCCCAAAAAATGTCATACGAGCCAATATTTTTACAAAGAAAGTTTTTACCAGTCTATCCGAACAAGTTCTGCAAGGAAGTCTACGGAGAGTAAGGTTTTTTGTTTACATACACCTACAAACAGTTTTTGTATTTCTTTTCTATATTTCTTATATAAATCTCAAAGGAGGAAATAGAATCACTTCTTTTCTTTACTCGACAGTCATCAATTACCTTTGTTCATACATAAAAACTTACCAAATGCGTGTCGATCCACGCGCAGTGTAGGGTTCCGTAGTTGCCCGTCATATTATTTGCAGACTCAAGGATGTTTATCTTTCACCGAGCCAGATTATTTAATTTATTATGGCTACATCGGGCCGGGGCCGAGCCGGATCCATGCTATTGTGCCCTGCCGCGGCTCGGTTCCGGATCGGTGTAGCATCAATTTTTCGATCTGACTACATTGTTAGCCGAAAAGGTTCTAAAGCCTCAGATAGAATAAAATAGCATGACATACTTCATACAAAAGTATAAAATAAATGTTTGTCCGTGTCCCGGCCGGCGCCCGGCTTTGTGTAACATGAATCATCCTTTAGAAAGGGGCCTTTAAATTGTTTTCAATTAATTTATTTCTCCACATATAGTTTATAAGTTGACTGACTATTACTCGTTAACTTGTAAAGCCCACTTACCTCCACTTACCAAATAGCATTTTAAAGCTTAATATTTCGGAATCAGATTCTTGATTCGAAAAATAGCTTTCATAAACCATATTTTTGAATGACCTATTTAACAAAAACCCACACAATGTGAAAAACAAAACATTCCCATTTCACGTGTAATTTTTTTAGATTTTATTTTACCACTTTTTCAGCATTATTAATATGTATACTCATAGCAAAATAACAATTTATAGCTTTCTAGTACGATTCTAGAATATATAAGTAGTATGAATCTCTGAGCTAAGCCAAGGACGGACAGATAGACATACCGAATCTATAAAGGTTCCTTTTGACTTCGGAACCCTAAAAATGAGAACAGAACATTAATCAAAATATTTTTCTCGCTTATATTTATACGATGCTTGCTTAACAATCGTGCATCTGTGGTCATATGATTTATAAATATTTTATTTAATTGTTTGGACAACAATATATTGAATATAAATGTAATTTTTTAGCAAATTTATAACGTCAACAATGTTCTGTGCTGGGACGTTCACTACAGGCGAAGGAGCTTGTGACGTATGTAATTAAATAGCTCATAATTTTAGTAAATAATATTTTTATATCCGTAAACAAAACATAACTGTTGGAATTATAGAATTCTTGATTTAACATTAGGTCTGTACGTCAAGACCAATGTAATAAAACGGTATTATAAATAGAGTTTAAATAAATAATGACCTGTGAAAGGCGAATGAAACTAATTATAAACAGAAATTCTCCGATAGAGGGCACTGACCGACTGACACGGAGGTCTATTTACAACAGTGGTTCAATATCTGAAGATAAACCAAAAATTATGATACAATAATATAAAATAACATTTAACCGCTCCGGTGAACTGCTTTAAAATGATTAACGTCATTATAGAAGTGTATTATTTAAATGAAAATATTTCAGCATGACGCTGGAGGACCCGCAATACTGAATGGAAGATTAGTTGGAATCATTTCCTTCGGAGCAACCGTCTGCGGGTTCCCTAACGCACCTACCGTCTTCACCTTGGTCGGTGCGTATGCCGACTGGATTGAGACAATCAATGAAACGGTCAGTTGCCAGTATGTTTATGAAATCTTTGCTGTATATATTAAAATTAATAAATTAGTTGCAGTATTAACTACCCATAAAAATAATGTTTTTCATTAATAAACACTTACATACGTAAGACATAAAATACTGAATACATTCAATTACCTAATACATTAAATTACTTATTTCTACATACACACAATTATTGTATCTGTCACCCGATAATTATATGAACTGTTAGTTAATAAACAATCTAATATGATTGTAAACTGTTGGCAGATTGTGAACGGAGACTAAACTTTGAAGTCTAACGGTTACATTTTCGTAAGTTTATAAACTAACTGAATTGGTTTGGTTGAAACTGTGATAATAATTCAAGAGGCGAGCGTGCGAAGCGAAATGACTGCGGCAGCGGCCGGCGAGTGCCAGAAACAAATTTACCGTTGCAAATTCACGTTTTTCAATTCCTAGTATTTTACTTATTTAATAGACATAACCTCAAATATTCAAAATTATTATTGTCCGTTCACAATCTACCGTTAATTTACAATCTGATTATATTGTTCATACATATACTAACGGTTTCTATAATTATCCGGTTAGGTATACACACACATATTAATTTATCAAGTTTTTGTTCTTCTGATGTTTATTTACATTTTATATTAGTATGTTCATTATTATTTATTTTAATATTTAGTCAATTCACCAATTGGATGTCCGTACGTTATTTGGGCTCTCTTTGAAAACTAGTGCTGCAGTACCGGTTAGTTGTACTGGAGCGTGTGATGTGACTGAATGGGACATGGGTGCTACATCCCAATAATAAAACTTATACATCCTTTCTTTCAAATTTTATTACATAATTGAAATAACTCGAAGGTAATTCTATCGTGTTATAATTTTAATGAAATTTATACATTGTCCCGCCAGATGCCAGGATACTACCGCGGCAAGAAGTTAACCACCACCACTACCCCATATTCACTCATAAGCTACTTTGCGACTTGGGCTAACGATGAAACTTCGGTTGCGCCTCTGCACACGCCCATCATACCTTCAAAAGGGCCGATAATCTTATCTCCCACAACGTCTCCTTCACCTACTCCGGAAGCAACCACTCCTGGCCTTCGAGGTGGCAGGGATGATGAGACTGATGATGGATGGAGCATAGATTTGAAGAAATAGATACATTTATTGCATTTTATGATTTTCCTTTATGCCATGCCATTTTTATAGTGAAAACAGTTTGCATGTATAGTATGAGGATAGAAGGTTATAGAAGTAGAGGAAGACTTAAAAGGTATGACTGTATCGAATGAAATGTGAGGAATTAAATGTGTATAAAAGGTGCGAATACTTTGAATACAGTTAATTTCGCGGCTGAATGCCTTAAGCGCTCGTCCCGGTGAAACTGTAAAGGGCTTTTCAGGAATTAGGGCAACAGTGTAATCAGATTTAAAAAAAAAGGAATACAGTTAATGAAGGAGTGTAAAACACGAAAAATGTTATTCTGGCTCAACTTAAGTCAGATAAAAGTAACAAAAAACAAAACATTTGAAAATAGCACCTATATTATCATATGATAGAATTTGCACAATGTCTGCGAAAGCATCGTCGCCACGGTAATTTATGCAATAAAGCAGCAGTCTATAGTTGTCCTCATACCGTGGTTCCGTTCTGAATACTGCTGGGAATATGGCATACGTGGATCCGAAGTCCATAGAGAAAATAACGTGCTAGAGACCCACTTACACTAGAGTGCAGTCTCGTTTGAAATTATTTATAGTAGTAACCACTTAACATCAGGTGCAGTGTACATTCGTTTAATGCATCTGTTACACCAATCAGTATTATAATCATCTAGAGCTTTTCCTGTTTTTACGATTCCTATTTAAGTACTTGGCGAGTGATTTTCCTCCAAAAATAAATTCAAATACGGTACACGTAACGGACTCTGTTTTGAAAGCGTTTACTTCACGCCATTTAACACGAATGGAAACATATTTCGGGTAAAAAGCGCGGTTGTTGATTTTTCTGAGATTTTAGTGATTTATAATAATTACAATGTTTAGATAATCTCAGTTAATATCGGTTGATTCTTATAAATTTATAGTTTTACCAATAGCTCTATTCTTTATTCGTGAAAACTTACTTTATACTTGTAATTCTGTTTAAATGTAAAATAAACGTACGTAGTGAGTAGAACTCACGCCCAAAGTGTTCCGAACTGATTACATTACTTACCGTACATTATTATATCGTCTTTTACATAAAATAATTTTGTTTATATATTATCCTTATTTTCTATAATATATCTCGGTCTGTCCGTCCGTTTGTCTGTCTGTTAGTGCTCTTAAAACTCAAGAACCACTTAACAGAATTCGGTGTTTTTTTTTTAATTATTTTACAGATGTTTTTACTGAAAAGGTTTTAGACTATGTTTTGAAACGATATGTACAGATGTTTTCGAGAAAAAGCGTTTTGACACACGGATAAATACTCAGCCAGCCAGACAGACGGACTACAAAGTCATCATATAAGGATTCAGTATTTTTATATATTTTGAAGTACGGATTCTAAAAATCGTGTACTCATGTAAAAAGTCATACTTGTCTGCTCAGGCGTAACAAAAACAAACAAAAGTAACTCCAAAAATAGTATCTCGCGTGCCGGCAACATGATTAAGTTAGCTATTAATGATAACTAGTGGTCGCCCAGAGGTCGAAATTCGACCATAATTCATTAAAATCATAAGTTTAAACATTATTAAGATTCTATTGTCAAAGACTATATACTTTTATATTCACAGATTTCGCCAAAGTTACACTATGAATTTGCCAATTTTTTTCAAAGAAATTACATGAAATATAAAAAAAATGTTTATTTAATTTTTAATCTATTCCATATTAACGGAGATCTTCACAATGCGAGGGCTCGAGCTAGAACCATCCTTCAAGCCGGTCGTTGGCTGCTTACACAGAGCACACCTGTTTCTAGCGCGCGGCATCTCTACTTTTTTCCATTTATTTTATATACGCCGTATTTTGAATTCCTGTAATGATCTGTTATCTCGTTGCTATGAAACATGATTTCTTTTTTAAATAGTGACATATACACGATTTTCTGGCATATATATTATGGTTATGTTTGACATTCAGTAAGACTATAGACAAATAATATTAATCTGTTCTCAATTTGACAATAGACTTTAACAATAAACAAAAGTGTATATGCGTGTGTGTGTGTTAAATACGTGGTATTGTGTGTAATGTTTTTTTTATTAATTTTATGTATTTATAATGAATAATTTAAACAAAATATTAGCATTCTGCACTCCTTCTCTACATAAACTATAAGTGTGGGAAATTTCATTCTCCTCTGTCCGCGCAATTTTCGTAAAAACGGGTACAAAGTTTTTGCTTCACGTATTAATATATAGATAATGTGAATTCATTTTACTGATTTTTTTTTAAATGATGATGTTTTCTTATTTGAAAATAATGTTGATTTAAATGTAAAAAAGTAAGTAAATTGAACTTACAATGTTATCATTGATAATTAATTTCATCATGTCACAATTCCACACAATTTCAGCCTCTACTAAAGCCTCCAAAAGAATAATAACATCAAGAATAAATTATTGTAGTTGTATCTTTTCATTTTATTTTAAAGAACAATTCCGAGCGAATATACCGTATTCATTTATATTCTCACTATCACAACATAATGACGGTAAGGAAAAAGCTAAGAAGCATTAGCGATATAGCTCCTTATCTCAGCTTAAAGCTTCAAGTGCCCAGCACTGGGGTTCCATTAGTCTTTTTGTGCAACTTATCTTTCCTTACGCTCTAAGGAAAGTTAGTTGTAATTTTATTTTATAAATGGCGTAATAAAAGATGGCTGATGATGGCTTCAACTTGACGGTAGTAGCTATAACAAGGCGGTTATTGGCATTTTCTAGTCAAGTTAGGGCATTTGTTAATACCATAACCTATGGTTTCATCAAGATGTTTTCCTTCATCGAAAACTCAAACTCACTGTACAATTCGAACCCACGTCTTTTTACAGTCATTTTCAAAATGAAATAATGGAAATAATAACAATAGATACATTTATTTGTAATAGGAATATACTGTATGGAATTAATAATTGAAAATAGATATAAAATGGGATATGTTTCGAATTGGGAAATGGTGCGAGAGAGGACCGGCGTCCGGCTTTAATGAAACTCATCCGGTTACAAGCGGACACCACATCCGGCTTTTTGGAAATGTTGGTCTTTATGTTAGCGTAAACATTTCAAATGCTACCATGACTATTTTCACATAACATAGAATAACATGTGATATTGTTGTGTGTGTTTTCAGATTATCATGATCGAATATTGAAATATTTCGTTGCTTATAAAAGGCAACGTTATGGGCTGACGGGGAAGGAAAACATCGTGAGGAAACTAGAACTTCTGATAAATGTTCTCTTAATATCACCAAGTAATGAGAAAATAGAGAACAATAGATTTTTCGGCGTTTGAAATCGTAAATACGTTGAGGACTAGCGTAGTAATGAACCCCGTACCTTCCCTCGGTGAGAGAATTTACCGCATAAAAAATAATATATTATACATATATCATAAATCATGTAATTCGAAAACGTTAAACATATTTTAAGAATCATTTCTTACGCCCAATGATTCTCTGCTTATCCCGGGTAATAAGATGCCGATATAATATTATTAATAATATATAACATATACTCCTCCACACGAGTGATTGATTTAGTAACAAATATATGTACTAATCACCCAAGTACAGAACTAACACCTTCATTAAACAAAAGTATGCCTTGTGACGTAATCGAACCCACTACCTCTTTGCTATTAAACATACTTGCGTCATATAGAAGATTGTTTCCAAACGGTGCATTATGGTATTTTACTCTGTATTGAAAAGGCACATTCTGGTAAAACTCAAAAACCATTGAGCCGTCATAATCTCACAATAAATTGTTTGACGTAGGTATACATTTTTTGTTATAGAAATCATTGTGAAACACACTCATCGTTTTACGAGTAAGAAATAAATTGTTTTTTATTACGCAACATTAGGGTTGTTAAATTTAAATATCGAAATTATATAAATATTTGTTTGAAACACGTGATACAAGTGAAGGTAGTTTATATTATAAATTTATTTCAAACAATTGTGAACCCTAAACGTCACCACATACGTAGAGAAGTGACGGTGACCAATCGGTGTAACCACACACCAGTTCGGGGAATAAGTTGGAAGAGCCTTAAAAGGTTTAAAGAAAATATAAAATCATCTAAACACAAACTGCTGCTGCTTTTATTACCTCGATTTTTTTTTAAGTTTTTAACAGACTCATCCCTCGAGTCACCGCTTATCTTGAACTACACTTAACTTATCAACAAATTAAATAATTTTGCAAAGTTTAAACACTATCTGAATCATTATTGTAATAATAAATAACTTCTGTAGATAAAGAAGTGTATTCGTAAAATCTCCCAGTGACCATTACGAATTCGCGGTTCGTATGAAAATAGAATAAAAATGTAATCCGTGTTGAAATGCCGGTCAGATCGCGGATCGTTTTTTTATTACAAACTGAGGATCCAGAGAGACAGTTACACCCCGAGAATGATAGTAGGCAGCGCTCACTCGTGATATTTCAATACAAAACTTTATTACACTGGTTTTTATTTCTTATTTTATTTAAACGTTCTAACAAACATTTTTTTATATTGATATAAAACTAGCTTACATATTTTTTGCTTTTCCTGTACGGAATAACTATTTGTAATACTGTTCCCTCTCTTTTAGATTTGTTTAAAGGTTAATTTACAAATTTCAAAAATATTTACTCAAAACTCTCCTTCGTCACGAAAAAAAATATTTTTAATGCTTTTAAAACTCAGTTCTACGATAGTCTTTTATTTAGTTTTGTTTTTAAAAACTTGTTTCGTTCTGTACAAATAAGTCAACTTCGGTGTTATTACAATAGTCGAGTCAATTATTTAGTTCACTAAAATATTCAATTTGATATAAAAGATGTGAAGTCAGTCCTAAGCACTTTTAAGGGATCCCCGAACGATCAATAGATATGGTCAATTGTAAAGTTATGTATGTGGAGGAGATCAACTGAAGTGATAATTAATTTTGTCAATATTATTGACCGCGAATTATCAGCGGTGTCAATGTTCTCTTGATCAATATCAATTGCATCACTCACATATAAAAGGAACAAAAAAAACTATATAAATTAATAGTCCCCAAATACATTAAATTCCATTATCTCAAAATAGAAAAACATGGCATATTGTCAACCCTAACGTACTATAACCGGTTACATCAGACGCGATCCGCTTGAATGCCGGTTTTAGACCCACATTATCCGGTTCCCGACAAATAAAGTTGACGGATTCCAGTTTTATTTAAAACTACTAACTTTTTTTTCTAACTGTCTATTGTATGCGTTAGGGCCTGTTCGGAACGCCAAAAATAACGGCCGCGCTTGCGCTCATTTTACATCTAGACAAGTGCCTACAAGTCTATGAAAATGGTAAAAAAATTATAGTAGGATGAAACTCATTGGAAAAGGAAGAAAATATAAGAAAAATAATTTACGGGCGATCTGAGGTCGGAGAGTAGGGAGAGAGAGTTTTTAATGGTAAAAAACGGTTTATTTAGATTTCCGGCTAACTACAAGACCAATGGAAAAAAGTTACATGGCAAAGTTGTAGGTAATAAAAAATTTGTATTTACACTTTTTCACATAAGCTCAAAACTTATGCTTAAATTTTTAATTTTACAAAAAAAAATTTTCAAGAAATTTGTTTTAAACTTACCTTATTATGTCCCATACACACTATATTTTTTGATTTAAAACTATTTTTTTTACCTTATTTTGACTTGATTTGAATAGACTCCGATCGCCCGTCAATTATTTATCCTTTCATTTTTCTTCCATTTACAATAGGTTTCATCCTACAATATTTTTTTTTGGTTTAAAAAATTATCGACCTTGGTCTAATCATGTAGGAAATCGATACCAAACGCGACGTATTTATTGTATTTCTTCAATTGATGATTTCAGTTGTTTTACATAAAAATGAATAACAGTCTTATACTATATAATGTCTTATACCCTAACGAAGCTATTAATTATTATTTGCATCGAAAAGAACATAACAATGGTATTTTATGCGAGTGCGTGCGAGTATGTGGTTGTATGTGTGCTCGCGCGTGTGTTTTTTTATGTAATAATTATATATATATTCAACGAAGTCCGAATAATATATATCGCTTTTCTTTTAAACGCTGCATTATTTTCAAAGAATACGTTTAAATTTTCTTCCTTCATATTATATGAGTGGGTACACCTTATCAACACGAAATAATGGGCATAATTGGTCTTAGTTATGAGTTCGTAGAAGATCCGGGGCATACGGGTATATTTTATTGTTGACCTCACACCAATTCGTTCTAAAAAACATGAACAGTCGATTTTGTTATTTATCAAATTATATAAAAACATCCGATCAGCTACCAAACGTCTTTGTTCCAGGGTGAACATACCCAACTCCCATTCTTATTTATATCCGCCGACAAAAGCATACCACGACGCCTCAGTATCTTCAAAAATTTATTTTGAATGTTGTAAATTCTAAGGCTATGTATATTATAACAAGGGCCCTATATTTGAGATGCAAATTCTAAAATACTTCTTACATAAGCACAAAATAAAACTTTACTAGATGAATTATTTTTAAAAGGAACAGATACTCTACTTATGAAGCCTAACATTCTATAAGATTTCTGAGTAATGTATTCATAGTGATCTACATATGATAATTTATGATCGAGATATATTCCTAGATCCCTAACGCATGACACTCTGGAAACTATTGCATTATTTAGTCTATAATTATATTTAAGGTCATTTTTTTTGCTGGTGTATTTAATGCATTGGCATTTGGACACATTAAGATCCAAAAGATTAAGTTAGCAGTATTCGCATAATCTATTTAAATCTAACTGCAATTTATTACAGTCATCGACAGCACATATCGATATAAATATCTTAGAGTCATCAGCGTACCTACATAGAAAACCTTGCATATAGAAAGCAGAAAGCAAGAACCTATGTCGCTTACGTATACATTAAATAATGGAGACCCGAGATGCGATCCTTGAGAAACACCCGATGAAATGGATGAGAACCTAGAATGTTGCACCCCTATTTTAACTGCCTGAGATCGGTTATCAAGATATGATATCAACCATCGCAATAGATCACCATGAATACCTATGGCTCCAAGTTTCTTTATAAGAACAGGGTGAGACAATTGTTCGAAGCATTTCGCATAATCGTTATAAATAGCGTCAACTTTCATACTACTGTCTATAGCGTCAATTACATAATCTGTGAAGCCAGCGAGATTCGAAACAACCGATCTTTTTTGCATGAAACCGTGCTGATTAACGAGTATACAATTTTTTAATATAGGGTAAATTTGATTATGAACTATCAGTTCAAAAATCTCACTAAATCTGATAGAATTAACACAGGCAATTTCAATGTTTTTAATTTTTATTATTAAACTACCCTTGTGAATAGGAACAAGCAAGGCTTCCTTCCATTTCCTTGGAAAAACGCCTTTCCTGAATGATTTATTAAATATCATTTATAAAGGATGCGATAAAATCGCCGCACATTTTTTCGTGAAAATAGGAGGAACACCATCACTACCTGGATCTTTACTACAGTCTAGTAATATTAAGTATTTAAAACCCTGGTTATCATTATTTTAGACATACTAGCACAGTTTGGTGTGTAGATACTCAAATTATGGTCATTTGAATCACATGATTTTCTATAAAAAGAACCAAAATATTCTAGGCCTCGCATATCTCACCTATTTCTAAATAAAATTTACCATTAAACGTTACCCTTTTAGGTATATTATTAGTACATTTTAATTCCTTAGCATACCACCAAAAGGATTTTGCATGCTTAATAAATAGACTTCTCACATTTGAATATATAGTTACGCCAACAATTATCCTGAATACGTTTTTGTCTCCGTCTGAGTAAAACAAAAGAATCATAATCCCGTGGATTCTTACTTTGCTTCTACAACTTATGATATTAATTTTTTCATTAATTATTTCCACTAGACCATTACTGTACCGAGGAGGTTAATTATTAGACACCGTAGTGAAACTATGCAGGAAATCCTGGATTACTTTAGAGATCACAGAGTACATGAAAGTTACAGCGTCGTCCACACTACGACGTAGTAATTCTTGATCCCAGTTAATACTCTCTAGCTCTCTATATATAGCGTCATAATCCCCTTTGTTAAAAAGAATATTTTTTAGGAGGCTCATGAACCTATATCACTATTGCTAAACACTAAATCTAATTATTTACCGTTATCATTTGCAACGTGATTATATTGAACTAAACCAAATTCTGAAACCATATGATAAAATCGTTGAAAAGAACCCTCAAGAGAACCTCTATAATTTAATGAAATGAAATGATCTCCCGCATAATGACAAAAAATGTCGTTTAAACCAGCAGTATCTAGGATGGTATCCCGCGAAGAACGAGTGCCCGGAAGGTAGACACATATTACATGTAAATCTAATTTTGCATTGATTGTTCGTGCTGACAGGATTATGTGTACCGCTTCCAAGAGCGCCGATTATAGTAACGACAAATCGACACCAACACTAGCGCCAAACTCGCGGTTTGTGAACAGCATCACTCCTCCACCACGAGCATGCCTTTAGCGATAGTGTTACGGTCGCATCTAAATACATCATAGCGACTGTCCGAAACTTCGGTATCTTAAATACCATCCAATGACCAGGTTTCAGCTATAGCTACCAAATCAAAGTTAGTAGATATCAAGTTCTGTCAAAATTGTATCGTTTTACTACGGATACTTCGAGCGTTCTAGTAAAACACAGTCAAAGACGGCATTACTCAATAAGAAAAATAATATTAGGTCCTTACATATGAAATTAGCGTTTTGTCGTACTGACTACTTTGATCTGAAATATCTCCTCTTTAGTTAAGAATTCCAAATTCAAATTTATAAATTCATTTAGCTGGTACATTTGAGTTTTGAAAACAGTCATTCATTTGTTTTTTCCTTCTTATTTTTTTCTTTGGCGTCGCTTTTTATCGGACAATGGAAAACATGAAATGTCAGTATATTTACGAGTACGAGTTCTACCGTGCCACCAGTGCTGCAGAAACAGCTCTAAGGATTTATGATGTGTAAGGAGCTGGTGTCGCAAAAGAAAGCACGGTACGTTTTTGGTTTCAACGTTTTCGTTCTCGAAATTTCGACCTTCAGAACCAACCCCGTGGGCGGCCGGAAACCAAAGTGTAAAATTAAAGAAAGAAAAGGCTATTGTGGAAGCGGATCCATCACAAAGCACTTCAGAAATAGCTGCAAGCTTTAGGGTAAGTGATAAAACTGTATTAACCCACTTGAAACAAATCGGGAAAGTAAAAAAACTTGAAGGATGGGTACCTCATGAATTGAGTGAATCGAACTTGCAAACACGCGTCAACTGCTTTGTTACTTTGCTCAACCGACACAATAGTGAAAGGATTTTAAAACGAATCATTACTTGTGATGAAAAGTGAATACTGTACTATAATCGGAGGCGCTCGCACCCTGGAAACCCCGCCAAATCCTGCCCTAAACGAAAATTGATTCAGAAAAAATTACTTGTGAGTGTTTGGTGGAATAGTGCCGGTGTCGTTCACTACAGCTTTCTAAAATCTGGCCAAACGATTACGACAGAAATCTATTTGCAGCATCTGCAAACCATGAAGGAAGAACTAGCTGCTAAACAACCGAGATTGGTCAATCGCTCTAGGCCACTGCTGCTTCACGACAACGCAAGACCACACACTGCACAACCAACAACCACAAGTTAGATGAGCTACAATTGTAATGTCTGCGACATCCACCGTACTCCCCGGACATTGCTCCAACAGATTACCATTTTTTCTGGAATTTGGACAACTTCTTACAAGGAAAAAAATTCAACTCCGATGCGGCAGTCCAAACCGCCTTCAAAGAGTTTATTGATTCTCGCTCCATGGTTTTTTTAGTAAAGGGATGAATGAACTACCTATGAGATGGCAAAAGTGCATAGATAACAACGGTGCAAACATTAATTAACTATATTTTGACAAAAAAAAAGAAGAAAAAACGCCAATTTCGGACCTAATAATTACAATAATCAATTAATTAAAACATGAATAATCAATACATTGACTACGACTATGTTAAGATTTTTTCAAAACTATCTTATTCTTAATAGTACATGAGGCTACAGTGTTCAGACATAAAATGTTAGTATTAGCTATTATATATAAAATAAATGCACAATAATAATATGAATCAATTTTTGTAGACACAGTATTTACCGGAGTACATGTAGCGAGCGTAAAAAGATAGCGATCGAAAGTGATATTATTCATAAGTAATGTGAAATTGTTGTGTCTATTATGATTATGTGTAGTGTGTATGAATGGATGCATGTTTAGACTTTTAATATTGAAACTTATATAAACAATGCAAATAATAGTACAAAAAACATTTCTAAGTGTACTTAACTTATAACTAGTAATTAGTGGGTAGAATAACCAGCTAGTGTTATTTTTCGTTGAGTGCCATTAAATCACTCTCTGTCTTTATTGGAAAGGGTGGTGATGTATCGCTCTTCCTTACAAGTATTTTGCCATTTCGCACCCATGAGTATTGAAACCCCAGCTGAGAACAACTTTTGCTTGTGGCCTTAAATAATATTTTAGTCTGAATAGTTAGGTGTTCGTTTATATGTATCAATTGATTTAGATTCACCTCGGATTCCGATATCCGCTGAAGTATAACCATATTTTTTTCTAACTGCACTAATTAGCTAATCTCGTTTCAGGACAAAACTCAGTTTCACGATGATTGGTTTAGGAAGTCCCGAAATAATTTTTTTTGCAATAAAAATATAAATGTTTGCTACATACAGAACAATTTATGTTATCTTGGTCATAAATCGACTTAATTTTTTTTTTTTTTTTGAACTGACTACACTGTTAGCCTGAGGGGCCCTGGAGCCTTTACGGCTTTTACAGCTTTACCGGGCTTGTACTCGACTTAATGCAAATGGAGCACTTCATAACGAATAAGGAACGCTGAACTGGTTACGACAACGAGCGATGCACAACCAGTACAGATAGTACAACAAGTTAACAACAGATGGCGTACAAGTATTTTTATTTTCAAGACAACAGGGACGACGTCGCGGGAAAAGTTAGATGTAATAATATTATCTATAAATATAAACAAAATTGCCAAGTGCGTGCCGGGTCACGCACAGTGTAGGGTTCCGTAGTAGCCCGTCACACTATGCAGACTCAAGCATGCTTATGTTACACTGGGCTGGAGTCGAGCCGGTAGCATGTATACTTTTGTATGAATTAATTTATGCTACACCGGGCAGAGGTAGAGGCAGGGGACTTTATACAAAAGTATAGGTCCCAGGCCCGGTGTCACATGAATTTCATGATACAAAAATATGCTATAGATTTTGGACGTGACCTGGCCGGCGCCCGGATTTGTGTAACATGAATCATCCTTTAAAGAGGGGTCTTTAAATAATTTTCAATGGAATTTGTACGAAATTACTTCTCTAAATAAACTGTATAAGTTGATATTGTAAAGCCTACCTTACCTCTGATATTTTTCCTTTTAATTTCATTATATATACTACTACCATGAATTATTTTACATATCCGAAAACAACCATTTAACTGGCAGGGAGGGACACTTGACTCTAACAAAAATGAGCCCTTAAAAGCTTAATATTTCGCAAACTGGTCCTTGAATCGAAACTGGTTAAAAGCAGTAATAAGCTGTTGACGATGGTTTCAACTAGTACGAGTACATCGTTATCATTTGTTTCTAATTTAGTTGTTTTTCCTTTAATATTCTACAAAAAGTAAATAACTTTCTATAGAAATATCGTGTACTAAACACTTTATGAATTTGTTTTTAATCCTTGTTATCCAAGTAAATACTAAATTATTTTTCTTTTAACATCTTTGTTTCTTTTCATAGCGTTTAAAATCTGTTTGAGTAAATAGAAATAAATTTACAACCTCATATTATGTTGTTTTTAAATAATTATGCGGTGATAAATAATATTTTTGAAGAGATGATGGCTCAGTAGTAGCTTGTATGACTTCGCGTCGATTGACGTGAGTTCGAATCCCTGCAATGAGCCTGACCTTTAGGTGAAGGAAAACATCGTGAGCAAACCATAGCATGGTGGTAGGGTTTTTTCTGATGCCCGCCTGGCTAGCTATCACCCTCAAGTTGAAAATCTGTCGCCAAGCACCTATAGGTGTGTTCCGGAAGCTGCACTTGAGAGCCAGTTTTCCAATAGGTTTAGCGTGTTATCATCTTGGGGCACATCGTCATTTAACATCAGGTGAGATTGTGGCCACTATGCCAAACCTATAACGATAATAATAATTTAATGTAATTCTTGGGTTACTACTTATTGTCTGAATCAGTGTGGATGTGATATCTGGAAATGACTTCATCTCTCTACAGCCACTAAATATTAAAGTAATTGTATTTAATATTTATATAAGTACTTTAAAAAAAAAAGATAGACCCGGATCGAGTTTCTCCGTAATTTGTATGTTTTCCGAACTATTGTTAGTGTTTTGAGATTCATAATTGTCTTCTTAGGGCATAAATTAAGTATTTTGGTTTTGTATTACGTACTTTCATCAAACAAAATATCATCAACGTTTGCAATCCTTTAGGGAGGTTTGAAGCGATTGCTTATTTAGTAACAGAATTGTGTTTTAACCCAGTTTCGATTATACTCATATCTACAAATGATATATCATACAAGTTTAAATCATTAGTTTATACTTACAATGAATAGAGATTAGGAAACAATTAAATGTCGTGCGTCTTGGCAGTTTACCAGTATATATGGACCGCTCGGAGCCGCTATAATCTAATAAAATCCGGTTAAAGGCGGTGTAATCTGAGCTCAGGAAACGTGCTTTGTTATTGTTTGTATAATTATATCTTTGAGCTGCGGGATATGGCTCCGCACCGTCTTCAGTTCCGTTGTTGTTTTGTGTAACTTATATAATATTCTTATTTACATATTATATATTATACGATTATGACAATACATACATACCGAAGCTTCAATTTAAGTCAAACGACGTTTTACGCTTGAGCTATTAAAAATATTTTTAAATTTCATTATTTCTATATACGTACTGGCTACGCCTTTGATCAGTAACCATAGATACCCTTCTTCTATAACTTTATGCATTAAATATTATTATTTACTTTAGTTCGATAATTATAAAAACTAGTTTTTTAAATATATATTTATTCCTAAAATTTTATTTTATATTTGCTAGTGTAAGAATTCATTCAGTACTCTAATTATATACTTTTACATATACGTACTTATACTTTACATATATTATTTTTTAAAGGTGTTTCTTGTGGTAACGCCATATCTCCTTTATTTTTTCATCAAAATTAATTATTCGAACATAAGTCTATATGCATATACAAGCCTATGTGCGCCATTATTGACCAACGTAGGTAAATAGTTTAAAATTTACAAGTATGAGGCGCCATCTATTAACAATCTGTTTAACTAACATGACTGACGTTAGATTGCTTACATTATAAATTGTACGAAATATTCGCACGGGACAACTAACTCAATTTAATTTTATGGCAATTTTACATTTGAGTAATATTGCTCATTCTTTCTCATTTTTTTCTTTAAAGAATAACTATTGCATGGTTGTTCCCTAACAGTTTAGAACGATCACTCGACGGATTAGAGTGAAATTTACAGAGTTCTTTAATCTTGCGAGACAGATCGTGGATCCTAACATTTTGAAACAAAACATCTGCACACCAACGAACTAAAATGAAGAATTATCACGAAGAAAGAGTGAAAGCATGATTGAATGAAATACTTGAAGAATGACGATATTGACAGTAAAATGATAGCAGAAGTCTGGATATAGTTTCCGGCTATACCGATAGACTTTAACGACTATGTAGAGATATAGTTCTTTCCACGACAAATGCAACGCGCCTTAACTCGAAGAGGCTGTGTTATTCGGGTTGATTCCTGGAACATGTTGGTTTGGAACCCTTACATCAGGCGCAATCCAAACGAAATACAGACAAGGTCTGTACACAACAGTTTTTAATGCCCAAAAAAGTTTAAGGTAATTTGCCATCAAGAAATTTCTAGTGTCGTTTGCCCGATCGTGGTAAATAAATAAACTAGCCCTAATTTGATTTTTCTACAATTTGCCATCAGGGAATTAACCGGAACTTATCCAAACTTACTGGTGCAAGTGGTGGTTGCAAAATGGTCTGCAAAGGTTTAATGTTAACATTGCAAGTAAATATAAAGCTACTAAAAAGAAAAATAGTTCGGAGTGAAAAAATCCATTTAAATATCTAAGCTAGTCGTGTTCGCTGTACCTGACAGTTTCTACTCAATGATCCATTTAGAAGCGGTTTACTTCAAAGAAAGTTAGCTGAAATGGTTTTACGTGTCAAATTTCTTGAGTAGCTAATTTAAATTCTTTTGATTATTTTTCCTTTTATATAATTTCATGTTTTTTATAGTAGCTCTGCAAAGTAATGGCGCCGTCCCTGATGGCAAGCAAAATATAATGAGAAAAACAACTTTTACCACCATCTTCAATCTATTAGCAATTGTCAATGTTATGCCGACCGGCTATTAGACCAGATTAAAAGTTAAAATTATGCTAATGACAGCCTCTGCTTGTCCACAAACTATCGCTCGTACGATTTGATATGATATAGTCATAAATAATAGGTGTTTATTTCATTTTAAATACCTTTTATTGCTTCGGTATAACGTTATTTACGAAAAATGCGAAGAGAGTAGAATAAATTTTACCGAATTCAAATTATAACCCTACAATTTTGTTTTAATCCTGATATTTTGTGAGCTATCCAATGCGATAGATGCGATGTCACATAAACATTAATTCTATTTAAAGCACTTTTATGACAAACATTTTCTACTAACATGTGAGCCTCTACGACTGAGAGGTCTACTTGATCATATATTCCTCTCCAGACTGTTTTATTTGAAATTGGTACCAATATTCATAAACACAGGACCGATGCGACGCTATCTACTTGACTCGAAGACTATGACCCCAAATTCTACGTCATTTTGTAAATACGTACTTGTCCAGTTCTGTAAGTACATATAAATTACAAGAATCTGGGCCTTATATCTATCACATACAATTATTATTTTAATACTAATGACTCCTAGCACCTGAACTATAAATATACGCTCATATGTATTTTTGTGTGTGTGCGTGCATGCGTGAGTGTGTGTATTATGTATTATTTAACACGTGTGTACTTACTTTATATACTTTATAATAAATACTGTAAAATATTTAACATACTTGAACACAAGCATTCGTTTAATCCATCTATCATTCTCCTGAAATAGATTATATCATCGGTCCGTTTGTGACGCCGCCATTTATTTTTGTCTTCTGAAATTGCTTGGGTATTCTAAACTCACTTTTAATAAATCTTCTTCCCACATTCAACTTTCATTGTATGGAAATCTACGTGCTATATACTAAAGACTATGTATTTAACAAAGTATCTAATAAATTAGTTAATTTACTAATACTGTTGTTACGTAGGAGAAAATATGGTTCATAATATAAGGGATGGTTATGCTGTCACCTGTTCCCTTCACGAAAATTAGAAAACTTCGACTAAAGGTACTTACACACTTCTTGCTACTGCGATGTGTGATTTTGCGACTTAACTGAGGTTTTTTTTTTGTTAAATTGTCGAGTTACTATTTTTAAATATGTAATAAAATTTGTAAAAGCAAGTGCCTATCTATGTGTGTTAAATTTATAAAATAATGAAACCCAAATAATTAAATAAAGAAAAACTACAAGTTATCAAAATTAAAAGTTCTATAATAAGGGTGAATAAAAACTTAGCGAGCAAACGCTGACTGATCTCTGATCTAAATTTATTTTCATCCAGGTGTGATTGAAGTTTAGCGCGAGCTTATTGACAATAGAAAATGAAATGTCTCAAGAAGCCACTAAGAAAAAAAAGGTGTGTGTGCGATTCACACACGATAGAAGTGAAACTTCATTTTAAAATACATTTTCTATTTTATTTAAACAGTGTGCAATATACATACACACCGACATTTACTCTCTCGCTCTGGCTCACACAAAGAGGAGAGACCGATAATGTGTGACAAACGTTTAACGTTTAACGCTTGGAAGTCGCATAAGAAGTTTCACTTCAATAAAACATGCCCTTATCATAAGTTTTCTAGTAACCAGATAGCAAATTGTCATGCAAGCCAAATGGTTTAAGCGATTAATTACAAAAACCTTCCTTGTCATCACTATTCTCTCACTGGGATATATCTATAAATTAAAGGAATATTACTTTTTATTTGTTTTCCATCTAAACTTATAATCGCAAAAAAGTTGGGTAAAATGTAGTGCGTGTATTGTTTCTTAAGTTTTACCTTCAATCTCATTTGCGGAGTAAAGTATTTTAGTTAAAGCTTTCATACACTCCGCGTTTTAAAGTTATTTTTATATGTATTGGAGCTTGTGTAGCCTTTGAAACAATTCTTAAGAACTCGAAACTATTCCAAGAATAAGTACGCTCCATATTCTTATGAAGTTTTAGTTTTATAACCATTTGGCTTGGATTCTCTATACTTTATGTCGTGCATAGTTATCGTTATGGGTCTGTTTCTTATTTTTTTTATATTAAAGGATAACGAAAAAACACAACATTATTATTTAAGATCTTATTGAAGATCCAAAACAAAGAATGAAGACTGGACTTTGAAAAATTAGTATTTTATTATATACTTGTGTCCCTTGATGAATAGCTTTAGGTTTACCTAAATAAATTCTTTGAGTAATAACATTCCTAACAGAGTGGAAAATAAACAAAAAATACCAACATTGTTTACCGTTATTTAATCAGTCCCGAGTAATGGAAAACTACTACTTTTAGATATGATAGGATACAAAGAACTGTCATCTGGCTTTTAGTAGCGGGCGGGGACGGAAAAATATAGTATTTTGGTGGACGCAGAACAGACTGACTGACAAACTGAAGCTCAAACTAAATCGACTATAAATTTAGACAACAACAACGACAAACTTTCAGATTGATTATGGCTGATCCCTAAAAAAAAGTTTATAAATTTTTTTGTCATTTGAGTAAGTAAATGGGATCATCTGTAGCAGTTATGAGAGATTTCAGTAAACGTGAATAATTTGAGTTAAGTTCGCACACCAGCTGGGCGGCTGTTCTTCTCAGTCGGGTGCTACACGACGGAGTTAATTTTCAGCAAGAGGCTAACTGAATAATTCCGCAACTCTGCGCGCCACTTCATGAATACATTAGGGGATGTGAGAATGCTGTTGCTTCAGTTTGAGCTGGTAAATCAGTCAGATTTCAAATTCCTTTAAATATGATGGCTCGGAGTAAAGCTTGGACGACGCTCAGAATGTCGTGGGATATAACCCAATGATAAGTTCCAACATTCGACTTGGTAGAGTTTCTATTTAATTTTAGATTATAAGTGACATTTTAATTTTAATAATATTAATATAATGTATGCGTAATACATATAGATTAATGTTTGTTTTCCGCGCCCCTACCAGCTGAGACCGATTATTAATCTATGGCATAATATTATAGATATCGTGCAATGCATGAAGCAATTAAATACCATAACAGATATATATCGGAAGCATGTCGACGCCGCGATGTGATGCGATGAAAAACAACTATAAAAGAGTACTAATCTCTTATATTCTCTTACATTGTAAATAGCGACCCAATTTCACAAGATAATTTCACGAACTCATGTGCAGCTGTGGCAGGGCAAATATGTTGTTAGCAGCTTGCTACAGAAGATCTCAACTTCGTTACATGTTAGATCGAGTTCAGACCACTACCATGGATACACGACTAGCAACAATACAGGGTATAACGAAATTTCACCAATAAAACTAAAAATTGATTAATAAATATTCCACCAAACAGATGTTACTTTTTAATTTTAATACAATGCTTTTAACACATATAGAAACATAGAATTTTCTGTTAAAATATTGTTTGGTCTTCTTCCGGTGTACTTGATTACTATTAAGTCAAGAAATAAATAAAGATTAATTATTTTAGAAATTCGTAAATTAATATTATTTTTTGTCATGAATGCTCTCTTTGGTTATTTGCTACATATTCTATATGCACTTATCTTTAATACAAATGTAAATAAAGTAGATCTACTTCATTATTAATAGCTAACTATTGGCTTGAAGACACAGAAACAACAAAGTACTTAAAGAATATTCTAATAACAACAAATATTATAAAAATGGTTTGATATTTTTCTAAATAATCCACCTGCTTATTGTATTACACCATATTATGCACTGTAATTATAGTATTAACTAACAAAGCGCCCGCGGCTCCGCACGCGATTATTACTCAGTAATTATTTTTATCCCGTAATTTAATTTTTACTCATATTATTGAGAATTCATATGATATGGCCTATCAATTGAGAAATGACTTCCCGTTCACAAAATTTCATCAAAATCTGTGAGAACTATTTCTTTTACTATTTCTAAATGTATTATTGACGATTCTTATAGTACATGAATTATGAAACGAAGTCTGCTTCCCGGCTAAAAAATTTGATAGAAATCGGTTCAGAATTAATAACAATTTTTTTGGAGTTTACTCCTTAAGAAACTATAAATAAATTTTACAATTATTACAATATAATTCACTAGAATGTATAAGTATTTAACGAAACCTTTTACTGTAATTACTCCACTAAATCTAATGATCATTTAAAACTATAAATATTCATGTAACAAAATTAGGTTTATTAAAACGCTATCAGTACGTTTTAGTTAAATTTATTAACGATTTGAATGATATTTATAGCCATTGAACTCAATTCGCTTTGATACTTTAGACGCCAATGACGAATGTCCAATGGAATTTGTACGGAATTACTTTCCCAAGTTCATTTTATAAGTTGTATGACTGTTACTTGTTAACGTGTAAATCCTACTTACCTCTGATGGTTTTCCTTTTAACTTGATTATATATACTACTACTATGATTTTTTCACATATCCATAAACCATCATTTTATTGGCAATGGGGAGGATATAGGAGTGATACTTGACTCTAACAAAAATTAGCAATTTAAAGTTTAAAATTTCCCAAATGGAATCGAAAAATAATTTTCACACACCTACAATATTTTTGGACAACCTATCCAACAACATCCCACACGATGGGATAGACGAGAAAAAAAAACATACCCACTTTACGTATAAGGAAGGTAGGTACCTAAACATTTTTGGTTTTTCAAGATTTTATTTCACCACTTCGTCGGCATGATTAATATGTATACCCATACCAAATTACAGGTTTCTAGTACTATGAATCTCTGAACAAATGAACAAAGCCGCGGACAAACAGACGGACATAACAAAACTATAAGGGTTCCTTGTTGAATTCGGGACCCTAAAAAGGAAATATATTTTACAACCTGTCATGAATGTGATGAACAGAACTATAGTAGAACATAAATGTTATTAAAATCCTAAGTACTCTTTGGATATTTGGTTCGATTAATTATAATATATACATCATTGTTGTTCTCGTACATTCTGGTCTGGTCTATGTGTTTATATATATTTAACGAGTGTATTCATCAAGATATTTAATTTCGACGTGAATGTGAAAAGCGTAAATGATTTATCACTCCGGGTGAGTTCCGTAGTAAGGCAGACCTAATATATGTGTGTGTGTGTGTGCTTTTACACGAGATTTGTGGTCTCGGAGTACATCAAACACTGTCATTCCGTAATTAAGTGGTATAGACACATACTTACGGTTCGACGGAACTACGGAGCGAGGGCGCAGGGTAAAGCGGCGCGGCGCGGCCAGCCAGCTGGGTTAGATTAACTTTATCAACAAACACAACTACATAGCTTAAATTGATAAATACTCCATCGCCATGCTGTGATTACATCAAACTGTTTCTGTACCGAAGGATTTGGTTTATTATAGGAATCGAACGTAAATACATTAACTCAAGTCTTATATTATTAACCTGAGATCTTGCAGTTTTATTGGATAAGGGACTTCATCCGTCGTCGAGCGTGATCGACGCTAGAAAACTACGTGATTAACTATAATTTTTTGATCTTATAACTATTATAAAACCTGGAATTATGATCTTAACATGGTCGATAAATTGTAAAGAAATATTAAACAAACTGTTTATTGCTTTAACACTACACATAATGACCACAGATATTGGTCAAGCAATAATCTGGTGGCGTAACTACCGCGAGCGAACGTATGACGTCACGTGCCATAGACTCAATCGAGAATCTTCTAATGTGCGATGTTACACTATATAATTTTTAGTGTCAAAATTACTGTTTTGTATCCAAATAAATTACATAGTCCGTCTGTTTATAATATTAACTTGTATAAATAATGTGTAATATTTCATAAAAAAAATATTTAAAATTATAAGGTATTGATTATTACAATTGTAGCGTATGTTTGTGGTAACATCAATTCCAACAAAGAGAAAATCATTTCATCAAATCAAGAGGAACGAAATGTTACATGACCTAGATACGAGAGCACAACAGAACCAGTATATATGAACTCTCCGTAACATATTGTTGGAAAGAATTTGCTTTTGAAAGTGCACTTTACCTTGAATATGTAAGCTTTCCTCTAAGATATTATACTAAGTTTCTGTATTCAAGTAATACTTCGATGAAGCTGGATTGTTGAAAATAGTCTGTTCTAAAATAATATGATATGATTCTGAAAATTTGAGCCCGATACGAGCAAAAGCGGCCGCTGGGGTTTCTTTTTTTAGATTTGAAAATTCAATGTTTTGTCATTTTCAATTTTCTTTATCTTAGCTTCTATATAATTTAGAGAATTAGTTCGAACGGTATTCTTCTCTGTGAACCGCCTACTTTCAAGTAATAGATATTTGATATTAACTTGCATATCTTTTAGGTGCGAGCTTTCTACTGAATCACTGTATTAGCAAAATTTTAACCTTTTTTTAATGCTCTGAAATCTACAGTTTTCAAAGTAGTGGGTTAAATGACAGCTAATAATTTTCGTCTAGGTGTATTCTGTTGATATTTGCCCTAATTTAGTGCTTCGATTTTGTTATTCTAGGTCATCCAAATACGATAGTTTTTTTTTTCAAAAGTTCCTTTTTTCCGGTAGCTATTGCCTTTTAATTTTCAGGAATGTTGCTTTGTTTTGTTTCTAAAAAGTCCAGAAAATTCCAACTCTGGCATCGAGCTTGGATCCGAGTTGTAAATTGTCAAACATACCGAAAATGTTCTGTATTTTTGTCCCTTAAGATGCCCACTACATGTAAAGAAGTTGTGTTGTATTTAAATTTACAGGGAGGTAAAATGTGCGAGTGAATGGGATTTTTATAAAATGATAAAAATAATTTATAAAGTCAAACGTAGACCATGAATACATGACGAAAAAAAAAAACAATCTTAAGTATTTGGCCACAATCTGACCTTATATTAAGTGACGGTAGTGACACGCAACTCTAGTTCAGGAACTGGCTCTCAAGTGCAACTGCCGGAACAGACCTGTAGGCGCTTGGTGACAAATTATCAACTTAAGGGTGGTAACAAGTTAGGCGGGCATTAAAAATGCCCTACCAACACGCTATGATTTCATCAAGATGTTTACCTTTTTTATACTAGCTTAGAATAATGAATGTACAGCATCTGATGGTAAGTACGGTACAGTCCACAAACAATGGCAACCGTCGATGACATACAAGATGAAAGCCCAGGCTCATAGCATTCGAACTCACGTCGATTGATATCCATACACGCTACCATTGAACTTGAAATATATGGTGTTCTGCATAGAATACAAAAGACTAAAATGTACTGTATATTATATCTATTAAATAACATTGTGAAGACTAATTTAAATATAACGCACAGTATAAACCGGTGGATTTAGAAGCATGAAGCAGCAAGAAGGTGAAGGAAATAATAAAAATGTATGCCCGAAAGAGGTTCAATAGGAGATTCAAAATAGGATGATTCCTGATATATTACTGATAGGAAATTCCACTGAATACATAGCTAGTTACAACATTAAAATACAAATACAGTACAAAATACTGTCACATAACACTTTAGATATTGAAGAAACGACGCTAGCAGACGATACGTCCTACTCGGCAATAAACAAAAAGGCTGATAACTAGTAGATTTGACCATATACACGGTGATAAATCATTCATACAAATTACCTTCGGTGCGTTGGGCTTTTGAATCGGATCCTGTATTACCCGGATAAATTTATCAAGATGATAAAAGAGAACGTATACAGGGTGACATTCGATATCGACCGGCGATGGACATTCCATACTAAGCGGACAGCGTTATTCATAAATTTTGTGTATATGAAGTTTTAGTAAAAAAAATATTCAAACTACAGTAGCGTCAAAAAAAACTCGTCTAAAATGTTTGTGCTTTACTCCTTCGGTCTAAGTCAGCCCAGTTGTTCACAGGGCCTTTATATAAAACGCAAGGGCGTTAGTACTGTCAGGTTCTGATAATATAGGATGGAAGATCTCAAGCTCTACAAGACCTTCTTCGTCCTATTTTTTCCGAACACATTACCTTTCGTTCATATCGAGTTTATCGTAATTGGACGTAGAGCGTTTTTTCATGAGACAGCAAACTTATTGACGAACATGCACCCAGAACATCACTTACGAGTAGAAACTTATTACGACTTTGTAGCAATTCCATTACATTTATGTAAATCACGGCATTCTAAAATGTATCGGCGATTTGAAACGACGAGAAAATTACGGCTCTACTTTGATTACATAATGACGCAATTAGAATATTACTAAAGTGCGTAGATTAATTCGCCTTAAATAAGTATTTAATAGTAATACATGAATTCTGAAAACATCTTTGAAAAAGTCTGACTGACTTGAGTAACTACTTAAATCCGTGGATATCGGACAAAAATTTCACCGGTCTTTATTCTCACTTACGCTGTATACACTCTGGTAATGTCACGTGGGATTAAGATAAGAAGACAATAAGATAATTGTAATAGCAATAAGAGAAGGAAAAACTTACAACTTGTTATATTAACTACTAACAAGACAATTTTTAACAAAAATAACACCACCTTCAATTGTTTTGAGGAGTTCCCTGGTGTATCTTCAATGCCAATGAAATTTTTCTACGAAAAAAGAGTCACGTAAATCGGTCCATAAACAAAAAGGTTATGACTGAACACCTATAAAACAAATAATTTGAAATTTTCTATTTATATCCTCAGTTAGTGTCATTATTTAATGATGTTGTTAAATTATACACTTCACAATTTAATTACTCCGATAACGAGAATAAATTGAACGTCCTTCATATATATATTAAAGCGCTCAATAAATATAATATATTTGGAACCACCTTATCTTCCAAACAAAAATAGAATCACCAAAATCAATTCATAATTGCAAAGTAATCGCGTAACAAACATCCAAAAAAAAATATAGAGTCGAATTGATTTGATTGATTGATTCCTTTTTTGAAGTTGGTTAAAAAGATAGGTTCATTTGTATGTTGTTTGTTCAGCTGCGTGTGTGTGCACAGCATTGTATTTTCGAGTAATTTTAAATTATTTCTTGTAATATTCATTATAAAAAAGGATAGGACCCAGAATCTGCAGATCAGAAGCTCCGCTCGCATGGACTACAGAGTGCTGCCGGTCGCGCGAATTGCACTGCCCCAAAAATGCTTATTGTGGGTGATCCTTAGAAGATAGACATATGCTATCGCTGACTTTTTTGTTGATCTAAAATAATGATTTTCGCTTGAAAAGAACATTAACAGACAGACAGGCAGAGAGACGTTGAGTTTTATAATTAATACATATAGATAGAAATAATCTCTAATCTAATAATCTTAATATAGATCTAGTAATCTTAATCTAGATCGCGACCACCATATATTTGATGTAATACCTACCTTGTACACTTAGGTGTGTTGCGTTCCGGGATGTCAGGCGGTGTATATCTACCATATATGGTGATGAGTGGATTACAGGCTGGCATGACAGCAGAGACAGACACTTTACCATGCTACTATTAAAAAAAAAGTTATTTTGTATGTAATATATGTAATGTATATGATATATATAAAAATGCCATTCAATCATCACGACGGAATCAACAAAAACACATTTGTACTTAACTTTGTATAGATTAGTTGTCCCTTACTAACGATAAGTATTATATTAGGCAAGGATATAACCATTTTATTTGGTGTTTACAAGGTAACAAGGTTCTATTACTAAGTTCTTTAGAGAGCAATTAACTCGCCAGCAACTTGTGATTTAGACCGCAAAAGCGCATTAGTCGGGCCGGGCACATGTCAGTTTCTCAGGGTGGCCATTTGCACGGCAAATTGAGAGCCAGCCTGTAATCTTAGACAACCTAGATCCTTATGTTATATGTGTACGAGGGAAAAGGGTACGTTCGAATGAAACTTACCGCATACTAGCTTCTACCAGCGGTTTTGTTCGCAATAAACTTATATTTAATGTCTATAAAATAAAAATTAACATAATATCCTCATGTCACTAGAAATTATGTTCGTTTTGTTTGAACTTTTTTGTCGCGTTTAGTTGAGGGTGAAGTTGAAAGCTGCTCGCGCGTTATTTCACGGAACTGTGACAAATGATGAAGTCATCCATAAATACCTAGAGAGCTGCAAAGAGATAGGGCTTCATATCCACATAAAGGGAAAACTATGAAAACTTGGACAATCGAAGATCTGATCCTGATGACATTTTTAATTCGTACGGCATGAACACAAAGAAAAAAAAAATTAGCGCGATATTCGGCGAATTTGACGAATAAGATCGCGTACGGGTTAATTAATAACTAGACAATAAGGTAGGCTTATATTAATTATTATAAGATTGAAAAAAACTTTAACAATTTAACTTTAATCTCACTCTATATTTGTAAATATCATCTGAATGGTGTTGTATTTTTATATGTAAACCAGCTTGTGACTTCATTCCTGTTGATTTCTAAATGACACAACTCGCACGCCACCTGTCGTAAAATACTTGTACTGATTCAGGAACCTTCACAGATGTTCATACAACAAATCAAATCAAAAACATCAATCAAATCAACAAATCCAATGGAATAAGAACGTATACAGTACAAACAAAAAGTTTATCTTATATATATATATATATATATAGATTATGTCGACCTCAAATAAACTGATTGCAAACCTTCAATAGCTTCAGATAACAAGAAAAAGCTTTTACTCTCGATCATAAGACATTGTTATACTACTTAGGTAGCAAACAGGCATTCGGCCCTCTTGATGATAAGTGGCTACCGTAGTCTATGGACGCTTAAAATACCGTAGGCACTAGCGCGTTGCTCACCTTGAACCACCTTACTCCAACGAGCTCAGGAAGCCCTACTCATCACAGGAACACAGCACAAGGTTATTTGGCTTCGATCCTATGTAGGGTAGAGTTATTTCAACAGTCGGTCTGCCTCAAATTTGTCCTACCTCTTTTTTAAGATTAATTTATCAAAATCTATAAAATAATTTCTATTTGGAATTGAACGCGCAACGACTCGTCGGGTGATTGTGCGTTCTAGATCGCAAACATTGTTACTATAGTTATTTAATGTAAACTGAAATAGAAATAGGTATCAGTGGAACATTCGAGAAATGAAATTCAAGGGTCGACAGATTTGTAGAGAGAACGTTTGAGTATTCCCATATTGGTAGTTTCCCGTCCGAAAGAATTTCCTTTGTCTTGTTATTTGCTTCTACAAATTTTCTCGAATGGCATAACACTACGTCGTCGGTTATTCGTTTTTAGTTGAGTTTTTATTGTTTCTATTCACAATCATGTTATTTTTATTTCAGATCTATTTTTTTTATTGTTTATTAGTTTAATGTTTTTACCTCAATCTCACCTGATGTTAAGTGATGATGTGGCCGAAAATGGTACACGCTAAGCCTAGTGGGAAGGCTGGCTCTCAAGTGCAGCTGCCAGAACACAGCTATAAATGCTTGGCGACAGATTTTCAACTTGAGGGTGGCCTATCATCATGCTATGATGTAATCATGATGTTTTCCTTCATGGAAAGCTCAGGCTCATTGCAGGGATTCGAACTCACGTGAACCATCTGAGTCATTATTATTCACTATTATATGAAATCTTAGCATAAATATTTTCAAAAACATAAATTGTATTAATAAAACAAATCATCCGTGAACACTTAACATTTCCCGTCTATGTATATTCACAGCTCTCAGGCTATGCGCGTATAACGTATATATGAATAAATTACCGCCTCGAAGGGTACTCACTGACTCACTACTCGCGCAGACAGACGGGGACGTTGACAAATTTTGACAATCTCTGTATTGCATTGCGAACAACGTTTTACAGAATTAATATCGTGTGAGTTATACATATTTACTTATGTTAACGTTTCTATACAAATACCGTCAACGCTTTACTTCAATGGTGTAGGCAGAGAAATATAACTGCCATTTTTGCTGTTTTTTCTACTCAACTGCTGGCTTTAACTTTTATTTACAGATCAGTTCACTAATTACTTATTTCGGTAGACCAAAGTAATTCAGATTATGTACAAGCCATAATGTACCACATGTAATCTACATTTTCCATTTAGAAGTGGATATTTAACCATATCTGCATAGCCAAATAATCTAGGGAGCCAAATTTATAACGGAGATTGTCTATGGTTTGTTATATATTAACGATCATCATCATGGTACTGGGTCCTAAGCAGTAATACCGAATTAATAAATAAATAATTTGTTATTTGTATAAAATACTATCAATTTAATATTATATAACTAGAATTCGTTCGCTTGGAATTTCCTGCATGAAAAATAACAGATATGTAGTTGAAGTTCAACATCAGCGATTTTACCGTGTTTCGTACTATGTGATTGGCTCAGCGTGACACATCGTGTTACTCACGGATAGCAGTCAGCCGTGCCTCACGCTATTCACTACTTTCGATCTATTGAAATTCTACCATACATCTACGCTGTGAGTTTAACCTATCACATCTTTCCCTACAGGTTTTTGGGTTTCCGTAATTTTTTTCTTAGTACCTCTTTCAGCAGCGAGTCTCAACTAACGCTATTCCACAGTTTCCTACGAACAGTTTACTCTTTAAGTGAAATCTATGAATAATTGTGAAAAATACATTTACAATGCATTTGTGTTACTTCTATTGAAAATTACGTGAAGATAAAATCGTTTAGAATTAATTTGGTATTATGTCACTACATTTCACTATACATTTAAAATAATATTTTATAATATTAGGTACATATAAATACATTCCTTTTTATATATAAATAACTTAAACGTAATTTATACACCTTACAAATGTCCATACGTGTAAAAATATATCCTAAATTTTCCTACAGATTATTTAAAAAAAAAACATCAAATTCGGTCCAGTAGTTTCTGCGTGATTGGCATACAATTTAAAAAACAATAATTGTAAATCTGTCGAATTTTTTTCTATCCACGTTTCTAAACATCCGTAGTATAAAGTTTTTTTTTTCAAATATCTTTAAATTACACATATTTATACTCTTTACTGTTTTATTATAACTGCAGATTAAAATAATTTATGTATAGATTTCGTTTTTTTAGCAAACCAGTGCTGGTTAGAAACTTACAATATGTGCTATGCTATCCCTATATTTTATTGTTTACACTTATCACTTTAAAATCGGAGTAAATACAGAGACACTCGTATATAAAGAGTGCTCAATAGGCTGATTGTGTCGTGTCCAAGGAGACTCGACTGATGCGCGACGTTGATTGGGGCCACGACAACAGCGCTAAGCTTAAATATTTTATTATATCTTAATGTATATGTACGCGTTTTTTCAGATAATATCTTTTGGCACGTTTAGTAGAGGGTGAAATTTAGAATTACGCGCGCATCATGTGACGGGAGTGCGATATGATGAAGTTAGCCATTAATGACAATAATGTGAATTCATTATGCCTACTTTTTATTGTGTTTGTGTAATGTAACTAAATTAAAGTAATGGCAACTTAAAAGCCGTAACATTATTGTAACATTAAAAAAATTTAAGTCAGTAAAATGAATTCACATTGTTATCATTAATGGCAGCATGTAAGTCTTATTTTGTTGAAATGTAATTTCAAATGTTTTGCTATGCCAAAGAATTATAATTTCTTACGTGCGGACAATAGTACATACAATTTATTTTATTTAACAACTGCTTTTGGATTTGAAAGCAATACATTTCTTATCTTCAATTCAAATTAAACTTCAATGTTACTTAAATAACAAGTCAAAAAATTATTTGAAATACATTTTCCCAAATGTCTTATTTACTACATTAAAAAACTTACAGAATATGGCCTTGTGTGAATCATTTGCTACTTTTGAAACCAGAATGTCTGAAAATGACTCCCTCTCTATATATACACATAAAATCATAATAAAACTTAAACAATACAGTTAGATTAAAAAGAATACAAAAAACGTGTGGGATTGTGTCGGTCACATGGTCGTTGGTTTAAGATGAATCGTCTCTGTTAGCGAATCACTTTTAGGGTTAAATATTGAAATGAAAACATGACTGACTTATTTTTTTTTATACAATGCTGACACTGAATAGGTAATACATATAAATTACTTTAAATCAATAGAGCAGTGGCAGTAGTTGCGGCAGCAGTAGAGGTGCTCGTGGAGTCTGCGTCGTTTACTAGCGCGCCTTGGCACCTTTGAGACGCTCCCAAAATACCCTCACTCATTCAACACCGGATATGGCCCATAACCCCTTCTTTTCAACGATAGCTGTGATTTATATTTCCGGATGGCTCTAGCATATGCTGAGGCAGACATATTGAATTTTTATAATATTGTTACGGCTTGAACATAAAGAAATGGAAAAAACAACATCTTTCTCGAAATTTCCAGGACCGTCCGAAAAAATCGTGAATTTATCATAGTGCAGTCGTGTGACGTATAATCTTAGGTTCAACGACACACACATAGAAAGTCTTATCGCTAAAACTGTCAGCAAACAATAGGCCATAAATTAAACGTTCCCCTCGTTTTAAAAAGCGATGACGTAAATTGTTTACAAGATGTTAGGAGTTCCTGGACCTTCCAGAGATTTCGGGATCGAGTCATTTAGGTATATAAGGGAGCTGAGTTGCGAGACGAGTAATTAATAATTCGAAAGCGAAGCGACAACAAGAAGCGAAATAAGAGAGGAACAAAAAGTGTTATTCTGCAAGTATCTACACAGGGTGATTCTGAGAGAATATTCGGTGAACGATTTATGTGTTTTGTTTTGAAATTGTTTTTTTTTACTTTAATTTCTACTAGCTGAGTACGAATAAATTACTTTTGAGTGACACTACGGCATATTATTACCCACGAACGTAACATTTGGTGTCAGAAGCGGTATGCCGTTAGTGATGCGTGACGAAGAGATTCGTACTCCGCGAACGAGGAGACAAGCCGAGATGGACGCCGCACGTCAACGTCAGCGTAACGAAGAGGAAGGACATGTTGCTACGGTACCATCTGAAGAATCGGTGAGTTTGGCGACATTGTTGGCTGCCATCCAGGCCACCCGCCGCGAGTTTCAAGAGAGTCAGGAGGCCACCCGTCGCGAGTTTCAGGAAGCTTTGCAGACTAGTCAGGCTAGTCAGGAGGCCACCCGTCGCGAGTTTCAGGAAGCTATGCAGACTAGTCAGGCTAGTCTGGAGGCCACTCGCCACGAGTTCCAAGAAGCTTTGCAGACAAGTCAAAAAACCGTATTGGCAAAGATCGACAGTGGCATCACGGTCCTGGGAGAAAAAGTCAAGAACCTCATGATTGAGGTTAAGGAGGTAATACACAGGACGGATAATATTGAGAGTCGAGTCGACGGGCATGATAACGACCTGCAGAAAATAACCAACAGAATTAGTAAGCTCGAGACACGTGAGCCAGTAGCGGTAGTAGCTTCACCGTCGTCTGCGAAATTTGAAGTGCCACGTTTTGACGGGACAACATCTTGGGCAGCCTTCAAGTACCAGTTTGAAACACTGGTAAGAGGTAATGGCTGGAACAATGAGCAGTCATTTGTGGCTCTTACTCTGGCACTACGAGGAGACGCCGTCATGATTCTCGAGAACTTACAAGCGAATGAAAGGACCCTAGAGTCACTGATGGAAGCATTGGATACGCGTTATGGTGACAAGCACATGGAACATGTCTATCGCGCTCAGCTTCGGGATAGAACCCAGAAATCTAGCGAAAGTCTGCAGCAGTGGGCTCTTGAGGTTGAACGTTTGGTCCGTCGAGCTTATTCATCAGCTCCTTCAGGTACGATTGAAGTAAATATACTCCAGGCATTTGTCGACGGTATAAAAGATGGTGAGATTAGAGCTGCCGTACGGCTTGGTCATCATCAGACCCTCAAGAGTGCGCTTGCACATGCTTTGGAAGTGGAAGCTGTTCGTCAGGACACAAAACCCTATAGAGTTCGGGAAATTGTGACTCCACCTGCAACCAAACGGTTTACGCCAACGTGTTATGGTTGTGGAGAGAAAGGGCACTTGCGAGTTGATTGCCCTAAGAGAAAAAGAAGAATGGTCTCATCTGAGACCCAAATAGAAGGAGACCTTGCGTTAAACTAGACGTCGCCAGGACCGCGGGGCGGGTGCTGGCTGGTCAACATAAAGCCCCAAAGATCATAATAACTCAAGTGTATGACGGGAATGGTCTGATCATCGAGGGTAGTTTGAACAACCAAACTTGCAGTTTTACTGTGGATACAGGAGCTTCACGGACAGTTGTTAAGCCAGAACTACTAAAGCGCACCATTCTGTGGCAGAGGCAATCTCAACTGTGTCATCTACAGACTGCAACCGGCGAGCCAGTTTCCGTCCTCGGTGAGACAGATGTAAATCTAAGAATTGGTGATCAAGTTTACGTCCACTCAGTGTTAATTGCAAATATAACAGATGATTGCATCCTAGGACTTGATTTCTTGAAGAGTCAGAAATGTGTTTTGGACGTCTCAAGAGGTGTGCTGAAATTTCCTGACCAGGAAGTCTGCTTAAAAGGATCCAGCGCATGTAAGCTTTATTGTCTGAAAGACACTATTCTGGCTCCGAGATCAGAGAACCTGGTGGAGGTGAAGTTCCCTAAGAACATTAAGTACAAAAGGTGTGCAATAATTGAAGACCTGGGCCACCACCCGAATACCATCACCGCAAGGACACTGGTCATGACACAAGGAAAAACTAAAGTGAGAATCATCAACTTGGGCAAAGAAGAAGTTCACCTAAAGAAGAACAGTGTGATTGGCAGATGTGAGGAAGTGGGCTACCTCAAACGCCTGGATAGCACTGAGATGAAGCAGGGTTGTGAAGGACTTAAGGATGATCACTTTGGTCAGCTTATAGAAACATTCAAGGAGAATTTATCAGCATCAGAACTACAGCGAGCCAAGGAACTTTTGCTGCAGTTTCGGGATATTTTTGCAACTGGTAACGAATGTGGAAGAACAGGACTTGTGAAGCATCAAATAAACACTGGTGATGCAAGACCTATTAAGCAAAGGCCTCGACGAATACCTTGGGCCAAAGAACCCGAAGTAGCAGAAATGATAAAGGACATGGCTAATGCTGGAATCATTGAACCTTCTACTAGTCCATGGTCATCACCGGTGGTGCTGGTGAGGAAGAAAGATGGCAGTACAAGGTTCTGTGTGGATTACCGCATGCTGAATAATGTGACAAAGAAGGACAGTTACCCTTTACCCCGGATTGACGATACACTGGACTTGCTGAGTGGGAAGGAGTGGTTCTCTACTATTGATCTGAAGAGTGGATATTGGCAGGTAGAGATCAGCCCACAAGATAAGGAAAAGACAGCATTCAGCACAGGGATTGGAAATGGACTATGGCAGTTTAATGTTATGCCATTTGGGTTGTGCAACGCTCCAGCGACTTTCGAACGCCTTATGGAAAGAGTTATGGTTGGTCTTCTTGGTGACGTATGCTTAGTATATTTGGATGATGTGATCATACTAGGCCGAAATTTCTCTGAGAACTTGAGGAATCTTGAAAAAGTATTTACCCGGATACGCGGAGCAAACTTAAAACTAAACCCTAAAAAGTGTGCTCTATTTAAGAAGGAAGTCAGTTACTTGGGACACATAATCTCAGCTGAAGGAGTAAGAACTGACCCAGAGAAGATAAAGGCCGTCCAGGAGTGGCCTGTCCCCAGAAACAAAACAGAAGTGCGCTCATTTCTGGGTCTATGCGCATATTATAGACGTTTTGTTAAGAACTTTTCGAACATTGCCAAGCCGTTACATCAGTTAACAGAAGAAAAGAGGGACTTCGTCTGGAATTCGAACTGTCAATCTGCTTTTTGCGAACTTAAACAGCGGATGTGTGAAGCACCTATACTAGGTTACCCAAGCAGAGAAGGAAGGTTCATCGTGGACACTGACGCCAGCAACAGCGGAATTGGAGGAGTGTTATCACAAATACAAGGGGATCGACAAGTCGTAATAGCATATTTCAGTAAGGCGCTTTCTAAGCCTGAAAGAAATTACTGTGTCACACGTCGGGAACTACTTGCTGTTGTGAGAACCTTGCAACATTTTCACAAATACCTCATAGGAAGGCAGTTTACATTAAGGACGGACCACGCTGCCTTAAAATGGCTACTTCAGTTTAAAAACCCAGAGGGGCAAGTCGCAAGATGGCTCGAGCAACTGCAGGAGTTCGATTTTATAATAGAGCATCGCAGTGGAAAGGGACATAGTAATGCAGATGCTTTGTCGCGACGGCCTTGTGTGAACGATTGCAAGCACTGCTTACGAAATGAAGAACGCGAGGATGTAAGGCTTGTAAGAATCGATGACAGTATGAAGAAAGCCCAAGAAGAAGATGACGACTTACGACCGATACTGGACTGGAAGCACAATGGAATCCGACCTCAGTGGAGTGACGTCTCATCTTACGGACCAGTCACCAAAGGTTATTGGGCCCAGTGGGACAGTCTGTCCTTGGAAAATAGCGTCCTATGTAGAAGATGGGAATCCAACGATGGTAAAGTGGTAACCATGCAAGTGGTAGTACCACGAAGTCAGGTGACCCGCATATTGAGGCAAATTCACGATGGTGTTTCCGGTGGTCATCTAGGAGTAAAGAAAACCCTGCTGAAGGTTAGACAGCGGTTCTACTGGTTGGGTTGTAGAGAAGATGTGGAGAACTGGTGCCGTAAGTGTACTGCTTGTACGTCAGTAAAAGGCCCACAGACACGAAGCAAGGGTAAGCTGAAGTTATACAACGTAGGAGCACCCTGGGAACGCATTGCCATTGACGTCGCCGGACCGTTTCCAATGACTGAGGAGGGCAACAAATACATTGTAGTAGTACAGGATTACTTCACCAAGTGGCCTGAAGTATTCGCGACGCCAAATCAAGAAGCGACTACGGTGGCAAAGAAACTGGTTAATGAAGTAGTCTGCCGCTACGGTGTACCAATGGAGATTCATTCAGATCAAGGGAGGAACTTTGAATCTTCTCTCTTCCAAGAAATATGCAATCTCCTTGGCATTCATAAAACACGTACGACTCCCGCTCATCCACAGTCGGATGGTATGGTTGAAAGATTTAATCAGACCTTGGAAAATCACTTGGCAAAAGTCGTGGAAGACCATCAGAGAGACTGGGACCGCTACATACCCCTATTCCTAATGTCTTATAGATCTGCTGTACACGATAGTACAAGATTCACGCCTGCAAAAGCGAATTTCGGAAGAGAAATGAGACTGCCAATTGATGTGATAACCGGCGTGCCACCTGATAAACCAAAACCCATTACGGATTTCGTGAGCGATCTTCAAAACCAGTTGGAGGAAGTACACCAGAGGGTGCGGGAGAATAGTCTTAATACTAGCATAAAGATGAAGACTAGATACGACCGCAATGCAAATGCCAGTGGTTTTGAAGAAGGATCCCTCGTATGGCTCCATAACCCTCTTCGCAGAAAAGGGAAGTCTCCTAAACTTCAAGCCCGGTGGGAGGGGCCCTATACTGTCGTCACTAAGATTAACGATGTGACCTATCGCATTAAGAAAGGATTAAGAGGAAAACCGAAGGTAGTTCACATAGATAGATTGGCGCGATACCACGGAGATAATGCTCGGGACGAGCATAACTAAGAGGGGGGTAATGTTACGGCTTGAACATAAAGAAATGGAAAAAACAACATCTTTCTCGAAATTTCCAGGACCGTCCGAAAAAATCGTGAATTTATCATAGTGCAGTCGTGTGACGTATAATCTTAGGTTCAACGACACACACATAGAAAGTCTTATCGCTAAAACTGTCAGCAAACAATAGGCCATAAATTAAACGTTCCCCTCGTTTTAAAAAGCGATGACGTAAATTGTTTACAAGATGTTAGGAGTTCCTGGATCTTCCAGAGATTTCGGGATCGAGTCATTTAGGTATATAAGGGAGCTGAGTTGCGAGACGAGTAGTTAATAATTCGAAAGCGAAGCGACAACAAGAAGCGAAATAAGAGAGGAACAAAAAGTGTTATTCTGCAAGTATCTACACAGGGTGATTCTGAGAGAATATTCGGTGAACGATTTATGTGTTTTGTTTTGAAATTGTTTTTTTTTTATTTTAATTTCTACTAGCTGAGTACGAATAAATTACTTTTGAGTGACACTACGGCATATTATTACCCACGAACGTAACAATATTTTATTCACTTCCTGGTTATTTTTACTCATAAATATTGTCCAAATTATCCAAATACACGAAAAGATCATCGCACTATCACGCGTGAAACATGATATACAGTGAAAAGTTTCGGTCTTTCCCCTCCTTTGCCAACTTGGCTGGCCATGACGGAATATCAAGGTAATAACAGTGAGCTGACTATAAAAGCGAAATAATGACACTAAATTTATGTTTCTGCTTATGTAGTTATGAAGATAAGGCGATATAGACCTTTTCATTTCGGTACACTTTCTAGCCTGGTACCCGCATTGATAAACCCAATCGAGTTTCTTGCCGACTCTTCTCGCTGGCTGGGATGTTTTCCGAATCGGTGGTAGTGTTTTGATATTTATAAGAGTATTCTTAACGCTTCTTTATTTCGATTTTAGAGGACTAATTTATGTGTCAGCGCGTGTTATTAGCGACACCCTTCAGGCTCAAACACAGCAACGTGATAATGCTGTGGTACAGGCATGGCTGTAGTGCTTTTGCAGTAGAATCCTGCCTTTTTTTTTGTCGCATCACGTCCATTTAGGTACGAAAGAAGGTAAATACATGTAATAAAAAGCACTAATAATCATGCCTCTTTAGAGAAAGATAGTGCAAAAAGCGGAATGTATCACTATATATCAATATATATAGTGATACATTCCGCTTTTTGCATGGCCTTGCCATCAAACTAGGACATCGCGCTATTGAGAGATTATCTTGGAAGCTACCATTTCAAGTGGATAGCCGTTCTGTCGAAATTATATCCGTATAATATTGATTCTACGTTCAAAATCGTCGATTTCGTAATTAAAATCTTAAGTTTACCTAATAAGAATAAGGCCACAAGAATGAAATTAAGTGAGGATGAACGCACTAACAGTCATATTTTTCCGAAATAGATTTGTGCATTGTACACTAGAACAGATTACATAAATATAAATGAGTCAATAAGAAAATCGCATGCTTCAGTGATATGAAAATAACAAACAGTTCTAAATATTGCAGTCGGCTGAGTATTTGCAGATATCTGAGATGAACGTTTCAGTAAATAACTAAATGATGCTTTGTATCAAGTATACATCACTGTCGGGATAAAGAGATTCGATGTGCTTCTCTCCGATATTTATTTGAATAACAAACGTACAAACATACAAATTACAAACTTAACTCAGTTAAGGCTTAAATATAACGCTAATTCACTTCGGAAAACAGGTATGAAACTCTAGTCTTACTCAAGTATTTTAATGATAAAGCAGTGAAAAGCGAAGGTACTACAAACTGTACTACTATCAGAATTATACACACATAAATTGCATTGTGTAGTCATGAAAATTACGAATTTCATTTTCAAACGTTCAGTTGACGCAGATGAACTGCAAATATAATAAGGTTAATAATAATTTATAATAAGGTTGAGTCTTACTTTATAAAGTACAATTTCGTAACATATTTGAGTTTCTCACGTGATATTGTTATAAAGGCATCTTTGAACATATTACGTATATATTTTCTATTCAAGTTAATGTTGTGCTACTTTATTATTTGTGTGAATATTTTTTCATGATTATTGTGATATTCCTGACTATATATATCTTTGTAAGGATAACCGTGGGAAGTTGACTATTGTATAAAAATATTATTAGAAATATTTTCATACGTTATCTCAGTACTGTGTACATCGTTATAATAATAGAAGGTTGTATGCAGAATAGAAAATAATAATATACAAGACTTCATTTATGGCTGAGTTACTTCTTAATCATTTTCCGTTATATGGGTGCTATCAGGCTGGTTAGATATTGCTTGTAAATGCACAGTGCGGTACGGCGGGGGCACGGAGCGGCACGGCGCGGCACGGCGCGTCACGGCGCGGCACGGCGCGGCACGGCGCGGCACGGAGCGGCACGGAGCGGCACGGAGCGGCACGGTGCGGCACGGTACGGCCGTGCGCGCGTCAGCCGTGTCTATTTAATGAACAATAAAGCGGACTAGAATATTGGTTACAGCGTGGCCACTAAATTCCCGAATTGAGATTTATTGACACGCGTGTTACCATTGTAATAATAAATGAAACAGAACTAAAGACAACTACGCTTTGAAATATCCGCTTTGCAAATAAATGTTTTTACTTGCATTATAGTCATACATATTTATAATTACAATACTTATGTAGTAAAAGTAATAATAGCAATCAATAATACTGTTAGGAATAGACGAGTAGTGAGCTGCGTGCCTAGTTTTATGTAAGATTATATCAAAGTTAGTTAGTCGCGAGCCTATACCGGCCGCGTCGTCCGCTTGTGCTTTAATTGAAATCTCTAACTAATATTAATAAACTGTTATTGTGCAAACTTTTCTGGCTACTTATTCACGCCCGAACAACTACCCCAAATTTATAAGTTGATTGATTGCGAGGACTTACTTAAACAAATTATCTTTGTTGTACCCCGTCCGGACAATCGCGTAATTAACAGGAAATTTTTCATGATGCCTTTTTGCATGACCAATGTTGTACAACACTCGATACTTTGTTGATATTTTTTCTTTTTCCTTTGTTCTACTAAAGTTTTAGCTCATGTTATATTTTGAAGCCACTCACGTTTTAATGTAAGTTTTCTGTCATTATGCAAGGTGTTTTCGCTTTTTAAGGCTTACTACACATATTATTTTATTTTCTTATAATTATATATTTTGCGTTAATCGGCGTGATGTCTAGTTTGTGAACCAAATAATAATAATAAAAACTTTAAATTAGAATAAATCGTGCTGAATACAGCTACTACAGTACTAATACTATTCGAACCAATTGACACTCGGTATGTTCAGTGTTCACGTATAGATTTTGATACAACTACGAATTCTTTTGGTGACAAAAGCGGCTGATGGCGAAGAAAATCTATTTTCTATAGTAACACTACAAAGTAACTGAACTGTGCCTGATGGTAAGCACGGTACAATCCAAATATAATGTCGGCCATCCAGAGTTCGGTTATCTGGTAATCTATCTATGTGTGTGCTAAGTGGTCGCTATCTTGCCGATCTGCATAAAAGTCTACTCTTAAGAAAACTAGGAAGTTTGCAATGTAATATGCTATGTTATTAATGCTAATTAAGGGCTTTCCTCCGTAGTGTAAATATTTACAGCCTGGTATAATTAAGTAAGATTAGTTTCCATGCTCTACAAAAATGACTAGAAAGCTTGTTTATTCTATAGAATACTCATCGGCATAACTTAACTTATACTTAGTATAATGCTTGTTTATTATTTCAGGTAATTTATTTCGTATTAATAAATTATGAAGTTCAAATCTGCCAGATGCCGACCTAGTTCAGATTTAAATATGTATTGAGTTTAATTCCCGCCGTTTCGCTATTTTATTTTGCTAACTATAATTTTTGAATGTCACTTTTTTATATTACTATAAAAAAAGAGCTGAAGCGATCAGGGATTGGAGATCTGCTCTCCTGAATACTTTTCCATTGTAAGAGGACCTCAGTGTAATAATTTGTGTGATTTCGAAGGTTTCGAAGAAAGTGTAGCCCATCAACTAGCTCTGAATGTAAGAAGCCTTCAGTAAAAAAAAAAAACAAGTCAAAAATCTGTCAATTCAGTCAGGAGAGCGACGGAGTGAGTGTTGGTTTACTTACCGAAGATAAAAAAAGGTCGACCCAGATAAGCGTATTCCAGGGGATCTTCAGTAATTCTGTTGTGCTCGCACGTGTGCCTACTAAAAATGAGAATTCCTTATCATTATCAATAAAGCAGCCAGTCGCTAGACGCGAAGGTACGTGACTTCCAGAAGGAATCAGCGGAGCTGCCTTTTCATTATCCTGCCTTTTCTATCAAGATGACATACGTTGAGCTAAAAATTTATCTGGGGCATGGCTGCTTGGCAGTGGCATGTATCTACACGCGGGTGTAGCCTTGAACAACCAACGGAAAAACAGGGGACGCCCTGAGGTTACCTACAAAGAATCTTATGAATTCCTGCTGGTGGGAGAGGCGGTCTTATAGGCTGCTACAAAAGAAGTCTGAAAAGATCAAAAGCTTGTAATTCACTTGATAGTAGGCTGTATGAGATACTAAAATCTGTCTTGTTAATATCATTATCCTTAAATATGTATACACCATTTAATTATGCATATTAACTCGAGCTGGAATAACATAAAATAGAAGTATAAAACTTTGTAAACGGCTGCATATTAAGTAAATTGCAATATAATAAAGTAAATTATAATAAACGTTTGTTTCGTGGCCCCACCGCAAGGTAAATGTTGTAACTAACCCCATACGGCTCTGTAATGACAGAATGGCGATAATATAGCCGTAAAGGTTATAGATCTTGACCACAACTAATATATACCTCCTACATATGATTTAGGGATTTCATGGAATAAATAATCTGAAAAGATAAACAGTTGTCAATGGCAGATTGTTTTAGTTATTTTTTAATAAACGCCAAAGAACCAGCAAAACATTGACCTATTTAGACGTATAGGTTACGTATGTGTATATGTTAATATATAAAAGTTTGGTGAATAACTCTTCAACGCGACGCGACGTGCCGAAACAAGTCTGTGATAAGTTACTCTACTATTGATTCAGTCACAAATACCTCTTATATTCTATGAATATTTGAAAGATATTTCGACAGGTTTAATAGAAGTTTCATTTTATATAATTTACCGAAGAAAAGTTTTTATGTAATAATCTGAACATTTTATAGACCGTTAAGTTTATAGGCTGTGGGCGCCGTGAGCGCTGTCAGCGCTGTGAGCGCTGTGAGCGCTGTGAGCGCTGTGGGCTAGCCTCGGGACTCAGCTCCGACGCGGCATGAGGGCGCGAAGGCGTGATAATGGTGCGGAATGGCGCAAATACACTTCATAATGGCCGTTGAATCGACTGTAATAGCATCGCTGTGTAGACACAACACGCAATTATGTTTCATTATCTGTTGAAAACATTTGATTTTTTGTTTTCAACAAATGTTCGTGTTGTCACTAAACGACAAGATTATATTTTTAATGCGACCTTGTGTGTAGGGGTTAATTTTTAACGTATTTTTTTGTTTGTTTGTTGGTTTCATGATAAATATTATTCACACATAAACCAGGCTACTCTCCAATTGAAAAATTTACCTTTTTTAAATTCTTCACCTAAATTAAGTTAAGGGATTAAATTTATGTTCTATGATTGTAAAGGTAGTCTGGGAAACCTCCAATTTTTTACTAATTATTTTTTAATCTGTATATATTATTATTATTTTATCTATTTGATTATGTTACTCTTTGCTATGGTAAATGTTGCCATGGTAACCGGTGCCATTTTGATAATAATATACTAAAGTCCGCATTTTTAATTCTATGTACTTTTTATGTCCGAATTTAACTCAAAAAAGAGCTTGATCAATACTTACAAAATTTTGTGGACGGGAAGTTTATGTTATAGGCCAATTGACAGGCTATAAAAAAGTCAATATCTCTTTTAGAAATTGTAAAAAATGTTTTTAATTAATTCTTAACCAAGTTTGATGAACTTTTGTACACGGGAAGAATAATTAACATTTCTCAATTCATAGGCTATGTGAATTGGCAATATTATGAGTAAAAATAAAATTATGGGATTAAAATAACTACTGCGTAGCAAACCCGTGTGGAGCCGCGGGCGCCCGCTAGTAGATTAGAAATACGAGAATGCATATCGCTCTAGTTACATCAATACTTCCAAATATTTTCTCAATATATTTTGTAATACGCGGTTTAAATTATAATCAAATATTGCATTTTAAAAACAAAAAGGTTTATGACTAAATATTATTCAATAAAATCACCACACATCTTGATACATTATATTTCTACGTGTTTAATTTCCATATATGTACATATATAAATAACTCTAAATCATTACATAAATCCCGATTTTATTTTACAAAGTAGATTCGAATGATCCGCATGTCGTAGTTCCTAAGTTCACGCTTTCTCTGGGGATAATGTCATACATGTATCATCCAGTAGGGAGAGTGACGTGAGAAAAATACAGAATCATATGAGGAGATCGTATATTTACAAAAATACATACAAATACAATATTGTAGTTAAGGGCGGCGCGGAACCCCGCGGCGACTGTGAAACGATTTGTACTCAATATATAACTGTTACCACGTGTCGGCTGTAATGTTTGTTTGAAATTATATGAATTAGAATTATGTAACATCCACTAAAATATATAATGACTTATAATAATAATGTGTTATAACAAACTGTCAACATCTCCAGCTGTCTGCTCTGTTGTCAACCACTTTAGATTACTTTTTACAAATTACAATAAACTGTTAGTTTTAATCCCTTGAATACTAAAACGCAAACAGAATGGTACGTATAAAAAGTAGCGCGTGCCGCACCGTACATCTGGTAGAAATTAAACGTCCAATTATCGAACTGCCGCCTAAGGAGTTTAACTTAAAAAAAATGTTTGAAGGCTTATAATGAGAACAGCAATGACATTGTACTACAGTATGAGAGAGAATGAAAAATTGCGTCACTAGCTCTTAAATAAATATAAGATTTAACAACGTACTGAAAAATATCATCGTTCCGTACTGCTGTAACTCATATAAAAACACTCGAATGATTAAATGTATTTTTTTTTACCGAAAGTACGTGTCAGCGAGTTGTCCGACTTCCCCACATGGTTATCAGTCACGGCGGAGCCACTCGACCTACCGTAGAACGTAGTCACGTACTAGAACAGTCATTTCAAACAGGCGAGCGGGATTGAAGAGCAATTAAGTTTTCACAGATGGAAGCTTGGATGGATTGGCAGCGATGATGGCGCAGTGGTAGCGTGTACGACTTCGCGTCGATTGACGTGAGTTCGAATCCCTACAATGAGCCTGAGCTTTCGGTGAAGGAAAACATCGTGAGGAAACCATAGCATGGTGGTAGGGCATTTTCTAATGCCCGCCTGCCTAGCTACCACCCTCAAGTTGAAAATCTGCCGCCAAGCACCAATTGGTGTGTTCCGGCAGCTGCACTTGAGAGCCAATCCTCCACTAGGTTTAGCGTGTTACCATCTTGGGCCACATCGTCACTTAACATCAGGTGAGATTGTGGCCACTACGCCAAACCTATACCGATAAGAAACAAACACTTTTTTTTCTTCTTTTCATTTATAGTCCATGGAATAATAAAGCGTTAGAATCACGATGTCTATGCTAGTACATAGTAATTTAATGCGAGGCAACAAGGGACCACTTCTGGCACGTGCGATTCCACTCATGCGACCCTCTTCCCTTATCTTACAGTTACCCCTTTGTAACACTCGGCTCCCGGTTTTACGATACCTTTATCTACGCTCATTCTATCTTGACTAGCTTTGTTTGCAGTTTGGCTTTTAGAAATCTTACGTGTTTGGAAAAAAAAACACATTGTTAACTTAGTGGCAGCGGTACTGTACTTGGTAAAACTGTATTTAAACCGTTGCATAGTTAGAACTAAGAGGAATTGCTAGCCACTTTAATTTTATAATCAATAACACGTACGCGAAAGTTCTGGTCTTCATTAATTATAATTCATATAAGTATATTACGAGTAGTCTGTGGAAACAAACATAAAAAATAAAATCTAATTACTAGAATAACGTTTAACTAAATTCTAAAAGGAACAAAATAACAACTCTTACCGAATGCTCTCCCGTCTGGTAACACTTACCTGCGAAAACAGAATGTATTGTTAAAACAAAAGCTATATATATTTGTATTTATTTAGTTAATTATTCGGTACGAAATATATCTCCCAAGGCCTCAGGGACATATTTTGTCTTATTGCTGACACACCTTTGTTCTCAATTGTATATTGTAATTGCATTTGTGACGATTAATTTTCTTGTTTTTCTTAAACAAGCCTCGCAGTAGCATTCGCCAGTATTAATGTATTATTATTACGGAAGTATGATATGAAGTCTTCCATAACCAACTTAATTAGTCATGTTTTTTTATTATTCTTTATAGGTTTCGCCACAATCTCACCTAATGACGATATGACCCAAAATGGTAACACACTAATTTTGTGGTAGGACTGGTTCTCAAGTGCAGCTTCCGGAACATACCTGTAGGCTCTAGACGACAGATTTTCAACTTGAGTATGGGAGCTATTTTGGCGGCAACTTTTGACAATTTTAGGTAATCGCCAACTCTAATTCACACTAAATATTACAATCTCTATGTGTCTATTTGATTCTTTTTTACGATTATATTTTTGAATCGATAGCAATTAATTTTGGCGTAGAGATAGCCTGTGATTTGGAGAGAGGCATAGTACGAATCAAACCGAGGTCGTCGGAAAAGCTAGAATATAGTAAAAACAGAATTTAAACAGACGGGGAACGCCTTCAGCGCATCCGTCTGCACATATCTCCGGTGAACGCCGAGCTCATTTCCGCTTCCTGTACTGTGTGCCTTAGAAACGTTTATACCTAGTATGTATGTATACTGTACCGTAGCTAAATCCAGATTAACTTCAAGTTAAAATTGCCCAGATGAACGGACGTCGAGAGGCGGAAACGAAAATTATTTGATAAAGCGATAACTTATAACAGTATTGTAAGCTTAACGTAAGCTTAAGTGGCTTACAGAATTAGAAAAAGATTTTAATAAAAATTACATCGATGATATTGTTTGAAATGTCAATTTTGACTAAATTGGGGCTTTTAACGTTATGAATATGATGCATATCATGACAATTTTCTATTTCCCATAAAAATAATATGAGAATTTATATATTAAACCTTGGAATTTTATAATTCGCTTACTGGTCAGTGTATCGGAATTATCATTACAATATTCTTGTAGAGAACTGGAAGGTAAACAAAAACCTTGCGGGGTGGTAGAACAAGTATATTTAAATACGAGTGGATCGCGGCCATCATACATCAGGTGTAAAACTCGCCATCGTAGCATACTTAGGTCTACTGGGTCGGATGTGCGTTTTCGCCGGTTGCGCTGCATGGATGACTCTTCATTTTCCGTCCTATGGGTACAGGTGGATCTAGGTATGCCTCTTCAGATCTCTCAACTGAGTATGGAGATAACTCTGCTTATAACACGCGAATTATATTTTTACCGATCGATACTAATTATATTGTTAATTTAATTAAAGTCAAAATACAAACTTTTAACAACATAATAAACAAAAATTTAAGTATAGTATGGTCCGATAATAATACATGAACAATGAAATTGAATAAAAAACATTAACATTTGCAATTAATAACATCTATATTATATAATCTAAATATACATATATTATATTTAAATGTCAGTAACAACTATTTTTAATTATTTTTTTTCGATTTCTATAAGTACTTATTATTGATAATTTTTGTAGTCTTTAAATTTCGGAAAGATATGAACTTTTTGTCTATAAAATTTGAAAAAATAGAACTATAGATTTATTCATATAGATATAAATGTATTAAAGATTTTATATTAACTCATATCCTATAAAATTTAATTTGTATAATCCAGCCAATTTCAGAAATTGTAATTTCTACACGAAGCTGTACATTCACGGGAACTTATGATTAGTGCGGATTATTGTAACAAATTACACGTCAATCGTAACGTGACAGTATCCGTTTCTCTCGGGTTAATTTGAATTAGTTAAACTACACAGTATATAATATAATGAATAGAACATATAAAATCCAACTGGACCTACTAACAAAGTGTCTCGATAGCCTAGTTCGGACTACGCGAGTAATTTAGTATATAATCTAGTACCTAGTTAAACAAATCTGAACAGTTAAATTTTCCGAATCAAAATATACTTTGGGTTTGAATTTTAACTATCCAAATAAAAGCACGTTCAGTGACTTAATTAATAAGTTTTAAGATAGAAGAGCATGTTCTAAACTAAATTAGTTTAGTGTTTGTGTCACACATTAGTATGCAGAACAGGAACGTAGAAACTGCTTTTTCAGTTTACAGATAACAATTCCCATATATTACTTGTAAATAACCTGTTCTTTTAAACTGTTCCGATAAATACGCCTCAGTACTACTGTGCACGCCCTGATGTAATCTGGTTGGCAACATTAGCCGATTCAACTCCATTGTCATGAGTTGCAACCGAACTGTCTTCGGACAAGACTGCAAACCTATTTGAGGTCGCTAATGATAATGTCAGCGATGTGAAAGTAAGCGATGTTATGCTGGAAGATGGATAGTAAGAGGCTAACGTTTGAGTAGGAGTGCGAGTTTAGGGTAGGTGTGGCTTTCAAGTACGAGGTTGAACGAACAGAATGATCTTTGGCACCAAACAGTAATAAGTTAGACATACATTACATAATATTGGTGGTGTTACCATATTATAATTACATAACGATGAGTCATTCATTATCACTAGTAAATATTAAAAATGTAATGTCTCATAGTGTACTACAAAGAGAATTGAAATAAGAGATTTATTTAATCCGTATTTGACTTTACGAGTGTGCCCAAGGCGGCCAGGGTCAAGCTTATCCCAGAGACAACATCTCATTTACCCTCCGGCTGTATTAAAAATGAGAATTACTTTTTTTGCAATCGGACATCTTCCGTCGCGACACGACCGTAGCACTGTACGTGGTCTAATGAATCCAGATAAAAAAGAATTCCTGCTTTCTTTATGTTCATTAACTTTAGATTATCTTCTGTTTCTTGTTATTGTTTATTACTATTAGCTTGTCTGTATTATATGTAGTAATAGAATAAAAATGTCTTAGTTTTGAAAATTGTAGATTCACAGGTTCAAAAATGATTTGTGGGTTGAGAATTTCAATGTCTACTGCAAAAATATTGCGAATGATATTTTTGTGGAGAGTGAGAGTAGGAGTCAGGTCGCGTGTGTGTGCCCCCTTCCACCAGCGCCCCGCGCCCCTCGCCCCACGCCCCATACTCAGTGACCACGAGACACAGCGTCAAATGCCGTTCTAATTGAGTTTTTCTTACAAGCCTCGCTTAAATGTGACACGTGCGCCAGGAATTAGTTTACAGCTTACGTTGCTCATTTATCAGATGGAAAATGTTTTCTTTACAGGAACTGACATACATACCTGATTATACATTTTATGCTATTGTTTATCATTTAGTACGACATATTGTTTCTATAATTTTATGTGCGGCGAGGCTCTGTTTAGGATAAAAAAGGGACTTCGTTTTGAAAGTGTGTAGATAATTATATCAAAGCGGAAATTGACGAATGCACGTCACATAATGCATTCAGCTGTCCCTTACTCGCGCTTAACGCTTAAAGAAGTTTCAATTCGTAATAAAATGTTTAAAAAAATCTATAAAATAAATCGAACAGCAGCTTTATAAAATAAAAAGATATATAGTTGACTTACCAGAGAGAAAAAAGTAAAAATAATGACGTAAGTAAAGAGCGGCGCTTTACAAATAGACCGCGTGGCGAGGTGAGGGGGAAACCGAATAATTAATTGCTCAGTTTTAGTTGATAGACGGCTTGTACACAGTTCAAGCGTTTGCCAGTATATTCACTACGAATTACTAATCTTACAAAATGATAGAACTGTGCCTGATGCTGATGATAAGCACAAAATCACGGCACTGTGCACGTTACTCAGCAGAATGCACCATGTGCAGGTGAGGATGGCTTCGGTGTCTTAAGACCGAAGATGTTATGTGACCCCCTTACTCATCCCAATATTAAACTTGTTTAAATTTTTAATTGTCAACGTATTTATTTTTGTCAAGCTTTTATATTAGTTTAGAAAAAGTAGCAAACCTTTCTTATAACCATGTAGCAAAATCATTTTGGTTAGGTAAAAACGTTCATGTTTTTAAATACTGCCCGTCAGCCAGTCGTACATTCAGATATATTTATTTTCGTTTATGTAAATAACTGTCATTTACTCAAATTTTTAGTAATTTAATTTTTATTTATTCATTATGCTTAAAGATGATTAAATGCCTATTTGATTATTCATTCTATTTAAGTAAGATTTTAATAACAGTTGTGAATTTCGGGGTTAGTTGAAAACAAATTACATATTTAATGTTTTATATAAGTGGTGGAATGAATACAGTGCATTACATTGCAAGGTTACTGAGCAGAAACTGCATAAATATTATTGTATATAGTTAAGTTACTGTAAGTAATCACAGTTGATTGTCACCGAACAGACCGCGCGGCCGCCATTTTCCGCTTCGTTCAGTCATTGAACAAATGAAACTGGAACGAAGGAATAATGGATTCCGTTTAAAGTTGATTGGCTTACTGAGCCGATAATAATTATATTTTCTACTACTATTGTAACGAAACTCATTCAGAATGATATTTTTCGTAAATATATTTTTTATATTTTCATTGTATCGACGCTGGAAAGCATAATTGTAAGGCTGGCTTAAAAGTAAAAGATGCTTTGATATAGACAGATTAAGAGGATTGTGATTATCGGGTAAACTGATATTAGTTAAGTAATATTTAGTTTTAAGAACCCCTTGTATGTTTTTTTATTAGATTTAGCGTTTTGGACACAATGTCACCTGATTTTAAGTGACAATGTGGCCCAAGACAATAACATGCTAACCCTAGTGGAAGACTGCTCTTAAGTGCAGCTACCGAGACACAGTTATTGGTGCTTGATGACAGATTTTCAACTTTAGGGTGGTAGCTAAAAGCCTTACCACCATGCTATGATTTCCTCATTTTCTTCTTCTTCATCGAAAGCTCAGGCTTATTGCAGGGATTCGAGCTCACGTTAATCGGCGCATTCCAAAAATAGCATTTCTACCTTATTAGTTCACGAGTTCTGAATTATTGAAAAAGATTTTTAGTTCTCCTGTAGAGTTCGATTTTTCGAGATACAATAATTATGTTTTCCAGAGTCGATATTATGATATAACAATGAATGGTTCTTCTGGGCTGACTCGTCTCATGAAGTTCTATTATAACCATAGATTATTTCATATTACGGTATGTATTCAAAGCTATGAATACGATAAGCTAAGTAAGGAAACTGACGCTCAAGTGCTGCTACGGAAATACTAAAAGGTATTTGGCGTCAGATTTATCACCAGCGGTTATAAGCTAAGCTCTAAAATGTTCTTTTCACCATTATTATAACACCGTACTGCTGTCTACAACTACTGTACTACTGCTGTGTAATAACACTCTATCTACTTATTATTAATATATAGCGTATTGTGTGGAGCAATCTTTGTAACCAGCGAAACTTTGTATAACCAAAGTAATTAATGTCTTAGGAATATTTGTCCCCTACAGAACGTAACGTTCTCTGTTTGTCTGTTGGTAACTATGTTTATTGGGTAGGTTTCAGTATGTAGGTATATAATGCTAGCCTGAACAGTAAATCCAATCGGGCATAAAAGGTCTCCATCGCGTTCTTTTTGCTATACGAGCGTTAAATATGGAAAACTATAAGGTGGAAAACTATAACGTATAAAATGATACAAAAAATATAATTTTGCTAAATAATATACAAGCAACTTTTGCAATGAAATATCAGTGACTGCCTTATGTTATATTGGTTGTGTTTACAGAACTTAGACCGTTAAAACATTCATCTTTAATAAAATTAATAATTATAATTGCCCAATGTAAGTTTATTTTGCCGTTCACAGTGATCACGAACTTTGCTAGGAGCTGTTGCAGTGGGACCAGAGGGTTAAATTAGCAATAAAAGAAACAAGCGCTCTCCAACTGGAGTCAAATAACATGGAGTCAAATAAATTGTGACGGATATGAAGGTCCTTTGAATCTGTGTGACCTTCCACGTTATTGTTCCAGTGAGAGGTCACGAGAGTAAATTGGATATCGGTGTAACAAGCACTGTGTAGCTGGGATCCTGTGGAGATGCGATGTTGATGAGCTCTGAAACAGTATAAATGCAAAACCGTGGACCTCCGATATTGTCTTCGATACAATTCCGAGAGGATTTTCCTCCCTTGTATTTATTTACATACAAGTTCGCAATATCAATTCACACGTAACTGTGGTAGTGGATAATTTTTCTTTATAACTAGCTATTGCTTGTGGTTCCGCTCGCCATATGTTTTTTTTATATATTAGGTATATGTAATATTTATATTTCGTGTAATGTTAAGTGAAGTGTGCAGCTACAACGACGCGTTCGTCGCTACTTTTTACGAGTCACTCAGACACTCGTGTACTACTTTCGAGATATTTCTCCTTGTTTGTAATTTAACAAGAGTAAGGCTGGCCTCGTTGTCAGAAAAAGTCATTTGATATCTCATAACTTTAACTCACTTAAACTTTTCACATGTTTTAGGCTCAGTAAGAAGAATAAAAGTCTTTAGAAAACAGTGTTAAATTCTATTATAAGATCCCTAAATACATTACCGACTTGCTGGACAATTAGTTTAAGGCGGATGTCATGCAGGTTTTTTGTCCAGAGGTTATTTATTATAAGGTGAATCATTATGTGAATGATAGTGATGTATGGAAATGGAAGTGTGCATGCACTAAAATAATACAATTATGAACTGTGAACATTATTTACATAGTAAAAAATATAAAAATAAACCAGATCTAATTTCTTGCCGGCTATTCTCGATGACTGTGATGTTTACGGAACCGAACCGGTAGTAGTATTTTGGATGTTCATAAGTGCCTTCTTAGGGACTTGAAATTGAATAAAGAGTTTTTTATTTTTCATGTTGTATTAAAATCTGACAAGTAGCAAGTAAAACTCACGCCCTTAAAGTACCGCACTGATTATATTATATAGTTGAAGTATAACTTATTACCTCAAGCTGTTTTCGAGAGAAAAGTAAAATTTAAAATAATTTTGCTGCACCATAATTTCACAGAAGAATACTAATTCATTATTTTTGCATTTATTCCCTAGCTTATGTTAAAAGAATTCCTCTCGTGCCAAATTTCAAGATTGTAGTTCTGCAGGAAGTACCCTATATGTTTTGATAATAATCGGTCCGTAAGCGATGTTTAACTATGAAGTGCCGTATCACTTTATATATTAACCTAGAAACTTATTTTTTCCTTCCTTCCTTTTTCTTTCCTTTATTCCTCCACAAGCCGTGTTACCATCTTGGGCCAGATCTTCGTTTAATTGTGTCTTATTGTGGCCCAACACTGAACCTATAATGAATAAAAATAAAATACATAGATTAATGATATTGTTACGCCCGTGGGTAGTAAAATGCCGTAATGCTTTACGAAAACAATTTATTCGAACAAATTAAAATGCAAATTAAAAGAAAACAAAACAAACTAACAAATCGCTCACCGAATGTACTTGCAGAATTGCTCTGTATGTACTCACAGAATTAACCTGTTTCCACTTCGCTTTTAAAATTAGAATTGCCATGACACACAATATGGCTCACTTTTATGCTCAAATGAGACGATCACAATCTCTAGAAGGTCCCTGAACTCTCAGTATGCTTTAAACAATTTATATCATTGCTTTAAACGGAGAGGTACGTTTGATTTATAGCCCATTATTTGTTGACAGTTGAAGCGATGAGACTTTGTATGTATGTGTACGTAGTCGAACCTATGACTACACGTTACACGAATACACTATGATAAAAACACGATATTTTGGGCACATTCCGGACGATTCTTGAGATTTCGAGAATAGTGATTTTTTCCATTTTTTTTTTACTCAGGCCCTAACAATAGTATATTTTTAAGTCGTATATTTAATGTACTAAACAATGAAACAGCATTAAGTCGCATCGCTTGCGGCCCGCTATTTAGATATGCTATAGAGATTACGTTATTCTAATAGAACTGTCCATTCTCAGAGCTTTGTAGATTGTATTGTAGAGATTATTTTTAAAAAAGGTATCCATATTACTATGAAACTCTTCAATAAAATACTATTAAACTCTTCAGTTACTAACACCTAATTACATATATCTAAAATAAAACATAAGCATTAAAAGAAGTAAAAGCGAGAATATACTTTTTTCAGATTTTATAGAATTTAGTGAGTTTAAATAAAACTATAAGTGAAATAAAGAAACAATGATATTTTATATTAATAGTACTTTAGCTCAGTTCACAGTAGGTACATAGTAAATATAAGCGTATTTTCATTACGTTGTTAATAATTCAGCGGCGAACAAGTTCAGCGGCTTCAGCGCAACATTCTTGCTCGCAGAGTACATTATGTATATTGAAATCCTTGGTAATGTTAGCCTCACGCTCTGCTTGCTCGACAAAGATGCGACCTCTACATGAACGCTACCAATGACATCAGAAAATTAAATAACAAAATAAAGGCTATTTGAATATATTTATAGTTAAAAATATAAAAAGAACACAACACGACTTCGTTAAATATCAACAATAATCACAATGTCTAATGTCAATCTACTAGCCTCATACATGTTATTTAATTATATTTTCAAAAGGAATTCTATATTTTAATTAATTTAAAAATATTTCATTGACAAATCTTGTACTTATACAGATTACCTAAGTAAAAGAATCGTTAAAATCGGCTGTGTATTTTCTTAGAAACTTCTCTATATAAAGTACAAAGCAGCATCCAAAGTTACTGATTTGTTTTAAAAGCCATAGTCTATTTTCTTCTTCTCTATCTCCTTCGTATATGGCAAGTTTGTTTATTGCACAATTGTTTTTGAGCCCAAACTTCAGAGCCCAAACGTACAAATTTTTTGGGAGAACTTAATATTTATGTTTCTATAGTTATTATTTATAAATCACTTCACTTGACCATAATGACCAAACTATATCACGGAAAATGCTACCAATATTACAAAATATAGCTCCAATTAATTACAAGTTAATGAATTATAATGAAAACCACACGATGGCAGATCAATTTTATAAGGCCCAAGGATTGTAGTCTATTGAGCCAATGGTTAAAGAAAAGTAATGAGGTTAAAAACAAATGTTGTCTATTATACATTCTGAGAGAAACTAAAATAAGAACATATATTGGTATGGTCATGTCTCTTACGTAAACAGACACCACAACCCTGAAGACAATACTTAACATCGATCATTGAAACGTGCTAACTAGATGAGTAGTTAATGAAAAGGAAAAGCGTCCTTTCCGGATGCAATTACGTAGAGGCTGAATTTTCCACATATCTATCAAGTTAATCTATTAAGCTTTTACTTTTTTGTTTTGAATATAATGGCCTTTCTTCTAAATAAATAAAAATTGTATATCTATGTTTCTTCGAACAAATAAAATGAAAATGATTTTTATGTTAATAATACCATCGTCACCTACATTGCGAGTCTAAAATACAATTGGCTTGTGATAATTAACTATATTATCCTGATAGACCCTCATTCCCTAACTGATACCAGTAGAAACTGGTACCTAACCCAAATTGATACCATTAGAAACTGGTACCTAACCCTGACTGATACCAGTGGAAATTAATATCTGAAAGAGGATGTCTTAAAGTCAATCTCGGATTGCACAATGTCACATAAATCAGTATTATCAAATGTGGTTCCGGAACCACCTTTAAATAGTGATTGTTTTGAGCCTAATCTAGTACGTGATACATCAATATTGTTGCTTTCGCCATAAATATTGGCTTTGTTATTGGATAATCGTGTGAACTAAACAAACGAAATATCTGTTAGTATGTACATCGGTTAGCAATCCATGCCGTAGAACTATCTAGTACAGGGACTATTCGATCAAATAAAACAAACAGTAAAAACAAATGTACCACGCCGGAATCTCAATTACACGGAATCTATTTTAACACCCAATACATCTAAATACACTCTCTCCGCAACAACAAACATAATATTACCAGTGGTATCGAGAGAGAGAAAGAGAGCGCTCCAGTGTCAACGTGCGAAAGAGACAGCCGCACTACACCATGCCCAGTGTTCCCGGCACCCTAGTGCTTTAACTATCGATATAAAAATCTATAAAAAATGTGTGTTACACAATCTATGTACGCATTTAAAAAATATCATCATTGCCGCGTGCCAACAATATTATCAAGTTAGCCATCAATGATAAATATGAAAATTTATTTTAATTTGATTAAAATGTTGTTTATTTAAAGACTTACACAATAATAAAATTAAAGTCAGTAAAATGAATTCACATTATTGTCAATGATGGCTGACGTCATCATGTCGTACTTCCGTCACATGAACTCGACAAGATAAGCAATTCAGCGACTCTTATGCAATTGAGTCTTTGGAGAAAATTCAGGTCTTTCCGAACGGCAACATGTTTCATACCCAAGTGATTATTTAAAATGATACTGATCGACTCATGAGACACAGAAAGTTCACCATAAGCCTTCTGTAAAATTTTCAGTGTACCCGAACACGAAATTCCATTGGCGATGCAAAATTTAAGACAAACTCTTTATTCGATTAGATGTTTTTGTCTATTATGAAATTCGCAATACACACAAGATGTGATCTAACTAAAAACAGCACTGTATTTAATCTAAATGACAGATACAACTCAAACTCCACGCCAAAATGAAAAACAGTTGTGCCAATCTAACAACAAAAAATAATGAATTTGGAACAATAAACAAATCATCGTTTCCCGATACTTTTTTGACTGAATGTATAAAAATATGAGATCAGTCGATTAAGTCGTTCACAAATTATAGAATCACTAACAGACGCACACAAGATTTACGTTTATGTAGACGAGCGTTATGCAGAGCTATTCAAATATGTAGCATACAGGTTCCAATAGTGGGATACTTATACAATGGAATATGATAAAAGGCAAACCAAACAAATATAATATCGATATATTTATGTTGACACTATGAGAGCTGGTGCTGCTAGCACAGGCAGGGCTATATACTGGCTGCAATAAGAGATTTATCAATACACTTTCAAAATAAACTTTCCATTTACCGAGATATATTTTGTGTTAGATTGGACAGTTTTATAGCGATACGCAGTACAAAATGTAAGTTATAGCTCGTACAGGAGTTGTATAGGAATCCACAATAGCAGTCACATTGATCTTGTAATTTACTGTTCGACTGAATACTATTGCTATGTTGTTGATCCACCTCCTCAATACCATTTATAGAGCTAATACAAAATATGTACTTTCCGTACAATAAATACATCGCTTATGATATTCATATTTATTTATTTTATACGTATGTTTGTATGTCATCCATCAATTACGGGTAATTGTCTGAAGCGATACCGTCGGGCGCGCCCTCTACCGGGCGTAGTGCCGCGCCGCGCCGGTACTGCTCGCTATAGGGATCTAATCGTATTAACGTCCCACGCTGTGCTGGTACCATACTATCTGCACACCTACATGCTTTTATTATGTTGATAGCGTAATCTTTCTAGAGACGTCTACCTACACGCTATATCTTCGAACATATAACACGTTAAGTACTACTCTGGTTAAAAAGTACCGGGAAAAGATCAATAATACATAAAATGTTAGTTATCCATCAAAATTTGTTTTATCGCCTTAAAAGTGTGCTCCTTCAGAAATGATACACTTATGCCCACGAATAATCCAATCATCAAAACATTATTTAAACGCTTTTTCCGGAATTGAGTTTAGTTCTTGTCGCGAATTCTTTATGTTATCTACCGAATGAAAACGGGTGCCACGAAGTGGTAATTTGAGTTTAGGAAAATTAATGTAGTCGGCTGGAGCTATATCTTGTGAATAAGGCGGTTGCTCGATGGTATTTGTTGAGTTTTTGGTCACAAATTCATTCACAATGATGACCTTGTGCGAAGGCGCATTATTCTGGTGCAAAATCCAAGTATTTTCTTTCCACAAATCTGGCCTTTTTAGTCGATATTGCTCTCTTAAACGCCGCATAACGCTCAAATAATATACTTTATTTACCGTTTGACTTTCCGGTAAGAATTCCGAGTGACAACACCACGATAGTCAAAGAAAATAGGCAACACCACTACGATGGCAAATAAGCGAGGGGACCGCTTGATAGTAAGTGGTCACCGCAGCCTATGGACGCCTGTAATACCGGAAGCATTACATGCACGTTGCCAGCCCTTTAACAATCTGTTCATTCTGTAATTTATTGAAATCATTTAATAATGGGCACACTACACATGTAAATATTGAAGATTTCAATGTCTAACCTAAAACTGTAGAATTAGGAACTTATGATATAGACTACACATTAAATTTGTATCACAAATCATTTTGTGGTTAAATAACAAAATGTATATTATATTTACATATATCAAAATGATCCTCACAGAAGATAAAAAAGGTGTGTGTACGATTCACACACGATAGAAGTGAAACTTCATTTTAAAAGATATTTTATGTAAACAGTGTGCAATATACATACACACCGACATTTGATCTCTCGCTCTGGCTCACATAAAGAGGAGAAACCGATAATGTGCGTTAAACATTTAACGTTTAACGTGTTGGAAGTCGCATAAGAAGTTTCACTTAAAAAATTACCGCTATTTTATTTAGGTTTCTTTACGAGCCATTTCCAATCAATTTTTTCGTTCATTCTTAGGAACCTTCACAAGCAGTTTTTCTGAGGTCTTTAAAGATGTTTTTGTACATTGTGATAGTATATGAAATTTGTAGACAATTTTAACCCCTAAATATGCCATAAAACAAAGTTTTACCCAACAATAACACACAACGATTATGTATCATACACCTAGACTGGCTGGCTTATGACGTCATGGTGCGATGTTTACAAATAGGAGCATTTACGCCGTTATTTTTTTCGACATTTCAAGTTATTTATTGATTTTTATGAAGAAAAACACTTATTGTTAGCATAATTATTACACTGTTGACCATTTTAGATGAATTTTCAAAAACATTCAAATACCTTTTTAACGTATCATTTTAAATTAGGTTTTTAAGTGACGCTCAGGCCCTAAATGATAAATAATGATTATGTAGTCCACGCGAGCGGAGCCGCAGGCACAACTAGTTTTTAATAGATACGAAGTCAACTAGTTAAAACTGATAATGATTTGCTCTGAAATAATATAAACATTTGTGGAAATAATCTTATAAATCATATTAAAGATGTGAGTTACCTAAAACAAACGTAAACCTAAAAAAACGAACTAGAGACAAACCGGACCAGGGATACATTATAACAATTCAACCAAACCGCGACGCAAATTATAATCATATAAATGGAAATATTAAATTATTTTGGAGTTGGAGATTATTAGATTACTTTAGGAGTCACCTCCAGATATATTGTCGTTATCAAATTAAGAACAGATTATAAGATTTTAAAAATGAAACCACCCCCATTTACAATACGAACAACATAATGTTGTTTACAATTAAATATATATATTTTCGTAATACAATTTAATGCTTAAAAGTGGTAGTGCGGTATCGAGCCTAGCAAACCGTCAATTCAAGATAACCCTTCAAAGCCCAGTAAATACTAAGGGTTGTAAAGTTAATCCCACAAATCGCTAAACTGACTCTTAATAAATTATTATTTCAAAAGGGTTTCGAACAAGGGATCGTTTTAGACCTTATTCTTGACGAATAGCACGTAACGAGCTATTTCACTGTATTTTTTATTATTTTAAATTGATTCGCTTAAAGCGATAAAACTGATATAAATATCTTTATATATATTAATAAATCTGTAGTTCTGCCTGAATGTGTATTTTTTTCCTTGTTGTCATAATATATGAAGGACACGAATAAGCCAATAAATTGCAAAAAAATACTGTTATCTTTAGGGGCCCTGGAGCGAAAGCTAGGCAACAAGCTCCAAGGGTGCCAAAGGTGCCGAACCTCGACTTGGGCTGTTGCCGATCATGCAAAAAAGTCACGACCTAACGAAATCCTTATCCATACAAATTCGAGCTAACTAACTATACAAATATACATGTTGAGGAAGGAAGGAACATGTGTATATGTATTTAGTGATTTGGCAATTTTTGTCTAAACTAACTAGCCAAAAAATAAAAAAAGGTCCCTTACAGAACCTATGTACCTATGTAGTGAGCATGTGTGTATAATGCTGTGTCATGTGTGTCTGTGATAGCTAGTGAATGCAGTGTCACTGTATCGCGCAAGCGGCTGCTGGCTCAAGGGCTCTATGCCGGAAGAACGGACCTAGGCTTGTGTTGTATAAGTATCCCATAATTGATAGGCTAATAAGAATAGCCAATAATACATTTAGGAATATTAAAAAGTTCTCAACCGATTTTGACTAAATTTTGTACACGGGAAGTATGTGTCATTTCAATTGATAGACAATATGAATTATCAATAATATGAGTAAATATAAAATCACGGGATGAAAATAATTATTGCGTAGTAAATGCGTGCAGGGCCGCGGGCGCACCTTTAATTTATATATAAGGCTCAAATTATAAGATTTTCCTGTTTATAATTATATTTTATCATAATACCGTGTTAAATTTCTTAACGAGTTAAGCTTTTTAAAGTGATTTCTTATTGAAGACTGAGGAACCAAGAGAAACCTACGTGATAAATTTCAAGTTCCTATGATACTTACTTCTAGGGAATTCAACTTGAGATAATGTATGCGATGCCTAGTCAGTGCCTCGTTAGTACCTTTTCATTTCAAAACCTTTTCGTGCGAGTTAGAATCTACTTCGATCCATACATGCGAATGGCATAGGTTCGTTATATATTCACTAGAAATGACTTCTTCACTAATTCACTTCTTCTGTTAATACGCATACACATCGATACGATTCATTACAAATTAGTTATAATTATGCTCTATGGCTAATTTCAATAGTTAGACAATATTTTCTTCTGAATGCTGTTCTGCGTCAACACTTAGCCCTTACCTTAACTTATTTTCAAAGGAAAAACGTAGAACAGACAAACTGTGTAAATAGGATTTTTTGTCTCGTAGAGGAATTCTATTTTCTGAGTTCAGTTCTATATTATACACTTAAAAAGAACAAATCTTAAAAGCAAAATACGCATAGCGCATTGGTTTATCACTCTTAGATAGGAGAAACTCTTTGGAAAGTTCCCTTTACTTGGGGCAGTCCAATTGGTGGTCCTCCACCCTACAGAAGTTAGTTACCAAATAACCTTGTGTCGTGTTCCTGTGGTGAGTATTTCCAGATCTCCTTGGAGAAGGGTGGTTAAATATCGGCAACGCGCTAGTGATACCTCTGGATACACAAGCGTCCATAGGCTACGATAATCGCTTGACATCAGGTAGACCGTATGCTTGTTGTCTACCATAGTTGTATAAAAAAAACTTATGAATAATCTCCTCTCTGATTCAGATTTAATTCTACTTATTCTCATCGTTTGCAGAATATATAGATTCTTTTATTACTTTTTTTAAAACAGACACGGAAATATATGTAGGAAATAGAACATAAAATGAAATGAAAGGATCGGATGATTGAAACACAAGACGCACGGTGCATACGGCGTTTTCGGCGTAGGCGGATAAGCTGTCTTTTGCTGCAATAAATACTTCACGCCGAACTGCTTTATTTTTCTTAGCGACTCCTACACACATGTATGCACATTTGCTATATTTATTTCATATTACTCTTTTCTTTCTGTTAAATCGTTGTTTTATAGGCTACACTTTGGAGAGCGGGCGCAGGAATTACATGATTTAATTCCACACTCTCCGTTCTACCACAGGACAACTAGACGCCGTGAGGGTTTTCACGCATACGGTATGTAGGTAGTTGCCATTTCCCTGATTCGCACGAAGCGTATCGCTTCGTCATTTTTAATGCATACGGCTATAGAGTGAAAAGCTGTTCCGACGTCTGTGTTTCTTTCATCACATACCTTGGGATTTTTTAAGGAGAAAGTGAATATACATCAGTTATATAAGCGCGATCCATTGTCGGTCTCCTCTTCACTTACCATCAGGTGAGGTTAAGATAAAGTGCGTGACTGTATCTTATTAAAAAAATATATTTAAAAGCGTGTAACCGTCACACGCGATTGATTGTAAGGAGAATAATAATTAATTAATTGCCTACCTTACACGAATAGAGAATACGGCTGATCGTCAAATGAAAAGCATGCCTAAATTACATAATTTTCTTAAAAAGATTAAATAAATAGAGCTGTAAGAAACGAATGCAATGAAGGCGGCACAACGTCGTGCGTCACCATGCACACGGCGACGATTAAATACACGTTCAAACTATTTAACTTCTATAACACGAATTTAATTAACTTAAGTAAACTAACTTGAAAGAAATTATAGGTTTACATTTAGCCGGTTTGGAAATCATGAAGTCCATTACAACTAATACATAGATAAAACTTAAATGGTATGTTTAATATAATAGGTAAATTGTACTAAAATTATTTGATTATTTTAGGTACAAAAAAGAGTTTGCAACTGAGAACACGGTCGCGAGCGGTATGATGTTGCGCGGACACGGGCTGATATTCACAGTGAAGCGGCGCGCCGTGAGCCTGCATACTTATCGGACAAACAAGGCCTAAATAATTATTATACAGTTTACCTACTGAATACACAGCTAGCGATTTTATTACTCTATGGTTCACCAAACATGATTCATGCAGGCGATACTTTGCGAAGATACATCTATACTAATATAATAAAACGGAAGAGTTTTTTTGTTTAAACACGCTAATCATTTATAGCATATTATTTGGACGAATAGTTTGGGAGATAATATAAATTTAAAATAATTCAACACTCGGCTCGGGTCTATGTCTGTAGTGGTGCGAACGAGTCGTGTGAGCTGTGAAGCTGGCCGCCCGATAAAAAATTGTTTATACTGTTGTATTATAAATCATCAAACAGCGGTGTATTTTAAATTGTACCCGGGTGAAACCGCGGCGCACAGCTAGTTATATATTTGAGTGCGCACGTTATTTCTGCCGGCGTGCCCATATCGATAAAATGGTAGTACTTTAGGAACAATAAATTGATAATATATTATTTAAATAATAAATTATCGTATAATATCCTTAGACATATTGTACTTTATGAACAAATTTATGAAATTAGCCATTATTGTAAATAATCAACCGAGTTTTATTATAAATTAATATTAATTATCTTACAATAATTGCATAAATAATGAATTAAAATATTTAATGTGACTAGTGGCGACATGAGCATTTTTTTTTTAAGTAATGAGCTTCCGTATTCAAGTTTAAGATATTAGGTACACTTGCTGTCGAATGAGGTAACATTCTTCAGTGATTGATACTGGGATTATTCTTGTTTCGATCACAACACAGTTACAGTAATGCTGAATGATTGTGACTCTGTTAAATTAATATAACATGTGGGGGCCGGATATTAGGTTCGGCGAATTAAAGCTTTCGATAACTTCGTAACTTCCTGGTCCTGGAACTTCTGGAATACTTGTGCCCGGCTGAACTGTGCCGACTTATCTTGGGATTGTCGTTGGTGAAGTACTCGCGACGTTGCGTACGTGACCGGCTACAGATCCTCACTTCACTCTGTTTGTCGGCCGCTGTTGTCTTATTATGTATCTGATTAGGCACACACAAAACTGTTCCACCAACGACAAGTTGAGACAATCACAATATATTCAAATATTTGAAAAAGAATAATAATGATCCGAACATTCTGACGATAAAAGACCGTTAGCGCTGAGTGATAAAAAAGTGTTACCTGAATATAAATATTGTATTAAAGATCCCTTTTCCCTACTGTAGTAATGATTCCCGGACGGTAGCGCTGACATATACATTCAGCCGAAACTTTTAAGTCGTCACTGTATCAAACAAAGGTTGTATAAAAATGTTATAATCAGCTAGCCTCCAGCCGCCAGGGATTATCATATGAACCTACATTCACTTAATAACATTATAAACACTAAGGTCAATCCTTGAATTTTATTAACCCACTTAGTTTAACTACCTGTTACCTGTGAACTGAAACATATTTCTATATTCTGTTTATATACATTTATACAGACAATATATGAGAAAACGGATGACTTACAAATAAAATATGTAGGTCGGTGAACTTAGGAAGTATAGAATATTATTTAAATACAAAAGGTCATCTAAATCGTTAAAGCCGTTTCCGAGATGATATTAGATAAAGAAAAATTCTTAACATGTTTTCTCTAATCCAAGTGATATATAAGTCAGGTTTTATCGGAAAATTAATCTGTTTCCTTGAAGCATATCGCCATTAAGCCGACAGGTCGGTCTGGTGTGCGATAAATTCCCTCGTACTACGCCGTGCAGCGCAGAACGAACGCGGAGCGGCGGCGCGGCGCGGCGTATTGGAACCGAGCGTAGTGTTGGCGCGACGGCGTATCGTTGCAGTTTATTGAGCATCCCGATATCATTTTACTAGAGAAATATGAAATAACATTACCGCAGGTTTACGGGTGTTGTATATGAGAATGCGTTCAATTTATATTATGTCATAAACTAGCTGTGCTCGCGGCTCCACTCGCGTGGACTACTAAAAAAGCTTTTTTATGTTTTGTGCGGAAACCTAATATTTTTTCTAAAATTAAAGTAGCCCTAAGTTATTCCTTATAATATCAGACATCTGCCAGACGGACAGACAGACAGACAGAAATTTTAAAATATCGTTTTTTGTTATAGGTGTATACTTTCATATGCATTTAGTAAAAATGTGTTATTATGACATTACAAACAGGCACTTCAATTTTATTATAAATTATATAATATATATATATATATATTATGATATTAATCACTTATCTACAGTGCGACCTACTATGATCGCAACACACACCTTAAAGTCAGTGCCTGGCCTAGCCTTATAGCACTGCAGATTTTTTTGTTAAGGAGCGACTGTACCTCTTGCAATTTCATTTAGGTTTCCAACCGCCGACGTTGTTCATACGTCTGTTTGGACAACAGTATACAGTGAGTGCTCTTAATAATTCACCCTTAGCTGATTCCTGAGCCTCAGGACCTCTTTAGTCCTACGCTGTTTAAACGCCCTGATAAGCTCTTTGGAATTATTATTCTTGGCAAATTTTTATACCAGAACTTTATTGTCTCCTGGTTATCGTGGTTCTACAGAATGGTTCACGACTGATTTGTGTTTCCGCAGCTCCGACTCTTATCCGCTAATTCATAACCTGGGGTGCCTGAATGCTACATGATCCATCTGTTATTCTTACCCAGAGTGTTCACCATTGCCACACAGTTGGCCACAAACTTCCATTCAGATGAGTCTGAACCTAGCGCCGAGAAGGCGGCTTGAAAATCCGATTGGATATAAATCTATACGGTTAATATAGGACTTCTGCAGATTGATATTGGCACACTCAAATAGGTAAACCGTACACTTTTCTTTGGAAAATAGAGGCGAAAAGCCAAGATTAATATGTTTCCTAAATTTGGGTCACTCTCGCTCCCAATAACTAGCATATGCTAGCGTTTAAGTACAATCTTACCTGAAGTTAAGTGACAGTGTGATTCAAGATGGTAACACACTAAACTTAGAACACAGCCTTGTTTTAAAGTACATTTTCGTAACAAACTAATAGAGGCTTGTCAACAAATGTTTAACTTGAGGGCAGTGACCTATTCAGGCTATGAGTACTGGGAGACTCTACAAGCATGCTATGGTTATAACACGAGTTTTCTCTATACGGAAATCTCAAATACGTTACAGAATTTGAACTAGTGTTAACTAACACAGCGTGCTGGCTTACTACCACTAAGCTATAAACGCTTTATTTGATTAGTGAATGATAGTATTCCTTTTTTTTCGATCTGATTACCATGTTTGCCGGAAGGGCCCTGAAGCCTCAGACGGCTTTTACAGCTTCAGCGGGCTTGTGGGCGAGCTCTTAAGGCACTCAGCTGAGGTAACAAGCTCCAAGGGTGCCAAAGTGGCCGAGTCTCTGCTTGAAATGTTGCCATAGTTGCAAATAAATCGGGAACTGGCTAATTCCCTATCTGTAATTCAATCTACCTATGGTATTACAAGCTTTCATAGGCTACGGTAGCCGCTTACCATTAGGCGGGTCGTGTCCCTGTTTACCACCTTAATAGTACAAAAAAATATATGTACATGTTTCTTACCTCGGGAAGAGTTTTGGCAGTTTTGGTCTACACTAACTAGCCAAAGAAAGAAAAAATATCCCTTAGAGAACCTATGTACTTGATTGGTGTACATGTATGAACACATGTATGTATGTACAAATGCAGTGTAATTATTGTATGTTGGTAGCTAGTGAATGCAGTATCATTGTATTGCTTGGAACGAAGTTAACCGCCCGTCCCCTGCGGAGGGAATGGTGGTTTCACGGGTGTGGGCGCGTGGGGCTACCACTAATAGGTTTCGGTGATTCGACGCTGTGTCAAAATAGGTTTCGCGAGGAATTTAACATATGATTCGATCGAAGGAAGTTCTATCTATATCCCAATGTATGTCTACGTTCCGAATGAAACATGGGACATAGATAAGCTTACGTAAAAATCTGTTTTGGACACGATAGTATTTCGAAAGACATTCGCCATGTATCTGTCCTTGTATTTTAGACTTGTTATGAATTATAATATTAAAAGTAACACCTGAGAAGAAATATCTTGGTTAGAAAATGAATGACCGAAACACAGCAGCCATCAAAATATCAATAAAAATTAACTAGGTTATTTTAATTAAAATTTTAAGAGCGTGGACAGTAGCCCACATTTTGTGCCAATCATTGAGCGTTTTTACCCATAAATGTACTTGAGTAACACATAAAAGTTCAGCTTTAATGAAAATCAATAATCTCTATTGATGATATTATGAAATACCGATGATTATAAAATTTGAATTTGAAATTCAATGAATTCGAGAGCGCAGAGCGCTGTGTTGGAACGCCTTACGCCGCGCCCCCGCGCTGCCGAGCCGCGCGGGCGTCTTGTGATGTTGGAATGGCGTTAATGTCGACTCTCCAACTCCAGCGCGGTGGTCGCGGTAATGCGACTCCGCCCGCGCCAATAAACTATCCCTCGGTCGGATATCCGAATCAACTTTGTTATTTACAACCTAAAAGTGTAAAAGGGTCGCGGATTTCCTTCTCGAGGCTGAGGCATTTGAAAATATTATATTGATATTGTATCTATTTTATAAGCCACTGATCTAAAATATGTTTTTTTTGTCTGTTTGTATGACTGGAATTATCTTAAAATCTTATAAACAGAAAAAAAATTCGTACTTTCAACTGAGTCTGGAAAATCAAAATGATTTACACTGCGCACAATGTACTTAAACCTTAGGTTCTGTTACTGACAAACATTGTGCTGAGTTAGTCCACCAGTTAAACATTATAAGAAGTGGGCATACATTTTGGTTACGTGTGAAACGCGACATACAGGAATATGTTTTAGTGGCGCTTCGAATAATATGTTATAATGTAAATAATATTAATATGTAAACTTGTGAGTATTGAATTCTGATAGTAATACAATGTCTATGACTTTCTGTATACATGTATTTGTATTATTCATAAACGCGTGAAATGGCTAACTTGACGCGGACAATTTAATCGAACATCAATAACTGAAATGAAATCAAAATTCAATAAATTCGATAACGGCAGCCATTCGCTGATGTCGGTGTGGCATTAATATCCAGTTAGCTCTGTGCTCTGTTGGGCGAGGGCGGCAACGGGACCGGGAGCGGGGGCGGCAACGGGAGCGGGGGCAGGGGTGAAGATGCAAGAGAGCCAGTAATACGACGGTTGAGAGACAGATGGGCGACGTCCGGGCAACAGCCGCAGCCGCAGCCGCAGCCGCAGCCGCAGCCGCAGCCGCAACCGTCACGTTGTACAAGTAATAAGGTGTGAAGATTTAATCATTGTGTTATGTTAGAAATTAAATAGTTACATAATAATTATGTCGTGCGCAGTAGTGTGTACATGGAAATAAATGCTTAATAGTGAATGGTTTTATTTGATTTAAAAGAAAGTCATAAATAATCAACAATCTCATAAAATTTTGTTGGACATTACATAAATACTCGGAGAAATTGGAATTTCATGGGCGGTACTGAGCAGTCAGCATAATTACCACAAGGCTCACGAGCCCTCCTCGTGTACTGACCGGGATCTAGTACGAGATGTGATTTTCCAATTTTAATTCCTGCCGGAAAAGCGCGATGAGCTACAGTCTAAAGTAAAGAAAATAAACCTTTTGACAATATTTCAAAACGTTCAATACATTTGAATAGCCTTAGTTCACTTAATGTTTTATTTATCTATTCTTCATAGATTAGCATATAAACAAAATTTCACCTGATATTAATTGACAATATATCTGAAATTAGAGTTTTTTTTATTGTATGAAGTAGGAAACATGCATTCAGACCATGTAAAGTTAGGCCGCTAAAATACTAGCGTTTGTCGACTGTGTGCGTTCATCCAACGCTTAATCAGCGCTGACGCTGCGCGCGCTAGTCTGATAGAAGCTTTAAGAGGTTACTGAAATCTTTACGTGTATAGCATAAAACATCGTAGCTCTACGACATAAAACAATTTGTTAAACTTAAAAGTGGAACTGGGTCTGAACACACCAATAACTGCCTGGTCGCTTGGACAGGTCATCAACTGACTAACTAGCAAGCCCAGCACCATATACCATGTTCTACGACCACGTCAACCTATTTGAATCTAAATTGGAACCATTCACAAGACAAAATAAATACCCTAATGGCATATTTTTTGCTTCAACTGGCTATTGTGCTAGTAAACCGTTTTTAGCGTCCTAATCCCAGAAAGGGAGCCCCATTCCTCTAAACTCTAAACCTATACTGTCCGTCGCATCGTACCTTTAAAGGGCTGTATCCTATGAACCGTAATAAGTAACCGGTTGAAATTTTCACAGAGAATGTGTTATTACGGCGAATATCCAACAAGAAAGGTGATTTTTTACCTTTTTTCTCGCAAAAACGATAATACATATTAAACTCATTTTTGTACAAAGTATAAAGTAAAACAACAAATAATAAAAACCGGTCCAGGTTGACTCAGCAGTTGGTTTACGCTGAGTACCTATTGGGATATGAATGAATGAAAATACTTTTTTTTGTAATTAAGTAATACAAACATTATTATGTACAAGTGTGGTGTGGCGGAATTCTCGAGCCATTGGTCCGACTGACGGTTAGCGGATTATTAATATATAAAAAGTAAACTTTTTACTAAAATAAAAAATAGCAGAACCACAGTAATTAAAATATAACGTTATATTAAAGGAGAGATTTATAAGACAGACATGCGACAGAACCTGTGGCATACAATATCATACAAGGGGTTGTCATGCTCACAACAAATAATGTACAAGTTTATATAATATTACAGTTTATTTTTGTTTTTATATACACACTACACACTATAAAAATCAAATATTTATATACATTTTCGACTCTATTGTTTACTCTGTCATGTGGAAATTTCGCAACATAGCGCAGTGTATCCTAAACTTAAACAGCTTGTTCACTTTTTATTTTCTAATAGATTTTATATTCTAGTATTAGTACACTTTAATATCATATCGGTGGAGACAGTTGCGAACATTAAAAAATAATTTACATCATTTTGTGAATTAAAATGTCGTGATAAAACCTTTTTCTATTTCTCACTTAAGCATCTCTGTTATTTTAAGCACTAGATTTCAACTTAAGGGTGCTAGCTAACCAGAACTGCATTACAGAGTACCCTACCAGCATGTACATTAAGTCATTATGTGAAGCTATGTTCTTCACATGGTGAAGATTGTAGTGAACGAGCTGAATTTCCGAATTTGTGTTCACTGAACAGAGAAAACTATAGCGCCAACGTTAAGGAGGATTCCACAAAAGTTATAATGTATAGCGTAAATTTGACTGTTGGTAACACTAGGATGTACTGTTCAGTATAATTAATTCATCAAGTATTAATTCAATTTGAGATATTTATTTTATAGACTTTATTTATTAACAGCAAAACTATCATGTTTTCGATATTTATTTATTTTTCTTTTTTTTTCGAACTGTCTATACTGTTAGCCTTAGGGGCCCTGAAGCCTTTACGGCTTTTACAGCTTTACCGGGCTTGGTGTTTTCGATTGGTAGAATTTAATTTCATGGAGGTGTTGCTTTTGAATGTGCATTGTATTGAATTGTACATCGACATTTTCCTTTTCAGTTATTTTTACAGGACAAGAACCTTTTGATCATTTCATGTCCATCCAGTAGTAGTGTAGAAACAGTATAAAGTATTTACGTCCTGGAAATATTCATTTCGAATAGAAGTCGTAATATACATTAATAAACCTGCGTACTATTTATTGAAAACGATGTCTGTTTTAGTAAGGACGTAGTATTTTGCCACGGTCTAACAAATTACATTAAAAATCTAGTCGATTCTTTAAACAATTGAAAGAATAACGTCACCTCTAGGGTAATAATAATTTCAATAATAACAATAGAGATAGATACGATTTTATAAGTTTTTGTCGTGATCTTGATCTGTAATGTCCAGATTAAGACTTATTTTATATGGCCCTATATTATGTAATTTTGGCGGAATTTTACTTGATGTGGTTTGGTTACAAGTGAAATGGATTATAAATAATAACTAGGATGATCCATTTTGAGTTGCCACAAAAACTTCCGGGACAGTTTTAACAAAAGAGCCGCCATCTTGTTCGAGCTATGATTAAAGATTACAAGAATCATTAGAAAAATATTGTAATCTCGTGACGTTGGCATAATTATGCCCAGGGCAGTTGCCCTTACAAAAAAAATATATAACAAGACACGATTTTAATATGCACTTAATTAAGTGGGAGTAGAATGAAGTTTATCCCATGAGTTACCAACAGCCAAAAAGAAACCAGTGAAAAAACAGAATACAAATACATACATTTCGCACGCACTGATCAAATGTCCTCACCGCTGTCCTTCCGAGGAGGAGGGCGTCCATCTCGCTCTCCGGCACGGGCACCACCGCCACCGTCGGTGCCGGACCTCCCTTCATCGGCACATTCATTCTTCAACCTTATTCACAGGGTAATAAATCACGAACTTCTTTAACTATATGTCACTTACAGTTATCCCAAATAACACTTTCATTTTGAACCATATTGATGTGTAATATAGTTCATAAAATTTTCAGGCATTCTTTAGGTTTTACAGCACTCTTATTTTAATTTGTTTTAAGTGTAAGGAAATTTGTTTCAAGTCAGATTTCACTTTGCCAAGAAATGTACTAGTGTAGTGCAAACGATTTTCAAACGTTTGAGGTGAGGTTGAAGATACAAAGTTCTTTGACCTTTTGTACGATTCGATTGATTTAATAAATATTGAATCCCTTTTTTGATAAAACACTTTAATTAGGAGAATAATTTTTGCTTTTTTAGATTTACATTGTTTTCATTTAAGAGTTGATATAAAATATAACTACTTACTTCTTACAAGTTTAGAATTGACAAACTTGTTAAAATGATATGAGTTATTTACTTTTTATTGTCTTTTTTAAAATAAATTATATGATATTTCCTTTTTTGGAATTCCTTTGAAATTGTTGAGTAAAGATTTATGAAGTAAGAAAATTTTAGCTTTAAATATTTTCTATTATTAATGTTCAGTCACTATGACAGTCTATTACAATATTTTTATTAAAAAAAATATTACACTTTAACTACACACACAGACACACACACGAAAATACTATATATTCTCTAAATACTAATTATTACGTCTTTTTTAAATATTGGCAATTAGATAAATTATTTCAAAATGTTGTTAAATTTTCTCTTTGATACAATTTTTTTAATGTTCAGTTAGTGAGTTCGATCCCCGACCGACAAGATTTGATAGTTTTCAGCTTTATTTGTGAGTTATTCAGTATATTAAATTAATCATTAATTTAAAGTACGCGATACGCTTGCTTATTGAAAATATAAAATTGCGTTTAAAAATTAGTAAAACTGTGGAATTGTTTCTTTATATTACATTATGATGTGTAGCGAGTTCGAATCCTTCATTGAGAATGAGGTTTCCTCAATAACAAACACGGTATGCAATCCGTGAATATTCTTAGGATATTTTAGTGCTGTCCTGTTTAAAAACTTTCCCCAAGCATCGTTATAGGTGTGTTCCAGCAGCTGCATTTGAGGGCCAGTTGGTTAATTATTTTCTTTACCTTTTTATTAGGAATTCCTTCTATTGATGCCTAATGAAATTAAATGCTATTTAAGGCGCCATCGATTAACACTCTGTTTAGCAAACATGAAATCTGTTAATTAGATTGTTTACATTCTGTAATGTGCGAAATATTCGTACGAGTCAACCAGTTAATTATAAAAAAGAATCAACTGGCGTCGTCGTGATATCTCCCTCACCGTATGTACCTTGTAAGACTCTCCAACTCACGTATGCACTCACATACCTTAGCCTAGTATTACTGATCCAGTAGATCCTATAACATAAGTACATACATTATTTTATGAGGTCGGTATTTTACTCCCGGTATATGCAATCCTGTATACGTAATATTAGGTCTTTACCTATGAAATTGCCGTTTTGTATGAAAAAATTTAAACGATGTTTTTTCATGTATTTTTTATTTGTATTAATCGAAGTAATCACCCATGCAATCAATGCATCTTTGCCAGCGCAGTGGCAGTTTATTGATGCCATGACAATATTGACAACAAATTCTTCAAAGGCATTTTGTACTGCCTCTCGGGTATTGAATTTTATTCCCACCAAGGAGTTATCCAAATTATGGAAAAAGTAGTAGTCTGTAGGCGCAAGGTCACGTGAGTAAGGCGGATGACGGAGAACTTCCAACCCCAGTTCTTGCAACTTGGAGACCGTCTGTTGTGCAGTATGAGGTCGCGCGTTGTCGTGCAGGAGCAGCGGAGACGAGCGATTGACCAATGCTGGTTGGAGATGTGCCACCTTCTCCATCATTGTGTTCAGTTCTTCACAGTACACATCTGCAGTAATGCTCACCCCGTTTGTTAAGAAGCTGTGATGAATCATACCGGCGCTAGACCACCAAACAGTGACCATCACTTTTCTAGGGGTAAGTTTTAGTTTAGGGCACTGTTTAGGTGCTGAACAAGGATCCAACCAACTTGCTGAGCGCTTGCGGTTATCAAACAGAATCCATTTTACATCGCAGGTAACAATGCGGTTCAAAATTCCTTCATTTTTGTGTCTGTTGAGCAGTGCAAGGCACGTCTCGACGCGTACTTCGCGCTGGCGATCATTGAGTTCGTGGGGCACCCATTTGTCAAGCTTTTTTACCTTGCCAATTTGACGCAAATGGACCAATATTGTTTTGACGCTAACGTCGAAAGCTGCTGCTAATTCAGCCGTAGATTGTGTATCATCAGCTTTCACAATCGCCTTTAATTCGTCATTGTCGACCAAAGTCTTCGGACGACCGCGAGGTTCATTTTTCAGGTCGAAATTCCCAGAACGGAAACGAGCAAACCAATAACAGGTGGTGCGTTGGTTTGTAGTGTTAGCTCCGTAAACGTCGTTGATGTTGCGTGCCGCTTGTGCCGCGGTACTGCCACGACGGTACTGATATTCCATAATTACTCGAAGTTTTAACGTATCCATGATGACAAAAAAGATTTAAATGCGATGAAAATGTAACACTAATCAATAAACAAATGACTACTTTTGGAAAAAGAATTCCATGTTTTTAAAATAAAATTAATTTGAAATTAGAATTCTTAGCCAAACAAAAATTATTTCGATTTGAAATGGCCAGTACTGCAGAACGGCAATTTCATAGGTAAAGACCTATTATAAAGTAGTGAGTGAGATGTCGTCACACATATAACCGCATAAAGGAGAAAAGGTAAATTTGTTTTTATCAGTGTATGCGTATGTTTTGTTTAGCACTCAATATTATTGCTTAAACAAAGTGTTATTATATAATTAGTATTTCTCGACATGTGGGTGCTCTGTCGGATCCACCTGAACAGTTGAGAGTGCAGCTCTGAATCGCGGACTACACATCAAACAAACGAAATTGAAACTCATATAAACTAACGTACAAACGCACATCGAATATTTGTGAATGATCTGTGTAGATACATTCGTGCTCTTACAAACACTGTCCTGCACGTAATGGTTCCATCACGATATTTCACCGAAAGCTGAGCTCCCTGTAGAACTAGAACGTACGTCGATTACCGCGGTGCCGAGTGTCCGAACACGCTACCACTGACACATCATCGCTTCATAATTTGTAAAGCATTTTGTAATACCCTCCTGAAAACACGCCCGCAAATTGAAAATTTGTGTGATAGACTAGTTATAGTCTATCCATAAATATTGTTACAACTTAAAATTTTCTGATTTTTATTCTCCTGAATTCAAATTCGGTTCACGTTTATTATATTAGAAACTTCGATGGAATGTTCGCCATATTTTTCTTGAGGTTAATATTAATTTAAATAATGAAATGAGGTTATAAAGAAAACAGAATTTCTGAAAAATCCTTATAAAAGAATTTTCACGATTGAAGAGCACTACAACAAGCAACATTACAAAGTGTATGCTTATAGTTCTAAATAAGTTTTGCAAGTGGTCGGTAAACTGCAACGTGGTGATCATCCTGCGTCAGTCATAGTTTGGTGCGTGGTGTCTTTCGAGGGCTCACAAAGCTTCATTTTTGTAAAAAAAGAGCGAAAACTTGCCGACCGCTAAGAAGCCAAAGTGTATCAATAGATGGTGTTGTGAATCTCTCAGGAATATATTTTTTTAAATGTATCGTGGACTGTCCAACAAGACTCTCTGCCCAGTCACATGGCACGAACTACCTGCAGTAACGTAATATTGCTTACTCAATAATACTTGGAAGTGTTCGCCGATGCGCCGTATGGTAATGTTAGTCCGGCAACTCGGGGACGCATTCGCGCCGTGCATCTACTTTTAAGAGCTTCTTCAACATTTTAATAAATGTCTGCAACTCTGTATAAACTGTACAAGTATATAAATACTACGCACTAAGGACTTTATCTTCAATCACCCATAGTCAACAAAGTAGTTAAATACCTAAGCTTAGCTAGAAGCCAACGTTCCGGACTTTATAGAGCCGAAGACTGGCCCTCGTCTAGCCCAGATCTGAACCCTCTCGACTACAAATTATGGTCAGTATTCAAATGGTGATCAGGTGGTAGTGAGTCTGTTAAGAAATCTCTATATCAAGCAAAGGCTAAACTTCCCATGGAAACGGTGTGTAAATCTATAGATTCATGGCCTTACAGATTAAAGGCCTGTATCAAAAAAAGATTGCTGAAAAAATCAATAATATGTACATATAAGGCAGCTATTAAAGTAGCGTTTGTCGAAGCTGCGTGTTCATCGAACGCGCAACGTTTGTTAAGCGCTGACGTTATGCGTTCGCGCCGCGTTTTTTGTCGCTACAAGAAGGTACGCTGCGTGTACGTGACGCGAGCGCTGCATTATGCAGTCTCACGTGCAAACGCTGCGTGCACGTAGCGTCAGCGTTGGTCAAACGTTAAAAAACACGCACGCTCAACAAACGCTAGTCTGATAGAAGCCTAAGCACCGCACCCTCACTACAGAAACTCAGTTCTAAAAGTTCTTGAATACAATCGAACGTTTCATTTTCTTGTACACAAGTATGTTACCGGGGACCGAACAATTGCACGAATCGTTAGCTTATAAACAATGTAGACTTTCGGTAAATTGTGAACTGACAATAATAAATTTGAATTTTTGAAGTTATTTCTATTATCCATTATGTCTATCTATGTCTAAAATCATTATTGTACTTTTGAAAAATTTTCAATCGCTAATTTATTTCTACCACTCGCTAGCACCTGCCGCGACCAGCTCGCGCTTCGCTCTTCGTTCTTGGGCGCAGTTTCAACCTAACTTAACCTAATTGGTAAAATTATAAACCTACGAAGATTTAACCATTACATTTCAAAGTGTCTGATCACAATCTACTAATAGTTTACAATCTCACTAGACTGTCTATAAACTAACGGTTCATACAATGTGATGGTGACATATACATCTATCAGTAGCACCCTAGCGGTTTTAAAAATATAAATATATGAAAGCAAATGTTTAATTGTATTAAACATCTAATTAAACTCATAGTACGCAGTCAAGTCACGGGGACTTGATCGTAAGCCAGAGTTAGGCAATTCTACAATTAATTTAAAACTGTTACATAAATAACGGGAAGCAAAGATTATTACCTGACCCGACACACTGGTAGGTATACAGTGTGAAAGTTAGCACATAATTAGAATCCAATGTACGTAATAGAATATAATTATTTACCCTTGTAGAGCAAGGCGTGAGAGGGCGGCGTCCGGAACGGGGGCGGCGGGGGACAGGGGAGACCGTTCATCTATTCCGAGTCCGGGGGGAGGTACACACGCGTTTCGCAAAAACGGTTTTTCTGGAGATTTTATAATTCGAAGGTTATTTATGTATTGTACGAGGTCGCCGCGATCTTTGATTATATTCGTGAAAATAATTTCAAAATATAAGCTTTACTCTAAAAAAAATATTATATAAAATATTTATGACAAGTTAAGGCAAGTTAATAGTGTGCAATTTTTTTTTATTTTCGAACTGACTATACTGTTAGGCTTAGGGGCCCTGGAACCTTTACGGCTTTTACAGCTTTACCGGGCTTGGGGGCGAGCGCTTAAGGCACTCAGCCACGAAAGCTAAGCAACAACATCCGAGGGTGCCAAAGTGGCCGAACCTCGGTTCGGACTGTTGTGCGTATGCAATTAAGTCGCGATCTGACTAATTCCCTATCATTCGATCTAAACTAACTATACATATATACATGTTTCTTCCCCCTGGGAGAAGTGAAGGAAAATGTGTATGTGTATGTAGTGGTCTCAAAATTTTTGTCTATCTAACTAGGCAAAAAAAGAAAAAAAAAGGTCCCTTACAGAACCTATGTACCTGTGTGTTATGCATGTGTGTATAATGCAGTGTCATGTGTGGCTGTGAATGCTAGTGAATGTAGAGTCACTGTATCGCGCGAGCGGCTGCTTGGCTCAAGGGCTCCATACCGATGGATCGGACCTAGGCTTGAATTGCCGCAGAGGAGGGCGGTCGTGGCAGGTGTGCGGGAGCGAAGTTAACCGTACGTCCCCTGTGGAGGGAACGGTGGTTTCACGGGCGTGGGCGCGAGCACGCATGTGTTACGGGAGCGGACGCGTAAAATTCGTTTGCTTTCTCTATGTCGTCATCGGGATCGTCAAAGAGATTTTGCGGACGGCGTTTATAGCGTTTGGCAACGGGGATAGAGTTGTCTGGGGCGTAGTTCACGGTGGATTTTATGAGCGGGTTGGGATGATTCGAAGCGCTATCGAAGTATCTTCTGGTGAGATATTTCACATATGCTTCTATCGAGGGATACCTCATGTCCCTGTGGAGATCCATGTTCCTAACGAAGGCTGGCGGGTCAAGCAGGCGACAGAGAAACCGATTTTGGACTCTTTGCATGCGGGCAAAGTTATGTTTGGACATATGTGCGAACGCGGCGCAGCTATATGTCAAGATCGGACTGACGCACATCTTGTACAGTGTGAGCTTATGTCTTAAGGACAATTTGCTTACCGTACTGAGCAAGGGTCGCAAGCGGGAAAGGATCCAGACGGCCCTATTCCGGACTATAGTGACGTGAGCGTTGAAGTTAAGCTTCGAGTCGAGGGTGACACCCAGATATTTAGTCTTGGTGACCCAAGGGATGTTCCTACCGAATAGCGAGAGGGGTCTTACCGTACGTGGTAGCTTACATGTATGCGGTTCGAACATAATCGCGGCGCTCTTGACCGGATTAATGGCGATTCGCCATGTTCGAAACCACTCCCCGAGAGTGGTTACGGCACGTTCGACTGCGCAGGCGACATTTTTCCTGTGTCTATTTGACGCGTATATGACTGTGTCTTCAGCGTAGAGCCGTACCTCGACCCCGGGGGGTTTCGGGAGGTCGCTGACGTAAAGATTGAAAAGGCAAGGCGCCAGAATGGAACCTTGCGGGACGCCTGAGCGTATAGGGTGGGCGGTAGATAGTACTCCTTCTACTCGGTAGTGGAAGGTGCGGTCGCGTAGAAAATCGTGAACTAGGTGAACTAACCTATCCGGGACTTCTAATTGATGTAGCTTGTGGACTAGTCCGGCATGCCAGACCTTATCGAAGGTCTTAGCTACGTCGAAAAAGACCGCAAGCATACGGGCGGGGGCGATACTACTTTTAGCAAAGTTACTCGTGACGTGCTCCGTGAGGGGGTGCACTTGATGTGTACACGAGTGTCGGGCATGAAAACCGAACTGTTCGGGAGGGTATAGATTTTTGACATCTATAACGGTTTTGAGACGGTTCAGAAGGAGCCGCTCGTAAAGTTTTCCTAACGTATTTAGAAGGCTGATCGGGCGGTAGCTGTCGGGAAGTGACGCTTGCTTGCCGGGCTTATGGATTCCTATCACTATGGCCGTTTTCCCGAAGGCTGGACAGTAACAGTGGCTTATGGCTACATTGAAGATGCAGACCAAAAGAGCTATGAGGTTATCGGGAAGAAGTTTAAGTACTTCATTCCTGATACCGTCGGGGCCGGGGGATTTTCTAGGCTTAAGGCCTTTAATAACAGAAGAAATCTCGTCATGCGTGACCGGGGTTAACGTTTCCGCAGGGGGAATCGCGATTAGTTCCTGAACGGCGGCCTCGATAGTTTCGATGTGGGCAGTATCTACGTTGTCGCAGTTTGGGGAGCACTGGCTCTCCAAGCTTGCGGCAAGGCATTCTGCCTTATCATTACTATTGAACGCGGGTGGGAGACCCGGGCGCCTTTCGAGGGGCGGCATCAGGGCGGTAGCTTCTAACTTTAGAGAGAGGGCAAGGTTCCAGTAAGCGATATTTCACTTCACTGTCAATCGATACCGCCACTAAATCAAATTATAAATGTAAGTTGGTTTTAATTTTACAAGGTTCGTTGCTGCTTACTGGCGCGCCACCTGGCGGACATCAGATCTGACTTTAAAGGCTAATAACAACCAATCACCACATCCATTGATTAGAGGTGTGCGAATAACTTTAACAAACAAATTATTCGGAACGAATCGAATATTCATATTCAATTCAAAATTCGATAAATTAAACTAAATTGAATTTTTTTTTTACTTTGCAAATTATTCAATTCGCAAAAACTAAACTTTATTACGGCATAATATGCACTTTTTAAAACATTATAAACAACTGTAGTAAAGGATTTTAAAAATGTAACCAATTGTTTGAATGTTTATTTTATTTTTTTCGATCTGTTAGTCTTAAGGGCCCTGAAGCCATTAGAGGTTTTGACAGCTTCACCGGGCTTGGGGGCGAACGCAGAATGAATTCAACCGCGAATGCGAGGCAACAAACTCAAGGTACCCTTGTGATCGAACCTCGGCTTGGGCTGTTGCCATACATGCAAAATTCGATCTAACTAAGTATAGATATATACATGTTTATACCTTCTGGGAGGAAACATGCGTATATGAATTTAGTAATCTGACAATTTCATCTAAACTAACCTAGCCAAAAAAAGGAAAAGGTCCCTTACAGAACCTATGTACCTGAGTGGTGTATGTACATGTGTGAAGTGCAGTGTCATGTGTGTGTGTCGATAGCTAGTGAAAGCAGTGTCACTGTATCGCGCAAGCTGCTACTGGCTCAAGGGCTTCATGCCGGAGTAACGGACCTAGGCTTGAGTTGCCGCTGGAGAGGGTGGTCGTGGCGGATGTGCGGGACCGAAGTTAACAGCCCGTCCCCTGCGGAGGGGACCGAGCAAGAGAAGAGTGAGCATGCCGCGGCAGTGCCTGCGAATGCTATGCGCCCCAACTATAATTATTATTATTTTTGGTCTATTTTCAATTACGTTGAAATTTCAAATTTTATCTTGATACTTTAAAGCACTATAACTTCTCCCAGAGAGTTTAACACTCTAGTTATATTTATGTAACTTTATGTATTGGTATTTATTTATGTAGTAGTAGGTAAATTAATTATTGGCTTGATTAAATATCAACCATGCCATAGGACGTAGTGCATTCCTCATTGCTCAAACAAAATTCAATAGTCTAAATAGGTTGTTTTCTTCTTTTCATTTTCCTCGTTTATTTTTAGTTTATTTTTGCAGTCGTGTTTTACTTTACTTTATTTTAAAATAGTATTATGAAAGACCTTAGCAATATTTAATTTTATCAATTTTCTGGTTTAATCGAGCGTCTTCACAGTTTTCATAGATTATAAAGATTATTCCCGTCCTGACAGACGCGACTGTTCATTCCCCTTGATACAACAGCTAAACGATAAATGTACGTATGTATGTGGTTGTCGACATTGTTTGCAGAGGCCTAGGGTATTTGTGTACCTCTGAAGCCCTCCCCGGCACTCTCCGGCACTCCCCGACACTCCCCGATCACGGTACTCCGACGCGGAACCAATTGTTTGTTCCACTTATGTATGTTACTAGATGTGCCCCGCAGTTTACCCGCGTATAATTAAAAAAAAAACGTTTTTTTTTTAATTATTTATTACACTTAGTATAGACAATATTTTTATCAGGCGGCCAGGGTTATGCATCACAACTCAAACGGCTCGTTTGAGGCACTACACCTATATTGGCGCGAACCAAGTGTTGAAATATTTTAATTTTACATTATCTCCCAAACTATGCGTCCAAATAATATACTATAAAGGGCAAAGTTTATGTGCATAAAATTGTCTTGATGATGAAGTACCTTTCGTTCGTAAGGATTAATATGCCACGCTTAATAATAATGCTCATATCACATATCAATTTACAAATTAAAAAAAAATTATCACAAATTACCTTACTGTGGCTTGTGATATAGACATACGGTATCGCAGACTTTTTTTAGAAGTACTAAGGAGCAATATATTTATCGAACATTGTATTGTATTATGCGCTATTAATTGCGACTTACTTAACAAAAATCTATATTCAAGGCTAGCTCAGAAGTTTAGCCTAAGGTTTATAACCTATACTATATTACGTGAATCTGGCAATCATATACAAAAAGATTTTTTCGAATCCCACTGGTAGTTCCGGAGATTAACGCGTTTAAATAAAATACTGTTCCGCTTTATTATGTTCCTATAGATATAGTATAGTATAAGTATAGATAGATTGTGAATATGCTTGTTACTTGCTATTGAATGTAATTAGCTGACGTTTATTAGTGCTAGTTTCTCAGTAATATTCAACCAACCGAAAGTATGAGAATTGTGAGCGGGTTCGAATCCCGTGTAAATCACCCCGAAAAGCCATAAATCTTCACCAGCAGTCTTACATACTGTGCTCACAGTGCAAATATGAACCAAACAAGATTTGAAACTTTGAAGAAAGTATGCATTTATATTTTTGTTTAAATCTTAACTCACTACATAGCTGTTTCATAGATATAATACATACAAAACAATATTTTGGTCTTTATTATTACTATAGATTGAAACGTTGTTGAACCGATTTATAAATATATTTACCACTATTAGAAAATTATTTGTTCTTCCCAAATCCAAATAAATGCAGTCCATAATAATATTTCACTGCCAAAAGTTTAATTTTCTATAAAATATACTAAAATGTTATAGAAATTCGTAAAATAATAAATAGGCGATGAAATTAAGTAGTTGCTTATTTATGCTATTTTGTTTTGGAATGTATGAGGTGCTGGGATGGAGGGGCTGGAGGAGGTGCGGTATATCGCGCTTGTAGTCGAGTTGATCGTGAGTAGTGCACACCTGGAGGATAGCCTGAGACACAGTGACCGAGTCCGGTCAGTTCAGCTGCGTTACTGGAGTGTAGCCGTTCGTAATTCCGCCGTAATTTCTTGGATTCGCTAATGTTCTTTGAGTACCCCAAGTCATCACAGTCAACCAAGATTATATATGTACATTTGCTTCTTATAGTAAAGTAATTTATGAATATATATGTGAAAGAATTCCACTGGAAATACTAGTGAGTTTGTTTGTATGTTCCCTATTGAGTCCATAACGGCTAAAGCGAGTCTGATGTAGTTTTCAAACAATATTCATATTAGCCCAGCGAGTGATCTTGTAATGTTTGGTAGCGAACGGAAAATTATAACCACAGCAACGCGTGGCCGAGCTTGACACACAGAATGCGATTTTTGATACTTTTTATGTGAAGAATGGAACTATATTTTGGTATTCTATACCCTATTTATTGAGGAAGGTTATAGGCTATATAACTTCACGCTGCGACCCTAAGGAGCGGAGCAGTAACCATGAACGTCAAGTAACCTGGCGAGCTGTAGGCAAACTGTACGGGAAGTGAGAACAACGATAAGCTACACGGGTGCGTTGACCGCGCAGCGCGGTCGACACTTGCTAGAACTTATTTAATGTGAGTGAAACCGTCGGAGTACAGCTAGTATATCATAAGATTTTGATTTGGATAGATGTTGTCAAAGACCGGTGCAGTTTTATTACTAGAAATAAACATAAACTACTCATACCGTGTTTTAGACTTAGTAAGTAATAGTGTTAGGTTCTATAATAAGAATACTGATTTGTCAGACAATGAGTTTAAGGACCATGGCAAGCCGGTTTTACTGTCTGGTCTACAGTCTGGAAATGACACCCTCTCTGTGCATCCACTAAGTTATATTAAATGTATACATTATTTTACAGTTGAAAAAAGAATAAGGATAAACCCGATCTAGCAGGTTCTTCTCGATGACTGACACGTTTTCCGAACCGGTAGTAGTATTTCGACATTCATAAGTGCCTTCTTAGGGCCTAAACTCTACCCAAATAAAAATTGTATAAAGAATGTTTACTAACAAAGTGTTGCTAGGAGACCAATCAATGGCAGGCAGATATCAGGAACATTTTCCGTCGGACATCACTTCAGATATATTAAAGTGTTTTTTTATTTGCATATATTTTTTTATTATATCAATAACTAAATGTTACAATAAGTAATTTCTCATCTTACATACATATTCTAAAAGGAACGTTACATGTTTATCGAAAGCAAGAAAGATATCTAACCCTAACAAGTACTAACACCATAGCAGGACTAAAGTACACTTATTTTAGAGATAATTTACATATGAGTCAAGATAAGTGACCATGTATGAAAATGTTTGGCAAATGTATTTAGAAAGATAGTTTAAATTACCGAAATTGTAATAAATCGTTTAGAATCACGGATTTTCTCTGATGTCATTTATTTTATAGAGTAATCGAGTAAAATTAATTACGTTTTTTTTTTAGTTTTGAGTAAAATATGCTGTAATAATAATTTACGTCAAATTATTGTTATGTACAGCGCAATAATTAAGGTAATATAAGCGCGATTTGCATTTCGAGAGTTGTGATGACCATAAAATGGTTTGTTTACGTTTATTCTTTATCAAATTTGACTGAAGTATAGGTAAATAAAGGTAATATAAGGAAATCTCAAACAATACGCATCAGATCATTACAGACATCACAAAAATAACTGATATGACCACACAAGTAAAAAAAAATCAAATGGAAATGGGCGGGGCATATAATAAGAGTGGTGGAAAAATGGAATAAGGCCACCATGTTTGAGTATACAAGGAATGTGAAGAGGAAAAGAGGACGACAATTTAAAAGTTGGGAGGACGACATAAGGAAAATGGCAGGAATTCTATGGACAAGAGCAACTGAATGGAGTGGGAAAAATTGGAGGAGGCCATTGCCAAAGCAAACAGACGAAGTTGTCGATGTCATAATTCATAAATTTAATATTTAAATAATTGTAAATTCACTGATCAATAAAGACTTATATTATTATAGGTAAAGCATTTTTAGATTTATGAAAGTATAACTACAGGCAATCGAACGTGAATGAGCGCATTATGTTACGTAGTTATGTATGTTTGAGGCACCAGTGGGCGCGCGGCCTTGACGACGAACGATATGTAATTTTTTAAAAGTCTTCAGGCTAGAATCCCTGTATCCAAACACGTTACAAGATTCCGGTTCATTTCCCGTCGCGATATCAAACATTTGAATATATCACTGATTTTTCGACACCATTACTCCCTGCCTCCTGCCCCTGCCATATCATACCCGCCACCCCCCACTGCCGACATGCCTATACACTAACATACACCCGCGTTTATGTTCTAGATTATTTTTAACTACACTCCATTGTTTTTAGGGTTCGGAAGTCAACAAGGAACTCTTATAGTTTCGCCATGTCTAGCGTAGCTCAGATACTCTTAACACTACATAGTACCTATTGGATATACATAATAATCACACCGACAAGGTAATAAAATTGTTTTTTTTTTGTCAGCCACTTTTTGCATTAGGGTAGTTGACAATACTGTTCAATAACATTCATATTAAGCCTATGATTTATTCCATAGAGTTGTGCTGTCATTGAGTAAAGTACTAAAGTATCCGTTGTTTGTATAAAGTGGTATAAAATAACCAGTGAACCTACACGGGAACATATTCAATATTTTAATAAATATATGGATAAATAATAAAATTTTAATGATAATAAGTAAAATAAAATTCATTATGTATTTTTAACATTAGTTTTATCCTTTTCCTCTCGTGTAATAGAAAGTACGTAGATTTACGAACTTTTCATATGCAATTTTTACTTATTGTATGCAATTTTTTAGTCCAAGTTACGACTTTTCGAAAATCCGAGTTGGCAACACTGACGGGCATAGCAACAAGCCCGTCACAGTGACTTTGCTTTGATTTGTCGCGATTTGAAATTATCTAGCGTATATCCAGTTGCCGAGTGGTACCCAGGCCGGCGCGGCGTGACAGCCACCACCGGTGATCCTTTGCCGATCTTTCAATGGCCACCTTTATTTTTGGATTGTATTATATTCTCTGCCAGACACAGTGCAGTCACCATGCCTAGTAGGTAACTACTGTATAAATAAACATGAACCATGAAATAATGAAATGACTCTTTCGTTTTTCTATTAATTATTTATATTTATGTAAATTGAAAGTGAAATTTTTGACAATTTGAAAGTTATTTGAGAAGAGGTTATTTGCTGTTCCACAACTTACGATCCACTTTACATAATTGAATATTCATCATGAGGCGTAGCTCTAACAAACACCGTCGCGGACTCTCGCGCTCCTGATGCTCCGCTATGTTTACAAACAAAGTTATGCGGCTTTTTATGCACAGTATTATCATGCGACGGGTGTTACAAGGAAGGACTTCCTCTACCAATACGTTATATTGAATAAAATACCGTTTAATATCAATGGTGGTGATGCTATTAAAGGACCCGTACTAATGACTTAGTGTTCGTATTATTGACTATACTATTGACCCGATGTAAGCGCTGAGCGCGATAGCGACAGGTGTGTTCTGTGAGCGCACGCACCTTACAAGCAGGCAACGACCGTGACCGGCTAGAAGACACTATAGACCTCAGTTTATGAACAAGTCGAGTACAATAAACAGTTTTCCTGAGTGCCGCCTCGCATCGTATCACACTGGCGCAGTAACTAGTGGCCTCGATATAGCATCCTTACATTATTTATTTCACTTTGATTAATTTTAACATTATGCTATATTAGTTTGTAATAAGCTTTATGTATAAGTAACAGTGCGCCCGCGGATTCGCACGCGTTTATTGCTGTTTGTTTTTTTTTTGTATGTTTGTTACGTGATTACCCCGCAAATTATGAATTGATTGTGATGATTCATTTTTGTTTGGAAGATCATACTTCAGAGGTGGACCCATATAAATTTAATCGAAATAAAAAGAAAAAATAAAAAAAAAACACTTCGAAAAAATAGAAATATATATATACATATATATATATACGAGGGGCGTTCAGTGTATTCTCGGTTTCGGAATAGTTAAGTAATCAAGTGAATAATTTAACAACATCAAATAATTACACTAACAGAAAATATAGATAGAACATTTCACATTATTTCTTTTATGGATGTTTAAACATAACTTCTTTGTTTATGAACCGATTTAGGTAATTCTTTTTTCGTTAAAAAAGGGATACCTCAAGAGGATTCCATTTTAATTTCATTGATATTATTGGACCTTCGACTTCAAAGATACACCAGGGACCTCCTCAAAATAATTAAAGTTGGTTTTCTTTTTTGTTAAAAATGGTCTTTCTTATCTCTGATATTATTAGCCGTTTGTTATAGCCTATCAATTATGGAATAGTGTATGCTGCCCGCGTACAACATTTTATAAACATCGCTTGATAATTAATAGAACTTTTAACAATTTCTAAAGGTAATATTGAAAATTCCTATAGCCTATCAACTGGGCAATGAGATGAGCATTCCTTTTCCGAGAATTTCATATTAATTGATCAAGTCCATTGTGAGTTAAATCCAGACAGGCAAAACAATTTTAATGGCATACTCGTGATCAAAGTCTAAGAATTTGAAAAAAATTACAAGTCCAGACAAAACTACGGGTTAATTAATATACCTAGATAAACAAACTGAATTTAAACTTGTTATTTAAATAATTAATTAATAATGTTTGTCGCGAGAATGCAAACTGGGAGAAACACATACGTTGCAGATTCATAACAGCTCGTACCATTTCTTTTACATATTCGTTTGGCAACGTGAGGGAGCGAGACAAATATAATTGATATTGATTGCCATTGTGTAGAGAAAAAACTTATTTATTTTTTTTAATTTTAAGATTAGAATTTATCTTTGAACTCTATATTTTCATTCACAAACGGCTCAGGATCATTATAGGGTTCGAACCCGCGTCGATAATGCGGTATGCGATCAAATAATCTACTGCACCATCATCGTTGTAAGTAAACCGGTATATTTACATTGTAAACTGCAACTTTACTTAAATAAATTGAAGCACAGATAGGTAGGTTGTAACGCAGTCCGACGCCGCCCGCCCTCGCCGCGCACTGCTACTAATAGTGAAGGTTTATGATCAAACCGTAGTGGTATTTCTCACTATATACCTATCGAACATTTGAAAGACAGCACTTTATTCACAATTAGGCATCGATAATATTTGAGTTCGATGAACTATTCTAAGAACTTAAGAAGCCCGACTGTTTGCGCCCGAGTAGAAAAGCGAAGAACTACAATTGCACCAGTACAGAGAAGCCCCTAATCACATTGAGGTCAATCGCTATTTCCTTTGTTTAGTATGTAGTTGTTGCATTACCTTATATTGTTTAAGGTTGATAACAATGGTCCCCGAAGTTTATGCCAATTTTAGTCAAAACAAAGGTTACTTGAAAAAAAAATACTAGAGTAATAAAGCTGTCTATTTTTGTAATCTTTAGTAAATAAAAGATGAATTTAGTCAGCCCCGTTCTGCATCGAACCTGTTTTCCGAAATATATTTGTAAATGATTCGACTGCTAAACCACCGGGGTGATCGCTCGTATAGTGCTGAACAAACACGATAAAATTACGACATTCTAAAACGGTGTGGGCAGGCAGGACGATAAAAATTTAACGACAACTGTCGCGGCATTAAACGAAAGCGTAGTTAGGTTAAAAGCCCGCGACTCGCGATCGTAAATTTGATAGAGGTATTGTTAGCGCGAGAATGTTCCCGTGACGTCACCGCGTCGTGCAGGATAACCGAAAGCCTCACCTTAATGCCTTAATCTTACAAACCATATACGAGTTATTTTATAAATTTGCATGTAAGTACAAAACAAATACTTCTTCGATATTGATGGTAGGTTAAAGGTAATTCACGTTACACCGGGCCGGGTCCGGGTCGGGTCCGTGCCACCGTGCCCGGTCTCCTCCTAATCATCCTTACTAATCTATACAAACATAAAGCGAAACAGTTTTTTTGTTTGTTTATGAACGAAAAATGATAAGTGATTTTTATTATTAGGCATGGCACAGTAATCCTTACAAACGAAAGTTACGAGTACTTCATCATCAAGACAATTTTATGTAGATAAACTTTGTCCTTTACAAGCATGTTATTTGGACGAATAGTTTTTGGACATCTACAAGCGTCCATAGGCTACGGAAGCCGCATACTATCAGGCGAGCCGTATGCTTGTTTACCACCTTCGTAGTATAAAAAAAGGTATGTTATGGTAGCTGCATTTGCAGCAGCAAGTCTGGCTGTCCTTCACTAGGCTTAGTGTGCTACCATGACATCGTCACTTTAAGATCAAGTGAGATTGTGGGCACGACGCCAAATCTATAATGATAAAAATAGTCCTCGCATTATTATGTTGGTACTAGCTGTGCCCCACGGTGTCACCCGTGTTAAGTTTATTCGAAAAACTCTCCAGCGGGCTGCCGTCAACACACCGTCAACGTCCCCCACGCCCAGTAAAGCTGTAAAGCCGTAAAGGCTCCAGGGCCCCTAAGCCTAACAGTATAGACAGTTCGAAAAAAAAAAAAAACAAATTCCCGTACTTGATTACAGCTTGCCAGATTACTTGACGTTCATATCACTACTTTACTCCATATAGTCGTAGCTTGAAGTTATAAATCCTATAATGTTCCTCAATAAATAGGCTATACAAGGCAAAAAGGATTTTTCAAGTGAGTCTGGTCAACAGTGATCAAACAATCTCTAGAGCTCGGTAACATTAGCAAAGGTGTGCAGTTTCATAGCTTCACTTACTTACAGTATGATAATGAATATAATGAGATTGAAGTTGTCAGGACGTGGCCTGTCGTGCCTGAGGCGGTGTGGCCCGGAACTACCGCTAATACAATTCCATTGACAGCAACTGTGTTACTGTGAGATCGAACACAAAACATGACACGTCCTCACCGACGCAACGAACCATACCTTCCAACACTTTCTTCTGAACCAACTGTTCTACGTAACGTAATCTGCTAAATTAAACAGCTGTCGTCTGCCAACGTGACACGTCATATCAACTGGAGCGATCGTATTTCTAATGCGTTTAATTTGCTGTTATGCTTGTTGCCGTGCGACAAGCTTCGTTTATTGGTAAATAAATATTCATAATATATATCAATAAATCTATATTTCTGTCTGTACATGTGATTTTTTACCTTTCCTAACAGACGTCCCATATAAAGGACACAGACTACGTGCTACGTATCTGTATGTTAATTCGTAAACGGCTTGGCCGATTATTATGAAATTATTTACCTACATGGGAAATATATGTTGTTCCATAATTATATTATAAACATACTATATTTAAATATAGCTATTTATTTATATTAAATACAGATAAAAATATGTATATTTTTAGATATAGATTTAGATATTATGTTGTGGCTATATATGTTTACAAATATATATATTTATAAAAGAAAATCACAAACGAAAATAATTAGTGCTTAATAAAAGTATGTGGAGCCGCGGGGTACCGCTACTATTAATTATTTAATGAAGTGATATAGTTTTAGAGATCTGCCTGTCTATCCGCACAGCAGTGGTCAGTGGGCAGTGGGCGTGCTCGGGTCACGATCGAAATATAAACACAATTTCTCGTTCATCTCATACACTGAACTTAAATAGATTCTCCATAACTCCACTTCAATTAACTTACTTACCTGTGGTTATTAACATGGTGTACTTGCTCACTCATCACGCCCACATATATATTGTCATGGCGTAAACCAGAGGTTCCCGAACCTTTTTTATACCGTTTATCGTTATGACGACGACGTTATTATATATCTAATGGAACCTAACAAACCGATATTGACAAGCATGTTGGAACGAAAAATAAAAACTGTGGAAACAGTTTAGAGCACTGGCGTGCCGTGTCCGCGACTGGACAACGTCTGATCAGTCGAAAGTTTTTTTTTTCGATCAGACTATACTGTTAGGCATAAGTGTCCTGGAGCCTCAGACGGCTTTTACAGCTTCACCCGGGCTTGAGGGCGAGCGCTTAAAGCACTCAGCCGCGAAAACAAGGTAACAAGTTCCAACGGTGCCAAAGTGGTCAAACCTCGGCTTGGACTGTCACCGCGAATACAAACAAGTCGCGATCTGACTAATTTCCTCTCCGTAATCCGATCTAAACTAACTATACATATACATGTCTCTTACCTCTGGGAGAAGGGAAGAAACATGTGTACATGTATTCAGTAATCTGTCTATTTTTGCTAACTAGCCAAAAAAGAAAAAATGTATCTTCATTTACAGGTATTTAAAATAACATTGTCTGTATTTAGTTTTTAATAGATATTATAATTAATAAAATAAATCTTCATTTACAGAGCAACTCATTATAGTTTATTTCATATACATATCCAAACAAATGACTATAGTCTTATAAAACGACATTTTTGTTTATAAAAGTCGATGACATTAATTAAAAATGGAGAAACTTCGATTTGAATTTACACTATTGCCTGGAAGTGATGGAAAATCAAATATTTATTCTATTACTTCAATAGCCACAAGTGACAATAAAGTGTATGCAATACCAGAAGCACTACAAGCAGTTAGTCATCATAAAGAATTAATGGAAACATCTGCTTATAATAAAGTGAGAAATAGCCTACGGAAAAGATACCAGGTAAGAAGAGTTTGGATAACTATGACAGAAGAACTTAAAAGAACTTACATTGATGAAGATGATAATTTACAATTTGGGGTACAATTTTTAGAAGAACTGAATTATGAACAACTTGCTGCTACATTTGAAAAAGAAGGTACATTGGAAAAAATATTTGAGAAATTAGTAGAAAATACACAGACAATTAAACAACAGAGTTTGAATTACATTGCAGAGAAGTTTGTAATAGAAAAATTTACAAGTAAAAATTGTAATCCAAACCAATGGATTGATATTTTTGAACAAGAATGCTTACGGTTTGATGTGACAACAGATGAAAAGAAAATTGAAATACTCAGACTATTTATGGACAATTGTTGTATGGATTGGTATAGCTCAATGATGATAAAATTAACAATGAACTCAGAATGGTCAACTTGGATAAACAAATTCTGTGCATCGTTTGCAAATAAGGGTTGGGATCCAGTAACTTGTGCACTATTATTTAAATATAAAGGTGGTTCATTGTTGGATTATGCCATACGAAAAGAAAAACTTTACTAGATATGAGGAGATCAATTGACACAGGTACTTTAGTGGATCTTGTTGCAGCTGGTTTACCAGAATTTATACTTAATAGGATTGATAGAGAAGCTGTAAAAGACACAGTGGATTTGTTTAATGAAGTGAGCAAGTACGAAAATATGGTAAATAAAAGAATTTTATCAGCTAAGAAAATATATACAAACACAAAAACCAATGTGAAAAATAAAGATCGAGGTTTATGTAAAATATGTGAAAAATTAAATAAAAGTCCTCGGTATCACTCAGAAGCTATGTGCTGGTTTAGAACTAGAGAAGATGAGAAATTAAAGAAAAATACCATTAAACATATTAATAATTCAGTGATAGAAGCAGAGTTAAATGAAACTGATCAAAAAAACGAATAGTAACACCATTAATAAATGTCAAACTACTATTGAATAATAAATTAGAAATATATGGAGTTTATGATTCGGGTTCTAATGTTTCTTTGATTAATTCTAAATTATTGAAACTAAATAAAAAAGGAAACAGTTTGAACGAAGCAGATTTAATAACGATTAATGGTGTTAAAAAGACGAGTGGTTTGACTACTTTAAAAATAAAATCTTTGAAATGGAAAAAAGTGTTGACGTATACATTATTGACGAAGAAAACTTCAAATATGATTTTTTAATTGGATTGGACTTAATAAAAGAGTACAAACTGATCCAAAACAAAGACTTAGAGATAACTCAGAAACAGGATCTGAATAATGGAAATAAACAAAAAGTAGAAGAATCTTTAACAAATATAAAAACAAATGTTAGAATTGAAAATAAGAATAGTATTATAAAAGAGGGAGAAGAATACAAAATAAATTTTAATGAACATGTAAAGGAAGAAGATTTTCAAATAAAAATAAATCATTTAAATAAATATCAAAAGTCGGAAATAAATACACTGATTTGTAAATATAAATCAGTGTTTGCAAAAAATAAATTCGATGTTGGCACTGTTAATGGATATGAAGCTAGGATAGACTTGCTAGTGGACAAATATTGCTGTAAAAGGCCTTACAGATGTACTGTAGAAGATAAAAACGAGATAGAAGAACAAATAGCAAAATTATTGGACAATAAATTAATAGAAGAATCTTACAGTCCATTTGCTGCACCTGTTACTTTGGCATTAAAAAAAGAGGAAAATAGGAAATCCAGACTATGCATCGATTTCAGGGACTTAAATAAAATAGTAGTTCCACAAGCGCAACCATTTCCATTAATTGAAGACCTAATGTTAAAGACTAGGAATTGTAATTTTTTTTCAACTCTTGATGTAAATTCTGCTTTTTGGTCTATTCCTCTACGTATTGAAGATAGGCAAAAGACGGGATTCTTAACACAAGAAGGACATTTCCAATGGACATGCCTACCTTTCGGACTAAAGACATCACCGGCAATTTTTCAGAGGATATTAAGCAATATATTGAGAAAATATAAACTTACTGATTTTACCGTTAATTATATAGACGATATACTTATATTTTCTAAAACATTTGCTGATCATATTAAGCATCTAACACAGTTGTTAGAAGCGATCAAAACAGAAGGTTTCCGGTTAAAATTTACTAAATGCACTTTTGCATCAAACTCAGTGAAATATCTAGGTCATATAATTCAAAATAATTCTATCAAACCATTGAAAGACAATTTAATTTCAATAAAGAATTTTCCTATTCCGAAAACGCAGAAGAATGTAAGACAATTCCTAGGAAAAATCAATTTTTACCATGATTATATACCAGGGTGTGCAATAATATTAGATCCATTGCATAATTTACTAAGGAAAAATACAAAGTTCATTTGGTCTGAAGAATGTAAAAAAGCATTTGAAATGATAAAAAGCTTGCTATGCACCCAACCAGTTCTTGAAATTTTTGATCCAGAATTACCCAATTACATTTATACAGATGCTTCTTTAGAAGGTGTTGGAGCCATTTTAAAACAGACACAGCGTGATGGAAAAGAAAAACCAGTAGCTTACTTTTCGAAAAAACTTAATGAAACCCAGAAGAAAAAAAAAAGCGATATACTTAGAATGCTTAGCTATAAAAGAAGCGGTGAGATACTGGCAATATTGGTTGATAGGTAAATCTTTTATAGTTTATTCAGACCACAAGCCCCTAGAAAATATGAATCTGAAATCTAGAACCGATGAAGAGCTGGGTGATTTAACATATTATTTATCGCAATATGAATTTAAAATTAAATATGCTCCAGGAAAACAAAATGTGGAAGCAGACTGTTTAAGTAGGAATCCAGTATTGGAATCAGATGAAAATACAGATGAACAATTAAAGATAGTAAATTTGGTTAAACTAGAAGAAATTTTAATAGATCAAAGTAAAAATGTAGAAATACAAAACAAGAAAAATATATTAATTGAAAAACAAAGTATATACTTAAAAAAGGTAAATAAAAAAGAAAAAATAATTTTAACCGAAGAGTTTAGCATCAAACTTTTAAAAAATATACATAAAAATCTGTGTCATATTGGAGTTGGGCAAATGCGAAAAACGATAAGCTCTACACAGCGAAAAATTTGACGATAATATAAAAAAAGTGGGTAAAAACTGTGAGGTTTGTATCAAAAATAAATCGAGAGGACAGGACAAATTTGGCTTTATGTCTCATCTAGGTCCTGCCACAAAGCCTTTTGAAATAGTCTCTATTGATACAAATTGGTTTGATTACAACAAAAAAATATCTACATCTATTAGTTGATCACTTTACAAGATACGCATTTATTATAACTTCAAAAACTCAAAATGCAAATGATTATATAAAACTAGTCATGAATATCGCAGAAACTGAGGATATTGGTATGCTTCTCACCGATCAATATCCCGGAATCAATTCAAATGAATTTAAGAAATTCTTAAATGACAAAGGAATAACAATGGTCTTTACAGCAGTAAATACACCGTTCTCAAATGGCCTGAATGAAAGGCTGAATCGAACGTTAGTCAACAAAATAAGATGCAAAATAAATGAAAAAGGAAAAAAGAGAGCCTGGGCATCAGCAGCTCAAGAATGATACTAAACTATATATAATGATACTAAACACTCAGTCACTGGTTTTGCACCAAGTTATCTTTTATATGGTACAGACGTAACAATTATACCAGATGAATTAAAACAAGAAAAATCAAATAAAAACTGGATAAGAGACCGAACAATAGCACTTGAAAATACAATAAAGTCACATAATTACAATAAAACAGTTTTCGACAAAAATCGTAAATACTGTGAATTTAATGTAGGAGACATGGTATATGTGGAAAATGGAAATAAACTTAACAGGAAAAAATTAGATGAACTGAAAATTGGACCATACGAGATTGTTGAAAAAATTTCAAATTCAATATATAGAATAGATACAGGTCACAGAAAAACACAGTCAAACCTTTTTCACATCACAAAACTTATTCCAGTGCCTACAATAGAAGGTGACGAAATTGAAGAAACAGAAGAGTATGAGGAAATTTAGGGAAAATTTTGCTGTAAATTTTCTTCTCAAGGGGGGAGATGTAAAGAAAATATATTTCTTTAATTGTATTTTAAGTTTTGTAGGTAAATATAAATATGCTTAGTATGTAGGTTGTATATATTTTATTTATTACTAGAAAGAACATTATGACATACATAAAATATGATCGATGTCAAATTGTAAAATAAATTATAAAGGTAAAGAAAGGAAATGTGAAATATAAACTTTTAATGTCGTTTCTTCATTTACAGGTATTTAAAATAACATTGTCTGTATTTAGTTTTTAATAGATATTATAATTAATAAAATAAATCTTCATTTACAGAGCAACTCATTATAGTTTATTTCATATACATATCCAAACAAATGACTATAGTCTTATAAACAATTAAAAATAATATTTTTCTTCTACGAGCAATTATTATGTCACAAAAAAAACTTTCGAATAAAATGTTATAAGTTATTTACCTAAGAAAAATTTAAACATGGTGTCTAAATTTATTATTTTTCCTACTTCCATGCATTTTAATGACACTTCATACGTACTCGTAGGCATCTGTAAAAAATAATGCATGGTCTAAGTTTTTTTTTAAATTTACATATTTAAACATTAAGAATTGAATAAAACATTTCAATTATTACAATAACTTATTTTTATTCATTCTAACGAGTGAAACACAGTGAACTGCGATAGCATTATTTACTGGTGGTTTAAAAAAAAGTTAAGTTTAGTTTGCCCGTGCGAGAAACATGTGCTAATATTACGCTCATTATCAGTATAGAATGTAAACAGTGTAACAGTAGTCATGATAATTGAATTGATTGTTAATAGATTGCGCCTTCTATATTTTAGTTTAATAGCTTTTATTCCTAATGAAAATACGTTTTTATTAATGAAAAAGCTTTTGAAAATGATATACTTATAGACATAATTTTATGACTGATTATTTGTTTATACTGATTGTTGATTTTTTTTCGAACCACATATACTTTTGGCCAAGAAGCCTTCACAGCTTCACCGGGCTTGTGGGCGAGCGCAGAAGGCACTCATCATTCGATATCCCTTATATCTATAATTTGACTGCCGTAAGCTCGATCCTCCTAATAGTAAGCGGTACACGGGAGGGGAAGAAGTTGTTAAAATATACTATTAAATTTAAATAAGTTTCATTTCGTCTGCGTGTAAAGGTTCCACACACTTTTTTTTCAATATAGAAGTGTTTTGATTGGTATTTTAATAAAGACAACAATATTATGTGTATTAAATACATTATTTATCATTAGACATCTGTACCAGTTGCAATAATATACATAATCCATTGATCTTCAGATATAGGGTATCATATCAATACCGTGTATATCCGTGTATACCCGCCGCCCCGCGACCCGCAAACAATCAGGAAGGTCGCGCTTACAGCAGTCGGCCTTTAGTAAAGTGACTGTGTGAGGTGTATATCAATTGTTAGCGGTTACAATCTGTGTGTAGAACAGTTTGGGAATCATTGGTGTGAACAGAAACTATTAATCGAGTTAATAATTTTACAACTTATCTATAATAGTTTCGCGTGGGAAATGCAATTCAACGTGAAGGCACACTGGCACGCGAGATATTACTATCAGAAGTAACGACCTCTCCATGAACTTAGATAATACTTCAATCCTCCTTGGATTTGGTGAGATGCAATCATGGGTTGCAGTGACCGCTTAATATTAAATGATCTGTGTACCTGTTCTATTTAAATTCAATTATTTTGTCCGCACATAAGTTTTACCTTGGTTTTATTTATTTTCTATATCAACATACATGGAAGTTCATTTAATATTTCTGTATAATTTTCGTTACTGATTATAAACAACAGAGAAGCTTCACGACAATATCATTACAGTGCACATCGGTGACAACAACTCGAGTAAAGTTTACGAGAACTTAATAGTAGGAGAAGTTGCGTTTCGGCGAGCGCTCGGACGAACGACCACTCGCGATATTATTAAACAGTTTTAGCGGGTTGCCTCTTACACTACGATCAGAGGTTAAGTGGTGGCTGCTGAGTGCGCCTCCGGAACACACCGGTAACTGCTTCACAACTGATTTATATAGGAAGTGATAGGAAACCAGGTAGATAGTAAATAAAAACCACAACACTACTCTGTTGTCGTTTTCCTTTACAAGGCTTTATATAGGATTCGGATTTGATTTCTTCAGAGCATCGTCTAACCATTACACCGTTTTTTCTCTAATTTATTATATTGCATTGCAAATAATACAGCGGTTAAACGGAACAAGTAAGTTTTTAGTTGAACGATACGAATGATTGAATGTAAATATACAGTCATTTGGTGCACGCGTTTGTGTAAAAACGATGTAAATAGCCCAATACTTATGTTGATGCAGTGAGTAGTCAGGAAACAGTTCCACGTACCGTACCACTACCAGCCTACATGTATAAATTAATATTCATCGAAAATAAATGCCTAGTATAAAATATTAATGTAGTTTGGTCTTGAGTTTATTTTTGATATTGTTTGTGAGCGGAAGGCGCGAGACGCGAGACACGGGCGCGAGACGCGACGCGGTGCGAAGCGACAGAGAGGCAGAAGCGAAGCGAGCGCTCAGCCGCCCGTCGGCTCGGGCACTGCCGCCACGCCACGCCGCGCCACGCCGTCCAGTCGCCACGAGGCACTGCACCGCCGCGACGCGACGCGCCGTCTAAGTGTCTCAGTTTCGTCTCGTCATCCTTAACTAAACATTCAGCCTAACCCGAAACTTTCATAATCTGCCCTGCTCGTGAATATTTCTAAACATACATTACTTATTAATATCTGGCCTACTTATCGAGCCTGTTACGAAAACTTGTTTAAGTTCATAGTGAACCAACTATTAAATGTCTTATTAATAAATGTCTAATTTCGTTTTCATTTTAAAGTGGCTTCTGTTACAGGTTTCGCGTGTCCTAACTTTACGTAAAAAATCATATTAAAAAAAGATATAAGAACTTAATTACATTTCATAATAACCACCTATAAGGTAAGTGTACGTATTGCCACTCATCACTCTGATACGATATCACCTCATACCTTCATCTAATGGATATTTGTTTTAAGTTTATTAAACGGTGCGCAAACAACAAGTTAATGTAATAGAACTGTAATGGGGATAGATGTTTTACAGGTACCCGTTTCACTAGATGGCGTACCATATAAGATAAGCTCCCAGATAGGCAGGCAGCAATCTTGGCTTCAATACGACCAATATAGTCGAGGCGAGCTTTTCGTAGGACTTTCTTACAAGACTCGGCAGCTTTATTGAAAGATTATTTTCTGCGTTGCTGGTCCTGAGATTTGGCATCAGCTTAAAAAGCTAATTCTTTAGTCCTTTTTGTTTCGGTTCTTTCGGTACACTCAGCATTGGGCTATTGGCGACTTTCACTCCCGAGTGGTAGTACAGCATGTGGAATAAATGTTTCCATAGTTCGACACACGACGTCGGTAAAGGGAGTAGCGTAGCTCAATGGATCTGTCGACAGGAAGCATGTGTCTGCCAAAGATGAAATGCTGAACAGTGACGCGACTAATCCCAATTCGCTGACTTATATCGCTATATTGTTCTCGTGCCTCTGTAGCTAGCATCAAAACTATTGAAGCATAGGAGTATAAAGTATCTGGGGGTGAGATATAGACTTCGCCAAACAGTGCTCAGAATTACCCATTAGGGCTGACCCTGTGATAGAAAACCTATCTGGATCGGTTGTCAGCAGAAAGTATAGGAAGTTAGCAATAACGTCAAGTACAAAATCTCACAGGAACCATCTATTATCTGTTTGAAGAGTAGCGTTCTTGAGCCACCTCTGTTACCTCGCTTAGGAGTTTAAGTTGAAAAACAGGAGTCTTCAAGACTACAAAGAATGCCAATAACAGATATCATCTTGGGCATAGACATAAACACTAGCGCGTTGTTTAAAATTGTGCTCCATAGAGTACCATAGAGTGTGCTCCCTTGGTAATCGAAGCGAACTGCATCGGAAGGACATCGTTTCTGCATCTCCGTGAGGAAGAGAAGGTGTGGTCTGTCAGTCTCTGACGTAAAAAAGTGCACATTTATTAGGGGGAAATTTAGTCGTTGTTTAAATCATTCTCTTTCTTGTAGACGTTTTCATATTTTTAGAGTGAATTGTGAGAGAATATATTAAAGACGAGGTATTATAGCAGGATAGGCACCCAAACGATGCATCGCTAATGATGCAAAGACTGCGGGGAAACTCGAAACCCTCCCCTAGATGGCCGTTGAGTCCTCCCTTCTCCAGTCACCATCCTGCACTACAAAGCATTTCGGGATTATCCACAAGTTGTAAAGCTTTTCATATGTGGTTAGTTTACAACTTGAGCCCTCTGCGATCTGCGTTCGGCCAGCAATGCATTGTGCTTGGAATTCCGCTAACCCCCGCAATGAGATACCAGACTCTGCTGAAAAATATAGGTATATCTCGACTATACCAATACATTCTCTCATATATAGACAGCGTTTTCGTTTGGCAGCATGATTTTATCCGAACAAACCACGGACGAAATTCTCCACCTGTTGTGCTGGTCTCTTAGAACCGATGATAAAGCCTACTGACGTGAGCACCATCAATCTCCTAAACAACTAAAGACACTTATTATAAACGTGTTTGTTTGTTCGTATGTGCGCCGCCAGTCAAACAAATTGTAAAGAAGACGTGTTTGTGCGTAATGCACTAAGTAAAAACACAAAACAGCATTTAGAGCGAATTAAAAAAAATTGTAATCGGAGCTTACGTACATTCTAAATTTTATTTACTTAATTACAGATTGTCATTAGTGTATTTCACTTTCTTTGGGTTGATTTTCCAAAAATACCTACTTTCGTTACATAATGCGACTTCGAAAGTATGGGCAAATTCTCACGAAGGGGTAAAAAGTTCAAAAATACATTTATTATTAAATACATGTAGTATTATACAAATTTGGTGTTTCTGATTTCAGTTGCCCCGACTAACAACTGCGCTGGCATTATCTAATACTATTAACTGAGCAATTCTTGTATATATATGTAATTGGTTTCTCGGAAACGGTTCTCACAAATTGGATGTAATTTTATATTTAGATTAAGTTTTACATTCCAAGTATAAATTAAATACGTTTTAATAATTTGCAAGACACCGTTCAAAACTCTCTCGCCCAAATATGCTTTACGAAATGTTTAGTTTTTGTTCAGTATCAAATAAAATACTAAGTGATAGGGTGATAATGCTCCGGACAGTATTCTGGTAGAACGATTACCTCAACTGTGATGTTCATGCGCTCACATGTGGGTAATGTGGGAACAAGAATCTCATATATAATATTTGTTTGTCGATGGTGGTCGGGTCGGCCTTTCGATTCATCGCCCCTCACATCAAATGCAGTACGTCGATGCAGTTTGAGGGTTTACCGCTGGTCAATGGTTAGGCTAAAAATTTTTAACTTGATATCTTTTAATATACGAACTAACGCTTTTCCCGTGGCTTCACTCGCGTCATATTTGATTTTTTACTTTCCAATTGGATTGCTAAATACCAATTTTCAGGGATCTATCTTCGAACTGGTGGATTTTTATTCAAATTTTCATCGTCTGTTTCACCACCTTAGGGGCGGGCAAACTTTCACGGCCCTAGCCCCAGTAGTTTGGGCTGTGCGTTGATATATCAGTCAGTCAGTTAGTTATCCTTTCATACTATACCTATATAGATTACTAGTCTCGACCTTTGTCTCCTTATACATGTATATTACTGTACTGAAACTGGATTCAGGCTGCGGCACGTATTCCGTATACATCTACTAGTAGTACCTTTAGTGTAAACTCTGAGCGTATACAGTTGACAGTAACAAAACGAAATGATTAATGTTATTTGAAAGTATGAAAACTCATGATGGATTGCGAGCCCGTTCGTGAGCCTATTTGGGCCTAGGGCTTACCAGCAGTGCTGTAGTGCCAGCACTAGCGTAGCCTGTTTCACTCCTTGACGCACATCGTCTTATTCGGACTCCTACACACTACGTCGTACGTGTCGGCGGCACAGTAATAGCTGGTGTGGCGCGCGGCGAGCCAGCTGGACAACAACCGGTCATGCCGCCGGTATAGTCTGTACGTAAATGATTATTTATTTCTTCTTAAACTCATTGATTTCTGCATAAAACAAAGTTGAATCTATCGTAGTAGAGTTTCATAATTCGTCTACAATCGTATTTAGTGGGTTAATATGAATATATGTTCATTCCTAAGCGGTAGGTTTAGACTGCACAGCGTGATGACGCGCGACGGGACAGGCCGTGACGGTCACTGCCAACAGATTTCTTCCTCGATTACTATGTATCAGCCGCCTTCTGGGTGAAATAGCTCAACCACCTCTCTCAAATAACTACAACATTCATGAAGAATAATTATGTTTGTAGGATAATCTCTGAAATTACTGATCCGATTCTGAAAACTTCTTAACTGATAGAAAGCTACGTTCATGTGCATTATAGTGTAATTAAAACGTACCAAGTGGTTAGTGCGAAGGTTGTCAGTAACTAGTACCTCCAAATTAAGAAAATGAGAGGAACCGGAAATAAAAAAACTTTTGTCTCTTTCCATATAAGACTGTAAGATGGGTTCTTGTTTACATCAATACAACTGCTGGAACCCTCGTTCTCTACTGACTGCTATGTTTTTTATTTATTACAATAACTCATACTAATCAAAAAGTCGCGAAAACGTACAGACTCTCATATACACGTGACTATTTATATTTTTTTCAATATAATACATGAAAAATTGTTCAGTATTCTACACAATACTTCGTAAAATTTTTATAGAAAAATAAAATCATAACGTAATAAAACCGAGACTTACAAAGCAAAAGTAAACTTTATGACGTTATCATTATGTCGCTGAATATTCCTTTAAGTACCCTATACAAAAATTTAGCAGGCGACGTTAGCGACGGGAGCGAGCGAGAGAGAGAGAGGAACTTCATTCCTAAAGCTGTTGCTAGAGGGAAACGTTTTCATTGCTCTAAATCCATTTTAGTTCCAAGATAACTGCTTATAAAAATAATATTTCACGATCCTATACAATCTTCTATAGCGGCATTAAATATTAAATTCACTATGAACGAGGTCATGTTGTGGTCGCGCCGCGCCGTGAGCGCCCTCTCTCTGCTCAGAAAGCAACGAAGCATAAAAAAATATTATTACGGAAAACGATACAGCTTCAAGAAACAACATAGATTGCTAGGTTCTCGTGAGAGGCGTCCGCGTCACCGACAACCACTGCAGTGTTCAGCATTAGCTTTAAATAATGTTGGAATTTTATTTACCATCCGTTTTGACCGCTCTGTACGCATTGTTTCATTGCTCTGTACCTTTGTTTAATCGTGTGAGCAGTTGTTAAGTTTGGACCATTGGTTCACTAATAATAAATATCGGTGGCTCGCGAGCGCGCCTGTGTGCGTTTGTGTGTGTAGAAATTGTGTTGGTAGAGGGGCGGGGGGTACGGGGGGGGGGCTGTTGCGAGGGGCGAACGTAGGGGGTTTGCACTAGAACCACAAAAAGCAGTCGCTGCTATTACAAAATGTGGCCTACGAAGCTTATAATAGATGATAGATTAACCTTTGGTGTAAAAATTGATGGTCTGTTACTCTTAAAACTGATGAACTCGATCCTACATGCGTACTCTTGTAACCAAACCGAATCAAATATCTTAATCCGAGTTACGATCGTCTCGGGTTTCATTATATTTAATAATTAAATATATTTACTTATTTAGCATTTTTCCTTTTTTAAATGATAGATCAGTGGTTTATATCCATATATTAAATTGAAATTTGAAGACAATACGATTCATAGCTGACTGATTGCGTCAAGAGTACGCATTTTTCGATCCTAATGAAAAAACTCGATCGTAGTTAGTTCCGACTCCAGCCACAGCACATCTTGCGCTAGTGTTGATTTCAAGAGTACCAAATATGCACCCAGTCGAATTTTATTCGATTAGATTCTGAACTCGAACGCGTCAAGAGTAAGGTGGCATTTACCACGTTAAGATATACACATAGAAATGGTTCTCGAGTGCTGTTACCGGAGTACAGTACACATGTGTTTGGTGACAGTTTATCGACGTGAGAATACGACAGGGTCAGGTGAACACTAAAACACAATATATAACCAACACAATATACTTAAGTATTTTTAATATTATAATTATTTTGAAATTGAGTTAATTTTACGGTTTGTTTGTGGGACGCCTTAACAAATCTTGTGAAGTTTGTACTAAAGTTTAAAGGATTTGCAGTAGGTACTGTGTGAATACACACGCGAGCTCTGACCACGTTATACATATTATAATATAGCAAAAGTAAATTACTACATAAAATAAGTCTAGTTTATTAGTATTGTTTGGTTCGTCCAGTTGATGCTTGATGTTCAGGGACAATGCTGTTGCTGGTGAAGTTGGTACCGCGCTAAGCCTAGAAGGGAATTGAGGTAGTAACTAATTAAGCAATCATTGGAAATCATGCTGTTCGTGACGTCGTCACGATTGGAATTCACATGGATGGACACGATACCTAAGAACGCTACCACGGTACTATCATCTCTTCGCATATTAACTTTACCCAGCACAAAGACGACGTCTCTATACTCGAGCAACTTGGCATGAAGCTGAGTCTACCTAAAGCAGTAGATACAAACTCAAATCCTTAAGTTTTTCGACAATATTTTGCAAGGAAACCATGACTCTTTGTAGGGCTTGGTTTGAAAAGGTCAGATGGAAAGCATAAGAATGCGGAAGGGCACTGTTTGTTGGACAGATCAAATGTAATCTGCTCTGGGCGGTCCATTTTATGAGTGGATTAAACTAATGGTCGATTGAGAAGGAAAGCGACATTATTAAGATATTTGAAGCTAATATGGCTCAGTGGTAGTGGAAACCACGTCGATCGACGTAAGTTCGAATCCTCGCAATGAGTCTGCACTTGCGGTAAAGGAAAACATTGTAAACATAGGCTACCACTATTATGTTGGTAAGCACCTATAGGTGTGTTCCAGCAACTACACTTGAAAGGCCAATTCCCACACTAACCTTAGCGTGTCATCATCTTGGGCCACATGGTCACTTAGCATTCTGTGAGATTGTCGCCACAACGCAAACAACAGACACAAAGGCCATACATAGATAGCTATAGGTTGAAATGATCACTTAACATCAGGTAGACTTTAAGAATTGTTTACTATTTAAATACGAAAAGAATAAAATTATTATTTTTATGATTCTACTAGCGGCATCTTTGATCTAAATGTGAAACTAAATTGTCATGCTTTTACCAAAGAAGGCTCTCGGGTTAGAGTTTCTTAGATCTGCCACACGTACAAGTGGCGTCACCGGTATGTTCGTGTAGTTAAATTAAGGGCTTTATCTTATCTTTTTTGTGAATACATACAAAAACAGTAATGGGACAATATAACAGCGTTAAACTAATGTATAAATAGAATTAATTTGTAAGTATAAACATAAAAATAAAACCAACAAAACTAATAGAAAATTACATTTTAAATACCTACATATGTACAATATTTTATAGATATCATAAAAATACGTACTGGAGAAGAAAAAAATGAAATAATAACTGTAAAAGAATAGGTACCTACGTACCGAGTGCAATCCACTAGTTGACTGTATGCTTAAAAAAATAATGTTTATTATTTTATAATATTGGTCTGTTGATATAATGTCTACAACAATACTAATCTGAACTACATAACTATTTATTAAATTTTTCCTTTCGAAAATTAGATATTTTTTGTCCGAGAGTCATGTGATCGGAAGCGCCGTACAGAAAATGTAACGTCATCGTTCAATGAATATACACAGTTGAGTGTTATCCTGTGATAAATGAGTGTAAAATTATTACTAAACGTTGGATGAAATAGTAACTTTAAACTTATATATGCTGATGAAATTCCAATTATGTCAACATTGAACATATTATCGAATGATGACGTCACGCCGCGCTTTTTTAATATGTAATAATGAATGTATAGTATTTCACGGGTGTTATTTGCAACATATAAAGTGTTTAAAACAACATTTAAAAAAGTTTTCAACTCCCGGATTATTATCGACCTCCAGTATAAATATATACTAAAATAATATTATATAATTATGATTAGTTTGAAATTGCATATCAAGACAACTAATACATAGGTACCAAATTAATATTTCAATAACTAATAGAAACTGACAACCATTTGTACGCGAGTTAATCACTCCCAAAGAACGTGTATTCTCGTTATCGTTCTGCAAACAAGGACTGTCTTTATAATTACTTCAAAATTTAAAAACAGGGTTTGTAGTTGTCTAGTTTTTAAAGTTAATTAATCGTATTTAATGTTGTTAATGTGACGAAGGATATTGGACTCTCTTTAAAACAATTTTTCAATAGTTATAGGAGTAACATCTGACTTTCAACACAAATCAGCTTCGTCTCTTCATTTTATATCTAACTCAAAACCAGTTTACATAGCTAAAGACAATTTCAGGGTTCACCAGTAGAATATTCGGATTAACATCGTGTCGTAGCTGAATTTAATTTTAATTATGATTAAAAGGGGTTACCATAAAAAAATAGAAAATAAATTTATTTAATTTATCAAAGTATTTGCTTAAATTTAACACTAGTTTTATAACATTCTCTAGTGATGTCTTAGTACTCACCTTGACAGATATCACCCTCAAATGGTTATTCTGTCTCCAAACACAAACCCGCTGGAAAAATAAGCTTAAAATTCTAAAAAAAACTTTGCAAGAAAGTGGCAAAAAATAACCACAAATTTCTAAACTGAAATCAACTTACTATATTTCTTTAATAAAATATTAACTGCAAAAGATAACTTGTGCAAACAATGAAAACTTTAGCGATTTATGTTTTCAAATTAATATTTACTTCTATTGTGAAGGTTTCAGAAAACTTTCTGGAAACCGCTTTATACACAAATCTCTCTAAGTATTTTTTGTTCTCATAAACATAAAGAATATTCTTTGTCGGAAACTCATTTGTGTGATTTAGTTGTTTGGCGAGAGAGGAAATAATACTCGTCGTATATCTGACAAGTAGCTAGTAGCTAGCTTCGTAGACTAAGAAGAAATAAATTACCCGTGCGGTGTATCTTGTCTTGTGTGAGCCTCTACTATATTCTCCCGTATTTATTATCTCTTTCACCACTACACTACCCCTTAACGGCAGGGCCGATTCGAGGGTACCTACAGCCTGGGTACAACATATAATTAGCTTAGCTCCGTTGAACCTATAGATATAACTAATGTTAATTGTTAAATTCTTCATGAATCATTCCCATTTAAAATACTGCAATACTTTATGTACCATTATGTATACATGAAAAAAGTAAGACTCATGTGACATGAATGAAAACGTAGTTACTAGTTATGTTATGGTTTTACTTACGTAGTACTTAGCTTTTACTTAAGTAGACGGTAATTTGAAAACAACTGAGAATAGATAAACACATAACTTTAGTAATAGTATTTTCTGTTCTTTATTCACACGGCCAGAATTCCTTCATTTATTTATTTTTAGTAGATATATAATATTATTTTGTTAATTGACAGCGGTTTATTTAACTTCGGAGCGAGGTCAGGACTAGAGTGCGTTTGCACTTTTGCTTATATGACTATAACGCTAACTCTGTTGGTGACACGCTGCTAATAACGGACAAATAAGGTGGCCAAAAAGTGTACGGCACACCCGATGATAAACGTCTAGCGAATCCTTTGGACGCTTGTTACACCATAGTATCATTAACGCGTTGCCAACCTTGAACACCCTTTTCCCAAGGTGCTCTGAATACCTTACTCACTCTAGAAACATTACTCAAGGCCAGCCAAATACTGTGATCTTCTGTAGGAGAGATGTACGGGACACCTTATTGATTGCTGTGATTTTGATTTGAAACACTGGGAGACTTTAAACTTGATTTATTGATATAATATATATGATAATAATGCTAATGAGTGCGTTCGCCGCCGCTCGGTCTGAATGGTGTTGATGCACTGACTCGATATAAAACAATATACTAATAAAGCTATGCAACGAGTGAACGCAGCAGAAACTTGTATGGTCGTCCTACTTAATTAAACAACCTAAAACTATTGGGCCGTATTTATATCGCCAACGCATAGCATGATGCGCCATAGCCTATAGGTGTGTTCTGACAGCTGCACTAGAAAAATATAATAGGTCTATATCATTATACTATCTACATTTTTATGTATATCAAACATGTGTTTAGGTTCAAACCGGCCGTAAATGCCTTTCCACCCATTTGTCGGCTTTTCCGCCTTGATTTTTAGGAATATGAGATGGTTTTTCATTTTTATTAGGCTGACCTGCATTGTTTGCTGTAGGTTACCCCTTTGGTGCAGCAGACTGGCATGTACACAGCTAGGCAGATGCAGTCTTCAGCATCCACCTTCATCATCGTAGATCCCATTATCAAAATTAACGTGAATACTGGATATGGAATTGAAAAACTTTAAGTGATTTAAAATAAAACAATGCCGGCCGCGGGTTTGTACTCGCTGGAATCTCTTCAGTATAATCAGTTCTAGTTAGAGATTGACAAATAGTCCTCATGATAAATCAATAGATAATCCACTAATATTCTCGGTAGGTAACATTGGGGTATTATGTAGTACGTAGTACATAATACCTCAATGGTAGATAATAATGTTTTTAGACAGGGCTGTCATCACCTAAATTGTAGACGACGGACAATAACCTGAAAATCCCCGTACATTTGGGTAAATAAAGTTATTCGGCGGAATTCATTAATAATATATTCATTTAAAAATGTTCATCTTTATCTCCTTTTATTCATTTAATCTTTAACACAGTAAAACAAATAAAATGCCTAACGAATTATTCATACACTATCCTTTCTGAGGTAATCTGGTAAAATTAATTGTTATCATCATATTATTTTGTTTAAGACATTCATTTATTTATCAACAAATTTATTTATATTCAAAAGTTTTATGTTGCAGGAAAACGAAACTACCTAGTAACCTATTACAGACGGAAGTAACTAAGAAATTTTTAGTATATTATTTATATCTTCTCCTTCTCTCTATGTTATATATTTCTTCTCTCTCATCTAACGAAACTTGCCAAAACATGACGCGTCCTTGAAATTTCACTCTCAATTCTGGTCCAAAAATGATTGAACCACCGCCTAAGCAATTTCACTTCAATGTTTTCTTTGCTTACTAATCAAATTTATTAAAGTGATTTTCCCTGGACACAAAGTATCCGAATATCGGACACTTATTATAAAAGTAACGTCCGGTCGCTCCCCGGAAGCTTTTCAAATTTTAACATATCCGGGGAGACCCGGACAGATGGCAGTCCTATTTTAGACCAGTAAGGTAAGCTTGTTCATACCCACGTAAGGTGATACAAAGAATATACCTACAAATGTTATTATAAACATATTTAATATTAAATTCTAGCTGTGCCCCGCGGTTTCACCAGCGTATAACTTAAAAGAAATCGCTGATTGATGTATTATAATATCTCAGTATTAACAATATTTTTATCGGGCGGCCAGGGTTATGCGTGTTACGCCATCGCAACGAATCACAATTGCTGACCGAGAGTATACATGGAACCGAGTTCCGTTCACAGTCCCACGGTGCACCAGACATCAAGTCAGCAATTTCGGTAAAAGAAACGTTGGGCAACCCGAATCCTTCCTTACTATATTTAAGTTTGTTTTAATTATTAAACGTGACTGTGAGCCTAACGGTCGGCAGCAGTCACATCATATTAGTTTTAGTCTAGTTTTTAATTTAAAATAAATTAAGTTAAAGTAATTTTGGTTTAACTTGGATCCTCCGGCTCTGACCTTCGTAATTAGCGTCACAACTCACACGGCTAGTTCGCATCACTACACCCGAGCCGAGAGTTAAATTATTTTCATTTTATATTATCTCCCAAACTATTCGTCCAAATAACATGCTATAAAAGGCAAAAATTATCTACATACAATTTTCTTGGTGATGAAGTAACTTTTGTTCGTAAGGATTAATATGCCATGCCTAATAATAATGCTCAAAAATTACTTTTCAAATTTTTAATAAAACTTTGTCACAAAATACCTTATTGTGGCTTATGTATAAGAGATAGGCATATGGTATCGCATACCTTTTTAGATGTCCTAAGGAGCAATATTTTTGTAGAACATTATGTTTACGTATCACTAACCAATACGCCAGCACACGCGGATAAAGCAGTTAGTGTGCATTATTACACCGTACACCGTTACTATGTATTCTAAATTTCACTCCTTCCTGTTACTGTGTAATCTATGGCTTGCTCTCTCTACTCTGTGGTACATTGATTGCGTTGTAAAATGTCTCAAGTAATTGTTTAATAAAAGTATTTAAAAGTATCTTTCACATCTTCTTCTTACCCTTATCCCACTTAAGTAAGATCGGCACAACAGGTTATTTGTTCAACTCTACTCTATTAACTATCATCTCGGTATACGCATATCATTCTTCACACCGTACATCCATACCTTCTTCGTTCTTCCTCTTCTCGTATATCCATCCACTTTCATACTTAACATTTTTCTAGTTATATGACATTCATCCCTCCTCAGGACATGTCCATATTGTCCATACCACGCTATCAACTTCTCTGTGACTGGAGCTATTTTAAGACTTCCACTAATATACTCATTCCTGATTTTATCCATTCTAGTTACACCTCACATCCATCTTAGCATTCGCATCTCTGCCACATGTAATGCCTCATTGCCCAGCACTCATATCCATACATCAAGACAGATCTTATAATGGTTTATAGACTTTTCCCTTAAGGTTCATTTATTTATACCAATACTGATAAACGTTATAAAAACATTACAAACGGCAAAATCCTAAAGAAATTCCTCTATACAATGATTTTTGTCAATTTTCGTATTTTTTTCTTACTACGTGCAGCATTACTTTCTATTTTACTTAAAACTAGAGTAGACCAAAACAATACAATCAATGGATAGAAAATTAATCGTATTTTACACAACCTTTGATATGCAGTGAAATTCTTGATTGGTAATAAACAGTAAGCATTCAATTGTTATACATTTTCTTTTCAATTAAATTAAGAAGTCGATTTAAAAATCACAATATAAATACGAGTATAAAATACATTTTGCATAATTTAATACTTAATGATAATTAAAACATTTTAATCCATATTATAACAATAAATATCAAATCATTGAGTATCAAATTATAGGTATTATTAGGTAATAATATTTTTGTTCTACTTCTAATATACTTATAATATTTTCAACGTTGGGCCAAACAGAGATGTTTAACCCTGGCCCCGGACCACCTGTGGTGTGTATGCGCCATAGTTGTACGACCGCTGTCATATGGAATTAAAATATTAGTATTCGAAACACATTAACTTTATAACCCCTCTCCTTTGGCTCCACGCGTTGGGCTTCGGAGTCACAATTTTACGGTAACCTCCATCTCAGCACGAACTAAAAAGTTCTTTATGATTTAAATCTTTGTCATACCGTGAAACTGTGGAACCGTCTCCCGGTCAATGTGTTCCCTCCTCCTTACGACAACGGGTCTTTCAAGCGTAACGTGAAGATATGTTTATACAGGCCGGCATGACAACGGCGGCCAACTATGGATTTCGATCTCTCGGTGGTCGCCGTTGTGTTTGGCCTTACCATCAGGGTGCTTATCGTCAATTCACAAACATTACTATTAGGTCACACAGTGCGCTCGTTTTCACAGGGTACAGAAAACCTATACCTGAGGGTCCGAACGACGCTATGCGTTCATAAATTTCGTTTATGAATAGGGTGATATACTTCATTGTTATAACGAGATATTTGTGAATCCGAAGCATTTATATACAAATTATGTGGGGCACGACCGAGAGTTTTATAAAGATACTATTTAAAATCAATAAATATATATTAGGTCTTTACCTATGAAATAGCCGTTTTGTATGAAAAAATTTAAACGATGTTTTTTCATGTATTTTTTGTTTGTATTAATCGAAGTAATCACCCATGCAATCAATGCATCTTTTCCAGCGCAGTGGCAGTTTATTGATGCCCTTCTTAAAGAAATCAGCTGGACGGGAGGCAACAAATTCTTCAAAGGCATTTTGTACTGCCTCTCGGGTATTGCATTTTTTTCCCGCCAAGGAGATATCCAAATTCTGGAAAAAGTAGTAGTCTGTAGGCGCAAGGTCTGGTGAGTAGGGCGGATGACGGAGAACTTCCAACCCCAGTTCTTGCAACTTGGAGACCGTCTGTTGTGCAGAATGAGGTCGCGCGTTGTCGTGCAGGAGCAGCGGAGACGAGCGATTGACCAATGCTGGTTGGAGAAGTGCCAGCTTCTCCATCATTGTATTCAGTTCTTCACAGTACACATCTGCAGTAATGCTCACCCCGTTTGTTAAAAAGCTGTGATGAATCACACCGGCGCTAGACCACCAAACAGTGACCATCACTTTTCTAGGGGTAAGTTTTCGTTTAGGGTATTGTTTAGGTGCTGAACCAGGATCCAACCAACTTGCTGAGCGCTTGCAGTTATCAAACAGAATCCATTTTTCATCGCAGGTAACAATGCGGTTCAAAATTCCTTCATTTGTGTGTATCGTATTGTAAGGCACGTCTTGACGCGTACTTCGCGCTGGCGATCATTGAGTTCGTTGGGCACCCATTTGTCAAGCTTTTTTACCTTGCCAATTTGACGCAAATGGACCAATATTGTTTTGAAACTAACGTCGAAAGCTGCTGCTAATTCAGCCGTAGATTGTGTATCATCAGCTTCCACAATCGCCTTTAATTCGTCATTGTCGACCAAAGTCTTCGGACGACCGCGAGGTTCATTTTTCAGGTCGAAATTCCCAGAATGGAAGCGAGCAAACCAATAACAGGTGGTGCGTTGGTTTGTAGTATTAGCTCCGTAAACGTCGTTGATGTTGCGTGCCGCTTGTGCCGCGGTACTGCCACGACGGTACTCATATTCTATAATTACTCGAATTTTTAACGTATCCATGATGACAAAAAAGATTTAAATGCGATGAAAATGTAACACTAATCAATAAACAAATGACTAATTTTGGAAAAAGAATTCCATGTTTTTAAAATAAAATTAATTTGAAATTAGAAGTCTTAGCCAAACAAAAATTATTTTGATTTGTAATGGCCAGTACTGTAGAACGGCAATTTCATAGGTACAGACCTATTATTATTAACTGTAAATATATATAAAAGCACATTTTACACAGTTAAAATGTTATTGATAAATTCAATCAAGTTTCTTGCTACCTCTTCTAAGTGACTGGGATGTTTCCTGAATCGTCAGTAGTGTAGCACAGAGCTGGCCAGATACCAGTTTAAAATTCTGGTACACCGAGGACTCTTCCTGAGGTATATAAAACCATCAGGCGACTGGTGGACTGGAAGAACTGGGCTAGCACGATTGTAATCCGTCACTATTGCGGGTTTATTTACCTATTAAGTTAATATTATGTTCATATAATTTAAGTTTTGACGACTATCATTAATTTAAGACTTGGAAATTGGTTTTTGTCTCAAAAATCATTCTATTCGTTCCACTAGTTGGTTTGGTCATGTTGTAGAGTTGCTATAAATGAGCCCGTGAAACCTGATAATAATACTTATATATCTGCATAATACAACATACGTACTTTTTCATTTTTGTGCTCGTGTGTGTGAGGAGTGAATATGTATATACGTATATTAATTTATAACAGGTAAGTCATCAATTTCAAGGCAAATCAGTTCTTTCAAGCAATCCTTTGTTTTAACTTACCTTTTTAAAATACGCTCGAGATAACGAATATTATATGTTTCAAGATGATCAACATCATATTTTATTCTATAGTATTATGACAAAGTGACGGTATGGTGTCTGATGGTATGTCTCATAGTACAGTTCATAATCAACGGTGACCACCGAAAGATCGTTAATCCATGACCAGTCGCTGCTGTGACGTCGGTCTACGTAAATACAAACTGGATATATCTACACCGAAAACCGACACGTACAAGCGAATCACGATGACACGGTTTTACCAATCAGCCTGCATAAACCTACCACCTCGCTATCGCCATTTCCCATTTGTCGCTCAGTACCGTACACGATGTGCTGGTGAAGTTGCCTTCATTATCTCAATTCTCAACATGTTATTCGATATCCCTTACACATTAGCTTCTTTTCTTTCCTCTATTTACATTTACAAAATTTCCATAAGTAAAATATAAGATCGTAAAATATGCTAATTATACTACCTAATTATACGCAAACATTATAAGCTACTTACGTGATGTACAAAAAAATCTTAACTAAAAACAAACTAGAGCTAGCAAAAAAAAACAACAGTTACTACTAATATTATTCTTCCACTAGTGACACACAAATACATTTTCTATATTTTGGCAAAGCGTCCACATGAATATCAGTTGTTAAACTAGAAATAACTAAAAAAAACTTAATTATGAATGCCTCTTCATAGTATTTAAACTGTAATAATAATTTTAAATATCGTTTTCGTAAAACTTCAATCCTTAACGCTTAAAATAATACCTCGTACCTACTTCAGTCCTTTGTACGCAAAACTTCACTGTACTTTTACAAGTATCTAAACGCCTTATTGTGTACTATAGACCTCCGCGTTCTCTTACCTGCAAAATGGTAATTAAGCATACAACTAAGCGTATCCTCAACTGTTTGTCTGTCAGATCTCATGCTATTGCAGCTTTACAAGAATACTGGGGCCAATCAATAAAACAATAAAGGTATATATATATATATATAAAAGTTAGTATAATAAAAATAACAAATTTTAACAATTATATTACATTTGACAACAAGTTGAGTAAATTAGAGAAATCGATGACATCATTCCATTTATAAACTCAACACTTGTGACATATGTTTTAAAATATAATTTTCTGTTAAATTTATCCTCAACATTTTCTCTTGTGCGCAAGGTTTACTCCTGCGCATCTCATCCTGAAAACAGTAATGGAAACATGAGCCTTTCTCTACCACAAAAGCAGTGCTGGTATTCTTGTGTTCCGTTTTGGATTTATCGACAACACAGACCGGCACACGAGCTGTTCGAGTTTCAACCCAATTCTGAGAATTCGCCAGATGGTAAGCGATTACCATAGCCTATGAACATACGTAACATCAAGGTATCTTTAACCCGCTGCCAACATTGAACCCCCATTTCCCTAAGGAGCTCTAAAAACCCTACACACCACGGGAACACTACACAAGGTTATTTGGCTGCGATCTTCTGTAGGGTGGAGGTATTCCGCCAGTCGGGATGCCCCAAGTAGAGAGAAATCCCCAAACATATCTCTTGTGATACTTTTACCTTAGCAACAGAGCAGCGTATTACTGACTGACCGTGGTTACGAAAGCAAGACTGTTTATGCTTGATCATCACTGACGATTGATCATTGGCTACAATAATTGCTTAACTTCAGTGGTCTACATGACCGTTTATTATTTAGTTTACAGTACTTCGAGTTATTAATCAACTTTATTTGGTCCTCAAGAATGTTATGTAGCATAACAATTAAGTCTTTAAGATAAAACACACCATATTAAACAATCAAAAATTCAATCTTAACCTTAAAATAGAATTCCAATTACTAATGGCTTGCAGGACATACAAGTCTCTTTTATATGAAACTACTTCCACGGAACAAGCTGTATAAACGACTGTTCATAAATCCACGAGGTGTAATCCTATAGAGCCTATATGAAAAATAAAAATACAAGTTGTTGTTACTCACTGGCAAAGATTACTGTATGTTTCTCCATTTGTACCGCACACTGGTGCGTAAATAGAGCTACAAGAACAAGCGCCTGTCGCCAAGCCCAGGGAACTGATGAGCAGGATCAGTGCAAACACTGCAATTATGAATTATATTCATACGTATTCAAAACTCAATACACTGTTAGAATTAGAATACTTTGTAAACAGTACGTTCTTGAGCTAAATAATTAAGTCATCATCTGACAAACAGATATTTTTATATACAGTTCTCAATATTTAATAACATTCCTCTTCATTATATCCTCCTTAAAATCATAAATCATAATTGTGATAATATACTATAGTAATTTATGGAAATGAAAATTAAAGCGAATGAAAAAAGTAAGTAGTGAGAAATTTTAAGCAATAGATAAGTAGAAGTTACTTTTTTCGAGTAAAACTCGAACTCGTTTTAAAATATTTTATTAAATAGTGTGAAACAAATAAAACTAAAATTAAGAAAAATATTAAATTAAATTAAAATAATTAATAAAATGACTTACCAAATAAAGACTTCATAGTGCAATGTGTAACAAACCACGAATGATGTGGTCCGGGAATTCAGATCCTTTTATACTCATTAATCTATCACAAAAAATTGGCAACGTTTGATCCAATGCTGTTTTAATGACGTTAGTTTGGTAAAAATATTTAAATGAAGTAATAACTGCAAAAAAGTAATTTATTCTTTCGTTTCAAGGATATCAACCATCTCCGAATGATTTAAATCCATTATATAAAATCGGTTAGGTATATAGAATTATATTATTTTTTAAAACGTACATTAACCACTCGAGCTAAATATACACATACTACTTGTGTCCCACGGTTTCACCAGCGTATAATTGAAAAGAAATCATTGTTGATTTATAATTCTTCAATTTAAACAATAGTTTTAACGGGTGGCCAAGGGTTATGCCTCACGACTCACACGGCTCGTTCGTGTCACTACACCCGAGCCGAGTGTTGAATTATTTTAATTTTATATTCTCTCCCAAACAATCGGCCAAATAGTATACTACAAAGGGCAAAGTTTAGATAAATCTACATAAAATTGTCTTGATGATGAAGTAACTTACGTTCGTAAGAATTAATATGCTATACCTAATAATAACGCTCACAAATCACTTTTCAATTTTCAATATTTTTTTTGTCACAAAGTACCTTACCGTGGCTTATGTATAAGAGATAGGCATATGTTATCGCGAACTTTTTTTTAGATATACTAAGGAACAATATTTTTTTAGAACAATTTGATTTAGTATATCTAACCATAACGCTGAGCACGCGGACAAAGCAGTTCGTGGGCGCTTTTTCTTCCGACTTAACGAAAATCAATATTTAAGGCTAGCTGAGAGGTGTAGCCTAATGCTAGACAGCCTATACTCTTCTTCATGAATCTGGCAATCATATACAAAAAGAATTTTTCGAATCCGACTGGTAGTTCCAGAGATTACCGTGATTAAACAAACAAACAAACAAAAAAAACTCTTTTTCTTTATTATATTACTGTAGATTGGTACTGTTTGATGTTAAAATTACAGGTACATAGTTAGAAATAATTCTGGAACAGGCCACACAGAATATATCTAACCCGAAAAGTGTCAATTACCATATTAAAAAATTACCCTTTTTCTACCTTTAGGGGTAGAATTAAAATGATACTTTGATGTACGTATTTCATGAGCTATATCGATGAGTATTAATACCAAGTTTCAAACAAACCCGAGTCGAAAAATGTTATTTCCCATACAAACTTGGAACGTTGAATAAATGGCTTATATTATTTTATTTGTATCATATTATATTTTTAATTTCGGTGACTTTGGTTCTCCTGCGGATCTCCGCATTTCTGATTCGACCACGCAGAGAAACTCCGAGCCATAGCACTCTCCATTGCCCTTTGAGTGACTTTGAGCTTTCTTATGAGACCCACAGTTAGCGACCACGTCTCAGTACCATAAGTAATCATTGAAACACTGCGGTATCTTGGACGAGTATATATAACGTAGTTTCCCAAACGCTTCCCAGCCGAGTTGGATTCGACGATTGACTTCTTTCTCGAAATTGGATCTACCTAACTGGATAGTTTAAACATCACAGGACAGGTAAACATAATCATCAACAATTTCAAGCGTATAGTCTCTGAACTTCACGGGAGTTGGCGCTACATGGACGTTCGACATAATCTTCGTCTTGTCCATGTTCATTCTAAGATCAACTCGTTTAGAGGCTTTACTGAGGTCATCGAGCATCGCACGGAGGTCCTCCATGGTCTCAGCTAATACTACCTCCCTTAGCACACTTTATTACTAACCGATGTCGGCTGTATATTTTACGGGAGACATTATAGTCAGTTTGATTTCGATTAACGGTCACCGTTCTTCTCTGACTACATCGTACTTTACAGGAAATTCACTCATTGATATAGTGGAGCGACTACATAAATAAAAAATCTTGAAAATTTACAAAATCACATAAATATTTGTCTCGTGAATACAGCAATACTAAGAGATTTTATAACGTTTATAGCCCGGCGACGTAAAGTGTGTTTAGACTTTTAAAGCAGTACCACGCCGCAATACTTTCATACGTTTTATTTGGCATAAATTTATGTTCTCTCGTAAAGTTATTATTGCTTATGTTTCGCTGGTGATGGCCTTCGCTCCGCCCTCGCTCGGCTACCGGGATGAGTTTATTTATAATCATTCAATAATAATCAGGTAGGGGCGGGCATTAAGAACATTTCAAAACACCAATGTTATTGTCAAGATAGTTTAACATTACTTAGCCACTTCCATCTGGAACAGATTGACACACCTGACAGACGGTAGCGGTACTACACAAGTGACATGAATGTCTATTTCTACGACGTATCACCGCAAAGTAACGCCTCCATCAATCATAAAGTTATTGTCGAATATGATATTTTCAAACAGTACGAGTATATCGAGATCAGTCCGAATCGTTTATTTATATTTATATGTAACTACATTAGTTTATTTATGTGCAGTTTGTGTCGAAACAATAACACACAGTGACTGTCATTTGGTTTGTAACATCTCTCCCCCCCACTCCTCAAAACGTCTCACTAGCAATGCGTGATAGCCTCAATATCCTACGTGTGGATATTCACAGTGACCTCAACTCCAGGGATTACATCAGGAGTGTTATCTTACAACGGCTTTTCACGCCAGGTCAAATGTATCTTCTTTACAAGGCACAAGTTCTTCCGTGTATGGAATACTATTCGCGTCTCTGGGGTAAATCCGCAATCCGAATCCGATGGATTTCGATTTCTTGGTGGTCGCTTTTGTGTTTGGATTGTACTGTGCTTACCATAAGGGACAGTGCCATCAATGTGCCGAGCTAATATAAAAAAAGGATCAGCCAATATATATCTGTCCGCTAAGAGGTTTAGAGGCCGGCATGACAGCCACTACCAGCGATGAATTACCGATCTGTCGGTGGCCGTCGTTGTTTTAAACGGTACTGTGCTTACCTTCAGGCACAGTAACGTTACCGTCAGTTTAAGGTGCTACTATAAAAAAATGTAATTATGATTTCCGCGATGTCAAAAATGCGATGTAGCCAAAAGGTACAACATTATTGTACAAAGAGAAGGCAATGAGCTCGCACAATTCCACAATAAAAACAAATTGAAAACCTCTTAATATACGATTTCAGAAAGCCTCTTATTAATAAAATTAAACAACTAATAATATTACCAAAATATTATTTTTGCATAAAGTACTCTTTTCGCGTCAACACTTTGACACTCTTTCTACTCCCACCAATCCGCTTCAACGGTTATGTGTAGCTCTTTTTCCGTGACTGTCTAAGAAGCTCCTTCTCATTATGAGCAGTCTGCATACGCGTCAGGAGTTTTCCTCACTATACTGAATACTACCTCGCTAATAAGTAGTAACTTATACCCCACTATATCGAACCCGCGATACAGTCCACATTAAATTAATATCGAAGAACGCGCTATTGCTGAACTTGATAACTGACTATTGAAGAACATGTAACTATGGAACGAGAGGACGTACTGTATCTCCTCTCGGTCCACTCCCGGGTAGCACCGGTCAGTAGAACTCGTCAGTCAGTCAGTCCCTTTCTTCAGCCACAATATGCCCACCGTTGACGTGTTCGACCATATTGCTTAGTCTCTTCGTTAACAGTCTATACGTTACACTATAGGATACGGCTACATTGTGCAAGGTTCACATCGTGACCAATTATGCAGCTGTGAATTAAAATCCTTAATTGAAATTAAAAAATGAAAGATGTATGAAAACATTACTGACCTCTGCAGTAACCCTGTAGGCTCCCTTTGCGTTGCCGCCGTGCTCCGGCGAGTGCTTCAACACCTTCGCGTCTATTTGCACGTTCGTCTGCATGACGACAGCTCACTCCACTTCACTCCACTCTACTCCCCTACACTCAGTTAACTCGTATCAACACTCATTATTAAACAACTTTAGTTACAAACTTTAGTTTTGAAATATATTTATTTACTTCTGCCATTTTTAATCCTAACGTTTAAACCTGATATTTTTTTGATTTAATACGATTCAAACTGATTGCCAATAAAGAACCGTACCATGGGAAATAATTAGCCAAATACCCCGATACACCTTATAGTGACTTATAAAATCGGGATACCAATGGGGATCATGCAAGAAAAGTATGATGCAATCTGTTTAAAAAAAACAACGTTCAAATATAGCTTTTGCATAATATTTGTCATGAATAATTAATGCAAGCTAGGTTTATGACAACTTACAAAAGTTTTACGGATATTAAGACGGATTCTTGACGAGTTGGACAGTTATTAATTTATTTTACACGATATGAAAAAATAAATAAATTTGATAGTTATTTATAAAATTTTCTTTTCATTACTTATCTCGACGCGTGTTAGTACATTGATTATTGATATTTGTTATGACGGTTGATGTTCACTTTTCATATTGTTTATATTATTTGCCTTCTTTAATAATCTGAAACAAATAAAAAACATTAAAGTTAATAAATATGTTGAAGCACTTCATATAATATTCATAGATATATTGGGTACAAAGAGAAAAATCTTTGTCATAACTAAACTACTGATGTAACTAGTAAGTTCGGAATCGAGCTACACTGTGACCTCTACAGTTCAGGGATAAAACTACGAATAAATCACTGAAAGAATTATGATATTTACATAAATTGAAGTAAGTTAAAAGAGTTTAGTTTATAGTTTGATCAAGGATATTACTACGCTAAATCTAAAAAGAGGACTGACTCACAGCGGGCTGCTATGCCAGGTCATAACCAAAATAATAGTTAGTAAGAAGACTTTGTTCGTATGAAGTTGTTTTCTACAACAGATTAATTGAAGGATTTGAAACCACACGGTGTAGTCCTTTAAAATTTATTCCTTAATCCATTATGGTTTATAATTTTCCTTGCACATACAAATCGATTATTTTTTATTTAGACCGTGCACGTTCGTATGTCTCTGTGTTGTCTACTGAATAACAATTTTAGTAACAAAAAATAAAAAGTAATAATTTTTTCCGCCCACATATTTCATTTCTGGAAGCGAAGTTACGTAGAAAGCAGTAAAATTCACATTTTCCGCGCGATAAAATAGCCGGCATTGTAGAAAAGCGGTTTATAAGTTGGTTGATAGATGGCGTTATTTTAAATTACCTCCCACCCTCATTTCACGACTTCCTCTCGTAATATATCAAATATGACGAAGCTTTCTCATTTATTGGAATGAATTGACAAAGTTTGATTCATTACTAGGGTTCCAATATACGGCTAGGCTCTAGTCGGGATGCAAATAGGAAAAAAACGAGTATTCATTCACTAACAAATTATAATATAACCAGTTACCTTTATCTTATTTTGCTGAAGACTTTAACTTTTAAAGTATTTTTTGCTGCGCTTTTACATGTTTATAAAACTCTGTGTAAGTTATATTGAAGTTTATCTGGCACTATAATACATTCCACAGTAGTATTATGGTCAGATAACGCAGACAAATATTAGAATAATTTGAGCATAATATGGCATTTTCATTCATAACTTTTTGTTTAATTTAAAAAGTGAAACCATATCTATATTTCAGAATTTTTCTCCTTCCACTCTTCCGAATAAACTTGCATTCGCAATATTGTTGTTGAATCCCCAGTGAATAGTGATTTCCCCAAGTTCCCAAATTCAAGTAATTAAAAGTGAGTTTTTGGAATGCCGTGATCGACTAGAAAACCGGAACGTAATAGTGCTTTGACGGTGACAATGCCGATATATCGGGATGGATGGCAACTCTATTCATTACACAATTTATGTTAGGTATGTGTTTTTCTTGAGCTCTATGTAAGTTAAGTATGTTAAATGAAATACATAGTGAGGCGTTCAAGTATTACGTAAGCAGGCTTAGAGGGGGGATACCATTTTTTTTCACAACTTCTTTTTTTTCCTTACTTTTGCTAACAAAAGGAGAGAAATATTATAAATCTTAAATAAGATAGAAAAAAATAATATTTTAATGTTTCGAAAAGTATTTTCAGAATTTAAATTAATAATATTATTTGTATTATTGTTATTATGGTAAACCGAATTTATTTTCATATCTCTTACTAGAGATAAATGGGTGTTCTGAAAATTGTCTTAACTCTACACTACTCTTTTTTAAATGCACCGATGTTCAATTCGGCGAAATCCAGATGTACTAAGACGGCTTGTAAAAAAAAAACTCCATTTAATTTCCTTAAGTATTGAAAAATATCCTAGCTCTTAACATTTAGAATAAGGTATTATACAATTTTCTTTTTGTTTAACCAGCGGGAGGGTTTAAATTCTAAATTATTCAAAGTTTCCTTACGTAATACTTGATCACTCCCTAAGGACATGTAAATATTTCACGGGATATTTGATATGCTATGAATATTAAAATAAACACAAGCTATGAATAACATAAGGGAGATGAGCCGCTGTCAGCAACGCGACTTCCTGCAATAGGTCTAAGCAATTGGGTATTTATGCTGGTTAGATCTGAGTGAGACACTGTGATGAGTTTTTCATGTTTATGGTAGCTGAGATTTAAGTTTATACAAATGCTCGCTACCTGGAATACTTACAGTAGGTTTATGTATTTTTATATACTTTTACCGATATAGTTATGAAATCATAGTTGGGGTAAGCGAACTGGTTGGTACAGTAATCACCGCAAGTGGCGCGCTCCACACAATGTTTAGCGCAATAAAACTGGATCAAAACTGCGTGCTCTATCGTACACTCTTTCAGCTTACGTATTTACGAGTTTGTTTACTACTCACCAGTCGCCAGTCGCCATACAGATATATTGTTCCGCTTTCTGATCGTGACATAGTTTTATTCTTCTACATATTTTATGATTGTATTTTCTCAAGAGCTTAATGTCCCACATCTCAGTTTGGCCACCGTTATATTAAACTAAATTAAGTTAAATTTCATCAATCAGAAAATATTTTTGATGATACACATTTTGTGAATTCAACTCACGTAAGATATCTCGACAGTTGTTCAAGAAAAGATGTTAACCCTTATTTGCATATGTTTGCAAAATTGCAAAGGTTATACAGCTTGAAAAAAAAGGAATATTTCCAAGAAAAACATTTATGGTAGAAATATATCGCTATGCAATTAGCGGTTAAACCATACTTGAAACTAATATGCATGTAATATTGATTAAAATTTCTTTTCCTTCTCTCTTCCCTGCCTGACCCTATCACGTGTCGTACCGTTACTATAATAAGCAGTATAATTAGCATAGAAGTGAACTTATAAGGTTAGTTATGTAGAATGTTAAGCGTTAATTGGCGCTCGCTCGCGGACGCGATCGTGCACCGCGCCGCCCGCCCGCCGCGCCGCCCGCCTGACTCGACGCTACACAACAAAGCTTAAGTAATAATATTTAGCAATGTGAACGCGGCCGCGGACCGGTTATCTCGATTTATTTTAATAGATTGTATAACTGACTGTTGCCCGCAACTACGTATGCGTGATTTTCCATAGCCACTAACTGCCTCTGGACTCTATGAAATATGCGAATGTGTTGAAAGGACTCCTGCGCCATCTATTATAAAATAGTTGCACTATGTAACAAGTCATCAAAATTTTATCGCATACAGAACAAATAAACAAACATTTAGTTTATGTCTACGCCCACAAACGTATGTACTGTTACGGAGTAAGTACGGTGTAAAAAAAGTGGAAAAAATCACCATTCTCCAAATTTTAGGCCGGTATGACAGCGGCGACCGCCGATGGATTTCGATCTCTTGGTGGTCGCCGTTGTGTTTGGATTGTAGTGTGCTTACCATCAGGTACAGTAAAGTCAATGTGCCGACCTATTATAAAAAAAAAAAAAAAAACACGAAATGTGCTCGAAATATCGTGTATTTATCATAGTGTAGTCGTGTGTCGTGTAGTCATAGGTTCAACGACACACACATAGAAAGTCTTATCGCTTCAACTCTCAACAAACAATGGACGCGAAGCTAAATAACTTCTGTTTTTGTAATACTTTTTAGATGTAGAGTTATGACCACAATCTCACCTGGTGTTAAGTGACGACGTGGCTCAACATGATAACACGCTCTGATAGCACCCTCTGTGTGGGTGGAGGGCGCTAGCGCGTGCGCGATACAATCTCGCGTGTGTTTGTACCGACTCGCGACCCGACGGAAATAAATACTTCGCTTTAAAGAAATGAAAAATAGTTTTACTATTATTAATCACGAAATAGCAATGTGTTATGTTCAACTAACATTATATTTTACTTAACTGTTATTTCTGCTCTTTCTTTTTAATGATTATTTATAGAAGTTACTCGACCTCGCGTCGCCTTCATATCCGAATAAACACCTTAATATGAGTAGTAATAATATTGTTACGGCTTGAACATAAAGAAAATAGAAAAAAATCACCTTTCTCGAAATTTCAAGGAACGTCCGGAAAGATCGTGTATTTATCATAGTGCAGTCGTGTGACGTATAGTCTTAGGCTCAACGACACACACATAGAAAGTCTTATCGCTAAAACTGTCCACAAACAATGGGCTATAAATTAAACGTTCCCCTCGTTTTAAAAAGCGATGAAATAAGTTGTTTACAAGATGTTAAGAGTTCCGGGACCTTCCAGAGATTTCGGGATCGAGTCATTTAGATATATAAGGGAGCTGAGTTGCGAGACTCGGCAGTTATAAATTCGAAAGCGAAACGACAACAAGAAGCAAAATAAGAGAGAAACAAACAGTGTTATTCTGCAAGTGCCTACAGGGTTATTCTGTGAGAATATTCGGTGGACGATTTATGCGTTTGTTTTGTTCTGTTATTGTTTTTATTTTTATTTTAATTTGTATTAGCTGAGTACGAATAAATTACTTTTGAGTGTCACTACGGCATCTTATTACCCACGGACGAAACAATATATATAGTGAATATACTTTATCAAAAAAACGTGCTTATGAGTGGTACAAAGCGTTCAAAAGTGGTCGAGATATGCTGGAAGATTTGCCTCGCCCTGGTAGGCGATCAACGTCTTCAACTGAAGTTAACATCGCAAAAGTGAAGGAAAAAATGTCTGAAAACTTTCATTCAAGTTTGAAAGAGATAGCCGCTGAACTTTCTGTATCTCACGAGTCGATCCGTATCATTGTCAATAATCACTTGGGTATGAAACATGTTGCCGCTCGGCTAGTCCCAAAAGTCCTGAATTTTCTCTAAAAACTCAATCGTATAAGAGTTGCTTAGGACATGCTAGAACGAGTCAAATCCGAGCCAACATTCATAAAACGCATTATTACTGGTAAAAAGATGTGAGTTTACGAGTTTGACATGCAAACTAGTCAACAAGCTTTTCAATTGAACCGAAAATGAAAAAGCACGCCATAGTCGATCAAAAATCAAAGTCATGTTGACTGTTTTCTTTGACGGTGTTGTGCACTCGGACTTCTTACCGGAAGGTCAAACGGTAAATAAAGTATATTTTATGAGCATTATGCGGCGTTTAAGAGAGCAAATTTGACGAAAAGGCCAGATTTGTGGAAAGAAAATTCTTGGATTTTGCACAACGATATTGCACCTTTGAACAAAGCCATCATGGTCAACGAATTTTTGACCAAAAACTCAACATATATGGCTCCAGCCGACTCCTTTCTTTTTCCTAAACTAAAATTACCACTTCTTGGCATCCGTTTTCATTCGGTAGAAGACGTAAAGGAGAATTCGCGACGAGAACTAAACTTATTACCGGAAAAAATGTTTAAACAGTGTTTTGATGATTGGATTAATCGTTGGTGTAAGTGTATCGTTTCTGAAGGAGCATACTTTGAAAGTGATAAAACAAATTTGGATGAATAACTAACATTTTATGTATTATTGATCTATTCCCGGTACTTTTTTTACAGAGTGGTATTATGTGTTTCATAATAATCTATATATATATATATAAAAGTGACATATCACTTATCAAGATCTCCGAAACTAGAGGTCCGACTGACTTAAAATTTAGCATAGTCACTCCTTTCACAATGTAGACGCCCACTAAGAACGCATTTTTGGAAATTCTATCTCTAAGGGTGAAAAAAAGGGATTTGTAGTTTGTATGCGGTGCAAACATTGTCTTTTGATTTGAAATTGTGTACTTAGACCTTTTTATAAAAATAATAAAACAGCATCGATCAACATTCATCAGTAAAGGTGGTAAAAAAAATTAATGGTATTTTCTTGACCAGTGTCCTTTATATAAGATGATAAAAAAATTATATGTACAGACAGAACTAGAGATTTATTCATATAGATAAATGTATATAGTATACTAGCAACTGCCCTGGACTGTGTATACGTTAGTCTACATTAACTAATATGTGGTACTGTCTGTACATATCTTTTTTCAAATTTCCCAATAGACATACTATATTCAAGAAATTGATCGCAAATATACCGTTAAATTTTTTTTGACGGTATGTCTGACTGTTTGTATGTCCAGATTTAACTCAATAACGGCTTGACCGATTCTTATGAAATTTTGTGCAAAGGAAGCTTATGTGATTGATCAAATAATAGGTTATAACAATTTTTAATACACTTTAAGACATTGTATTTTTTTTAATAATAACCGATTTTGTAAATTTTGTAGACGGCAACTATAATTACATTCTATAATTGATAGGCTTTCAATATTAGTCTTAGAAACCGTAAAGAAAAATAATTTTCATCAATTTTCAACCGATTCTGATGATTTTTTGTAAACGGGAAGCACAAACTTTGTACACGGAAAGCATATTTCATTTGTCAATTAATAAACTATATGGTATTGTCAATAATATGAGTAAAAATAAAATTACTCGATGAAAGCAGCTACTACGTCATAAATGCGTGCGGATCCGCGCGCAAACCCCTAGTCGGGCTATATGAGACTGTTAACTTAATAGTAAAATAATATTACTTATATGATAATGTACAGACATTACATGATTATTAAACACCAGTCTCTCGAAGAAGGAATGTAGGACTACTAGGTACTAACTGCGAACATTCCGGCCGCCATTTTCAACCTACTGACACCATATTGTCATGACATTATCGGATTTTTTTAGATAATTACGTATTTGTTATACTTTATCCTATAACAATATTTAATATAATTTTATCCTATAACATTTTACGAAATATTCTGGAAAGTAAATAATATTACTGGACAGTTAGGAGGATCTTAAAGTAATACCAGTCATTTTACTATACAAAGTTTTATAAAAGAACTTCATAAACCATTGACCTTCGAGCAGTGGGATTACAAAACAAACCTGGGCCACGGCCGTCGATGTACAGCTAACCTACATATACATACCTACCTACCTACATAGTTATAGCTCTGTTCTATACAAAGATAAAGGGTATTATGTAGTGTACTTATACACTGTTGTCAAACATTTTATAAATAAATGCCTTAGTCATAAGACGTATGGAAGCCGTGACCACTGACCTGGCCGCGACTTCACGATCAGATTAATAATTAACCAATCAATAAAAATACTTCACAGTAACTATCTGTAAAGATAGTTCATGAAATTTTATTAATATACAAAATTGAACAGAGAAGTATTAATCTACATTTACTACAAAAGTATCTATGTAAATATCATAAAAAATGTACTTATTGAAAATAGCTCGCAGCGTAAACGGGATAACATAATATTTAATAAAAACTTATAAAATAGTAAACATGTTTCAGCAAATATAATCTATACATATTATAAAGCTCAACGTCTCTGTCTGTTTGTCCATTTATTTCTTTTCACGCGAAAACCACATGTGATTTACATGTTTTTTATTTTAATTCATAGCTACCTGGTCATGGTATAAGATATGTTTTGTAAGGTAAAATATTATACAAAATAAGCAGTGACGATAATGATGAATCAATTCGGAACAATAACAATTTTGGGGCGCTTAAATGGCTTACGCTGAGTAAACCATAACAGATAATGAAATTAATGTATGTATGTAATGTATCTTAAAAAGCCCTACAAAGAAGTCGCCGATAGCATGTGTAAGGATCACACGCAAAAAACATTACTTTCTTTAAAATAACAGGCAGAAGACCACCGTAAGTTGGAACGAGGGTAGTACGATTCCCGAGTGCATTCGACCGACGGTAATCACACAGCTAGTCTATATGTATATATAAAAGAATAATTGACTGACAGAATGACATATCAATGCAAAGCTCAAACTACTGGGGGATAGGACCGTGATAATTTACATACGGGTTTTCGGAAATTCAATCAAGATGGGGGAAAAGGGGATGAAAATTTGTACAAAATCCGTCATTTTTGAAAATAGATCTATGAAAATTTGTATTTAGCAATTATTAGCGAAGCATGGCTGGGTTTAACCAGTAAGTTATAATGTTGAAATAATTTATATAATATTTTGCAGAGACTATTTATATATACTTTCATTAATCAGCATCATACCAAATTATTAAATTTCCGTATTGACAAAGCTCTTCATTAATGTTAAAAAAATGTGTATTATAATTTAATTTATTCTGTTCAAACTGGACATAATTTCAACGTCTTTAGAAAATTGTTTTGCATTTTTTTATGTTAATGGAATAATCGACTGTTATCATTTAACGGCTACACTATAATTCCTTACAATAACATGACTATAAAAAAAGTAGGTACTCACAAAAAGAATTTCTTGTTGGATTTCGTTATAATTATTTTCCCCAGGCTATATCTGCGCTATATGTAAATATTATACGTAGAAATTGGTGAACCCTTATCCTTTGTTATTAGTAGTTTTTGGGTAATTATTCAAATTTTATTACATAGCAAACTGAATTTATGGACACTTTACGATACCGGGCGACCTTCGGTGCAGAAAAGTGAAAGCAGCTTCCTCACTTTTCTATTACATGATATTTAGTGACAAATTACTCGAAAACGGTCACTCTCGAGTCCCGAGTGCAGCTGCCAGAACATATCGGTAATTTAGTGATTTTCAACTCGAATATGTTAGCTAGAGAACTGAGAACCAGGACATGGTCTACAACTAGGTTAGTATAGAACCAAAATGTTTTCTTAATTGTCGAATTTGAATCTTTATGCATCACTTCAAGGATGTTCTTCCACTGGATCGTAATCGATTAAGAGTTTTACTTTAGTTTACTGGCGGAGTGGTTGCCTGACCTGGCTCGCCTCGCACCGCGCGAGCTATGGATGTCGCTATCCTCAGAAGGGTCATTTTAAATGAATGTTATAATAATATACATGAAAATCATAAGAACACTTGCCTCCTCACGGTTTCATTCGTATTAAATAAATTTATTTGACAAACTCTCGATGGCGCCGCCTCCGTCGCGCCTCTCTAGTCCTATCGTCGTTACACTTCCCGTACTCGCCTACAGCTCGCCAGATTCCTTGACGTTCATAGTTACTGCTCCGCTCTTTGGGTCGTAGCGTGAAGTTATACAATTTATATTATTCCTCATTAGTCTGGGTATCATATCATAGAACGATTTATGTGGCATCTTCGTTATAGTTGTAATATAGCCAAGAAGATTCCAAAATATCATGACCGTCTCAAACATTTTAACCTTACCACATTATGCGATCGTAGAAAGTTATTGGAACTTATGTTTTTATATACAGTAATCAATGGAATGATAGATTGTCCACAAATCACTAGTAAATTCAAAATTAATATTCCGGTTAAGCTCCCCAGATCTAATAAATACGTCCTATTTTACATTCCTCACTCCTCTACTAATTTAAATTTATACTGTCCAGTGAGTAGAATTTCTAAAACTTATACGAGTAATAAATTATATAAATCTTGCGACAGTTTTTTTACTAAAATTACAAAATTAAAAAAGAAAACAATATTAGACTATCAGTCAACCAATCCTAATTCTATTTTAATTTCAATTGTTATTATTTAATTTTAGTTTCTAATTATATGTTAGTTTCAATTTCTCTTATTTTTATTATCTAAATATCTTATTATTCTTATTTATGTTTAAGTTCTGTTATTTTATATTTATATAGGGGAGAGTGGGGTAATCGCGGACGCGGGGTAATCCCGGACACCACGATTTCAGTACCTTAGGAAAAAAAAATGTTGTTTTTTTTACTTGGAATTGTAGGTTAATGTATACGTAGTGTCAGGCAATAAGTCAGCTGCTCAGGTTCTGCATTTTATTCAAGGTAAATATTATTTAATATTTTCATCCTTTTGCATGTAATTTTTGTCATGTATATATTCGTTAAATTCTCGCTACACATAAATGATATAATTATAATTTATTTACGATGTGTTAAGTAGAATTTAAGAAAAATTTTCTGACACAAATTCTTATTTTTATTTATTTCTAACCTCAAAAAAATATTAAGTTTTTATTTTTTTATCGTTGTGGGGCAATGGCGGACGAATTGAGTGGGGTAATCTCGGACGTTCGCAATTGCCCCACATCGATAATCATACTGTACAATTTTTATTTTTAATTTTGCTTTTTTCCAGATGGCTCGAAAATATAAAAAGAAAATTGAAAAAAAATATGGATTAAACAATTTGGAACGTGCAATAAGAGATGTAAGAAGTAAACAATTAACTATAGGAAAAGCAGCTAAAAATTGTTCTATACCAAAGTCAACTATATATGATCATTTATATATACGTACTGTTCAAGATGATTTTATTTAAAAATTTTAATTTCTTATGTTGAAAATAAGTTGAAACTATTTATTTATCTTAAATTATTCTACTCGTTACTACTTAATATGTACTGTCCGCAATTACCCCACCACTGTCCGGGATTACCCCACGGATTTTAGAGGATCACGAAAATAACACTTTTCTTTTTTTGACAAAAAATTACTTAATTTTCAAATTTAATTAAATATTATGATTAAAAGTAATAAATAAAACCTTTATCTTTGTTATTAATCAATAAATTAACAGAGTTTTTATTTAGTATGTTTAATATTTACTTTTTTCCTTAGGTGTCCGCGATTACCCCACTCTCCCGATACTTATATAAATTTAATACTTAATATGTTGTCTGTGCACGCCGCGTTCTCCTATAAATATAACGATATTTTAATTTTATTGTACGAATAGTTTTTATAAATCACGTATAATGCTATGTTATGTTGGATAACCACAATAAATAAAAAAAATTGATTCCGACTTGATTTTTCCGAGATTAACGCGTTCAAACAAACAAACCAAAAAATTCTTCAGCTTTATTCTATTGGTATAGATTACATTCACCTTATTAACGAGGCGTAGTGAGAAATTATGTATTGATAATTAATTTCTAAGCAAATATAAAATAAAATATGTAGACATTATTGCTCATTATTATTATTATACATGAAACTGAACATACGTGTATATTCATTGAAGTTAAGAAATCTGACAAGTAGCGAGTAGAACTCGCGCCCTGTAGATTCCGACCTGATTACATTACTTAACGTACATTATTGTATCGTTTTTACATAAATATTGCTAATATATTGTCCTTATATTCTTTAAAGTATTTCGGTATATCCGTCTGTCGGTCTGTTAGTGCGCTTATAACTCAAGAACCACTTAACAGATTTCGGGAAATATTTTTTCTAATATTATAGATGATTTTAATAAAAATGTTTTAGAGTATTTTTGAAACGTTATGTAACAAAACATAATGAAAAACAGGTAATGATAGTATAAAAACAACTCGTAAAAGATCACTACCAGCACGCTTTGTTGGAATACGCTGCCTAAACCGTTAAACCTAAGACAATAGAAACACGATACAGATAGATGATAAGGAAAACTTCTTGTACAATATACTAGATATCTACTTAAACTAGAAAGTTATAGTTTATTTAAACCAAGATAAGTAATTTAATGTTACAGAAGAAATCAAAAATATATTTATATTAAAAAGTTACGTGAAATAACAATAAATGAATTATTTGCTCAAAATGGCGACCCGGATCATTGTTTATGTTATATGGATAACCTAATATGCATTACTTGTTGGTTGGAGGGCTTTCAAAATTGCATGTAGCTTGAATGTACCTTATAGGTTTTGATAAATCGCTCACTGAGTGTGACTCTTAGTATGGAGGGCTGTATCTCTTTACTACGTCAACTTGATGTTTTATATTAATTTCAAAATACCTGAAACTACTATCGAGAGAGAAAATAAAACTTAATTTAATTTTGTTGCATATAATAGACACGGGATTCATTAATTTCTATAGGTTTTGATAATTGATCACTGCTCGACACTTTTGATTTTTATTATGAAAGGCTGTATCTATTTATTGTGTTTACCTGGAAACATAATTTTTATACAGCAATTTGAGGTTATAGATCTTATTATTCGGTATTAATTTCAACTATAAACCCCAAGTCCTTTTCAAGAAAAATAAAATGAAACTTAATACACTTTTGTTACATTATAATTACACATGGGGTTAGAAATTCCTTATTTATGGATTTATTCTGAAACTCTCGTTAAAAAACCACCCTTAGGTTACTAAGGGAGGTTTCAATGTTAATTGAAATTGAAATTTCAAGACTGTAGTTCTGCGGGAAGTACCCCATAGGTTTTGATAATTGTTCCGTGAGCGGTGTTTTAACTATTAATTTCCGTATCTCTTTAATGCGTAATAGTAGAAATTTTTTACAGCAAAATGAGGCCTTAGTATATGATATTAATTTCAACTTTATACTTCAAGTGTTGTTCTCGAGAAAAAGTGTCTTGACACACGAACAAACAGCCACAGACAGAGGACAAAATTGGCCTATAAGGGTTCCGTTTTTTTTTTTCATTATGAGATATGGAATTCTAAAACGGAACATTAGGTCGTCATTGTTGGGAAATATGCTGTAAAGAAGTAAAAATTTTTGTGAAAAATATTTAAGTAGTAATTTCAGGCGACGCGACGTCGCTAACATAAATTAGTTAATTAGAATATAACATACATATTGTGTTTCTTATTTCTAATTAATACGGCAGCTTATTTATCCTTTGCGAATTACCATAAGGTTTCTTATTCGTGTACCTATATCGTAACCAGACACGCGTGGCGACAATTACCTAGAGCCATAATTATAAAAGTCTCTACTTAAAAAAAAAAAACAAGTTAAAACAAAATAAAATCTCTCTTCTTCGGTTTCTGATAAGGAGTTTCGAAAATCAAGTCGGCTCGCTTATTATACTTGAGAGGGTCGAACAAAGCGTACCGACACTCCTGAGAGGGCGCGGGACGGTTGAAACCTTTGCGACCTTCCTAACAACGAGATAAGCTTCGTCTTACAGCCGTTTCAAAGAGTATTCTTAGGAAAGTTTGGAGACATGTGAAGGCAACCGCCGCGCCGCCATCTTTATTGCTACGGATCCGTTCATAACATGATTCTAATTAGAATGCAATAGAATAAGAAATATCTAAATATATACAGCTACATATATATAAACGTGATCTGATCAAGTGGAACGTGGCTAAGTGACAAACTTGTCTAACTAAGCTTCATTCTGGGCTCCAAACATTTTTTGCAGACAAATCTCCTTTCAGTGAACCAACTTTACCTCTTTATCCAACACTTTAGAATAGGAACTGGAGTAGACAACTTTTTAAAAGACATTTTAAACACTTTATATGTTACAAATAATACCCATGAATTAATATTTATTCATTATTATTAGTTTATTACATACACATTGTTAAATAAAAAATATGCCATTAAAGCATGGTATTATGTTCATGTGACCGCGTATGACGTCATCATTTAATAAATAAAACAAACTAGAATTGCAGCTTATGAATATTTTCAGCACCTATACATATAGTTTCATTGTTACTATTTCTAAACTTAGTAATAATATTAGAGTCACTTCTCACAAGATTACATAATATGAATAAGAGTCAACTGTGTATATAAGTATTGTACGGTGACGTCACGTTTTATGGTTAGTCTTTGCAATCACTTGACTCCCAGAGAAAATTGTAATTTTTCCCAAGGGAAAATTAATGAGATCAACATATTTTTTTCAGCTTTGTATTTTTTTTCTTTTATTTTTAAACCGATATCATAAATAATTAAGTTGAATTTTTAAACATATTGTCAACTCGAGAATTGTTATAATCATAATAATTATATCTTTTAACTAAAATAGTTAGCAATCGAATAATCAACTTATTTGCTCTAATGTTTTTGGCACACAGAGAAACCGATCACTTCTCCTGCCTCCGGACGAGTGCTTCAAGGAACTTTCATGAAAATAATTATTTGAACATTGATAAGAAATAATAATTCAATACGATTCCGTTTCAATGACACAACCAAAATAAAAATTTATGGATGTGATGAGCTTTACTACAAGAGAACTTTGACACAATACTTTGCATGTGTTTAAAGTTCACACTAGCTTCTCGTCACTTATTTGTACCATTGAAATGCTCTCTGCTAACTTTAAGCTAGGGGACCATCGTTAATGTCACGTAATCATTACCTCATCATATCATCATCGTAATAATTATTACTAATCTTAAATTCATAAATGACTTTTGTATTTTAATGTGATTCAAGTAAATAGTACAATAAATATAACATATACTACACCATACTAACATATAATATCAATTCGATACAGTTCTTTCAAAGCAAGCACTGAGCAGAGATGTCGCCGAGTCAACTGAAGGAGTTAAACGACAAAATCAAGAATCATTTGATGTGCGCTGTGAAAACTGCTATATCTACTAATACATAAATTAAAGCAATCGATGATAACAAAGTGAACACAAAGTTCTAAAAATGATTTACTGTAAATAATTCACATATATAAAATGTTATATAAAAGTATGAAATTGCCGATTTTTAAAATTGACTAGTGTGTATGTCGATATGTTTCATTCTACGTAAACTTGCAAAGTTCAATTAATCTATCTTCTATATATATAAAAGCGAAAGACGTCACGAGATCTCCGAAACTATAAGTTAGATTGACTTTAAATTTAGTATAGTTATTCCTTTCGCTCGAAATTCAACCTCTACGGATTGGGGGGGGGGGGGATAAAATGCTGGTTAAAAGTTTGTATGACGTGAGTCGATTCCGATCACGACCGCCGTCGGGAACGGACGTGTTTACGACCGCTCTCTGCCGCCTTTGTGAAGTTTTACGACCGACCGGCTTTGCTGCACACCTGCATCGCACCTGCGCCGCACCTGCATATCGCCGTCTCGCTCGCACCCATTGTGTCGCGTACTTTCAGTACGCTACACAATAACAAACTGCACTTTTAAGTGCAATTGTTTCTATTCGACGAAATCCACACTTTAGTGGTCGCTTGCCGGAAACCTCTCGGTGTCAACAGAAGGCAAGTGGGTGCGTGACCCAAGCGCCCCTCGGTTGCCTCCTTCAGAGGCAAACGATAGTACTTGGTCGGGCTCAGGAACCTTGGCCCTTGATAGAGTCATAGTCAAGCCCTGAGTGTCTCCTTCCCACCCTTCCGATCCTGCTACACATCCATCCCCGAGTGTCTGTTTGGGCGTAGCTAGGTATTTATACCGGCTGCGTTCTCTGCCTCGGGCTTGATAGGGACCTCCACGTAGGCCCGGTAGGTTCTCATTCCTGCGTGTCATTGCACCTCGACTCGCAGGTCACTTTGCCGGACTCGGGATAGTCCGTTAAATTTTATTTGGCGCGCCCCCCTGCCCCTCCGGCGGGGAGGTTTATATTTTGTTTCGAATTCGGAATTCGAATTTCAAATTTTTTCCCCAGTCCTCCACACGCCACCGGAATGGCCGATTCTGCAGAAGCCCTAGAGCTAAGGAGGCTCCGTACCTTTCTCAAGGAGAACATACCCGACGCCTTGGTTTCCTTTAATAGGAAGTACCCACGCGTCCGTCCCGCGCCGGCACAGACCCCCGCGGAGAAATGCCGCCCCGCCGCACACTTCGTACCCCTCACCGCCGCGTCAAACAGAGTACCCGCCGCGCCGCGCCCGCGCTCGCCACGCTCCCCACGCTCGCCGCGCTCCCCGCGCCCCCCGCATCCTGACACGCGTGCCCCGCGCTCTCGCTCGTCTATCTCACGGGCGCGTTCGAGCTCTAAGAGCTCTTCTCTCCCGCGTCCCCGGTCACGTTCGCCCGTAGTGCGAACTTTCATTAATACGGCGAATTCTTTCTCGCCTTTATCTCCGGATCCGGAGATCCAATCGTTAATGCCGCCTTTCGCGCGGAAAATCGTAAATGTCCCCGCGATGGACACCACGGTCCCCAACGAGACCATACTAAACGACGGTTTCATAACCGTCAAGTCCACCAAAAGGAAGGGGAGGGGCTCTCCGCCCTCTTCGCCTACACCCCAGGCCGCAGGAAAAGCACGCCGAACGAGCGAGAACACTCGCTCCGACCCCTCCTCCGCGCCCACTGCGGCCCCCGCACCCACTGAAGGGAAAAAACCCCGCCGCCCGCCTCCAATCACTATCCAAGACAAAGCGTCTTGGACGAAAATCTCGGACAAGTGCAAGGAGCTCAAGCTCCACTACACCGGGGCCCGGAACACCCCTTCAGGGATCCAGGTCCAGGTGTCCACCTCCGATGACCACAGGAGGCTCACTTCCCTCCTGCGGTCGAACAGACTAGGTTACTTCACCTATGCCCTCGAGGAGGAGCGCCTCCTGCGAGTGGTTATCCGTCAGATCCCGGTCGAGATCACTCCCGACCAAATCTCAATCTCCCTTAAGGAGCAGAACTTCCCAATTCGTGAGGTACACAGGATGTACAAACACACCACCAGGGCACCATACAATATGGTGCTTGTCTTTCTAGGCAAGTCCCAGGAGGGCAAGTCGATTTTTAACCTCTCCGAGGTGTGCGGTCTCACCGGAATAACCGTTGAGCCGCCACACAAAAATAGAATCCCGTCGCAGTGTCACAACTGCCAGCTCTACGGACACTCTTCCCGTAACTGCTGTTTCCGCGCTAGGTGCGTCAAGTGCCTAGACGACCACGCCACGAAGGAGTGCCCTCGCACTCCTGGCACTCCCACCCCACCCAGCTGCGTTCTCTGCCAGCAAACGGGACATACCGCAAATTATCGCGGTTGTCCCCGCGCCCCACGCACGAAACGCCCCCAGCCAGTCAGACAGGCCACCTTTCCCAAGGTACCTGTCGCTCGGCCTCATATCCAGCCTCTAATGTCTCTAGAGGCTTTCCCCAGCCTTCCAGGCACCTCACGAGCCCCAGTGGCACCAGCTCCCGCGCCTTTCGCACCCCTCCCACCCGTACTGGCCCCTCCGGCCTCATTAATCAAACCCAAGCCTGTCAAGGCCGTCCCGGCCCCGGCAGCCCCCGCCACCTCAGCCCTCGGTTTCTCGTTGGCTGGAAAGGAGTGGTTCACCCAGCTTCTTCTTGTGCATGAAGTGCAAGAAATCATCGCATTCAACGCGGTGATTAACTCCAATAAGGACTTAGGATTGCTCAACGCAATAACCCAATTCCCGGGCATAGCCGCCACTATTCAACGGCTTGTCCGCGCCTCACATAGTCAAAATTAAAATGGATCGGATCAAACCTAAGAGTTTGTGCCTTTCCTTTTTTAATGCGCGATCAATTAGACCTCAGCGTGATCTAGTTGCCGCCTTCCTCCGAGAGCACCAAATAGACGTGTTTCTAGTCCAAGAAACATTCCTAAAACCCAGCGCTCGCAATCCCCGAATCGCGAACTACAACATTATTAGGAACGACCGGGTCCACGCTAACGGCGGAGGCACCCTCATATACTATAAACGCTCTCTATACTGCATATCAATAGAACCTCCCGAACTCTCCAGTATAGAGGTATCTGTTTGCAGACTCGGTATGACTGGCCACTCGTCAATCATAATCGTCTCTGCCTATCACACCCCGAACAAAAGGCTTCTCAGGTCAGATCTGGAGGCTCTTTTTGCACTAGGTAATTCAGTTATTATAGCGGGTGACCTCAATTGCGGGAATGTCATCTGGAACAACCCGACTACCTCCCCGAACGGGAGGATTCTGGAGGATCTATCTGCCATTCTCGACTTTGATGTCATCGCTCCTTCAGAGCCCACTCACTTTCAGGACGATTGTCGTCCATCTGTTTTAGATATAGCACTTTTAAAAAATGTCTCTCTCAATATAAGACTCGTACAAGTCGTACATGAGTTAGACTCCGACCACCGACCCGTAGTTCTCCACCTAGGTCAGCCTTCTGACCAGCATCCCTCCTCCGTCAAGGTGGTGGACTATGCGGAGCTAAACAGATACCTCTTGCACAATCCCTCATCCTCCAGTTTGGATAGGGTCCCAGACGAGTTGAAATCGACAGCCGATGCCGATATGGCGATCGATTCCCTGGTCAGCCATCTCCAAAACGCCGTCAGTAAGGCCTCGAAAGAGGTGCAAGCGGCGAACGAACGCCGCTTTATACTTCCTGCCAACGTGAGAGCGCTGATCACGGAAAAGAACGCCGCGACTCGAGCACACGATTCATACCCGACTGCGGACAATCGTAGGCGGTTAAACTCACTTCGGAAAACGGTAAAAAGCCGCATTTCCGAAATCCGTAATGCCAGATGGGGAGCCCTACTCGAGGGTATCCAACCATCCCATCTGGCTTTCTGGAAATTAGCACGCACATTTAAATGTGACGATACAGTCCCCATGCCCCCCTTAGATCAAGGCCCCGGCAAACCTCCCGCTTTCGATAGCGCTGAAAAAGCAGAATGCCTTGCCGAGAGCCTTGAAAATCAATGCTCTCCGAACTGCGTTAACATCGATTCCGAGTTCGTAAGCTCGATAGAATCGGCGGTAACAAATTCCCTCGCGGTCCCCCCGACAGATGATTTGGACTCGGTCACGCCTGAGGAAGTTATGTCAACCATTAAAGGCCTTAAGCCTAGAAAATCACCTGGTCCCGACGGTATCAGGAACGAAGTACTCAAACTTCTTCCTGATCACCTCATAGCTCTTTTGGTCTGCATCTTCAATGTAGCCATAGCGCACTGCCATTTTCCAGCCGTCTGGAAAAAGGCCATAGTAATAGGTATTCACAAGCCTGGCAAAAAAGCGTCGCTTCCCGACAGCTATCGCCCTATCAGTCTCCTTAACACGTTAGGAAAAGTCTATGAGCGGCTCCTTCTGAACCGGCTCCAGTCAATAGTCACAGATAAAAATCTTTTACCACCTGAGCAGTTTGGTTTTCGTGCCAAACACTCTTGTACCCACCAAGTGCACCGCCTCACGGAGCACATTCTTCAAAACTTTAACCGCGACCCAAAACCTCGCCCTACACTTGCGGTCTTCTTCGACGTCGCCAAGGCCTTCGATAAGGTCTGGCACGCCGGTTTAGTCCACAAGCTTTTGGAACTTCAAATCCCGGATAGATTAGTTAAAATCATACACGCGTACCTCTCTGACCGGACCTTCTGCTACCGAGTAGAGGGTGCTCTCTCTGAGCCTCATCCCATACGCTCAGGTGTTCCCCAGGGTTCCATTCTGGCGCCCTCTCTATTCAACTTATATATCAGTGACCTCCCTCGCCTCCCCGAGGTAGAGGTAGGTTCCTACGCTGATGACACAGTCCTGTTTAGTTCCTCGTGGAACAGACAAACCCTCAGGCTACGAGTCCAAAAAGCCGTAGATAAGCTAGGCGAATGGTTCCGTAGATGGCGCATAGGAATTAACCCCGATAAGAGTAGCGCTATCCTCTTTCATCCCACTCAAAGATTAGTTAAAATTCCCGCTATCAAACTATTTAATGTGGCTATCCCGTGGGCCAACCAGATCAAATATCTGGGTGTCACACTGGATAAACGCCTAAATTTCAAGGCACATATCGATAGAGTGCGAAGGAAAGCCGGTATGGTCTCAAGCCGCCTGCACCCTCTCGTGTGCTCGAAGAGCAAAATGTCCCTCAGACATAAGCTCACGCTCTACAAGACTTGTATCAGACCGATCCTAACTTATAGTTCCCCAGTCTTTGCTCACATAAGTAAATTCACTCTCAATAAGTTACAAATAGTTCAGAACCGCTTCTTGAGAAGGGCGGTCGGTGCCCCTTGGTTCGCTCGGAACGTAGATCTCCATAAAGATATGGAAATACCTTCGATCGAATCATTTATAAAGTCCCTATCAAATAATTATTTTGAAAAAGCGTCGAACCATTCGAACCAGCTAGTAGTGGCAGCCGCATCTCAGAACCCGAATCCAGACATCCGAATGTCTAACAAATATAGACGCCCGCGCGACATTTTATCTGACCCCGATGATAAAATCACGGAAGCGAACGCGATTTTCCCGCCCGTATCTAATAACCAAGCGTGTTTGCGCCCACGCCCGCGTAATCACCGCTCGCTCCGCAGGGGGCGGGCGGCAAACTTCGCTCCCGCACACATATCTCGACCGCCTTCTCCTGCAGCGACTTGAGCCTAGGTCCGTTCCCCCGCTAGGGAGCCCTCAAGCCAGCTGCTCGCGCGATACAGTGACACTGCAATCACTAGCTACCGACATACATTCACTACACTGTATGAACACACATGCACTACACTCAGGTACATAGGTCTTGTAAGGGACCTTTTTTTTTTCTTTTTTGTGGTTAGTTAGCCTTAGAAAATTTTTCAGATCACTAAATACATGTACGCGTGTCTCTTCCTCCCTCCCAGGAGGCAAGAGACATGCATACATGTATAGTTAGTTAGCTCGAATTCGCGTAGGAATTTAGCTAGGTCGCGTATGTTGCAAATACGGCAACAGCTCAAGCCGAGGTTCGGCCACTTTGGCACCCTTGCGCATGTTGCCCAAAATTTCTCGGCTGAGTGCCTTAAGCGCTCGCCAACAAGTCCGGTGAAACTGTTAAGGCCCCCGGGCCAACAGCATAGTCAGTTCGAAAAAAAAAAAAAAAAAAAAAAAAAAAAAAAAAAAAAAAAAAAAAAAAAAAAAAAAAAAATTGTATGACGTGCAAACATTGACTTTTGAATAGAAATTGTGTACTTAGACACCTTTTAATAATAATAACGAAACCCGTATCAGCATTTATGAAACTCATCAGTAAAGAGTGTATAAATATGGGTTGAAAGTTTATTTGGTAAAAATAATTTATGTATTCAACTAGAACAAGATTGGTAAAGACGTACAAGCAAGGAATAAATTTAAAAATAGATATGTATAATAAAATACCAAAACACATCATTAAACTGCCGTATAATGAATTTAAATTATAATTAAAAAAATACTTTGAAAATAGTCCATATTATAATATTAAAGAGTATATGACATCAAAAATAATACTAGTAGAATGAGTAATATATAAGTAGGGTATTAATATTTATTTCTTTGCGATTTTATTATTATATTATAGTTTTGACAAAATTATATATAGTGTTATCGATTTCACTGTGTATTGTAATATTGACATATCATATAACATTACCGTTATCATTACATAGTATAAAACAAAGTCGCTATAATCTGTCCGTCCCTATGTATAATCTTTAAAACTACGTAACGGATTTTGAAGCGGTTTTTTGTAGTAGATAGAGTGATTCAAGAGGAAAATTTATATGTATACTACATACATAATATTGTAGAGAAACACTGTTAAATTTAGAGGTTTCTAAGTGATGTCGTAAATAAACACATTTTTTGCTCTTAAATTGCAAACGCTGACTGAACTCCACGAGATAAATCAAAATAATGTACTACAGTATTGTACACCTTAAAAAGGCCAACAAAAAAGTCTGCGATGGTATATGTCTATCTCTTAAGGATAACCCACAATAATAATTTTTTATCCTTTACATTTTACGGGAAAAAATGGCTTATTTACGAAGTGGTTTTAAGCAATATAGCATTAACCATTATCCAATTAAGTACCTTAAATACATTGTCCATTTAATATAGATCAATATGGCCCTTTACAGCATGTAATTTAAATGAATATTTCCGAAGATATTACATATTTAAAATGCAGGGACATAGATAGTGGTGCGGCGGTACCGGCCCTATATACTTTGGTCAATTATATGTCGCTCTTTCAAGAGTAACCTCTAAACAAAACATGTTTGTATTGTCTAATGACAAAAAAGCTGTAAACGTTGTTTAAGGACAGTCTGTAGTAGGTAGGTATATTTAGTATCAGCATTGCACCCGTGCGAAGCCGGGGCGGGTCGCTAGTAATATGATAAATAAATAATTATGAATTATAACTATTTTGTTATAATTGTGCTCAGATAATATGTCTATTGAAAGTTAGCACGCACGCATCAATTTATAAAAAAACATCACTAAAGGGTGTAAAATAAGGGTTGAAACTTTGTATGATGAAAAAAATATTTGCTGATAATTTTATTAATCACACATGAACCACACATACTAAACAATTACAAACCAGCTTTTATTAAATTCTTCACCTAAATTAAATTAAGGGCTGAAATATATGTTCTATGATTGTTTAGTTAGTCTAAGAAACCTTCATTTTTTGAGTAATTTTTTACCTATATAATATTATTTTTTATCTATATGGTAACTGTTATATTAACAATTTGCTAGGTTAAACGTTGTCATGGTAACCGTTGTCATTTGTAATAATAATATAATACTAAAGTCCGTTTTTTAAATTCCGTGCAGTAAAATGACATATCATGTGTGACAACACAAATTTAAAAAATAGTGAATTTCGTCAATCAAAATTAATAATTTAGCTATAAGAAATATTATACATACTGTTAATTTTTATTGAAAAAACATTGAAACCGACGCCGAATAAGATAGAAAAATGGCGTCGTTTACGTGTCAACCGAAGCGTTCTTTTGGTTTTGTACGTGTTATCCGTAAGTTAAATAAGAACCCTCAATTAAGTAATTAAAAACATACAATTCAAATAATCAGATCGTAAAATAAAGGGAAACACTACGAAAATTAATGTGGCAACATTAAGTATGACGTTAACGTTAACGTATGACGTTATGATTGTCAAATAGCTCATATATATGGGAATAAGAACATTTGTCTATAGATAACCTGGACTAGACCAATATTTACATACATACATTTTGAAACATACGGTGATGCCATTTTATAAGAAGAACAACAAGAAGAAAAAAAAATATAGCTATGACCCACTTCGTTCCGGAACGACTCGCGCGAATACAGAAAATTCGCGGGTGTGCGCACTGTCGCACAACAACCCACTAAACTATCATCGCAATCGGATGAGTGGCTAAGGGAACAGACAAATAATATTCAATTTTTACATATATAGATAACAATGTAACAAAAAAAAAATCGTTTACTTGTATTTTCATTAATTCTCAACTGATTCTAATCAAATTTTGTGGACGGAAAGCGTAAGTACGTGTAATTGTCAGGCTATAAGAAGCGACAACACTACATTTAGGCATTATAAAAAAAGTTGTCAACAGATTTAGAAGAAATTTCGTTCACGGGAAGTATACGTGATTTCTCAATTGGTAGCCTGTATGAATTGTCAATAAATAATATGAGTAAAAATAAAATGTAGGGTTATAAAAAATACTAGTACGTAATAAACGCGTGCGGAGCCGCGGGCGCACCGCTAGTCTTAGAAGACAATTCTTTTAAAAATCAGGTGTTTATTTATTTTCCCGTCTTTCGATTTTCCTTTGATAGCGTTGTATCGGTGACAAGGGAAAAATCAAAATTCGCATTACTTTCGAGTTCCGTCTTGGCACCAACGCAGCACAGACGGCAAGCAATATCAACGACGTGAATGGACTAGGTACAAGTGAAAGGCAAGTGAACACACGTTTTTAGTTTAAACGCTTCCGCTTTCGAAATTTTTATTTCAACAGTGAGTCCCGTGGCCAGCTGGAGCCGAAAGTCGATAACGATGATGTGAAAGCCGTAGTAGCAACTGATTCATACTGTTTCGTTTACGTCAAACTCGAAAGATAAAAAGCTAGGGAAATGGGTACCGAATGATTCACTGAACAACAACAATAAAATCGCGTCGAAGCTTGTTTTAATTTGTTGAATAGGCATACAAATGAGGGGATTCTGAATCGGATTGCCACTTTTTATGAAAATTGGATCTTGTATGATAATCGAAAACTTCCGTTGCACTAGTTAGACACAGAGGAAGCAGTCAAATCATAACCTAAACGGAAATTTGGTCAAAAGAAGCTACAACATCTTGAGACCTGGCACAAAAATTACTGAAAAGGGTGTACTGTGAAGAATTGCAAATGATGATGGAGAAGATCGCTGTCAAACAACCAATACTTGTTAATTAATCTACTCGTTCTTCACGACAACGTTCGCACATCGGACTATCTCAAAAGTACAAGAGTTATGACTGGAAGCTCTTCGTCATCCACCACACCAGTTTTTGCTCCAACTGATTTCCATTAGTTTCTAAATTTGGATTCTTTTTATAGGGGAAAAAATAGCCAGCACGACGACTTATTAAATATATACTTTTCAAAAAAAAAATGTTCGATTTTTTGTATATAAAACGGCAATTTCATATTTAAACCACTATTACTACAGCAGTAGCTGATACCCGCGAGTTCGTCTGCGGTGCTTATTATATGAGACATCGCTGCACGCGTAGTGCTTATAAAAATCGTAGTTTCTTAAAACTTCATTAACTTTTTATTGAATGAAAATATCGTGATATTTTTTGTTTGATAAGGACCAAGTATCTATGAAGTAAACCAAAAAAAATAGTAATGATAATCTATCTAGTAGTTTTTGCGTGATTCGCGCACAACGGAAAACCTCAATCATTTTTATTTATATAGAATATAAACAAGAAAATGGAATTCAGTTTAATGTGTGTGTTTAATTATTACAGTCAAGACATTCCGATGGCATTTACAAGGGTGGGGAGTTCGCGCGAGCACCAGGATCCCGGGGATTCTCTCTGGCTTAAGATGTGAGTTGACACGCTCGGCGCTCGGCTCCCACTCCATTGAGTAAATACCGGGATCTACTAGACTCGTATCTCATTTACATATTATCAAACATTATTATTCTAGCAAAATACTAGTTGCGCTCGCGACTTCGCACGCCTCCGCTCGCATGGACTACTAAAAACCCTTTTTTTGTGCGGTAGCCTGACATGTTTTTCTAATATAAAAGTAGCCACAACGCTTACCTTCACCGAAAGCTCAAGATTATTGTAGAAATTCCAACCCAGGTCAGTATCAGGTCGGTCAATGCGCCTGTACGGAACACGCCATGCATTACTACTAAGCCATTATTATGATATTATTATAACCGTTATTATGATGTATAATAGATAATATATATAATTAGATGTGTTTCTAGAAAATAATAAGAAACAAAGTGAAATACCCATATTACAAAGTAACAATACATAGCATTTAGAGAATCCAATACGAAGTTAGAAGAGCTCCGATGCAACGCGAAATTGTATGTGTACTGTTTGTCTATACGTGTTGTCAAGCAAATCGAACGCGACAGCGGAACTGCGGGATGCAGCCGATGCGGGACCCGCTCTCACAACTCACTCACAAGGAATGTAGCGATGTAACAAATATAGTTCCGGCGTGTCCCTATCGATACAATGTAGTACTTCAGAAACAATAAATGAAAAATACATTGTCTCCCTGTAACGAACTTGTGTTCTTATCTTAACGAATGAGTTCGGCGCCAATTAACTATCATTCGGTCGGACGCTGTGTTGTACCTACACCCCCACCTCACCACCAACCACCCCCCCCCCCGCACTACACCCCGCGCCGCCGCGTCGCGCCACGCGGAGCCAGCGAGTGTGACATGCATACTGTTTGCAGGGTTGTCACTGCTCGACATATCCTTATCAAAACAAGACTATACTATAATCTATATATTAATACGTGAAGCAAAAACTTTGTACCCCTTTTTACGTAAATTGCGCGGACGGAGGAGAATGAAATTTCCCACACTTATAGTTTATATAGAGAAGGAGTGCAGAATGCTAATATTTTATTTAAATTATTCATAAAACATACATAAAATCAATAAAAAAAACATTACACACACTACCATGTATTTGACACACACGCTTATACACACTTTTGTTTATTGTTAAAGTCTATGGTCAAATTGAGAATAGATTAATATTATTTGTCTATTGTCTTACTGATTGTCAACCATAACCATATAATATATATATATATATATATATATATCTCAGAAAATCGTGTCTACGTCACTATTTAAAAAAGAAATCATGTTTCATAGCAACGAGATAACAGATCATGACAGGGATTCAAAATACGGCGTATATAAAATAAATGGAAAAAAGTAGAGATGCCGCGCGCTAGAAACAGGTGTGCTCTGTGTAAGCAGCCAACGACGGGCTTGAAGGATGGTTCTAGCTCGAGCCCTCGCATTGTGAAGATCTCCGTTAATATGGATCCTAAGATTGTTCAAGGCCACCTACTAAGTCGGAACTCGAAGAGAAGATCATTCTGGCTGGAGCTTGTCGGATCGTGAGGACGTTCAAGATCAATTACTAGGTCGCTTACGGGCAGCGATAACATCAGACATACGAGGCGTGGGGTGGCTATATAGAGGAGGTTGGAGGTTCAAACTTATAATTTTAATGAATTATGGTCGAATTTCGACCTCTGGGCGACCACTAGTATAAGTAAATCAGTAGTGCAGCCACAATACAACCATTGTCGTCGCACCCCTACCTAAAATGATCTATTCGTATTTATTAAAAACGTAATGATACGATGAAAAATAATCCGCTTTTGGTTCCTTTAGTTAATAAATCGACAAGGACTTAGTGGTTTTAATAAACATTAAGGCAAGCTCGCACCTCAACATCAATAAGTGTGATAGTTTTGAGTCTTGGATCATTCAATCATTCTAATTTGAACAATCTACAAGGCTTGTTCACTTACGCTTACCAATTCACGTGATATTTGATTAATTATTATTTTCTACGCGCGTGCCCGTGATCATAGGCTTTCCTATATCTTACCCAGACCGGGACTGAGTCCAGGGCATTCATAATTTTAGTCCCACACCTGAATATTATATCAGAGAGTATATGTAAATATTGTGTAAAAGGTGTTCATAAATAAACCCTCAGTAAGGTACATTTATGACAAATGTGAGCGCCGTGTGTCCTCTCAGTACAGTACCTACATCGTGTCACTTGTAAAATGGTGTGCCCTTTCTGCCTTCTAATTCATATGGTTATCCCCTTCGTGCCAAAACTGTTAAAACCTTCTTAGTTGGTAATATCGTTCTCTGATTAAGTTATCTGCTCAATTTCAAGTTTCTAGGTTCATGAGTTCGGTAACAACGTTTATTATAAGTTATCATATGAAAGATATGCGATAAACACACGCACGTCCTCTCAGGATATATATTTATTTATTATTTTCTCAGGAGTTATATTTTTCCTTTGTCCTCTGAATTGTTTAGGGTGTTATATAGAGATGGTCGCCTCCCTCCATCGCCCACCGCCCCATCGCCGCGAACGGTACGTGTCGCGTGCCGTCGCGACTAAAGCGACGAGCACTGGACCGTGTGATTGTGATCGTTCGGGAACAAGACGGTCAAGTGTTAATAAGAGCCTGCGACTTATTACTATTGCTCTTCTGTATTCCACAGTCTCACTTGTGGATGTGTTCGCAGGTGGAGGTGATACACCACGCTAAGCACCGGAGCAGCAGTACGAACTGCTGGGACACACCGATTGCAACTTGCTACCAAATGATTACGCACGCACTCACATTAACCACTAGCCTTCATATAGATTAACATTAGAATTAATCTACTGTATCCTCTACATACATTCATATTATGTGAAACTTGCCAATCCGCTAATTACGCTCTAAATTGCTAAAAATATAATTGGAAAATGTCACAAAAATTGCAAACTTAAAGGTTTACTTGGGTCTCGCTTCGAACCCGTAATTCGTAACGTGCAAATTAATTATACACAGCACCAATAAGCTTATTAAGTAGTTTGACTGCAACATGAAAAAATAATTAATGAATTGTGTGTTACATTCTCCTAGTATATGTTGAGTAAGTTTAGTGAGTGTAGTTGTAATAGTGGTTTTAGTTTTATTAGGACTGTTACGCGACTGGGTGAAGATGATACTGTTTAAGCAGCTCAATTCGTTGAAATATGTCACTTACGACTGTCTATCTTTACCAAGATTGACAGTAATTTGATAATATCAAGTAGTAATTAATAATGATACCATATTAAAAAGTCCCTACATAATATTACATTTTTACTGGCATATTAATATTATTAAAATAGTAATTGGTAGTAAAAAAGCTTTATTAGAAATAAAGTATCAAAAACAGTATCAATTCAGCATAACATGATTTTTTTATATAAAGCTTTGTTCCATATCTAACAGACAATTTACAAATGAAAAGTAGAGTTAGTATTATTAGTTATTATAAAACTTTTCATCTAAATTTATTTAGTTTTTATTGTGTTAGGATCCCTTTGGGTAAAAGCCTCCTCTATCCCTTACTATTATCCTGGACAATACTCCATCAGATTGACCCAGCGATTTAAATTATATTATGAGCCCATTGTTTTCGTGGTCTACCATTGCTTCTTTTGCCTGTAAGTCCTGGTCATCTTGTTAATTCTAGTGTCCACCTCTTTTCTTTGTACCTTGAAATGTGTCCTGCCCATTTTCATTTTAGACTTAGAGCATGTTGGAGAACATCTGTATTCCTTGTCTTTTCGTTTCTGGTTTTATGTATTTTCCTTAGTTTTAATATTCTTCTTTCTATGTTATGTTAACATGAAGCAATTTTATTCGTGACTTGATATGAAACTTTGTAAGATACAGATGTAATTTTTTTAATGCTGTAAGTTATGTTAGTGTCCTTTTAAGATTTAGTTTTGTGTCCAGAAATTCCTTCAAGAGCTGTTAATTCTTCTATCTATTCGGTATCATTCATGTTCGTTATTTTTTGGATCAAACGACATTTGTTTTCCTAGGTAGGTAATTATATTCACTTAAAATATTAGATTTGGTCTCTCTCTTTTTATGGTTTGTTATGACTTTAGTTTATTTTTTAGTTCATGTGTAAACCGACTATTTTGCCCTTTTTGTTCAGAGTTTGTATCATTTCTTCAAACTCTATAGCTGATTCCACGAAAAGGACAATATCGTCAGCGAATCTTATGTGGTTTATATGTTGGAATTGTATCTTGAGTCCCTTGGTTCAACAGTTGATTTCACTAAATATTCCTTCAGCACAGCTATAAACTACCCGGGTGATAATGTGTCCTCCTGTCTGACTCACTTTCCTATTTTATCCAGTCTAACTCTGCTTTTACTTTGTGTGTAAATGTTTTTTTTATTGATATTTGTGTATGTTATGCTTATTCCACAAGGGATCAGTGTTATCAGGATTGAGCTGTGCTTAATGCTATCGAATGCTTTTGAGTAATCAATGAAGGCGTAGATAAAGAGGATGATTACATTCTTTATATTTTATAGTATTGGGTAGTATGTAGTAGGTAGTAATGTATGTATATGATCAGGGGTGGTGAATTCAGACCTGAAACCGGCATGTACCAGTAGTTGATTGTTATCTATTTTTGATGTTATCCTGCTCAATAACATAAAGGTAAATATTTGTACATGCTTGGCAGAAAACTTATTGGCCTGTAGTTTCTAATATCTGCTGGATTTTCTTTATTGTAGTGAAGTAGTATGTGTAACTTGTACCATTGCTGTGGACTGTTTCCAGCTCGTTGTTGTTGTTATTGAACATTTGATTTATTTATGAATTAAGATAGGGGATCTTATTTGGATTGCTTAGATACTTATGTTGTCTGCTGGACCAGGACTTTTTCAGATTTTAATTCCTTTACATATCTTAATCATTTATCATAATGTATAGGTTCTACTGTGTTTATTTCTGTGTTTTAAAAGTTCGGGGGTTGACGGCACTGCGAATGGGGTAACTAATATCATCACTATCAGCAAACTGGTCTTCATTTTCACCGTTGTAATTTCATTCGGATTTACTTTGGCGGTAGCAGACTGCCCTCATTATCATTTCAGCTCTGTTATTTTGTTTCATAGTTTTGTGTTAAGCTAAAATTTAGAAGTAAGGTAACAATGAATACCAGACAAAAAGGTAGTATTTAATTTGTAATTCCCACTCACTCAGCAACATTTACAAGTAAAATAGTATTATCTCAAACAAATCAAGGGCTGTAAAATATTATTTTGAAATAAATTCATTGAAAATCACAAATTGTTTAAAATTAAATAGTCAATAAAGTAACTGCCTCGTTAGCCTGGTAAGTAAGCGCGGCCAGCTATGCTGAGGGTTTGTGTTCGATTCCCAGGACGGGCAAATTGTTATTGGGTTTCTCTATGAAAATCTCAGTAGCAGGTCGTAGTTTGGTTTTGTGCCCGATTAATAGCAATAGGCTCGCTCCCTATTACATGGGACCTAAAAATATAGCCGGCCAAATGTACGTGTACATTAGTTCACCTCTGCCTAACACTTCGGGAAATACAGGCGTGATGGTATATGTATGATACAAATAAATTGTATTAATTTAACGGGCAAAGGGTTATTAAGTTAAAATAATACTGTATAAAATTCTCACATTTTAAGCATTTGCTCCGAAATTGACATCGAAATCGTCGTAATTTGAAAAAAACGCGTGTGACCAGCACTGAGCAGTAACTGAATTGAACTGAATCATGAAACATGAAGATGCGACCGTTTTGATTGATTCGGAATCGGCGTGATTTAACGGTTTGTAAAGAAATGTTTCGTCATATCTCATAAACTATTTGGCCTATAAATACTATTGTGTTACCAGTTTATAGAGAAAACATGTAGATTTCGAAACGCAAATAAAAAAAAAACGGCTTCTTGGACTTAATACCTCTTTGTCTGTGTTATGCGATATTATGTTCTCTATATTATCACAATTTAGTTTTTTATATATAAGGGTCGACGCGATTTCAGTTCAAATTTCGTTGACATAATTCAATAGTTGTTCGATAGTTCAATCACTTATTTAATATGGTTAAGTAAAAATAATGTTTATACAACTCAAAAATATATAAACACACTTAAGTGTATGAATCTCACTTACTCTTTAGTAACATAAAAATGGAACAAAGCAATGTATCGATAAACGCTCGGTCGAAGTAGAAGTTTATTAACTTGGGTATGACTTCAAATGGAATATCACATTTCTTTATTCGATATTGTGTGTAATGACTATGTACACTCTTGGTTCTATCAGGAAAGCGCTGACGCTGTCAATCAGAAGCAGGCTGCGCATCGTGCTTAGATCAAGGGTTGTGTAAATAAAGATCCCAACGACAGCTCCTTCTAAGCAACCTTACAACAGTGCCAACAAGTCCTGTAAGAGGGCTTCTTACATTGTAACCGATGCATAGCTAACATCTTCGCGGTTAACTCCAGGCTCGACAATCGTAACTCGCAACTGCATATAATACCAAGGCGTTTTAGAATGTACCGTATATATATCATGAGATTTTATAGAATCATATTGCCAAGCTAGTATACAAAATTGTTTTTTTCTTTTGGCTGCTTGTAGCGAGTTAGTCTCGTTGTAACGCATTGTTGATGTCAGCAGTTCCCCCAAAGCTTGATGTTCGATTACATCAGACAGAACATTCGGAATCACTCGTCTAGTGGAATATATGAGAGAAAGTGTATAATAAAAAACCAATAAGTTTAAGCGAAGGCTTCACGTGACATCAGTAGATGAATATTTGCAAAGAAACGTTTGAACTGAAAGCAATATGAACGCGGAAGCCGCGGGAATCGGGATCAAACAGTTTGCTTGCAGATATGAACTCGGCACTCTGCAGCTCGGCTCAACAGGTCGCGTGACTCACACACGCACACGCACACGCACACGCACGCGCACACATACAGGTACTGTAATACTGCGGAACATTACAATACCGTGAATGTAAAATCGGTAAAATCTTTTGAGGTGAATACATATTTAAATTCACTTCCATTGTGGGAGGCAATACAAAAAAAACTCATAACAAAATCGGAGGTCTACATCAAAAATGTCATTAAACCAATCAATAGTTATTATACGAAATCAAATCGATTGTCCGTCACAATATGCAGACTTAAGGATGGTTCATGTTACATGTGACATATGCAAATATTTATAGTATACTTTTCTATGAAGTAATTCATGCTACACCGGGTCTGGTGGCAAGGATCCGGCTCGGCCCGGTTCGGTATATCATGAATAACTTCATACAAAAGTATACTATAAATTAATGTTTGGCCGTGTTCCGGCCGGCGCGGCGTCCGGCGCGGTGTAACATGAATCATCCTAAAGTCTGCATATTGTGACGGGCAACTACGGAGCCGGAGCCGGCGCCGCTCAGTACCTACTTACGAATACGACATTATGTAAACAAATTAACAACTTTTCTGTTTGTTTAAACTTTATAATGTAGATACTCTCATCTATTTGTATATTAACATATTAGATCGACCACACAACTCTAACAACTGGTAAATATCATTTAAATTCACTAAGTTCACGACTAGGAGGGGGTTACGATGGGGGGGACGCTTTTAATAAATATTATTACACAAAAGATAAAAAGTAAATCGTGTAGATACATATAATTAGGTATTTGGAATGGATATGGCACTATTGCTAATCGACGTGACATCGACGAATCCGAGAGAAATCTACACTAGACCAGCCGCGCCCGCGCTGTCAATATTATTATGCAGCTATTATTAATTATTATTCAAAATAAAGCTGTATTAATATGTATTGACTGCGACTGTACTTTATTGTTAAAGTTACAACAACTTGACTTGTATAGACTGTTGCACGTGATCATACGAGTAAACTATTTTTACGAGAGTGATTTGTTTGATTTGTTTTCTATGTAGATATTGTTACGTTCGTGGGTAATAAGATGCCGTAGTGACACTCAAAAGAAATTTATTCGTACTCAGCTAGTACAAGTTAAAATAAAAAAAAAAACAATAACAAAACTAACACATAAATCGTCCACCGAATATTCTCACAGAATAACCCTGTGTAGGTACTTGCAGAATAACACTGTTTGTTTCACTCTTATTTCGCTTCTTGTTGTCGCTTCGCTTTCGAATTATTAACTGCCGCGTCTCGCAACTCAGCTCTTTTATATACCTATAAATGACTCGATCCCGAAATCTCTGGAAGGTCCAGGAACTCCTAACATCTTGTAAACAATTTACGTCATCGCTAAAACCGAGGGGAACGTTTAATTTATGGCCTATTGTTTGCTGACACTTTTAGCGATAAGACTTTCTATGTGTGTGTCGTTGAACCTAAGATTATACGTCACACGACTGCACTATGATAAATTCACGATTTTTACGGACGGTCCTGGAAATTTCGAGAAAGATGATTTTTTTTCTATTTCTTTATGTTCTAGTCGTAACAATATGTTTTATGATGTATTGGAAAGTCTGGGGCCCGCAGTGGAGACTGGTGGGCTTTGGGGTTCCTTGGTTAAAATATATTTAACATGAAAGCAAGGTTGAGGCTGTACATAAAATAAAAATGCCACAGAGAACCATGGAGCGCGCCATCAACCATGTTTGACCGATTCAGAAATGTCGAGATCCAACTTGAGACGTCGAACTAAGGTCCGTGATGTTGGAGAGATTATTACAAAACTGAAATGAAATTGGGCAGGATATGTTGTCAGGCAGAGTGGCGGTAAGTGGACTAAAGAGATTGATACGTATAGTTCATCGAGGAATCGGACGACCGCCAGCTCGTTGGGTTGACAATGTTATTAAAAATGCGGGTCATACTTGGATGAGATTAGCGCGAGATCGGGTTGTGTGGCGTACAAAAAGAGAGACCCATGCTCAACAGTGGGCGATTATAGGTTGAAGATCCTGAAGATGAACACGAAGGCACCATGTTATATGACCACATCTGTGGGTAAGCAGACTAAGGTTTGATAGTAGCGGAACGTCGCAAGTGTACAGCCTCCAGTTGTCAACCGGAAGATCTATTCACAGGACTAACACGGCCGACTCTCATGTTAGACGTCTCCCATTACTTGCGAGTGCTTAAACTGGGGCCTGATATTTGTCTTTGCTACAAACTGCTTTATTTCGGTGTTTCCGAAACTTGCTGTTCCCGTCACCGTATATACTGGTTCTAGGATCTCTCGGAGCATTGGGTAGAGTCTTGGTAGCTGTCTCTCTCACTCTTATCTATTACACTGCAATAATTACAGTATAATCACCAAAGTATAATGTAATAAGCAAAAGAGGCGCGTGATGCGGCGCGGCACTCGAGTCCCAAAAAGTACTGCCGCTACTCGGAAAATGAGCGCGCACTCGAAGCGAATTTATTTTTATTTAAATTGAAAAATGTGCAAGCTGAGACGTTACCGTTGTAAAGGAACGACCCCGAACCCCGCGCCGTCCGCACCCTCTGCGCCCCCTGTCAGCGAGCACTAGAGAGCACAGAGAGATAGCATTTCGGGAAATTGATTTGAAATTGAACGTTCAACTACATTTTATATTGAGAGGTGAAATGTGAACAGCGCTCCCTACATCAGACACTTGTATACACATGTGTATAGGACTAGTCCTATACCTACACTAGTGTGTGTAGGTACGAGTGTATGTAGATACAAGAATAGCTCAGTTATTAGTATTAAATAGACAAGCAACTCGAATGGGATGTCTACTCGGCGCGGCGCGGTTGGCTGTAGTCGCAGGCGGCAGGCGGCAGGCGGCAGGCGGCTGGCGCGTAACATCAAAATATATATTTATTATATGATGTTTCACAAATTAATTATTTAAACCTAATTACTTTTTACAATCCATATTATTTTCAAACTAATATCCATGCTTATAATATAAAAGTAAATGGTCGAAATCTGTCCATTATAGATATTTGAGAAAAAATACTAAGGGTAAGGGTAATGGGTAAAGGGCATGGTAAGGGCCGGTTTAGAATCATGGAAAGAAAACATCTCGACAGTTTTTGAAATTTTGGTCATTCTGTCTGTTAGCTTGTACGGCAATCACGCAGAAACTCCTCTTCTTCGTATTCTGCCTGTGGTCTCACTTTAGGTGAGGTCGTCTCACCTAATTTTCTGGCGCCAGGTCAATCTATCCTGGGTTGTCGGGTCAGGCAGTTCTTCTTCCAATAGAAGTTTCGTCATGCTAGTCCACCACGTAGCCGGAGATCATCCTCTACCTCGCTTATGTTCAAGCAGTTGCAATGATTTCTTCACAACATGATCCACGTCTCTTCGCATAACGTAACCATACCATCTGAAACGGCTCTCGGTTAATTTCTTTGATATAGGGGTGACTTTGAAACTACCGCGAATAGCACATTTCTTCTTATACTTTTTCTAGTTTCGTCATACCTCCAGAGCACTTCAACATCTTCATATCGACAGTTTAATGCTTTTGAATATGCGTCTTTTTCACTGGCCAATATTCGGCTCCGTACATAATAGTTGGCCTCAACATCGTTTTGTAGATTTGCCTCTTTGCCAGTTTTTATTGGCATACGAGCATTACTTAAGATTAATTAAGACTCCAGTTGGTGATCGCCACTTTAGCCATACATCTTCTTGGTCTGTGATGACCGAACCTAGGTATTTGAATTTATTTATTATCGGCAGAGGCGTACGATCAGGGTAGTAGATTGTGGCTGGTCTACTCCTGTTATTAAACTAGCATTGTAAATGTTCAGTCTTTGCTCTACTTACTTTTAGACCTGCAGACTCCAGAGCTGTAATCCATGTGGTCAAGTTGGTGTGTGTAACTCGGCTGCTGATATGGCTATTACAACAATATCGTCTGCGTACTGAAACACGCACGCAGAAACTACTGTACCGAATTTGATGAGATTTGTTTTAATTGTAGTTTATAGTATGTAAGTACATTTGTCATGTATGGACATTAGTATAAAGTATAAAGTTTTCATAAAGTAGTAAATCCAACGCCGCTGGTGTATTTAGATGAAACATATTGCATTTCATCCATGTGGCAAAGTGAAAGCGTGGAAGGAATTCTAAAACCTCTATCCAAAGGACCAAAATTTATCATAGTTAACGCAGGTGATAAAATGGGTTTAAGAGACTAGATAGCTTTGCTTGTGTTCAAATCTCAAACAAAAAGTGGTGATTATCATGACGATATAAACAATGAAAATTAAAAAAAATGGTAAATGGAAATATTATTGCATAACTTAAAAGAAACATCGATTATTATAATTAACAATAATTCATATCATAACATATATACTAATTGGTTTCCAAATACAATTAATACATTGAAAAAATACATTCAAGAGTGGCTTGTTAGAAATGTCCTTGAATTTTATGAAGAGATGACAAAACATTAACTTTTCGAAATAGTTAAAAGAAATAAATAAACACCAATCTATGAAATTGAAATGATTACGATTGCCACATTATCATTGTGACTTTAATGCATTTGGGATGATATGGCGTACAATGAAGAGAAATTAGCTAATCTCGATGTAGACCATAAAAGTAAAGTTACATCTGGTCAGTCAGGCAGGTTAAAAAGTTACGCTGGAAGAGTGGAGAAAACATTGCAACCGTGTCCGTAAATTACAAGCTAAGTATCTTAATAAGGATAAATATTTGGATGAACCTTTTATTGTAAATGTGGGGGTGATAGTGAAGTCGACAGTGATTCAGATGGTTGTTTTACTGGCATGTCATTGATTACTGACCATGATTATAATATTGGCCCTAGTAATACCTAGTAGTATTTTGATCACTAATATTATTAAAAAAATATACATAAATATATGTTATTTAATGTTTTGAGTTTTATTTACACAAATATAATGGTTTATATTATTAATTATTGTTGTCACATAAATTACATATCACATTAAAAGTCTCGTTAGGCGCGTGCTGCAGATTACATTCAATTGTTTTTTAATAAGATACCTAATTTTATTTTCTAGACGAAATATAATTTGATCATCGGTAAAGGCTACGCCTACGCGCCTGCCCGTGACCCTGAGGTTGTATTGTTTATGTAGATCAATTTTACTGTCACCAGTAATATCAAAAAGAACAAGAAATTATCTGTTTAAAGCATTATAAAATTGTTCATACTTTGTAGATTAAATATAATAATGAATAATTATTAGAACGAACGGGAAGGCGTCACTTCGCCTCCGTTCGACTGCACCGAGTCGCTAATTAAGTAATTAATTCCCTGAATACGTTTCGATACGAGACGATAACGCGACCAGTCAACAGGTATTCACCCCTCCCTGCCCTCTCCCCGCGCCCCGCGGCCCTCACATCACACCCTCGTGTCGGCAGTGGCGGTTAGTGGCGGCGCGTGGTGTCAGTCAACTCGACCGGAATGCAGCATGATTAAATCCGCCACAACTCGTATATAATATCTACTGAACACGGCTGCACACTGTACTGTGGACAGATTCAGTTTTATTTACTAATAATCTCCTCTAAATTGTTCAGAAAAAAGTAAAAATAAATAGAACTTTTTAAAAACAAGCTTGTATTAGTTGTACTAAAATGAACATAATAATTGTACGCAAAAATTGTGCTGAATGTTACACATATACAGCTGTGGTGATATAATTAAGAACGATTTGAAGTTCTAGATTTCTTTTTATCTAATTATCTGTCGTATTGTTTATCTGTACTCTAGTTATCTGTAGTATTTTATCTGTAATTATGTGTTCCTTCTTAGAAGTAACTAGTTATATTGTGAAATAGATAGAAAGAAAATAGAATTAAATCGCTAAAATTTTTATTTATTCTCTATAATAACAAATTCAAATAGTAATGAAGCTGGACAAATAATTAAGAACGATTTATGAAACTGCTCGAGAGTTGTTTTATATGAAACAGATCAAATGAATAACATTAATGTGAAGTGCGTAATGAAATAAGCAATTTTATACATTTTAAACTAAAATTAATAGTTAGTAACATGCCCAGGGCTTTTAATTACTGCTTTACACCGACGAGACATTGAATCTATCAATTTTTGTCATTTCGCAAGAGAGGCAGAGTTAAACGTCGTACAGCTCTCTTAAATTGCCACTCTGTCGATTTGCTGCTAAACCTTATACAAGTAAGAGAAGGAGCCTAACACCTAGCACCTACTGCCTAGCACCTAGCGCTTATTGCCTAGCGCCTAGCACCTAGCGCCTAGCACCTAGCGCCTAACACCTACCACCTACCACCTAGCGCCTAGCGCCTAGCGCCTAGCACCTAGCACCTAGCGCCTAACACCTACCACCTAGCACCTAGCAGTAGCAATATCTGCTAACTGGCCTGTACAGTACGTAATTGCGAATGTACCGGAACTTAATTTTTTTTCTACCAGAATTTTATTTTGTGGAGCCCATCGTAATTTTGCATCTATTGTGATGCCTCAGAAGATAGTATTATCAACTAAGCCTACAAAATTCTCTTCTATGTTGATATTACTTAGACACGTTACGTTAGACATTGGGCAAAGCAAATTTAATACATTTTGTTTTTTTTTTGCATTTAATAGTATATTATTTATAGGAAATTATTCACATATTTTAACAAAAGTAGTATTTACATGCCTAATCATTTCTTTAACTTGAAATGTAAGTTAAGTGTCGTCTGCTAAAAGTACAATGTTAGCGCAGTTTTTCACCATTAAATGTAGATCATTTATTTCAGAAACAGATAAGAACAGTCCCTAAACCGAGCCCTGAGGGACACCGATTCTAGCTAATGTTCCGAAAGAGTTCGCTACATTTACACTTATTGTTACATATTTTTATTTTGAAAGTTATTGTAATAATTTTAAATTATTTTTGTTCAGTTTCTGTACACCCCAGTACTAAATGAAAGTGGGTTAATTACGATAAAAAGAGTTGGTATATATGTTTACTCTGTATATAGAGAGCATTGAGTATTATTACCATGAATAAAAATGTTAAAGGTTCAAATATAATATTTACTTACTATTCCAAATATAGATTTGACATCATAAAAATAAATATATTATGAACAGAATGAACTAATGTTAAGTTTTATGAAGCTTCCATCAAAGACTGGTTTCGGATATCACTGTGACGTGACTCAGGAAGTTCCAGTAATTGTATGGTATTATCGGATGGTAAGGGACTGGACACGGCGCGACGCGACGCCGTGCGTCGGGATCACATTATGTCATGCCATATGTATATTGTAAACATATCATATATTTCTGAGTTATGATTTTTTTGTGCGCACGCTTTCACAACAAATAATAACACAACCTGCACAAATAATACAACAGCACACTTAATACCCAGTAATTTCGATAATTTCTTAAAATGAGCTTACTGTGCTGTACAGGTCACAGGTTAAGGTGCAAAAGGAAATAGTTTTTGAGAATATATTTGTGGCGCGCGTTTAGTACTGGGTGAAACTGAGAACCGCATGCAACATGATGAACTTAGCCATCAATGTGAATACATTTTACTAACACTTCTTTTTTGGTTAACATAAAATTATGAAACCTTATATCAGTAAACATTATTTCAATGGGATTAAAGTTTCTTTGGAGTCTTTAAGCGAAGAGTGAACTGGCATTTGATAGGTATGTGCGATCCATCATCGGACTCCGTCGGACAGCACAAGCTGGGACATAAACAAACTGACTGTCGAGACGCCATGGCCAATCGACATGGCGAACTTCGGACGCCAGAGATAGCCAGGCCTGCGTCGCTGGCGACGTCGCTATGGCGTCTCAATGAGGCAGAGCTCTTAGTGTACGAGCCGATGTCACGCAAGACATGTACTTGTAGTTGCGTGTAATCGTTTAACAATTGCTGTAATGTGAAATCCTGCAGCTACAATTACAAAATAACATTTATATATGTTATTGTTATAATAGTTAACAATAACGAAACATATTACAGCTAAGTTTTTATCAACAATATCAGTCTCGGAGTCCGCTCCGCAAGCAACAAACCCGCTCAGATTTACAGCATCGCATTAAGGTTTACCACCTATAAATTAACCGTGTTACGTTTCACTGTAGCTTCCGCCGCACCGCCCGCAATTGTATCCAGAGCAAAACCATGTGGATTAATGTGGGTTCCATGCAGACTGAGTACACTACATCTAATGTTTGGCACAGACTAGAGTTCAAAGAGAAGTAGGACCGTCTCGCCGCCGGTACCATACGGGAAGAACTATCTACCCTATCTACGTGTTAGAAACATGTAGCAGTCTATAAATATTATTACGCAGCAAAATCTGTCATGTCACAATGTACTTGTACTTTTGCGTATCTATTATAGTTTAAAAACGAACAGTATTGTATTAATAAACAATGCATATATGCATATACGCGGGTACGACTTGTGAAAATACAACTATCCTTATCATTAATCTTCTTATAAAAACTGAAATATAATCCGAAAGGAAGTTTTGTTTTCTACACGAACAACGAAATATATCAGCAAGGCTACTCCGCAGGGGGGACTGTTCACGCGAAATTATTTGAATTATGTCCGCTTTATTGATCAACGAATCACATGACGTACTCTTGTGACTTCTGCTTTTGAGTTGCGTGTATGTACTCATAGACCATTACATTACAAGTAAGAACATTAGAACATAAATTAACTGCCCTCAACAAGTAATACATCATATTTATAAAACTTTTACACTACAGATAAACGCCTTTCCAGTGACAAGTACCTACGTTACGACCTTTATATTTTATATACTTTCAAGTATAGGGTCTCTGTTGAGTCTTAACAACGATTGCCTACACAGCGTACTACGGCCCGGTCTAGTGGCATCTTAATTTACATAACTCTCGCAACATCTTAATCAAACTATCTGAAGATCGAATACAAATATAATTTTGTTCTTCGTTCCCTAGAATTTAAATTCTATGCGCGTACTTTTAAGATTAATGTCTGTTGGAACGTATAATGTAATTCCAATGTATAGAAGATTGCTTCATTTAAACTCTTTCTCAGTTGATCGTTGCGATAATGAACTGTACGAAGCAGTAGGTACTTGGAGTTGACGTGTGTTATGTAATTTAAAATGTTTAATTACACAATAAATTATTTAAATGACAAATAAATTGCAAATCCGTAATAACTACAAAGGATAATTTGTAATCCATAAGCTGAATATAACCTCTATAGCGTTACGGCCGACAAGGCGAACTTAAGAGCAACATACGAGGCTATGCCGATGAAATGCCGGAACAAGTTCAACTAGGTATATTATACTTCACACGTACACATACGAGTAAATGAAGTCGGGACCCGCGTGGTACAGCAGTGGCGGTTACGGGCTGATGAAAATGATAATGGTGATGACGATATTTATATATATATGAATGACATTGTAATAAGTGATAGCGGAACTCGTAACCTCGATCTTTATATTGTATCGGTATATCTACTTAATAAAATCCTTACAACTGACTGACATACGACGCACTACGCACAGCTTAAACCTGTGGCTCTAGAAGCATCATTTGAGATGTTGCCGAAACGAAACTCCATCAAACACACGGCTAGTCTTCTTATATAAAACTTAATTTCAAATAGATATTTTCAGTAAGTAATTCCACAGCTAATTCATTTCCTATTTAGAAATCTCGCCTAATTACTCAGGGCCTCTCTAATCATACTAGATTGATATTGGAGTGGTTACGAGACTCACGAGTTTCCTATCGAATGTTCACTGAAATATTTTACCCAGTTTTCACATGTACGAGTATATATACAGATTAAAGCATTCGTCAGTACATGAGACAGTGAACTGATACTCCGGTAGAATACTGATTATGATTTGTGCGTCGGGACGGCGGCGCGGCGGGGGGTGGGGGGTGGGGGGTGGTGTAGGCTGAATTCTGGTACGGTAACCAAATTGAATATACTGCGAGTGTGGAGTCACGCTCCGACTTCACTTATGAAACTCCGTCCGACCCAATAATAGAAAACTGTATTCTGTTCAATAAACTTACAGTTAGTGCTGTAAGTTAGTACAAGAAGCTAACAACAAAACTCTTCGAAATCAACAACAATGTTATACGTCTTTTTAAATAAGTCGCGGTCAGAGCTCGCCAGATTCTCGCCTGAACAATGTCTTTAAACAAAAGTAATAATTAATTAAAAAGCGCTTATTAATATCGTATCAATCGATGTGGATTCTAACTCTACAACGAGTTTCAGGTTTCTGCGATAGGATAATTTTGGTGAAACCTGAGAGTAGGACATTTACTAATACGCGCTTAGTTGCCTGCTCACCCTCAGGTTGGAAATCTGTTACTAAGCAAGTACTGACGTGTTCCGGTGGCTGTAATCGAGCTCAGTCTAATTTATTTGTTTAAGGTATCGCTACCGTCTTCAGCTACATGATCACTTAACACCAGGTGAGACTGTGTTCGAATACGAAAATGCAATGACTTACTCTAGGATTCTGTAACGCATCTTTAGAATCTTCGAGTGTGGAAACTTGGAAGTTTCAAATATTAAAATTAAAATGTAGGGTTGGATAAATAAGCACAAAAATATAAAATAAAGATGGCGAAAACACAATTAGTAACTATACACGAATATAGCCGTTGGTACCGATACATACGAGTATACTGATATCATTAATACGATACTATTTACGAGTATGTTGTACTACGTCACTTCTAGCGCAGTGTTTCACTAAACTGCATTATGTCTCATAACATTCTTTCAGGAACATGAACCCGCGAACCGTTTCTCGTTAAACTAAATTAGTCGTAAGTAGTGAACTGTGAATTCATCATAAAAATATATTGAGTCATATAAACTATTACAGTTCCAGTATAGTAGTGCAGCGCGGACACCACCTCCACCTCGATAGACATCAGTTCGAATTCTTACAATGAGCCTGAAATTACAGTGAAGGTAAGCAACGTTATCTTAATATATACGGGATAGAAAAAACGAATGGGACATAGAGGAAAAGTACATTAAATATTGAAGATAGAAAATTTTACTTAAAGGAAACAATCTTTCAGTTTTGTAAATAAGAATAATTGCATTAACAGATTTTTTTTAAATCTTTTCTATGGCGGTATCGAACCAACTGAAAATACAAAAAACCGACATTCACAATTATTGTGCCAATCGATAGAGTCGATCATAAAGATACAATCTCTGGAATAAACATTGTATTTCACAGTTCAAGAAAACCATGAAATTTAATAATTCGTACATATCGAACTAACATTTAGGATACCTAAAATACCCTATTTCTGAAAGACGATATTAATTAAAATTAATATTTTTATACAACATGTTAATAAATTAACTGATAAGTTGTTCGAAATTGTATAGTATACAAATTTTGTCTTTTCAGATATTCATTACATATAACCTTCTGCAATGTGTTGGGATGAATGTTCATAATAACATCTTGAACTTCAATCCTTAACTCTTCTACAGTCTCATAGAAGTTTTTGTAAATTATTTTTTGCGTGACAGTTCATTTAATGGTTTCGTGTGTAAACATAGTCCGATATTAAAATTGTAAAAGAAAAACAAAAGCTTATAGACATGTGAATTTTTTTAATGATCTACATATTTTTAAAAATTTGTCATAATATGTCGTCTAATAAAGAAACGTGCAAAGGAATAATAGAAAATGTAAATTATCTTTCATAATGTAAAAACAATTTAACTGATTATTATACTTCATAAATTATTATTTTTTTTTATTTTGGTAGTCTCATCGTAGTTCTGAGAATTATTTTAATTTTTTTAAGTAAATTGTCTAGGTTAGGCAATGTTAATTAAATTTAAATTTCATGGTCTTCTTGAATTGTGTGATACAATGTTTATTAGGGAGATCTTAACCTTACCATGGACCCTATCGATTAACACAATAACATTGTGCAATAACACAATAGCATTGTGTTCGACTCCCGGCAAAGGTAAGCTTTTTTAAAAACTGTGAATGCAATATTACTTATCTTTTATAATAAAAAAATGTTTCCTTTAATTTACTTTTCCTCCATGTCTCATTCGTTTTTTCCAACCTGTATATGTCACTAGCTGTTCCCGCAGCTCCGCTCGCGTGCTCCAGTGCTCACGTGCTCGCGTGCTGCCCCCGCTCCAATAAACGGCGGTCGCTCGCCGGTTATTTTAAAGACAAAAATGCTTCTTGTAGGTGATCCTTAGAACATAGATACATGCTATTCGTGACTCTTCTGTAGGTATTTTTAAGATCCATAATTATGTAGTACATTAATTTATAGTTTACTCAGCGTAAGACATTCATTCCCCTAAAAAGCGTCTTTTTTTTTTAAATTGCTCAGAAACTGATAACTACGATACAGAAAGTTTATTAAAAGCTTAGTTTAGAAATTACCTAAACATACAAATTTTGTTACTACATTTATTATATTTAAAAAGTGCCCAAACTGGTTAAATAACGTCGACAAGTAAATATACAGTATATGTCAGGAACTAACTTAGGTTTAAGTACTTAGATAAGTAAACTTATTACTAGCTTTAATAAATAAAGCATATACTAATTTTAATAAATATATAAAACTTTGTGAAAGAAGAATCTACAGAGCGCGCAAGTAAAAAAAGTAACACATATCAGATCAGTGCAGATATCAACATTATTTAAAATAATGTAAACAATTACATATTTAAAATAATTATTATTATTTTTATTGTTATTCCGTGGAACGATGAGGTACAGAGTTAACTATTCAGAAGATAACAGGATTCTATTTACTGACGTACTTAAATAAATTTAAATAAATATGAATGTTTACACACCAACGACACACACGATGCATCGCTGAAATAGGAAATTAACATTTAAAATCAGATAATGCTAATAACGTCTCGCATTGCTCATACGAATAAATATAAGATATTAAATCACATGTTTTCTAACAAATATATTACAAATACCGCGATGCGAGTCGCACCGGATTATTTCCTTAGCTATGTAGAATATAATGGCGTAGCACGTAACCGCGTAGCACGTAACCGCGTAGGACGTAGCCCCCATAGTCATGCGAGCGCTCCGCGGTTTGACAATCGCGGCATCGTTACGAGACTACGAGACAAGGCGACTACGCGACGCCAGACTTGTTTTCCAAGAGGAATTGTCTCGCTTCAAGTATCAAACATTCATATTCATCGACTTATTACTTACTATACACAAGCCGATAAATTTCTTGTTATATACTTAATATTGCCATATACTTTACACATTTCATATTAAAAAAAAAAAACAAAATTCTTATGTGATTTGCGTCATTTTCTCAAACTATTCTTAATATACCAATGAATATGTAATAAAGTTAATATATGTTATAATATTTAAAAGAAAATGATTAATACCTCAATAAGTAGTTTCGCAGTTAATTACATGTCCTCAATTTGCTCAGAATTGCAGTGAATCATTAAATAAGACATTTCAACATAAATATATTAGAAAAATTATATTATATTTTTACTAGAGATATTTTTTTTAGTATTAAGCGCCTTGAACCATTTCATTTATGTGTGAGTGTGTTCCTGAATACATTAAATAATTATTGTCTTACCGTATTTAAAGCGCCGTGCTTGTTCCGCGTCGAGTGTCGGTTGTCGGGTGTCGGACAGGCTCCTCACTACTAGTTAAGATTAATTGCAACATCCATCGTCACTTTATGTACTGTGTACAATACGACAGAACACAACATTTGATTAATTAATTCGTATTTTAACTTGTTATTAATATTGTTTAATTAAATAAATAATGTTTTATTATGAACAATTAATTATCGGCAACCGTTGTAACTGATAGTCATACTTTTTGTAAAAGAGATTTATTGATAACTGTACACTAATATAAAAGTCATATGCTAAATATTATTTACAATGTCCAGCGTCAACGCCAGCGCGACCTACACTAAAACTGCTTTATGCTTATTTTTAGGAAGGTAGATGTTCAGAAATGCGTACAGCAACATTCGTGAAATAGAAATGCATCGCTTTCACATCGAATATGATATAAAGATAATGTGACGAGAGTGCAAGCCACGTCCAGTATATAGCTCTGCCTTAGTTCCATCAAATATTACATGAATAGATACAAGTATTCGTGGTCGCAGCCGACTTACAGCAACACTTCATGTGTTTCAAAATTAACTTTCTTATACTGGCTCGGGAAATTAATGATCTAGAGATGAGATAGTCAAAGATTAAAGAAGGTGGTGATTTTTACCATATGTATGGATGTGTCAAAACGTACGACTGCGACCGAGCTGCCAGCTCGCTGTCCTCGACACAGGTGCACTGTACACTGGTACATGCATATACCAACCCAGATGGTGACCCAGCACTAGTCATAAAGTTTGTGTCACCGATATTATCCAGAGATTTTATATAGCAATATTTTTACTCCTCCGCGCCTCCGCGGCTCTGTCACCCTCGTCCGAGTTTATTCGTTAACAGAGTATAAGCGAGTTTCCTTATCAGCATATGTTGACGCTCACAAAGAATTATTTCTCGTTCGGTTCAGGCGCCCGCTAATAAAATGTTATTTATACACAGTATATATATAGGCATGTATATTTACGTAGCACGACTTGTTTACATATAAACCCTATGTAAATACTTATAATGTGCTTAACGTTCGAAATGCTATAATCACATTAGTCTACTATATTTATTAGTGTGGGAAAACTTTTTAAAATATTGAGTGTTTGAGAACGATACCAGAAAATAATTAAACAACACGTTGTATTATTGTTATTGTATCGAATAATAATAATATTTTCCCAAGACAAGAATTTTTGAAAAAGTAGTCTCAACATGCTGTGAGTCCTGTCTCTCCTGGCAATATAACGTCGTTAAGGATAATATATTTTTGCTGTTTGACTTTACGTATGTTTATTGAATGGAGACAAATATATTGCATATTATATTTTTATTTTTTTATAAAGCGAGTTCGTGTTCTGTACCTTGTGGGTCGCGCGGTGTCGCGTGTTAGCGCAGAGCGGGCGCAAGGCGGGCGCAGGGCTGGCGGAGGGCGGGCGGACGAGGCGGCGGCCGGCACCGCACTGACGCGATGCCGCCGCGGCGGTCGCGGTATCCCCGGCTAATATGCGAGCCGGTACTCTCGTGTCGTCCACTCGCTGTGCTTCCACCAGGTCCAGCATCAGCTGCTACACAGGATATCGCATAACTCTTTCAACTGTGGTAAGAGAAGACGAATAGCTTCTACTAATCTAGTTCAATAAATTTCTCTCGCATTTGCCCAATAGTTCAGTTCAAATATTTTTGTGGTATTGAATAATAATAAAATTCTAATTCTATTGATATGAAGCCCTATGGGTATCTGTTGAACCTATGAAACCCTATGTGTATCGCGTGTCATGTATTCTAACCGAGCTACCGAACTTAACGTATTACAATCAATTAGGTAATAAGAAATAATTTAAGCACATTAACTGGGTGCTCAGCTAGCGACATTGCGTCCCTACGTTACTCTTAGCACTGGTTCACTACATACAATACAACTATTTCTCAGGTCACTTACACTATTTCATTATAAAGTAAAGGAATTGCTTTAAAAAATATTTATACTTAAACTGTATAATATTATATTTAATTATATTTAAACTAGCGGTGGGTTCCGCGGCTCCACGCGCGTTTATCGATCATTGTTTCTGTATCTTATTTTATTGTTACTCATATTGTTGAGAATTCATACAGCCTTCCAATTGAGGAAGGACATATAATTCCTCGTCTACAAAATATCACCGGAATCGGTTAATGATAAATATATATTTTTTACTATTTCTCACAATTTTATAATCTATCAATTGGAAAATTATATATGGTTCCCATGTATATGTTATAGGCATTCTATAGAATGCCTGGAGCGAGCCGACAATGTATGAAATTATTAATACTATATACATTGCCTAGGATTCATTTCGAATATCACATGAGAGTTTTTGGCGGGATCTCAATGTGGCATGTGATGGTTTTTGTTTTAAATTCATACATTTATGTTATTTGGCCCTATATTCGGAATCAGAGATGTATTTCATACTTTGCCTAAACAGAATTTTATACTGGCATTTTATACATTGTCTATAACACATAAATTATATAAAAATCTGTCCAGCCATATTTAAATTAAATCAGGACATAGGTACAAATAAACAGACGGACATAATTTTTTTTCTTATCATGTTCGTGGCAGAAATTACCCTTATCGTTATAGGTTTTGGCGTAGTGGCCACAATCTAGCCTGATGTTATGTGACGATGTGGCCCAAGACACACGCTAAACCTAGTTGAGGACTGGCTCTCAAGCGCAGCTACAGGAATACACCTACTGGTGTTTGGCGACAGATTTTCAACTTGAGGGTGGTAGCTAGCCAGGCGGATATTATAAAAAGCCCTACCACCATGCTATGGACCCCTTCAGTCCGATCTGGAGGCGCTACTTTCACTCGGTCAATCCGTCATAATAGCAGGCGACCTCAATAGCGGTCACACTCAATTCAACAACTCGCGTAACACCCCTAACGGGGTTATACTCGACCTACTATGCGATGTGCTCGGCTTTGACGTCATAGCACCGCTAGAGCCCACGCACTTTCAAGATAATTGTCAACCGACAGTATTTGACATAGCCCTCCTCAAAGGTGTCTCACTTCGGTTACGACTTATAGAAGTCGTACACGAACTAGACTCCGATCACCGCCCGGTTATCTTACAACTCGGGCAACCGTTCGACCCAAGTCCGCCAAAAGTCAGAGTAGTTGATTACGCGATCTTAAATCGCTACCTAACCGATAACGCGACCCCGTCCAGCTTAGCTAGGATCCCCGACGTATTAGAATCAACAGCAGACGCCGACGTAGCGATCGATTCCCTGGTCAACTACCTCCAAACCGGTGTAAGGGAGGCCTCGAGAGAGGTGCAAGCAGCGAACGAACGCCGTTTTATACTCCCCCCCGGCTTACGAGCGTTAATCACGGAAAAGCACGCTGCGACACGTGCACACGATTCTTATCCGACGAGGGATAACACCCGTAAGTTACGGCGACTTCAGAGAGAGGTTAGAACTCGCATCGGCGAGTACAGAGGTCACCGGTGGGATAACCTCTAAGAGGGTCTCAAGCCGTCCCATCTGGCTTACTGGAACCTCGCCCGCTCTCTGAAGTTAGAAGCTTCCGCCCTGATGCCACCCCTAGAAAGGGGCCCCGATCTCCCACCCGCGTTCGATAGCGACGATAAGGCAGAATGCCTTGCCGCAAGCTTGGAGAGCCAGTGCTCCCCAAACTGCGACAACGTAGACACTGCCCACATCGAAACTATCGAGACCGCCGTTCAGGAACTAACTTCGATTCCCCCTGCGGAAACATTAACCCCGGTCACGCCCGATGAGGTCTGTTCAATCATCAAAGGCCTTAAGCCTAGGAAATCTCCCGGTCCTGATGGTATCAGGAATGAAGTACTCAAACTTCTTCCTGATCACCTCATAGCTCATTTGGTCTGCATCTTCAATGCAGCCATAGCCCACTGCTATTTTCCAGCCGTCTGGAAAAAAGCTATAGTTATAGGTATTCGTAAGCCCGGCAAAAAAGCATCGCTTACCGATAGCTATCGCCCGATCAGTCTTTTAAATACCCTAGGAAAACTATACGAGCGGATCCTTCTGTCAAAAATGTCCGTAAGACATAAGCTTACACTGTACAAGATGTGCGTCCGTCCGATCTTGACATATAGTTGCACCGCGTTCGCACATTTGTCCAAACACAACTTTGCCCGCATGCAAAGAGTACAGAATCGGTTCCTCCGTCGCCTGCTTGACCCTCCAGCCTTCGTCAGGAACAGGGACTTGAGGCTTCCCTCGATAGAAGCCTATGTGAAATATCTCACTAGGAGATACTTCGATAGCGCTTCGAATCATCCCAACTCGCTTGTAAAGTCCTTTGTGAACTACACGCCTGACCACTCGATACCCGTTGTCCAACGTTACAAAAGCCGTCCGCGAAATCTCTTTGTCGATCCCGACGACGACATAGAGAAAGCTAACAATTTCTACGCGTCCGCTCCTGCAACATATGCGTGCTCGCGCCCACGCGCGCGAAACCACCGTTCCCTCCGCTCCCGCACACCCACCTCGACCACCCTCCGCTGCGGCAACTCAAGCCTAGGTCCGATCCATCGGCATGGAGCCCTTGAGCCAAGCAGCCGCTCGCGCGATACAAGTGATTGTACAATCACTAGCTTTCACAGCCATACATGACACTGCATTATACACACATGCACAACACACAGGTACATAGGTTCTGTAAGGGACCTTTTTTTTTTCTTTTTTTGCCTAGTTATATTAGACAAAAAAAATTCAGACCACTAAATACACATACACATGCTCCTTCCCTCCTCCCAGGGGGCAGAAACATGTATATATGTATAGTTAGTTTAGATCGAATGATAGGGATTTAGTCAGATCGCGACTTAATTGCATACGCGCAACAGTCCGAGCCGAGGTTCGGCCACTTTGGCACCCTCGGATGTTGTTGCTTAGCTTTCGTGGCTGAGTGCCCTAAGCGCTCGCCCCCAAGCCCGGTAAAGCTGTAAAAGCCGTAAAGGCTCCAGGGCCCCTAAGGCTAACAGTATAGTAAGATAAAAAAAAAAGTCATTTGGCTGCGATATTCTGTAGGGTGAAGGTTTTCCACCAGTCGGGCTGCCCCAAGTAGAGAGAAATCTCCAAAGAAATTTATCTGTGCCCTACCTCTCTGTTTAAATTCTTTCATTTTGCGCCGGAATTAATTAAGATTATAATAATTAAGTATTAGTATGTGACTACATAATCTGTTGTTATAATACCTCGATTTTTATCCAAAAATATATAGCAATTTTCAAGAGTAAAATTAAGTTATAAGATGCAAATAATCTATTATGTTTTATATATTTAATTTAATATAAATTTAATTTAAACGTTAAATTTTTCTCAGGTTACGAAAAGAATCAACTTTATGAAACAAATGGATAAAGATATACATTACGTAAAAATGGAGAAGACAAATGACGATTATGAAAATTGTAACCATTATCATAAATAAACTGGACCGCAAAGAAAAAGGGGTCGGTTAGAAAATCTTCAATAACTGCAAAAGTACCTGACCTAGCTTTATGAAATAAAGACTAAATTAAAGTTTAATACTAGAAATAGACATAAATTAGTCGCAACGTGTTTTGGACTTATTAAGACTAATAAAAGTATTTTAGGTAATAGTGCTAGGTTAGGTTAGTTATTACTGATTTGTCAGTCAATGAGTTCAAGGACCATGTCAAGCAGGTTTTACTGTCAAAAGCTTATTTATAGGGTGGATCACTATGTGAATGATAGTGATGTCTGGAAGTGACTCCCTCTCTGTGCATCCACTAAATTATTAATATGATAATAATATTATTTTTTTCTAAAAATAGTTAATTTTGAGTAGATTATATTATAATCCTTGGCAAGTTTCATAATGGGCGTAGAAGATATTTTAGGAGTTAGACCGGATACAGTGCCAAACAACGACGAAAGGGAAACATTTATATAATTAAAACTTAGATATTGTGATGTTGTGTATTTATCCGTTACCGTCCGCGTCAGTGTGGCGCCCGAGCCACTGCGTTTACACGACGCTCGAGTCATGTTGTTTCTCCAGTACCCACCACACTACGCTCTCCTCAACGCACAAATATATGCTTACAAAGTTGAAAAACATTTCGACTTAAATTATTGCATATAATATATGAATTTTGGTGAAAATTTGGACTCGCAACTCGGCGGCTTGTAATTTAAAGTTGAGCCTATGTAAGTAAGATGAAAAATAAGTGTGTAAATAGTTTTGTTATGATGAGGTCCTATAGAAATAAAATAATGTGAAGACGCACACAATATAATGAGAAAAATGAACCTAGAATGAAAGTAATTAGAGAAAAATATAAAAGAATAACGGTTAATAAACAAAAATGATTTTTTATGGTAAGAAGTAAGAAACAGGTATGTAAACTATCCGATGTCAAGTGGTGACTGTAGGCATATGGCTATTAAAGACAAATATCTATTAAAACAGAGTCCTAACAGAGGCCAGACATGGTGTTGCTAACCACAACCTACAGACCGAAACACAGCAGAAATATTACTGCTATTTAAGCGGTAGAAATAGGTAATCTAATGGGATAACATGATGTGTATAATTCGGGTTTTGTCGTTATTAACTCTTGACAGTGAGCTGTGCAGGGGCATATGGAGCTACAAGCAATGTAACCTGTACAATTAAGTTTATTTTAGTACTAGCTTTTCTTTGGATCTTGATTCCCGTTGTCTTCGAATTGAAAGGACTTGCTTTCCACCTGTTGTAAACTGATTGTACTAATACAGACCCTTTGTAGGTTTACACAACAACTAACCAAAGTTTAATTTGAATCTGATAAATTGATTATGCATAGGGGACAAGCAAACAAAAATTCCTATTTTATATATGACTAGTTGGCCCAGCAGACATTCTGCTCTTCCCAGTAGTCAGCAACTTGACCACAGACCCACCTGTCCTGTTTTTTCCTTGATAACTTTTCCATGACCATAAACAAAACAAAAAATGACTTATGCATATCCATACTTTAATTATGGGTTATGGTCTGGAGTTCATAGAAAAATAAGACAAGAAAAAGACCATTAAGTATTTCCCGAAAATCCCGTATTTCTTGAAGATTTTCTGGAAACTTTTCCAAGTTTTCTTACTATTAAAACCTAATTCGGACTATTACAAATATTATAAAACAAATCGGCTCTCAAGTGCAGCTGCCGGAACACACCTATTGGTGCTTGGCGACAGAATTTCAACTTGAGGGTGGTAGCTAGCCAGGCGGGCATTAGAAAAAGCCCTACCACCATGCTATGGTTTGCTCACGATGTTTTCCTTCACCGAAAGCTCAGGCTCATTGCAGGGATTCGAACTCACGTCAATCGACGCGAAGTCGTACACGCTATCACTGAGCCATCATTGCCTAGATAGAAACAACGCAAAAGAAATTTGTCATACAATTCCTAAATATTATTTTCGATCTTAAGATGCCTTCAGAAAGCGTACAGGAAAAACATATTAAATAAAGAAATGATAACAACTAAGGTAAATTAAATATATATAATTAAAATGTTTGATAATCAATCATTACAGCGTGTTCTACCGTTTTTATAATGGGTTGTGTTCCGAGGAACTGTTCGACATGATGCCAACTGCTACCTACCACCATCGCACCGCTCTCCATAGGCAGGGAGTTCATCCTCACACCTCGGAAACTAAATGGTCGCGAATCGTCCGGTTACAGAAGGGTTTCCTTCCGCGAACGCTCCGGATGTGGAAAGAGTTCCTTGCTGAAGTTTTCCAAGGGGATTACAGTATAAGATTCTTCAAAAGGGGAGCGGATTACAAGCTAGGCTAGCATAGGCTGCAATGACCACTTACCATCCGGCGAGCCGTATGCTTGTTTGCCATTATCGTTGTATAAAAAAGTACTTGGCATAAGAAAATAAAAATAATTCCGAAAATTTTGCTCCACGTGACAACAACATGATGTAGTTAGCCTTAAATGATAATAATGACAATTCATTTTACTAATTTTTTTATTCTGTAAAAACGTTTTTACTTTGTATAAGTAAGCATTTAATTATGTTAATTTAAGTAAAAGTTGGATTTTCGGATTTGTAATTTAAATTCATAAATTCAATAAATTATGCTTATTTATACAACTTTAAATTATTTTAATGTAATTCAAATAATGTTTATTTTAACAAAGTTAAATTATTTTTACATCCTAAAATAAAAGCCAGCAAAATGAATTGACATTATTATCATTGATGGCTTCATCATGTCATTGTCATAGTTCCGTAGTTGTGATGCGCGCGCAGCTCTCAGTTTTATCCTCTACGCTCTACTAAACGTGTCAAAAGAAAATACGTACAAAAATAATTTAGTATAAATATAGGTCATCAGTGAGTAATAAATAAATCCGAATATGATACACAATTTAATATTTTTATTAGATAGAATGTTTATTTAACGTGGACCGTTGTGCCTGTTCCGAGTTCGGTGTGTGTTAATGCACACCTGACGGAAATCAAAAAGTGTGTTGTTCGGCGCAATGTGATGTAGTTAAGTTGACTCGATGGTGCGGTGATGAGCGTCGCGTCGCGTCGCGTCGGACGCGGCTAGGCGTGCGTGGGTGCGTGCGCGTCTCGCAGCTGGTTGGCGAGCCAGCCGAGTCCGTCCTGCAGGCCGGCGCCGGACACCGCGTTCGAGGCGCACACGTGCCACGGCCTGTCCGTGATGCGCTCGAGCCCCAACGCTGCACACACACACACAAACACATTACTATAGTAGGAATGTAAGCAAGTCTGTACGCGTTCCTACATTATATCTTCATGTGTTTATATTCATGTAAAATAAATTCCTTTTTGAAATAAAAATCCTGTAATGAAATCTATCCAGATAACAGTATAACAGAACAAACACATAAATGCAAAGAAGGGGCCAAGTTCGGTGGAAACGACGTTCAAGGTAGTGGTTCTCTTCGACAAAGGGTTGCGACGTAGGCCTCCCCCTAAGATCGCCACAACGACCGGTCCTTTGCTGCCCGCATCCAGCGGCTTCCTGCAATCTTTACCAGATCGGCGGACCACCTTGTGACGGGACTGCCCACGCTGCGTTGTCCGGTACCTGGCCTCCACTCGAGAACTCTTTGGCCCTATCAGCTATCCATTCTACAAGCTACGTGGCCCTCCCACTGTCACTTAAGTGTAGCTATTCTTCGGGCTATTTCGATGACTTTGGTTCTCCTGTGGATCTTCTCATTTCTGATTCGATCAAGCAGAGAAACTCCGAGCGTAGCCGTCTCCATTGCCCTTTGAGTGACCTTGAGCTTTCTTATGTGGCCCATAGTTAGCAACCACGTCTCAGCAATATATGTAATCACTGGCAACACACACTGGTCAAAGACTTTCGTCTTGGGACACTGCGGTGTCTTGGACGAGAATATGTTACGTAGCTTCCCAAACGCTGCCCAGCCGAGTTGGATTCGACGAATGACCTCTTTCTCGACATTGGATCTACCGAACTGGATAGTTTAAACATCACAGGACAGGTAAACATAATTATCAACAATTTCAAGCGTATAATGTCTGAACTTCACGTGAGTTGGCGCTACATGGACGTTCGATATAATCTTCATCTTGTCCATGTTCATTCTAAGACCAACTCGTTCAGAGGCTTTACTGAGATCGTCGAGCATCGCACGGAGGTCCTCCATGGTATCAGCCAACACTACTATGTCGTAGGCAAAGCGGAGGTGGGTGATGTACTCGCCGTTTATATTAATGCCTAGTCATTCCCAGTCCAGAACCTTGAAAACATCTTCCAGTGCAGCGGTGAACAGTTTAGGAGAGATAACATTTCCTTGTCTGACTCCCCGTCGCAACAGTTCAGCTGTGATTCCGTCATCCCCGGGAGCTTTGTTGTTTATAAGCTGTTTGAGAGCCATACTAATCTCGCACAAGCTGACGTCCGGGATGTCTTCTGTATAGTGTCGGGTCAATCTAGCTCTTGGATCTTTAGCTAGATTCGTAACGGGTTTCTGCGTTGATGTGTATAAATGTTCATAGAACTTCTCGACTTGTCTCATGAGCTCCGGTTTGGATGACATGATGCTGTCGTCGTCAGTCTTCAGCTTGGTTAGCTGGCTTTGCCCAATAGACAGATCTCTTGCGAATACTTTGGAGCCTTTATTCCGCTCTATCGCCTCTTTAATACGATTCGTATTAAATAGGTGTATGTTAGTTTTCAGTGACTTTGAGATCCGTTTATTAAGCTGCCGATAAGCACGGGCATCACCTGTAGACTGCCAGAATTATCTCACGCTGCTCTTCCATGAGTTTTAGAGTAGAGTCCGAGAGTTTTTGATCCGTTTGTACGGCGGGTCTTAAAGAACTAGGACCCAACCGTATGATCAGTTTCCATGAAACCGTCATTATATTTATCCACGCTGCTCTGTAAGCAATCAAAATGGTTTTGGAGCTAAAAGCTCTCGGGAATTTGGAGTTAGATCGATGCTGTGCGGAGATAGATAGCCTAATACTATTCCTCGTGAATCTGGCTATCATATAAATAAAGAATTTTTCGACGAATCCGACAGGTAGTTCCAGAGATTAGTGTTTTATTATATTAAGTATAGATTATAGATTATTTTTAACTGACTTCAAAAAAGGAGGAGCTTTTCAGTTCCTATATAAATATTTTTTATGTATATATCAGCCATAACTTCTTTGTTTATAAACCGATTTAGATGTTTTTTGCAAGGGTGGCCCCAGTTTAATTTAATTCCTCAAAGTAAATGAAGTAAGTTTTATTTTTTGTTAAAAATTGGTGTGTGTTATTTCTCAGTACAAAACACGTATTACACAATATCCGATATTATTTAAAAACTACTGAAATTCATACTATACACCACTCTAGTTATATTCATGTATATTAGCTGCAAATGCCTCCAATTCCATTCACGAGTAGATATAGATAATTAGGTAAGCCTATAAACATTGATTTCCTGTTGCCACACATTTAACGAAAATTACCTTGAGTTAATGAAAGGGGCTACGACATACTGTTATACTGAACTATTGTAGAAACAGAATCTACCTGCAATTTAAAGTTTGTGTTGATATATTTGCAAAGGTAATAAAAGGAATCATGGCATTGTTAGGTTCTTTTGAACTTAATGCAAAGTGTTGAGTGGAACTGTAGGTTAGACAGAGTAGAGTAGGGTAATGTAGGTGGTGAGTGACTGACCGACGGCTAACTGCATGGCGGCGAGCGCGTGCGGCACGTCGCACTTGTTGGCGAACACGAGCAGCGGCACGCGGCGCCCGAACATGTCCGGGTGCGCCAGCATCAGCTCCAGCTCCTCCTTCGCGACCACTGCGAGTGCGAGTAGCTCTGCGCTCAGTCATATGGCATCTAGAGTCGCTCGCGTACTCTCGACAGCGCACGATAGATGCCGTTATTGCGAAATTAATTATTTAACAGACGCAAACATTCCTACGAAGCGCGTAGGTATTATTTTACTCTGATATCAATATATCTTACATACGAGTAGTTCATATCACTATCACAACACCGGACTATCGTATCGTATGCAAATATTTATTATGATTATTTCAACTGGAGTTTCACAGTGTTATTGTAGGTGTTTAAAATCCTTTAAAAAGCAAGTGCAGTGATAGCGATACACACACACACATCAGCTCGAATGATTATTATTATTGTAGTTTTAACAATCTAAACGTATGTTGGCTAAAGGTTTCGGAAGATAAACTTCTTCTGGCGTGTTTATTAGAGAGTAAAAATAAAAGCTGCGCGCGCGCCTCGTGACTGATGTTCACGTGACGTCATGAAGTTTTATTATTTTTTACTGATGTTTTATAATTATGTAAAAATAATGTAACGTTGAATTAAAGTAGTGTTTTATTTATACACTGTTATGAAAATATATAGTTAATAATACCTATTGTGATATTTTTAAGTTGATATTTCATTTTATATCCGTCGTTCACATATATTTTTTTAATTATTAAAGTAGCGTACTTTAGATGTTTCACAAACGATGTTCAAAACTTTCACATTATATACTAACTAGCGGTGCGCCCGCGGCTCCGCATGCGTAATTAAGGCAAAAAATAATTAAGGGACTTTTCGTGACAATGGCCTTTATACAGGATGTCTGGCGAGACATTTGGAAAAAATTAATACGTATACAAACAGACCTACAGATTTGAAATAAATAAATTTGAAAAAAATTAAATGTAGAATTTGTCCTCGTGTAATGTAATATTGTATTATTAGTTGTACATAGTGTATGGTTGGGGTTTATTTAATATTTGTGTTGTCTCTTTTGTTCTAGTTAATTCAACTAAGAGGCAAAATGAGATTGATCCACTTCAATAGAACAGACCAGAGCTTCCCACCGGCCAATATCCTCCGTTTCAATTTTAACCACAACACACTGGCGGAATCGTGTACTTTCGCTATTTTTATAAAAAGTCAATTGAAGTGATCATTATGTCTGTAGATCTTATTCTATACTAGCGCTGTGCCTGCTGTTCCGCACACGTTTGTTATGCAGTAATTTTAGGCCTATACTCAACTTTGGTAGAGGAAGGATGTAAAAAATAAGAAAGAAAAGAGAGGTGGATAGAGCGTGGTGCGGTTACCAAGGCGGAGATGGTCGGCAGAGTCGACGACGAAGATGACGGCGTGTGCGCGCCGGTAGTGACGCTCCCAGAGCGCTCGGTGCCGCGGCGCTCCGGACACGTCCCACGCGCTGAACCGCACCCCGTCGCCTGCGCACATACACCGCACACACATACATATACACGGTCACGCTCTGTGCCAGTGTGCCAGTATTACTATAGCACAGTGCCTACTATAAGCAAGGTATTCTGACACTTAGCCAATAAAAAGCGTTTGCCCGACCCGGTGACCGAGTAAAGTTGCTTTGAATTCATCTATTTACGTACATTCTCAATATGAAATTGTTAATCACGATAGTATTACATTCGTTATTTTGCTATAACGGATAACTAACACGGAAATACTTCTCATCTTGAGCAATACTTGTTTTTCGTTTTATTTTACGACATTGATATGTCTCACATAGTCAGTAGTACGTGGTCAGACTGACTGTGGAAGTGTTCCTGGTGGTGCGCGACCGTGGGCGGCGGGTGGTGGGGGGCTCGCTGCTCGGGCGGCCGCAGTGAGTTCAGGAGCGTGCTCTTGCCGCTGTTGTCGAGCCCCAGCACGAGCACCGTCACCTCGAGTCGGCCCCGCCCGAGCCACACGTTCAGCTTGTCCAGCAGGCCCATCCTCTGTAACAGCACACCACCTTGCTGAGTCTGTTATTATCTCATTAATATAAAAAAATCAAGATTAAAATAATATTAGAAATTAGTTTTAACTATTAAAATTACATTAAAAAAATAACAAAATTTTCTTATGAAATTCTTGTTCAAAATCATAATAAAAATGTTTTATCCAATTTAAACCCTAAGAAAGCAATTATGAATATTAATACATTGTCTCCGGTTTGGAAAACTTCCCGGTCGTTGAGAAGAAGTAAGAGTTACTAACTCGATCGCGTTTATTGACATTCTAATTTATAATGATTTTTTACAGTTTTGTATAGTTTACAGATATTATTATTTTTTATTACACATATTATTATATCTTTATACACAGTCTTTATATATAAATGTGTATGTGTCTGAACTCATCCTAAAAGGCTCGACCGATTTTGTTTGGTTTAAATTCATAATTGGACCTGGTAGATGGCGCTGTGATCGAGTTCTTTAGTCAAACCAACGTTCGGGCAGGACAACGTCTATACAAATACTATTATAAACATAGAATACCGTGTGTTGTATAACATAATAAAACATTAATTATATTCCATATCATATCCCATGAGGTGACCGTGGCCACAGTGGTACAGGACGGTAGAGGTGCTCGGACTCCTCCATGACGGCCGCGCCTGGCTCACTCTGTACGTAGGCCGGTACTCCTGCTCGCTGTGACACTACACGTCTCATCTCTACAGTACAATACGAGTACAATGCTGGTAGTCTAGTTACTTACAGAGATGTCGCGGTCGCAAACAAATCGATATCGCACGATTCACTAATCCCTCTCAGCCAGTTCACTCGTATGAATGTCTATTACATAAGTATTGGTAATTCTCTGTATATTACATTGTTAATAAACTCTTGATTAATTATCACAGATAACACGTTAACTTGCTTTGTTCATATTTCAAGTTTAATTACATAATTACTGTATTGTTATTAGTTACCAGTTGTCATGGTAACCGAACTGTAAACGATTTTTACTACGCAATGTCCCTTCTATTCATTTTATTATTAAACAGAAATTTAATTTACTCTCCTGCCTGCCAGTCAGTACCACAAACTCATCCCACTAATAACTATACTGTAACTAATATCTTAAACTCCGAGCGACGTGCTTTTTAATCACGTCACTATTTGACACTATTTAATAGCCAAAACAGTGCAGTAGCTTTTTTTTCAACTAACTACACTGTTAGCCTTAAGGGGCCTGAAGCCTCAGAAAGCTTTGACAGTTTCGCTGAGCTTGGGGGCGAGCGCGGAAGGCACTCAGCCACGAAAGCAGGGCGACTAGCTCAAGGGTGCTAAAGTAGGAGCTCCTCGGCTTGGCTGTTGCCGTTTATGCGAATAAGTCGCAATCCCTATTAGTATCAGTAAAATTCGAGTTAACTAACTATGCATGATTCATCCTTCTGGGAAGAAGGAAGAAACTTGCGTATATGCATTTAGTAATTTGCTGTAAGTCTTACAGAACCTATGTACCCGACCGGTGTGCATGTGTGTAGGGATGCAGTGTCGTGTTTGTATATTGGTAGCTAGTGGTAGCAGTGCCATTGTATCGCACGAGCGGCTGCTGGCTCACGGGCTCCGTGATGGAGAAGCGGACCTAGGCTTGAGTAGTCGCAGGAGAGGGCAGACGTGGCGGGTGAGCAGGAACAATGCTTACCGCCTGTCCCCTGCGGTGGGATTGGAGAATTCGCGGGCGTGGCGGGAACGTGAGCACGCTTAATTACTAGGGATAGACGGGTATGTAGCGTTAGCTTCCACGAATTTATAGTCGGAGTCGATAAGAATGTTTCGCGACCTACGTTCAACATTCACTAACGGATTTGGATGGTTCGACGCGCTGTCGAAATACCTTGTCGTGAGGTATTTCATGTACGATTCTATCGAAGGGAGATCTTTTTCTCTATGGAACACTATGTTTCGAACAAATAGACGGGGACTAAGTAACCTGTGTAAGAATTTGTTTTGTAAAATTTGCATCGGTCTAAAATTCGGTTCTGGCATGAACGCGAAGGATGGGCAAATATACGTAAGAATCGGGCCGAAACATGTCTTGTAGAGAGTAAGCTTATATCTAAGTGACATTTTGTTAACCGAGCATAGCATAGTTTGCAAGCTTGCCAAGATCATGGCGGCCCTGTTCCGAACCCCTTGAACATGTGGCTTGAAGGAGAGTGTACGGTCTACGATGACACCCAGATAATTAGTCTGATACCGAAAAGTTTGAGTAGCTCAAATTTATTATTCCCTAAGGTAGGGTTAATGATAATCGCGGCACTTTTGTTGGGGTTAATTGATATTCTCCATTTATAGAACCATTCACCGAATTGATCTATGGCCCGTTGGATAAGATTTATGAGGTAAATTTTGTTCCTGGACGACTACTAATAAGAAGACTACTAATAGGGCGATAGCTAACGGAAAGCATAGCTTTCTTGTCGGGCTTTTGTATACCTATCACTATGGCCGTTTTCCGGGCAACCGGGAAATGGCTGTAGTGGTAGTGATGGCTACATCGAAGATGCAGATCAAGAGGGCTATAAGTAGGGCTGGAGCAAGTTTGAGAACTTCGTTCCTGTTACCGAATGCTTTTTTAGACTTAAGACCTTTCCTTTGCCGAGGATTCGATATCATCGATATGTGCAGTGTCTACGTTGTCGTTGTTTAGAGAGCACTGGCTCTCTAAACTCGCAGCAAAGCATTCCGCTATGTCGACACTGTCGAACACGAGTAGAAGACCAGGGCCCCTGTCAAGGGATTGCGGCGGGGTGATTCTTTTCCGTGATCAACGCTCTCACGTCGTCAAGGAGTACAAAGCGGCGATCTCATGCCACTTGCACTACTCCCTGACGGCGGTTTAGATATCGTCGAACAGGGAAGCGATCGTTAGATCGACGTCTGCTATCAACTCCAATACTTCTAGGGCCCCATCTAGGCTAGGCGGGATCGGGTTATCCGTAAGATACCTAGTAAGTTTCGTTGATGGTAGGAGGACTGGAGACTGTCAACATATCGTTGACCGAATTGTACGATGACCGGACGGTGATGGGAATCTAATTCGTGTATGATTTCAATAAGTCGTGACCGAACAGAGACATACACATTTGAGAAGAGTCACATCGAGTACTGTCGGACGACAGCTGTCTCGACAGTGGGTAGGTCCAAAAGGAGCTATGACGTCAAGTGCCGCACCGTTAGGGGTGTTAAGCGAACTATTAAAGATAGTATAGTTTGTCTACAATTGAGGTCAACTGCCAGGATAATCGACTGGTTACAAAACAAAAAAAGTCTCCAGATCGGACTGAAGGAAACTCTGCGAATTAAAAAAGGAAATATTTAAACTCTGTGGTTTAATTCGATCATTTTCTAATTATTTCCTTGCAAGGGTGCGGGCCAGACATTATAACTTCACCGCGACATTCGTATATTGTTTGATCGCTTTTACAAGGTTGAACTCCGAGCTGCATTTGTTAAACGCATTGATTTCTTTTAAGTCTTGTACAAGAAGGTTGGCCAACCAGTCCATGCTGAAGACAGAGACGGTGGCTGTCGATGCTGGAGCCTTTGAAGGCGGGGGTTTAACGTTGGGAGTTCAGGAAGTCAGAGGGGCTCGCACTAGCTGGCTGCACGGGTCGCGAGAGCGGAACCCACCGGAGTGCGGGAAGCGTTAGGGTGACTTATGAAAGCCTATAATAATAAAACGATCTCTGCTGACTTTATGCGAGTTTTAATTGAAAGAGTTAAATTATTGCTTAAAAAATATTATAGTGTTATATGCAGCTTAACTAAAACTAGTAACTAGTAAGCCCATTTTTGAAGTGAAAACTTCTTTAGCACCGTTGTGATTTGAAACTCGAAGAAACGCAAAGGCGGCATTAATACATATAGAATAATTCAGATAGAATACATTTACATTATGCGCGGTTAATGCATGTCCTGATTTTCATGATTGTGATCGTCGTTGGCTTAGCCTAGTGGTGTGAGACGACCAGATTTCAAACGCAGTACGTACGAAGGGTTCGATAGTTCGAATCCCGCTGATTTATGATATTAAGAAATAACTTTTAAAGAACATATTTTTTATTTTTTTCTGAAGGTTGCACTTCTGACACGTGTGAACGAGTGCACACAATTTTTTTACACCAAAATTCTAAAAAGTTACTCTTACTAAATAATTTTATTCCTATTCCGTTTTCACAAATGATGACATAAAAGTTTAAATAATTGACCTAAAAATTTGTAGCTTTTTGGAGCTCTGCTTCTATACACTTACCAAGATCACGAGATGAAAGCTTATAAAAGTTTATTATATTGTTTACTAGATGTGCCCCGCAGTTTTACCCGCATAACTCAAAAGAAATCGCTGACTGATGATTTATAATACTTCAGTATAGACAATATTTTTATAAATATGGCCAGGGTATTGCGTAACAACTCACACGGCCCGTTCGCGAAGGAAAATTCAAAGATTTTCTAAAGTACAATTTTATTGTGTTGATTTATAGTGATGGATGACTTAAGGGTTCCTTGAAATTGGAAGGAATAGGTCAGACTGATGAAGATGTCATGGATAGAGGTTGAGGAATATCTTCCGCGACGGAACCTGGTTTTACGCGGTCGATACTAACAACTGATCTCTGGTCCTTGACATCTAAGGTAAGTGTTTCACCGTCACTTGACTGTTGAAGAATTTAGTAGGGTCCGGTGTAAGGAGGCTGTAAGGAGCTTCGAACGTCGTCTTTACGCAAGTGTACGTGTGGCTATTGTAATGTCCTTGAAAACGAAAGACCTTTGGTTACCATGGCGTGATGCTGTTTCGATCGGATGGTGGACGGACATATGTTTACGCGTCTTAACGACCAAGTCTGCTGGTTCTTCATAGGTGAAAATATGCTGAGGTGTAACCAACAGTTCAAAGCCGCTATTGCGTACCGTACAATAGCTCGATAATGGTGGACTTGAGATCCTTCTTAAAAGCGGAGTACATACCCAGGAGTACAAATGGTAGGGCGTTTAAGCAGGTCTAATCATGACACATTACAGAGGCTTTGAGTTGCTGTGGACATACTCAATCATACCATTTGTCTGTGGTTGATATACAGTCATCTGTCAAAAAGAACAAATATCTTATAATCAATATATTTATTAGATTCTAGCTACTCAATAACAGATAGTATTAGCTACTCAAAGACAGCACTACAGATGGTGTCCAGATACACTGTCATTCCAAGTTTTCCTAAATAGGTGTTTTTCTTTGTTCTAAGACACCGAGCATATCTCGGCCGCCCCGATATTGATATCAACTCACGGTGATATCAAAGCAATAAAAGCAAATTAAATAATTACCTACACATATAGATTATGTCTCGGTCCGCTAGCTTGCACATTTGATATGGATTGCCGAATGAAGTACCGAATTCGGACGTGTGGACGGTTGGGCTGAACAAACTACGACTAGACACTAGTAGTGTTCGGAACGCCAAAAACGACGGCTGTGCGTGCGTTCATTTTACATAATGGAGAAAATCATTACCTACCGAACGCGATGTATTAATTGAAGTTCTTCATTTATACAAAGATTTTCAATGTTTGTGGGATACTTCTCACGAGCTTTATTGCAACCGAGATGCTCGAAGACAAGAATATACAATACTTAAAGGTGTTATTCATAATTTTAAAAGGCCGCCACTGTAGAAAAGATAAGAAGAAATTATATACCACCACTTATTACCAAATTAGATACTACCAACATATTTTTTGTCGTTAATCTGCTGTTGGGTAAATTGCTGTTATGTATCATATTATAATTTGTAAATGACACCATAAAGAATGACACTATAATGAAATTAATTATGGTAATATAAAAAATGAAGGTGAACTTTATGCCGTGCACTCAAGATTAAATTCAGAAAATTAATTATTCGTAACTTAACTTTCAATGTGGGCAACTTGAAGTCTTCTCCCTTATACACATATTTATGGTCGCATAGTGCTTGCTTGTTCACACGTTCTCATAACACTGGCTGACAATTGTCAATGTCAACAATAATAACGAACAACGGATAATCGACTGCAGAACAATTAATTATGTCCTCAATAATCTGTTATTTGTTGCGTATATTATTCGTTGTTGTAATAATGACCTCTAATTAGAAACGTATTTTTTAAGTTATTCATTTCCTACATTAAGGAAAGGCATAGGAAACTGAGTACACAGTTAATACAACCAACTCGCGATTTTTTGAGTAATTAGGTGAAAATTGACATTTCTTTACATGTATCTTGGTACATTTAATTCATTGTAAATTTTGTCATGGTTCTTTTCTTATCAAAACAGAGAAATCAAATCTTGATTTTCTAGGTTGCAATACCGATTCAGTACTATGTATCGACTAAAATAATTGATATTTCACCAAAAAGACCAATTTCAATTAATCGATTTCAGATCGGCATCTCTAGTCTGTAAAGTGTTTAGTGTATACTATCTATATTTATCTATGATTTCAAGGATTTTAATTCGTGTGCAACTCGATGTCTATTTCCATAACTAGTTTTTTCAATTAGTGTGATTGTTAATCTAAACGTGTACATGTTCTCTAAAGTAATCTCTCTTTAAATCAGCTGGACACGTAGGTAGTTAGAGAGCGCGAGCGTCACGTCAGTTTCAGTAACGATGTTGTCGCGATGTATGGTGTCTCGCGTGAAGCACAATTCCTACTTCCTGGTGGGACTCATCCTCGGGCTATGGGTGTCATTAGTTGTGATCCCGCTTGAGGAGGAACCCGCAGCGTGCACGGCGACTGCGAGTGAGGGTAACGCGCTTCCCTTCACTGACGAATTCGAGCCGCAGCGTGAAGAGAAACCGTACAGTGCTAGCGGCCAGGCTGCGGGCCGCAGCGTGCAGCGCCCGCGGTACTACAGCACAGAACTCGGGATGAGAGGTGACACACTAACAAACTCACTCGGCTTGACTGCATTCTTTTGTAAACTACATAGTGTTTTGTATTATAGGATCGCTTGTATCGGGAGTCCTGAGTTCAGAAGAAGCTCTCAAGAACCAGATAGTGGCTCTGAACCGCACAGCAGCTCGACTGCAGCCCGCCCTGAAGATCTTCATCACGGCCAGTGCAATGAGCAGTGTGCCCGGTCTCGCTAATGTTGTAGGCTTCACTGATACCCGGGAGATGCTTAAACCCTTTCATGCATTGAAATATTTAGCTGATAACTATTTGGAAGAGTATGACTTCTTCTTTTTGGTGTCTGACACAGCATTTGTGAATTCCCGCCGGCTCACAGAGCTAGTATCACAGCTGTCTGTAAGCCAAGATGTCTATATGGGAGTCATTGCAGAGGATGAGAGCCATTACTGTTCTTTAGGTATGCACATTCAGTCACCTCTTATAATAATACTTGTCTCACAGTCTCACCACCCGGCACACAGTATACACCATTTGCTAATAGAGACACACTGTATCTACTGATGACCGTATGGTTCATATTGTATTGCAATATCAAACACAAAAAATGTTAGTCATGAGTGAATAGGTATCTTCTAGGCAAGCATACTCCATCGTAGATCACATTATTACTTAGGGTCAGGCAAGGTACTGGTCAAACACAAGCCTATTTATAGTAAAAAAAAAACATTGTCCTATATGGTAAAAAATTAACTAGTACATTTTTTTATTAGGTAGGTTTTCTTAGTAAGTGTTCTTGTGATTCTCACTGGTGATATTACAAACTTTTTAACAAGTATAGCATAATGTTCTGGTTTACTTACATGCTTTGTTCTTTATTTTATTTTATGTAGAATATTCTCTGATTTGTAGTCTAGTCAACGAGTTTAAAAGGGTGTTAATTCGAGATAAAGCACCTAAAACTATGAGCAATAGATCGTTTGATTTGGAATTATATTAAAAAAAATATATCTCAAAGATGTATTGGCACATTTGCATAATACATATTTGCAATTGTTATTAACAAAATAAGATGGAAAAAACGGAACTTAGTTACACAAATGATAACATAAAAGTTTATATAATAGACCTATAAGTTTTCCGCTTTTTGGAGCTTTTCCATATATATGAAAAACTAGCAACCCACTCTGGCATTGCAAGGGTAGTGGATTAATACACATAACTCTGCTAGCTGTGCCCTGCAGTTTCACCAGCATATAATTTAAAAAAAATCACTGATTGATGATTTATAATACAACAATATAGACAATATTTTTATCCGGCAGTATATATCGGCAAGTTTATATCGGTATTACTCACACGGCTCCTTCGCACCACTACACCTATAGACATAGGCCAGAACCGAGTTTATTTACATTATATTTACATACATTAAATACAATTATTTACATTTTACATTATCTCCCAATCTATAAGTTCAAATAACATGCTATAAAGGGCAAACATTATCTACATAAAATTGTCTTGATGATGAAGTGGCTTTCCTTCCTAAGGATTAATATGCCATGCCTAATAATAATGCTCAGAAATCAATTTAATAATTTTTTAATTATAATACAAATTTTATAAATTAAATTGCCGCAACTACAAGAGTCCACATACATCTTTATCAAAGCGCTAATACAGAATGGTCAATATGCCAATGTGTAAACAGCCGCCTTTAGAGTCCGACATTTAGGCCCAACATGTTGGTCTAGCACCTTGGCCATATGTGTGCAGTGGACATGAAACTAATGAATTTCAATTGAATCCATGGTTAATATTTTACTGTTAGCTTCACCCAAAGCAAATAGTCAAATATTCACCATAATTGACTATGTATACAATTTAAATTTAATAATTTTTTGTTTTAATTACTAATATCAGTTGGACCTACTTTGAAATGGTCCATGGCCAGTGAGTACCTGCAACTAACAAGGGTGACATTTCTGTTTCGCTAATATGTTGAAAAACCAGTGTTGCATCTGGAAAAGTGTCCTAGTTTATGAGACATGGTGAGTGTACCTGTTTGTACAGAGAGTGGCATCATCTTATCTAATTCGGTGCTGCGCGCTATCCACAACGAGCTGGACTGGTGCGTGCGCAACTCGTACTCGGCGCATCACCACGAGAACATCGGGCGCTGCGTCCTGCACGCGGCGCACCTCTCCTGCTCGGCGGCGCTGCAGGGCGAGCGGTACCGCGCGCTCCGGGTCCCTGAACCCGGGACCCTGCAGCTCGACCCGGCCCTGGCGGACGCAGTGACTGTGCACCCGCTCGACCAGCCTCACCGGTTCTACCAGCTGCACGCCTATATCTCACGGGTAACATCTCGCAACCTACACTAATTTTATGACCTCTAGTAGACTCCTCCAACGAAGGCCCTGGGGTATTAGAATAATAAATTGATCCTGAAAATTAATTTGCAGAATATACATATCCAATTTTATGGAGCCACCCTAATCTATTAAAAATTTCAGAACTCTTGTAGAAGTAAAGGGTAGATCATAATTACATTAGGAGAAAAAAAAAGGTTATATTTTGTTTTTTTAATCCTATGTCCATTCAGTGTCCTTTCAAAATATTTAATTGTTTTTGTGAGCATTTTTTAATGAATTAAATTAAAAAAATTTCATGTGAGAAGAAAAAAAAAGTTTTTTAGGCCTCCCTAATGTGTATATATGGGTCAGACAACTATTTTAGCCACACTTTGCTGTTCCTGAGTCATACACAAAACTAATATAACAGTTGTATCTAAAATTATTAGGCACAACAGGTAATTTTATTAAATTCACACAGTTTTCTATGAAACATGGTAGAATAGCATTAAAGCAAAACACTTTTACAAAAACATTAATGTCAAAGTGCGTTTACTGAGTTACCTCCGGGAGTTTTGTCAGAAAACATACAGATGGGGGTTTCGCTGTCAGTAGCTTTCATAATGTTTGGCTTCACTCCCACCTTCGATTAGAATTAACGGTTTTTTTTTAAACATCACCCCAAATGTAGGTGTACATTAATTGATTTACCAAGATACCAATCTATATATATAATAAAATTGAAGAGTGCATATGCTACTAAATGCATATGAAAATATATACGGTACCTATAACAAAACTCTTATTTTTAAAATTGTTGTTTGTCTGTTGTTCTGGCTAATATCCGAAACGGATGGACCGATTTCGAAGGGACTTTCGCTGGCAGATAGCTCATGTTTTAAGATTATAAGCATAGATCGGAATACGTAGACTATATTTACCTAAACTAAGGAGAAACAAATTTTTCTATGTCTGTTTGTTTGTTTCGGGTAATCCCCGAAACGGCTGGACCGATTTTGACGGAACTTTCACTGGCAGGTGGCTGATGTTATAAGGCATAACTTAAGGCTACTTTATTTTACAAAATAATTGGGATTCCTACAAAAACTGAAAAAGGGTTTTTTAGTAGTCCACGTGGGCGGAGCCGCGGGAACAGCTAGTAAAATACTAAGATCCTGGAAGTTGCAGATTCCTAATTCTCAGAATTTACTAAACTAATTGATCTAAAACTTTATGTTATTTTATTGTAATTTTATGCATGTTGTATTTATTACTTTGTAAGAAAAATATAAATAGCTGTATACACAATATTCTTGAAAAATGATATTGGTATGTGATATTTTATACAAGTTACAAAAAAAAATAAAACACTTTTTTGGCTATAATGATGAATTTATTTAAAAAAATAATCTAATGTAATATATCTCTTTGATGCCTTAATGTGTTATCATCAGTTGATGATTTTTACACTGTTAATGTAGTTATCATGTAAGAAATACAGTCATCACTAATCTAGATAGATTTAGATTTGATAACATTATACATGTATTGCGTGAATCCATTTGAACGTCATTGATAACGAATGGGCGGGACGCAGTTGTAAGTTTGAAAATAATGTGTCTCGGACAGAGCATTGTGAAAGTGGTGTGGTCGTGTGAACAGGTGTACCTGGAGCGGGACCTGGAGCAGGTGGTGCGGCTGCGCGCGTACCTGTGGCGCAACTCGGCGCGCCACCCGCCGCACTTCCGCAACAGCACGTGGCCGGCGGGGCTCCGCGACGAGCCCGGCATGGCGCGCCCGCTGCCCGCCAACAGGTTCGACCACCTGCGCTGGACGCCGTTCAACGCGACGCACGCCTTCATGCCGGACGACCACCGCAACGTCGCGCTCCTCTCCGGCGCGCACCGGCGGGCGCTCGACGTGAGTAGCGGGGGACGCGCGGGGGCGGGGGCGGTCGGCGCGGGGGACCGCGGGGGGCGCTAGCGCAGCCTCACGCCCCCCGCGTGTCGGTGTCGGTGTCGGCAGGCCGTGTGGCGGCAGGCGCGCGCGTGGGCGCTGCGCCGGTGGCGGGACGCGCTCGACGCGCAGCTGGTGGAGGGCGCGTGGCGCTGGGAGCCGGCGGTGGCGCTGCGGTACCGGCTGCTGGTGCGGCTGCGGGCGCGCGACGCGGCCGCGCACACGCTGCGCTGGGTGGAGGTGGTGCGCGCGCTCGGCGCCGCGCGGCTCGTGCCGGTGCGCTACGTGACGGAGAGCGCGCGGCTGACGCTGGTGGTGCCGGTGCCCAGCTCGGGCCGGGCGCTAGCGGACGCGCGCCGGTTCCTGCAGCACTACGACGCGGTCTGCCTCGGGCAAGACAAAAACACTGCGCTCCTATTGGTTCGTTTGACTTCATTTACAATCACGAATAAAAGTTTGGAAATATAATTAAATCATCCATTCCCGGTACTCTTATGACTGAATGTAGTATTAAAACCATGCTGGTCTTTGACAAAATCCTAGTAGTAAATCATTTGCACACACGAGAAACGATATTTTTGTTTCTCGTGTGGTGAATAATCCCAGAATCTAGCTCTGAAGAATGCCGATTCTGGCCAATGATCCCGAAGCAGTTGCCCCATTTATACTTATCTTCTGACAACAGCCTGTTAAATAAGAGCTTAGTAAGTCGAAGGAAGTTCCACACGCGCCTCATGGTGTTTCAACTTAAGTATAAGCGTACTGTGTTTATATGCGGTTATATGTTTCTTCCCTCCTCCCAGAGGAATATGTATATCTACAGTTAGTTTAGATCGAATTACGGATAACAATTAGGCAGTTCGCGAGTTATTTACAGCTACGGCAACAGCCCAAGCCGAGGTTTGGACACTCTGGCACCCTTGGGCTCGTCGTCGAGCTCTCGCGGCTGAGCGCCTTCAGCGCTCGCCCCCAAGCCCGGTGAAGCTGTCTGAGGCTTCAGGGTCAAACCGGAAGCCTTTACAGTTTTACCAGGCTTGTGGATGAGCGTAGGAGGCTTCAGGGTCTTTATGGGTAATAGTATAATCAGATGAAAACTAAAAGGTCTATAATTTCTAAGATTACTTCGAAAACTTGGTTTTAACAGAGGAACTAGTTTAGTTATTTTCATTAGATTAGGGAACATCCCTGTTTCTATACACTGATTGTTATAAAATAAAAGAATTAATAACTATCAGACAAAATGTATGTATTCCAGTCACTGTAAGATGTAGACAAGAAGACATAGACAACATAGACGTAGATAAGTAACAGACAGATATATTACAGTTATACAGATTGTACAACACTGGTTAGGTGAGGTGAAATATTGACAATTTACCCCGCCTGCACTAACATATGTAAAATACAATTGTGAATTTATAGGTGCAATGAGAGTTTCCAAGAGTGACGCAGCTTCGCGGGGAGATGATATTATATTTTTTGTTACTTCCAAAGGTACACTTGTGAAATAATCCTGGGAAACTGTTTTCCTTCAACGTTGCTGCTTGAATACATTGTTACTGACTTAATATACATTTAATGATAAGACTGCTTATACACCATCAATAAAGTATACTGCTTTCAAAAAATAAAATCTTAAAGTGCTTAATATAGATACAGGTCGATATTTCCGAATTTCGGTTTTAATTTTATGTTATTGTATTGATAGTGTAGAAAGCCCCTTTCATATGTCTGGATATCAACAATATTTACTGAGCACAAACTTAAATAAATCTTTTATTGGCACAGTTAAATTTTCAGTACAGTTTTAAAAAAGGGGGATTTAACTACTACCAGGTTGCTGGTTTGAAAAGATTTTAGAATTTTAAGTAAACCTTTTTCTTCAGATACTAAATTACATATCCTATGTAACATTACTATATTAAAAAAAAAATAGCAAAATTATAATTGTCTCGTGTCATGGGTTGCAGGTCCTGGTGCAGGACGAGAGCCCAGAGAACGTAACGAGTGCAGGTGCGGGGGCGGAGGCCGAGGCGGTGCGGGCTGACGCGGCGGCTCTCGTCGCGCGCTTCCCGGGCACACAGCTCGACGTGGTGGAGGTGCAGGCGGTGCCGGTGCCGGTGCCGGTGCCGGTGCACACGGAGGCGGAGGCGCTGCGGCGCGCCGGCTCGGCCGCGCTCGGCGCCGCGCTCAGCCGCGTGCCGCGCGACGCGCTGCTGCTGCTGCTGCCGCCGCACGCAGAGTTCAACCAGGACTTCCTGAACCGGGTGCGTGTGCGCAGTGTCACGTGCGGTGTGCAGTGTGTGTGTGTGTAACGCGACGTGTGTGTGTGCGCAGGTCCGGATGAACACGATACCGGGCGAGCAGTGGTACCTGCCGGTCGCGTTCTCGCGGCACGCGCAGTACGCGCACCCGCGGTTCCTGACGCCCGCCGGGACCAAGCCGCAGGTGAACACGGGCCGGTTCAACCTGCGCCTCGCGCACGCGCTCGCCTTCTACCGCGCCGACTACGACGCAGGTACACCTACCCTCACTACTCCCTGCCCCCTGCCCGCTGCCCGCTACTTGCACCTGCAAACATTATATGTACACCTTCACACCACTACACTGAGGAGATTGAATGTCAACCAACTTGACAAACTGTATGCAACTACACAGAGTGATGGTAACGATACAACTCCACGTGTGTGCAGAAGAGTGTTGGGAACCGCAGGACACATCTAGTTATAGTTAATTCATGTTATTTTATTTTCAATATAGTTTGGCATACACGTACATATTCGTGTGCATAGATTCGGTAAAGCAACAATTTACCGATGTTTGCCAATTTGTGTGTGTGTCGGCAGCCGTGTCCGAGTGGGCGGGGGGCGCGCCCGGCGGGACGGTCGGCGCCGCGGAGCTGCTGGCGCACTCGGCGCTGCGGTGCGTGCGCGCGCCCGAGCCCGGCCTCGTGCTGGAGCCGCGCGGCCCGCCCTGCCTGTCCCCCGCGCCGCCCCCGCTGTCCCCCTCGCCGGCGCCCCCCCTGTCCCCCTCGCCGCCGGACGAGCAGTGCGCGAGGGAGCTGCGCGCGACCGGCCTGGCCGCGCTCGACCTCGGCGCGAAGCACGCGCTGGCGCAGCTGCTGCTGGAGACGCAAGCCGACCTCGAGCCCTGACCGACTCACTCAGTCGCCGCTCTTTTAACAATATAAACGTTTCGCTTGAGACACCGTTGTATTAGTTGGTAGCCAGAGCGAGACAGCAAATGTCGGTGTGTATGTATATTGAACACTGTTTAAATAAAATATAATATATCATATAAAATGAAGTTTCACTTCTATCGTGTGTGGGTCGCACACACACCTTTTTTTCCTTCTCGCTTGGTATATTTTTGTTTATCTTAAATAAAGTACTGTTAGGAACAATGAAACGAATTTCAAAATTACCGCCAAATGAGTAGTGCGCTGCCGCGACAAGGTGGCGCCGCGCAGTTCCAGCATAATATATAAGCAAGTAGTGGCGCGATGTCGGGCTTTCGTGGCTGAGTGCCCTAAGCGCTCGCCCCCAAGTCCGGTAAAGCTGTAAAAGCCGTTCGAGGCTCCTGGGCCCTTATGGCTAACAGTATAGTCAGATCGAAAAAAAAAAAAAAAAAAAAAAAAACGATGTCGGGCTTATCCTTTGTATCGTGCGGATGCTCTGTCCGTTACTGTATTTCGTATCGATATTAAGATATTTTGTTAAGTCAGTTGTCAAATAATAATAGCTCTGCTGATCCTTCATATCTAACATCAGTAGTGCTATTCTGTAAAATACCAACTCGATGTCGAGACTCACTCAAGTGACATATTTGACTTCGCCAATAAGTTCACTTGACCTTGGTTTGGTATTCTGTAAACACATGGGACGCACTTGCGAAGTGAAGTGAGATTCTTATCTACGAACGTCTAGTTAGAGATGTATTGACTGTGAATAACTAAGCCGAAATTAATTCGATGATCCCTTTTGTAGAAAAATACGTATATTGTTAGCGACGAAAAATGTCAATAACGCATAGCTAAGATAATGTAACATAATTTAGTTTAGAACTATACAAAATGTATAGCAAAGTGTAGGCTAATCAATTTATTGAGTAATAATATAGTTCATCTTATAATTATTCGTTACGTAATAAGCTATGTTTGTATTTGTATAATAAGGTTTTCGTAGTACTGACTACGCATAGGTTACACATTTTATTGTATAACAGGATTTGCTTTACAATTATTTAATGTGTAATTTAAGAAATATTCATGTTTATTGATATCGTTTTAATGGAATTGTCAAGATTGAGTCGCCATATTTATACTAAGATCACAAATAGTAGTTGAAAAATGTTTGAATGTAAGCGCGAGGTGACCAATCATAATAAAGAGAGAAAGCTTGTATTATGTAAAATTGTTAAATAGAGACAGGTAGATAAATAAGGCTTCCTTGTCTAGCAATCTTTACAATTGTAAAAATTAGATTATTTTAAGTAACTTTCATGTAATTAATGTAAAGTAAGTTAAGTTATATGTTTCAAAACATGTTTAGATAACAAACTATGTATACCAACTGGAATCTTATAAGATTGTTGTAAAATCAGTTAGGACGTTTGTATATGAAAAATTCTAGGAACCAATGTAGTACATAAAATTAGAAAGAGAGACAACTAGAGTTAGATAGCGACGTCACTTTCTTCGAGAATAATATAAATATCATGACGGGTTCCATACTCGTCAGATCGCTAAGGCAGACATCAATCGATATCAAGAAACATCAAGATTCCTCAAGACTGAAGAAACCCTTGAAGAAGACACTGTAGTGTTAAGGGTAGAATTATTGTAAATAAGTGCTGTATCATTTTGAAGAATATAGTGGACTTGAATTCGGCAAAGTGTTTATTTACCCGCCAGCGCCCAGTTCATCGTGAGTTTGTACGGAAACAACGCAATCGTGTTTCTTTTCGTACATTCCGTTCGTTTCCCCTTCTTTACGCCCGGTAGGTTTGGGTGTAAGCAGGGACGGAAGTGTGCGGGAAGTGAGCTCATTTGGTTTGCGGGCTATCTCGCCTACCGAGTGAGTTAGTTAGGCCGTCTCCGTACAGGGTGATCCGTCGCGCCGCGCCATCTAGTGAGGGCCCTGTACGGTGTTAGTGTAGTACTTGCACCCGTGTATTAATTGTTAATATTAGGTTGTTTTTGTTACTCGTTTTATATATTCTTTTAATATATTGTATATTTTATTGTTCCAATTCTAGAAAATCAACGTATTTTGAAGGTTACTAATCATTATATTAATATAATCGTAAAATATAATTTATTTTGGCTGTATAGTGAGGTAGGTATCTTTGCCACAGGTTAAAAAGTTTCGACGTTTGTTTACTTTACAAATTACATGCGTCGAGTCGCCGAGTGAGTTGAGTGACAGTTTATAGTGAACTTTTTGGTGGACTTATAATATATTTGTGAAGTGAATAGAAACCATTTTTATTTAAAAACTATAAAGTAAGTTTAATAACTTTTTAAAGTCGTAACCTCCCTTAAATTTGGTGAAAGTTATAATAAGTGTTATATTAATGAGCAACATCTTTGTTTAATAAAGCCCTAGGACGAGGAGTTTTTAAAAGATATTTTATATCCTTAAACACACAGTCTATCAATGCTTCTGACAACCTAAAGTTTTCAATAAAGTATTTGTGCTTATTAAATAATTTTAATCCACGTATATCACTAGCGTGACGGCGACTCTCGTATAAATCTAAAGAGTATGCTTCTTTAAGTAAATTTAATAACACTAAGTAACGACACATTATCATACTAATTATTTATATGCTTAATTATAATTGAAAATGCTTTGTTTATTATTGTTACAACTAGATAATACTATAACAATTTCGTCCAAATATAATTTCACACTAAACTCGATACTTCAAAAGCGACTTTTAGAATGATAAGTAGATTCGATCTTCGAAGGCGTTGAAACTCGACGATCGAGCCGCGAATTTCCTTATAGAATACCAAACCCATACATATAATGTCAACATTCTCACACTTGACAGCATTAGTCAGATCGCGACTTAATTGCATACGCGCAACAGTCCGAGCCGAGGTCCGGCCACTTTGGCACCCTCGGATGTTGTTGCTTAGCTTTCGTGGCTGAGTGCCCTAAGCGCTCGCTCCCAAGCCCGGTAAAGCTGTAAAAGCCGTAAAGGCTCCAGGGCCCCTCAGGCTAACAGTGTAGTCAGTTCGAAAAAAAAAAACACTTGAGAGTTCATTTCATTTCCGCATTCGTTGATGCGGCGCCACTAGCACTATCGAGTTTTAGAGAATACAAATTTGATACCGCAGCGCGGATTCAGCTTTCGAGATCTTATAACGTTCTGACAGAATAGCACTACAGAAGTGCGATTAGGATGCCTTTCGTTTATCGCTTCCGCCATATTCTATTAGCGTAGAACGTCACATAGAATAATTAGTTAAAAATTGTACGTTCGGGCAGGGCAACCGTCTAAACAGAGATAGAAACGTCGTAATATCTGATTTTACATACTAATCAAATGGAAGAGATTCTGATTAGTTTCTTGAGGGATTGCCGCGTGCAAATACCGAGCCGCGACGTTTTTCGGAGGTGACAGAGGAGCGTAGTGCCTGCCTTATCGTAGCGTTGTGTGAAACCTTGGTCTTTGTCGAGAGACTACTTCGATGCCGAGGTCGACTTACCATACTCATCTTTGAGTGGACTTTGAGACATGAAAGTCGCCACATAGTGTCTGCTGGAATCTACTTCCTACCGGGTGAGATCGAATCAATGCTTTGTCTCTGATTCGACATATGGTGTGATTAAGTGAACAAAGCTTATAACTTAAAGACAGTGAGTGCCTTGTTCGTATAGGTTGTCTAAAGAGTTAATTTCGTACCTGACTAGTTAATTGTCTCTTACCTGACTGGTTAATGGACTAGTATTAGGTACACGTAGGTACTTTTGGTAAAGGATTAAGTTTTGAGTTACTAATGAAAATCATTCGTGGTATTTAATTATCCACAAATTCGTGCCAAGGTGATGAGCTCTAACCACACCCCCGAAACTATAGTGGTAGTATTTGTCAAATATTATGAATCACCGTCAACTGTCTGCTCAAAATAATGAATTAACACCCTAAACCGCCTTGTCTTTCTGATATTATAAATCTGATAAATTTCCTGATATTTAAAAGATGATTATGGTTGTAATCAGTGCATCCATATTATTGCAAGTTTCCCTAAGAAATTAAAAACGTACCCGTGATGTACTTGTTATGTTGAATTGAAATAGTTATGTTGAATTGAAATAGAAGTGTACCTTCTGTAATAAAGACTGACATATTGAATGAGCTACCTAGAGCTGTACGTGTTACGCAATAGCTGCGAGAGCTTCTCTAGTGCCGCGTGGACGAGTGGCCAGAAGATGATTACCAGCGAATGATTGGTATACAGCGAGTGGACGGTATTCACTTCTTTGGTATATGAATTGTGGCTATTCCTGCCAGGTTTATAGAAAAACAAATACGGTACGTAAGTTTTATTTCTGATTTCAGACGCAAAGAATCTTGAATTCAAGTTGGAAGTTTTTATTAAACTTGCAAAGTAAGAAGGTTATCCTAAAATGTTACGATCTAGTGTAGATTTATTATTTATCCTTTACTCTGATCATTCAAATCTATGTTTTACTTGCGTAATGTTAATTTATACGTGAAGTAGTTTTCTGTGCTCGTGCTTAAAACTACCGTGTTCCTACAATGATTTTTGAGTGTTATGAGGTGTAACATAACAGTCCATGTTTCTACGAAACAATTTGTATACGAATATTTTAAAAATACCCACTAGTCATAATTCTGTGCTCATGTTTAAAACTACCGTGCTTTTACAATGATTTTCGAGTGTTAAGGCTAGCTATGAGCATTTATTTATAGGTGTAACATACGAGTAACAGTCGATGTTTCCACGAAGCATCTTTCTGTTTACGAAAATTTAGTAACAATTTTTCAGTGGATTAGACTTTTGCGGATGAAATGGTTACATGAAACATTAGAAGTGTTTTTAAGGTTAATTACGAATGTTTTCATACTACCGCCAATTGGAAAAGTGTTTTCACGTCTTTTAAAACAAAGAATGATATTGTGTTAATACCTACATGACAAGTATAATAATGCGAGAGTTATTCAATTGAATTACGTGAATCGCAAACCGTAAAAAATCCTGAGGACTTTAAATTGCTTCTAATATTTTATTAGAAACGAATCTGTGCCTAAATAAAATTATGCGTCTGTTATAATAATAATGCAGTAATTGCGACTAAAGTCCAATTTAGTCCATAGTCGAGGTGTAGCTCCTAAATATTAGGACCCGTTCACGACAATTCGCTATTAATAGCTATGAACGTACCTACGATACAATTGTAATCGTACCTGTGATCGACCTTATTCGTGATTTTACGATTCCTGAGTATGTGAATACAGTCAATAATTGTGTCACTGAAAAAGTAAAAACTACTCGGTATTAAATCACTATCCGATAAAAATAGCAATTCGTCGATGTAAATTACCAGTTCATATGAATTTATTATGACTTTATTTGTCAAGAATAGTTGAGCTCCTTAAAAACACGTGAGCTGCTGCTTTGTGTTTCCTGTTAACAGATGTTGTGCTCAACTCGGTGGGAGATGAATACGTCTAACTGGATCTAGTTGAGGCTCTGCTCACCGTCACATTGACCGTCGTGATGGTGTGGTGGTATTGAAACCGCACAAATGATCTAGTAGGTAGCGTGTTCCTACCTGTCACTAGAGGTGACACTAGAGGTGACCACTCAAGTTGGTGGATATTAAAATGATTTGGTGAGCAGTTCTCATTTTATTATGACTCAATTAGACAAGTTTGTTATGCTGACTTCATTGACTATAATACTCCGGTACTATGGTTGTCTTAGTCATTATCAAATATGTGAAAGTTATTTTGAAGAGAGGTTAGAATCATTAGAATTTTGTAATGACTGGCAGATAAATTTTCTGCCTAAAGATGTTGTGAATATTTTTATGAATTGAACGATGACTAAATGTGTAATTAACTTGAGGTCAGGTTCGCCGAACGGTTTAGTCCGTGGACATTATTTTACGGTATCTCGAATGAGGATATAAGAGATATGAAGCAGCTGGTGTTTGTCGACCATCTGGGCGTGTAAACCGGCTGCTCGGAGAGTTGCTGAGACGATGTGGCTGCTGGTCCGGCAGGTCGCGCCACTGGCGACTGCTCCACAAGCTAGATCCAGGCTTACGAGGCCCCTACAGGGTCATAAGTTCGCTACCCAGTGAACTATATGGAGCTGCGACTGCTAAGTGGCCTCCTACAGGTACCGCTGACTACGTGACGAAACTGCTTCTGTGAAATCGTTGAGACCTATCCAGTACTTATTAATTTCATTGTCTTCAAGTGTTCATGAAGCCAGTTAAATGCGTAACGAAGTACCTCGGGCCTATCATATTCATCGTGTTAGCATTTGGACTGGAATTCGTGTGTCCCCATGACGAGTTACTACAAGTAAGAAAAAAAATAACGACGTAGGACGTATAAAAAATAACCGAAGGAAAAGAAAAAATGCAGCCGGCACGATCCCTATAAACCACTCTCGACGGTGGGGATTTATGAAATGTAACTATAAAATGGCCACCTGGCCTGAATACAATTAAAAAGGATTGTAATTTCTAAGACAAAGAATATTAAATTCGATTGACAATCAGCTGTTCCGTTGCGAATAATTTCTTTCCCACTCGCCAAAAAAGAGACGAAGGTATTACCCCTCGTACAGCCAAGTGGGGAAAATAATACCGAATTTGATAACTTGGAGTGTAAATATTAAGAGGTTGAATTGTTATTTATAGTAATAAAATTAAAAATTAACCGCACGTGTTTTACATTAATGTGTACAAAAATGTACATTGATATGGCAAAACAAGTGCGGCGGCGCGGTGGCGGTGCGTTAGCGGCACCGTCTACACATGCCCTTATCCGCGTTCGCTGACGCAATGGTTAGTAATACATAATCACAATGTTTTACAAAAATATTGCTCCTTAGTACATCTAAAAAAGTGATTTATGAGCATTATTATTAGGCATGGCATATTAATCCTTACAAACGAAAGTTACTTCATCATCATGACAATTTGATGAAGATAAACTTTGCCCTTTATAGCATGTTATTTGGACGAATAGTTGGAGCGATAATGTAAAATTAAAATAACTCAACACTCAGCTCGGGTCTATGACTATGATGTATTGACACGAACGAGTCGTGCGAGTTGTTACACATAACCCTGGCCGCCCGATAAAAATATTGTCTGTACTAAAGTATTATAAATGATCAATCATCCCGTGAAACCGCGGGGCTCTGCTAGTAAGTATAATAAATTTAATCAATAGCAATCGAAAAGGTTGTTCAAGGTACGTACGTACGGGTCGTGTTTCACATAACTTTACTTACTGTAGTTATCATTAGCAGAGCAGTGTTGTGGGCATTGTAGCGACCTGTCACCTGTCACCCGCGTGTCCGAAGCCCGTCATTAACTCGTGGCAGGGTGCCTTAAGCGCTCGCCCCCAAGCCCGTTAAAGCTGTAAAAGCCGTAAAGGCTCCAGGGCCCCTAAGGCTAACAGTATAGTCAGTTCGAAAAAAAAACACTATTTTCCCATTTATTTAGTTTAGATACACGAGGCGATGCACCGAGCGTGTGTCGGCGCCGAACTCCCGGGAGACCATAAATAAAACACCAATAGCGAGGGAAATCCATTATATTTCATTAAAACATACATTATAATACTCGAACGCGCTCAGAACTAAAACTAACAGGCGAGTCGGTGCCCTGTCCCTCCGCCCCCGCGCTCGCCATACGTACAGTGCGGTACTGTCCCTCCGCCCCCGCGCTCGACGTACCTACAGTGCGGTACTGTCCCTCCGCCCCCGCACTCGTCGTACGTACAGTGCGGTACTGTCCCTCCGCCCCCGCGCTTGCCGTACCTACAGTGCGGTACTGTCCCTCCGCCCCCGCGCTCGCCGTACGTACAGTGCGGTACTGTCCCTCCGCCCCCGCGCTTGCCGTACCTACAGTGCGGTACTGTCCCTCCGCCTCCGCGCTCGCCGTACGTACAGTGCGGTACGAGCTTAAAATTAATGTCTTTTGTCAAACAGCACGTGCATAGTATGCTGTTTATTATAACAATATTATATAAATACAAATAATACTTAGTTACGGTGCCGGAGTGTCGTCCCCCCGCCCCCCTCCCGCGCGCACCGCACACCGCGCACCGGCACTCGGAATGTCAAAGCAAACTCAATAACAAAACGAAACCTTCAATAATTCCCATATAAAGAACTAAACCCACACACAAATAGATAAACAATATAGAAGACAATCAGTGTATATAGTGCAGCACTTGCATTGCTCCACTTGTCTATGACAATATATTCTCATAAAATATATAAAACGCACACGCGAGCGCCAGACGTCACGCACTAGTTCCAGACGTCACGCACTGGTTCCAGACGTCACGCGCAGGCACCAGACGTCACGCGCAGGTGTCATTCGTCCCTCGCAGCCGACAGGCGTCACGCACAGGCGCCGCCGCGACGTGGGTAAAGCGTGTCAATTTTGTTGAGGTAGTCAATTTTAATAAAAGGTGAGACGAGTTGCGCGCCTCTATAACTATACTACATAAATATTTGTAAACCGATTACTCGTTGGCGTAGAGGATGGCCTCTGCACTATCGTATGTGACCCCGGAGCACCTAGTATGTGTCACCGCGACCTCGGCGTCGCTACCCGGGGCCGAGGCGCGGCGCGGGGAGAGGCCGAGGTAGATCACTCCCGGTGGTCGTCGCCGTCGCCGTCGCGTTCCTCGCAGTCCGCGAGCGGCGGCAGGCGACGCAGGCTCTCCGGGCGACAGAGCTCGGTCCACTCGCCGTCCGGGTCAAAGAGGCACTCGACGCAGGAAAGGAACTCTTTGCCATCGAACCCGGCGACAGCGTAGAGCGCGCCGTCCAACTCGACGAGGCCGAGGGCGGCGCGCGCGCGGCGCAGGTCCGGGCCGGCGCGCCACGCGGGGGCGCGGGGCTCCAGCCACTCGACGCGGCGCAGCGAGGCCGCGCCGTCCGACCCGCCCGCCGACACGAGCCGCCCGCGCCACACCACGCCGCCCATCGAGCGGCGCGCCGTCGGCAGCGCGGGCCCCGCCGCCCACGCGCCGCCCCCGCCCCCACCCAGCGCCAGCCTCTCGACGGAGGTGAGGCAGTGCCACGCGTCGCACCCGCCGAGCGCCCACAGCGCCCCCTCCCACACGACCGCCGCACACTGTGACCGACCTGCGCACACACACACGCACACACACAATGCAGCGTCACTACATCGAAGCCTTATTTAAAGAATAAGGGCACAATGTCTACACATGATCGGCAGAAACCGAAACATTACTAAACCAACTCATAGAACAAATAAGATTAAATAAAATACGGCGGCGGTACTCGTGACCCAAGCTATATGAAATTCACTTTGAACGCGTGCGCTAGTGCTCTCAGTAAAGTGCTCTGACAATTAATATATTATGTCCTTAAATAGGAAATTGTCGTTTTGTTGAAGTGACCACCTTCATCTCAAATATCTGGCCTTTGGTTAGGAATTGCAAAGTCAAATTTATTTCACATGTAGGTTTGTGTTTCGAGTTTAGTGATTCGTTTATTTTAGCACTATTTCATTTTTCTTTGACACGTTTTTTCCACAAAATGGAAAACTTAAAATATCGCGTTATTTACGAATATGAGTTCCCCCGTGGCATCAGCGCTGCAGGAACAGGTACATTTGAGGTGAAGAGAGGTAGCAGGTAATGAAAAATGTCTCTTTGGAGATTTCTCTCTACTTGGGCCAGACCGACTGGTAGAACACCTCCACCCTGCAGGTGGTCGAAACCAAATTACCTCGTATTGTGTTCCTGCGGTGAGTGGAGTCTTCAGTCCTTGGGGAAGGGAGGTTCCGGGGTGCTAGTAATATCTATGGTCTTATAGGCTAAGGTAGCCACTTTCTGAATCCGCCTGCTAGCTTCAGAGACTAATTTCAATTGTAGTAAGAAAATTAAACTAACAATTCACGTCATTACTTTGCGCTCCCTCCGCATTTCCCCTGCGCTCTCCCCGTATTCCCCCGCCCTCTCCCCGCATTCCCCGCCCTCTCCCCGCATTCCCCCGCGCTCTCCCCGCATTCCCCCGCGCTCTCCCCGCATTCCCACGCGCTCTACTACTGGTGCAGTATTGTTGTTTGCCCAACACCAGTGGATATGGTTTATAATAGGTAATGGGCGATATTGTAAGACGCACCTGTGGTTAGCGGCGGCAGCTCCGTCCACCGGTCCGTGTCCGGGGAGTAGCACAGGACTTGCTTGAGGCTCCGGCCGGCCGCCCAGCCGCCCAGCAGGTACAGCGCGCCGGCCGCCTCGTCCGCCACCGCCGCCGCGTGCGACAGCGCCAGCGGCAGCCGCGCCCTCGGCTTCCAGCCGCCCTCCTCCAGCGCCGCCAGCGAGTCCAGCTCCGTCTGCCCGTCGCTGCCGCCGGCCGCGTACAGCACGCCCCGCAGCGCCGCCGCCGGGAACCGCGCGCGCGGCCCGCGCATCTCCGCCAGCGCCGTCCACGTGTTGCTCGCCGGATCGTACGCCTCGGTCGTGCGGAGCACTCGCGCGCGGTCGTATCCGCCGCACACGACCAGCCGACCCGCGAGCGCGGCCGCACCGTGTGCGCAGCGGCCGGTCCCGAGCCGAGCGCACCTCCCCCCCGCGCCGGCGCCGCCCTCGCCGAGCGCCCCGCGCGTCCCCGTCGCGCCCCCCGCGCCCACGTCCCGCCAGACTACGCGCGCGCTCGCCAGCCGGCCCCGCACCGACACCAGCGCCCGCGTGCCTCCGCCCACGGCCGCGCGGGCCGCCAGCACGGCGCACTCGTCCCGCGCCGCGCGCTCCCCCAGCTCGAGCCCGGGCAGGAGTCGCGCCGCCCCCTCGGCCGGTCCGCCGGCGGGGGCGGGGACGGGGGCGGCGGGCGGCTGCCGCTGGCGCGCGCGCTCCTCCGCCTCGCGCCGGTACTCCTGCAGCTCGGGCGCGTCGTGCCCGCTGGCGGGGAGCTCGCCGCAGTCGCGCAACGCTCCGGCGCGATCCACATAGAGCAAGTGCACGCGCGAGCACAGCTCCTCCAACTGTGACAATCATAAACTATTATATCATTTGTCAACAACTAAGCTACCTGCCACTTAATATGACACATTCGAGGATATAAATCATTTTTTAATTTTAATTAAACTTTTGTCACAAAATACCTTTATGTAGTGTATTATCGTATCGGATATAGTATGGGATCTTTTAATTATATAAATCGTCCTCCTTGACGTTCGTCAATGGCGGATCTTGTTATCTCCGATTATAAGCGAGTAAATAACTGATAAGGCCAAATTTTTGTTAAAGATTCAATTGCAAGTCGCACAGTGCAATTGACCGTCTGTGTTGTACGTTATAGGTAGATATGGGAAGGCTTCGGACGGGTTATAATTATAAGACGTTTCACGAATAGATCATGTAATCACTTTTCTTCAAAATTAGCGACAGTCTTATAGACAGAGCTGCACCACTCTCGCCTCTGTTGCGCGAGCTCTTCCCACCCTCATGAGAGATGTCGCGTGCAGTGAGATGGCGCTTTAAGACAACCTTATAACGTAAGAACTGACCGACTAACTGTCGTGTGCGCTTTCCTTCAGTCAGCTGTGAGTAGAAGACAGCTTTAAGCAACCTGGAGTCATTCACAAGCACAAGATGTCTGCACCATCTTAGTTAACCTTTTATCAGCTAGGACTCTATGCTACATAACCCTGTCCTTTTCAATATTTCTGAGTTTGAGACTCGGTCCTGCCACCTTATACGAAGAATGGATCTTAAGCACTTGATGTGGAAAGTGTCAAGACCCTTAATATCGCCCTTATAAAGACACCAAGTCTCGGTGGCATAAAGTAAAATGAGTAAAAACACTGCCTTATACACAGCGTTCTTAGTGTGCAGTCGGTGGTCATGCGAGTCCCAAACTCTTACGCAGCATTCCGAAAGATGTTGCAGCCTTTGCAAGCCTTGAAGAAATTGCGGTTTCAAGACGGCTATCATTACGAACTAAACACCCAAGATAACGAAAAGATGTTACTTCATCCAATGTTTTACCATACAAAGATATTGGAGTTTGGTCCGGTGTCAAACCGCGTACCAGGCTGCTTGAGAACTTAGGTCTTAGAGACGTTTATGATCAAACCAAAACGTTGGCATGACTCATTAAGGCGGTTTAAGGACAGCTGCAAGCTGCTGACATTATTGGCCATAAAACAAACGTCATCAGCATAAAGACCATCCATGGTAGAGAGCTTTTGTACTGATTTTTTCGCTCTGAATTGAATCGCAGAAAAAACTCTTCTATAGATGGAGGATTACCAAGCTCTGGAGACGAAGGTAGAATTGGATGAGAACTAATATATGTGAGATCTGCACCATGACCATCTGGATTCAGCACCTCAGTGAAGTGCTTGATCTTGATTCTTCTTCTCTGGATTACCGACTACTCGTTTGGCTACATTGTGAAGTGATTGCGCTAAGGTGCACCAATGTTAGTTACAAAGGCTAGTCGTGTTGGAATTTTATGCCTTGCTCGGCCGGCGGTTTATATTTAAGATGAAATTTCGACCTAATCAACCGGTGATCAGTCTAACCCTCAGCGCTCCGCATAGCGCGGGTTATATCAGGTCTTTCAAATGAGACTTACGCAAAATGATATAGTATATCAGATTCCAGTACTTAGAGCGTGGATCTTTTCGGCCATACTGAAGAAGGTATTCATAATGCATAGGTTAAATTCAGCACCAAGAGATAAAAGCAGCTCTGCATTAGTGTTACTCTTACCAAGACCATGCTGCCCGAGATTATTCGAAAGCATTGTATATAACTATATAACCAAGTGTATTCTGCTCTTAATTTTTTTAATAAACATGTTTTCTTAAAAGGACGAATTATTACTTAACGAATTTATCACTTATGCTATGGACAAAGGTAGCCAGATCGATGTGGTTTACACGGATTACAGCAAGGCTTTTGACCGAATTGACCATGAAATTCTGTTGCCTAAGTTAATGATCTTAAAATTGAAATACATGGAGACTTACACAGATGGCTTACTTCTTACATGTATAATAGCTCACAAGCTGTGGTTTTGAATAATTATATGTCGAGTTGGACCGCTAAAGTGGGTGCCTAGTGACTGCGGTTTGCCAATAGGGGTAAAAGGAAAGAGGCGGACTATGTTTAGGTCACCTTTTCTAGGCCCCTCCCCTGTGCAGGGGTACGCAGAGCGATCCTAAATAGGACTGCTTAGATCTGCTAGGACACTCTCATATGACCGCCTATGTGCAGAAAAACAGCTAAGAACCGGATGAACCGTGATCCGAACTCCCACGACCATCGCCCCCATCACCATAAGTCTTTAACTCGTAATAAAAAAGTATAGCCAATCATCTGCGCATGAATTCTTTAAAGTGGGTAAGCGGTTGTGCTGGCGCGAACTCAATACAATACAATCAACAGCGATTGCTGACATCACAACATCATTGCTCTCGTCCCTTTCTACCAGAATCCGATGGATCAGTTACCTGGTACGACCGGTGGTAGAAGAGATGTAGAGAGTTGGCCACCAAATGGTAGTTCCAGAGATGAGCGTGTGTTTAGGCTAAAAATATGCACATATGTCAATATTATAATATGCACAATAATACATCTTTCATCCTAGTATCTGTCTATTTCTTTTGCTGGAATACTAGTGGACATGAGAAGGCCTCCAAACTTCGTGAGAACTGTACGTTTGGTCAGTCCAATTACTCCTTCATTCCTTATCATTGTGCATATGTTGTTATCGGCCTAGGAAGGTCGCCCATACTTAATAATCAAAATTTCAAAGTTAAACGAAGCATCACTTTCAGCTTGTATAAACAACAAATACGTTATACATTATTAAATCTTGTGAATGGCTCCATCGCACTGTAATTTACTGAAAACTAGGATTCTCAATGGATATCTATATTTGCGAAAGTATTTGAGGCTCTATTGCTACCTGCCCTACAAAGTCAAACGAAGCATCTGCTGACAGAACATCAGCACGGATTTACTAAATCAAGATCGACCTGCACAAACCAGGTAAATTACCACAATTTTCTGGTAAAAGCTGTGGACAAACGTCATCAAGTTGATGTGATATACACGGATTTCTCTAAAGCTTTCGACAAAGTTGGTCACCAGATGCTAATTAGCAAGTTAAAGTGTCGTGGCTTTGGGGGTTATTTGATAAGCTGGTTAGTCTTACTTGAGCAATCGATCTCAATATGTTGTTGTACGTGGTTTTGCATCTGGCACCTATAAAGCCTGCTCTGGGGTCCCTCAGGGTTCACATTTGGGTCCATGGCTCTACAATATTTATATACATGACATAAGAGTTCACTTAAAACACAGTTTATTCTTCTTATTTGCTGACGATCTTAAATTAGCTCGAACCATAAAAAACACTGACGACTCTCTTCTACTACAAGAGGATGCCGGTAATTTAAGCAAATGGTGCCGTGATGACGGGATGGATATCAACGTATCGAAATGTTCCCACATTAAATTTAGTCGAAATTCAAAATTAATTCCTACTAAATACACCATAAATGACAGTCTTGATGGAAAATTGCATAGTAAGGGATTTGGGTGTTTATTTTGATTCGAAGTTGACATTTTTGCCGCAATTGGATGCAATTATTGCTAAAGCATCAAAAACGTTGGGATTTGTCATGAGAAATAGTAAGGTGTTCAATGACCACGCAACCAAAATTACGCTTTATAATGCTTACGTTAGGAGTATTCTTGAATACTGTAGTGTGCTCTGGTCCCCTACATATAAAGTTCACCAACATCGCCTTGAAAGAATACAAAAAAGATTCGTGCGTCATCTTACATACCACTCCCATCGTAGTAATCGTAGATTCCATTACAGTGATAACTTAGATTACTATCACATGGACTCCTTGGAATTCCGTAGACAGGTTCTGTATTTGACCTTCCTGCACAAAGTTCTCAATGGTAATATCGATAGCCCTCAGTTACTGGAGAGGTTTGCTTTTAGGGTCTCTCATAGATATCCTAGACATCCGGGTGCTTTGCTGCATGTACCTTTCGCAAGGACTAATCTTCCGAATCACTCCCACCGTAAGCAGGATATGTAGATCTTGTAACGCTCTTAGTGCCAGTATTGACATATTTAATTGTTCTCATGCGGTATTCAGGAATCATATAGCAGAGTTGTTAAGAGACAATAAAGTACATAATCTAGTGGTTTATTGATGACTATTTATATGTTTTTGTTTTTTGCTTTTTGTATTTTGACATTTAGTGTTTCATATATTATAATTTATTTTTTTAACAATTTTTTTATACAGTTGACATTGATAGTTTTTTTTCTTATTACATGTATTTGTTAATATATAATTATCTGACCTAATTTCTTATAATCTGTTTTAATTTTTTGTTGTTCTTTCGTATTGATATCATATATTTTGTGATTTTGTGTCACAGTGCATGTTGTGATTGCCTTAAAAGGCCAAGTGTATTTTCTATTTAAAATTGTTATTATTATTTAGTTATAGTTATATTACTGGCGGTCCAAATGAAAATAAATAAATAAATATCAATAGCTAACATGAGAGACCAACAAGAAACAAAAGATGCCAGTAAATTGAATAGACCAATGAAGCAACGATGGCTCAGTGGTATAGCGTGTACAGACATCGCATCGATTGGCGTGAGTTTGAATCCCTGCAATGAGTCCGAGTTTTCGTTGAAGGAAAACATCGTGAGGAAACCATTCCATGGTGGTAGGGCTTTTTTTAATGCCCACCTGGCTAGCTACCACCCTCAAGTTGTAAATCTGACGACAAGCACCAATAGGTGTGTTCCGGCAGCTGCACTTGACAGCCAGTCTTCCACTAAGCTTAGCGTGTTATCATCTTGGGCCTATCGTCATTTAACACCAAGTGAGATGTAGCCACAACGCTAAGCCTAAAAAAAAATTAAAAAAAAAAACAGCTCAAAAAATAGGATATGATGGCAACAATAGAAATCGTCTGAGTACATTCCAGGAATAGCAGATGAAAAGCAATATAATAATATTTGGATGAAGTATTTGGCGGAAAGCGAATTCAACATGACCAGCTACTATATTCCACACAGGATCTCTTAAGCAAATATCCTAACATAAAGAAATAGTGCACTCACATCGTGGCGCGGCGCGCGGTCCCGCAGCCAGGCGAGTGCGGCGTCCGCCACAGCTTGCGGCGCGTCTTCCGCCCGCCCCGCGCCCGCCCCCGCGCCCGCCCCCGCACCCGCCCCCGACTCGACACCCGCTGCGCGCTCTTCACGCAGTAGCTCGATGCGGACCACCGGAAGCGTGGCTAATGCTCCGCTCTCACACACCGCCTCAAACTGTGGAGACGAGAGCACAGTCAGTGAGCGGTGCACAGCGCCGTACGCAGCCTTCGACGTGCGAAGACTTACATTTTGTGCGATGTATGCGTCGAGGCGCTCCAGGTGATGCGGCTCGAGGTCGGGCAGCGCGCGCAGCTCGAGGCAGTCGCCGGGCGACAGTCGACGCATCAGTGCGACAGCTAAGTGAGTGCGCACCGGTTCGACGCGCAACCGCCACGCGGCGCGGTAGAGGGCGCGCGCAGCAGGCGGGTCTCGGGCGCGTGCTCTCCCCGTGTACGCATACTCGACGAGCTCGCGCAGAGCGTCAGGCTCGACGCCCTCCACGCGGTAGGCGGGCGGAGCACCGGCCGGTTCGAGCGCACGCAGTAAGTAGGGTGAAGCGGCCGCCAAGACAGCGCGATGTGCCGCCACTTCGGCGCCGCCCGCCACCAGCACCGCGTCGTAGTGCTGGCGCGACTTGCGCAACTGGTTGAGCGCCTGAAGTGCGCGCGCCGGTCCGCCTTCGTCTCGCACCGACAACTCGTCGGCCGGCTCCTCGCCCTCGTCACTATCGCTGTCCTCAGCCCTCCCTGCGGACACACACCCCCCTCCCGCACGTCACTACACACTGACACTTACATATTCTGTTTTTTACAATACACTAATTTTGAACAATCTCAAATTGAGAACAAAATATATTTTCTTTCCAATTTTTTCAATTAATTTTATTCTAGTAGATAATATGTAATAATAATTATCATGTAGATCTCGCAGACAACTAGCTTAATTAGCCATGAAATTAACAGCCTAACCTTTTTACTAAATGACGCTGTCCAACTAGCAGCCTGAATGATATTCAGCCGTAGCATCTAATACAAGATTTAATGTATTGTCTGGCTGACAACTTATGCTAGGGATGCACAGACATGTTGGAATTAGGGGCCACTCGGAGAGGTTAAGAGCGAAATGCGGGCAACTACAAACAAAAGCAACTGAATAAAAGTTTAAAAAAGAATTTACTGAAATTACAATCTTTTTATCGAAGTATGTATAGCATTGCATTGAGTTAATAAGTTTGTAGAGCGTACATAGCACAAACCTATGGTCTCAACAGTATATTTAGAATTATTGGCATTGCTTTTATTTTTGGCTGTTTCTTTTAATTCGTTGGCAGGCCGCACAAACATCGACAGTTGGCCACATGTGGCCCGTGGACCACGGTCTGTGCAAGTCTGACTTAGGCCATTCGTTTTTAAGATATTTTTTTTTTAATTTTGGACTATTCTATTAATTTTCTATGGACAGTTATTTGTTTTTGTGTTTGTTCTGCTTGATGATCACAGGTCAAACCTAATCTAAGCAATTTTATCGCCACAATGGAAAAAATATTCGTAAAACTCAATATGCTAATTAAACTGCTCAAGTTAGCCACAGATAAATTCACATTATACACTTTAACATTGCATTAATTTTTTTTGTTTTTAAAAAAAATATGCTTGGTAAGTAGTTAAATGTTATCAATCCAGTCCCAATTCCAAGTCCAATTACCTAGCTGTTTGACTGAATGGCTGAATATATTTTATGCCACTAGTTGAATGGCACCGTTTAGTAAAAAGGCTAGGCTGTCAATTGAACAGCTGAAGATACTCCAGGTACTACTTCGTAAAAGGTATTACCTAATTTGTTTTTTGATATATATAGGTATATCTATGTTGATACCTATGTTGCATCTTATAACTATGTCCTGTGTACATTCGTAGATAGTCCTGCACTTAAAAAATCTGCCTACTATTTTATATAAGCTTTGGAATAGCTTCCAATGGGTGTGTGAAAGCAAATAAGGATACTTACTCTAAAAGGTTATCTGCAAATAATAAATAATAGACAGAGAAATACTTTTGAAAAATTCCACAATTAAGAGTATGACTTAGCTTAATTTTTATAGCTGAGATGTGAGCAGTGGAGCAAATAGAAATGGCCCTGCTTACTGTTGTTATTGCTTACTGTTTTCCAACACGAAGTGAAACAATTTTGTTGTAAGGAAACATTAATATAGCTGAATAGTCATTAACTAGTGTTCTGATACCGACTACTGGTACTGACTAGTCAATAAACTGGTTTCTGTATTACTTATATAAAATACAATGCAATATATATTTATATTAATAAAAACTTTGTTTTTATTTACAACTACATTGAAATATTGTTGGATGTTGAGAAATATAATAATTAACCTTGATCTGTTTCTTCAATACAATAGATATCTACTATAATATTACACTCAAGACACTTGCAATAGTGAACAGGTATTTCAATTAAATATATTGATTAAGCAATCAGAGGAGACACTGTTGTTTAGAGTTCCCACTACACATACACAAAAACATCTCCATGTGTACAGCACTACCCACCCATGCTCAGAACTGCTACTTTATTTACAAATAAGACATGTGATCAGTAAATTGAGACAATTGGTTCCATTTAGATATATGTGTACAGATAACAGGTTGTAACCACATTCAACTATAAAACCAGTTTATTCAAGTTACACTATAATGCTGAGTACAAGCTGACAGAGACAGACAGAACATACACTCATGAGATGTTACATGAATTATCTGTAAAATAATTGTGTTGTTCATAACTTCCAATAAGTATTTCTTGTGCACCTGCAGTCTAATATTCACCTTAATAACAGTGAAATCTTTATTCAATTTACTCTTGCTTCAGGAAGTACTTGTACATGTGAAATTGTGTCCCAATACCTGCAGCCAGTACTGCAACCACTGCAAATTTTTAATATCTAGATACACAGCATTGTGTCAGCCAAGTACGAAACAGGTGACACAGGCCAGTGTGTATAACTCAAGCCTTTCATGCCAAAACTCTTTCGATCCATCCATAAGTCAAGAACTATTCAACATACACACATGAAATTTTGTATATTTAATAAACCTCCCTAGAACATCTAGAATCCCAAATTTCACAAATAAACCTATAATGATATCCCAACAAAAACATTAATGTAGGGAAAGGGCCAAGTTCAGTTCATACAATGTGACATTTAGTCATAGTCCCCATATCCAAAGGGTGCCAATTTCAATAGCAGTTCAATAACATAAAGGTAAACAAACATGAAAAAATATATTTCCATATCATATAAGTACTGATTAAGTTTTAAAGCAAAATTACATCTCTAGGATTTCCGTTCCAGGTGAGGATTGTACATTTTCAACTACTTCAAGTTTATTCTATGATTTCAATAGAAATTCATGACGTGCATATATGTTTGCCTTTATGTCAAGTCTGTATGTATCAACTTCTGCTCACACAAATTTTACAATTTGATATTATTTTTTGAATATATCACTCTAATACTTGTTGAGTTATCAATCAGCCCCAACGCAATACTTACATTCTAATTACTTTTATAAAGCCTCAGATAATTATTTAGTGATAACACAAGAGATAACAATAATACCTTATTGTAATCTGCTATTTAACAAATAGCCATTTCTCAATTTATGTATATTGTTGGTTATACCTAATACGCTTTGTAACAAGAGTACTGAGCAGTTAGCAATGTCTGTATTATATACGTGATGTGATAGCCAGAGCAGTTTGAACCGCACCGCGCACACTGTACCTTCTTATTATATACCTATACCCGAACTAACATAACATTCCATAACAATATTATAATTATTAATATGGACATACGTAGTTGCTGTGTAAATAAACAGAGTACATGGAGGTGTGTGCGTGTTAGACTCACCGTCTCCGTTCAGATAGTGGTGATGCTGCGTCATATCGGCGCCGCACCGGTGATCGGGTCCGCTTCTACACAGTCGACAGAGAGTGAATGCGCGTCGCTCGCTACCCACCAGCCCACCGCCCGCTAACCGGATTGTTCCGGACACCACGTGGCCGTCGCACAAGGCCAAGCGAGCCGATCACATGGCGCGTGTAAACAAACCTAAGGCGCTCTCCCTCCCGTCTTCGCACTGCGCTACGCTTATTAGATTATCAGCATCACGTTCTGCAGACAGCTCGCGAGCTATGTACCGCACCACTACAATAATTATACACTATGAAATGCAAAACACGCCACACGCACACTACTCACTTAGGCACCGCCCGATACTTGTTTTTATTGTGTTCAGCGCACTTTTTGTCTGATTCTCATTGGCTCTGGGCTCTGGCAGCTAGCTTTTGCTCTCACTGACACTGTTTATGATAGTGACAGCAAACTTCTGACAGTGACACTATTGACGACTCATTCTCAAAACACATCGTCAAGTACCTTATGTTCTAATTCATAAGAGCTATTTTGGCATGATTTGTCATGAGCATTTAGGACCATAGACAACGGGGAAGTATGGGGGAAATCACAAGGTTAAACACGATCAAACGTAGAAATACATTATAATAATAAAATAAGTCTATGTGAACTGTATTATAAGTCTATGCAGACAAAGAATATACATTACTGTCCTCTTTCTACAATACTGTCCGTTCACATTTAATTTTTTACACATAAATTTAATATCATATCTATGATTTTACAACTTAAAGTAGCCGTTCTGAACATTGTGTTAACGGATTCAGTTTGTTTTATAACTCCCCTCAATATAACTGATAAAAACAATTTAAAAAATGGCACATTCATTTGTACTTTTGATTTATGATTTGATGGCACAAGCGATTCCCGGACTAGGTAAATTAATAAGCTTTAAATCGGGATTATCATTTGTGCTCGAGATAACTAACAAGCTCCTATGATTGACCAAGTCGAAAAATATCCTCGTGTATTCTATGGCTATATAGGTAATTCATTGTGGCCAGCTTTACGTAAACCAAACGTGAAATTTCCTGTACTTTTGTTAATCGACGGTCACAAACCACACATTACATAAGAAATGAACCAGCTGTGCATTGAAAACCGAATTATTTTGTATACCCTTCATCCCAATGCAACGCGTAATATACAAACTGCCTACGGCAAAATTGTTCAAAATTGGAAAGTAACTACAGGGAATCGAGTGGTTACTAGAGCTCAATTTGCACCTCTTTTAAAGTTTTGGTGCTGCTAATAAAGAAATCATCTAAAATGGATTTCGTAAATGTGGCTTGCTTCCTTTTAATGCCAATGCAATCTACTATACCAAATGTCTCGAAACAGAGTTGTGGAATTTCGTGCTATTCTACGTAACGAATTCTGACTGAAGATGAATCGGCAAAAGAACTTCTTTATGTCTGGCGCAAAATTCATCAAAAAGTAATTGATACTTGCAACTTACCAGACCAACCAGAATCAACGCCAGATGTACCAGATGAATAGGATCTTAATTCTGAAAAAGAATGTATAACACCTATACTTGTTCGGGATCATATTATGCCTATCTTACCGGTTTTCTCTACGAAGAGTGACTCCATAAAAATGTCTTCTGCTCAGCTAGGAGGTGAGTCATCAGGACTGAGGGTACAGATCGACAAAAAATACAAACTACTGCATTACCAAGTCCAATTTTAATGGAGGATTATGAAAAAGATGAAGAAATTCTATCACCCATTGTTAATAAATACGAAACAGAACCCGGCTAATCTGAGGGACCAAAAATTTCAACTAACTCAACGGCACTACCTTGTCTGACATTATCGAGTTTCGTCGCTGAAGAGTCCTCAAAGGAAGTGGATAATGATAAGATTCCAGCTCTGAAGTCTCCAGAAATTAACTTTAATCCAAACACTGAGTTAATTCCTCAATAAAAACTAACTTTACCGCCAGAATTACCCGAACAGGAACAAATCCGGTCTGAATTGTCAAAGTTTTTATGCAGAGGATTGCAATGGTAAAAACTGTATAATATCTGGGTCATCTTAAATAACAATTAACTTTTCGTCTTTTTTAGTTTGGACCCAGAATCACCACTGAAAAAGGCTCTAATAAAAGTTTATTAGAAAGCGATTTCTTGATATGGTAACAACAGCAGAGTGGATGCAATATTGGAAGGAAAAAAATAAGGAACAAGAAGAAAGAAAGAGAGAAAGAGAGAAAGAAACTAAGAAATTAGCACGAGAAAAAAAAGAAATTGCAAGAGTTAAAAAAAATTGAGAAACCTAATGGAACGGAAAAGACGAATTAGAAAGAGAATACATAATAGGATAGAATCTGATTCAGAAGAGGAATCGATTTACTTTTTGACAGTTACAGTAAGAAGTCTAGATCAAAAGACTAGATAGAATTAGGATCGTATGTCATATATGACTCTCCCTTAGGTACTATAGTAAGGGAGAGTGTTTTCCTGGCGTTGTCAAAAACGTTGACAAAGAGAATAAAGAAGTTAGTACGATGGTGCTAGCAACTACAAATATTTTGAAATGGCCAGTTAAGAAAATAAAATTTGGTATACTAGTGATAGCATAGTCGAGAAAATAAATGCCCCTGTATCAATAAATAACAGTTCATAAAAAAATTGCAGAGATGGCTAAATATCTTCATTGGATCTGATTACATTCTTTAAACATTTTATGTACTTACCTTTTGATTCGAATTCATGACTTTTTAGTAAGATGAATAAGTTCCTTCAGAAATTAATGATTATTTAACCAAAAATTTTATGTTTCTAAAACCCATAATTGTAATTCTACATGTGACATGAAAATATGCCATTTTAGTTTGAAGTATTTTCTAAGACTGAAAATAATTATAATTTGCTTGGTCTCAATTAGCCCTAAGAATTCCCAATTTTTAATAAAGTTGATTATAAAAAATTGTGTTAAATATTTTTTTCATCTAATTTTAAAAATTGGTCAACCTCTGTTACAAATCCTGTCAACAACTGGGGCCTGCTGGGGCCTGCTGCTCAAACTAATGTACCGTACATTATAGTCTTTGGAATACAATGTAAATATAAAAAGAAAAAAAAAAGTGTTTTTCTTTTCAATCATTAGGTACTTTTAATTAGGTAACGTATAATTTAAAAAATAAACTAGTAGTAAACGACTAAACAACATTATTTAACAACATTGGAAAGTGAAAATGTATCCTTAAGTGATTTCAATCCAACCATCAGTTCAACTTTAATAATAACTACTGTTAGATTCTGTGTCCCAGTCATTTAATTTAATAACCATTTTTCCATTTCGTTGTCCATACATCCATGGTGTTGAATTTGTGTTGAAATGTCGAAACATCTTTAGAACTGAGACGGCCAAGCCAACCTCACCTGTACGTGGTGCACCCTGCTGTTTAACGAACGAGGATATGGCGACAGTGGGGAAGTAGGGTTGTAGGGAGTAAAGTCCATCATAGTGACTCGCTTTTGTGTGTCGTGTTTCGGGTGCAGCCTGTGCATATCCAGTTATTTGTGCAAGATAGCATAACAGCGGCGACTGACTGGATCGATCGATTTGATGGATTTCCGATCTGTCGGTCGTCGCCGTTGTGCTTGGATTGTACTGTGCTTACCATCAGGTTTAGTACCATCAAATTGCCGAACTATACTGAACTAGACTATACCGAACATATATTATATATATATATATATATGTCCCTACTCCACGGTCAGCTGTAATGCGACATGCAATAGATGAATGAACATTTTTTGGGCAATAGAATAAAGGTTTCACTTTAAAAATCTTTTTTATAAAATTTATCAAAATGAATGATCTGAAGAATTGTTTGACCGTATCCCATTATCTACCTTCAACAAAAAAACTGCGGTCTGATCTACGGAGCCACAGTTGCACGGTAGCACACATCATGACACGAACAAAAATGTTTGCTAACTCTTACCTTTGGCACACCGTACAGATGTCGAATAGTCTTCCATCCATCGTGTTCGCTCCTTCCTATGATATAGGGTCCGTCAAACGAGGCGTGAAGAGGCGTTTCAGCAGGACGGCATGACATCGACGACTTCCGATGGTAGTTGTGTCACCGACGGTCGCCGTTGTTTGTGAGACTTTACCGTACTCACCATCAGGTGTTGTAAAGTCATTTCGTCGAACTAGTATAGAAGAAAGTGACAAACATTTTCACATTGCTTACGCCAGTCTTCTTGTACTAATAAACTGAAAGGTTTTTTTCAGTTAAAATCTTTTATGTTTCCCGACTCTTGCCCTACGTTATTACTGATAACGTGTCTTTCTAAAAAAATCCATATAAATTCTATAGCATCCAGTTCACAGCGGTAGAGTCGTAATAGTGGTGTAGTGTTCTCATATTTATGCCATACTCTATGATACGATAATAATATAACAATACGATATTAATATAACATCATACTGATGTAACATAAGATTTTATGGTATTTATTTATAAGTTACGTTAATGAGATGTAACTTTCATATCACACTGTTACGTAAAATCAGAGTATTTCTTAATACAACTGATATAACGATAATATCATACCTTCACATAATTGACAAGTTACAATCTTACGTACGTGACGTAATAATAAAATAGAGTTTTTCATTAAAATTAACTCAATTTATTACGTAGGTATGTGTAACAGTGAATGTTATTGTTACATAGCAGGAAAACCAGTTTTATACTTAAGGTTGATAATTCAAAGAAGTCAAATATGATTCGGGTCTCGGCTGTTGGCGTAAGCAGAGGCGTCCGCTTGCGCTTTCGGCCGCTGTCGAAATTTTTTGTGCGATCGTTGGTGTTATAATAGGTCTTACCTACGAAATTGCCGTTCTGCAGTCCTGGCCATTTCAAATCAAAATAATTTTTGTTTGGGTAAGAATTCTATTTTCAAATTAATTTTATTTTAAAAACATGGAATTCTTTTTCCAAAAGTAGTCATTTGTTTATTGATTAATGTTACATTTTCATTGCATTTAAATCTTTTTTGTCATCATGGATACGTTAAAAATTCGAGTAATTATGGAATATGAGTACCGTCGTGGCAGTAACGCGGCACAAGCGGCACGCAACATCAACGACGTTTACGGTGCTAATACTACAAACACAACGCACCACCTGTTATTGGTTTGCTCGCTTCCGTTCTGGGAATTTCGACCTGAAAAATGAACCTCGCGGTCGTCCGAAGACTTTGGTCGACAATGACGAATTAAAGGCGATTGTGGAAGCTGATGCTGAATATTGGTCCATTTGCGTCAAATTGGCAAGTTAAAAAAGCTTGACAAATGGGTGCCCCACGAACTCAATGATCGCCAGCGCGAAGTACGCGTCGAGACGTGCCTTGCACTGCTCAACAGACACACAAATGAAGGAATTTTGAACCGCATTGTTACCTGCGATGAAAAATGGATTCTGTTTGATAACCGCAAGCGCTCAGCAAGTTGGTTGGATCCTGGTTCAGCACCTAAACAGTGCCCTAAACGAAAACATACCCCTAGAAAAGTGATGGTCACTGTTTGGTGGTCTAGCGCCGGTGTGATTCATCACAGCTTCTTAACAAACGAGGTGAGCATTACTGCAGATGTGTACTGTGAAGAACTGAACACAATGATGGAGAAGCTGGCACATCTCCATCCAGCATTGGTCAATCGCTCGTCTCCGCTGCTCCTGCACGACAACGCGCGACCTCATACTGCACAACAGACGGTCTCCAAGTTGCAAGAACTGGGGTTGGAAGTTCTCCGTCATTCGCCCTACTCACCAGACCTTGCGCCTACAGACTACTACTTTTTCCAGAATTTGGATAACTCCTTGGCGGGAAAAAAATTCAATACCCGAGAGGCAGTACAAAATGCCTTTGAAGAATTTGTTGCCTCCCGTCCAGCTGATTTCTTTAAGAAGGGCATCAATAAACTGCCACTGCGCTGGCAAAGATGCATTGCTTGCATGGGTGATTACTTCGATTAATACAAATAAAAAATACATGAAAAAACATCGTATAAATTTTTTCATACAAAACGGCAATTTCATACGTAAAGACCTAATATTACGAGTATTTTTTCGAATACTCATTATATAGCCACTGCTATTTCGCTGCAATCGTACTTGTAAGTACGATCTCCGTATAAAGCGCACTTTTCATTTCGATCGCCTTTTGCCCTTCGTGTTCAAATCACAAAGGTACAAAGGTAATAACACTCATCTTTATCGGCCTTTTCGGCTTTTTATTTGACATTTAAATCTCCTGCACTAACATAAAATTAAGCTTAATAACTAAGCTGATTTTCACAATGATCGGTACTCCTAAGTATATGGCGTTAATGGCTCAAATTAAAGTTGTTATACTAATCAATCAAATTTGTTTAATAGACTACTGAATACATCAAAATATTAGAGTAAAATAAAATGAAGATTAAAATATCCGTGTAGCACCTAACACCGTCGTGGGTCGGTAATAGGAACAAAAATGCGAATACTGTGCCTATTACCGCCACAATTGAATATTTAATTTTAACTAAATTAAAGATGAAACTGGTGAAAATAAGTTGCTAGTTGAATTTATAAAAATAGTAAGAATGCAATTTAACTATGAAAATATCCAATACAACACTTTACGTCCAAATTTTTCTTAAGAAAAAAGCGAGCGTCTGACATTGGGGGTGGGTCACTATGAAACGTGCACTTTTTGCCGAATCCTCCGATGAACGGTTCCATTAATCTTTATGTTGTTGATTTACGCACACAAACATGTGATACAATATTAATATATCTCAATTTTTTATAAAGTAACCACTTTTCTAAAACCATCACAACACTTTAAAAACATAATTTAAAAAATGTAATGCGGTAACAGGTGCAGATTTTGAGGGGTCGTTAATAGGTGCCTTTACGTTAGGATATTCGATAGCTTTATCCACTATCAAGCCAATACCTACTAATGAAATAGTTGGCAATACTGTTATCATTCTATAATCTGTATGTAAGCGTCGCGACGCACTAGTTACAGTTTATAGAGTTCCTAGCTTCACCCGCGTACAATTTAAAAGACATTACTGATTGATGATTTATAATACTTCAGCATAGATAATATTTTTATCAGGCGGCTAGGGTGACGCATACGTCACACGCAGACGGGTTGTTCGCGAAACTACTCTTATTGTCATAGAACCGAGCTGAATGTTGAATTATTTTAATTTTACATTATCTCCCAAACCATTCGTCCAAATAACATACTATAAAGGGCAAAGTTTATCTCCATAAAATTGTTTGATGATGAAGTGACTTTCATTCGTAAGGATTAATATGTTATGCCTAATAATAAAGCTCATTAATCAATTTTCATTTTAAATAAAACTTTTTCACAGATACGTTATTGTGGTTTATTTAAAAGAGATAAACATGTGGTAATTGAGATTTTTTTAGATGTACTGAGGAGCAATATTTTTGTGGAACATTGTATGTACTACACTACGCCAGCGCATGCGGATAAAGCAGTTCGAGTGCGATGTTTCTTCCGACTTACTTCACAAAATTTTATATTTAAGGCTATCTGAGAGGTGTACCCTACTTAATGATAGTTATAGACCTATACTATTTCTCATGAATCTATCACATACAATTTTTCGAATTCAACTGGTAGTTTCTGAGACGTGCGTGAGACTGAGCGTGTTTAAACAAACAAAGAATTGTTCCGATATTAGTATAGATTACAGATAGTGTTGGTAAAACATCAATTATTTGGACAATCGATAGTAATCTATTGTTTTTGAAAAAAAAAAAACAATTGATTATTCGATTTACTATAGATTATTTGTTAGTATAGAACATAATATGTCAGCCCGTCGAGCGACGACAGCGAAGAAAATAAGGTCATACGCAGCAATGTTTTCTGTTATCACAAAAACATAACATTCTTTTTTTTCCCAACAATTGATTATTCGATTTTGCTAATGGCTATCAATTAATCGATTGTTATTCGATGTTTTACCAACACTAGTCACAGAGTACCTTAGCCGCAGTGTCCGACCATAGTGCACCTATATTAATATGAACCTATGTTGTATATACTGTTACGTAGTCAATATTATAAAGACTGTGTAGTGTACATAGAGTAAAGTAATAAATACATCGGGTGTAGTGTGTATGCGATTGTATACAGGTGACTACCTGACTATCGCGGTTGATGGGCTATTTATCTAAACTGTGACGAGTTCGTGTCAAAAAACTTATATTATAGCACTAATGTTCTGAATATGTAGAATACGTTTATAATAGATAAATTAAGGGCATTGTTTTGAGTTCAGTTACGTGAAGGTACCTAGTAAAGACAGGACGAGTCGGGAACGATCGATCCGTGCGAGAAGAGGAGGGAGAGGGCGGGGCGGGGCGGGGCGGCGCGACGGAGTGCGCGTCACGCGGCCGGGCGAACACTCTCGGTCCGGGAGCAGCGGCGGCGCACGAGCGGTCGGCTGAGACGACGGGTCATGAGCGCCGTCCGCCGCCGAGCGCTGCTGTTTGCGCTCGCCGCCGCCCTGGTGCCGCACGCCGACCGCGTCCAGTGAGTCTTGCGGTCCTGCTCCCTTGCACTGATCGCACTAACTCGAAGCGTCATGTATAACTCATATCTCTTCAAGTCATCACACATTTCTTGTTTGATATCCCTTACTGTTATATGAGGCGTATTGTATGCAGTGCGCTCGGTGTAACACGAACGTGGAACGCAACTAGTGGGATAAATCGATATCGTTTGTCGGTCGTCGGATTTATTTGTAAAACCACAAAAGTGTAGTGGCTGTTGTGCAGGGGCGGAGGCGGGAGCGGGAGCGGAAGCGGGGTCGGAGGTGGAGGTGGCATGTTCGGTGACGTCAATATATCTGCAATTCTCGACTCGTTCAGCATAAGCTATGACAAGCGAGTGAGACCCAACTATGGAGGTGAGTTTTCCAACGTCACGTCATCACAGTCGATCTTATTAAATGTAATATCATGTCAGTCGGTTCGTCGAAGCATGGACCGCAACAAAAGTAGCGTCCGCGATGCACTAGTTGAGTGATCGACGCTTGTTACAGGTCCGCCGGTGGAGGTCGGCGTCACGATGTATGTGCTGTCGATCAGCTCCGTCTCGGAAGTGCTAATGGTACTCGCTCGTGGTCTACTCCGCTGACGCTTGTCTCGGCCGCCGGTGCTCGCTCGGGTCGCTGAGCGCGTCCAGCGCGCCGGCAGCAGCCCCAGACGCGAGGCTGCGAGCATGTGCGCCTTGACGAGCGCTTTGTCGGCTCGTTCATACGCTTTGTACTGTGTGCTAGATTGTTGGTAAACTTTATTCCGCGACCGCGACCGCCACTTCTTTCCACTGTGGTGCCAGGCCCGAGTCGGCTCGGTTAGGGTCGTTAGGAACATTGCACTGAGCAAACGCGATGCACAGCATAGGCCAGGTTCAGGCCGGTGGCGTAGAGCACCGTAACTACTCGTAGTTCGAGTATATCACAGTAGCGCCGCACCAGCTCATCGTATTCTATCACTGTACTCTCGTGCACGTCACATCGTTAGTTTGTTTAGAAGAGTTTGCAGTTTACCCGATGACATTTCACTCGTTAGAATCATGCGTGTATGTTGTTGTACTAGTGTACTAGTGTAGTAGTCCCGCCGCTCGCTGTTTGACGTCACGACTTTTCCACAGGATTTCACATTGGACTTCTACTTCAGACAATTCTGGACGGATCCGAGACTCGCTTACAAGAAACGGCCCGGCGTCGAAACGCTCTCCGTCGGCTCCGAGTTCATTAAGAATATATGGGTTCCTGACACGTTCTTCGTTAACGAAAAGCAATCGTATTTCCACATAGCTACCACCAGCAACGAGTTCATTCGCATTCACCACTCCGGATCCATTACCAGGAGCATCAGGTAACCAACTATAAACCTTTGTTTTTGTGCATTCTCTTAGCAGTAAGTATACCGACGACACAGGTCGGTGCAGCCGTGCACCGGTAAACAAGAAGCGTTATCCTCGTGGCTAAGATTACAGATATATGATAGGAGAGAGGAAACTGTGCCGCTAAATCCTTTATGATTTAAGAGTTTTGACGTGGAAAACCCCTTTACACCTGCCTGAATGATTTTTGCACAAGTCCAAGGAAAATATTGTAAATCTATGATTTACTAAAGCATTACTATTACTACTATTAGTGCCTAGACAGTAAACAGGAAACAGGAATACATTGGCGTTTCCCTCGAACACACTAACTACTTACTAACATGCCATCCACACAATTTATTTCGATAAGTAATCTTACGAGTGATACCAGCGGGATATCTTAGCTATAGGGATGCATCTGGGCCCGCTCTATGTGTCAGTCAAGTTCCGACGACACATCACCTAGTAGTAGTAGGGGAGCCCAAGTGGGGATTTCGGGATTAATATACAGGGGATACCTATCTGGTTAAGTATCTGGTTAAGTACCTCCATCAAATATGAGCCCCATATATAAGGCCGCCCGTCAAGGATAAAGGATCAGATTAGTAAAAAAAATTGATCATCAGAAATTCTCATTCTCATCAATACAAATTATAATACTCAACGTCTCTCTGTCTGTCTGGCCGTTTATGTTTTTTTCACGTGAAAACTGCTTATCCGATTTACATGTTTTTTATTTTAATTCATAGGTATGTTATCTGGCCAAGTTATAGGATATATTTTTTAAGATAATTATTGTTGTTGTTAGTTAAGTTTATTCGTCAGTCGCAATAAAATCTATTACGGAACAGTCGTGTTTCATTGTATAGCAGCAGCTAGCGTCCTTTAAATAAAAGCAAATAAAATAATTACCTACACATAAACATTTTGGTCCTTCGAGCCGGATAATAAAGAAACAAAGAACTAGTTATCGTCGAGAAGTTTGTTTATAAAAATATACACAAGTACAACAAAGAGCCGAGCGCTGTTATACAATACATAGTTGTGTGGTGCATTCAAGTGTTATAACTAAGCGAGCGTATTACAATCAAGTTCTACGAAGATTAAATAACAAATTATAAATATGACGTCTACGGAACAAATATTAGAAGTGCTAGAAGACTTATCCGACATTATTTTGAAAACAAAGACAAACTATAAAAAGTCACCGAAAACAAGATTACAGAGTTTAGATGAGTATTGGCAGTTCTATAGAAATGAATATCAAAAATTAGTAACAACTACAAAAAAAGAACAACGAAAAAATATGACATATTTTAAAGAAGAAAAGTAACGTCAGTGTGAAGAAACTTATTTGGAATTAAAAGCAGACATGACCGATACGCTTCAGTTATTAAAATGCGAAAAGAGTGAAAAGTTGGTACAGAATGCATCACAGCAAATACAAAGTTCCAGTACAACCGAGGTCAAACTACCAAGGATTAATCTACCTACATTTACCGGTGCATACGAAGAATGGCAATCGTTCGAAGATACATTTACAGCTTTAATACATAAAAAAAAGATGTTAAGTGATGTGTAAAAACTTCATTATCTGCAATCGTGTTTAGCAGGAGAAGCGAGAAACACTATTAAGCACATACAAGTGACTGAACGGAATTATGAACATGCTTGGAGTACATTAAAAAATAGATATAACCACAAGCGGCTTATAGTGAACGCGATTCTCAAGAGGTTAATTTCATTTAAAAAAGTTAATTCACAATCATCTTCACAATTAAGAGTTCTTATTGACAATATAAACGAGTGTTTGAATAGTTTAAATACTATGGATATTTCAACATCTAATTGGGATCCTATGATAATATATATATAACCGTTCAAAAGTTAGATTCTGATATACACAAAGAGTGGGAAAACTATGTAAGTCGGAACAATAACACAGAATTATCCACATTACAGAATTTAATTACCTTTTTGTAGAATATAACACATACACTCGAATTAACATATCCAGCTTCATCAAACAATCAAAGAGTACATAAAGAACGTTCATTTGACACATCAACCGTACAAGTAACTTGTAAACTTTGTAACGGCCAGCATCTTCTTTGCCACTGTAAAGAATTTGTGAAGTTTGACCCAGAAAAGAGAAGTGAGATCATCAAGAACAATCGATTATGCTACAACTGCTTGTCAGCGGGCCATCCAGTATATCGTTGTAAACGGAAGAGTTACAATCTGACGACTCGAAATTCTTGACAACACATGTGTGTGATACATCAGATTGTTCGTCTCACGCTCCTCCTTAAACATATGTAATAATAATACATACCTGTAATAGTAATTTATTAAATTTTAAGCAAAAAAACACGTTTTTAGGACTTTTATTGAGGTTTTCTATGGTCATTTTCCAAATCTTCTCTCTTTAAATTCTGTAACACATAGGGTGTTCTCCTACGTGCTCGTTGCCGACGCCGGTGCCGCAGTCGTGGACCACCTGGAACATAAAACATACTAATTATTTAAGGAATTGTCTTCACATTCTCTTAGTTTTTCGAAAAATTATCTATATACTCACCTTGTTTTTATTACACCAAAAGACGCGTCTCGTCGCCCCGGTTACTAGGATACCCCACTTTCTGGGATACTCCAGCTGCAAGTCGGTCATTTAGCCGATTTTATCAATTTTTTAGTTCTTTTTGAGCAATTTTTTGAGCATTGATCATATTGTACATTATCTAATATACATAATTGCAACGCTTAGAAAAATGAGCTCCACAAGTGGACATACGACTCGCCCTGAGGAGCGTAAGAAGCTCCCATTGACAAAGGACAAACAGGAAGTTACAAAAAACCCTAAAACGATAGAGAGCCCGATTAACTTAAAAACTCGAGCTACCAGAATCTATCAAAAAGCAAAACAGCAGCTTGAACTATCAGGAAATCTGAAGACCTCCATCAAGGAAGTAGTCATCAATAACATGGGAGAAATGTACCAAATAATACTGAGCCTAAATGAAAGGACAAAAGACCTAGAGTCCAATGCGCTAAGAGTCCAGTGTCAATATAAGGACGAACTCCAAAAAATGGAAAGAGAGCACGCTCAAAAAGTGGCCACAGCCCTTGAAGGAGTCAGCAAAGAAAATATTACCAAAGCAGACCTGAACAAATTTGTTATTGACATTAATAAGAAAGAACAAGATAGTGGACTACAGGTGACGGTGAAAGAGACAAATGAAGTAGTAATGGAGCTAAAAGAAAAGATCAACGCAATAGAACAGACGATAGAGAGGATAGGGAAAACGAACACTAAAACAACTGAGGAATACGCAGAAGTGGCTAAACAGGCCCCTGCTGGAACGAAAATCTCCATGGCTAATAATACTACTATACACTCCATCATAGTCACTTCAAAATAAGAAGAAGAATCAAGTAGTGAGGTGATGAGCCAGTTGCGAACAGCGCTAAATGCCAGTAAATCTGGCCTAAAGGTGGATCGCCTCAGAAAGGCCCGTGATCAAAAAGTGATCCTTGGATGCAGTACAAAACAACAACTTAAACACGTAACCCAACGCATAAAAGAAATTGCCCCAAACCTAAACATCGAGGAGGCTAAGAATAAAGACCCCCTAGTTATAATTAAAGATGTGTTCTCTTTTAATAGCGATGAGGACATATTAGAAGCCTTAAAAAATCAAAACAAGGAACTACTTAACGATATCTCGGTAGAAGAATATAGGGTCCAAATTAAGTACAGGAGAAAGGCCCGCAACGATCAGGCGAACCATATAGTTCTGCAGGTTTCGCCAAAGGTTTGGAAAAAAATTACATCTGTAGGTAAAATATACGTCGACATGCAAAGGGTGACAGTACAAGATCAATCCCCGCTGGTACAGTGCACGCGCTGCCTTGAATACGGACACGGAAAGAAAACGTGCCAAGACACAGAGAACACGTGCAGCCATTGCGGCGAGAAACATCATAAGACGGAGTGCCAGCGGTGGAGAGATGGAGAGACGCCTACGTGCCGAAACTGCATCCAAACAAAAAGTGAACAAATGGATCACAACGCGTTCGATGATACATGTCCGGTGAGGAAGAAGTGGAACTCAATTGCCCGCTCGAGTGTCGCTTACACCAGCGAGTGACTAAGGGGAAAACATACAAATTCTCCAACACAAGAAAACAACAATAGATATACAAAAGAAAATAAAGACACAAAAATAGAAATAATAGTAGGACTAGGAAATAAAAGCACAAGGAAAACAAGAAAATGCACAACTAAGCAGTATCTGAGAATACTGCGGGGATATAGTCTATAATAAAAATAAACAAATAAATAGCTAAGTTTAATAGATAATAATAGGTATAAATTATAAAATCGGTAAAAAATCAATGTACATCAACTACATAAGGTAATTGTATCGTACATTTACGTAAAATAGCATATAATAGTTGTAACACTAATAATAAGTATCTAAAGAAACAAAGCCAATAATATATATATATATATACATAAAAAAGAAGAAGAAAAAAAATAAAAAAACGAATAAAAAAAAAGAAGAAAAGAAAACGACTATATTACCTAGTTAACAAAAAACCATGAAATGCTACAACTCTGGTCCTACCTACCTACACCAACGAACACTGTAATATTCTGAATATGAATCATATCAAACATAGACTATTATTACATAGATTATTAACATAAATGTTAATAACATGATAATACATCAAACCACGATACACACATACACACACAACACAGATAATATTATCCAAACAAGATAATATTATTCAACATAAATAGATCAAACATATACAACAAACTTGGCGAATATACACAAGAATTACACATCCAAACAAAAACAATACAACCCAGACACACTCACACGTGTACCAACGAATTCCCCAAAATCACATCGATATAACAATACTTAAACACAATAACTCACCAAAACAAGAAAACATATATCACCTCGACAATACACTAAAACAAATCAAGGGCCCTGGTAAATTATACAGGGGAAAAGTGGCCGTCCTCCCAATGTCTGCGACAGAAGAAGGACATTAAAAAAAAAAAAAAAGGAAGACTTGTTGTAAAGGCGTCACCATTCACTTCTTTATCAAGGAAAGAAAGAAGAAGAGTCACAAGACAAAGAGAAGATAAAAAGGGAATTTCTTCAATGCACGCCAATGAAAACGTACAACAAATTCTTCAGGATGAGTCAATTGTATCAAACATTGTATTAAATCACAAGAAAGCATTGTTAGCAACAGCATTAATATCGGTCAAAAGTGAAAATGGTTGCGAGACCACACTGAGAGCATTAATCGATTCAGGATCACAGGCATCCTTTGTTAGCGAAAACACAACTCAACTTTTGCGACTCAAGAAAACTACAGTACGAGGTACAGTTACAGGAGTAGGAGCCACAACAACTTCAGTACGATATGTGGTACAGTTGGAGATTTCATCAAGATACGACAAACAAATCAGTCTCCCTGTAAAAGCATATGTATTAAAATCACACATAACGTCTAAGTTGCCAAGTTATACAATACAACCAAAATCTAATTGGTCACATTTGGACGGTCTGACATTGGCTGATCCACAATACTTCATTTCTAGTAAGATTGATTTATTACTTGGGATTGATGTATACACGGAGATTGTGAAGAATAATTTAGTAAGAGGATCACCAGGTTCACCATCAGCTCAAGAAACCAGCCTGGGTTGGATTTTATTTGGCAATATTTCTGATCACATACAAACGAATAACGAGTTAGCAGTCATGCATCACAACGTAGATATTAACATGGATAATCTTTAAAAAAATCTTTGGAGCATTGATGATACTCAAAAACGCAAGCTTACTTCAGAAGAACGAATATGTGAAGAAATTTATGACACAACACATTCTCGAACATCTGATGGCAAATATATAGTGAAATTACCATTTAAAAGATAACCACATGAAATAGGATTAACAAGAGATATAGCATTAAGACGGTTAGAACAGTTAGAGAAGAAGTTAGAAAGCAAACCAAAATTGAAAAGAAAATATGCTAGAGTCATGGAAGAATATATACAGCTTAATCATATGGAAAAGGTACCTAAAGAAAAAGTCAACAAACATGCGATATATTTACCACATCATGCAGTAGTTCGATAAAGTGAAACAACAAAAGTCAGAATTGTTTTTGATGCATCATGCAAGAGTTTAAACAACGTCTCACTCAATGAATTGTTGTTAGTCGGACCTCAAATTCAAGAAGATTTAAGGAACTTAATAATGAGATGTCGTATGAAGAAAATCTGTTTTATGTCAGACATTGAGAAAATGTACCGCATGATACTTGTTACAAAAGAAGATACAGATTACCAACGGGTATTATGGAGAAAACATGAAGTTCAAAACATGAAGTTGAAGACTATCGCATGTTACGAATTACATTTGGTACAACCTATTTAGCAATCAAAACTCTTAAACAACTATCAAAAGATGAAGGAGATAAGTATCCTGTAGGTGCAAAAATATTGTCTGAAGACTTTTATGTAGATGATTGCATAAGTGGGTACAATACAGTAGAAGAAGCATACAGATGCAAGCCAACAGCTAAAAAAGATATTACAATCTGGAGGATTTATACTACAAAATGTTCATCAAATAATAAAGAATTTTTAGATCAAATACCATAATCGTTTAGAAGTAGAAGTGTCGAGAAAGGAATTACAGATGAAAGTATCATTAAAGCTTTAGGATTGTCATGGAATATCATTAATGATACATTTCATTATCAGATAAAGTTACCACCTAATCGACAGTTTAATACAAAGAGTTCTCTTTGAGAGTATTCTATCGGATATGCGACGTTTATTTGATCGACTAGGATGGATATCGCCTGCAATAATTTCTGCAAAAATCTTAATACAAAATATATGGAAAGAAAAATTAGATTGGGATGAGAGTATAGGAACATCACATGAAAAAGAATGGATAGAGATACGAGATGGTTTTACAAATTTACATAAAGTACACATAAAAAGACAAAAATGGACTAAGACACAAAGAGAGTTTGAGATTGGGGAAATAGTACTTCTAAGAGAAGACCAATTACCGCCTGGGAAATGGGCTCTTGGTCGGATAATAGAAAGCATCCGGGACATGACAGTATAACTAGAGTTTATAGTGTTAAGTGTCGCAATGGAATTGTAAAGAGATCAATTACTAGAATTTGTGCTATGCCTATCGATAAAAATTGATATGATTTGATTATCTTTAGTTTTTTGCTTATGTTATACTTTTAGACATAAAATTAATCAAAATTTCATTTTTAAATTCGTATTTTGTAATTTTGTTCAAGCTCTTGAAAGTTGTCTTGTATGCAATTAGTATCACATTTATTATTAGTATTTTTGTACAAAAGCCCACACTTAAGTTTGTATCCTTAGTAAAGGACTATGTCCTTTGGTGGGCGGGATGTTGGAGTTAGTTAAGTTTATTCGTCAGTCGCAATAAAATCTTTCACGGAACAGTCGTGTTTCATTGTATAGCAGCAGCGTCCTTTAAATAAAAGCAAATAAAATAATTACCTACACATAAACAATTATATACTAAATAAGCCGTGACGATAATTGTGAATCAATTCGGAATAAAGACGCTTACGCTGAATAAACCATACGAGGTATATTAAATTAATGTTCTGCATAATTGTAGATATAAAAGACCTACAAAAAATTCAGCGATAGCATATATATTTTCTAAGTATCACCTACAATAAGCATTTTTATCTCACGTCATTTGAGCGGGAACAGCACGATTCGCGCGTGCGCTCGAACGACGGCATTCTGTAGTCCACGCGAGCGAAGCTGCGGGCACAGCTAGTATATGTATAAAGCCTTTGCGCTGATACGTATAATATAGATATTATATCGTAAATTAGTATCTGTCGGTCTTCTGCGGCACAGGATTTATTTTCTATTGCTGGGATTTTCAGGTTGTTATTTTGCTCTCTAATTGAGATATTCATTTATATTTGTATTCTGTACTATTATTATTATTGCTTGCTGACATTTTGAGTAACTAGTGTATGACTTTAATGAGATTCAATTACACAAAATTGGCGTTTCGTCCGCACCTTCGCAGTACCTGCAACGCAAGTCGGACCCCGACGTAATATATTTTTATGGAGACAACAGATAACCAGTGACTATTTTAACTAAACCAGTAGCTGGTTCCTGATAAGCATAAAAGCTTCTCTAAGTCTTCACTAGTCTTCGACGATCGCTTGTTGTCTGAATTATTATTTCCAAATGAAAAGTGACTGTTCGTATTATTTTGCAGACTCACTATAACGGCTTCGTGTCCGATGAACCTGCAGTACTTTCCGATGGACCGGCAGCTCTGCCACATAGAAATCGAAAGTTGTGAGTATCGTTCTAGCGGCGGCATGCACGCTATCTTCACAAGTACAATATTTCGTCTTATTATAACAATAATATTTCTCTTAATTTGAAAAGAGATTTTGAAAAATTGGTTGATTTGATGTTTCTAAATATTTTTAATAAATGCAAGATACACGATGTCACGCTCACTGTTACAGAGATGATAGAAAAATAGTTGACATTAATACGTATCAGTGTATGTGTGTGTGCTCACCTGAAGCGTCAAGCGACTATCGAACGGTAACACGGGCTCACCGAGTGGCGCTCGCCTCACGCGCGTGCACCGACCACCGACCACCGACACCGACACCGACGCCGATCCACCGGGTCACACGAGGCGGGGTCGGCGCCCGCCCTGCGTCGCCCCACCCCGCGCCGCGCCGCACACTCCCACAACCCCATCTACGCCGACCCGCACCATCCGCACCGCACCCGCACCGCTTCAGCTCTCGTATACTCAATCCTTTAGCGATACCAGCTCGCCCCACGCCTCACGCATACTATCATAGGCATCATACTCTAGTGTCACCTGCCGTAGTGTCTAACAAGTTTGTCCTTCAACCTGCCCCACCCCTAAATAAATCTCCCCACCTCAGCAGTAGAGTAATATTTTTCTATCATCCGCGACGTTGAGTCGACTCGAGCGCGTGTCGCAGAGCGAAGGAGAAATGGAGCGAGAGATCGAGAGGGAGCGAGGATCGCGGCTCGACTCGACTCGATCGCGACGGTTTCGACGCGAAAGCTGCACCGCGTACCGTAAGTAATAGAGTTTTGTGTGTGTTGGCATGTCACCGATCAGTCGGGTACACGATGACGGACATACTGTACGTTTGGAAGGACGGCGTGTCGAGCGTCGGCATGAGCAGCGAAGTACAGCTGCCGCAGTTCCGCGTGCTCGGCCACCGGCAGCGCGCCACCGTGGTGGCGCTCACCACAGGTACCGCGCGCACGCCAATCCCGCGACCCCAACTCCCGGCACCCCCACCCCCCTACCCTAGCCAACCGACCTCGCCTCCTCTGACCCGCGGCCGAGGCGACGCAAGCCGTGCGCATACGCCCCGTAATACCCCACGCGACGGGTGCGGCCCTCACACTGTATCCGCTGACACTGTATCCGCTGCGCACAGTCGGCTACACGATGCGCGACATCCGCTACAAGTGGAACGAGGGACCGAACTCGGTGGGAGTCTCCAACGAGGTGTCCTTGCCGCAGTTCAAGGTGCTCGGCCATCGGCAGCGCGCGATGGAGATCTCGCTCACCACAGGTTCCGATGCACCACTCTTACTACTTCTGCTTTTATATATTTTGTTTTCACTAAACTATTACTATTTAATCACATACATAAAACTTGAGTTGACCGAATTTTTAAAACCAGTGGAATATCGATTTGATATCCGCAGGTTCGAGCCTTGACAGTGTATCAACGAATTTGTTTGAATATGCGAACTTTTATTAATTTATCAAAACTATCTGTTGTCTGTGTCGGAACACATCGTGAGGAAATCTAAACGCTTTACCGTTAACGGTTCTAATATCACCATCTAGTGAGAACATAAAGAAATCTTTTAAATAATGACAAGAAAATAAAAATGAATCCCTTGGCGTTTGAAATCACCAACACGTCGAGTATTAGCGCGGGTGGTGTGATGCAGACCATGTGTTTATTGGTTCTATTAATTACAGTGTACATTTACAGGTACATTCCTACCGGTTATGGTTATTTTATTTTAGCTACTAGCTCTACAAGCTTAATCAGCTATCTGCCAGTTATAATCCCATCAAAATCAGTCCAACCGTTTCGGAGATTACCCGAAACAAACAGACAGACAAAAAATTTGAAAGTTGGTGTTTAGTTATAGGTAGTGTGTATACTTTCATATAAATTTAGTATTAACTTGTTATTTTGACATTACAAACAGACTTAAATTTTATTATATGTATCTATAGATTTCTACATGTAGTCTTATATAATAACATTTTAACAGTACCAGCTATAAATAGAGGGAAGACACGATCAATCCACCATTATTCCTTCTACATTGTGGTAGCTCAAGAACATTTTTCAAGACATTCAGATTTTCTCATGATGTTTTCTTTCACAATTAGAAAATGATGTTGATAATTAAATTCAAATAAGTAAATAAAGTCGGATAGCTAAAAATTCGTTGGTGCCTGGCTGCCTGGGTTTTTGACCGGTTGAACCTGCAGACATCAGATGGATATTCCACTATTCTAACTAGTTATTCGATCATCACGACTCCGTGGTCTTATAAGTATCGGTTAATTCATTAGCGGTACGTTATCATAATTAGCAGTAATAATTCTGGCAGATGATGTTTGCTGTTTCAGTAGAATATAAGAGATACAATCCGCAAACCGAGCACCCCTCAGTCGGGTGAGGTGAGCGTAGCGTCCGTGCTTCGCTCACGCGGCGTGTGTTCTGCGCGGTTGCAGGTAATTACTCCAGGTTAGCGTGTGAGATCCAGTTCGTGCGCTCGATGGGGTACTACTTGATTCAGATCTACATACCTTCGGGTTTGATCGTGATTATATCGTGGGTTTCGTTCTGGCTGAATCGCAACGCGACTCCCGCGCGCGTGCAACTCGGCGTCACCACCGTGCTCACCATGACCACGCTCATGTCTTCCACCAACGCGGCGCTTCCCAAAATCTCCTACGTCAAGTCCATCGATGTATATCTCGGCACCTGCTTCGTCATGGTCTTCACTAGTTTGCTAGGTGAGTTTTACCTTGCCTCCGAACCTGCCTTTTGCCAGACCTGGTGCAGTGCGACTCATTTACGCACTTTCTTATTTTCACAGAATACGCCACTGTGGGTTACATGTCAAAAAGGATACAGATGAGGAAACAGAGATTTTTATTCATACAGAAAATAATGGCAGAAAAAAAGATACCGACTGACTGTCCCCCGCCGTGGGACCCCCACACACTCGCCAAGATGAGCTCGCTGAGCCGCTGCCCACCGGGACGACCGTCGGTAATATTTCAATTACTTACTCTTTATTTCCTATTTATTCTTACACATGTATTATCTTCTTTATAAAATTTGCTTTCGTGCTGCTGCTGTATCTTTGCAGGAGGTGCGTTACAAAGTGCGTGATCCTAAAGCGCACTCAAAGGGTGGGACTTTGGAGAATACTATAAACAGAAGCAGAACCGGAATTGAAGAAGACAGCTCGGGGCCCTCTACGCACCCCTTGAATCCAACCAAGGTAACATTTTCTTCCTAGTATCGGGTTAGAAGCCCGCGTAAGACCGTGTAGTTATCACTCTCCTCTGTTTCTCTGTGCAGGATGTTAGCAAATTCCTGGGCATGACACCGTCTGATATCGACAAGTACTCTCGCATAGTATTCCCGGTGTGCTTCGTCTGCTTCAATCTGATGTACTGGATCGTGTACCTACACGTGTCCGACGTGGTGGCGGACGACCTCGTCTTACTCGATGACAAGTAGCGACGCTGCTCACTTGGCGCTCACTCGGCGCTCACTCGGCGCTCACTCGCCGCTCACTCGCCGCTCACTCGGCGATCACTTGGCGCTTAGAAAAGCGCTTACTGCACCGTCCGCCGACCTTCACAGCTCAACTCTGCTCTCCCTTTTTCCTAACTGTTTGCCTACTAATGAAACCTCAAAATTGTCAATAATTACCAGCCATTTAATTATTTTTTTTTATTAAATTGCCTATATATCCATAAATCGGAATCACTAACTTGTATTTTTTATGTTTCCGACGGGACCTATGCCTAAATAAAATATATAATTAAATTAAGCCACTAGGCATTATTAATATTTCAAAAGGTCCCATTTCAAAATTATTAACAGGCACTGAGTCGGCCGGCAGTCGGCAGGCGGCACGCATATGCGCATGTGCGAACAAACAAACAACTTACTTTTTCGCTCCTCGTCCGCAGTTCTATAAGACTCTCTGCTCTCTCTGCTCTGAGCTGTTCGCTATTAGACAAATTGTCATCACATATGTGTGTCACTACATAATAATAAGAAGAAAAACAATTGAAAATCAAAATATTTAATGCTTAGTCGTGCATAAAGTTTTTTTGTAATGTGTCCTGATCTGGTAATACTCGTAAATACGAAACTTTGTACTAATTGGATTCGTAACGACCTCATGCTGGAGACGCACAGGCACGGCGCACCTGTCTAAATGTCACGAAGTTTTGCACGATAATTCTTATAAAATTACGAAGCCGCTAATGTGACCACTGCGTTAAGACTCCTGTACACTACACCGGCCGGCGCGGGCGGGTCGTCGCTGAGCGCGTGTGCAGCCGCCGGTTGTCGTTAAAATCGTCATTGCAGCCGGGGACTTGTTTACAATTAGTAAAACAAAGAAGAAAGATTTTTCGTGCAGACAAGCAGGTTTTTGTTTTAGAATTATATTTTTTTTTAGTGCGTCTGTCCGTTTAAATCTTAATTGTTACGATCCCACAAATATTATTTTCGTGATTGTTTCCATTCACATAGCTTCGTGATGGCGCCGCACAACACTATCACAGTAATACCGGGAGTTTATTGGGGAAAGCTCGCCGAGTTAGATAACCGCCTTATATAGTGTTTAGGAGCCTTTAGCGCCATTCAATATTTATTGCGAGTATAAGATACGATGCGGAGCCTTCGTGTTTGTGCCGAGATGTACGATTTACACAGCACGGCTCGGCAACCGCGGTCGTAGCCGCATTACATTACAAACTACGTGATCACAGCGCGTTGCAAACTATGTGTTCATGAACACGAAGCTCCGCTCGGTAATAACAAGAAACAACACGCACATGCGCGGATACGGATACGGATACGCACTGAACAGTGACCCATTCGTTGCCTTTATATTATATATATTTACTAATATACACATAAACGGACGACTAACACTCCACTGTTTATTAGATTCCTCATACAATTTTAATGTGTTATTATCACTGTATTGTTCCTAATAGTAAATACTTTAATCGGATAGAAATGAATGTATGAATATTAAGTTTGGCGGTTTAAATCGATCGGTCCCGGGATCCAAAATTATATTTATGAAGCGTTACCGGCAGCTGTCATGTGACGTCACTTCGCATCTTTTTGTGTTTTATCAACTAACGTGGCCGCTTTTATTTTAAATAGTATTTCAGTAATCTCGTGAAACAAATCACTGGAACACGTTTCGGAATTGTTCATGTATTGGTACTACTTGTTGGGTACCTTCGCTGTTTCCTTGCTGATAACACCACGACATGACGGCGGCACCGCGACATGACGGCGGCACCGCGACATGACGGCGGCACCGCGACATGACGGCGGCACCGGTAGCCGCCGGTGATTTTGTAAATACTAATTATAGCAATAAACATTCTAAATATTATATAGTATAGTCGCATGAGGCGAGAAACACATTGTACAATTTCTAATTTAGGTAATAAAGTCTGATGCTCAATAATATTGTTTTTTTTTTTTTTTGTCTACTATTAATGATGACCGAAATGATACTGCGATAAAGCTATGATTAACTAACTCACTCTCTGGAATATGGGGACTAACAATGGCAAAATTTTGTGGCGGACGACTGTGACTCCAAACTTGATACCGATATACCAACAATGGTAACAGTATTACCAACAATAACATAAACGTGTAGAAGGGTCGGTAGAAACGACGTTCGGGGTAGTCGTTCTCACCAATAATGAGCCGAGATCTAACGGGTGCCAGCTGCCAAGTTCCATAGCCATTCCTTTAATTATAGCTGTAGGAAGTAGGAATGTAAGTATTCTATTCATTTGCAAAACAATTTATTACTTTCTATGATAAGGAATTTCCATGTTGGCAAGTCTCGATAAAAAAAAATTTGCTAATTTAATAAGAAATTAACGTAAATATTTATTGATAATTAGAAGTATAATCACATGACTCTTCATGCAATGATTGCAAAAAAAATAAATGAGATGAGTTCTGATAAAAATGATAGCATACAATTTACAATTTTTTTTTTTTTTTTTGACGAGCCGCCAATCGGCTCGCCTTTTATTGTAATTTCCAAGGAAGAGTTTTAGCTGTACCTCCTTTTGCTAATAACTT